>OX465535.1:7003472-8297261 GCA_950022985.1 Udea ferrugalis
AATTATACTTCGTCGCTGCATCCTCGGGATTTTATCACAAGGTAGTACATTTCTTAATGTAGTGGGCATCAACACGTTTTAGAGCTGGTATCACTGAAACAGAAACAAAAAAACAAATTCCCTCCCTACGGTAGGTGCGTCACTCTGACAGGTGACAAGTTCATCATTCGTTTCTAGTGTTCGGGCATCGACACACCCTCTCTCGTTATATTTTTTATATAACGGTTTCTTTAAGTGCTGAAGTGTTTGCAATAGTTGAAGTAGTGTAAATCGATAGATCCTAAATGAAATACAACGTTAAGATCGTACTTAACTTTCGTTTTAAACAATAACTAAATACGATCTACAATAAAAATCTACCCACATTTCCTTGCACAAAATGTTTTAATAAGAGAACTCGTGATTGAAAGTGAATCTTCGGATGACTGTAAACAAAGCTAAGCAATAGCATGACGATGCAATGTTTAAATTTAACAAAACACGTCAATGATGAGACCGTGAAATGGTCTTAATCAATGTTGGCATTAATTTTAGCTGTTTATGATCCTGTTGAGGCCTGTCCAAAATGGACCCACCGTAACGAGATTACGATAAAACGCACACTGAGTGTGTGTTTCCAACAAACGAGACAAACAGAAGAAGAAGATCCTTTTTTTTTTTCCCGTACCAAGTTGGTCGGTGCATTTTCAACAAATTAGCCAAGCAGAATAAAGGTTCCTGTTTATTCCTGTCCAAGAGGACGTCCCGTAACGAGAGCACGGCCAGGCCCACAACGCGAGTGTGGTTTCGAATGCATTTTAAGGTGAAAATCAAATCGAAGACCAAACTGTAAGTTATTTTGTGCTATCCTTGCATAACAAAAACCTTTCTTTTTATGTACACTAGTACCTAAAAACTTCAAGAATTAGATTGTAATTTCAATTTAAAACTGCAGACTAAGAATAAGTCTTAGTAATTGTAGTACCTGACATTGAAATAATGTTTCATTTTGCTAAGTCTACACAGACACATCTGAGTAGCCACGCCACAGCTTTTGTAGCTATACAGCTATGGCTAACATCATAACTTACTCTAGTTGCTATAAAATTTATATTTAAATACATTTGATACCACTTCGTGGTTACCGTTTACAATATTCATAATATGATGATGGCTAACACCCGTGTTACCACGGGATAACCACTCACGTAGGCTTGCTGCCCACGAAGTTCACAACATAATTATGCTTTATATATAAGAAAATGACAATCCAATGGATTTAGCAGAATGAAGTATTCAATTAGCTATGTAATTAGAGGCCGACGCCTAAAACCATCCCGGTGAGTACCGGTGCCTTATCAAAATACTTATTTATTTACTTCTTAAAAAACCTGGGGGTTGGCCGAGAGTCATCACGAAGGTATTGTAAAAACCTGGGGGTTGGCCGAGAGTCATCACGAAGGTATAATAAAAACCTGGGGGTTGGCCGCGAGTCATCACGAAGGCATATAAATACAGAAAAATGATCTCAAATTTGAGACTTAATAGCTTGATCTGTACATAAGGAACAAACCTGGGAGTTGGCCGTGAGTCAACATGACGGTAACGATATCGCAATATCTGAATTAAGGGCCTATATTCAATCCGTGAATGGCCCATGAAATGAAATAAAATGAAATAAAATGAAATAAAATGAAATAAAATGAAATACAATGAAATAAAATGAAATAAAATGAAATACAATGAAATAAAATGAAATAAAATGAAATAAAATGAAATAAAATGAAATAAAATGAAATAAAATGAAATAAAATGAAATAAAATGAAATAAAATGAAATAAAATGAAATAAAATGAAATAAAATAAAACATAAAATGAAATAAAAAATATTTTCATAGTGATAATGAAAAGTCAGGTATGCATTAAACAACCTAGCCTTACCAGTATTTTTCTGGAAATTACCTTGCTGATGGTTTGATAACCTTACCTGGTGGCAGAGAACCCATGTAAGTTTTTTCAAATTTCCTTTATTATTCAAGAAATAATTATCTATGACTAGCAGCCGCCCGCGACTTCGTCCGCGTGGCCTTAGCTGTATGTGAAAAAAGATTTTCCCGCTTTTCTGTTGAAATTTTGCTGAATTTTCTTTGCTATAAACCTCACGGAGCGCGGGACCTTTCTAACGAATGCAAAACCGTGGAAATCGGTCTGTGCGTTATAGCTTCAGAAAGAAAAACCTGACTTATTTTTATATAGTAGTTTATTTTAATATAATAAATTAGCAAAGGCATTTGAAACAACATGAATTGAAGAGACACTTAAATTCTTTATTATTAATAGTTTATTCTTATGAAGCGATAAACCTAATCCACCTAATAATTTACACAGTATTTAATGCAGCCACGCGTTTAACAATAACAAGTTGAATAACAACACTTAATAATGGTGTAAGTACAAAAACACAGCCGTCTTTTAAATGTATATGCATACATGTATCTACTTGATTTACTTGTTGTTGAGTGGTGTGCTTCACGCGGATTTCTTTTATATGCAAAATGCTACACTTTTGCCGTTTAGCAAACATTAGTGACTACTCATAATTCAGAAAGCGTTAAATTTGTCATTTAACGATTGAGTAGATGATTTTTAAAGGTATATCTGCTGTTTTAGCCAAGTTCAATAGGCACAACTTGTAATGTAGGCTTGATTTAGTACCTCGATTCCGTGGTTATTTTTTGAAATAACAAAATCAATCAATAGGTATAGTTGATAACCATATCCAAGCCATGACTGGTTTTGACTTGGGATTAAAAGTTATAAATTGAACTAAAACCATCTCACATTGATCGCATTTCTGAATACAGGAAATGTATTGGAAAAATATTTTTATCTTGTCTCGATTTCAGTAAGACTAGTACTTAGTCATTTGCAGATACTCTGACAGCATATACCTAAAGACAAAAATGTTTGCTAATGATTTGCAGATTACCAATTTATAGGAAGTAGGTAGTTTTAGCTTTTATTGTTCGCATCTGGCAAGGTTTGTTGATTAAGAAATTAATTGCAATCAGATGCTAAATTACAATTTAATAGTTTTAGTATTTGATATTATGTAGGTAGGTGACCTACCATTAAGGATTTGTTGCATACGCACTCACGAGTAGAAGACATCGTGGTCTTTCATTTTAAAATGACCGAAATAGGTTATAAGTTAAGTTTTTCGTGAGAATAGGACTGAAATCACAATAATAATGGAATGAAAAATAACACCTTCCCATAAGCAACAGCTCTTTTATTAGTTTACACTTTAGTAGTGTACCAAGCCAAACAAGATTTGACATTTAATAAGAAATTCACAGTAAGAAGATTTAAGAAGAGAAGTCAGTAGAATATCTTAATGCAATTCTAACCTTAACTGTACCAACAGGGAACTGTAGGTACCTACCTACTTACAGTGTTACGGATATTATTCGCATAGCGGTAGTTAAAAAATAGACGATTTCCACTCACGAAAACATTGTCATAAAGAATAGTAAGACGTCTCATCCTTACAAAACGCCCCAGCTTTCACCAGAGTGGCATAAATTACCTAAGTAATAATACCTCAGTTAGGTTATTAGATTAAAAACATAGGCCAGCTGCATTGACTAGGTCATGTGTAGTTTCTATCTTGGAAGGACATTTCAATCAATGAGAGTCATAGAAACTCTTAAGAAAAATAATAAAAACTAAAGCTTATTATGCCTAGGTTATTATTCTTTCGGATTCTAAAATCTGCTTACTCTGTGCAGTAGACAACATACTTACATAAAGAAATATTATTAGCACTATTATTAAAACTAGGAGAGTAAGTTACTAACTAACTTACTTTAGTACCCACTGCCGTTGGGTTTTATTTAGGAATAGGTTTTCCAAACAACAGCTTTAGTTGAATTAAGTTAGGTGACTAATTATGTGTCACCCACACTACGAGCACATACAATGCTGGGCATTTAAATTGTTGTAATAAACCACTACCCAGTGTACTTGTATATAATTATGTACCACCTTACTTTACATTTATTACGAAAATATTAACGGAAAAGTTGCAGCTCAAGCTGCTAACCTGTTTCAATAGACGTCGTTCTTTGATCACGAATTTACTATGGATTAAATATTCGAGTAAATTAGGTTTTATTATTGGGTGGTATATGTATACCTGTTCTTGTGTGTGGTAACAGCAGAGTTCATACAGTTACCATTAAGTTTTTTTAATTAACATTGCTTAAATTAATATTAATTATTATGCAAAGCATATTTATAACATGAAGTTATCTTAATATATATTCATCTTGGAACATAATACTGAAGCTGCGATGATCTTTTGACTTTTGGTCATTGGTCCTTAATTTTATTGCGTTTTTATAGTAAACTGGTAAAATTATAATAAACGTTACCTATCTCACATCAAAAATAAAATTTGGTATCAAATTCAATTTAGTGAATCCTTGATATTGATTTCCCTAGACCTCTAAACATCTACCTTGTGATAAAATCCCGAGGATGCAGCGACGAAGTATAATTGATGATTAAACGAACTTACCTTAAGTGAAGTTCTATCATAATTATATGAGTCGCTGCATCCGAAGGGATTTTAGCTCCCACCCTACCCCTAGTTACCATCATACCCTTTGGTAACTGACCCGAGTAACTTTAGGGAAATCTGTCTCTAAAAGAATGATGAACTTGTCACCTGTCAGAGTGACGCACCTACCGTAGGGAGGGAATTTGTTTTTTTGTTTCTGTTTCAGTGATACCAGCTCTAAAACGTGTTGATGCCCACTACATTAAGAAATGTACTACCTTGTGATAAAATCCCTTCGGATGCAGCGACTCATATAATTATGATAGAACTTCACTTAAGGTAAGTTCGTTTAATCATCAATAGACTCTATTTCAAAGGTTATTGTTCAACGTATTCAAGAGCACGCCATTATTATTTTTGAAGGGCTTCTCTTATGTAGGCAAACTTATTTCTTTAGGTACTTATCTAAAGTAAGTAAGTTTGAATAACTACAATTCCCTCGAGTGCCTTTCAGAAATAATAAAAGTAAAATGTCAAATTAGCTGTCACTTAATGCACTTAATTAGACGTCAGAGTTACTGCTTAATCTGTTTAATTATAAAATAATCGCTGGAATTAATAGTACTCGCATAACTTCAGAATAAGTGAATCAAATTAAAGTAACGAATAGAATATTGGTTTGTCAAATTGCACCTATAAACGTAGCTCTATATCAAAGTATTGCTATAGATTTAACGTAACACAACATAGCTTACGCCCGCCCAGTAATCACACGCATGCCGACTGTTGCCGTCATGGTAAACGGATCATTCAGAAGTCCACACTTACTCGTAGCTGATTCAAGTCAAACGTAATTAGGGGCGAGCTTATCCGTTGGTTTTTATCAGTATTTTCCATCACAGGAGAGTTAGTCGCAAGCTCATTAAATGAACACAAAGTAGATGGTCCATATTTGAACTTGAGACCAAATGGACTCCAAGCCAGAGTGCTTAACCACTGGGCCACGACGGTCTCCATGGATTTACCTTTTCACTTAACGGTGATTGGTGGCTGCTAACTGATTTATCCGGAACGTTGAACGCATCGATCTTACCGCCACTAGACGCCCGATGTTTGATTTTTTGTATGAAATTCTGCGTGTCGACTACCTGAGGGGGGGGACAACTTCACATTGGTCTGAACGCTTACTGGCCAATCAGGGACGTTGCCGCTTGACAGCTCACGGAAATGGTAGAAACTCATTGTATGGTAGATTCCTAAATCTGACTTTTCACCATAGCATCTCGCCTGTCATTAGGAGTCGGTTGGCTATGAGGTCAATGGTTGAACGTAACATGTGATAGATGTAATGAGGTAACCTCTTTGTTCACGCATAACCAAGTCAACGGAACCATAAATTCAGATTGACGTCAGAACAGACAAGTGTCTGAATTATTTATTAAATCAGTACTAGAGTAGGTAAGCCTGGCTGTTTTCTTTGATGTCTGCCTAGTGGGGCGGTTTGGACAGGAGCGGACTTAGGTTTTAGCATAAACCTTAAATATTAAATTAGAAAATAAGAATTCTTTAATTTTGAACCCATCAATTTTTTGAGCTTGGCAGAGTACTTTTCTGCCACAGTGGTATGATATAAATTAGTAGAATATCCGAAAGATAAATTAAATGTACTCTTATGTTTTTTACCATTTTACTCTGGAGGCTAATCTCATATTATGTAGAAGAATACCTAGTATTCGACATATTATATTAACCTCCAGAGTTGGCATGTTGGCACGTCTAATTTTTTAACAAAATTAAATTATTAAAAGTTACCAACGAATACCTACTATTTTAGGAGCCTGTGATTATTGCTTTAGCCACCTAGAGTAGTAGCCAGCCAGCCTACTTTATCTTTATCTGAGCAGTTTTTGTGGTATAGCATTGGTAATGCTTGGACATCCTACCATATTATATAATATTTTTTCAATAACTTATTAGACTATGCAGGACTGAAAATAATACAAGCAATATGTATGGATGTTCATATATTTTTAGTAATTTCCAGCGCTAATTTGGTCCTAACTACGCTCCTGGCGCTTCTCATCTGTAGTGTGCGCACATAAAGGCATAGACACGGAAACGGCGTTAAAAAACTTTCTTGTCTATGCTCAGTAATGGCTGTTAAGGCCGAGGTCTCACTTGTTACATCGTAACACTTTCAACGAACATATTTTTTGTTCTGCTCCAGCCTTTATTGGTTTCTTTGCAGTTCTTGCGAAAGTTTCTCGCCAATAAGTTTGCAACTAATGGCCACTTATTACGGTTTATTACAACAACTTAAGAGGAAAACTACGACCTTTTTAACTACGAGTTTCTTATTCGTTTCTCGATATTGTGAAAGGATTGATTGAAAATGGGTGCAAATAGCTACGGATAACAACATTCAACTAGTTGAAATTGGGGTTGAATTTACTAGGAGGGGGAGACTGTTAGATAGATCACCTGTGGGTTGAAGTATAACGAATGAAGTCGGAAGTAACCTAAACTGCCTATAAATGTCCCACAACTGGGCACAGACCTCACTTCGACAGTGAGGTAAGCGAGCCATACTCCAGCAAGATGGCTCAGTGCAGATTGTCGGTGTAAGGTTAGTGAGAAACCTTAATGTCAGATGTTATCAAGCCTCTTTAAGGCCTCCAACTAGGCTTAACGACTGACGTACATAATGTGACTCAACCACCGGTGTCGGAAACTTGTTTCTGTACTGAGAAGAACCGGCAAGAAACTCAGCAGTTACTCTTTCCAATATGTTCTGTACAAAACAAAAAGGTATGCAGGTGAAGAAAAATCAAAAATACAGATAGAGATTGTCTAGGCTAAAATAGCGCGCGCGCGCCCCTCCACTGCATACAATCTACGCATACAGGCAAGCACTCTTGTATGCGTAAAGGCCTTGGAGGGGCGCGGCATCTCCAGTGGCCTTTTTTGATTAATCGTAAAAAAACCTAGCGTTTAAGCTGAGTCCAGAAATAGTTTACAAATGCTTTATGCCTCAAATATTTCTGAACAATACCAGAAGTATTTATAACTGAATGAAATTTCGAATGAAATAATCCAATTAACATCTTTATTTTTCTACAAATTGTCCTGTTTTGTCTTGAGAAGCCTCGACCCAGATCCTATTAACCCAGGTAATATTTTTCCTTGAAATTCGTTTACGAAGCCTGTTTTTATTTTTAGTAAAAACATTGTTACCTCAATAAAGCCTACTGAGCTCCATCTTACTTTTCGCATTCTCCTATTGGTTTTACAATATATTTGGTGATCTATACATTATTTTTCTGTCATTGATATCTTTCATATATTTCTTTTAACTCCTGAATACAAGCTGTGAACCGATTTCACTAAATCCTTCAACTAGTATGAAAGAAATAATTAAATATTACTGGATATCCACACAGCGCCATCTAGCCCCAAACTAAGCAACTAAATGCTTAAACATTGGTCGTCTCAACAACCAATGATATTATAATACAAATACGTAGATAGGTTACTTGTGCTAAAAAAGTGGCACCCGGAATCAGGTCTTTTGCCAATTTTTATTAGGACTGAGCAAAGCATTGACAGTTTGACACAACACTGCTCAACATGTATCTGTCCCGTTTACCGTCTTGTAAATAGTCATGCTATCTTGTACGCACGGTCAAATTATAGGTACGTACGCGAGAAAACAATTTTTGACTTCGCGTCAGTACTGACATAACGTATCTACTAAGCTTCCTCTTCTAAGTATCATTGCGCTCAAAAATATATCGTATGAGAAACTGGGGCCTTCGCAAAAATTCAAAAACCGAATATTTGAATCTTGCCATTGTCAACACGTCTCAACAACGCGATCCTTCTCCAGTTTCAGCCAATAAGAGCTAGTGTTGTAAAAATGCTCGAGTCGACGCTCAAACGCTCAAGCAGATTGCTAACGCTCAAGTCGGGACTCGACGAAGCGCTCGACCCTCGAGCTGTTGCTTGAGCGTTTTAGTGAAAAAGCTTTTTCCGAGCGCTGGACCCAGCGCTCGACTCGAGCTAGAGCGTGCTCGTTTAGATTACATAGCTATGGATACTGTCAAAACAGATAGTATACCTACTTTAAATAAGAGGGTTTTAGTCGCAGTTATATTTTTAATGACATTTATTATAATAATAGTAATAATAGTGTAATAGTGTATTATAAAGAATACTTATTCATTAAATTAATTTGCTAAACACTTGAGCGTTTAGGGCTTGAGTCTAAAACGCTCAAAAGCATCAACTCAGCGCTCAACGCTTGACGCTCAGAGTTTTTACAACACTAATAAGAGCTCAATTAAATGAGTTCAATTTGCTAGGAAAACATCTGACGGGCCTTCCTAACGAAGGTTTTTGTATCCGATATCGGAACTAATCGAGTTACCGACCAATTCTGTACTCTATCTCTATTGGCAAGTATCTGAGTAGATATAATATTATTATACTTAACTATGCTGGAGGCATGACTGAAATATAACCATTGTACGTGAAAGTCAGCATCGAAATGACGGGTGCGTACAGAGTGGTCAAATATGTCTGAAATTTAATGAAAAGCAACCTTATCACTACAGGATTAAAATAGTTGTTCAATTAAAGATAGGAAAACCAGAAAAAGGCATTCGGTCTTGGCATCAGGCGGGACTCGAACCCGCGTCTTTCGCAAGCCGGGCGACTGCACTACCAAGACCGAATGCCTTTTTCTGGTTTTCCTTTCTTTAGTAAGATGATAATGCAAAATAAAATAACCTAGTTGTTCAATTGTTATAAAGTTTGGTGACGCTTCAAATGACAAACGTCTAGATACGTTTGTCATTTGAAGCGTCACCAATATTAAAATCGCTTTTGTCAAACCGCCAATACCTTTTTGACTACTCTGTTAGCACACATCATTCTGATGCTGGCTGTACTCGTGAAGTTGTTTGTTTATTTTTGCAGCCTAAGACGATAAAATGTATTTTTGTACGAGCTACTAAGTTCTTTGTTTATTTTGAATGTTTGTTTCTATAGTTAAAAAGTTTATAGTGAATTTCAATAATTATGAACTATACAAAAATCGTAAAGTAACGGGATTCAATTATAAATAATTGTAATTGATATTCAGTCTCAATCTAGTATCCACCTCTTCTTGTCACAAACATATTATATTCTGATAGATAATTATTATAACGGGGGTTTCGCAAAATTTGGTGGGTTCGTTTAATGAAGTCGTTGTTTCTTGTACTCTGTAAGAGGCCTAATAATAACAAACATTAAGGTCTAGACTTTCTAGAAGCTGTCTAAATTGGCCATTATACGCCCGTCACGCACGTAATACTCATATTCAACCCTCGAAGGCCTAAATAAGCATTTTTTACTACAGAAAAAAACTGAAAATTCCGTTTTTGTAACATGTCAACAATCAAGCTACTAAAATCTCTATACAAAATGCAGAGTGAATTATCTCAAAATTACGAGCAGAATTTACGTACATTAACTAGCGGTTTTAGATTAGCGTATTTTTTGCATGCACTATATTTTGCGTTTCAAAAAACTGCTGAGTCATAATAAACATGCTATATCATATAATAAACATCACGACTCGCGTATATACGAGCTTAGAAGCGCGGCAAGGTTCCTACAAGTTGCGCGTCTAAGGGCGGTGCGTATGGACCCGTCATTCGAACCACACGCAACTGGTACGAGTTTTGACGCGCTTATAAGCTCGTATAAGTGCAAGTCATAACGCTCAGTCTGTCTGAATAAACATGCCGGTATAAGTCAGTATAAGCCCGTACACGCGAGTCTAGTTTTTTCAAGCGCCAAATATAGCGCGCGTCTAAGAGCGCATGCTGACGACTTTATACGCGCAGATGTACGCTTATACAAAATGGCCCTTTGAGAGCTTATACGCACGTAAAAAAGCTGGTCTAAAAGCACTCTTAGCTACAAAAATAACCTAATTAAACAGATTTGACAGTGACATATTGTCCCGTCACAAATGAGTCACTGTAGAGCGATTTGTTTCGTCGTGTATTCAAATATTTTGTAATAACACTCAAAGGAAACGGAAGGCGTCGTAATTAATGTAATTTTCTTTCCCATATTAATCAGCGCACATTACCGGTGTCTCATAAGATGCTTCCGGGAGATGAGGGTAATAATTTATTGGGTACACTGAAAACACTTTCTTTGACAGTGTTAAACAAAGTGGCAATTTTAGAGAGATAATATGTTTATGGTCTATCATCTATCGGACTATAATCTATATTACTAAAGACCATATTATTTTACTTTTTTTTATTTATTTAGGGGTTTTCCTGATGGTTGTGACGACGAGGTCGAAGGTGGAACACGCTTATACAGTAGATGCCTTTACTGAATCGCAAAACTTTTAATGAGGGCATTTTTAAATAACAACAGCATACGCTCATGACAGCATTCAGAAAGAACGGTGAACGGAACATTTAGAAACCCACATTTTGCCGAGTGTATTTGAATAAAACGTGTTAAGGGATGAGCCTACCACACCGTCATCGGAGTTGCTTTTTTATGTAATTGAACAATGTAACAAAGTAAGTTCCCTGAACAGTCTTGAATTCGGCACCATCCGAGCCACGAAAATATTGAAATATTTAAATATATTAATGTTATTAATGTATTTTTATCTTTAATAACCTATTATGTCCCACTGCTGAGCAAAGGTCTCTCCCAATTTTCTTCATCTGTGCTAAGCTAAGCCATGTATATTTTATTAATAATAATATTTTTAAATATTTTAATACAAAACCTGATTGTGCCGTTTGTATGGTTTTTTTATGTGTTGATGAGCCTCAGAAGATATGAGCAAAACCACATTATAACCCAGATCCATAAACGTTCGGTTCTAAAACAATATGATGTGCTGGACAAAAATCGAACTGTCAAACCGTTAGTCATGTCGAAACTAAGAACTAACTACACACAAAACTACATAAAAACAAATCTGTTTCTTTTTAATCAAGAAATACCTACTTAAAATCACTTCAAAGCTCCTAAACCCGCTCTCTCACTTATTTAATTTCGAAATCATTCATTAAAAATCCAGCTCAGATTACTAATTTTGAATAATTAATTTAAGTTTTAATTTAAACAGGCTCGGTTCGAAACCAAAAGTCATTTGGAAGCCGGGGCTCACGACGTGATAAATTAAGATTAATAACTCGAGTACAAAGCTCTACCAGCTTTGTATATGTGATATGATTATAGCTTAATAGCAATCAGGCGGCATCGCTGTATTACCGTTGTTTCATTAATGCCGCCATTTTGTTTTTGTTCAACACGTTTTGTCAAATCTAAATGGTTAGAGCCGCTGGCGGTAATTCTGTCAACTTGATCTTGAATTCGAATTTAACTGTCAGAAAACTGACCAATTACGTACATGTACCTAACAAGGACGTAAAAGAAAGTCGGACGGAACATCACACAAAAAAATGTGATGCATGCAAGGTGCTACGATTTCGTTTGTTGTACACGACTTGCTACCTAATGGAATAAAAATTTTCATACACGTAATGTTTGAGTGTTACTCAAGTTAGTAATGTTTTTCCATTATTTAAGATTACCAGAAGATTGAAAAAGGCCACAGCAAAAATATCTTTAACTAGTTAAAGTATGACTTTCATCCGTTTATTTAAAATCCGACCCGCACACGGGTATATGTGGATATGGCGACGAACGCCGCAGACGAGGTCGCCAAGTTAAATATAGCCAATATTTGACAATCAACAAATATCTCGATCCCGTCGTTGACAGGCACACAACACACGAGCATTTTGGGAAAACATGAAAATTTGATACTGTCAATTTTTCTATATTTACTCTCCTTATTCGATACGTAGACAAAATCAACAAACAAAAATAATGAAAATCGGCCCAGCCGTCCTTGAGTTGTAAAACTTCATTTATTTTATAACTAGCGGCCGCCCGCGAATTCGTCCACGTGGATTTATGTTGAAAAAAAGTGATATATCTTTTTAAATTTAGCCCATGTCCTATTCAGGTGCATAAGCTATATTATTGTAAAGTTTCAATAAATTTCATCCAGTTGTTTTTACGTGAAACAACACGGCACATCCATACACAAATACAAAGTTTTGCATTTATAAAATTAATAGGATAGAAAGAAGAGGCAGTCAATTAGAAGCTACTAAACGTCCAAAAAATGTTCTCAAATGATACTCTCGTTATTAATAAAAATAAAATACGTAAAAGAAATAGAGACTAATTTGAAGAAAACACAAAGTCAAACTGTTACCCTTGTCGTATGACATTGAACCTAGTTGCGTAAGTTGGAAAAAATACATTAAACCATCAATAAAATTACTTTCGATACATCACAGCCAGAATCTACTGCTTGATCGGATTCCATCCATCAAGTACTTATGTACTCGTACCGATACTGGGTGTTATTTATTTGTACTGCCTCTATTTTTTATATTTACGAAGTTTTTCTTCTTCGATAACATACTCTCACAACCAATGATATTATCATCAAAAAGACGTAGATAAGTTACTTGTGCTAAAAAAGTGGCACCCAAAATCAGAATTTTTCGTATACCTGAGCAGAGCATTAACAGGCTTGACAGTTTTAGATGATACTGCGCAACATGAGTATCTGTCTCGTTTGCGCTCTACTAAATAATCATGCATCATCATCATCTTGTTCACACGTTAAAACACGGCCAAATTAAATACGTCGTACCACATGGTCAATTTTTGACTTCGCGTCAGTACTGACATACCCCATCTACGTCGTTTTATCATAATATCATTGCTCACAACTATTTGCTACATAAGTGTCATATTGTTTGTTGCCATCATGATGAACGGAACAGAAAACATTTCACAAGCCGTGTTTTTTAATCGAAGTTTTTCTGAGAATTAGCTGGTAGTAGTATAAGGAATACAACGCGTGTTTCGGCCAGATTGAAGCTTGGACCCACATGGATTCCGAAGGTACACCACTGCACCACGATGCACGACCCCTCATTTGTTTTATAGCAAGTCCTAAATGAATTGCTATAAAACAAATGAATGTATTTTATACGTGTCATTTATTTTTTATCCCACCTTTTATTTAATAATAAAATTTATTTTCAAGCCATTATATTGCACTGCACTGCTTACTGCTGTTAATTTTTTCATTTTTATTCTAAACTTGTGTTAAACGATACTTGCCCGAAGCTGTGTGCCTTAATGCCAATGGTTCCACAGAAAACCAGCGCCATGGCATCTGTCTTCGCCTTAGTAGAGTGAAACCATTTCAGTTGTAATAGGTAGTTCAGTTGTTAAATAGTGTTCTACCTATTTTATGACGAGTACACTGCATAAATATTATACCTCACTTCCTTTCTAAAGTATAAATGTATATTTATACCTTCTATAAAATGTATGTTGTAAATAAGTAGTTTGTACTTTTTACGGAAATGCTTGTTGTACAAAGAATGGTACTCATCCCCCCCCCCCTTCTTTCCATGGTGTTTAGTCATTATTCATAGTTTTAAATTTCTTGGCGTTCAGGATCATAGATAAACTACATGGTACAAAACAAAGTCGCTTCCTCTGTCCCTATGTTCGCTTAAATCTTTAAAACTACGCAACGGATTTTGATGCGGTTTTATTAATTCAATTCAATTCAAAATATATTTATTCATCCATCACCATCGGTAGGTACTTAAGTTTTATAGATAGAGTGATTACAGAGGAAAGTCTGTATGTATAATAACATACCATCACACCCGGGCAAAGCTAGGCGTCGCTAGTAAATTTCAAATATTTTAGCATTTCCTGCTTAAAATACTCACACCAAATAAGCCATATTAGAAACGAAATTCTATTCTAATTTCATCTTAGCGAAAGGCGTTCTCGACAAGCCTAGTTTAATTTGATACTATTTACGTACAACATGAAACATGCCTTGTATAGGTAAATATTGCAAGCCCGAAGCCATTTTCAACCATAATAGTGACAGCTCATAGTCTGAATATGAAACGTTATAAAGCGGTAATTCTCGTGAACATGACTATTATTATGAATTTTGTTATTCGCAAATTGCGATGTAGGATAATAACGAATTTACACAAACAGATTTAAGCCAAGCTGTTGTTGTTTGATTGTACAAAGTTTTTAATAAATTCGCGTCTAACGCCTTACGGATTTACTCTACTTTTTGCGTTAGAATTTACGTACTATTATTAATGTAATGGTCATTTTTTTTTATTGACCGTATACCTACATTATACATTCGCTGTCAGTTTTTGGTTTTATGTGAGAATGTTATTTATTTTTGAACGTGAGACAATGATTTAAGTAATGTAGTTATAGATCTTATCTTGACACGTTTTCTTTTAAGTTTAGCTCTGTCTCTTACAGTTCTTTACTGAATAACTTTTTCTAAACAATTTTGACTGACACTAACGATTGAAGGTGGGGGTTTCAAGGGTATCTCTGTATCTTTCTTAACATTAGCGGTAGGTAAGTATATATTCTTTATGTTTTGCTCTGATCTTCTAAAGTAATAATTGAAGTCATTATTGAATGTGTGTGAGAAAATATTTTATTTGGTCCGCAAAAGCACAGTTTGTAGGAACGTACTATTGATCAGGTTTTTAAATGTTAGAGGGTTTTTTTAATTAACAGTTATTTTAAGAAGTTATTAGGGAAGTATTCGCCCAAAGTCGATATTTTTATCGATAGTGCTGACATCGATATTTTTAAAATTAAAGTTTCGTGTAATGTTTTCGTATGAATTTTAATGAAATAATAACATGTAACAGTCTGAACGCATTTTGTTTCAATTAGCAGTACCTACTTGCAGAAAACCATCTGATTCTTTTTTAAACACACGTAACCCATTGCTTTGTAAAAATAACATAAACAACTTTTCGTATAAAACACTAAAACGTAGTAACTTAAATTCTTTAGAAATCCTTTTTGTTCCGCTAAAAAATAAACCGGGTAATATGTACCGGGAAAACTTTTTATATTTCCCGTTCACCGAAACTCAACTTGTTCTTTTTACGACCAACGAACCCTACAATGCTAAGCCTAAGTCACAAAGGCTGGTAATAAAACACCAGGCCGCCGAAGGGCAGAATTAAAACAACTTACCCAAAGGCGGTTAAAAGTCGAACGGAAGTCTTTGTCACTTAACTTGTCACTATTTTTGTTTTGTTAGATTACCTGCTAAGCACTGTTCACAACCACAGAATATTATATGGCACTACCACTACACATTACACAGCACTACAGTTTCGTAATTCGCAATCGTTTTTGAGGTTATACGGTGCAAGGCGACACGTACACTCGGGCGCTCGGCGCTGTCGACACTGAGCCAGTGCGGAGTAGAATCGCCCTATCTCTTTCATGTCTACGATTTTCAATAAAAACTGCTAATATTCTAAAGTGACGAGGTAGATGTTCTAAATGTCCGACTTTCATTAGGATTCGTTCGTGTTTGTTCATTTAAGAAACATTTTAGAGCCAAGAGTAAAAAAAATCGCAATATCGCAAAAAAATTGAGAAAATCGCTACGGTTCTAGCCAGAGGGTAAGATTGGCATAAATATTAAGATATTAATTATGTACGGTCAACCAAGAAAGCCTGGTTTTCGACAAAAGTTTTCAATGTTGAGTGGTCGGTTTGTTTTATATGAAAATATACCTTACTGTCTTATTACTTGTGACTTTACTTCAAGGTGAGTTTGGTAAATATTTTTGGCCGTTTTATCATTTTTATATGACGAAAGTTTTACTGCCATAGGACTGATGACATCTAAACATTTTTTTTTTGCTAAGGATAGGCAAACTTCTCAATTTTTCAATCAAAAAATTCAAGTAATACTTAATTCAGTATTTTCATTACTTAATAATGATAAAAATTAAGTTTTCAGTTAGGAAAAAGGACCAACATTGAATTACGCTTAAAATATACAGCTATCTTTGCTAGTTTCAACATTTTGACGACGAATCACAACGTCGTGTAGCGTCCGTAGCATTTGTTATTGCTACGACAGCTACGATTTCACGCATGAAGTCGCTCCGTGCTACGACGTCGTCGATGCCGTAGACTTCAATCCCAGTCACGCAAGAATTTTTAACGGTTATTCCGTTTTGGAGGGCGTTGACCTCTTTCTTGCGCTGTGGACGGACGACGATGTGTTTCAAGTGACCGATTATATGAATAGGCTAGATGACGGTATTTTTTTTTGTTTATTATCGAAAGACCTTTCATTTATGTAAACAATCTTAGAAGAATCACTTCATTAGGATCGTTACTACCTGAGGTATCACCACTTGAAATGCACATTTTTGGACTTGCCCAAAAACACTTCATACAAACGTGAATGTGATTTTGACGTCACGGTCACTGTTTTTGTAAGGAGCGCGTAAGAAATTTGTTCGACAGCTATATTAAATACTAGCGGCCGCCCGCGACTTCGTCCGCGTGGACTTAAGTTGGGAAACTAAAAACAATAACTTTCTAAATTCGTGCTATTTCCGGTTTTGCCTTTATTCGGAACGCACCCATAGTTACGCTAATTACAGCAGCCGTCGGTCTCTGTCATCAACTGTCGTGCTATACCACGTGATGCCGCGTACATTTTCATTTTTTACTTGATATTTTCAACAATTTAGACAATATCTTTATAAATTGTAGCCTATGTGTTAATCAGATGTATAAGCAACATTATTGTAAAGTTTCACTTAAATACATTCAGCAGTTTTCACGTGAAAGAGCAACACAGCACATCCAGACATACAAACTTTCGCCTTATAATATTAGTAGGATGCTTATGAAAAAGAGTCTCCTAAAACAATTTCTTCATAATAGTGTGGGTTACAAAATAGTAATATTGTTTTACAAAAAAAATACGCTTTTGAAATGGACTTGCTCACCCAAGTTTGCAGGCCTATAAATTATGGCCTCATTTTGAAACAAATTTCGATCGTGGTGACACAATATGATTTGAATTTAATTATTATTTTTAGTGAACATAAAAACATGCAAAATGACTCATAGTCCCCCCGACTCATAGTCGACATAGTAGTCACAGTAAACATAGAATGGAACAATTTAAAAATAAGAACTAGCACATAAAAGGCTGTTAGGGATTTAGGAGGAAGGCTTAATAGTTATGTTATGTATATTTATGCTTTTTGGTAGATTGGTAAGAGATTGTACTCTTTTTTTATTAATAAAATTTTAAATAAATGAATGAAGAATAAAACAAGCCGGACATTAGTCGCTAACCGAACGGTTAGAGTGTTTCATCGAATTACATAAATGAAGCTAGGCCCAGACTCCACCAGAGCTGAGCGGAGATGTGCGGCGTCGAGCTGTGTTTTCAACAACCAATAGAATTGCGTTATTCACACATCTCCGCCTCGCACAGCTTCGGTGGAGACCACTGAGCGGAGATGTGTATTTTTGTATGGCGAGCTGCGCGAAGCTGGGTCGAGCTGTGTGAAGCGAGGTCAAGCGGCCTGCTGTAAGCGGCGCCACCCTGCCCCCTCCCGCCCACACCCCGCGGTGACCAACTTATGGCTTTTACCGCAACTTTAGGGAGTAAATATACATATTACATACATGTTATCTTATATTATTTTTCAGGCATTACAAATGTGTCAGAGAAATCGTGTTCAAAATGGCAACGTCTATCTATAGATAGCCACAGAGTCAGATACATCCGATCTCCTTTGGACCACTACCGATACCTGTAAACGTAATTATTCACATAACAATGTAAACTAAAATCTACCACACAACCATGTACATGGTAGAAATCCCGATTTAACGGTGTTATTTTGAGTGACCATGAAAGTTTGAATGAATAAAATGTAATCATTTTCATGCAATAATATAAAACATAAAAAAGGAAACAATAGTATTTATTACAAAGTACATAACTGAAGATGATCGTCTTCAGAGGAATCAGTTTCACCTGCTTGTTTAGTTTGTGTAGAATTTCTGTAGTTCCAATTTATCGTAATACCTACTTACGTTTTGTAATATAAACATATAGAGTTGAAATTCCACTAAGTTGGCAACACTGCCGCCCAACCACGCAACTAGGGCTGGCACCCCTACTTCATAATAAACAGTTGTACGGAATTTCAAGGAATTGTATAGATAGATAAGATAAAGTACGCAAAAATACTTAATTTTGCATGTATAGATTTTATTTTTGAGTTGTGATATGTTTGATTGTATATCTTCTGAATCGAGTCCCCACTTCTCTTTATGCGTTCGTGTTGACCTATTTTCGATTAATTTAAAACGCAATCTAGTCTTTGACAATATTGATAACAAAATTTGAAGTTTCAATTCGAAAAAACTTATGTTCGTTGGGGGTGATGTTTATGAAGAAATCAAACAAACCTGATTATCAAATGTGTGGAGCGACTGATACATGCACTAGAATGTATGACATCTCTGAAGTATTTCTCTAAACGTATTATATTAATTTCATTGTTATTGTGTATCCGCCGGGTTGTTCATGACAGAAAAAACTTAACGCATAAAAGCAAAAGAGTTTTTTCTGTCATGAACAGCAAAACAAAGCTTCTTCAGCAAAACAAACTTCTTTGTTTTGTTAATTAAGAAAGAACGATTTGTTTATAGAATTAGATGTAAATGTAACGACGCTCCGGAATTACAGAAAGGAGAAAATAAATTTTTTACGTTTTATCTGTCTAAATAAAAAAAAAGAGTTCTTTATTTTATTACTCCGTACTTTTTTTCCTTGTTACTCAATAAAAATATAAAAGGCGACAACCCTACTCGCATAGCCAGCCAGCACACAGCACACATCTCCGCCTCGCACAGCTTCGGTGGAGTCACCCAAGCTGAAACACATCTCTGCGCCGCACTTCACACAGCTCCTCACATCTCCGCTTTGGTGGAGCCCGGGCCTTACTATTCATTTATTAAGGTGTTATGCAATAATTATTAGCTTAGGTTAGTTTGCGGTCGGATGATCTTTTTATGAGTTGTTGCAGATATTTATTTACTATTCAAAAGTTAAAAACACTTTGCATAAGCACTATGCTTATAAACTTACACGCTACTTCTACTACAATCTCATACATCTCAAATATGCTACGACGTAGCTCTCGTAACGCTGCACTACGCCGTAGCAGTGCCGTAGCTTAGCTACGTTGACTTTTAGGTACTTCATGTGCTTAAACTTCCATTATCAGAGAAAACTAATGTAGGTATAATCTCAAGATTAAAAAAACCGGCGAAGTGCGCGTCGAACTCGCGTACGGAGGGTTCCTTACTATAATCGAGTGAATAATTGCTTTAAAATTACGTTTGTTGTATGGTATTTTAATTATTTATTTTGAAAGGATTCAATATAAAACTACATATTCTGTGAAAATGAAAATGAATACGGACGCTTTGAATTTTCACCCGTTACCGTTTTTCAATACTGAGAAGAAAATATATTTCTTTAGACAGATAGACCGACAGACAGCGGTGGCTAAGTAATAGAGTTCCGTTTTTACTTTCTAGGTACGTAACCCGAAAAAAGGCTGAAGTAGAGATGTAGGGGCCTTATGGTAAGAGAAACAACGTAGAAATGGAACAAAATTGTTAGACAAGAGAAGAAATTATCACGGTGACGCACAAAGGTAGTTCAATTGAAAACTAAGAAACCATAAATACATAGATCCTATGTGGAACACATTTTTAAAAATCATACAATAATCATGTTTTTTGGTCGGTTTTGATTCCTAGAAATTGCTCAAGATAATAAATATCATCACAAAAGCATCACAACGAAGTTTCGTTAAAGAATAACCATTTAATTGTAGCAAAAACTTTAAAGTCATTTTTCTCCATTTACCACCGATCAATCACAATCATAACCAACGCTAAGCAGGCGCTCAAGCTCATGCTGTCCCGTAAAATGTCAACAAAACTGAAAGGGACAGCTATACTCCTGAGGGATACTCAACCTTTACGTTTTGACACATTCGTTTTACCGAAAATATGTTTTTTTTTTCTAAAGCAGGTTAGTTTAGTGTACCTATGTCGTATTTACTCTAGTGTATGCACAGTAAATAAAAGATAGTGAAACTTCGCAGATAAAATTTTGTCTAGCGTGAGCGAGCTCTCAAAGCTATTTATTTTACTGTAAGATAAATCCTCACAATTTTCAGCGTCATTCCCACTTAACTACACGATGTTAACATCGACTTTTTACAACCACATTCGCAATAACGATCCCGTCCGTTGAGTTTATATTTTTAAACCCGTTTCATTTACTCAGTTGATCTATTGGCACCAATTTGACACACATTAAACAAAACCCAGTCTGGGCGCTCCACACCATCATATCTGTACGTTACATAAAATGGAACGTAAAAAAAAACTTACAACACAACGCAATCGAAATGCGACCTAAACTAATTCGTTTTAGAGTCACATTCACCCATGTCGTCTGCAGATGATGTTGGCTGTCTGAAACGCCGGGATAAAGTAAAAAATATTCCAATTTCGGAAACAGATTGCGGCCTGGGAAGCTATCCCTTATAAATATATTAAAAGAGGAATTATGAGTAGCGGTAGAGGCCTGTTTCAACGCAAGGAATTGCCTACAACTCAACGTTAAAAGTTATTAAATCTTGTACTTTAGTTTTAGAATGACAGCAGAGTAGTATTTCTTAGCTGGATCTTTGGTGCTATCGGGTTTGATTTTCCACGCAGGACGGTTTCTGCAATATTTCATTGGGTGTTAACAAAATGATAAAGGGTGGAATTTTAATCACCATCCAAAGTTTTAAGACCTTTAGGAATTGAATAGATTTCCGTGAATTTTTTTGGGTTTTTATCATGTTTTTTTTCGTTAATATATTTTTTTAATGTGGAAATACGCTCGCGCAGGTCACAATATGATTGCACGAGTTGAACTACAAAATGTTGATGTCATTTTTGTGCTTGATAATAAGCTCTCCTCCTTTATTTACTAACTTTTTATAATATCTTACTACTTTTAAAAAATACGATGTTAACTTAGTTTTTTTTGTTCTGTAGGCATTTTTTTTAAATTATGTTGAACTAGCAGCCGCCCGCGACTTCGTCCGCGTGGACTTTTCTGTTGAAATCCTCCTGAATTTTCTTTGCTATAAACCTTACGGAGCCCAAGACCTTTCCAACGAATGCAAAACCGTGGAAATCGGTTCGTGCGTTCTGGAATTAGAGCGTCAGGAAGGAAAACCCGACTTATTTTTATATAGTAGATAGCGGCCCGTCCCGGCTTCGCACGGGCATTAAACATTACATTTAGATTTGTTAATTTTAACACATTCATAATAATTCATGAAAAATATTCAAGTAATTTATTAGGTTAATAACTAAGTGAACAATATTTTATATAAATGGGTTTAGTTCTGAAAATAACTTTTTAAATCGGTTTAGTTACTTACTAAACGAATTATTATCAAGCGTAAATTCCGCACACGTCCATCACGTAGGGAGCCGACCGCGCGAGTGAGCCGCGCGGAGTTTATTTCGTGATCTTACCTACTTAACCCCCCTCCCGTACCCCTGCCCGAGTGACGCCTACAACGCATAGCTAGCCGATTACAGTTTTTTTTTTTTTTTTAACTCGTGATATCTTTTGAATGGATTGTCAGAATCGAATAATTCAAAAAGTAATATAAAGATATTGAAGCAGTCTTATATATACATCATTTATTTTGATAAGGGTTAATACCAAGGTACAAATAAAGAGCTTTTTGTAGCGGTGGTATTTTAATTTCTTTTTTCAATAAAAAAACGCTTATTGTGACATGACTGTAATAGTTAGAGATATGCTGCCGCTGATTTTTTGTAGATAATGGTGTGTTCTAAAAAAATGAAGTATTTCATTTTGTTCTATCATCAATAGTTTTCGCAACGCACGCGATGTAAGGTAGTTTTTTGATATTTTTTTCACACCTTGGATTACGTTATCGTAATTTTAGTAAGGATGCCTATTTTTTTTGAAAATGAAATATAGCCTATGATACTCAGGAATGATGTAGCTTTCCAACAGTGAAAGAGTTTTTCAAATCTGCCAAGTAGTTTCGGAGCCTATTCAATTCATACAAACAAACAAACAAACAAAAAATCAAACCTTTCCTCTTTATAATATTTGTATAGATAAAATGCCATCCTGTTTATGTTAGGTGTACAGTAAAATAACCTACCAAATAGTTTACATACATTCATTACTTCATGAACTTCACTCCGAGAGCAATCAAAATAGTTTCTCAGGCTTCTAGAATATACCTAGGTACCCGTCATCATTTGTCTTGATCTATGGCGCTATCTGCCTCTCAATCTTTCATCCCTCTTGAGTTTTAATAGGGCTGTCCAGAATTGTAGTTGCGTGTCTTGGAACGAATACCTTTCTATATAGGTATAGATAAATTTCCTTTTACGTTTTGTATTACTCTTTTGGTGATTTGCTGAATCGTTTTGGTAATCTGCTGAATCCGTGATTCAGTAATGACAGTTGATCGGCAACGATCGCTGTTGTGCGCCTTTGGGGTCGGGGATGGGGTATGCGACCTCCCCGACCGAATGTTGAATTTTTTCAGACCTTCAAAGCAGTATAAAGTATTACTACAGTCCAGTAAAGCTGTCAATGCCATCAGCGGCCACACAGCTGTAGTCATTTAGAAAAATAAAAACTATGTACACTTAGATGTTACACCCATGAGAAACGCGATTCGTAGAAAAAGCCAATATGTAGGTATAGGATGAAATTAGTCGCTATAAGCTAGCCCCTCTTCAGCCCCTTTCAAATGCCCCTTGAACTCCATGCCATAGTTTGTTCCATAATTTTAACAACCCTGTAGGCCTAGAACGAACCGATAACGTTTTGGTAATCGAAAAGTAAACGATACTCTGTTTTCTTTTTCCTATAACTTTGAAAAAAAAGAAACGTTTACTTTTCGATTACCAAAATGTTATCGGTACGTGCTAGCCCTATTGGTCTAGACAGTTCCTTCTAAGTTTTTAGGTTATCTGGCATTTTAAGTCTTCTCAACTTCTTGCAAAATAAATCAAAAAGAGCTTTTAATTGTTCTTTAACTTAGAACTTAACAACCCATTTGTCATTATTACCCACCTAAGAAAAAACTAATTAGACATCGACGAACTAAAGAAAGAAATACCAAGCTAATACTTATCAATTACAATTTAAATAAAGAAAATTCTGTTATCAAAACTAATTGCTAATTGATCGACTAAACAGACTCCAATCCCTGAAATTTCTGAAATGCTGGTCTGGGGCCGCAACCGATGTCCCATCAGGTAGGTAAAATAAATATTACGAAAACTGTCAAAACCTAGTGGATGCGTCTATGATAGGCCCAATGGCGCGCATTAGAGGGCCTACGTCTTGCAGTAGACAGCATATTATATGATGTTGATGATGTCAAAATTCTGCGAAGTTAAAACAAGAATGAGGTCTGTTTTCGTAATATCTATCATGTGTGATAATAATTATATTGGATGATCGTAAATCTGTAAAACGCCTTTCCAGGAATATATGGGGGCAGCTAGCAGTGAACAGCTTGTGGCTGGCTGGAGACAGGGCATCTTAAATTTCGCAGTTAGTAGAACAACTCTGGGGCTCACCAATCCACTCGAGTAACTAAGATACAAATGTTACACACAATTCCCGACTACCGCAGTCGCTGCATCTTAGCTTACTGTTCAGACATTCAAAAGTGCTCCAAATTCCTTTCTTCTTGAACGCAACCGGAATTGCATTACGGCGTCCTGTTCCAAAGCTATCTTCTTTATACCCGATAGGTATCTGGTAACTTCCTTCTAGCTGAGGAAGATATTTATTATTTGCGAAGGATTTTCAGCGTTTTACGGTAGCTACGAGTAGCTTCACTTAATTTTGTCTTATGTTAACAAAGTAAACTTCAACGCCAATTATGTGCAATAGTGGTCTATCTTGAATGTTTAAATTGTCAAGTGTTGTAGATACAAGCAAACAGAACTAGTTTTTTCCTTCACTGTATAAATTGGGATAAAAATCTTCCCTTCACTGTATAAATTGGGGAAAAATTCCCCAAGCCATCGGAATCCCAATTACATTCAAATAATCCATACCCACAAGTTATGACACAACACGATAAGGTTAGTAATAATAAAACGTAACTAAATTCCGTTCAAGGTGCGCTGAAGCCTTCGAAAACTTGACCCTTTGTAAACCCCTAATCAGACGCCCTAACCGAATCCTCGACACAGTGGGTACACGTACAACAGTGGTCGATATTCGGCTACTCAATTAATTGAGAAGATTGGCCGCACTCGAGGTAGGGTCGAGTGCTCCGAGCCTCTTGTGCTACTCGTGAGACGGCACAGCGGCTGATTTGGTGGTCAGTGCTGTAGGATTTAGATATGTGTTCATTGAGAACCAATTGTTCACGAACAATCATTCAGAATCAAAAGGTGACTGTGACATTTCAAATTGGCTGCATTTGAACAGCTAAAGATCATAGTTTGGAAAAAAACAAAAATATTTTGGAATGTCTACTAAATCGTTAGGTACAAATTCTTTTTTAGCAAGCGTGCCGGCGGTCACTGCACTCACACTATCTGGACGATCCATCATCAATTTGGAGATCACAAGAAGAAGCATTATTCGACTTAATTAAATTCCGTTTAAATAGGTATTCGGTAAATGCGGTGTCAGGCCCCAGGGTTTACCTATCCGTGTCCCAGTTTTGTCAGTAACTTTCCTTTGTACAAAATTCGTGCTAAGCTAGAAAGACAAACAGGTCTTGGCTTTGCTTAAACTATCGCTTAGCCATTATACCAACTTAGGCTTGATAAACCGCTGCTAAACGCTTAGTGGGAACCAACAAAACTTTGGATATCTGCTGATTAATAGGCACAATGTAATAGGTGTGTCTATTATATAACTAATTGACGGTAGCATAGCAAAAGCATGCGGGTATATGAACCGATTAGAAATGGCGTTACAAACGAAAGGTGAAAGACGAAAAGGCAGACAATACAAACGCTGGGAGGACGAAATTCGGAAGATAGCCGGTCCAGAATGGACTCGAGAAGCAAGAGTAGGGAAAGGTGGAAATTTTTAGAGGAGGCCTTGTAGGAAGACAAGTTGTGCCTAATACTAGATGTTAAGAAATAATGTGCAAATTCATACTAACTTATTCTATGATAATACTAACTAAGAAAGCACAAAATGTACTTGATTAAGAGTTACCGTAATAAAGGCTTTTTTTATGTGAACCGATTAGAAATGGCCAGGTAGGTACACAGGGCTTCAGCACCTACACTCTCTCTTTCTATTAAAAAATCGAGCTCACATCGTTTTTTATAATAATTGGCAATGTACGTGTTAAATAATTCGGTAGAAGGCCTTTAGAATCACTTTAACAACTATTTTTAACCTTAATCCATAATAAATGCCGCTTATTTCCATTAACTGATTCGCGTTCAATAACGCTTCCATATTTCAGCCGGGAAATTAATTTAGGAAGCAGCCGGTCGCAAAAACGCGTCGTGGCAAACTTTCGTCCATGACCAACATTTGCCAAACTTCGGTTCTGAATTATTAATCAGCAACACCCAAGCTACATTACAGTGCCGTTAAAGCTGATGGACTTGACGGTGGATACGAAGTCTGAACAATTTAGAAAGTAGATTTATAGTTAAGCTTAATAAGGGTTTTTTCAATTGAGTCTTTGAGGGCATTTGACCCTTTACACACTGCTACTTTTAGCAGGGATGCCAAAACGATACAATTGCGATACAATGCAATGCACTTGTTAACCTTCAATCTTCAAATCATGTGCGACATTAAAAGCGCAAACAAACAATAGGACGTGCCCGTAAGAGTGAGAGACTGATAAGTGCACAGTTATTTGAGAGCCCGGTGCCCAGATTTTTTTCAAAACGTGCGGCGGCTCAAGAACGAAACCTACATCCGATAGTAAGAAAAATTTTACCTATTTTTGTATTGTATTGTATTTATTTGTTGTACCAAGTGCCACTGAATAAATGACTTTTTACTTTTTTACTTTAAGCACAGGGCACAGCTATGGTATTCTGGTGGGCGCCAAAACTGAGCCAAATATCATTTTTTAATTATTTACACACAAAATGAGAGAAAATACTAATTCAGAGTAAAGCGTAAAGCACCGTGCTGTGAAGTGATGTTCGCCAAAGTGCCACCCCAGTTCTGAATTAAGCATCCAGATATCTTAAAATCGCTGCAGCCACGTTCAATAGTTTGTAACTGCATTTTTAAGTTCGTCCCATGTGTCCAATCGTCCGCCCTGGATCGTGAATCGTTGCTCCATCTTCACCAATGTAACCTTATTTACTTCTCAATGGGCCATATTTCACGTTGGCTCCCACGATAATGCTAAAGCATTTTCAGCTTCAGCAAGCTTCAAGAGGACTTGGTCCTTTAACTGTTACTTGTAGCTGAAAAGCTGAGCTCGAATTCTTGCGCAACGAACCACAGGGCGAAAGTGATACAATATACAGCAACGTCGCTCTAACCCTCGAATACACGAACGACAACAGGAGTTGAGAACGCAATACAACACATGCCAACGTATCCCTTACGGGAAAACAGACGCAGTACGTAGTTTGACTGCGTGAATTATTTGACCTCAGTTGTACAGGATTTCGTACAGCGCCTCTAGCGAATAGTAACCGATATTCCATACAATTAATTGCCGCTAGCGTAGCAACTATGTAAACAAAAACTCATGGTAGATAGGCCTTCGTATGCGGGTTTGTAGAGCGCGTCAAGTTCGTGAACATGCCGCCCTTACCTGTTAGCTGTAGTTGATTATTCTACAATTGTGTTGAAACATCATGGTGGAGAATCTCTACCTTAATCACTCCGAATCTAGACTTTTTCGTGAGTATTAACCTACTTTTAAAAATGCCTTAATAGACCTTTGGCTTAGCCTACAAAATTTTAATAACAATGGCTAAAGATCCGAAAACCTGAAAAAGTGCAGTCGCCCGGTTTGCGAAGGACCTGCCTGTTCCGCCTGAAGCCAAGATCGAATTGAAAAATGTCTTTTGATTGATGATCATTAAAAAGATAGGTACTGAATGGAAAATGAAAAAAAAAAAAATAGCAATTTAGCTACTAAACTGGGTGCAGGGAGGTAGGCAAAACAACATTTTCTTTGTTTTCTTTTGCTTCCAGTGTCGCCTGCACTTATCAAATTCCACCTATCAATCTGATCTGAATATAAAAGAGAAACAACTTTTTTAATTGTTTTCGAGATACAAACTATGAGAAAAACAAAAGTTCTCAACTCACCAACAAAAAAAAAATTGTGACCATCTTTAATAACTTTGTTTTTTACCTTTTAACCCAAAAGTCTACTCCACAAGAGCCTACTAATTTTGTATTTTAAAAGGAGAACTTAGCATTTCATGTATTGAAAATCAGGCAACACTAAATACACAATTCCATTTTCAGTATCATCATTTAATAAAATTACTTAACATAAATTGAAGCAGAACTTAAACTAGATAGCAATATATCTTGTTGGCAGTTCATTGTACATGTTCCTATAGAATAAACCCCTCATTCCCGTTACTGGTGCAAAGTACCTTCTCAAAACTTCTCTCACTTCCGCAACGGTTATCACAGGAACTCCCTCATAACCCGACTTTATGTACATTGCATTACTCAGACTGACTGGGTTGCAAAAGTAACCACCTTCAAATTTGCTAAATGGATCCCCACTTTTCTTTTTTGCATCTTGACGAATTAGAAACACAGCATCAACAATTTCAGCAATGGTTTCATAAGCTAAAAAGCACAGTACTTCCAATGCAGCGACTGTAATCTTTAATTCTTTAGTTGGATTGACCCATCGCTCTAGTTTGTTGAAACTTTTACTAACATTACCAGATCGGAATGATGTGCACCTTGCTTTATGATAAGCTTCATACTTCTCAAAAGTCATTAGCTCTGTTATTTTCGATGCTCGGACTTTTCTTAAATAGTCTATAACATCAAATTTGATCTTACTCACTTCTTCGGTCTCGTCTAAGTCTTTGATAACATCTATGTGAGTACGTCTTTTCTTCAATGCTGGTTCTTTGTCATCTTCCAACGCTAAGCCTATTACACTGTCACCTCCCATGGTGAACCGATTCTTATCTATTTTGTCTAGTTTTATCTGATAATCATGTAACCTTTTTAACTTCATGTAGTTATTTCGCATCAAATAGATTAAGTCATAGTTTGTGATAGTTTTAGCTCCTCGCATGATCGAGTGGTTCAAAGCCTCCTGCAGCATACTTCTTAGCTGTTGTAGAACAATATTCTCTACAAGTAGAACTGTAGCAGCGTTTGGATTAGGATGGTCCCCAAATCCATGCATCATGTTTGATATCTCCTTTTGAAAGTTGGTGCCTTCGCTTGACGCATCACTTGTGAAGTATGACACCATTATTTTAATGAAATTGCGGTATCAGCAATATTGATAAACGCTTACAAGAGCGGATAACATATAACACAGAGTTCTCGGTCGCAATTCAGTAAAATCAAACAATAACAACGAACAAATTGTCCGGCTTGTCACGGTCAATACTTGACAGTTGTCACTGTTTGTCAAAGTTTTTTTTTCTTCTCTATGTGCTTTGAATTTTGTATGATAAAGTTTGAAAATATTTCAGTAATATAATTTGTTGGGCCTAATCATCGACCTAAAGCAAATAATACGATACGAATAAGAATTGAAAAACCAAAGTCAAAGCAATCGAAGACATCCACATCAGTAACCTTAACATAAAACACTGATAGATAAAAAATATTTCGGGAAACGGAACGTCTATGAAACTGTCCGAACCTCAACACAAGCACTCTTCATAAATAATAACAACCAGAATCTGAAATGTTGAGCAAGGATGTAATATGAGAGTAGATAAAAACAGGCTTTCTTAGTGAGTAATGAGTTTATTCAAGTGTCTTAATTCCCTTTCATCAATTTATTTGAGGAAGTTTAGGCATAATACTAAGTTCAACTATCATCGCCACGAAACGCCAAAAGCAATATTCAGAACAATATTACAATCAGCTGATTGTCAAAATTGACGTTGCTAAAAATAATACTAAACTTGAAAATCTTCCGATTTGCTCGTAGAACGTGTTAATTTACTTGATTCATGGAGTAATAAGTAATAGTAAAGGTAGATCTGCAGACTTGTTTTAGTTATGTGAACATATAATAAAATCGTTGCAGACTTCAGCTCAAACGCTCTGGCAAAACGCAGCCTCAATTATTACGACTGCTGCTGAACTTGTTTTAACAAAGCCTCCATTCAGTTTAAAAAGATATTCCAGCTTTTTCAGCATAAATTATGAGTCTTAGACGTTTGTTTTATAACACTACTCTTCGTAGTCCCTTTAGACCTCAAATAAGATCAATATCCTGCTGGTCATGTGGAACCGATGTTATGAAAGTGTCCAACCTCTTTTGTTCAACCTGCAACGCTTTGCAAAGGCCCAAAGAAGATGACAACTATTTTATTATCATGGGAGTGAAGGAAACCTATGATCAGGATGAGACAGAACTGGCTAAGAGATATAAGGACTTGCAGAAGTATTTACATCCTGATAAGTTTGCTAACAAGTAAGTACCTATGTTCTACTCTCATCTATTCTCTACTACGAGGTATACATTTTGATTATTTTAATCAACCTAAGCAATATATTCTACTGATTTCTTAAGAAATTCAAATACGAGAAAAGAGTACCTTCACTTACATCATTGTTTGTTTGATGATGTAATTTGAAATCATATTATTTCGATTCGAACAGTCTCTTAACATTGTCTGCTATTCTTAATAACCTCCTAATATAAAGTGCTAAGGATCTAGAATGCTAAAAACAGGTTGACCTTGCAATGAAGCAAATTGATTCTAATTGTGAAAAGCAGCTGTGCCACTTACTATGCATGTACATATCTGACACTATAATCTATTTAAATGAAGGTTATATTTTCTTTCAGGGACAAGAAAGAGCAAGAAATATCAGAGAAATACTCTTCATTGGTGAATGAAGCTTATAGGACCCTTTTAGAACCTTTAGCTAGAGGTAATGTTTCTTCAGATTAATTCATTTTGAATCTGCTACACACTAATTTTTTTCTATTCTTTTGTAATCAATGTGTTTTTCACTATAAGATCTCTTAATAAATACTTTTCAATTCAGTCCTGTTCAAGTTGCCAAACCTGTTCAAGTTTACTACTCGTATCTACTAATCCCCGAACATCATCACACTTTTGTAATTCTGCTTGATTGTACTAAACTCTTTGACGGACACTTTGGTGTATTTTATAGTAACACTGTCCGTCAAACATTCCATGCATCAGAATTAAAAATGTGTACAGTTGTTATAGGGTTACCAATTTATTCCACAATATAATGATAAAGATGTACTGTTATTATAATAAGTACATACCATGCCATATGTCTGACCATGTGGTTAACTGGCAGATGCCTTTTGGCATTAAGTGTGCCAAGTATTATAGTGCATAGTAGTATACTTTGTATAATTAATATTAGATTACTAATGATGTTATGAAAAAAATATGTTCCAGGTATTTACATGTTGAAACTTAGAGGGAAAGAAATACCAGAGAACACTGAAGTAGACCAAGAGTTTCTTATGAAAATCATGGAGAAGAATGAAGAAGTTGAATATGCTGAAACTGAAGAAGAAATTATGAATCTGAATAAAGAGAACAAATCTAAAATCAAGGAATTACAAAAGCAATTGTCTACGGCGTTTTTTGACGGCGACTTGAAGAAAGTTACTAAATTATTAAGTATAATGAAATATTACACAAGTATAGATAGTCAAATACAGGCTGCTATTAGAAATAAAGGTATTATTAGATAATTCTCTCTGTCTTCAAATTAATGTGGACTTTTGTAAATACAAAACCAATTTACCTATGTTTCTAAATACTTGAAGTATAAAAAAGCAATCAAAAAATCAGTTGAGTAATCAGTCACTTAGTAATAATAATAGTAGTTTTATATTATAATCAAAAGAGTACAATAATTGAAATCAAATGTATTAGCTCAGTTTTATTAAGTGTTGTTAGCCAGTCGTTTTAAGTTTTCGCAATAATTATGCAGAGTTCTTATTTGTGAATATAGATATTTACACTGTTTTCAACTGTTACTTGTTATTTACGATTCACCTATTTGTTTTTGGCATGCTGTACCTATTAAAATCAAATAAAAGATGATGCTGGCTCTGCTACTGCCGCCCTAGGCCTTAGGCCTAGTCTAGACCTAGCGTTCCTGAACTCGAGCCCCACACCACAGAACGCCGCCACTGGCAAATTTCTTTTATTTTTCATACATTTTTGATAATTAGTGTCCAGTCCAGTGTTATAAATGGACTACACCGGTAACGCCGCTAGCCACCACACGCTACAAACTATAGGAATATACCGGGGGTGGCGTTTTGTGGCCCGTTTGCTGGGACGCTAAGGAACCAAGGGAAGCTAGCAAGGTTTTGCAAATGGTTAGACCTGATGAGTTACCTTAGCAGCCTTTGAGCTTTGTGTTTATTGTACATTTTGCGGCTAGCTCTCCGGTGATGTAAAACATGGCTCGCACCTTACTTATGTTGGGTTCAAATTCCCTCGCGCCAAATGTGGATTTCCGAATGTTCTTCACCATGACGGCAACAATCAGTGTGCCTCTGACTAACCCATTAGGGATAAGGTCGTGAGGTTATGTTATGTTACTCTCGTTCATATCACATCCAAGTAAACAAAGTTTACTGTTTAAGAAGTATCTTGATTCTATTAAAACACTGAATAACATCACTTAAAAACAAAACACAGTATAGATAATCTAACTTTTATTAGCAGCCACAGTTTTAACAATCCAGTTAGTAAACTTCGAAACTTTCGTATAAACGCCGGGATAGTAATGGTGTCCGCAAGAGTAGCCAAACGAGACCAGTCCCACGACAAGGCCCCTGTAGATGAGTGGGCCCCCGGAGTCTCCGAAGCAGCCGTCGACGCCGCCGACGTCGAGGCTGCCGGCGCACATCATGCTGTCAGTAATGATGGCGTTGATGCTGCTGTACCGGGAGGAGCAGACTTGGTTGTCGATGAGCATGATCGCGGTGTGGTGGAGTTGGTCGGGTTGCGCGCCGTCTGGCTGGAATTCGAGGAAGTTTACATGAATGTTTGTCCTGCTATGCCGGCTGGCGGCAAAACTCACTTCACTCGTGGTGAGTTGTCTTTAAAATTCAATTCCTTTGCGACTGTGTGTGTTTAATCATTTATCTAGGCTTACAAAATGAGAGAAAATACAAATTCAAAGGGAAGCATGTTTATGATTGGAGTAAGCGTGAAGCACCGAAATGTGAAGTGATGTTAGCCGGAATGCCATGGTATTTCGGTTGAATTTGAATAGAAGTTGGTTGGTGGATTTTTTTCTAAGAAGTAGTACCTAGTTGTTACACAAGATTGAAGAGTAGTTGAACGTAACATGGTAAAGACGAATTGAAACTGAAATACTTTTAAAGCCACTAAGCTTGTTGAATCAGTGGGTAGAAGTCCTGCAGCTTATTTGTGAAGGTTATGTGTTCGATATCCACTCAAGCCAACGCTCACTAGACATACATTGTGTTTTTCCGTATCTGTGTTATTGATGTAGGCCGATTTGCTAATTTTTACAGTAGGTACTGAAATTACGTAAGACGTAGGTACAAGCGATCGCATATCAGGCTACTCATTTCCGTTTTTATCCCGCGCTCTTGCCTGAAGGAATGACCGGAAATGGGTGCTTGTTACGCCGTTGACCGTACGTGATAATATACGTAGGTAATACGTACCTCAGTGGCGCCCCATCCCACCAAAGTAGCCAGGTTGTACGGCTTAACTTCCACGTTGGGCTTAATGATCGTGCTCTGTCTGACATTGCCGTTGAAGCTGATGGCCCTCGCCACGACCACCACAGCAATGTCGTTCATATAGTAGCCATTGTCAAAGTTCTTGTGGGGGATGATAGCGTTCAGGTTGTACACTGACCCCCCTTTGCTTCGATAAGAGGAGCCAACTCGAATTCTCCAGTATTTTGGATGGGTGTAACTGTAAAATGAGATTCTTTGTAGTAGTGAATCGGCAACAATCGTCGTTGTAAAGTACACAAACACAAGTATTTTGTCGGACATATCCGTACTTTGGAAGGCACTCTATGCAGTTGGTCACGGCTGAAGTAGATGTAAGTCGTTGACTCTAGTGGCCTTAGGGCTACTTGATAACACCTCATAGTAACTCTCCTGGACATTATCCCACAGAGCGCCGACTAGCCCCAAAGAAAGCTAAATGAAGCTCGAATTGGGATACTAGCCAACTTTTTTGTAAATACATAGGTACATAGGCATCAGCCAGACCAATACAAACAGATATGATCACGCACACAAAATTGTTTGTACTGTGCGGGGATCGAACCCGCTTCCTCTGGTGCAGTAGCAACTTCTCAACCATTACACTAAATCAGTCGTCCAAACCCATTCACTCCAACAAGATTTGAACTCAGGACGGGACCTCACCTGGCTGTGCTTGACCACTGGGCCATGGTGTAATAAATCTTAGAGAAGATACTCACTTCTTCCCACTGTTCGAATTAAACTGAAAGCAATGGGCTGTAGAAATGACATGACGGCTAGTGATAATAACTCCAGCACAATGTTGGGTGAACTGCTGGTTGCCCCAGGCGTCCAGGAGGAACTGCGCCAGGATAGGGTACCGGTCTATCGTGGTGGGTAGACCTCCAACCACTCTGTAGAACTGGCTGTTTACTGAAAAAGAAAAACAAACCTCATAACTTTCAAGAATCAGGTTTCTATTAAAAAACTTCGTCTAAGTATTCCAAGCATTTAACTCCCTGAACATAAGTAGGACTACAGTTCGAATCTTGATTGTGTTTGGGTATTGAAAAATCAAGACAAAAACTTTTAAATTTAATGTTCCGAATTAGTATTCTAAGTTAAAAAGGTACCTATCTATTATAGTATTTTTAATTTTGCTCTAACGTTGCTTTTTTTTAACAGATCGAAATACTCGGTAAAGTCGTTATTTTCAATCAATCAGGCGGGGCTCGAACACGAATTTTGTGGGAGAGAAATCTCCCGGATTGCGGAAGGCTACTCGCCTACTGCCTGGACTATGTCCACTTGAGATTAGTGGTTTAGGTACCTATCTAAGTGTATTTCTATCTTTAGTTTTTTCTTTTGTTATATTAGCCAAATAAAGCTATCGTAGTCCAGTCACGATCGCGCTTAAATTCTAAGTTCTCGTTCGCTTATTCAATACACATCCGAGAGCAGAAACTTACTCCCATCGTATTGGCGCTTTCTAACACTTTGCACATGCATAAAATACTCTTACTGTGTGATAGTGTTGTAGAACATCGATATTTATCTTCATCCTTCCTTCATCTATCGACTTTCCTAATATCACGGATTGATGACTGATTTTGTAGTAATTAAGAAGTTATTTTCACCACCCGAAGTTGCGGATTCGATCCCCGTAGTGTGCAAATATAATTCGCATGCATGAACATGTGTGGTTTGTGTTTCCTATGTATGTTAAGTAGATATGTTCGCATGCATATTTTTGTATTTAAAAAAATAATTATTATTTAAGCTGTTATCGTTGTTTTAGTACAAGCTTTCCTTAGTTTGTTGCTAGATGGCGGTATGATGATTATGTCTGATAATATTTTTTATGTAGATACTTATTTGTAAGGAACTAGTTCTTTGACAAGGTGCAAAGTAAGCACATTTAGATGATCTCTTCCACAATGTTAGGGTCAAGAAGCCTTGAGAAGTTTGCCGTTCTTATTTCTTTGTAAATTTCTCATAAAATCGCAAATTATTATTTTCGTGCTAATATTATTGTTACCCTTTGTCGCGCAATCTATATCGTTGTTCTGACGCTAAATATCGATATTCTAGTGACAATCAAAGCGTCAACACTAGTTTGTAACCTGTATGCATGCAGCCATAGCCACAGTGCAGGCAATATTTTCTCGTAGACCACACTATACCCATAAATTATAGTAGTTTAAGACCCAGTTCCAGGAATTCCTATCTTATGCTTGATTGGTTTACAACAGTTCGCCCATGGTTTATAGCAAGCTAGACAATAACTAGCTAGGTCTTGCCTATAGTGCCCACATTAGCTGGGTATGTAGGTTGTTTTGTAGCCTTAGCAAAATGTAGGATATTGTTATGTGTATGTGGTTTACCTACCTATTACCTAAAGGTAAATCGTAAAAGGCGTAAAAAAATCAATGGTAAACAATGGCTTTTGCTTTTTGACCTTCTTACCCCCGGATGCACAAACGTCAATCAGCGCTAAGCACGCGCTCACGCTCATGCTGTCCTGTAAAATATCAACAGAGCCATACTTTTGAGGGATGCTCAACGCTGATTTGCGTTTGTGAGTGCGAGGGTTAATAACATTAAAAACATTTTTTTATAACTTTAAGTTTGCGTATCTACTTTCCGCCATTCCACATGCCAAGCATCACGTACATAATGCACACACGTCTTTTTTAAAAACAGCGTTAATTATAAGGTAACTAAAAAAAAAGTCTCCATTACCTAAATATCAATTGAGTCGTAGGTTCGAGTATTACTGCTTGAGTAGGTATATCATTTGCTATGATAGGTAATCGAGGAGAGGTGCATCCGACTGTCCAAGAGCCAACTTAGAATTGCAGAAACATTACAATATTCAGTCTTGGTGAATCAGGTGGAAAGGAGTTCGTCTAACTAAATGAAAGAATTATTCAAAACTGTCTGATCAGTCTGTCACTCACCCCTAGACACTGCAATCCAGTAAAGCACTAAAATTAGATATTTTCCATACATTTCTCCGTCACCTAACCACAAGTGTCACTTGAATCACAAATGTTCCATGCTATCAATCGCGAAATGCGTCCGTTCCTTGCTTTCTTGGAGATGTATGTATGGTGCTGTACGTGAATCATGGGGAGCTTGCTGTATACTACGATTAAATCATCTTGAAACTTGCACGCAATTTTCCCATTGTTTATTGGAGAAGCGTGTAATCTGAAGGCTGCGATGATTTAATTTGTGCCAGCAAACATGGCATGGCGAACATGGGCACTATATTAGAAGGGCTAGGATATTAGACTTTAATACAAAGGATGCTATAGCAATAGGCATCGTACAGTCAATCGGTCAACGACAGCTGTAACACTGTACACTGCCGCCTTGAAGTAAGCTCTCAATATTAAGAAATGGCATTCGAACATGTACGGCGACGTTGTACAACAGCGCGTATTGTTTCCAACATGACGAGCGGCTTGTTTTTTGATACTTTGATAGGGTGCAGTTGCGCGTCGTTAATCTTGTGAAACATGTCGCGCTTCAGTTGTTGCCTAGTGGATACGTGGCTTTGACTTTCATGAGTGATCCATTAACTAGGTAGGTATGTTACAGTCAACGGCTCATCAGGCCACTCATTTCCGTATTTTAACTCGCTCTTACCAAATGAGGAATGATTATAATTTCCTTGATCTTAATTTTAGGCTTATGTACGTAGGTTGTACGTATCTGCTTGAAAATTGATAACAATATTATCAGAGTATCAAGCAAGATCGGTCGCAGTATGTTAAATGCAAATAGTCTGTCGTTGAATATTATGAACATCAATCATAGAGAGATGCTAGAGAAACTCGTTATATAGAGATTAGTGTTTTAGTTTCAATCAATTTACCGTTGTTAATACAGCCTTAGAGAGATCAATAATAAGACTGTTGTTTTTATGATTCGTTAATTACTATAGGTAGGTACGTTTGTTGAGGATCTGATGCCCATTGGTCCGTAAGTAATGATTACATTTCTTTGTTTGTAACTGTATTTATAGACTTACCGGTAGAGCAAGTACCTACAATGTTTCTACTTTTCGTTAATAAACTAGCTTGACTACAGGTTGCGCTTAATGTTGTGGGTTCGATTCCCACCACATGCATAAATTGAGGTGTTTTTTTATATGTCAGGTGTTAATAATAAAAGTTATTGCGTCGAAACTGTAAGGCAGTCTTTCCCAAAGTGGGCGATAACGCCCCCTTGTGGGCGCTGCAGGTTTCAAGGGGGCGGTAAGAGACCCAGAAAGAAAATGGGGGCGTTGTGTAGAGGCGGTAGGTGAAAAAATGGGGGCGCTAAAAAAAATCTATTCTCGAAGTGGGCAGTAGACAAAATAAGTTTGGGAACCACTGCGTAAGGGATGAAATTAGAAGTTAGACGAGTCAGAATGTCACTCAGTAAAAGCAGTACATTATGAAGTTGTTCATAAGTTTTTTTTGCGCGTAACTAGGTACTACTCAAAAGACAAGCATAGTCAATCCATTTGAGGTGCCCGTGGCGCAGTTGTGACAGTGATCGGCGACGATCGCTATCGTAAAGAAACACACGCCGGGTCGGAAATGTGATGGGTGACCACCTCGACCGCTATTTAGTGATGTGTATTTCGGGCATCTCCGTGCTTCGGAAGGCACGTTAAGCAGTTGGTCCCGGTTGACGTCGCCAGATGTCAGTCGTTAAGCCTAGTCAGAGGCCTTCGAGCGGCTTGATAACATCTGACATTAAGGTTGCTCACTAACCTTACACCCCTCCAACAATCCGCACTGAACTCGCGTGTTGGAGTATGGCTTAATCCACCTCAAAGTTGAGGTGAGGCATGTGCCCAGCAGTGGGACGTATTTAGGCCGTTTATGTTTATGTAAGTGGTTTAGTGAGTAAATTATCTATCTCGTGTCTTCAGTAAAGTTCTGCAATGCTGTTAGTTATTTGAGTTATTTAAATGAATCGTTCTAAGAAAGTTCAAGTGTGAAAATTTGAAAGTAACTAGCAGGTAACTTCTAGGTTGCAGTATTTACTGAGAAAATACATGCTTTGCCAAAGTAGGATAAACAGAATGTCCCAAAAAGTACTGACAAGTAGGTGTTTTTTTATTATTATTAAATGTCTTAAGATAGAGCATCTCCTTCAAGTTCTTTTTTGGCTATTCTTGTACTTACGAGACTAGGGATCGTCTAAGCTGAAATGACGCGCTCGTCCACCGAATCTACGCAAACAAGAGTGCTTTCTTGTATGCGTAGATGCAGTGGAGGGGTGCTCCCAGCTTAGACCATCTCAACCTAAGAATAATACTCACGGAGACATGAATTATTGTTGAGATACCTTTTGTTATGCTTTACATACTTTAGAAGTACACCACAGGTTGTGAGTTCGATCCCCGCTCAGACCAAAAATTTGTGTGCATGAAAATGTCTGTTTGTACTGGTCTAGGGTGTTTCCTATGTATCTTAAGTAGGTATGTAGATTTTACAAAAAAAACGAATCAGGTAGGTAGGTATCTATGTTTATGCGTTGTATAGTATCTATCATATACATCATTTAACTGCTTAGTTATTGAGCTTTGTTGGTTTCGAACGACGGTCTATTTGGCTAAAAGCCTGCCTTAAATGGTCTAAGATATTGGGAAATCATAAAACGGTCTCTGTATCCTCTACTTCTTTTTAACTCTTATTGATTTCCAAACTTAAACAGGCCCTGCAGAAGCTAAACTCAGTCTATCCCTATATAGTAGCCATAACCAGCCGCAATCCTTAAAGTTCAAAGACCTTAGCTCAGCACATGAGCACAACACAAAGCTTAGAATTTAAGTAGGTATAAAATAAATAGCGTTAGGCTGGTTTTTCTGTGCTGTACTTCAGCTTTGTACAGTCAACAGCACATCAGGTTACCCCATTTCTGTTTTTTCTCTCGCTCTTGCCAAATGACATTTGTTCGCGATAGAGCAAGGAGGACTGATCGGAAGTGGGTAGCGTGATGTGCCGGCCACCGTACCTTATACCTAAAACTACGTAGATAGTTGAACAGGATCTCGCCGCGCTTCCCCCGTGCTAAGTATAACACGCTTTACAATAAATACCTACCTACTTGGATGTAAAGGACACTTGCGGTCCAAACAGAACAATCCTGCCGATGCAATATATGCGTGACTATATTGCATTTGTTTTACTACGGTTTTTCATTTCATTCTACATTTAAGTTACTTTGACTGTTCCCACCCAAGCCGTAGCTGTAACAAATTATTTAAAAAAAACAAGTCATTTTGACAGCCAACCAACCATAAAATCAATTTTTTGGATGAGATCTGACGATTTGACGATTTTTACTAAAATATCTTGAAATTTGTTTGAATATTCCGTCAAGTTAATATTGATAATGGGCAAAAAAGGAGTTGTTGCTTTTCTGAAGGACTTTTACTACGATCCTTTTAAATGGTAAGTAAACATAACCTCTCAATTACAAATGTGGTTTACGTGTCTAATGGCTAATAAATCTGCCGTAAAATACAAATTGAATTATTAGTATGTCACGACATGATAACATAACATCTTAGCACAACGTAGCAGTAAGTTCACATATTTTTTTTGCCTATGTGTTCAAATAATTGATTTCATTGTCCTCATTCTTATAAGCAACAGTAGAGATATTTTCAACCATAACAGGCCTTACTTACGTGTAAATCTTTAAAATATAGAAATAATCGGCTGACAGCTATTAGAAAAAAACATGTACTTATGTTGTTGATTATGAAAGTACAAATTATATGTAGAACTCATACTGACTATTTAAATCTAACAGAGTTATTAAAATTTGTGATGTGTTTAAGACATGCTATAGTCTAAGCCGATACAGGGCCAGCCTGGACAAGCAATCATAAATGTAATTTCCTAATCTGAGCCAGTATGAGGTATTAAATTACTGAGATACTTTCAATGCTAAGATTACAAATTCGCACTTGAATAAATTAAGTGGGATGAAGAAGGTTGTTGTAAATGTTTATTTATTTAGTTAACTTTTAAATTGTGTCTAAATATTGTCTGACTTTTTCACTGTGACAAGTTAATATTGAGTTTCATTCTGCATACATGAATGCTAGTATTTCTATATTTACTGATAAGCATTATTTATGTATACCCAAAACATTGCATATAAGTAAACCTTATCACTCCCTATTAATATCTAAAAAACGAGACTAATTAACCTCTGTTTATCTTCCAGGTCAGTTGTGAAAAGTGTGGGATTCTTCTCAGTTGGAGTAGTCATTGCTAGCGAGTGCTCAGGCCTTGAACTGATGCCTGCTGTTCCTCAATAAGTAGATTAAAACATTTTACTTTAAGCTCAAATAACAAGATGTTAAATTATTTACTACTATTTCTTTGCTTCGGCTCCGTGATTAGTGATGGCGCTAGACAACCAAATTTTGTTATTATTCTCACCGATGATCAAGATGTTGTTTTGGGTGGCATGGTTAGTAAATGTTAATGAGTGTGTGGTTAAGTAATGAATAAATAGATTAGTGAAAACTGTAGTTTTATTTCATTTCAGAGCCCTATGAAGAATGTTCATCAGTTTATTGCTGAAGAAGGTGTTACATTTACCAATTCAGTAAGTATGACACAATTTGAATGTCAACAAGAACTTTAATACAGCCAGATAAACAGTTATTAGAAATGCAGTAGATTGCAAATTTTCTGTACACAATGTAGTTATTCTCATAGAAGAAGCAAACTGTTGTTGAATTTATTTTATCAGTGTCTCGGTACCTATGGCTGGAGTCAATGATTTTGGTGTCAAGCTGGCCACTGGCCTATAACATTATATAGTAACATACCGTTACGATTTGATGTAGGATATCTTCGCTTTTATGAATTGAGTTACCTACAGAATATTTTGCAATATTTGAGAAATCTCATTGCTGCTGTAAAAATAATGTTTTGCAGGTCCAGACTGCGTCACTTTCATCCACAAACTCTAGAATTGCCTCGGCCTATTCGAAACGGCCTAGGTGCTTTGTGCTCTTAGTCACTCGCACCTGTGAACTCCAAATAAAAAAAAGTTCTCTTTACGTATCAGGACGCTGTGCAGACGGGCTATCGTAGCCGGTCTTTATGACCGGCGCAATGGGAATCCTATACTACCAAAGCACACAAAGGGTAAAAGGGGTAGACGAGGTCTTTAATACTTCGCGGACAAAAAGACCGCCCCGCCCCGTCGTCTGCACAGCGCCTAAAGGTACAATTATAAAACAAGCAGAAAACTGCGGAATGCGGTGAGCAGCCGCTCACCGCATTCCAGTCGGCCGCAGTGTTGCCTGCAGTCTCATTCCAAGGCCGTGTTATTGCGGCAGTGGTAAGGCGGAGTCGGCTGTACGATGGTGGTCCGGTCTGTTTCAAGTTCATAGAGATTTATAGAAATCAGTGGAGTCCCTTGCAGTTAGTCAGTTATTCGTCGCTGATTTGCACCTATACACTACATAAGAAAATATTTCCAGTACGTAACCTCACCGATATGCTGCCCAAGCCGCGCCAGCCTGCTAACAGGGCTGTACGTACACAACCACCGCACTCAGAACAACAGTCTCCACGGCGGCTGCTACGGGACCGAATGGCGACAGCGGGAGCGCAGGGTGTTTGCCAACGCACTGCAAGATGTTGGCTACAACACCTTCTACGCTGGGAAGTATATGAACCGGGTAGGTACACGACCGGGACATTTTAGTTTGTTACGTCATTGAAGCGTCATTGTTACACAAGTCAATATGATCACAATCCTAGTATCGCGATAAGTATAGGGTCACAATCCTAGTATCAATACAATAAAGGTAACCATCGGAGTTTGCGTACAGTCGAAAAATAAGTAAACACTGGTGCCCCTTGTTCAGTTATGGCAATAAGTCGCCAATGATCGCTGACGTGAAGCAACACACTTGTCGGGTACGGGATGGTTGACCACCAAGACAGAAATTTTGTGACGTATTTTCGGCATTTCCGTGCTTCGAAAGGCACGTTATGCAGTTGGTCAAAGTTGAAGTGATGTCAGTCGTCAAGCCTAGTCAGAGGCCTTAGAGCGGCTTGATAACCGACAATTCATCACTAACCTTGCACCTCTCCGAAGCCTGAGTGTTGCCTCGCCACCGTATATTCGAGGTGAGGCCTCTGCCCAGCAGTCAAACGAAAGACTAAGTTTCTACCAGACATTTATAGCAAGGACTGTGTTTGAAAAATTGAATTAGGGAATGTGTTCTAAAGAACCAATAGAATCTTCCCGTTTACAGCTTCACTCAATGAAGCGATTCGATTGGTTCTTAGAAACACATTCCTCACTATGCATCTCTGGTGGAAAATTAGGTTACATCAATTTAGGACCTAAACTACAAGCTCTGCTTCATTTAAGGTTTGATAAACTTGTTGTGTGATGTCCTAGATATTTATTTTTCACGTCCTATCTTGCAGTACGGAGCTCAAGAAGCAGGCGGTCCCGAGGTCGTGCCTCCTGGCTGGGGCGAGTGGCACGGCCTGGTCGGCAACTCGGTCTACTACAACTACACGCTGTCGAACAACGGCGTGCCTACACATTCCACCGACTTGTACCTCACTGATGTTATTGTGAGTTTTTTTCATTCATTCTATAAACCATTTTGGGCATGTTAAAGATGTTTTCAGAAAGGGTCAGGACGGCTGACTGACTATGATCAAAGAGCGTGTAAGAAAGGATAAACACATTCCACTGACCTGTACCTCACTGATGTATTGATGATCATTATTGATAGCAAATAAAAATCTCTTTTTATGGAACTAAGGAAGTAGTTCCAAGTTTATATCTAATTTCTTACGGAACATTCAAATTATCACGTCTTGTCGTACGTAACGTAATTTTTAAGCAATTTTTTACTCGATGATGGAACCCTTCGTGCGCGAGTACTACTTGCACTTGGCCGGTTTTGTTATTTAGGCATTGTCTTCATTCTCATGCTTGTGTTTGAGCTAATAAATGTTATCTTTCTCATATCGTAATTTTTCTCCCAGCGTGACCTCAGCATCAGCTACATAGAGAACCAGACGGAAGCCCGTCCGTTTCTCATGGTAGTGGCGCCGCCCGCCCCGCACCAGCCCTTCACTCCTGCGCCGAGACACGAAGGCATCTTCAGCAACGTCTCCGCTGTCAGACATCCCAACTTCAACGTACCTGCTCATGTGAGTTCACTAATCACCTCACAGTCATCTCACTTCAGCTACATAGAGAAGGCGTCTCCAGCAACGTCTCCGCTGTCAGACATCCCAACTTCAACGTGCCTGCTCATGTGAGTTCACTACTCACCTCACAGACATCTCACCTCAGCTACATAGAGAACCAGACGGACCAGCCCTTCACTCCCGCGCCGAGACACGAAGGCGTCTTCAGCAACGTCTCCGCTGTCAGACATCCCAACTTCAACGTGCCTGCTCATGTGAGTTCACTACTCACCTCACAGACATCTCACCTCAGCTACATAGAGAACCAGACGGACCAGCCCTTCACTCCCGCGCCGAGACACGAAGGCGTCTTCAGCAACGTCTCCGCTGTCAGACATCCCAACTTCAACGTGCCTGCTCATGTGAGTTCACTACTCACCTCACAGACATCTCACCTCAGCTACATAGAGAACCAGACGGACCAGCCCTTCACTCCCGCGCCGAGACACGAAGGCGTCTTCAGCAACGTCTCCGCTGTCAGACATCCCAACTTCAACGTGCCTGCTCATGTGAGTTCACTACTCACCTCACAGACATCTCACCTCAGCTACATAGAGAACCAGACGGACCAGCCCTTCACTCCCGCGCCGAGACACGAAGGCGTCTTCAGCAACGTCTCCGCTGTCAGACATCCCAACTTCAACGTGCCTGCTCATGTGAGTTCACTACTCACCTCACAGACATCTCACCTCAGCTACATAGAGAACCAGACGGACCAGCCCTTCACTCCCGCGCCGAGACACGAAGGCGTCTTCAGCAACGTCTCCGCTGTCAGACATCCCAACTTCAACGTGCCTGCTCATGTGAGTTCACTACTCACCTCACAGACATCTCACCTCAGCTACATAGAGAACCAGACGGACCAGCCCTTCACTCCCGCGCCGAGACACGAAGGCGTCTTCAGCAACGTCTCCGCTGTCAGACATCCCAACTTCAACGCACCTGCTCATGTAAGTTCACTGACTTTCATCCGACTGATAGTTCGTCGACTTATAGTCCGTTCGCGTTAAGAATGCAGTAAATTCATACTTGTCCTTCGATGTAGCACGCCCCCTAACTTATCAAATCGTCCCTAATTAGAAAGTCAAGTCCACAGTGACCAGTTGAACGCATACTTTCGAACGCAAAGGTTGTGGATCTGAATTTTTTTGTGTTCAACAGAATTAAATTTTAAAATCACTGCATTCTTAACGCGACCGGACTATAATGACAGTGGCGTGACATCATCGCGATCGTATTGTGTAATAGCGTTTCGAAATTGTAACTGGCAATAGTTACCGTAAGCAATACAGCACTGAGCGCTAAAGTTGCATTTCGGACCGCCTCTCTCGCAGTCATCCTACTAATATCATAAAAGCGAAAGTTTGTATGTGTGGATGTGTTGCTTTTTCACGTAAAAACTGCTGAATGGATTTTAATGAAACTTTATAATTATGTAGCTTATACGTCTGAATCGCACATAGGCTACAATTTATAAAGTAATATTACTTTTTGTTTTCAACTTGAGTCCACGCGGCGAAGTCGCGGGCCTAGCGGCCTTTAAATTTATGTATTTTTTATTGCATAACAATGAAGTTTGGTACAAATTACATTCATTCTGTACCAGAGGAAAAGAGAAGGAGTCTTATCAACATCCGAGCTGATGGTGGTCAACTTTATTTATGCTTTTGACGCTTGATCGCTCATTTAACATTTGACACTTTCAGGACAAGCACTGGCTAATGCGAATGCCGCCATCCCCTCTCCCAGAAAGTATGATGCCGGAGCTGGACCGGGTGTACCGGTCGCGGTGGGAGGCCCTACTAGCGGTGGACGAGTTGGTGGCCGACGTCATAGGGGCCTTGGAAGTGGCCGCTTTGCTGGACAACACTTATGTCATCTATACGTCTGATAATGGATATCATATTGGTAAGTTTACCATCTATATTGTGATGTGTCATTAAGCTGTGTTCGGGTTCTTTAAGTCGGACTTGGAAAGGCTTTTACGAAGACTTAAAGGTTGAACTCACTTTAGGTGAATTCAACTACAAAAAACCAGTTTTTCTATTGCTTGCTATCTTACTGTATTATTTTTCTCTAATGCCAATAAAAATTAAGTGCAATCTCATGTCGGTTCGTGAAGTGTCTATGAAACTGAAAATGAAAGCTATTCTTGTAGGGCTGCTGAACTTCGATTGACGTTTGTCAATTCGGAGCAGAAACAACCCTTGTAGCGGCTAAACGACGCCCTATGATATCGGTGGCCCTTTTCTTTATTATTATTATTTTCTATCCCACCGCTAGCTATTATTAGGGTTTTTACGAGCTATGGCAATGAATTTTTCAAGGTTTGAAAAGGTTCTAACAATATCACCAAAGCGCGAGTGAGGCCTGTGGTGTTTCGCTTGTCCATCCATAATAGGTTGTGTTGGAGAAACGACCCAAGTAACACACAAGCATGATAACAGTACCAATGCGACTCATAACACAGTTAATAGTTACGTAACATTTGTGTTACAGTTAAGTAAATAGCTTCATTCTGACTAACGTCGTATTACGGCTTTTATACTTTTTTAAGCTTAGTAACTTTTCAATAATTTCGGCTTCTTTCTTAAGGCTTAGTAATAACTTTTATCCTCAATATAACACAAACGTTTCTAAGCTTACAGAGTTGCACATAGCTTTAATTTGCATAACAGTAAGCTAAAAGATAACAAGCTGAATAAACGTAATGTACAATACTATTATACAATCATTATTAAGCTTATTGCTGTTAAAAACGCTATAATCTGTATAAAGTATCCTTAGCAACTAGATGCTGAATAACAGCTCTAATATTATTTTGAAATCTTATAAGGTTCCTTATTTTACGAATTATTCAGCTGCTGATAAAAAGTACTTTCTGGGTTCTAATTAAGCTTATATTGTTATAAAAGAAATGTAGACTTGGTTTATAACTCACTTATACATACTTCTATTCTTATACCGAAACTAGCAGTTTTAAAGTTAGTTATACAGTATTTACACAGAAAAATGCTGAATACTATTAAAGGAAGAAAGCGGTCAAGCTAACCTTAACAGTCAAGTGCGATCGTACGAGGAAGAGTGTTCCGTACCAGCAGTTTCATATACAGACTGTGCGGGTGATGATGATTACGCATCTAGTGGCCATGAATTAGACAAGAATATTAACGAATTTAAATATACCAATTTACGCAGTAAGCTAAAATAATGGGCTATGAGTAAAAACATATGGCAAGTGACTTTAAAAGAATTAATGGTAATACTAAATGGGAATACCTTAAGTTACCAATAGAACCTAGAACCTTTTTTACAAACTTCCAGAAATGTTACCATAAAAAATATTAGTGATGCGGAGTACTGGCATAAAGGGCTAACAGAACCATTAAAAAAGTTTTTGAGTGAATTGGAGGACGTACCAACATAAATGGTATGCAGTACACACGAGTGGTTAACTCAACCTAGACTTATTAGGTACGTAAGTTGAAAAAAAAACATGATTACCACAGCATTTTTTCTAGATGAAACAAAAAACATTCATTTATCACATCATCATCATCATCATCAGCAGCCACATGATGTCCACTGCTGAACATAGGCCTCCCCCATAGATTTCCAGAGCTGCCGGTTGGAGGCGGCCTGCATCCACCGAGACCCTGCGACCTTTATGAGGTCATCCGTCCACCTTGCGGGCGGGCGTCCCACGTCGTCATTTATCACATTTAACATCAATTTTAACGTTAGATTGGTATAAATACAATAATGTTGACATAAAAAAAAAACAAAAGCTCTCATCAAAACCATTTAAAACACTCTAAACGTAAAATTTAAAAAAGAAAAAAAAGGAAGTTTTTTCAAAAAAAAGTTAATGTTACATCAAAACTAGAACGTGATTACACATGACATGATCACTTAGCAAAAAAATAATGATAGAGTCTTTAAATAGTTAATGAAGCCTAAAATAGTTCACTTGAAGCTAAGATATTAACATCAGTTTTTAGGTAATGATTTAGTGCATCTAATAAAATGAAAAAAAGGTATGATCACGGTCTAATTTTTATGTAACGTTGCGTTTCTTAAACATAAAACTTATTCTTTTCTAAAAATTTCACGTTCTAAGTCATTTTTAAAGGTTTTAGTGGGAGTTTGATATTTTTTTCATGACAACATATTGTCTACTTTTTCAGCTGCCTATCGAATCCTTTTTCATGTTTATGTGTCCTGCGCATCGGTCTAGATATTCCTAAATATATGAACACAACCGGGTTCGGCGAAAAAAAACAAATGGCCGCCATTTTGTAATAGAAGGAAATAAAATATTTTAAAAGTGGATTGGTCGATAAAATGTATTATATTAATGAACCCTCACGGGTCCGACACCGGTGATCAGACAGACTATTTAATAAAGTTCGATCGATCACCTAATCTTTTTTCCACGAGATGCTAGTTTTTGATTGTTCTGTTTTGAACCCTAATAAGCTGTATAATAAAACATGTGAACAAATACTCAATTGTTATGCAGAAATGATTCCGCCATACCGCGCTTTGCCAAATAAAAGCTTAGTAATATGACGTATCAAAACTATTATTCAGCAGTTCTCTGTAAAACAGCTCCGTGAGCAGCTTATAATCAGATTTATAGGCGTCGCCATTATAACCTCAAATACAATATTTTTGGAGTTGTTTTTCCTATCAAATGCTGTGTTTTATTGACACAGATACAAGTTCGAGTATTATTCATAAACTAATTCTTGCTTTTAAAACACTAAGATAAGGAATCACGCAAAAAGGTTTTTTTTGCCTTATTTCTGTCTTGTACAATAACTTATTTCTATCATTAAACGTCGATATTGAAGGGGCGCGTAAAACCAATCGTTACAGGGCATACGTTATTGACTACAAAATTACTTGCGCAACACCATTTCATTATGTCTAATAGCTAAAACTTATATTTAAAAATTACTTCCCAATTCCAAGTACCATTTCACATCAATAACTTAATAAATATTTATGATGTCAACAATTTCTTGAAGGAAACACACATTTTGTTTGAATTATTGTAGTACAAAATTTGCTTATAGCTGGGTAGTTTTTGAAAATCACAGCCACGAATATTTAACTGAATAAACATAATAAAATATCTGTGTTTAAGTAACGACTGCCGTTTTTCAGACGTTATTAAGTTGTGTGGACAATTACATTGCTACTTGTCAGATTTTATATTGCTATTATTCAAATTAAAGCATTTAAAAGTGTGCCCAATTTGCTTGAATAAGAGCTGGGTACACGTCTACTCAGACGTTAATCAACAGCTTTTTAAGCTTAGCGCTCCTGGGTCTGCTGTTACTAAGACCTTATACTGCTAGCTGTGTTACTTGGGGAAACTCCTTACGATTTCCCTTTTTGTTTTTAATTTTTTATCTGTGCTTGGCGCGAAAAAAGAAGACAATTGCCATTTGAACTCAAGAACGAGAGACGACTGTAATTCCTAAATTCCATTCTTATTACAAAACTATCAAGAAAATTTACTATTTTTATTCCAAGTTACCACCAAAGCATTCTTTACTTCAAGATTTATACAGGTTGTGTGTAACCTTATCTTGTGTATCACCATCGTTGCATAAAAATGAAACCGACAGACAAAAAACCCATTCAATCTACCACTAACTAAAAAATCTCTTCTAGGTCAATTCTCCCAAGTGTACGACAAGAGGCAACCCTACGAATCAGATATAAAAGTGCCCCTACTAATCCGAGGCCCTGGCATCAAAAAGAACATTCAAAACCCTCAGCCAGTATTAAACATAGATATAGCGCCGACCATCCTTCAGTTGGCTGGTACAGAAGCTCCGAGTATGGATGGAAGACCTTTAAAGCTTGTTGAAGATATTAAAGAGAGATATATGCTGGTGGAGTATTATGGGGAAGGCAGAGATGGCAGTGTTGACCCGAAATGTCCTTGGAAATATGACAGTGATAACCTTGCTGTGAGTATGTGTACGCAAAAAAAACGAGTATAATTTTTATGAAATCCTTGTCTATCTTCTTGCTTGCAGACAATAGTGTCGCGGCTGAATAGTTTATCGATAGTATCAAAAATAACCAAACTGTCTGTCTTTGACTGTGGCCGAAACTATCTAGTGTCTATTTTTGAATAACAGCCAATAAATTGATTGAACTCATTAACCTCACAACTAATAGACGCCTGATGTCTGATGAAAGAAATCCTAAAATTATCTAGTTTGTCCGTTGATATAACGGCAACAGTAGTGAACATAGCAAAACTGACTTTATTTTATCCTTTCAGCAATGCTATCCCGAATACGATTGCAAGTGCCAAGACGCGAAGAACAACACTTTCGCCTGCTTGCGACACATCGCGAAACGCGTCAACATGAAGTATTGCATATTTGCCGACAATGCGGTAAGATTTTTAACGATAAAAAATAATAATTCACTAATAAAACTGACTAAGATACCAAAGCAAGATCAAACGAAACAAGATTCAGAGTCTAAACTAAGTTTCCGGTGTTCATAACAGTTTCTAGGAATAAGCTAGAACGAAACCAATAATTATGTTAAAAAGTTATGTTGCATTCAAATAGTAGCAACAGCTGCTTTAAAGAGCCGCCTTTCACATTGTGACTTGCCATCTATACCAACACGTTTGAATTGATTCATACGCACGTTGTCGCAATGCAGCACCGATACTGCATCGAGACTGTCACCGTAAAAAACTGATACCAACGCACCCATTGTTTTTATTAAGTGTGGTTTATCTATACTTATAATAAATCTGTAGAGAGGCCAATTCTGTACATGAAATATATTTGAAAAATAACTATCAAGGGATGATTAGGGATCGCTACTGATGCCAAAAATGCAATCAGTAAATTTTTTGTCTGTCTGTCTGTCTGCTGTATATTCGTTATAGAAACAAAAACTACTCGACGGATTTTAACGAAATTGGGCACGATTATTCTTCATACTCTTGGGCAGGTTATAGTATATATAGTATATACAGGGTGTCCCAGTAAACCTGTACCAGCGGAAGTCTGTGTTTAGGGGACACTAATACCCATCGATCGAGGTTGTGAGAGAATCCCTGAGAGGTGAGAATCCCTCCAGCCAAAATTCGCTTAGTCGTTCAGGCTGCAGAGCGTGAAAACATTAAATTTAGCGCCAAAAATCCGCCATTTTTTTTTTTTTTTATTTTGATATACCCAGTGTCATTCTCACAGTAAAGACAAATCTAACGATACCTCACAAGCTGAAATCCATTCATCCATTAATCCTAGGAAATAATAATATTTTTTTAATTTCAAACTCAAGTAGCAGTCTAAGGGTTAATTGTAGACGGTTCTTGTGCTGAAAAGAAACTTTCAGAGCGTCATTTCCAATAGGATGCCAGTATTTTTGTCTGGTCGGCACTTTCATTTTTGGGTACGAAATGGTTGTTCTCCTTCCCCTGTTGTTGGCTATGACAAGTTTAAACTCTATTTTCGCGTAAAAATGTCCCATAAAGTAGTATTTTTTATGTAGCTATTTTAAAGTTAAGGAACCCATAAAGTTTTTAAGATTACTAAGAAGTCATTCAGTATGGCTAAAGTATTTTTTTTTAAATTGAAATCATGTGCAAAAATATCTCTAACACTAAATTTCATCTTTTGATATAAAATTCGAGCTGTTTTCAGTTAGAATGTGAGTGTTTTGTATTTTTTTAGGATAGCACATATCCCAACCACAATACTGACAAGAAAAAAAAACAAGGAAACACCACTCAGAAAAAGTAACAACCAAAAACATCTAAAATAAAAGAAAAAAGAAAAATAAACTAAAAAAAATCATATCTCCTAAACTATAACATTTCGCTGAATATACATGGGGGTCCAATCGATGGGTATTAGTGTCCCCTAAACACAGACTTCCGCTGGTACAGGTTTACTGGGACACCCTGTATATACTTTTCATTACGCTACGATCAATAGGGGCAGAGCAGTGAAGGGTAATATTGGGAAAACGGGAAAAGTTACTCCATTTTTTACACGTAAAAACTACTAGATGGATTTAAATGAAACTCTACAATAATTTAGTTTATGCATCTGAATAAGACATCTAATTACTATTTATAAAGGTATATCACATTATTTGAACTCAAGTCCACGCGGACGAAGTCGCGGGCGGCCGCTAATTTAGGATATTTTAACAAAAACTGTGCAATTAAGAGCGTAAAATATGATATTCACTGGATTCTGAGATATGAACGGAATCAATTATCTGTGTGAAAATAAACCAATGGGAGATTTGTGCTAAAAGTGGCAAATTTCGGCATTTATTGCGCTAGTGGGCAGTGAGCGGCTCCTCAAAGTCGGAGTGTGTAATGGTCCTAACATATTTACGTACAAGAAAAACAGACTTACTCAGAACTCGAAATCTCGTTTCGTTGACCGGTTTTTGTTTAGTAGTAAATATCATATTGTACGATTCAAACTTAATGGCGGCTGTGAACATCGCGCGAGTCGATGCGCAGAACACAAAATAAGGTGTCAGCGGGTTGCGAGGTGAGGTCAATCTTGCGCACTACTTCCGAGCCACCATTAAGTTTGAATCGTATTTTACTTTTCATTCACTTTCCTAACATATTCATTACTAATTCACTAACTTTGTCCTTCCATTACCATTCCACTTTCGTACAGAAAGCCTTATGTAAGTTTAAACACTTTGACAGTTCGTATCACTTTATTCCAAACGAATAAAGACTATTATCCAAATGATGTGTTACGCTTGCGTTTGGCTCACTGTACATAGAGCTGGCCTTATTCGATCCAATTTAAATTCAGAGGAATATGTGCCCTGCTGCAGCCTTTCAGGCCTGTTATATGGAGAAGAATGGCAGTAAGGAAACGGCGCCTGAATGTGAGAAGAGGAAGACTGAGAGAAAAACAGGTTTACAATAATAAACTCAAGGTGAGTTGTAATTGGATCGAATATTTAATCCAGCTTTAGGAATCATTTTCATTCATCACATTAAAAAATGATCTTCAATTAGAATAGCGCAGTAGTAAATACTAAATTGACAGCCATTAATAATAAAAAAATACCTTGAAGAGCTTACTCCTAGATCCGTCCGCAAGGTAAACAGTGTTTGTAAAACTCAAATCAGTCGAGTTTGTTCAAGCATTTATTATTCAAAAACTGCTGGACCTATGTTTTGATTTGTTGAATTTTTCTCCGTCTAATAAAGGATAATATAACTTAAAAAAACCTGGCTTTTGTACGTCAACGGCACATCACGCTACCCCGCTCACGCTCAGTCCTCCTTGCTCTATTGCAAATGTCATTTGGCAAGAGTAAGATAAAAATGAGTCTGATATGCCTTCGACTGTACCTGCCAAACGGGACAGGATCGACGTACGGTGGACGGCACATCACTCTACCCATATCCGGTCAGTCCTCCTGCCTCCATTGCAAAGAAATGACATTTAGCAAGAGCGAGAGAAAAAACGGAAATAGGGCAACCTAATGTGCTGTTGACTGTACAATTAACACAAAGTAGGTGTTCAGGCGAGATTCAAACTCGAGCCCACAGGGGTTCCGAGCCATCGTTTACCCACTGGGCCACTCGGTCTCATTCATATAATTTGTTGCAGAAATTCGCCGAGCTATACGATCTGTCGACAGACCCCTACGAGCTCCACAACGCGATAGACGAAGAGTTCCAAGCCATCATCGTGTGGTACAACAACTACCTAAGCCACTTGGTCAAGTGTAAAGGAGCCAAGAACTGCGATAACCCACTTGACTTGTCTTAGATAATATAATGTGTGAGTTGTTTAATAAACACGAGTTTCTGTATTGAACTGTACGCAGCACAAATAAATTAGATTTTAATTATTTTAGTCTTTCACATACAACCAGCGATAATTATTAAGATTACCCTCTACCTAAATGTTCTTTATTAAAAAAGGATATTATTGAAATCCGTGAAAAATAAACTCTCAAAATCGTGCGAAAATACAATATTTATTACAAACCAATCAACAAAAGTTCAATAAATATTAAATTCTAATAATATCAAAAATACATCACAGTCACGTAATGGCAGCTTAAAATGTATGTTCTCCGGAATGTATATCTGAAACAATAAAACATTATCTTTTTCATTACTCATACTCTGAAAGTAGGTTATTACTGACCTGAGAAGCGGGCTGAAAGTAATACTTTTCATCCCTAGGGAGAATCACTTTCAACTGACAGCGGTCAAATTATTTTTTTAAAAAACTAGTTCTTTTTCACAAATCTATTGAACCATGTTCCAACTTTCTATACAGCCACGATGTAGAATTGAAATAACTTAAAGTTAAGTATTGATTAGAGAATGTATATTTCTTTTATAACTATATTATAATTTAGTTTCAACAATTTCTTTAAAATAACTTAGCTTTGAGCAAAATATTTACCATTTTCCCAATGATAAAAATAAAAAATAATGGCTGAGTAGCGGGCCGACCACAGAAAAAAAAACAAACAAAATAGGCGGGAAAGCGGCAATTCGATCTTCGTTTATTTTTCTCATTTTTTCTGAGAAATGACGCACAAATGACGGACTTCATGGTATTCTCTACCAGTCGACTACGCGGTCGGACAGACAATACGGGCAGTGCAGAAACTAGGAGAGACATTAACTACTCAGTGCAAAAATACGGTATACACAAAATGATAATTTTATTGAACTGCTGATGTATAATCCTCGCCAATGGCTAATGGCTAATGCGCCTGGCCGCCATTTTTGTGACGTTTGTTTTGACATTTGGACGCTCAGTACCGTTTGCACCTTAAGCTGTCAAGTACGCGAAATCGAATTGTGATCACGCACTTTTTTGTTGTCATTGTTTTTCGTTATTGTAGTAATTATGTTTTTTTTTTAATCTTTCTATACTACGCACGCTGAATGATGATCCCTATGACAGTTCGTTAGCGCTTAACATTGTACAGACGTCCTGTCACAACAAATCTTTTAGAGGTCCATTAAAAAATGGAAAAAAACATAATTGTGTACATTTGTAAATTATAATATAAAAATAAGTCGGGTTTTCCTTCCTGACGCTATAACTCCAGAACGCACCAACCGATTTCCACGGTTTTGCATTCGTTGGAAAGGTCCCGGGCTCCGTGAGGTTTATAGCGAAGAAAATTCAGGAAAATTTCTACAGAAAGGCGGGAAAATCTTTTTTCACATACAGCTAAGTCCACGCGGACGAAGTCGCGGGCGGCTGCTAGTAAATTATAAAAATGAATATTAAGAAAATATTACTTAATGTTCGTAAATAATGGAAAAAAGCTCAATGCAAATGTACATGGTACGTGCTGCAAAAGTTACGTCGTCCAGCTGTTATCGACTAAGAAGGGAAACATCGATAAACAAAATATCGATAATTTGTTGGAAAAATTTAACAAATGCTTCGAGTTTGCATATTATTAATATCAATCTAAAGCTGATACAGGCTCAAGCGGATCTTCAAAATCGGAGTCTGAACTACAGCTATCCGTGACAAGACGTGAGAGACTGAATTAAAAAAAAATACGGTAGGTCTGTGGCCTCCTTTTGAATAATTTTCCATGAAGCTGGCAATTATGAATTCTTTAAAATTCAAATCAAAAAGAATTCTAAACTCTTCAAATTATGCAATTTGAATAAAAATTAAAGTATAGCAAAATAAAATATAATAGGGCTGTTACTGTTTATCTAGTGTTTTATGTCCATCAATGCGCGTGTTTTTTTCTCAAAATAAATTAATAAATATTGCTTATTTTGTTGAATGGCCTGCCTGGATGAATTGACATTTGCCTAAAAAATAGTATTTTATCGAAATTGTTTGAAATGGTTTCGCCTCACTAATACAACTTTCAGTTGAAACGTCATAGGGATCATCATTCGCCGTGCGAACTATAATCATTATAAATTTCACTTTATCCCAATGTTACAACTTGTTTACTTACAGAAAGTAATAAATAATTATATTTCTTTAAACTTTCATGGTCACTCACATTTAAAACATTAAAAATGGGATTGCTACCATGTACCTTTTTTGTTTTGAGTTTCCGATATTTCGGCACTGTTACAAGCGCCATGGTCACGGAGTAAACTGTATCGGAAACTCAAAACAAAAAAGGTACATGGTAGCAATCCCGTTTTTAATGTTTTAAATAATAAATAATTGTTGAGAACCATGAACAAACACATGATTTGACAGACTAAAATCTTCCATTTTATTTTTTTTCAATATTGCTTAAATAATATAAATCGGTATCTTTTTCAATCGTTTTTTTGCGAACTGTATTTTTTAAGGTCAACTGTTTTGTTTTTTTTAGTTTGACAAGGTTCCAGCACATTAGCATTTGGCGAGGATTACAACGAAGTGAATTTCAGGTGCAGGAAATGACGCAGGAACCGCTAACGTTTTGGTAAACGTTAGCGGTTGGTTAGGCCTACTGATTGAACTAGACACAATTGAACTCACCTTAGTTTCAGGTAACAGCTGGCACCTGAGGACGGTTTTGTATGCTGAAGTAATCTGTCACTTTGCTTTGGCACTGTATATCTTCTTTGTACACCAACGGGCATGGGAAATATTTCTGAAAAAAAACATTGACAAATATAATTTAAAGATCTAAAAGTCTACAATTGAATTTATTCAGTAGAAAGCGCGAAAACTATAGGATGACAAAAGTCGCCAGATCGTCGACAAGTCAAAATGACATGTAATATCATATCCTACCAATATTATAATATCTGTTACAATTTGCTTAAAGAACTTTCTCTCTGTACTTCCCTTGATAAATCTGACAATTCATTGAAAAATCAGTCATTTCCTTGAATATCTGTAATTTCCTTAGTACATCGTCCATTCCCTGTCCTATGTCATTTTACTGCACCTAATTAGACGTCCGAGAATAGACAGAAGTATGTATGAGAGAATCTAGATAATTTACCTGAACGGCTTTGATTCCTCCATAGATGTCGACGGTGGGGATCACCTGCTTCGGTTTCAGGAACTTTATGAACCGGATCATCTCGGAAAAGCTCGAGTGTTCACTGTATGGTATTCCTGGGGAAAAATAAGCTATCAGCAATCTACAACATTATAATTTATATTCGCTTAAAAGGTAAAATTCATCATAACATTCTTTTTTAAAACGAAAGGCTTCATCAATTTTGCACAACAATTAAGAAATATTTCCACCACTTCCACATTTTTAGGACATTTATCTAAACTCACCGTGAATGGTGACCATATCCTTCTCCACGGAGGAGTTCTTGCCGTTCTCCCAGCCGCTCGGCTTGAACGCGACCACCTCGGTGAACGCGCCTTGCAAGCTGTCGAGGTAGCTGCGCAGTTTCTGTTGATTACAAACACGGTTCATAGTTAAATAATAATAATAAAGTTTATTTTTCAAAGAAATGGTACAGAAGAAAGGTACAGCTACTTCTTGCTCTAGGCTCGCAGGCCTGAATCACAGAAGACAATGAGTGATTGACAGAAAACCAACAACTGTTGACCATCAGCACAGTATAAAACATACAGTAGGCTATCTAAGGCCGCCCGCCGAGTTATTAGCCTAGCGTGCACACAGACACGCGGCACAGCCCGTCCGTACTGCCGCCTCCCTATGCCTCCCTATTTTATGCTATAGCGTGTGCGTGATATCGCGACGCGCACGCTCACATTAAAACCGAGAGTGGCACGTTTGTAAGTAGATAGCTTACTGTAAGATTATACTGTGCCATCAGCCTCCAGTCCACTGCTGCACATAAGCTGTGACATAAGCCTCCCCCATTGAATGCGACAAGGAGCGGGTTTGGGCCGTCTACATCCAATTGCTTAATACAAACTGTACCAGATTTATTGTTCCACCTGCTAACCCTCCACACGGTGCATCATCCAGTGTTGACGCCACTCGAGAACCTTCTTTTTACAAACGGTTAGTAAAAGTAAAAATAGTTGAATAAAGCGGCACTTGGTACATTTTAGATAAATACCTGGATAATACCCGGCGAACTAGGTCGAGCTAATTGCATAACAATAGTAGATTATAAACCAAGGGGATAAAGCAGTGTCTTTTGTCGCGGGTGACGATTGAAATCGCGAGCGTAACGAAGGACTCGAGGTTAACTCCCGAGCGCAGCGAGGGTGTTAAAAACTTAAATCACGAGCGAAGCGAGGGATTTAATACGAGTCCTGAGTGTAGCGAGGGGTTTTAGTTCACCCAAGACTAAGACAGCTTTATCACCGAGGAAAATACTCTACTTTTCGTACCATTTGCGAAAAAATATTTATCATTAAACTTTTTCTATTTTATCACATACTAGCGACCCGCCCCCGCTTCGCACGGATGCAATAGGATGTTATTACACATAAAAACTTTCCTTTTGAATCACTCTATCTATTAAAAAAAACCGCATCAAAATCCGTTGCGTAGTTTCAAAGATTTAAGCATTCAAAGGGACATAGGGACAGAGAAAGCGACTTTGTTTTATACTATGTCACATATAATACTGGCAGGTCATAAAGAAAGAATTAAAACTTCTTATTCAAATTAGCGCTCAAAAACCTCGGTCAGTATTCCTAATTTAAATCACATTCTCTCCCTGAATGAAATTCAGTACAATTTTCTTTCCCTGTTTTCAACAGATTAAAAATGACTATTGTTATGTTCTCTTTTTGCGGGCTAGAATGTCACTTTTTTGAGCAAGTGGTACGAAAATCTGTTTTCGTACCACTTGCTTACTTGTACAAAGGAGAACAACCACGTCTCGAACAAAATATACCCAAAAATTAAAGTGCCGACCAGACAAAAATAATACTGGATTCTTATTGAAAATGACGCCCTGAAGATTTCTTACTAGGACAACAACCGTCTACAATTAACCCTTTGACTGCTAATTCAGTTTGAAATTACAAAAATATTATTATTTCCCTGAATAAATAGATGAATGGATTGCAGCTTGTGAGGTGTCGTTAGATTCGTCTTCACTGTGAGAATAACACTGGGTATATCAAAATAAAAAAAAACAAAATGGCGGCTTTTTGGCGCCAAATTCAATGTTTTCACGCTCTGCAGCCTGAACGAATAGGCGGATTTTGGCTGGAGGGGTGTTGTTAGATTCGTATTTACTTTGAGAGTAGCACCAGGTATGTAAAAAAAACTTTTTTACATTTTTTTTGTACCCAGTGTTCCTCTTACAGTAAATCTAAATCAGACGACACCTCTCCAGCTAAAATCCGCCAAGGCGTTCAGGCTGCAGAGCGTGAAAACATTGAATTAAGCGCCAAAAATCCGCCATTTAGTTTTTTTTTATTTTGATATTTCCAGTGTCACTCTCACAGTAAAGACGAATCTAACGACACCTCACAAGGTGAAATCCGTTCAACCATTAATCCTAGGAAACAATAATATTTTTTTAATTTCAAACTCAAGTAGCAGTCTAAGGGTTAACTGTAGACGGTTCTTGTGCTATAAAGAAACTTTCAGGGCGTCATTCCCAATTGAATGCCAGTATTATTTTTGTCTGGTCGGCACTTTCATTTCTGGGTACGAAATGGTTGTTCTCCTTTAGAATACTTACCGAGGTTTTCGAGCGCTAATTTGAATCAGAAGTTTTAATTCTTTATTTATGACCGGCCAGTATTATACGTGATAAAATAGTCAAAGTTTGATAACAAAATATTTTTTACGCAAATGGTACGAAAAGTAGGGTATTTTCCTCGGTGATAAAGCTGTCTAAAGTCTTGGGTGAACTTAAATCCCTCGCTACACTCACGATTTCAATCGTCACCCGCGACAGAAGACACTGCTTTATCCCCTTGGTTAATAATCTACTATATAATCATTCTAGAAAATCTGTATTTTCCTTGCAACATCTGTCATTTTATGCCTGTCGAGTACATAAAAAGTCGGTCATTATCTTAGAAATCCATAATTTTCCTTGAAAATCTGTCAAATCCGTATAAAAACCGCTGTCCTCATCTAGTCATCGTCGTCGTTCGTAGACACATACTTCATGCCGTCCGCGCGGGCGCGGGCCCGTGCCAGGTCGTTTTTCTCCCCAAACATACCTATGTCCGATTGCCCTCTCCAAGTAACGCCCTAAGCCGAGGTTCTGACCCCACTCTGGGGTGCCCTTAGCTCGTTACTCTGAATATTTGAGGTTGAGGGCCCTAAACGCTCACCCAACAGTCCGGTAAAGCTGTCAAGGCCATTTGAGGCCACACATTGAAATTGGTCAATGAGATTGACCAGCAAAGTAGTTGTGCATTACTGTGCTTGTCAACCCCATATCTGGACCTTACGGCTGCTTCCCATCAGGTGGAGTGAGGTCATCTTGAAGACCACTATAAAAGAAAAAACACAGCAGTAGTCATTTAGGGAAAAAAACATACTTCATGCGTTAAGTCCCTCATAGGCACGACGTGCAGCTGGCAGGAGCGCGGCGGCGCGTGGCTGAAGCTGCGCCCCTCCACCGCCTGCAGCACTCGGTCCTTCTCCGGACACGCCCACACTGTGCAGCCCACGCGGTTGACAACCAACTACTTCTCGAACTCTAGCTCATAGACACATACCTCATGCGTCCAATCCCTCATGTGACCCTTTACTATTGCTATTTTCTTGGGAGAATCAATCATTTACTTGAAAAACTGTAATTTTCACAATTAAAGTGTTAATCACAGTCATGATTGACATGATTTGACATTTTCTTAAAATCTGTTATTTTCTTGGTAATCTGACATTTTTGTGAAAATCGGTCATTTTTGTGAACCTCTGTCATTTTTGTAAAAATCAGTCATTTTTGTGAAAATCTCTCATTTTTGTAAAAATCTGTCAAGTCCCTATCAAAACAGCCATAGCCCTAAAAAAACCTTAGAAAATCTGTTTGCTTCATCTAGTTCTAGGCCACTTCACCTCAATGGTCAAGTCCCTCATAGGCACGACGTGCAGCTGGCAGGAGCGCGGCGGCGCGTGGCTGAAGCTGCGCCCCTCCACCGCCTGCAGCACTCGGTCCTTCTCCGGACACGCCCACACTGTGCAGCCCACGCGGTTGGCTAGGCCGAGGAAGAACTTCTCTTTACCTGGTTTGTGAAAATTATGGAAATCAATATCCAAGTGTTTAAGGCTAAGTTCAGATGGTCCCGAGTTGACGCGCGTACATTTTTAGGCACATAAAAAATTTCTAAGCAAATACATCAGACCATTCACATGATCTCGCGCGATCTTACTACTTAGAATTTCTTTATGCGCTTAAGGATGTACGCGCGTCAACATCTGAACTTAGCCTAAGAGGTGGCCGAAGAGTCCTTGGGACAGCAGATCCGCAGGCATTATATACTTTCGAGTGCCTAGGTGCCTACGTAAAATGTATTCAAATGAATAGGGCATGGCTATGGGTAAGTAATATAGCTGCCATATTTTTAGGAAATTTCAGAAATTAAGGTGAGAGATTGGAATCGTAATTATGTAGGTTAGATATACTTTTGCCTAGATCATAGACCAAAGAAATAACAAGGGGCTTTCTGAATTGATAATTATATTAAAATTCAGGAAAAGTCAAAGAATTTTTTTTTGTTACTTCCCAGAATTTACGAGATAGAAGATACTACGAGATGGTGTGATAAAATAATCCAGACTTGCAGTTTTACTTGTAGTTAGGTATGTCGTAATCGTTCTCTACACTTCTTTGAGCCTTTCTCTACATTCATCATAGTTTAGAACCAACACCACGCCCGCTTTGAAAATTCACTCTGTATAAATGTTAAACTTTTAACACCCATTTGAAGTAAGAAAGAAAATACATTTATTGAAATGGGCATCGTAACAAACAAACAAAAAATAACAAAATAAGAAATTACACAAAAATATCAATCAAGTAAAACAAAAAAACACAACAAAACAATCAGAAAAAAGATAAATAAAACCTATTTGGTCGGTTTAAGATACTTTCAATGCTGACTGTACAAGTGAAAAAATTACCAATAGTATATGTCCCGCACACAATAAGCACCGAAGAAAACTTCTTTCCCACCTTTTCTAGCATTAACTTCTTCTGCCGAAGCAGATAGAGAGCCATCTCTAAGCTCTGGTCTTGGGTGGGAAAGTCGTATCGTGGGTTGCAGTACCTGAAAAGTAAGAAGACAAGAAATTAGAGAACTAATTTCGGGAAACAAGAAGATTTGGTCCGATTTCGATCTCTTAGTATCGCCCTAAGCCGATTTGCCTCTCCCCCTATAACAATCGTTACTTATCTAAATATTAGGGTATGAGGGCCTCCAGCTCACCCCATTGTCAGACAAAGCCAAAATTTGGGCAAAAACCTAGTCAATTCAAATAAAAAGGAGTAGGCAATTGTTCAAGAAAACTGGTAAAACAAATTCAGCGACTATGTGGCACATACTGGGTATTTACATAGTGCCACACAAATAAGTTGTCCGATGTACAAAAGACAACAGACGACAGGTCAACACATTGACATTTCGTTCGTATCACCTTACGCCAATACCAAAGGTAAAGATCGTCTAAGCCGAAATGACGCGCCCTTCCACCGCACTTATGCACACATTTCAGCTTAGACGATTTCTAATTTTGAGAATATTTCCGCATATTACAACGTCAAATTGTCTATGTAACTTATTTTATGGTACTACTGTAGCTGACATTGAAACTCACGTAGTATCGAGGTATACGGTGTGGATGTCCCTGTTCCAGAATATCGGATGAGACTCCATAACGGGGGAGGCCCTGAAGTCCCCCGTGTGGAGTAGTGTCTTCCCATTGGGCAACGTTAGCACCAGCATTACTGCTCCTGGACAGCTGTGAAACGATTGTTGAATGAAATTTATTAGCCAAGGTAAGGTAGTCTGACCACAGAGTTTACTAACGCGTATCAAGGTTGAGCATGCCTTCATAAACATGCCATACAATACCGTAAATAGGCATGACGACAGTATCAAATAATCAACGATTTGAATACATTAGGGGAAAAAACATATTAAAAGGATTTAAAAGACACATTTAGTTTGATTTTAAAATCTGAGATTAATCAGATTTTCGATAAAGTAAAAGGATAAAATACTCCAATTAGCCATTTTGACTCAAACGTCAATCACGCACTATGACGTCACTGTAATGGAAATCAACAAATGTCACTGTCGTATTTCAAAAAGTGAGTTTGACAGACACTTGATATTTACATTACAAATACGTCACACGGACGCCATGACACCTGCGAGCGTTTTCGCGCGCTGTTGATAAAATACTAGAATAATGTCCTCAAACTTTGTTAAACTGACCTTTGAAACCGAAATAAAGTTTTTTTAGTATACAATACATGTGTACCTTTATCACGAAAGAAGATTTCAAAATTGTTCGTCATGCCTATTGTCTATAGAACTGAAAGGGAGCCATCCTGTAAGAGCTGCTTAACTTTAAAATCGTTTGTGAATTTGCCTTCTTTGTTGAAATCAGAAAATGGACTTTCAGTACAGTAACAGAAAAAACTAAATATTTTGAATAGTTAGGCATATCGTTTACGACCCTATGGTGTATTTTTTCATTTATGTATTTAATGATATTGTCGCTGGAGAATCTTAATCAATATAATAGAATAAATAGTTCCACTTACTGGTTAGCATCTACTGCTGTAATTTCGACTCCTTCCACGCGTAAACATTCGTCTGGGTTTATAACGTGGATGCATCGGGGGCTGACACCTAATCTTGATATGCAAAGATCCGCTAAAAACAAACTTCACTTATTAACCGCTACATTAACATATTAGTCCACTTACTGGGCTTGAGCCTGTTCCCACTAGCGATTGTTAAGCGATTTCACGGCGGTGCAATAACGCCGCGATCCAGCCGCGAAGTCCGCTTTGAATTCGATTGATGGGTGAGGCGTTCAACCACCGAGTGCCCGCGGCGAGATCGCCACGACGTGAAATCGCCACGACGTGAAATCGCCCGGAAAACTCTAGCCAATACCTTCATAACTTACCGGTAATTCTAGAACAAAACAACATTTTGTTGAACCCCTTCTTCAGTCCCGAATAGTGGTCAGAGTGAAAATGTGTGAGGAAATAATGTTTTACGTTTGGAATTTCTCCATAGGAAAAAGCGTCCACTGCAAAATGTGTACCTGAAACAATTAGGTAAATATTACGGTCAGGGCAAGAATAATCCGTTTTGTGTTTTAGAGACGTAATGATGTTTTATTATTGTTTTAGCATTTTCCATGCAGTATGAAGATACTGCATGGAAAATGACCTGAAAAGACTAAAGATCTGAAAACCAGAAAAAGACATTTGGTCATGTTGGAATAACCCGTTTTGTGTTTTAGAGACTAAAATGATGTTTTATTATTGTTTTAGCATTTTCCATGCAGTATCTTTACTAAAGATCTGAAAACCAGAAAAAGACATTTGGTCATAATTGGTTAGTGCAGTCGCCCGGTTTGCGAAAGATGCGGGTTCGAGTCCTGCCTCATGCCAACATGACCAAATGTCTTTTTCTAGTTTTCAGATCTTTAGTAAAGACTTAATGATGTTTCATGATTGGAAAATGTTCGAACAAGTTTATTACTTTAATTTTGTGTATACAGATACAGGGAGATTTTGCAACTTCACAGCCGCCTAAGTCAATCAGTTCATTATCAGATATTTTTGGTGGGGCGGAAATCGGACCCGTGACACTTCGTGTTTTTCTCTTTGGCTTACGACATGACTGATATTGTGATCTATCAAATATAATACACAGTAGGAATCCAAATGTGAACACAGCACAGTATGCAAATTAGGAAAAGAAACATCGATGGACCTATTCACACCACGTTTTTCAAACGCACGCGGCACGACGTCAGCGCGTTGCATAACGCTTTTGTTGTGGTTTGTTGCACCAGCATTGCAGAATTGGATAGAAACGCGTTCCAGTAGCCCCTGACGCGAATCATGTCGCGCGTTTAAAATACGCCGTGTGCATAGGCTCTTTAAAGTTCCATTACCCACCTGCAACTATTTTATGATGAGGAATAGTCTTAGGAGTGGTTACAGCGGTTTTGGTTGACTTCGATTTGGAAGGCAAACTGAACTGTATTGACTCCACATTCTTCCGAGGCGAATGGGAGCTTATGCTGTCGTTCCTAGACCGAGGCGACGGCACTCGAGGAGCGTCCGAGCTAGAATTCTTGATATCTTGCCGCCTTGGAGACGACGCGCTACTTTGCCTGAAAGACGGGTTGAGTGACTTCGCCGAATCATTGTTCCGACCCTTACAAGACCCTCTGCCGACACGATCGCATTTTATGGCGTCGGCGACACCAGAATTTCTGCTCATATCCTGATCGACATCACGAACTACAATATCATCACTATCGCTCTTTGCTTCCACAGTTTTCACTTCAGTAACTTCCAAAGAATTCAAAACATCTACTTTATTAGACAGGTAATGGGCGATAGAGGTTTGCTTCAGACTGTCAACAACTTTTCCATTCTTGCGAGGAGAGGTAACGAATTTTCTTTTTACACCGCTCTTAATTTTATTCCTTTGTAAAGTTTGTCGTTTCACTAATTTATAATTTGGTGGTTGTATAATGACGTGAGAGAGTTTTTCAATGGCATCTGTGTTCAAAATTAGAACTTTTGAGTTTTCTCCACTGTCATGTGACAACTTTTTCCTTTTAATTTCTAAGTTGACAACCACAGCTGTCTTCTTCAACGGGTTTGGCAGTGTGGCCTCATTCATTTTCTCATCAAGAATGCTATCGACTGATAGTTGAGAATTTTCGATAACTTCGCAATCTACCGTTGTGTCGTTATTCTCAGTGCAAACTAGCACTCTTTTCAGATTACTTTTAGTAGTATTTACGTCTACCTTGTTGCAGTTATTTAAACCAAATGAAACAGATATAGTAGGTCTATCAACTTCATACACAACAGTAGTATCGCTCACGCAATCATTCAACTCGGTTGCTGAAGAAACTGATATTAGAGATTCAACATCGTTAACAGCTATCTTGTTATTTTCTACACAAAACGCATTGTCGTTGAGCAAGTCCACAGAACTTTGATCAGGATTTATGTGCACAGTACTCAGATCTGCAATAGCTGAAAATCCTATGCTTTCTTCATTTTCTACTTCTACTCTTTCACTTTCTTTTAATGGAAATGTAGGGGGGGGTTTGGCAGCAAAATTTTGAGCATTTCTCCAATTTTCTTTATTCTGTACAATCTGGAAAAGCATCTTCTGGTAAACTATAACATAGAAGTAATAATAAAATATGTAATTGGTAAAAGTAGATAGATAGATAGATATTCTTTATTGCACACAAAAACAACAGAAATCAACAACAAAGAAACACAGATTAACGATAATGTACAATTTGGGCGGCTTTATCGCTAAAAAGAAAAAAAAAAGAAAAAGTAAGTAAAGTAGATAGACAATTTTACTGTACGAGAGACAATAAAGTAAAATAGAATTGATAATGCCCGTGGTCAGTCAGTTGTGACTTGAGTTGTGACAATGGACCAGCAATGAAGGCCATTTTAAGGAACAAACGCGCCGGGTCGGTAATGACATGGATGACCACCCCAACCAAAATTCTGTCTCACTCAATGTATTTTTAGAGCATCTCCTCGCCGCTTTGGAAAGCACGTTAAGCAGGTAGTAGTTCCGTCAGTAAGCCTATGTGCAGGGCCTTTAGTAAATGTTTAGCACTAACCTTAGGTAAAGATGGTCTAAGCTGAATGCCGCGCCCCTCCACCACATCTACGCACACAAGAGTGCTTGCTTGTATGTGTAGATGCAGAGGAGTGGCGCGTCATTTCTTTTTAGACGATTTCTAAACCCCTACAACAATCTGCACTAAGTCTAGGTTTTAGAGTATGACTCGAGCCACCTCGCGTCTGGCACAAGACAGCTCAATAGGTAAATCTAGATTCTAGAATCTACATAAATCTAGAGTTCAGGAGGTTCTTAAGGCTGCCAGCTAGGCTCAACAAATGGAATCTGTCCACAACAGCAGGGACCAACTGCTTATATTTTTTTTAAACTGCTTAGCTTAGCTTAGATGCCTGTACCATAAATCACTAATTCAGTTGAGTTAGTTGTATTAATGAATATGAATATAAGAATTTATACTCATGCTTGTAAAAATTTATATTCATATTCATTATAACATGTGCTGTATAAAGATCTTAAAAACTAAAATAAGTCGCACATGGACCCTGTGAAGGCTACATTCTACTTCTATTTTACTACCCGACATGGCATGTGTTGATTTACATGACTTTTGCTGATCCATTGCCTCCACTAAGCCCTGTGGCTTAGTGGAGGCAATGGATCAGCAAAAGTCATGTTCATTATTATATTCATTTCTATTATATCCATGCTGTCATGGATATAATAGAAATGAATATAATAAACTATAAAAAACACACCTTATTTGTGTTCAGTTTTGGTGGTCCATTACTCCTCCGTAGAGACAAAGAGCAGCGACTGGCAATAGAATTCTGGAAAAACAATTAAATAACATTGAAAGCCCCAGTTGAAACTGCTGAGCTTTTTTAACTGCCTTAAAACAAAGAAGCACAGTTTGAATTTGCTGAAATCTTATCTTAATCTTAGGAATACTTTCCAAGCACACTTGAAGCTATTTGGGTATTTTCTCACAATAAAACAAAAATAAAATATAATAGAAAATCCAGAAATAATTGAAGTTATGTTTATTTTGAAAAATAGAGTATTTTAACTGATAACTACCTACAGATTCTTTTATGAAAATGAAAAATGAAAATTATTTATTTGCTTTAACATTTCCAGTCCTCATGCTGACTTATTGCCATGCAAATATTTCAAAGACATGCTAATTAACAACTAACTTAAATTCTTCATTAATTAATTAAGGTATGAATCAATAAAATATTAATTGGACAAAGAATGTAAATATTCGATTTCATTAATACATTACAATCGATTAAATACATTTACAAAATTTACGGCACAGAAGGAACCTTTTATTTAGCCAATGTACAATTTTGGCGGCCTCATCGCTACAAAAGAATAACTCCCAGATCAGATCATAGGAAACATTCAGAAGAACAAGTTATCTGATAGAAGGATAAATGCATTTGCTTGAAATTAGGATTGTAAACAGTAAACAAGTGTAAAATGTAGGTAATTACCTGTGTCAATGAGAAATCACCTCTTTCCTTTTTGACTGTACGCGGATTCAGAATAGAAGGAATAAAATCGTTGATATCATTGCCATTCATTTTCCATTTGGTATTTAATGTTGAACTAAAAACCTAAACATTAAACAATACCGAACCTGTCTTCGTCGAAACCCTATTCGTTTTCGCGACAATTTGAGTTTTGTTGACGTTTTTTGACGTTGACTTATTTTTTTTATTAACGAGGACATTGGCAACATTGGCTGCCTGGCTAACTGCCCTGCGTATCATTTCATTTCGAAGCAAAACGCTACACTTATTGAGCTTATTGCTGTGGAGTTGGTCAAATCTCAGAAGGCAGCAGACAAGTAAGCAGAGTTTTTCCTAGCTAGCTGCTTATAACTTTGGAATGCAAAAGTTTTAATCTGTGTTTTAGTTTTGTAGTTTTCTTTGCCTGTCTTGAGTATAAAACACAATTCATGACACACGTCAGGTCAAAAAATTGTTGCCATAGTTTTATCTTTACCACTCAGTCTGGGTAAATCTTATTCCACTACACTGCCCAGTTTCCTGTCGTTTTTTTTAAAATTTAACCAATACTATCCCACTGCTGGGCAAGGGTCTCCAGTCCAGTTATTGTTGATTTTTATGGACGTAAACTCGTGTATGCCTCATTTGCCTAGTTAAACCATCCATCGATGACCATACTATCCACCTCGATCTATGAAACTTTGAGGATGAGACGTTACTTCTGTCTTTTTAGGATTTCGTTCACGTACCGAAACTTTTACTTTCGTGCATATTTATTCAATTAGACGGAGTACATAAAAATGAGGTGATATAAATCTGCTGGTGTGATTTCCATTTTGATTGAAAATCAGTTAGATAGAGAATTCACCTATGAGGTGTAATTACCTAAATAAATGGGTAAAATTTTTTGGAAGTAAAACAAGAATTTAACAGTACTTACTTATTTACTAGTGAGCTATTTCTAAACAGAACATAAACAATAAATAAGGCAAATTGTAATTTAGTTGATGGTATTCCATTCAGTGCAATTTTTCATCTAGGCAAGGCGGATGTGCGTTTCATGAGAATTAATTACACAGACATTTTCACCAAAAAGTTAATGAAATTAGTTGTGAATTGTGTAAAAAAATTGTCTTCAATTATTTAAAATGTAAGTATAGCAGCGACATTTGTAATTGTAATGTTAGGTTAGACTTTGCATATTATAATTTCTGCTGACTGTCCCCAATGATTTTATACATTTTGCTTATTTTATTAGGGGCTGATAGTGGCTTTTTTGTTTTTCGGTATGCTAGAAATGTTCTCCGTGTCTCATACAACACTGCTCTTGCATATCCGTCTTAACACTTGATTGAATTTAACTAATCAATAGAGAAGGGATGACGATATTATTTCGATAAGTTACCTGCGTCTGCAGTAGGTAATTACGTGTTTTAATTAAAAGAAGTGCTTTTCAAAGCTATCGTTTATCGATGTGTCATTATCTGTTAAAGTTTATGGGTAACGTAAGATGGGGTTAATTGGTATCTGGGTCTTAATTGGGACAGTACTTTGAAAATGTTTCAAAGCTCGAGAGAAGTGCTGTATTTATTTTATTTTTGGGTGTTTTTGTTTATACCTGTAGTGAATATAAAAACATTCAAGAAATTAAGAAAAATAAAGCTTTGAAACATCTTCAAAGGCCTGTCCCAATTAAGACCCAGATACCAATTAACCCCATCTTACCGGTATATATTTTGGTTGCTACATTTTTCACACTGTTTTTTACATGTTTTTTTACTTTCATTTAAACTATACCTTACATATCGTTACGTAGTAGGTATTTCCATTAGGATTACTAAATCTCATCGTCGTTAGGCTTAACATCTTTTTATATTGTACAGCTCTTATTAAAACTATGTATTGATTTGTAATAATGTTAATTTAGTTTAATAACATTATGTATTGATGTGTAATATCTATATTTATTATTGCAACCATTTTCCACAATTCTACAAGGCTGGGAGAAATCTGCGCAATATGGGAATGTTATTCAACATAAAGCATACACACACGAAAGGAACTGTTGAACACTAAAATCAAGAAGGTAGAAATTATAACACAAAAGCTTAAAAGAGGGAGAATCTCTGATCATGGCAGGCTCTAGACGAGCCCGTAACCAAGCATCATCTATAGCGATACCGAGACAGAATTCTGTCTCTGAGAATGGGAGGCCACGTCATAACCTGACACCTGAAGCGTTGGCCAGCATGAGTAAAGAGCAGCTTCGAGCCGAGTGCAGGAAAAGGGGCCAGCGTGCTTCGGGCAACAAGAACGAGCTGGTATAAAGCGTTTGCGTTGGTGTTCAGCTTTATATTTTTATTTCGCCGTCTGTGCTGTGATGCTTCTGTTTTTTAATTTTTTGTTCAATATGTAGTGAGGTTTGTAATTTTTGTAAATATTTGAAATCAATAATTCTGATTAAAAGCACATTATTTTAATTGTCCTTGGTAATTAGAAGCTTTATAGTGTTACACTATTTTATTTTAGTAATTTATTGACTTAGTGACTTGCTAGCTTTATTTACTTTAAATCACACTGTCTTAATTATTTTAAAATCCAAAAAAGAGCCATTTCATATTCTCATACTTTTTAAGTAGGTACCTACATCATTCATTTCATCATCATTTATTTTTTGTCTTTCTAACATTTTTAATAATGTAGGGAGAAGCATAGCCATTATTAAATGTATTGCAATATAAGTAACATAAACTGATTCAGGAAAATTTTAACACAGCAGTAATTTCTGATTGATCTTATCTAAATAAAACAGAATAGAAGGCCCCTTGTCAAGTATACCATAATTAGCAGTTGGAAATTGACCTTTCATGGTTTGTTTTAAGGTGATATCTGACAAAGCCCATTCTGGCCTCCTATGCCACTTCCTCTCTAACACAACAATAAAACACAGTAAGTTTGTAAAATGTTGCCAGGTTAAAAGTTTTCTTTACTTCTGGTTAGACACCAATCAAGAAATGTTAAAAAAAGAATCCTAGGCTCTTCAACAAAATGTCTGATTGATAATGTTTTGTACAGCTGTTTTGGCGAAGAATCGTTGGCACATGAGGTGTTTGGCTTATTATCATATCTATCTATTATGTCTGACACAGATTGCATGAAAAACAATATTGAAGATAGGAGTCTGTTTGCTCTTTATGTGCACTGAGTTGGCTTTTTGTTTCCGTCGTTAAATGACATCTGGTAAGAGGCTACGAGATTTTGGCTTCGCCATGGTATAGTCACTACACCATAATAATGCTATACAACGTGGCTATACACTACGCTGTAATGTAACAGTTGCAGTATATTTGGCCCCCTAAAGTCAAGCTAAAAAGCGGCACCGTGCGTATATTTTTCGCGAAACAAATTCAGGCCATTTTCGACCTTCAATTTGTTTGTAATCTTTAAAAAATAAAGGTGTTGGCCTCATCACTTCAAATAAAGAAACTTTTTTATTGGAAATTTGACGTAAAAAACGTATTCCCTGAGTTCACTCGTCCTGCATCAAGGGTAGGTTTTTCAAAGTGCCATAAAAACGTGTAGGGTTGACTCTGCTTAAAAGTGTTTGCATTTTTCTCATTTTGCATCTCTTGATCTTTTCTTTCGTAGTTTGAAATAAAGTAGATTTACTATATTGAACTGTCGTAAACTATACAATGGTTTTTGATAGTATTCCCCATGTTTTCTTCAGGATTGTGTATCTCTGAGATTGACTGGAAATAAGTGTTCTACTAAAGTCTTACCCCCTTATTCATAAAAACGAACGCAACGCTAACGCATTGTTTAAGCTATTGACGTGTTCTGTCACTTACTCGCAAATGGCGGCAGCAACAAGAATGACAGTGACAGAGCGATACAATAGTTATCGTGTTCTATAAGAGCTGTTTAAGTTTTTATGAATAAGGGGGTTAGCATCGTACATAATTATGAAACCTACATTAAATTATTGATATAAAAAAAATAGTTTGTTAGGCTTTTGTCAAAACAAGGGCGATTGGTTATTATTGGTATTGTATTGTAATACCATTTAAGTTTGAATGGATAAACTAAAATAATTTCGATGTGAAATGTGCATGCGTGTGATTATGTATGTAAAATAATGTGGTAGTAAATTAAATATCAGTCGTCGAGTTTAAATACAGGTCAGTGGACCTGCGCCCGCGCCTGTCGCACGCGATGATCACGCCACCTCGCTACTATTTCCGTAAATTAATTATGTACCGTCCAAATGTGGACTTTAATGTCAAGGTTCTAAAGTACATTGTTTAACTGACGATTCTATACAGCTCTACAAACATCGTCTCTATGGGTTACAGATTAGAAATTCAATAGATATATTTTTTCAATGTTCTAATATTAAAAGTAAGCTGTTACGTTGCTGTAAGGTTGGTATTCGAATGGCTTGAGTTTTGGAGGATAGCCACGTCAGGATAAACTGTGTCACATGGAAGTCAATGTCAGCTGTTGTCAATTTTATTTATTAGACTCACTGACAGGTTTCTTTACCGACTGTATGGTTTTATGAAAATACAAAATGTAAAGTAGAGTAAGATTGTGAGGGTTTAACTATGCGTAAGTGGTTTCTCGTTACAGATAAAGGTAAACAAATACGTCTTTGTTTGCCAAACTCGATTAATTCCCATAGTAAATCTCAACACTTAACAGTTGCGATTTGCACTGCGCACACGCCGCACGCATTATTCGACGCGAATAAAAAAACAAAGACGTCTTTATTTATAATCGAGACTGGCGAAAATCTTCGCAGTTCTTTGTGATTAATTTTAGTAACCTCGGTTTATGACTTTGTGTTGAGCGATAGTGGAAATGAGGGCTAAGATTACATTTTAGCTTTTCGCACAACGAGTAAGTGTTTTTAAATCAATTTTATTCAATAAACAAAAGGAGATTCAATTTACTACGTCGTTTAGGGTTGATGCTCTATTTAGAAAAAGTTTTGAATAGGTTACCTATTTGTTTAGAATAAAACCTTTATCGGATCGTAAATTCAATTTCAGTTTGCATGCGCTATAAACTTTTACAAAAACCTAATAGGTATTTTTTATTTACTCTTCTAGGTATTAGAAGGTAAAGAAGAGAATAATATATTATTGTCATAGTCATACATTTATATTAAAAAACCAAAAAAACTGCACCTTTTAACACCTTTTATTAAAAGTGACAATATTATGTGTTTAAATTGTGTTACCGGCAGATTTCTGTTTTTTTATGTAATAATAGTAGAAAAAATAATAAAACCCACCGACGTAATCGAATAGTTAAGATTCGACACGCCAAGCGTTTGTTAACGACGGCCTCAAACGATAGTGAAATGAGAGAGAGTGCTCTTGAAAGTGAAATTTTTCGTGTTGCCGTGATGTCATAGTTACTGCCATTTCACCGTTGGCTCTGAAATAAACTTGTTGTCTTACTTCTACCTATACATTCCGTCGATTTCAAGACTTTTAAAACTGAATAGTTTTATTCAAGTACTTTTGCGTGCAGTGAATTTTCGTGCTGTGTTGTTGAATCTTTAGGTAATATAAATCCTACTAATAATATAAATGCGAGAGTTTGTATGTGTGGATGTGTAGCTCTTTCACGTGAAAAGCGTAGCTTATGCATCTGAATGGAACATAGGCTACAATTTATAAAGCTTTTTTTAACCTAAACCCACGCGGACGACGTCGCGGGCGGCCGCTAGTATTCATTATTTCTATTCTTTATATTTGATTCAGTTAAAGATTGGTGGTAATACCTCGAGAACGAAAAAAGAAAAACTCTTTTTACCTTCTTCCTGGTTGCCTAATTTATATTTTTATTTATTTTATGATAAAACTGCTCTATATCAATGTCAGTTGAACGATAAAATTAATAAAAGGGAATGATAATCTGAAATACCTTATCTTTTCAAAATGCAAGATAATAGCTGCGTATTGGCAATTCCGCATTGTGCGTATGGTTATCGCTGTCACGTTATCTATTCAAAGTTAGTAAATATTTAAACCGACATATGAAGAACATGTTTCGGGGTGAGGTTTTCTTTTATGTTTATTTTATAATTTCACTAGCTTACTTTACTATAATATTAATATAGAAATATGGATTCCTCCAGTGACGTCGATGATCCTTTTTTTGTCGAAAGTAGTTTATAAGTTAGATAGAAGTAACCATCAAATAATACAAAACACCTAGTACAGACTCTACTTTTGAAATAATGAATTAAGTACATAACATCGTTGAAGAGAATACTCATGTAAAACACTTTCAAAAAATTTGGAGAAAGTGGTAATCGCTGGACGCCTTGTAAGCAAAAACAGTTAATATTTAAACAATACTTCTGCGTAAGTAATGCACTGTTATATCACTTTCTCTGTTAAGTTAATAGATTTAAAAGAAGTGGTTTATAGAGTTAATGATAAGTCTGATAATGTTTTCATAAATTCGAAGTTCAATAAAAAAACACACACATTCAGATTTAAGAAACAGAAAATGGAGAACGCAATCGGGGTAAAAAACATAACTAATCGTAATATCCTACTTATCCTACAAAAATAACTTTGAAACACGTTTTAAAAAGAGTAACTGCTGAGTTTCTTGCCTGTTCTTCTCAGTATGGTAAACATCTTTCCGATCCGGAGGTAAAATTACTATTAAAGTACAGTATGTTAATGTATACATTTAATCAACAATTAGTATCTGTTACCTCTCTTTTTTTTTATTAGGTATGTCCATAAACTCTTTTTTCGTACCACTTGCTCAAAAAAGTGTCATTCTAGCCCGCAAAAAGAGAACATAACAATAGTCATTTTTAATCTGTTGAAAACAGGGAAAGAAAATTGTACTGAATTTCATTCATCCCCTAGGGAGAGAATGTGATTCAAATTTGGAATACTGACCGAGGTTTTCGAGCGCTCATTTGAATAAGAAGTTTTAATTCTTTCTTTATGACCTGCCAGTATTATGTGACATAGTATAAAACAAAGTCGCTTTCTCTGTCCCTATGTCCTTTTGAATGCTTAAATCTTTGAAACTACGCAACGGAGTTTGATGCGGTTTTTTTCAATACATAGAGTGATTCAAAAGGAAGGTTTTTATGTATAATAACATCCTACTGCACCCGTGCGAAGCGGGGGCAGCCGAAGATCGAGTTCAGTGGCGTGTAATGGGAGACGCCTATGTCCAGCAGTGGACTGCAACATGATGATGATGATGAAGCGGGGGCGGGTCGCTAGTATGTGATAAATAGAAAAAGTTTAATATTAAATATTTTTTCGCAAATGGTACGAAAAGTAGAGTATTTTCTTCGGTGATAAAGCTGTCTTAGTCTTGGGTGAACTTAAATCCCTCGCTACACTCAGGACTCGTATTAAATCCCTCGCTTCGCTCGTGATTTAAGTTATTAACACACTCGCTGCGCTCGGGAGTTGACCTCGAGTCCTTTGTTACGCTCGCGATTTCAATCGTCACCCGCGACAGAAGACACTGCTTTATCCCCTTGGTTAATAATCTACTAATAGAGACGAAGAACATTTTTGTCCAATAATTGTCTCTTCTCCAAACGCGCTGGAGCGTCAGACTTGTCGTAAGTGACGGCTTACTTACGGGTATTACGATTACCGAAAAGGTCACTACATTGTCAACATTTAAATTGTAAATAGAATCCGATTATCGAAGCCCTCTTATCAACAAATCATTCAAATGACACAATCGGCGTTTAAAAACTGTCCTTGCGGTCTATATTCACTTGATCAGAAAGAGCAGTGGAACAGATAGGGAAAGTGACGTGCGTAAAAGAGATAGCTATTAGTGATATGTTGCGCTTCTAATATTGTGACAGCGACAACCCTAACTTTTTTTTTCTCATTTGCTTCTTTTTACATACTCGTATGACTTTTTTTAGTATACACGTTGCCAAAGAACACTTCTTGTCCATGCTCATTTTCATGTATCAAAACGTAGTAATTTTTGTCACAGAATTTCTGTCTCGCTTGTGTTGTGCAACACAAGATAGATAGTTTGTTGATTGTTGATAGTGTAGATACAACACGACAATTTTAAAATTCTAAACAGTGAAATGCCATTTATAAGTGAAGAGTTTTCGAATCTGACGAGTTGATAAACCACAACTCGTCAGATTCGAAAACTCTTTTGAATAAAATTATCTTTCTATTAAAAAATCAGCCGTTACCCGATTATTATCTACTATTACCTTCTGAAAGGATTACGACACTGTTAACATATACATTTTGAGTGTCTATCGATTATCGGAGTCAGCTTATCAATAAATCATTCAACTGACACATATTTCTTTATAAACATTTTTTATCTTTTACTACAACGCTTATACACTTATGAGTTTATCAGTCGTTTATTTGCTGGTATTGTTGATTTTCTTGTAGTAATCAAGACTACGTCAATAGAATTGTTAGTATGACGTGTTACACTTTTAATGATGTTTAGTAAGTTATTTAAAAAACAACGCAGCGTAGTCGCTTGATAGGCCACTATCGTTATACATAATAGCCAAACTTTCGTTATGTTCGACAACTGACATTATAGCCAGTAGTCATTTTTTTATTTGAGGCATGAGACAAACTAAACATGATTGCTGGGTAATCTCCTTCAAAAATAGCCAAATACCAGAAACTGCATTTTATCTCAATTTATACGAAAAATAAACAAGCTGATCATCATCCTCATAATAAGCTTTATCTACCTACTAACGCATATTGTCGTATAAAGTCCATATAATAGTAATTGGTATCTACTTAGTGTGCAAGCCAACAATAATAATTTCTTCCCACTAATCGTGATAGATAGCAAGTGGTAGGTTATTAATAAACTGCAACATTTACAAAGAAAACAACGTGGGCCGGAGAAATAAACAAAGAACGTAGTTTCAATTAAGACTGTGGTACGGGAATCCCGGACTGAACACATATAAAAACTAACTGGCATTTATGTTTATTTAATATTTCTTCTCAATCTGTTTGAGAATGAACTTTTTTGAAGCGAGACCTAAGCGTAATTAGGTAAGAAAACTTGGAGCGTCCTCGCAGTACTTATTTATTGATATCCTATCTCAGATGTATTTGGTTCTGCTTTTAAATAGCCAAATCTTTATCAGACGAATAACTACTCGGCAGATTTTAAAATGACATTTTGTAAGAAAGGACAGTTATTATCTGCTGAGTTGTAATTTATTCGCCTAATAATTTTTATCTGACTGTTGAAATATCAGCCCTTAGTTTTAATTGAAAATCAAGTGAGATCATGTGTTAATAGGTTATTTTTATTTTTACCATTAGGAATAATGCATTATCATCTTACTAAATATAGGAAAACCAGAAAAAGACAATCGGTCTACCTGGCATGACATCACACTAACCAGTTAGGTTAGTGCAGTCGCCCGGTTTGCGAAAGAAGCGGGTTCGAATCCCGCCTGATGCCAGGTAGACCGATTGTCTTTTTCTGGTTTTCCTATCATCATGTGTTAATTCTGTGGTAAACTTCTATTACTTCCACCTAAAATTAAAGAAATGTTATAGGCATTTAAATAACGCCATTAAAATTGTTAAATCATTTTATTTTGCACTCTAAGCATCCAATTTTAACTCATATATTTTTAAGATAAAACTCGTAAGAACGTTATTACTGTTCCAGTAGTAATAAACTAGATCTTTTATCAGCATACTCTGCATTCTGCATGCTCTAGATGTTGCACAAATTGGAGAGACATTTGCCGTAGAAACTCAACACAGTAGCTGCAGTACAACGGAGTAAAACTTTCATAAGCCCAGTTTTGTTCAAATTTTTATTGACAAATGCGAATCAAAATCATTCGGAACGTTATCAAAAATTCATAAATAATAAGAAAAAAAACGCTGTACCAAATTCGCAAATAAAATAAACGTATCGTCAACAGCATTCAATACGGTATAAGAGGCTACCCATTTCCTGTGACTCTTTCTTGCTCTATTGCATTGTCGTTTATTGATCTTCCATTTGGCAAAGGCAAGATAAAAAACGGAAATGGGAAGCCTGATGAGCCGATCACCGTATTTAATGACATAGCTATGTGAACAAGAATGTTTATATTTTTTTGTTTTTTTTTATGAATGTCTACAAGTTGACAACCCTGCACCTACCTATGATTTATTGATTTGATTCTTTTGTGCAAGTAGTGTTAATTGTTTATAAAAAATACACATTTAAAGTTCATACCAATGATAATTTTGAATGTATTTTTACATTCTCGTTTACATAAGAAAATAAATAGAAACTTTTTGAAATGTGGAGGTAATGATGAATGAGTAAATTTGTATGATCTTGAAATGTAAATGACTCATATGAGTACACCTAGTGACCTACCCCAGTGGGACAAAGACTCGTAAGATTTCGCACTTTTGTTCCAAAATTCAAAGACTTCTTTCCAATATATAAATTAACAGAATCAGTAACAAAGTGTTTCTTATTTGGACTGTTGACTACACTGAAGATTATTTTTGCTTTGCCGAAGTGTAGAGAGCATCTTAAGTAAGATTCCTTTCACCGTAACGGCCAGCACAACATCCGTTCACTGTACCTCTGACTACCCCATCTGGGTTTGCTCTTGTTGTTATGTTGTAGTAATAATGTGTCGTTTGGTTGTGAAGCTCGCCCGGCTCGGGTACTACAAGCTGGCGGCGGCGGTGCAGGCGGACTCGGAGCAGCGCCCGCGCAACGGTCTGCACCATCCTCATCCTAAGGAGATTAGGTAAGTCACTAAATGGACAATCAGCGCCATCTAGTATCAATCTACACATAACTTTTAGGTACTATTGTTTACTAGACAGCGGGTAAACATTCTAAACTACTTTTTGAAGTCAGGAGAATAATTAACTTTTTTTAAAATTGGCGAGGTGTTCTGATTTTCCTGTACATTATTAAAAACCTTACCCAGATTCAACAAATGTTGGAAAATTTTATTAGCATTTTCGCGTGTGATTCTAATTGCGAGTGTTTCTAGAGTGTTTCGCAAGTGTTTCTAATTTATATGGATATTTTTTGAAAGATAGTATTGTCGATTGCTGGCTATATCTGTAACATGCTTAAAGACTTGTAGCACAGTATAATCATTTATACTGTGCTTGTAGGCTCCGATGCACACCACCTTAGATACTATCTTATTGCGCTGTATGTTATTATAACTGTCACTACTGTGGTCATCATCATTATAGTATCGTATATTACTATCGCAGTCGTCTACTTTCACTAACCTTATTATTTTGTAAAATTGAGAACATTTTTTTGCAGTCCGAAATTCAAGTACAAATATCTTTTGTTATGTTGACTAGTTTCTGTTTCATCATTCTGGGATAAATCATTGGTGAATAAAATAAAGTTATGTGTTCTCGCTTAGTTTGTGTTTACTTTGCTTGATGCGGGCTTGGAAAGTTAATTTCGGAAGATTTGTTTATAATTTATTACAGTTCAATTTATAAATAACTAGAAAAAACCCTGGACGGATTTCTAGTGATAACTAATGGGAACGATGTATTTCGAATTGTTGTTAATGCAATTTATGAATATTCAGTGTCCGAGGAGAAATCATACATCGTTCCAAATAATTATTAAAATGAGATATTGCATATTTGTGCATAATCAGCTTGACAAAAAAATTGATCGTTTTACTGGCTTCACAGCTCATTTAGTAAATATTTTCGCTCTTTCAAAATTATTAGTAAAATTACGTAGGAAAATTGACGGAACTTTGATAAGTGAATGACATCACTTAAAAACCCGCAACTCATGTTGTAGATACTCATTGACTCGTTGGTGACTGGTGACACGCGTACTCGGTGGGCCATGAGGATTTGAGTTCGATATCCATCTAAGACAAAAATAGTTTGTTCTGTGGTTTGGAATGCTACATAAATAGCAGTAACACAGGAACAGGACTTTTGCTACACTGTCCACGTCTCTGGACCGTGGGTTGAAACGGTACACGGTACTAGTGATACGTACCTATAGAATCATCATCATCATCATCATGGTAGCCTTAGGTTATCCAATATTGGATGTAGGTATCTTCCCCCTTCTTCCACTCTTGGCGATCCTGTGCCCTAAGAATCCAGTCTCTCGACCTCCGTGTCGTCGCATGACGTCCACCTAGCGTTGCGGGGGTCTAACACGCCCCCTTGTGTCCGCTCTAGGCCCCCACTCCAGAACTCGTCTACCAACACATAGAAGTACTCTCTTAAATTGTGAATAATAATCCCAAACATACTCGTATAGAGAAAAGCCGCGTATTTACTAGTTACGATAGACGTCTCTCGACACGTGTGACGTGTCACATAAGATGTCTGGCGAAGACAAGCGATATCGACTTCATATTTAATTAGTCCTAGTGTCACTTGAGAGGTCACGTCGGTCGAAGTCACCTCACGTCGTCTTACTTTGCCTCACCAACTGAAGTGGTACGTGTCGCAGCCGTAGAACGTTGTCGACTAGTTTATATAGGCCTTAAGTTCATGGTTGGGGTCCAGCTAAATCGCTTAGGCTTAGAGTTGCTATTAAAATGAGACCTTAGGCCGATTTTTAGTTTTGTTTGCTCATTATCATAGAACTGGAGATACCTAGTTAAAGCTAGGAAAGGATGCCACGATTAAAGCTTTTTTTGTCTAACTATATGGCTCACTTATACGTCCCCTCCATACTAAAAATGGGGCCTTTTGGAATTTTGTTCATCAAGCATCAGTGCAAAATAATGGGTGTGCATTGTTTCCCGGAAATATTAAAAGATTATCGTTATTGTACTTATAACTCCCTGGCTTAGTCAGTCAATTGTCGTGTACTCGCCTGGCCATACCGTCCTTTGTCGAAGCATCTCTTTTAATCCATCAAGCACCCCATATGGGAAACAATAAAAGGCCCTCCGTTTCTTTGTAACAAACGAACGTGAGTCATCAGTAATGAATGAATGCAGTAAGTTCTGTCGTCTTTAGTTCCCGAAGTGTTTATGACTAGCGGCCGCCCGCGACTTCGTCCGCTAGAAAGAATGGAAAGCTATACTACTGATGTATAATGTATAAGCTATATTACTGTAAAGTTTAATCAAAACCTGTTTAGTAGTTTTTACGAGAAAGATTAACAAACATCCATACTTACAAACTTTCGCCTTTATTATATTCACGAAAAGTTTATGATATGTATTTGTAGAGGCACGACTACAGATAAAACCTCTCGAATTCAACATTAGCGGTTTATCAAACTAGAGATGATTTTAACTACTTTAATTGTAACATCTAAGTCGAGATTGAAGGAAGGAAAATCTAAGATGAAGAAAACAAATACATTTCCAGTCAGAATTACCCATCTTAATGAGTACTAAATCATTATGTATAACATAATAAATGATAAAATACCTAGTAATATACCTACTAACCTTTGTTTTACGCCCACACAAGATGAGGTGGTTCTTATTCAACACAGTTACATAATTCAGCCTCTAGACTATTATATAACGTTATGGGTTAATTGTTTTAATAAAATTATTCTGTTACATTACCTTGTAGTTTATAATGAAGTTGTGTTTTAATTAAAATAAATGTAACCATTATCTCACTGTTTTAAAAATATTACATATATTTTAATGAATTATGCGAATGCAAGCGAAATTATTCATAAAGGTAGGCTATTCTGGTAATTATGAATTTAAAATACGTTGGTCACTTGGCCTAGCTGGAGGGCTTGTGATGAGTGGTAGTGGTGGATGGCCAAATCGAAATTAGGGCTCATATCCCACAAATGGGGAATGTCAGAAGTTTGATTGGGGCCCACCAGATTGGGGTGAGAATGCAATAAAGACCCCGGCTGATAAAGGACAATCCTGGGTTTATTACCAGTAGTGGTACACTTCTCAGGAGTTTAAACAAACCATTTCAGTTCTAATTCTTCAAAATTGACTTTTGTACCTTGATTTGGACTGCGTGTAGAGGTATAGATAGTTGTCATAGTTACAAGTGTTCGATGGATCATTTTGAACATAATAAAATAGCTTTGGTGGATATAAATAGCGAAAAAAAACACCAAAATCAGGTTCGCCTTTGCATCAGCATTATAGTAGGTAGTCACACCACTATGATGATGCTCAATACAGATGTTTTGTTTCAGGAGCAAACCCATTCCAATGGACACCGACAGTCTGGTGCTGTGGAGGCGGCCCCTCACCACTCTCGAGTACTTCTTCAGGGAGCTGTTCATATTGATCTCTGCGGGTCTACAAAGGTATACTATTAATTTTTCAAACTGTACTTGGCAAAACATTTTTCATTTATGAGCTAAATGCTTTGCACATAACTCAACCATGATTGGTGTGAGCAATTCTCTAACACGCGGAGTCATTCCGGTTTGCTAAAAGGTGTAAGGCTAGTGATAAAACCGAAATATGCATTAAGGTTGGGTCACCCATCTTACAACTGACTTGGCGTGTGTAGCTTGACATTTGAATAGATGTCCCGTCAATCATCAGCTTCATTTTACATGTACTTTGTATGAAATTATCTGCAGATACTTTCACAAGAGGCTTAGAAAACCCCTAACACACTTCCTAAAATGCCATCCTAGTAGTTAACATGCTATTAGCATGCATTTTTCTAGGTAACGTTGAAATTGTACATTGACATACTTTTTAACTTTCGGACGAACACTATTAGTGTCGCTGCCTGCGCTGAATATGCTGAAATAATCCACAAAACAAAAGAAGAAGGAGAAGAACAAAAGTCTAGATTAAGCCCGTGTAATTAAAATCTAGCCAGAACACACTTTGTGTTCACGGTACCATTTTCAGTTAATTGCTATGGTGATAAAAAACACCGATTAACAACCCAAACAGCTTGAATAACAGTGGCTTTAGGTTTAAATTCTCTCGGCGAAGTGTGAGGTTCCGATTGTTCTGCCTTAACCGCAGTCAGCGTTTTTCTGACTGACTACCTCGTGTTTCGCAGTCACGAATCTTGACTTTCTTCGGTCATATATCTCGTCGCGGTAACGATGTCATAGAGCTTCTCGTGGCATAGGGGAAAATAGAGGCACCAAGCCACGTGGTAGATCGCCGATAAGGTGGACAGACCAGATCAAGGCCGCATCACAGATCGCAGTTCACGAATGCACCCTGAAAGTTGCAGTCCGCGAAGAATGGCGCCATATAGCTAAGTTAATCGCTCATCGTGATACATAATGGTGACCACGACCACTCTGGCAAGAGTGTAGCGACTAAAAAGAAGAAGAACCTCGTGTTTTCTTGATTTTTTTAAAAAATATTGTGGCTATAAGTATTTGTGAATTAATACATTGTTTTATTTTGTTGGCAGGTTACTGACGTACAAATTGCTAGCGTTGACAATAATTTTGCTGACGGCTGGCACAGTTGTCTCCTATTACGTTAGTGGGCCACATCAAGCATACGTACATGTAAGTTAATGTATGATGTGTGTATTATGTTGTATAGTTAGTGCAGAACTCGTTAACAGCTCCGGCAGCGCAAAACCGCTATCCAGGAAGTCTACCACGGAAATCGATAACGATATATGCGGATCCATCGACAGTGCCCCGATACGTTCGCCTAGTAGCTACTCCGTAACATTGTCGTATCGTGGTCGTATCTCTCCACGACCGTCGTTATCATAGACAATAATCGTGAATGAATGACTGAGTAAAAAGTTTGTTTTCCTTGAACCAATTGTTTTCACTCCTTTTCACCCCAATTGGTTAAACGAAAACAAACTTTTTTTCGGACTCGTTGCCTACTAAAAAAAGAAGTCGTCAATGTCAAAGTGACAAAATAAATTCTTTTTGACAGTTTCAACTGATGAACTTTTTTTTTAAAAAAAATGTGCTAATCATAAATCAAATTTAGTATTGTGCAGTTATTATCTATAATAAAGGTGTAAAGAGTTGTGTAAGTACCTAAATAGTGAATTAATTTCCATGCGTGCAAGTATTATTGTAAACATCTTGTTTTGTTTTACCTATTTTAATTATTAAGCAATGCACTTAGTCCAAAAGGCAGCGAGGTTCGACCGGGAAAGAAGATACGGAGTCCGGTGTACAAAAAATTAGTCAACAGTTGAAGAAATCACAGGTAAAGAGATAAAAATTCGGAAACGATGATGGACACGATAGCTTGGCTGGTATCGTTAGAAAGTTCGGAAATTTGACATCTGTGTAAACGTCAAACTCGATTTATCGTGTACGCAAGAGTAACATACGACATCCCTTGTCAAAAAAAGTTTCGGTCGTTCCTTCGTTCAAACGATGGTCGAAACGATGCGTAAGGGAGTAGGGTTAGACACGAGGAAGAGCACGAAGGTTCGATTATCGTGTTCTGTGGTAGACCTCCAGTTTTATCGCCGTAAATGTCGTAAAAGAATGCGGTAAATACTTAATGCTGAAGTCAAATAAAAAATATAATAGGTAAAAAGAAAAAGGTGAGAAGATTTTTTGGATCAGCAAAAGCGCTTAAATTTTACGTAAGAAATTAAAAATGATCAGATCGCATACCTACGTTATTATTGACGTGAATTTATTTACATCAAAAATGATTACTTACAACAAAAGTTTCCGGGTAGAAAACCGGAAGATATTTAAATACCTATAGTTTACATTTTAAAGAGAACTATTTAAAGAAAGTTCCTACATTAATTTAATTTGAAAATTCTCTTAATATTAATGTCGGAAGCGTGAAAATTGAGCCCTGGAAATACCATGACTTGCTTTTGACCCCCTCCCAACTTAAGCACTTATCTGTCTCGTTTACGCTCTAGTAAATAATCATACTATCTTGTACACACGGTCAAATTATAGGTACAGAGCCCTCGCATCAACCTTTACATAGGGGCACCTTATGCCGCTGACCTAAGACCCATTTTGCAACGGTTTTGTAAAGGTTGATTTGAGTGCCTCTGTACGTACGCCAGGGCTTAATTTTCGACTTCGCATCAGTACTGACATAACGTATCCACTTCTTAAAAATATGATTGCGTAAACCGACTTTACAGACAATTTTTTTTCTTTCCAGCTAGTCATATCCACGCTAGCATGGTGGGGCTGGTGGGTGGTCCTCGGCGTGTGCAGCTCGGTGGGCCTCGGGACGGGGCTCCACACGTTCCTGCTGTACCTGGGGCCCCACATAGCGCGGGTCACTCTCGCTGCGTACGAGTGCGGAGGCCTGAACTTCCCTTCGCCTCCTTATCCTAATGAGTGAGTGTTTTCAATGCCTATTGCTCGTGAAAAGGTAAACTATCTACAGTCCGTTCGCGTTAAGAATGCAGTGATTTTTAAAATTGATTCTGTTGCATACAAAAAAACTTAGATCCACAACCTTTGCGTTCGAAAGTATGCGTTCAATTGGTCACTGTGGACTTGTCTTTCTAATTAGGAACTATTTGATTGGTTGGTTAGGGTGCGTGCAAGATTAAAGGACAAGTATTGAATTACTGCATTCTTTACGCGAACGGACTATAGTTCCCGACTCTTCGAATATTCAAATCTGCTCGTAATGCCAGTGGCAACTTATGGTAGAGTCATCATCGCATAGTGCAAATGTCTCATCATAATGCCAATTTCCTATTGTGTGATTGGGTTTATAAATATTCATTGACATAGCTATTGACTCTTTATTAATTGTCTTCAACTGTTTATTTTTCATTTCATTTTTCTGACATTTTCGGTATACCTTATTACCTAGCAGATAAGTATATTGTGATTATTTTGACATTATTTCTTATCTGAACAATTTCATTATTCGTTATGGCTTCTTATTGAGGCCAGTCTCGTTGTTGCAATAAAATCTTTAATATTTTATCTATTGCTTTTTCAATGAATTATGGACACAGACACGAATATAATTAAGGTCGTTTTATGATCGTTTACCAAACCCACAACCCCATGGATTGTCAAATTTTGTTCAAAATGGCATATCCACTTTCTTTATGTCAATAGCTCAACACTAATGTATTTCCTAACGTATAATTCATAAATGGTAGGAAATTCATATCTGACACAATATTTGATTAAAAGTAATTCAAATCACATGCAATAAAGTTTCTAGTCCAGTAACAATACAAATAATTGTTGCTATAGAGATATATTCATACTAAGTGCAGTGTCATTGGAAGTCAGTCATGCATTATGTAGTAAATGAGATTGGTTTTAGATAAGCTAATCATGCATGTCATTAACGGTTGAAACAGTTGGGGCTACTGTTGGATGTGAATATAGTTTTGAAATTATTACAGAAGAATAATTTCAAAACTATATTCTATTAAAACACTATATCTATTTTTTTTTTATTATTTTTTTATGATATATATTAAACGTGGTGCCTGTGGCTCAGTGTTAACAGTCGACAACGAGCCGAGAGCCGTTGTAAGGCAACACATGCCAGGGTGATAATGGGATGGGTGACCACTCAGACTGAAATTGAGTTATGTATCTTCTGACATTCCGTGATTCGGAAGGAATTTTCAGGGTCGGTCTCGGCTAACGTAGCTAGATGACAGTCGTTAAGTAGCCAAAATCCTTGGGGTGGTTCATAGTTAAGGTGAGGCCTGTGCCCAACAGTGGGACCTGTAAATGCTCACCTCTACAATTCTCCAGCCTAGTGAAGGGTCTAACTGTAACTGCCAGCATGTCTCTCTCAGTAAAAGTTTTCAACTCGGTTAAACTCTTTTTATTTTTTTGTAACCTAATTAGGCGCACATTTGACCACAATCTTACATGATCGTAAGTGATGATGTGGGTACCTGCCGTCCTGACATATGGCTGTTTACTCTCTTCTTGAAGAGCCCCAAGTTGTATTGCTGTGGACACATCAGCAGGTCCCTCATTCCACTCCTTTGCCATTCGCAGTATGAACGTGTGTTTCTAAATCAATCTGCATAATATTGACATTAAACTATACTTTCTTTCAGCATAATATGTCCATCAGAGATCGACCCTAACAACGTTGTATCGATATGGAACATAATGTCCAAAGTCCGCGTGGAGTCTATGATGTGGGGTATCGGCACCGCCCTGGGGGAACTGCCGCCTTACTTCATGGCGAGGGCGGCGCGGCTTTCTGGCGGGGCCGCGGCTGAGTTGGCGGCTACCAATGATGATTCTAGGACTGGGAGGTTTGTGCATATTGCTGTCTTTATCTCCAGTTTAAAAACAGGAGGGAGCGAGAAAAAGGCGGCGCTCTTATCATCTATCTATTTATCCCTCTCCCTTTCTGTCTTTCAGATGTTGGTGTGAAACTGCCAACGTAAATGTGAAATTTTCGACACTAATTATCTGGAAACAGCTTTTTACCTTCAAAAATTCAATTTATGTACCATGATAGAACTGTTTTTTAATCAGTCTTCGTTCTCTTTCCTAAACTATGTTTTCAACAGCATATTATAAATTGCTATTAGATTCTGCCTTCTCGGGGTAGGTTTAGAAACAAGCTAGAACCACCTGTTAATAACCTGTTTGCCTAAATTAGTTTGAAATCTAAAATATAACTTCGTTTTCCATAATCGAAATTTTTAAAAAATGCTGAACTATCTCAAAATTATAATAAATAATGTATTATACATTATTTCAGAGCAAAACAAATGGTCCAAAAGCTAGTCCAGCGCGTGGGCTTCGCGGGCATCCTAGCCTGCGCATCAGTCCCCAACCCGCTATTCGACCTGGCCGGCCTGACCTGCGGCCATTTCCTGGTCCCATTCTGGACCTTCTTCGGCGCCACTGTCATCGGGAAGGCTGTCATTAAGATGCACATACAGAAGATGTTCGTCATCATTGCGTTTAATGAGACACTTGTCGGGTGAGTTAAATAAATATCTTTGGACAATTATCCACACAGCGCCATCTAGCTCCAAACTTAGCAAAACTCACTTTCTGGTCTCGTTCTGGACCTTCTTCGGCGCCACTGTCATCGGGAAGGCTGTCATTAAGATGCACATACAGAAGATGTTTGTCATCATTGCTTTCAATGAGACGCTGGCCGGGTGAGTTAAATAAATAAATATCTTTAAGGATACACTCAGAGCCATCTAGCGCCAAACTAAGCAAAACTCACTTCCTGGTCCCGTTCTGGACCTTCTTCGGCGCCACTGTCATCGGGAAGGCTGTCATTAAGATGCACATACAGAAGATGTTCGTCATCATTGCGTTCAATGAGACACTAGTCGGGTGAGTCTAATAAATATATTCGGTCATTAATCTACACAGCGCCATCTAGCTCCAAACTAAGCAAAACTCACTTTCTGGTCCCGTTCTGGACCTTCTTCGGCGCCACTGTCATCGGGAAGGCTGTCATCAAGATGCACATACAGAAGATGTTCGTCATCATTGCGTTCAATGAGACGCTGGTCGGGTGAGTCACATAAATAAATATCTTTAGAAATGCACTCAGCGCCATCTAGAGCCAAACTGCTTCAAACTAAGGTTAGATCACTTTCTGGTCCCGTTCTGGACCTTCTTCGGCGCCACTGTCATCGGGAAGGCTGTCATTAAGATGCACATACAGAAGATGTTCGTCATCATTGCGTTCAATGAGACGCTAGTCGGGTGAGTTAAATAAAACATCTTTAGAAATACACTCAGCGCCATCTAGTTCCAAACTTAGCAAAGCTAACTTCCTGGTCCCGTTCTGGACCTTCTTCGGCGCCACTGTCATCGGGAAGGCTGTCATTAAGATGCACATACAGAAGATGTTCGTCATCATTGCGTTCAATGAGACGCTGGTTGGGTAAGTCAAATAAATAAATAATTACTTTATATGAATTTGTAAAATACCTACACTTCCCCCCTTTTTTTTGATTGTATATCTTAGCTTAATTATGTATTTTATATGAGTGGAAACTATTGGTTTTAGTGACATTTATAAGTGATAGCTGTAGATAATTTAAATACTGTATGTTTCCTGAAGAATAAATAAATATCTTTAAAAATACAGTCAGCGCCATCTAGCTCCAAACTAAGTAAAACTCACTTCCTGGTCGTTCAATTAGAGGCTGATCGGGTGAGTTAAATTAATAAATATCCTTGGACATTCATCTATTCAGCGCCATCTCGCTCCAATCTAGGTGAAGCTTGTATTATGGGACCTAAACAACTGATAAATATACTTACATTGATACGGTTTTTTGTGAATGCAGGTATTTGTAAACGATTTTTAAACTACTTAAAGTTAAGCTAAGAGTGATGTCTCTCAAGCACCAAATTACTGTAAAAGCAATATGACGGCAAACTACCTATCCTTAACACTAAAACCAGGTCGGACGCGTTTGAGAACTTTAAAGTAACCAATGGCTCAAATCGGACCGCAACCAAATTTAACGTATACCTACTTCCAGTTCTGTTGCAGGTCTCACAGTCAATTTGTATTTTTTGCCGTAGTAAGATATTGTTTTATTTCCTATCCATAGTCAAGTCCTATTATGGGTGAAGAGAATACCGTACATCGGGCCGAAGCTAGAGGCGCCGCTGCTGGAGTTCCTACGGAACCAGAAGTCGAAACTGCACAAGAACGACGGCGCCGCCACTCCTGAGAACCAGGTGAGAATTGTTACAAACATTATGATGATTAGAAATTCGGTGTATGGTGTCAATATACCACCACCACACACACACACAAAACAAAACACACAAAGATTGAATTCAATGTATGTATCTAGATGGAGGTACTAACATGTAAATGATTATGATTACAAATAAATGATTATGAACATAGGATAAGCCTTTTATAACTAACAAAAAGTGAGTAATGGGAACTTGAATAAATAAATGTATTATTATTAATATAACCTTTCGTATGACCATTGGGCGTGATAAAAATATTTTATTGTGAATAATATTGATGTAAACAAAAACGGATTCTAGAAAAAAAAAATTTTACACAGACCGTAATTTTCCTGGTGTGTAACTCGAGCGTTGATAGAATTTTAATGTTTTAGGAAAATACCTTCAACTCATTTGCGTGCTTGTGTATCGTCGCTGTAATTGTTTTGTGCAATCTACACTCATATTTTAAGATGAGATACACTTTATTGTACAAGAAAAACAATAACACAATCATGTTTTCAGAGATGTAGGACGTAAAATTTAGGCGGCCTTATCGCTAAAAGCGAAATTCTTCCAAACAGCCTTCACCCAGGTAGAGAAACAGAAAAACAAAAATAAATGAATAAAAAAATTTATGTTTGCAACGAATTAACTTAAAATCTTCTGGATCGATAAAAATCTTTCACAACCAGAAAAATAGCAGAATGCTGCATTATAAAATGCCTGACTCCCAGGTTTATGGTTTTTTTTATACCTATCTTTATGTGCATGTGATTTCCACAGCATATTCACCAATAACAGGATTACAGAAATACATTCAAAAAGTCCATTTCCAGGGTTCAGTATTATCAGCATTACTAGAAAAGTTCGTGCTAGCGATGGTGGTATACTTCGTGGTGTCGTTAGTGAACGCGCTCGCGCAGAGCTACAGCAAACGCGTCGCCAAGAAGAAGGGCAAAAAGCGGGAATAGGGCAAGGTCGCGTCGCCGCCGCCACACACACAGCGAGGTAAGATAGATATTCTTTATTATTTAGGCGGTCTTACCGCTAGGGAGCGATCTCTTCCAGACAACCTTCAGGAAGAGGGTTTTGAGAAAACAAAAAAAACAAATAAGATACTAGGATTATTGTTATAGTTCATTTGGGTGGGACGTTCATCTAACCTAATGTTTAACTTTGGTACACTCACCTAAGGTAATTTGTTAACTTTGGGCAGGACGTCTGCTCAAAATAGCTTGGCTACCTTTTATAGGTAGATCATACAAGGTGGACTGGCGACTTTGGGTGAAAAGTCAAAAAGGAATAATACTCAGTGGCTTCGTTGAAGAAAACAATTTGTTTACTACAAGGTGGATGGGCTATGTTCAGCAGTGGGCGTCGTGTAGGTATTGATGATGATGATGAATTATGCTGATGACTCGAAAATCAAGAGTGATTTATTAGATTATAACTTGAGTTCCGATCCGACGACCAATTTAGTGTAATGGTTCAGAAGTCGACTATTACACCAGTGGTCGCGGGGTCGATCCCCGCAGAGTACGAACATTTGTGTGCATGAATATGACTGTTTGTCAGTACTATGCATTTTAAGTATGTATTTACAAAAAGAAGATTAAAGTATGTTTATCCGTTGTCTAGTATCCCATAGCACAAGCATAACTTAGTTTGGGGCTAGAGGGCGCTGTGTGGAAAAATGTCCAGTGATATTTATTTATTTTATTATCAATTTTCCAGCGCGGCGACGAGGCGCGTCGGCTAGACAAACCGGCGACACTAGTAAACAAACGCAACAGATAGTCCCGCTCGGCAAAGTTAAGAAAATACTCGCTCTGACTGAGACGTTGGCCTCCACACAAAATGGCGGCCGGGCGGTAAATGACTACCTCAGCGGCAATAGTCGCCTCGACGGACATTGGTAGAATTATTGATTATAGTGATTGTGACGGACACTTCATAGTTATAGACTCCATCGATTGTAAGTAATTTTATTTCCTTAAGTTTTTGATTGATTTGAAAATAATTGATTGCGAAATTATTCCAACCTTACATCAGATTTATTTGAATAACATTTGCCTTTAGTAGATTTTTTATTTATTTCAATAGTTTAAAAATTGGCAGGTTTGATGCAACAGGCAATTTCGGAAAGTAAGAGTAAAATAAAATAGAACGCACAACAGAATCTATAAGAAAAAAAATGTAACCAACCTTACAATTATAATTTATATCGTTCCAATTTATGTTATGTTTATTTAAGAATAGACGGAGAAAAAACAGCTATCGTCCGACCAATGATATCTTGCCTTTACATTTTAAATGTAAATAAATAATAGTTTACTCGGGGTAGGCGGTTTACTCAACCTTGTTGTAAACTTAGAGAGTGCTTAGAGATAGTTTTAACATGGGTTTTACAGCGTGGTTTAAGTGTAGATATGTAAGTATAGAGGATGGACGTTTGCCGTTGTAGCGGCAAATGGTATTATAGATTTATAGGAAATAAATACAAACAATTTTATCTAAGGCCTTCTTCAGAAAATGATGTAATTGTGGATTGGTTAAATAGTAGATGATATAGTCCGTTCACGTTAAGAATGCAGTAATTTCATACTTGTCCTTCGATCTAGCACGCCCCCTAACCAATCAAATCGTTCCTAATTAGAAAGTCAAGTCCACAGTGACGTGTTGAACGCATACTTTCGAATGCAAAGGTTGTGGATCAGAGTTTTTTTGTTAGCAACAAAATTAAATTCAAAAATCCCTGCATTCTTAACGCGAACGGACTGTAGATTCGTAATATTTCTCAACGGAAAGTTCATTCAGCCATAAGCACCACTGTGTACCAATAATATTTCAGCGTTAACTGTACATGACATACAAAGCTAACATGTGTGGTTTGAAAATTACCTTTAATGCTAGGTGCTAGGTTTATATTCAGTTGTGGCTGCAGAAACCATTCTCAGTAACAAATATAGTATTACTTATATCTATTTCTAAAATTTTCTGAAGAAATATACTTAGTTAGCCATAGCAGATTTTAGAGTGATCGTTTGAATCAAGCCAAATTAAAATAATTACAAAACACAGATATATTGGTAGATTACAACCTTAAGAAGTTTTAAGCTAGTTAGTTTGTCTGTTTTATCGCGTTTGGTACCTGTGCTAAGTTAAAGCATTATAAGAAAAATAAGCAAAAACTGCACATTATTTAAATACCAATAAGTCACTGGTAGAATCTCGTGTGTGTTTCGTAACAATGAAATAGTTGAGAAATATTTACCTAATTTCTCAACAACTAAAGTGCGATTCGAGATCGACTTGTACCATCATGCGATAGCCAAGTTTCAGTTAGTAAATGTCAAAAGAATGGTTCAGTGTATTAAATTAATTTTAAAATATTTTATACTTGTGATTGATTATTCCAAAAATTTGTTGGTGCTTTTTATTTAACGTTTTCCAACCTCCAACCTAACAATTAATTCTCATTAAGACCTAGTCTGTAAAAAAATATATTTTATTTATTATCTTCAAACGTAATCTTTATTTTAGCTGTGGATTATTATTCATGATGCACTAAAACTTTATAAAAATTTGTTGTACTAAGTTTATGAATTACTAAAATTATTTACATAGCAAATTTTAGCTTTAGCATTATATAGCTAAAGAAAATGATATTGTAATAATGAAAAAAAGTAAGTTGATAGGTTGCGATAGCTGATGCGATGTCAAAAATTGTCCACTTTGCTCAGGTGTACTAATAGTTCAGTTTTCGGGTACCACTTTTTCAGCACAAGTAACCTATCTACCCCTTTTTATTATAATATCATTGACTAAAGACTATTCGACCACCATAACTCGACACACAGTTCCCTTTCTTTTTATCTTACAAATAGTGCAAGGTGTCTAGTTAAACTGGTTGTTAGTTAATTTATGTATGAAAGACATTTTTGTATCTCATATTTAGTATATTTACGGAAGTGAAAATTCTTATTAAGTAGCTAAGCAAAGTCCAGTATTAATAAGTTTTATAGGGGTCCATATTGGGATGCATAAATTAAAAAGGCATATCTTAAGTCTGCATAACGTTTTTTGACATAATCTTCGTTTCGCATAACGTTCATTTAGAATAAATCATAAGGCATACTTTTTTCCCGCATAACTTCTTTTATAATAATGATATATTAGCATCAAAGGTTTATGCATAACTGTTTTTAGAATAACGATTACTTAGCATATCATTCATTGGCATCTCACCCTATGGCATACAAATTTCAAGTCATACAATAAGAATACCATAATATCACCATTTAAATAACACTTTAAAAACTTAAAAAAAATTAAAAACCTTATTATTCTCTTCGTTATCCTGAAATAATTTTATTTCGAAAATATCATGCAAGCAAGCATGCAAATGTATAATGAGCAACCAAGCAAGCATTCATGCAAGCAAGCATTCATGCAAGCAAGCATGCATCCATGCAAGCAAGCAGCATGCAGGGATGCAGCAGGCATTTTATTTTAGGGTTTGAAAAAAAAAAAAACTAACCCTCGAAGGTTAAGGCGTGAGCTGCGCTCACGCCTAAACCTTCGAACCTATGACGGCTATGTCGGATCCGCCCTCGCCATTCACCATGTAAACAAGCATGCAACATGCAGGCAAGCATGCAGCACGCAGGCAAGCATGCAGCGTGCAGGCAAGCATGCAGCATGCAGGCAAGCATACAGCAAGCAAGCAGCATGCAGGGATGCAGCAGGCATTTTATTTTAGGGTTTGAAAAAAAAATAACTAACCCTCGAAGGTTAAGGCGTGAGCTGCGCTCACGCCTTAACCTTCGAACCTATCACGGCCATGTCGGATCCGCCCTCGCCATTCACCATGTAAACAAGCATGCAACATGCAGGCAAGCATGCAGCGTGCAGGCAAGCGTGCAGCATGCAGGCAAGCATACAGCAAGCAAGCAGCATGCAGGCAAGCAAGCAGCATGCAGGCAAGCAAGCAGCATGCAGGGATGCAGCAGGCATTTTATTTCGCTTTGCTCCCGCCTTAAACCTTCTAACCTAATCCAGCCGAGTCGGTTTCGCCCCAACTCTATTGTTAGGCAGACGAGTAGAAATATGCGTTTTGTATTTTATGAATTCATCTATTATGCGTTTCTTATATTATGATTAAGTAAAGTTATACGTTTATCAATTATGCTCTTCACATTTATGCTTGTTTAAATTATGATAAATACAATTATAGCAAATTATAATTATGCCAATGAAACCATTATGCGTTTATAATACTCTGCTTATCATAATTTATGCGAAAAAACTTTATGCCAAAACATTTATGCCAAACTACATTATGACGAAAGAGTTTATGCGACCGAAAGGGCTCCCGTTTTATAGGAATGGTTCATTGTCGTATTTTTCCAATGATTGCATTCCTTTTAAAATGTATCATAGTGATTTTTAAACTGGTTTTCCTAGTTCATATAAACTTCCTAAAAATTATACCAATGTAAGTTTTTAATTTGTGTAAGTAGGAATGTGTATAATTTCAGTCATATATATAGCTACTGATTTTAACAAGTGTTACTACAATAGGTTTGCGAATCACATCCTCCATTTTCCTGTAACATTATTTTGTTTTTCACAACAAAATGTAGGTACTCAATAAAAATATAATTTAATTGCACTTTTAATACGTAATGGTTGTGTATATAAATCTTATTTATTTTGCTTGAACATTCCAAGTTGGTATGCCAGGGATGTAGCGGGTAGTGGTAGATAAAAATATCTATGTGCTTTTAAAATTTCCTATTTTAATTTGTAACACTCCTTATTAAAGGCAAATCATGTCATGTCAGTAGTGCAGTGTGGATTCAGTTTAAAACTTTCATTGGATGTGATTTAAAATGAGCAGCGATTTAAATGAAAAATATCGTAAAACATTGATTGCTTGTGAACACGTTGGGTGCGTTCTAAAACAGAACCAAACAAACTAAGGACTAGCGGCTTACAGTGGGTGGCTCTAGTGTTCAGGAATGAATTTGAGGAGTATGGATGATAGCTTCATATAGCTATGTTTTTTCTCATTATCTTTAGGTTCTGTCTCTTTCATAAAAACTTCTATCGCTGATTTTCATTCATTAGAAACAAAGCAGTAAAATGGTATACAGCAAGATACAATTATTGTAATTATACGCGTATTCTGATATATTTATTTAGCCATGGGATTGTTTATGTTTAGTTGTTATATTTTATTTGGTTGGAGTTCATTTTTATGCAAATTATTACTAAATATTTAAAATTATGAGTGGCGCATTTTAGGTAGGTATAGGTTGGCAAAAAAGTCCTGAAAGGGAACTAAAAAATATTATCACTGGCAATAGTCCCGCTGTCACTTGTCAATCACGTCTAGCTAGTACATGGTGTGTCAAATCTGTTTATCAGAGATCGTTTATTAGTGTATTCAGGTGTTTTCTTTATGTTAAACTAATAAAGAATCGTGTAAAATCAAGATAAATCTTCGAAAAAGAGAAAAACAATCCTCAGCGCCACTAGAGAAGTCATAATGAAGTATTCAAACGTTGTTTAGCCGAGCCCGAAGCTGGGAAAGTTTTATATGAAATAAACGATGATTAGACCAGAACGGCAGAAATCACTGGTATGTAATGGTTTTATTTAATCAACCACGCGTGTTTTAACTTAGTTGTGAAGTAACTATCAACAAACGAGTGATATTTTACGTTGAAATGTGAATACCTATTTTGACGTTTGTTTACAAAAAACAATTTGTCAAGTTAGCACATCTAAGTGATTTTGATACTTTTTTATTGATTTTATTTTTTAAATTTAATTTCTATTTTCTAGGCAGCGGCTGCGCCAGCTTTTGAGAATATTTCTCCCAAAGATAGGAGAAAATCATGATAACACGTTATTTAAATAGAGAAGGAATAATACCAACGCGGACAAACTTCAAATGAGCAAATCGACAGGTAATCATAAACCTGCAAGATGAAGTGACCGTACAATAGCAGCATGAGTGACTCACGGAAACAAAGTGAATGTTAAAATTTTGGAGAAGGGTCGAGCGAAGCCATGGATGAAGATTTTTTTACTTTAATTAAAATTATAATATTATGATTTTGCTAGTTTCTTCTTTTATTTCTTTACTTGTTAGTAGAAAAACGTCCCGATAATGTGGTTGTATGTGGTGGGGATCGACTGTATTGGTGCCACCGCCATTCCATTTTTACCACCAAACGGTTCCCCCTATTGACCTGTTGTATCCCGGTGGACGGACTACCACTCCTACCTGACCTATCAGCCTAGAGGGAGAAGCAAACCCGTTGTATGAGTGTCTGTATGACTACTTCTAGAAATCGACTAAATAATGTGGAATTAAAGAAATGTAAGGCGTTTTCCCAGTAAAACGCTATAAGGATAAGAAAATACTGTACTAGATTAGGGGATCACGTGATGCATTGCCGCGAGTCAAATAATTGGTATCTATTGGCTTGAACTTAGTTCATGGACAACGACTAACTAGATAGCCATTCTCTCTAAAAAAATATGTCAATTATCAACACCGTTTGTGTCGTAGTCTACGGGGTGACCACATCGACGATGGTGGCGCCCCTATTAATTTCACGACTTTTTTGCCAGGCTGTAATAGTAATGTGAGTGGTACATTTAGTACAAAATATTGCTTAAAATTTTGTAAGTTTGAGGTTTCGTACTAAGAGAGCAATAAATAAATGAATGTTTATAATTGAGTTTTTGTTTTTGATTTAATTGTAAAAGTGTTTTTATCTGAGTGAATCTTTTTGCCCTTTTTTAAAGAGGTGAATTCCTCATGGCAGATAGATCTACCCGAAAGAAGAAGTTTTTTTAATTCTACCGAATTAAACCTCACCACCACACCACAGTACTCAAACCTCGGCTCTTCAGCAGTCTCATCTTTTCAGCCACAACCACACCCTTTTTTCAAATTGACGAGCTGTCAATCCAAGGTGCGACTCACGTCTCTCAGCTTTACTGGACAATAGGGTGAGCGGACGGATGGCTCTCAATGCCTCACGGGCATGGTCGGCTTAGGCCGTTACTGCTGAAACACCGTCTGTTGAAATCTGTTGAAATGCATCTGGCAGCCTGGTAAAGTTCAGTACCGGCTTTGCAACAGAGAGTTGTGAACATTTTAAGCAACACGCTCCCCTTTCACGTTTAAGCGGGCCCACTTCAGGTTACCGTGGCAGTAACATACGCGTGTCCCATGCTTGTTCTAGAGACGTGCGATACGCGGTTTCTCGATCTCATTTTAGGGATCGTAATGAAAGAAGATAAATATAGTATTACTGTTTGGCATGGCAACATTTTCAAGTATAAAGTTGACGTTTCTATCTTGTGCTCGCTCTCTCGCCCGGTTACCGCCGCGGGACGCACACGCTAAATTATTGTAATCTCGTGCTCCTGCTTTCTATAAAGTTAATTTGTGGCAATAACAATAAATAGTGTTACACGAGGACCATCTTTTTATTATATACAGTCCACTACAATTACAGCCCGCTTCAGTGCGCGTAGGTGGCATCCGTGCATAGCATGGCCGCCCTGCAACAAATCACCGTGACACGGCCACTACGGCTGCGGCCAGAGGGCTAACATTATCTCATTCGCTTCATTTCGGACCGCATTCTAAATGGAATGAAATGAAAGTGACCCATTGGGATTGGGTGTTAAGTTAGGTTCACATTGCAGTGTCCGGGTGTGTCGTGGCGGGACAGAAGGCTAATATAATGTGGATTGGCGCCACTCCACAATACAGTATTGTGAAATTAGATTATCTTATCATCACAATTGAATGCCACGACACACACTTTACACACAGAGATAAATGAACTTAGCTTGAAAATCAGCTTTAAGAGTCAATTCGGACTATTTCGGACCGCAGTAGTGTGATGGACATCTGACTGACTTGTCATTGTCACTTGATCTGACATCTGTCACAGCCTGACTCCCTTTCCCTTCTTGTTACGGTGTTTGTAGCAAAAAATAAAACAGTGAACTAATTATACAGTAAACTATAGCCAATTATGTTGCGAAGTCTAACAAATTCTATTTTACAATGCCGTGGAATAAAGCACCAAGTGAAAATAAAATGGGTCAGGCCGGAGTATGTGCCAGCTTACAAACCAGAACGATCTGGCGATTTGGAGCCAATTACTGCATTTCCTCCTGAAGCTATAGGAAGCGATTACGCCCTTAGCGAAGAAATTAAAGAGTAAGTGTATTTTCACACCCTAACTTACGGCATAACTAAAAAATCCAATCAATAAAAAACATAACCTCAAAACTATGTAATTCAATTGGGTTTTTGTTTTAAGTCTCAATGAAGTTATTAATGGTGCTTAAAGGTGTCTTAAAGCTTTAATGAGATTTCTAGTATTGTTACGTTTATTTTCCAGTGCTCCAGAATCCGTAAAAAGTATATTTTCTGTGGCCCACCTTGGACAAAAAGAATACAATGCTATGGTGAAAAAAGAACTTATGGAAAGGGTGAAAAGACACAAATATGATGAAAATACGGCTGAGTCTCGAAGTAAGTTATCGTTATAGCACGTTATAAGTCACAAACTTGACTTTCGTTACAACAAAATGGAATGATTTTTTCCAGTTGCAAGAATCACTGGCCATATAAGATGTCTTCAGCTCACAATGGAAAAATTCCCAAAACACACCAAGGCAAAGGTAAAAATTAAGGTGCTAAAAATAAAAATTGTTTTGGTGAATGAATACTCATAAAAATGTTTTTTTAGCAAACTTGCCAAGAGTTAATTGATAGAAGAAAGAAGCTACTTAAATTCTTGAGGCAATATGACTACAAAAAGTATGAATGGCTTGTGGAAAAACTCAACATTGAGTACAAAGCCCATCCTGAGTAAGTATGACTGGAATCATCAATAAGTATAATTTAATAATAGATACTAGTTTGATCAGTAAACAAAAACTTTTTGGGGAGTCTTGACTAAATACCACTTTCAAGTGGGTTTAAATAGTGTGCCACTGTAACCTCCAAATTCACAAACCACAATCAAAGTTAAGCAGCCCTTGCAGGTAAAGCTGTCACTTTTAATGAATTCTATAGACACTTAATTTATTACTTCATGTCTTATTGGGGACGCTGGCATAAGCCCAGGTGTTTGGTCAATCCAATATGGACGATTTCACAGGCTCCCACTGCAGGTAACCTATACTTTTTATAGAAAATCATAAGTTGAAAGTGTGCTTAACTATGATTGATGTTTCTGAATTTGGGGATAAATGGCACATCTGACAAGTAGTTTACTTATACAAGCTATGCTACAAACCATTGTGATCCTTAGTTGATGATAAGTTTGCCAAACCAATAAAGTTATAAATGTCTCATTTATAGGTCATACAACAAACTGTCTCGCAAACAATCATTAAAAAAACTAACAGAAATGCATTGTGATGAAATTCGTACCAAGAAGTTGGATGAATACAGAAACCTTTTAGAAAGCCAACAAGGGCCATTTTTAACTGACAAGCTGAAAGCTTTGAAATTCATAAAAAGTGAACAGGTTGAACTACAGGTCCCTGTGACTGTGACTGATCAAGATATCAAGAAAGTGGAGAAAATGCTTGAGGAATGGAAAATAAAAGATGACATCAAGCAACAGGCCAAGAAGAAAAAGAGGAATATTTTGTTAGAGGTGGATTAGCTGTAGATGCTTTTGTTGTTTATAGTGTAATAAATCAAAAATAGTGTAAATTAAATGAGTGTTATGCATTTAGTATGTCACTTAGATTACAAATTTGTTGAGGCTCCAGCATAATTGTCCTAGTCTGGCATGTCTCTACCAGCTGGTATGAACCCAGTAATTGTTCAGTGGCATGGTGGTCTGGGGCCATTAGTTGCTATAGTGACGCCTGGCAGCAGCTTAACTGCAGTGCTGCTTTATTATTAATATTCGTGGCATGCTGCAGCCACGAATATTAATAATAAAGCAGTCTAGTCACAATCAGCTGTGTGTCATCCCAGAAACTGTTTTGAATGCACCCATGATGAAGTGGTTAAGCCCTCTGTGTTCAAGGGCATAGGCTTCATTTACGGTTATTCCTCCTTGCTCTTTGATCAATCTTAAATGACATCCTTGCTATGTTGGCTAGGGTAAGATAGAAAATGACTGAAAAGCCATTGACTGTGCTGAACCATGCCTCAAATTCTGTATAGGTCAGCAGCAGGTAGCATAATTTCATAGCCATTGTAACTTTTAGATTGAAGCAAAGAAAATGAAATATGATAAATTTTTAAAACATTTATTTTCAAGTGTTACATACAAATCTTACATCTAATTTACAAATATATATAAAAGCGTAAAGTCAAAATATTCAGTCGATTTTGGACGGATTAATTTATAAATCACTTTCTAAAGGAATGTGGTAAAATACAAACAAAATACTAATCTTAATTTAGTTCAATTGTTTTACATAAAGCTTAGTATTTCAAGGAAGACATACATAATTTGAATAATTTATCAATTATGGCCATGATTTATTATGTAGAATTTATTAGACAATTTAGCAAATAGTAAAGTTACCTAACTAATATATTTAGATCATACTTACATAACAAAACAATAAACCAAATATTCACAACAAGTAAGCGTTGTCCGAAGCAGAAATTAAGATGTAGAGTTTTTGATGATAACTATTTTCTTTGCCAATTTGATCACCGGCAATAATCAATGTCGAGCTGTAGTTATGTGGGCCCTTTTTAAATGCTGACTTAACTATTGGCATTGGAACAATATCTTCAAAAGCTCCCACTCCTTGATTTGACAATATGCAAAGCTTTTCATTCAAATGTTACAGTTTATTAGTACTGTCACTTTAATTCTGAAATCGTGTGGCGATCAGCTAGGTAATTTAATTTGCCGAAGGGTCACGAATTAAGTTATTCTTCTTACAAATGCATAGATATTTTTGCATCAAATAACCTTTTCTGTATCATTATTAGACATACGACATATTTATGGGTTTTATCAGATCTTATATGTTTATGAAAGAATCTCACTCTTGAGAGATTCTTTCATAAACCAAGGAGATTATTAAAATGGTTAGGGACCAATGTACAATGTCACAGTATTGGTCGATATTGTTATTTGACAAATTTGATTTTATTTCGTGACGCCACAAGATTCGAAATGACAAACTATTACCCGCAAAGTGACAAACGTTATTCAAAGTTAAGCAACTCTTACAACCATAGTTGCCAGTTCTAGACACATCCAGTAAGCATAAATTTGCAGGCGTTGATATTTGATTTAAACATGGGGTTATACAGATTTTTAATTTTACTTTTACAGAGGGATAAAATAAGAGTTAGAATTCGATTAAATTGGCTTGGTGGTCACAGGTTATTTTTTCAAGTGTTACAAAGAAGTAGTATGCGGTGCCCTCGCATAAGCGGTGGGAATGAACCCGGAGCGCCGCGACTTCGGCGCGTGAGCCCACAGCCAGCCCTCGACGGTCTGCTGCGACAAATCCGCGTACACCCACTCCCCGCGTTTTACTGACAAGTCGTCTGGGGCCTGCGCCTGAAACAATTATGATGAAGTAATGAAATGATTGCAGAAAACAGTTAATGCACAGCAAGAACATTAAAAAAAATATTAGTTTAGAACTTTAGACGGCGTTATCGCAGCAATAGCAATATGTTGCATCCGTTCATTAGTTTGTAAGTTTTTTGTTTTGAAAAGTAGTTTAGATAGGGTATTTTGTAGTTAATTAATATTTGATACCAGTGAGGGTAGATGATATTGGCGTCGGCCAGCTTGCCGCGTTCGGCGAGTCGCTACGTCACCGCCGCCCGAAACAGAAGCAAATCGTGCTTTCGAACAATTTTCGTTGTTGTTTTGTGAACGCTTATTGTGAACCAGATAATATTTATGTCATATGTGTTCATCGTGCGTGCTTGTGCGTCCCCCCCCCTATGCATCATTTGTCGGCGCCGACCAGAATCAGATCGGGTGTACCTCCAGGTGAGTTGGTCTTTCGCTGGTAGACATATTTATTCTCACTGGTTTTGTCGTAGTTTTGCTATCGAATTCGCTTTCGGAATAACAAAGTGCGATCTCTCGACTCGCGGGAGATTGTACACAATATGACATACATTGCTCTAATTCCAAATTAGGGTTTTCCCTTGTGTTACAGAAATAAGGAAACACAAAGGTACCTTCACATAGGGACACCTTATCTTATACTGCTGACACAAGACCCATTTGCAATGGTTTTGTGAAGGTTGAAGTGAACGCCTCTGTACCCCAAACACTTAGTCAACCCAACATAAATATCTATTTCATCAACATTTGTATTATACCTGTAGTCTGTAGGTAGGTGTAGGTATACCTATAGACAAGTATGAAATCACTGCATTCTTAACGCATAAGAATGCAGTGATTTCATACTTGTCCTTACACCTAGCCCCCTTACCCATCAAATCCTAATTAGAAAGCCAAGTCCACAGCAACCAGCTGAACATACTTTCGATCACAAAGGTTTTGGATCTGAGTTTTTTGTGTGCAACAGAATTAAATTTAAAAATCACTGCATTCTTAACGTGAACGGACTATAGTGCGGGAATTGAACCCGCGACCAGAGCAATACAGGTCGGTAACTGTTTTGGTAACTTTGGATGGATGCGAGTTACCTTGTAATCGTAAAGCATGACTAGCTCCGTCCCGTGGTAGCGCGCGTCGGCGTCGGGCGCGCCGCTCAGCGCCGGCGGGTTCGGCGCCGAGTGCACCGGCGTTGGGTTGTCTTGCTGAGAAGCTGTAAGATAAGACAAGATAATCTTTATTGCACAAAAATACAATTTAAAGATATTAATTTTGTATAAAATCACAAAGCATTCTTACCAGAATTTCAATGTCAAATAAAATCAAAAAGAGAAAGATATGGCACCCGCGTATTCTAACTAATCAGGCTCAACAAAATGAGGCCCAATGGACCCGTTTTCAAGCCAACAGGACAGCGACTGGTTCACGTGCACGTCATTGTCATAACCGCCAGTATTCATACTCGCGAAGTAGCAACGTAACTTATCTTCCTCTTTTTGTTCAAGTTCAAAAATATCTTTAAATAGATCTGTTACAAGTGCTTTCGAATCGTCAAAAACAAACAAACACACACACAATAATACACCTAAATACTATAATAGTCTTGGTTTAATCGAAAGGTTCACGTTGAATAACCATTGTGAATAACCAATAACCGTGACATTGGCAGAATGCCCTCTGACATCTAAATCTGTTTTAGTTCATACCTTGAACAACTGCAGGATACACGAAACCGGAAGGTATGAATCCCTCTTGACCATCACTCCTTACTATCCAGTACCAGTCTGGATCTTCTCTATTTAGAACTGAAATAAGAAAATATTATCTTTAAAGTAGGTAGTCTATTTCGGTGCAATAATTTACGAAGTTTCGTAAAACTTTATGTGGCTGAAAAGCCAGATAAATAAATAATTATTCATGTACATTCACCTCTGTATAAATACTCGGACTTTTTATTGGGTGCAGTTGCAGAATAATGTCCGAGGTGCCCGTGGTTGTGACAGTGATCGTCGACGATCGCTGTTGTAAAGCAACACACGCCGGGTCGGAAATGGGATGGGTGGCCACCCCGACCAAAATTGATTGATGTGTATTTCGAGCATCTCCGTGCTTCCGAACGCACGTTAAGCAGCTGACGCCGTTAAATTTCAGTCGTTAAGCCTATTCGGAAGCCTTATGGCGGATGGATGGTAACATCTGACCAACAATCCGCACTGAGCCTGCGCGTTGTCGTATGGCTCAATCCACCTTATAGTTGTGGTGAGGCCTGTGCCCACCAGTGGGATGTATATAGGCCGTTTATGTTATGTTATAAGCATTAAGGGTTTTACCTGTAACAAACTCGCCCCTCTCAACATCGACGTCGTTCTCGTCCCTCGCAGTGAACGTGTAGAGGACCACGTATCGGCCGGACGGGTCCTTGCTGAAGGGACACGCCTCGCCTTCACTGCCCAGCTCTGAGTGCCCGTCGTTAGTGGCTCCGTCTGACACTGAGAGCCGCGTTGAATGCCTGGAGGTGACAAGAATATCATTCAGATGCAACAGTTTACAGTACGATTAAAACTTAATGGCGGCTGTGAACATCGCGCGAGTAGATGTGCAGAAAACAAATTAAGGTAACAGCGGGTTGCGAGGTGAGGTCAATCTTGCGCTTATTAGTATAATGAGAATAAAATAAAATAAGCCATTATGACTGAACTCTTAATCAAGTACATTGTGCTTTGTTAGTCAGTTTTATCTAAGAATAAGTTTGTATGAATGAGCATATTATTTCTTAACATCTAGTATTAGGCAACAGCTTGTCTTCCGACAAAGGCCTACTCTAAAAATTTCCACCTTTTCCTATTTCTTGCTTCTAGAGTCCAGTCTGTCTCCAGTTTATTAGAACCTAATGATGGAATTATTTGGAGATAAGCTAGGTATTTATTTAATTTGAAGCATCACAATATGAGTTATTGTCTTTTACAAATACATGGATTCTGATTAGGTGGCCAGTACCACAGGTGTCAAATGTGAAGTGGCCCACAACAGGTGCACTGATCAACCAGCTTACTGCCAGTATCCTCAATTGGAAACAAGCACAATATTTTCTGCTCTAAAGTAGCTCATAGTAATTATGAGAGCAGATATTATGGTATACATGTGCTAAATGTGCATTGTGTGTTTAGCTCAGCTGGAAAAGTTGTTAAACAATTTTAAAAGGGGTGATTATAACTTAAATGCATGAGCAGACGGGAAATGCACAAAGCGATTTAGTAATCGGTGATATTACTTACTGTGAAACATCTCTATGTGTCATATCTGTTGGCGTTCTACTCCTTGGTAGCTTCTTTTTAAGGTCATGGTGCTCACACGGGGCACAATATGAATGTGGTATGAAGCCTTCTCTTCTGGACTCCGCCACAATTACATACACCCAGTCATTTTCTCGATACAATACATTTACAATTTGGCCACGCTTCACCTGTAAAAGACCAGTTTTCATTGTATTTTGTTTCATAAAAGGGATATGAATCTAAAACTAGCCTCCCCCTACCATGACAAATTAGGTGTTTGTGAATTTTTCTTTTTCTGTGTAAAGGCTTGCCGACTATATTAGGACTTAAATTAGCCCGCCCCCGCCCCCGCTTCGCACGGGTGCAATAGGATGTTATTATACATATAAACCTTCCTCTTGAATCACAATATCTATTAAAAAAAAAAACGCATCAAAATCCATTGCGTAGTTTCAAAGATTTAAGCATACAAAGGGACATAGGGACAGAGAAAGCGACTTTGTTTTATACTATGTAGTGATTGCAATTGCAATTTGACAGAAAATTTAATATTATCCAAACTAAAATACAGCAACATCAACAAGCTAGTGGGTATGGTAGCAGCTAATCAGTGATTCAATGCTTTTCAATATTAGAGGTGAGTCAGTTCTAAAACTATGTTTATCTTTTAACACCCTAAGGCTTGGTGGTGTTAACAATTTCTCTTCTTTGTATGTAATACTCTGTTAAGTTTCTACTATTATTTTAACAATCAATTAATCAATTGTTCCACAAAATGCTGTTAGGTTAACATACAGATCTCTACATATTCTAGGCAAAGGATTAGCCATGGCAGAAAGATTGTTGCTCTTACCTCTAGTTCATCATCAACACATGGTGCAAAGTCATGTAGCACCACCATTTTGGAGTCAGGACTTAACCCATGTTCTTTTTCTATTCCTACCCTAACGAGGGTCTCAATACTGGCAGACCCGGTAATGCGACCCATGCCAGGACTTAGGCCTGAGCCGGGCCTGGACAAGTCTTTATCTGAGTCACCACTGCTAGCTGAAAGTGTTAACATTAATTAGACAAAAATGAAATCAACTTTGTATTATTTAAGCATAAATTTGATAAAATGCAAAGGACATTGAATGAAATGTGAGGTTACTAAGGACATTATAGAAACTGCAAACACATACACATTTGGACTGTAGCATAATGCCTAATAATGTTTACTCAAATGAAGATTTCTAAGACATTTATTGTAACTACAGAAGGCTTACTGGACATACAGGAAACTGAGATTTAAACCCATGTTTAATTTATTAACTAATTAACGATTACATGGTTTAACCTGTTTGAGAAAGAAAACAGGAAATAGGAGTGGCTTGCAAACTGTGTCTATTGGAGAAATAAGGGTATAAAACTTGCAAGGAGTTTCAAATTATGGACTCGCGGTCAAGGCTGTGATAATCGAAGTAGTTTGTCAGGACGAAATTCATATTTATATTTATGTAGAAAGTCTAGAGGTCAATGACTCAAATCATCGAGACGAAAGCTCGTAAAAACTCACATTTCTTCTTCTTCCCCCTTCTTATTCTAACTGGACATAAGAATGCCATATTGTTCTTCACTTATTTAAGCACATTCCTGTCACAAAATTAATGAGATTTCAATTTATTTCATCAATCCTTGCTCGTAAACGATTTTCACACGGTTTCTAGACTACCTGTCAAAAAAGTTCACAAAACAAGTTTTTTTAGGATGCGTTTCGATTCTACATCGCTACGCGTATTGATGAAAGCTCTTCTTTTTTTGCGTATTTTGTAAACTTATCGCTTTGAAAGTTTAATGAACCTTATGCAGTTATTCCATTTTATTAAATCAAAATTGTCGTACTGGTCACATAACGTACAGCAGCTGTTTATACGTTTTTACAATACTTACTAAACAGAATAGATATTGAAAAAATGCTACGTGATCGTTGTGGTAACTAAACGTAAATAAGGCTGTTCGCTCACTCATTTGTATTGTTTGTAACTTATAGGTTTTTATCATATTATAGGTTTTTAATCTTTTGAATTTGGTCTTTGTTCATTTATTACCACGGCAATGAAAAACAAAGTGGGGTTATTCAGTAATGCATTGTAATAATTGACATTACGAAATACTCGTACGGAGCACATGCTTCAGACAGCATTGTATTATTAAACTCTATGAGCATCACACAGAAGATTTATTCTTAGTCTAATCATTTTGATAAAACCAAACATTGGTATTTTGATGGTCTAAGTAGTAACTGCATTGGGACATAGTACCTATGTGAGGATGATGACATCGTCTCATATTTCCTAACTTTCGTTAATTTATTTAATTAATAAGAACAGTTGCAGTTGTAGAAAAATCTTTATTTCAATAATGAACCACCTCGATTGTAAAGGCTGCTCTTAATCACCAAACAGCAACAAGTTTACAACATTTGGCACATTTCAAAACACGCTCTTTTTATACTTAACATGTTCGATTAAATATTAATATGTTCCATTTAGTACTTATATAAAAACAATTTAGTAGGTAGGTATACAATTTACAACATTTCATAATGTAGAGCTTACTTTGATAGGTATATCTTTCTAAAAATACGCCAATATTTACTAGTATCTAACTAGTAAATATAGTGGAATTTACTTTAACATCTTTTTCTATAATTTACCCCCAAATTCACAAACATCAAGCAAAGTTGAGCACGCCCCCAACTCACGCTCTTGCCGTTCCACAAATTGTGTATTGGAGTGAATGTGACAGCTATAAGAAGCACTTGGAAGAACTGCCTAACTTTGATTTCCGTTTGTAGATTCGGGGGTTCGTTTAGTAACTTATAGGTAACTTGAGATCTTCTACGATAGAGAAGCAAAGCCCTTTACATTTTTTATAGCCTACAATGTACTTATATATTTTTCGCCAGTTTTGATTAAGTAGTTAGGTACTCACCTAAGCGTAAAGTGATAACATTTTGTCATTTCTGTCAATCAATTTTCAACTTAGGTATTTTTTTGTAACAAAAAACGGTTCACATTTTTCAGCAAGCAACTTTATAATCTGGCCCCTACCCACTTACTTAGGTCCTACCACTTACCACAAGAAAGCTTTTACATCACCAGAACCTAGGGCCTAGGGTGAGTTTCATAAAGAAATTGAGAATGAAATATGTCTTTGGATTTTCATTCGATCAAACGCGCCGAGAAAGTTAACGCGGATTTGTATAGCATCGGGGCGGGTAGACGTTACTGTTTTTTGGGACTTAGAAATATGTTTTTTATTCTGGTGTTGGTACAGTCGACGGCTCATCAGGCTACTCATTTTCGTTTCTTATATCGACGATATTTTTTATTCTATTGTTGGTACAGTCAACGGCTTATTAGGCTACTCATTTTCGTTTTTCTCATCGTTCTTTTACGTTAGATCAAGAAGCAACGATCGGCAAATGGTAGCCTGTCATGCTTCCGACCCTACTTTTCCATGTAAGTTTCATTATCATTATTAAACACGACTTTTTATCTTTGAAGATTAATACATTTCTACACATTATAAAAATAATCTGATTAGATATATCTACCCAAAATCATGTTAGAAATATAGTTTTCCATTTTTACTAACATATCATTTGCGGCGTAACACCGAGGATGAATCGAATTTAAATCACACATTTGAAAGGAGTTTCAGAACAACTGAACTATACATTTGAAGGGAGCTTCAGAACAACTGAACTTTAGCTGCATAACATGTTTGATAGATAATAAAAATAACAATTGCATAGTTAGAAGTTCTTCATAAGATACAGTTTCGTTCGAAAATAACGCCGCAGCTTTTTTTTAGCACCAATATTTTAATAGAAGCTCTTCTGTATAAGATTCATTTTTTATATTAATTATAACGTAGATAGAAGACAAAATCATGTGCACAAGAACATTATTATATTTTTAAAATATGATGCGTATATGACCTTCTCTTCTCTTTTCCAAAATTGGTTAAAAACTGAGGTTCGTATTTCAAAACGACACTCAAACTGCAAATATTTCTTGTTTTGGTAATTATAGTATGAATGTATGAATCTACAAATTCATATTCAAGTGTCGGTTCAGAATACCGGCCTCGATTATCTTATTAGATATCATTTAAAAACATAGGAACACTAACATTAACTTGAATATTCGTAAGTAATTTTAATAGCTTCTACGATTACAGAAAATAATTGTCTTCAGATGTTTGCATGTTTTGCAGAGACATACCTAGCTAATTCTCCGGTGATGAGAACACCGATGAAAAACCCAAGCAACCATGTTAATATAAACCATTAAAAACATAGTTTTACGTTTGGCCTCAGTCTCCGCCGGTGGCAAACGATTACGAGGCCAACGTTGGAGTACGCTTTAGGTACCCAGAAAACCAAGGCTGTATGCATGAAGGTATTTGGAAATACAAACGCAGGGAGAGCGTTCCACTCCTTAGCGGTGATAACCAGAAGGGCTAACATTCTCACGGCGACAAAATTGACCCCTTTCTCGTGGGAATCATATATTTTTGAATCGAGAGAACGCGCGACATAATGTTGTAGCTTAGCGCATGTTAACAAACCTAGAATATAGTTGCAGATTTATATATGCTGTGTATCAGTAAGTGAATGCCACTGTTCGTGGCGATGGTCGGGGAACTTTATACAGTCCATCCAGTGCTTCAGTCTGCGCCCTTTGCTGCTGGCTCCTAACACCAAACTGCCGAGGAAGTCGTTAGGTTTCCCGTAGTCTTTGTCCCAGACGGTCAGCGTCAGGTTCTGGCGGGAGAGCTCCGTCGGACGGGTCTCGAAGGGGAACTCCTCGTTCCAGACCGGGTTCAGGTTACGCCATTTTATGGACGATTTGTGCTTCTTGTGGTAGGGGTCTGGGTCTAAGTGTCTGGAATGGTGAAAATGTGAACGTGAAATAAGTTTTTATTTTAATTTCAGATGACGCTATTGACATTTCGGTGCTGTACAGACAGCGGGCTGGGGCGGGCCAGTCTTTTTGACCGAGAACTAAAGCGCAATAATAGGAATCCTATGTATCCACTTAAATGCCTCATTTTTGCGGTGAGGGGCAATCGCGGGCATCAGCGGGCATTTATGACGGTTTAAAAGACCGCCCTGCCCCGTCGTCTGCACTGCGCCTTAGACGAGTGAGCCATTCACGCTGCGCCTTTTTCGGAAGTTTGAACATATATATTTTTTTAAAATGTTTCTTTGATCAATAAAACTTACAATTTCACAAAAGGGTCCGAATAACCATTGCTGTCTTGCGGCGGCAGGTCAGCTCCTCGACACACCGTGACCACCAGGGCTCGTCGCTTGGTGCTGTAGCACAGAGCGAGCAGCACTCTTGGGCCTGTAGGTTCAGAGCCTGAAGACCCTGAGAGCGCCAGGCGCAGTTGGGCTGAGGACTTGGCGCATTCTCGGAGGGCCACCACGGCTGAACCCATCTCGTCGCAGCCATATCTTTAAATGGTAAGTAACGCTTAATTAACTCGTAAATAAGTTAGTTCAATCGAAATATGTATACTCTAGGTAGGTCGACATTAAACATTGATGGGTTTCATTGTGGTCAAAATTATCTGAAGAATTCAAGACTCGTTTACCCACTCGATGCTTGTCATCGAATAAAACTCGTACTTTGTTTTAAGGTTTCCAAGTAATTAATGGGTAGGTCTGGTGCCAATTTATATCGGATGAATGAAATGAAAGGTTGTTTTAATTTTACCTACACACGTGTTCAGTGAAACTTTTTTACTTATATCACGAAGAAGTGACGACAATAGGCATGATGACTGTATTTTTTTTTTGTTTATTATCGAAAGACCTTACATTTATGTAAACAATCCTCAAAGAATCACTTCATCTGGATCAATACCACCAGAGATATCACAATTTGAAATGCACATTTTTGGACTTGCCCAAAAACGCTCCATACAAAAGCAACAGTGACGTCACTATCGCTGTCACTTTAGTATGGAGCGTTTTTGGGCAAGTCCAAAAATGTGCATTTCAAATTGTGATATCTCTGGTGGTATTGATCCAGATGAAGTGATTCTTTGAGGATTGTTTACATAAATGTAAGGTCTTTCGATAATAAACAAAAAAAAAAAACAGTCATCATGCCTATTAACGAGGTTAATAAAATACTCAATAAGTACAAACCTATCGTCGTCAAAAAGCACGATTTCCAAGGACTTGACAGAAAGATCAGATTCGGTGATACCAAAGAAATGCAAGGTTTCGTTGAACTCGGGGTTTTTCGTCTTGTGAACCGTTTTAGTTCGCAGCCTGTTCGAGTATGAGCCCTCTGAAAAATAAAAAGCGTGTTTTGTAAATACAGTAAACTACAACAAAAACAATACTGCCAGGGTCAGCTGTGGCATGTATTGCACCTTTGTTAGGTTTATAAAAAGACTTAGGTAACTCGATTATAAAGTCTCATGATTAGACAAGTCTTTTAACCGTCTTTTAGTCAAACGTCTAAATCTGAAGACCAAAATCATTCTTAAACTAAACGTAAATAAACAATAAACGTTTTTTTTCCTTCCTTTTTTTAAACTTTAAACAATAAAAAGCTTAAGACTGAATTGATCAAGATCTCTTTTTTTATTGTCCTAAGCTGTGCTTGTCACAAAATATCCTTTCATGAATGAGTTATTTTTGACAAGTAATCTCTCACCTCTCGGCAAAACCTCCAATCTGCAGAACGGATCCGACAAGCCAGTCATGTCCATGCCTATCAGCCCCCTAGCTCTCAGGACAGTCACGGCCAAAGAAGACGTGGAATTGTCATAAGCAAGCTTGATCTCCAAAGTCCCGAACCCAGCGTCTGGTATCGTCGGCGCTCTCTCTATCTGAGTGGGGGGTTTGGTAATGTCCTTGCGGAGGCTGCGGAGGCTGTAGGCGCTGCCTTTGCTGCCGGTCCGCTTCAAGCCCACCAGCGAGCGCTGGTTGAGGCTGTCTGTCCGGTGGAGGCTGAGGCCGCTGAAGCCGTGGGAGAGGATGTCTGTTTCTGACCATTCGTAGAGGGCATCCTGTGAAAAATTTAAAACGTTTTCTTAGATCGTTTGTGTAGGTTACATAAGTGGAATTTCTGGCACATCGCTGATAGAAACGCCATGTCAAGGTCAATGGAACTGGGCACTGATTCATACCCTCGCCATACATGTAGGTATAGCGATTTAGAAAGCTTTTTTGTGTAATGTTAGTGAATTCGAGTTCTACAGAGGTATGATTTAAGCTGTCACCAATTTAATGGTTTTTGAATGTCCTAATGATAGAGTTTATCGCCAAAATTGAAAATCTGTCAGTAAATCATTCACCTGGTGAGATGGTGAACAAACGACTGTGTCTATGAAAAACCCAAATGACAGGTAATTATCCAGAAAAATCAGAGATACTGATTTTTGGTCGAATGCACCTATGTAATTCAACGTCCGAGTATAGGCACTTTATTCCAGTTCCTACAGCTAGTGTGTGACCTACATATAACGTTCTAGGAATATGGATTAATTACGGGTTCACACGTCAATTCAACATACGTCATATCCTCAGTCTAACCGACAACCCCCCCGACATACGTCATAACATCTTAGTCCATACGCCCGCAAGTCCGATATCCAGCAACAAAAATAATAATGTCAATAAAAATCCAATTGAAACCATTTATGTCGCTCCATAAACTGAATTGTTGAGTTTATTCTTCGGATTTATTAATTGTCGAGTGACTGCTTTTGACATCTATATTTATTTATAGAGGCTCTCAAGCTGTCATTTGCCATCTTAGCAAGGGTGTCTATAGTTGCGATGCGGTTTAACAGTTGCTGGGCTATTTTGAAGGCAAGACACCTTTTTTTTGTAATAATCAATAGGGGCAAAAAGTAGTTTTGTATCGTAATACTAAAATTTTTGACTAATAATAAGTCTTAACAAAGTGTTACTTAACAAAATAGCATGAACCCGATAACAAACATTTTCTAAACCTTTTATGGTTTAAATACTAACCCGCTTATTCATAAAAACCAACGCAACGCTAAAGCATACAGTAAGCGATTGACTTGTTTTGTTTCGCGATAGCAACAAGAATGAAAGGGACAAAAAAGCGTTACAAAAGTTAACTTTATGATGAAGCGCTGTTTAAGTTTTAATAATAAGGGGGTTGTTCTCCTTATTTTTGACTTCAGAAGAAGATGCTCAAGGCTTACAAGGTTCTAAGTCAACTAAGTCCGTTTTTATGGGTTCCGTATCTACCTAAAAGGCAAAAAACGGAACCCTATTACTAAGCCTCCGCTGCCTCTCTTTGTCACCAGCCTGGATCTCCTAAACCGTGATAGCTAGAAAGCTGAATTGTTTTTTTTATTCCAATTTTTTACTCGATGATGATACGTCAGCCGCTTTTTTTGTGTACACACTATGATTTTAAATGAAATTAAGTCTACAATTGAAATAAACCCAGCACCCACTTTGTTCAACATACAGGACGAATACCAAGTTATGCCGGATAAAACCGGGATTGTTCCACCTAGATATCGTGTAGTTTCCTGGCCATAATAACACTGATATTCTACAATATACAAGCGCGTAACTTAGCCTCATACCCCACGCTATTTACGTCAAACGCAGGATAACAGACGCCTTGACCCAGTTATCTATATATATAAACGCACTCCCGACTCGTCTCATGGAAGGCAATGCATTTTAATGTTTAAAATAATGGCTTTTTTAATGAACTCTGATAAACGCTGATGAAATTCAAGCTTTAAACCAGAAACTATTTTATATTATTAAAGTAAAAGTTAGAAGTGGATGAAGGCCGCCTACAAACGGCCGCTCTGGAAATCTATGGGGTAGGCCTATTTTCAGCAGTGGACGTCGTATGGCTGCTGATGATGATGATGAAGTTAAAGTTTCTTTTTTACATCGCTACTCACATTATCTGTAGATACACATAAACCTGTGATCACATCATTATATGTTTGAGTCATAAATATAACAGGTAAGTTTCATTATTTGAAATATTCCTCTAAGTATTCGAAGCCCAAATGAAACCAATCAAAAATCAGTAAATAACGTTTTTAGCAGTTCTACACGACTTTGTTTCGTATGTAGATATTTAATTAAGTGTTACAGGGACACTTAGCAAGACTGGTGCTATGCAGTTTAAACATAGTATGTAATTTTAACGACTTAACATTACATTATGTTAAGCTTCGACGCTACCAGGTACCTACGGTAGGATCCAACACAGTCCTTGGATTATCTCGGTAAACAATACACATGGGATTATCCGATATTATTTAACATAACTTAGACAGTGGGTTTTTAAAACCTTCCAAAGTTAAAAAGATATTTACTGAATTAGGCAATAAACTTTAAAAAATCTTTGTTAGATAGTAGATACAAACTTTTATTTATAGTTTACACAGAAGTGTCTTGCGAACTGGGTTGTTGTTACCTACAGCAAAATCTTGTCGGAAAACTCCAAGTTTCCTCATTCTCGTAACCAATGACAAATAAGTATAGTTAGACTGTTCACTATTTTCAGTGACCAAGGCTTATAAGGCTAGGGCCTAACAGCAGCGGAAAAAGAAAAAAAAATTCTAGAAAAAAATACCCCATGGGGTCAGAGGAATAGATAATTTAGGTACAATGTAATCCCAGTTGAGTATTATTCATTTTTCACCAAAAATTACAAGCTTAAGTTGTGTATGTATGTATGTGTAAGATGAGTCATTAATGCTGTGTCAAGTGTGTGCTGATATTACGGTACCTATCATAATCGCATCGTAAAAAACCGGCAAAGCGAGTGTCGGACTCGCGCATCGAGGGTTCCGTACACACATTTAGGTTTTTTTTTGTTATGTAAGTAAAATACAGATAAATAAAAATAAAATAAAAATACAGATAAATACAGATTGATGGGATCCGATTGAATCCTTCTGCTTTAAGGCGCAATGCTTTCTTGCCAAATGATTTCAGTTCAACGGGCATCTGCAATCTGCTCTCCTAGAGCTCTGGCGAGGACGATTAGAAAGACCATCGTACGGCCACAGGGCCATAGAGGCAATACGTCCATCTCTGGACGAATGGATTCTGCGGAAGCACGGGGCGCTGTCCTTCCGGATCACCCAAGTCCTAACTGGACACGGGTGTTTCGGGAGGTATCTGTGCAACGTGGCCAAGCGTGAGCCGACGACCGTATGCCATCAATGCGGTCATACTGAAGACACGGCTGAACATACCTTGGCGCAATGTCCAAAATGGCTAGAACAGAGGGCACGATTAAGACAAGAAGTCGGACATGATTTGTCCCTGTCGGCAATTGTCCAGGCCATCACTGGCAATGAGCAATCCTGGGAAGCCTTCACTGCATTTTGCGAGGAGGTCCTCTTAGAGAAAGAAGCGGCGGAGCGAGCACGTGAGGAGGACCCCATGTCCCATCCACTCCGCCGCAGGAGGGTTGGGCGCAGAAGGCGTGATTTCGATCGCCAGACGCTGCCCTAAAAAGAATTTCTGCGGGTGACGACAACGGGGGTTGCTTGCCACCCGCAAGAGTCCGAAGGTTGGGGGGCGTGCTGAGTGCTCCTCGCACGCCCTGACCACCATGTGGCACCACGTGCGCAAAACAAGGATGGGTCCGAAACCGGACGGCCGTTGCCGGATTTATGGAAGACTTTTGTTCCCACAAATCCGAACAACAGATGGCAACGTTGGAGCACCGGGGGGTTTAGTCAGTATTCCCACCCCTACCCGGGGTGGGTGAGTCTGACACACCCCCGCCCTACCCCCGGAGGGCGGGAAGTCCGCAAACGGATTCCCCTCGGAAAAAAAAAAAAAAAAAAAAAAAAAGGGCATCTGCAATCTCATCTCATCATCACCTTGCCGTTCGGCATAAAGTCCGCATTTGTTTTGGTAGATTTATTTGTTTATTTTCACATTTATTTCTTCCTGTGCATATTTTCGGTCAAATAACTACTTACTTGTCGGTTTTTTATAACATATTTCGTAAGTGACGATGTCCCGACCAATAAATGTGTTTTTTTAATTCCTCCCCTTTCATGGTGCCGTTTTTTTTATGAGATACAGAACCCTATGAACAATAAAGTAAAATTATGAGTGTGTGGTCGAGAGGACCGGACGGACAACAAAGGTTGCCCAATTGGAAACCATCCGCTGTCGCGTCGCTACGTCAGCACTCACCCCTACGTGTGTAGGGCTGTCACCCTTAGAGAGTTCATCATAAGTTTACGTTTACGCAATCGCTAGCGTATGCATTAACATATTCTTATATCAAAAATCTATAGATACCATCTATCCTAAGGCTAAGAATTAATTATAGCTCGTTTTTCAACAACGCCTAGCCGGAACCCTAAAGTGTATCTTACTTAAACTCCATAGAAAAATGTCTCTAGCGTGGGGGTTTATCGCGAGGGTGATTATTAGATTTATCCCAGTTCAGTTATCCCCTATGGACAGCCTATCCGTGCGTCACGAACCTGAAGGATACTACACAGCCACAGCAAACATAACAGTAGGTTATCTAAGGCCGCCCGCCGCGCGTTATTAGCCTAGCGTGCTCACAGACACGTGCCACAGCCCCTACGTGCTGTTGCCACCTTATTTCCCCATATTTTATGCTAGCGTCACAGTATAAACCATACAGTAGGTTATCTAAGGCCGCCCGCCGAGTTATTAGCCTAGCGTGCATACAGATACGCGGCACAGCCCGTCCGTACTGCCCGCCTCCCTATGCCTCCCTATTTTTGCTAGCGTGTGCGTGATATCGCGACACGGCGCGCGACGCGCAAGCACACATTCAAACCGAGAGTGGCACGTTTGTATTTAGATGTTCTACTGTATGGTTTATACTGTGCTAGCGTGTGCGTGAAATCACGCGCACACTCACATTCAAACCGAGAGCGGCACGTTTGTATGTAGATAGTTTACTGTTATCTGTTTACTGTGATACAGCCATACTAACGGCCGAGAAAGGGGCATGCTCATTGAGCCTTTATTGATTCACCCCTAATTGAGGCCGTCTCGAGATGTCGGAGACATCCAGCTGCTAATGACCGAATTCTCAAGTTTTTATGGCTTTGACATTTATTGATAGCTCATTTGTTTATTCTTTATGGTGTTGTTTGTTGCGGAAAACTGACACCTTAACGCAGGCTTAGTGACTAGATTGACTAAAGACTTACGTAAATACATTTAGCTTCTTTATTTTCACACGAGAGTAGCCCCTTGGTTTAGGTAGACAATTATTCAAAGTGTAGTCACTATATAGTATAGAACAAAGTCGGTTTTTTAACAGATAGAGTGAATGAAGGGGAAGGTTTATTTGTGGCCGTGCGAAGCCGGGCGGGTCGCTAGTTAGGTATTTAAATTTAGCCAGTCTAGAATTTTAATAGATCTTGAATTACAGACCTATCTAATAATAATTCTAATTTTAGCCGGTTTCATATTTTTGCCTAACATAAAAAGCTTTTGCCCGGCCATTTCTTATCTTGTAAATTGAGGCGGGTTTTTTAATTTTGCGAAAGCAGCCTATTTTTAAAAATATTCTTTTTATGAGCTTTATCTCAAACGTCTCTTCTGTCAAGCCAAGCGAGACAAATAAGTAGATTAGTTATTATCTTAGGGATATCTTACTTACCTTGTAAACAGTGGTAACAAAAAGTGGGAAGTAGGCAGTGATCACATCTCACGCTCAACGCGGTGGCTGAGATCACAGACATATTCTCGTGTCCTCTGAGTGAATTCGCAAGAACCGCACTATTTGTAATGTGTTATGAATTGTAAGTAGTTATTTTTAAGAATATTTTAGGGTTTCTTCTCTGTTTTTAAGAGTTTTCATTTCCTTTTTATTTCATGTACAGGATGTTTCATGTAGTTCGCATTGGGTCAAGCTTCCTGTAATGATAGTTGTAAGAGGTGATAAATAAATAAATCCCTTCACTAGCTACGATCCTGGAACACAAGATGTTCGCCTTTCTTTTACTCTCATCTATTTTGTCATACACGCTTGTTGGTTGAAGGTTTTCCTGAGTCCCTGAGTTTCATCAACCAAACACTCCGAGCAAGTTTGCGCATAACGGATTTAAGCCTAGTTGGAGGCCTTAGGGTAGTTTGATAATATCTGACAGTAGGGATCAGCCTTTCACCCTCCAACAATCCGCACTCAGCCTGCTAGTTGGAGTACGGCTCGCACCACCTCTTATTTGAGGTGAGGTCTGAAGGTGGATAGCACGAACCGCTAACGTTTTGGTATCTAATCCAAAAGTAAGCGATACCTTTCTTTTTTATGGGATAGGGAAACAAAAAAAGTATCGTTTAACTTTCGATTACCAAAAGGTTAGCGGTTCGTTTTTTTAAAGTTATAGGAATAAGATAAAAGTATAGCTTACTTTTCCATTACCAAACGTAATTAAATTAATTAATTAAATTATTTTGTCATTAAGGGAAACTACATTGTCGTTTTTAAAACCTAAAAGAGGCAGGGGTTGTGTATCAAGTATCTAGTCGTACTTGCACTGTCATTAAAACTCTACCAAATCTAAATGTTACTTAGACCCTTCATACGTTGTGGCGGAAAGGCTTTTCTATTTTGCCAGGTTATACAAATTTGTCCGCCGGCAAAAGCCAGGCCCTAGTCGGTTTTTTTTGAATAATTACATAATTATAAAAAAAGGCTCTAGTCGGTGATAAGTGTTTAGTACCGCTGCTTCTATGAGCCTCTTTTTTCTAATGTTATAATAAATGGAGTATAGGTACCCTTACTTTTAAAAGCTGTTTTTGTAAGGCATCTTTCGGAAAATGTATTTGTAATTAAAATTAAGGCTTGTTTGTCCTAGGCTTGGTATAATAGGAATGGACAAAAATACGAAGGACGTAGTTAATTAAAAGTAAACAGAATCAATTACATGAAATCATATTCCATTCCCGCTTCGTTCACAATATGTTGTACCCATATGGTAGAGATGATTGAATAAAGCCGTTTTTTGTTTTTCCAGCGTCTTTTATTCAAATTGTGGGTCAATTTACAGCTTTGATAGTAAGAGTAGTACAACATCTTAAACTAATATTTACGAATTTCAACGATACTTTGTTGAGTGGTTTATACAGTGTAACAAAGGTAGATAGATAATATTCTTTATTGCACATTAACATTAAAAACTTACATTGAAAGCAATGCACAATTTAGGCGGCCTCATCGCTAATAGCGATCTCTTCCAGGAAACCTACACACACACAGGTAGGCATACAGTTTGAATTTCGTATGATTAGAATATACCTAAGTTTGATTTTGGTTTAAAAAACAGTTTTTCGGCGATTCCAAAGTACTGGGGAATAATATGGAAACTAATAAAGATGATTTGATTTACCTACCACTAGTCATGAGCTCGCTCGTTGCCGTAGAGAGAGCACATTTCATCTGATCGTTTACTCAAGGAGAATTGTTTGCACGGCCCGATTTCAAGTGGAAGCACACATAGGTAAATGGTTTTTCTCTTTCTTCAGTAAAAGTAATTTAATACTATGAGATAAAACGCTCAATCTGTAAGTTAATTGGATTATTTTATCACAAAATCAACAGAACTGACAGAAATGTTCCGTAAGGGTTTACGGAACATTACTTCTCCCTCAACAGGGTGTGTTTCTACAAAACTTCAAAGGGTTAATACCTTTAATTTGCTGAAATCTAAGTGCATATGTAGGTTTAGTATCTGTCTAAAATGGTCTAAGACTCATTTCAAGCCTTTTTTTAATTTCTCATAGTTAAGGACTTAGCCGACCTAACCAGCCCAGTTAAAAAAAAACTAATTGCCCGTCATGTATTGTGAGGTGAATAAATAAATTGAAACAGAACAGTTAAACTTTGTATGAACAGGCAGTGAGTGCTCTATTTGAAGAAGTGATTAAGTACTTACTGTAAAGTTTGGCTATTCCTAACTACACTTGAAAAAAAGATATTGAAATACTTGAAAACAGACTCACTTAAAAGTTTTAAAACCCCTTACACACGCTCACTGGTCCGGGCTGGGGCAAATCAGCTTAAAAGTTCTTGTTCTAATGAGGAACTTTTAAAAAGCTGTAATGGAACTGATATGACGAAGAAGTGAAAGAAGGAAATTGGCCATTTATGAAGCTACCGACCTAGTTACTGTAAGGCAACTTCAGCCGTGGTCAAAGTTTTATGAATAAGTACTTATCATTAGACAATTTTATGTATTAGAGCCCTCTGCGCTCACCTTACAGTGTGGAAAAGCTGCCGGACAACAGTGGTAATTTATTAATTAATTAAATTGAATAATTAGTTTCAACAGCTGCTTCATTGAATTCAATTATTAGTTTCAAATGTACTACTGCTGTTACCAATCCACCCTAAGGTCTCAAACTAAGCTAAACGACTGCCATCTTGCGACGTCAGCTCACTTCATTGAGTGAAGCTAGGTGAATGGAGGAATTCTATTGGTTCTTAAAAACACATTCCTCGCAACACATCTCTGGTGGAAACGTAGCTGTTCAAACGGCAAACGTTGCCGATCCCTGTCACAACAACCGAGGCAAGAAAGTAATGAATTAATATAATGTAACTCTACCTAGTAAGATCGCTATTGTGACACCCCTAGACAAGTTTCAGTCGTTTATTCTGATTTTCAGTGATGTCAAAGCTCGCCTCATTAGCCGGGTTAGGGAAAACGGTAAACATCTCGCGAGCCCAAGGTCGCCGTGAATGTGTTGATAAGAATTCAAGTATTGCTATAAATAACACAAATCTCCATTATACGGGAAAGCGGAAAACAAAGCCTTTTGACGTTTTCTAATTTTATCTACAGTTTTCATGAAGGATATACATATTGGGCTACTTATTTCTATTCAATAGTGAATATGGTCTTGCGTTTGAACGAAAGTTTACGCTCACGACTATATCCTAAAACGGGATAGTCAGAAGCGTACTGGGTGTTGCCGTCCGCCATGCTGAACGAACCATTCAGAAGCCCACATTTCTTCGAAGCCATCGTGGCAAGAGGCGAGCCTACCACCGGGATCAGGATTGCTTATTTTTCTATCGGTGTTTTCCAGCACGGAAGACCTAGCAGCAAATAGGTTTTCCAGCCAGATAGAAATTCTGGGCTACGACGCACTCATATGAAAAATAAGTAGAGATCGTCTTAGCTAAAATGATGCGCTCCTTCACTGCTTATACGCCTACAAGCAAGCCATCTAGTATGCGCAGATGCCGTTGAGGGGAGCGTCATTTCAGCTTAGGATCTCTACCTCATACAATATATTTTTTATTGCTAAGGTTTTGTTGAATTTCCTCCTCTAAATCCTCATTGTATAGAACACATTGAGCCGACAGCGAGGATTTCAAGAGGAAACGTTCGCAAATCACGAGCAAGAGGGATAGTCAAGGGGGATTAACGAGTAACCCTCTCTTCGTGCAGTATTCGAGCTTATGCAGTAAAAGCTCTGCTAACAGCTTATTTTTAATAAATAAATACCTTGGAGAACAGCGAACCCAGTGGTAGTTCTAGTAGGTCGTTCAGTTGCCCATATGCGTTTGAGCCTAACCGTCAACTGAACAGACAATCATAATTGCATGTTTATGTGTATTGTGTACATAATTGAAATTTCCTTGTGTGTGTAGATGTGGTGGAAAAGCGCGTCATTTCAGCTTAGACGATCTCTACCTATTACGTGACTGTAATATTTATCGTAAAATAAAGAATGTCTATCTATCTATCTATGAATGTTTGTCCTGGGTGAGAAACAATCCTATCATATATCGTGTTTCTTCTTTTAATACATTATAATTCATCCCTACACCACAATTTGGTCGAAATGCGGATACAAAGTTCATTAAATATATTCGTAACAGTCGCCAAAAATTAGGTTTCAACAAAAACGACTCTGGTATGTTTTGAGTGTTTTTTTAACATGATTTATTAATACTAGTTTTTTATACTAGATACAAAGACCACCGTGGGCCAGGTGATTGATGAGCTCTGTATTGTTCTGGTTGCTGCCTGGGTGCCTACTCCAGTGTAAAATTTACGAAGTTTCGTGTAAGTATCTGTGGTAGGCTAAAACGCAAAAAAACTATTAAATTGCCCAAGTGAAAATAAAAATATTTTATTAAAAATAACACTTTTCCTTCAGTTTTCAATATAATGTTACTTCGCAGAATTTTGGTATAGTAGTTGGGTATATGCGGTACCACGAGACGACATAATAATAATTCGGGGTGACGTTTTTTTCACAATTCCATATATTTTTTTCACTGATCTCCTCGGATAGATCATATCGGAACCGAAGCGCTGGCTGTTGGCTTGAAGTACAAAAGGCACCATGTGCTTATTCTGGGTAGCATTTGATCCAACATCCGTACAAAACTGGCTATCTCCTTACTCCATGTAAATGATTAGGTAATTGGCTAACTAAACTATACTACTAACAATGGATATGGGTACGCTTTAATTGAAAATATAACAACAAGAAAAAGTAAAGATTGACGACCGTGCGTGGTCGGAAGAACGGGAGTAGACCCCCTAGTTCCACCCGTTTGTAATGTAATATTGAGCTCCCGTCCGGTTTTCCGGAGAAGACAGTTTGATAACGGACTTACGGGTTAATGGTGATAAATGCTTCCGTTTAGGCGAGGATTGATGTTTTTAGATGTTGTTTATAGAAAAACATCCAATGGTATCTGTAGTTAAAAGTACCTAACAGTGCTTTTATCTCGAAGGCATACTTTGATGCATTTACGAAGTTTTTTAAAGCTTCAGCTATGCTATTCCGGTTGCGGCCAAAACTCACTTCGGGCGTGGTGAGTTATCTTTGAAATTCAGTTTCTTCGCGACGGTGGTCGTTTGAGAGAAAAGAAATGAGCCATTTTTTTAAAAAATATTTACATATAAGTAAAATGAGAGAAAACACTAATTCAAGGTGAAGCGTATTGATAATTGAAGTAGGCGTGAAGCACCGAGATGTGAAGTGATGTTAGCCGGAATGCCACCCAGATGGCTAAAAAGCAAATGAAAATGATTTTGAACAAAAAAAGGGTTTAAAATATCCTTGGACATTATTCCACACAGCGCCATCTAGTCCCAAGTGGGCTAATTATAGTCCGTTATTATGGATACTAGACAACGGATAAACATACTTAAATACTTTTTCTTTTGTAAATACATACTTAATATACATAGGAAACACCCAGACCAATACAAACAGACATGTTCATGCACACAAATGTTTGTACTGTGCGGGGATCGAACCCGCGACCCTTGGTGTAGTAGCAGACTTCTCAACCCGTTCGTCCCGTAATTACACCAAGACGGTCGTCAAACGGGACGAGTTTCCGGTTGTATTTGAAATCTTAAACAACGACCAATTACTTTTCGCACGTTTCGACAGGTTGATAATAACGTTGATAGTTTTAATGATAACGTTGCGCTGGTTGGGTCAGCTAGTGCTAAATAATTAACGCAGTCGCTAGCCTCTGCGGTTTGCGTAAGGGAAAGCTCACTGTAAACCCTCTGGCGAGTTCGACGCTCCCATGTCGCATTCTTTAAAAGATGGCACGACAAGGCCAAACAAATCATAATAATTTATTATAAGCACCTTCATTTAAAATTCAAAGGAAAGTTCTTAATTTATATGCAAAAGGTACATAAATTTCCTACTTTGCCTTTGATTTTCCTGTTATTAAAGGAACGCTTCTGAAAAATGGTCAAGAATAACATGGAACTTCATTATTAGAAATGTGAACTGTGGAAGCTTTGGTTGTTTGATTACTTTTATTGGGGTTTCTTAGGTTTTTGGGTTACGTATGTACCTTTAAGGTTAAAACTTGACCCTATTATTAAGCCTCTGCTGTCTGTCTGTCACCAGGCAGTATCTCATAAGCCGAGATAGCACGAATAGCAGAATATGTAGTCTGTATATTGAAAAAAAAATTAATAACAAAGTGGGAGTAACCCCTAATACAACAATCTTTTTTAGTCGATGATGTACCTACGGAACCTTTCGTGCGCGAGTCCGACTCGCACTTGCATATTTAACAGTAACTGTCACGGGCTGATTGATAATGATTTAAATGATGGGAGGTATTACTTCCAAGCCTATTTTCAATTTCTACTAACTGAATAATTTTATAGATCTGAAAAACCAGAAAAAGACATTCGGTCATGTTGGCATCAGGCAGGACTTGAACCCGCATCTTTCGCTAACAGGGCGACTGCACTACCAATTATGCTACCGAGACCATTAACAGACCGGCCGAATCTTTCTGGTATATTTACCCTATGAGCCAGGGTGATTTCATCAATGTTATAGGCATCCACCTCTAACACTCGGAAGAAATATTTTTTATTTCGGAAGGAATTTTTTTCTGGTTTTTCAGATATTTAGTAAAAAGATACTGCATGGAAAAATGCTAAAACAATAGTAAAAAAACATATTTTTATAGAGTTATAACCTATTTTACCTGGGTTCTAAACTAACTTGCCAGGAAACTATTCTTGGGGCATTATTACAAGCTCTTATCACCTGACAGTTTTAGCTACAAGCCCATCTTCTGAGCTGCATATTTACTGTCATGTTTTGTGTGGTAAATAGTGTCAAAAAATACCTAAATTTTTCTTCATTGCTGTAGTAACTTATTCTGCAGGTTATAATCAAATTTCAATAAATGAAAAGACGTAAACTGATCTGAAACTGAGCTGTAAAATGATCATAATAAGGCCCCTGTACTTTTGCAAGATTCCAAGAGAACAAATGGAATCACCAGTATGGGAAGTAAATTAATAAACAAAAACAGAGTTTCCTAATATCCGTCTGCTAAATCCTAATTCAAAAAGAGTTTTTGAACACTTCATTAATTTCTATCAAGACAGCGGCCCTCAAAGGATATTTATAATTATCCATTCAAAACCATAATAAACTTATCTCATTCACTTTCTTAGCTTTATCATCTTTAATGAACATCCTTGGACTTTACTCAAGATACTTATCTTTAATAAACGACTACAAGTATCTGAAATTATTCCAACACTAGCGGCCACCCGCGAATTCTTCCGCGTGGACTTGAGTTGAAAAAAATGTGATATACACACATCAAAACTGTCTAGGGATATCATAGGGATATCATTTTTCAAATATTTTATAAAGTTGAGTTTGTTTACAAGTTGAGCATTATGTTAGAATAACGCGAGGACAGAGGCATAAGCTATAGGTTAAGAATATTACAAAAAAAAACATTTGATTTTGCTAAAATTTTGACACCTTTTGAAAGAATAATCTGTCTTTTTTTAACTTCCTTACGATTGTACAATAATGCTACTACAATGAATTTCTTTATACAATCTGAAAGAGCAGATATAGCAGTTTCTGTGTTCTAAAAATTTCTACGTTGGTATCAATATTTTAATTTTTACAGCCTCCCAAACAGCTATACTTTTTATGAAAATGCTTGAGATATCCCTAGACACTTTTGAGCAGTGTATCTTTATAAATTGTAATTGTAACGTCTTATTCAGATGTACAAACTATGTTACTGTAGAGTTTCATTTAAATCCATCTAGTAGTTTTTACGGGTACAAAATGGAGTAATTTTTCCCGTTTTCCCAATGTTAACCTTCACTGCTCTGCTCCTATTAATCGTAGCGTAATGAAAAGTATACAATAACCTGCCTAAGAAAATGAAGAATAATTGTGCCAAATTTCGTTAAAATCCGTCCAGTAGTTTTTGTTTCCATAACGAACATACAGCAGACAGACAGACGACAAAAAATTTACTGATTGCATTTTTAGCATCAGTAGCGATCCCTAATCACCCCTTAATAGTTATTTTAAAAAATATTTCATGTACAGAATTGGCCTCTCTACAGATTTATTATAAGTATAGAATAGATTTGTAGACACATAGGAATTATAATCAATAGAAAGCGGCTTTGGAATCAATCCCGATACAATCGAGTTAGGTATGTAATTTTGGTTTTTGTTATTACCTCGTGCACCATTGTACTATTTTAATTTGTTTGTTAATGAGCCTCATTGGTCGGCCTATCTTTCTTTTTTTAATATGTATTAATACGGACTAAGAAAGAACCTCCTTATTCATTGAAAAATGAGTTTATAACATATTTCAGGTAAAATTATATTGACGTTGTATCGACGAGCACGACTACCCCGTTCAAACTATATCAGTCCCTTTTACACCGTTTAATATTTGTTTGTATGTAAGTACATTTTGCCTCTGTCCTGTGGCCTGCGCCGTAGGGACTAGTCGGAATCGGCACCACAGAATATTTGAAGTAGCAGAGGGTTCACTTTTAAAGGGAATTTATACAAAAAAGTCCTTCCCGCGCGTTAATTAAAATCAGCTTGCTCTTTTTTGCATCGCACTCCTGCTGTTATATTTTCACCTACAGCCTATCAGAAGAGGTAGTTAAATGGAAATCGTTTTTCAAGTGAAAAATTGTATGTTATGTAGGTACCTAACGTTGCAGTTCAGCAATGAAACCAATATCCTCTAGCTGAATACCTCGCATGCCTGCTTACATTGTTACATGTATATTACTAGACCTGATGAAAATATCAATCGTGTATGGTGTGTATTGCCAACAGCCTACCCACGCCATTGACGACCGATTTAGTGTAATTGTTAAGAAGTCGGCAACTACACCAAAGGTCGCGGGTTCAATCCCCACACAGTACAAACATTTGTGTGCATGAACATTGTTTGTATTGGTCTGGTGTTTCCTATGTATATTAAGTATGTATTTACAAAAGAAAGAGTACTCTTAAAGGATGTTTATCCGTTGTCTAGTATTCCATAAAAACTTTAATTAGCTTATCTTGGGACTAGGCGCTGTGTGGAGAAATGTTCAGGGATATTTATTGTGACCATTGCAAAAACAGAAGTGCCGTATTGTTCATGATAATCTCCTGAATGTCCCAAAAACAAGACAAGTTATTATAGTATTTGTAATTGGTAGAAAATAAAATAAAAGCTCAATCCTAATTTGATGAAGGCTTGCTTCAAATTTAAAACATCATCGAATGAATTAAAAATAATCACTTACAATTGAGAAGCACACAAAGGTGCAAAGAGTCTTTGATCCAGCTTAATGAAAAGCAGTTTCTTTAAAATGGCCTAAGCAATTATTTGTTTAGTCAAAACTGACAACCCTATGACCATGAAAAGTTTATTAATTAAACCAGCGGACAGCGGCCAAAAACTCCAACAAATACCATGTTTAGGCCCATAACTTTTTAGAGAGGTATAATTCGATATTCAGTAATTTATGATGTGTCATCATTTCCGATGTAGTTAGAATATAATGATATTCACTCCAAACAATATTGACCCACCAATAAATTTATCCGCTGAGAATCTCTTCAAAGCTTTTTGAAAACTGAACCCTTTTCCAAAAAAGGTCAAAATCGGCAAATTCCTTATCTATCGTTTTACACAACTTGTTGTTATTTGTTTAATTTTATTTAGCTCAAAGGATTTTCTGCTTATGTGTACTCGTATGTTTTAGTGTGTTGTGTCACTTATCTAAATACCATTCGGTTCATAAAAGACACAACGCCATACATCCATACATGAGAGACATCTATTAGATAAAATTCTCATGTCACAGTGTTTGTTGCTAAACAGCTTGACCGATTTTGATGAAATTTTATGTCTATTTGTAGGTTTGAGAATAGGTCATATACTATTGTTTTCTAACTTAGTTCAAACGTACGAATTCGCAAGCGGCGGCTTGTATTTTAGAAGTCTGTGCACTTTATCTCTCTTGTATTTTTCGTCCATAGCTTTCGATCGATCCTACGGTCACATTTGTAAAATTGGTCTTGTCTCTCCGTCCGGCGTCCCCTTCTTTTCAAATGCAGGTCTAAAAACAATATAGGTATGAACATTTTGGGCCGGGTACGGCTCACTCGTCCTTATCCCCCTTTCTACGCCTAAGCCTAAATAAAAGAGCCTACTTGTCCTAGCGTACCTACGCGAGCGAAAGAATACTTATGTCATTATTAGGTGTTATTTGAGATGTATTAGGTTTGTACCGGAGCTGCCGAAGCGGAGACGCTTCAAGGTGGTATGAGAATACTCCTGAAAAAGGTGTTTTGATGTTTGATATATCAAACTTACGTCTGTCAGCACCTCTACCTATTGCGCCAACCAATCAGTAGGTAGAGCTTTTTCAGAAGCTTCAGCTGAAGCTTCTGCAAGCCTATAATTATCCCTTTTTTGTTACCTGTCTGCGGACTCTGCCATGAAAAATATGACCATATTTATCATTTTGCGTTCAACAAAAATATAGGTCTGAATATAGGCAGCTTTTCCTGTTAAAGTCTACTGTATAATTCTGTTTCCTACACCATCTACTCTAATTTATCTAGCTCGTAGTACAGACCTCGTGCGCTTAGTATTTTTGTAAGGATACGTGCAGAAAACAAATTGCTTTCGTTTGTGTCTTGTCACAACATGGCTTTTCTAACGGCATCATATCTGTTAGAACTGCCAAGTCCTAAATATTTAGTAATGGTAATATTTTTTCTAACGCCTATAAAAACAAATTTCCATAAACTTAAATTCTAGTATTTATAAGAATAAGGAATCAGAGGGCTAAAGGATGCGGGGGTGACGAAGTGAGTAAAGACCTCATGGACCTTGAAAATACTTTCTGGCTCAAGCTACCAAGGAGCGTGGCGTGTTCTGGTCTCGTAGGACCAAATTCATTACGGGGTGCTAAATCACAATGAGATGGTTAGAGTCTCAAAGCGATCGCAGACAAACTGCAAATCGTAAACCGCTGCAGTAGCTGACTGCAAGCTACATTGCTGGCTTCTATAAATCTCTGAAAACTTATTCCATGAGACACTGCAACCATGCGGCGGGCACAATGTCGGCTCGTTTGGAAGGGAACCAAGCAACACTGTGGCCGACTGCAGCCGCTCACCTCTATGCAGCCAACGGTTGCAGTTAGCAGTCTGCTCGGAACTGAACCATCATCATATAAATTCTAAATATGCATGTACCTATTTACTCACATGTGGAGATCCAACCGACTTTCTCTCTATGCTGCTAGCCTGGCGAGAGAAGGAAGGGGCGTGGATGCTGAGCGGTGACCCAGGTTCCGAATCCGTCTTGCCTTCGTTGCTGCTGTTGCCGGCTTCCTAATAACAAAATGGCTTATAAGGGACTTGCTCCACAAATAGCTCTCCAAGCTCCTTTAGATAGGGTCATATGTTGTTCCTCGTTTTTCAGATTGACAAGTGATGATGAGTACTATTTAAAGAAAATACATTTTTTTAAGGATGGACATATTTTCGATCAAATAATCTGCACCTGATGATGACTCCGAGTATTGTAGATAATCGAAAGCCGTAATTTAGAATCTCCCTTTTTTGAAGTTAACTACACCCGGATATAGGAAGTCAACACCCGATAAATATGAAAATAAGGAGAAGTACGATCAACGGCATGGCAGGTCATAGGCTCACTGATGTGCAGTTGACTGTACGAAGATTGTTAGGTAATTGTTGCAACCCTTCTTTATAAAGTACCAATATTAAAATTGCATTCTCTACTTTTACTGGACTTCACTGCCTTAAATATCCCGCGTAGCACTGTTTGTAAAACCTCTTCAGCTATTTGAAGACTTAAGCAAAGACCTATTCAATTCAATTCAATTCAAATATATTTATTAATCCATCACAAAGGGTAGGTACTTAAGTTTAATCTGCAGTTAATCAATTACATATTAGAGACTCTTATTTCTTTCAGAAAAAAAACTTAAAGTACATAAAAGCCTACTGTTCAAATCACGAATGAATCATGTCACGAAAACCCATTACTTTATAGTCCACTAAAAAAGGCATATCGTTTCAGCAATCTCGACAAACATTATACGTGTTGGATGCCTGAACACACATCAAACACTTAAGAAAATTTGATCGAGAAGGACCAGGGACGAATTTCTGCCACAGATATTTATTTATTTAGGAACCTATTTAATAAATATGTGAACATAAGATAGCCTAGATCTTATCCCATTATCTTTTAAGTAGGGGTACTTGGTTCAAACTTAGGGTTTGTGTAAAAACAGAGGTGCTAAGTGCTTCACAAAAAGCGATCGAGGTAAAAGGTAAAGAAAATGTTGCTGATGATTTAGGAAAAAAAAGATGACGCGGTTTATACGTAACAGAAGTCGGTTTTAAACAAAAATTGACTTAATCAACTTCATAAGTTACTTAAATTTTTTAACACTTAATTAAACGCCAGTGTGAAAATGGAACTCCGTCCTTTGGCGTATAGGTCTGTACCTTTTGCGGCAAAGAGTCACACCCTTAATTATAAAGTTAATTAATGTTGCAGCATTGGTTGAAAGCAATTGAATTGTCCCGTCAGCTATTCGCAGGCAGCAAAGAAAATGATAGAGACAGTTAAAATTTCAAATTGTTCATTCACATCGTGATCAATTACCTATTAGTTAGTTCTAAGAAAAAAAAATGAGGTCTAGTGTCGTGTATGAAGATGCCACAGCACAAAGCTGAGTAGGAGCCTTTTTGGTATTTGAGTAGGAGCCTTTTTGCTGAACATATGCCTATGTTCAGCAGTAGTCGACGGCGCGTGGAACCATGGATATATTCAGGGCGGCCGGTGGTAAGCGGCCTCCATCCACCAAAACCCTGCGATCTTTATAGGTCCTTTGTCATCCACTATTGCCATCCACTATCTAGTAAGTCCACGTTCTGTTGTCAAACATTTAGTGTCACGTGCAAAAACGATTGCTAATATTAAAAAACTGAGGGGTCTTAGCCAAATCGGTCCAGACGTTCCCGAGTTTTAGCGAGACTAACGAACAGCAATACATTTTCTAGAGATGTGTCATAAACATGATAATCACCTGCAAAGACCTGGCCAGCTCCGAGTCGTTGTATCTCCCCGTTATCCTCCTCTCCGGAAGGATGTACTTGGGCAGCGACTTGAAGAACCAGGCTCCTGACTTCTTCCACATTTCCCTCGTCTCCGCACATAGGTTGCACATGTACTGCTCCCTGGAATATAGAGGGGATCTACTCCCGTTAAAGCCCGGCCGGGCTATTGGCAAAAGTCAATGAAATTCTTGCTTTTGCCCTGGAGCGGGGTTGTAAAATCATGACATAGTATAAAGGGAGTATCAACATAAGACCAATGTTGCAGTGTCTACGGAACAATACATAAGAGCTTACATGATTGGTTACATGATGGGGCTTACAGGGCTGTTCCTATATAGGTACATTAAGTGTGGATGTACAAAAAAAAAGTATTTAAGTATGTTTATCCGTTGTCAAGTATCCCATAACAACGGGCTATAATTAGCTCATCTTGGGGTTAGCCGGCGCTGTGTGGAATAATTTCTAGGGATATTTATTTTTATATTTATTCATGAGGGCGCACATCGATATGAGCTCTTTATTTTCGCAAACGATTACGCTATGTCAAAATAAAACAGTAGCATTTCAACAGATTTCAAACGTTTCAACAGGGTCAAATAAGTGTATTCTTTTGAAGAAAGCACTTTCCTTTATCCAACCACATCCAAGTAAATAAGATTTTCATGAAAACAAGAGCCCTAGAACGAGCGGGACACTTCTAAAGGGGATATAAAAATACACGCGCATCTTTCTACTTGGAAATTGTTTCAGAAAGGTGTGTTATTTTACGAGTGATGCAGGTGCAGGTTTCTCTCGTTATGTTAGAGGTAAGATAACATAGGTATCTAGTTAAGTAAATAGAGAAAGGTCTGTTGATATCTCTCGTACTGGAATAATGGCACTTTTGTGATCAGATTACAGTAATAGCAAAACTGTTTATGTCTGTGCCATCCGTTAGTTGTGCTTCGTGATCGTGACTCTCTATGTGACGCTCTTTGGTACTTACGTACAAAAGGCAACATATACATACATGAGTAGAATATGAGACAACGTCACATAGGTACAGTCAGCTTCAAAATGATGTGTGCTAACGGAGTGGTCAAAAAGGATTGGCGGTTTAACAAAAGCAATTATAATACTGCAATGACAGAGTCGTATTTCATTTAAGGCGTCACCAAACTCTATAAGAAGTGAAACACAATTTTGATTGTGTAGTGTTATGGTTGCTTCTCATTAAGATTTCGGACATATTTGACCACTCTGTATGCACGCGCCCATCATTTTGATGCTGGCACCTGGTAAACAACGTAAGAACTTTTGCAAAAGTCCGAAGAATTTAGTTAATTTAGTTATTTTTAGCTTTTATACCAAAATATAAATTGCGTCGTTAGATGAACTCACTTAATTAGGCGAATAATGAAAAGAAAACCGTGGGCGGCAGACGCACGACATAATTAAGCGCGAACACATTTCGATCTAAGGCTGGGAGAAGCCAAACTTTGACAAAGACGTCGGCAGTATTTGGAAACTTTATCGACACTGTTGTGATAGTAATCAAAAGCAACAGAGATATGTTTGTCTGGAAATATAGATCGCACTCTCGTGGAATTGTGAGTAGGTGAGTACTTAGTTATGAACTACCTGTGGAGTTATGGATTTTTGACGTCAGCATAAGGCAGGAACTCAAAGACAGCTGGAGGTCAGAATTTTAAAACAGGAGTGTGTTACCTGTGTGACAGTTTGTCCCACATCACACTGGGGAAGGTGGGTGAAGTGATGGTACTTTGAGAATTTATGCTTCAGAAATAGAGCCTTATTGACCCCAAAGTCCTCGCGATCTTAGACAATATAGGGATCTCTAACAGGGCTGGGGTTCAGCATAGAGCTATTTCACAACATAAACGGCCTATACACGTCCTACTGCTGGGCACAGGCCAGACCACAACTATGAGGTGGCACGAGCCATACTCCAACACGCGTGCGTATTGTTAAAGGGGTTTAAGGTTAGTGAGCACTGAGCAACCTTAATGTCAGTTTCATTAAGCCGCCCTAAGGCCTCTGACTAGGCCTAACGACTGACATCTAGCGACGTCAACCGGGACCAATTGCTTAACGTGCCTTCCGAAGCACGGAGGTGCCCGAAATACATATAATTTCACAAAATTCGGTCGGGGTGGTCAGCCATCCCATTTCTGACCCGGCGTGTGTTGCTTTACAACAGTGATCGTCGCAGACCACTGTCACAACTGCGCCACGGGCACCTCATAGAGCTATTATTCTAAAGCAAGTGTGTGTTACCTGTGTGGCGGTGTGTCTATAACGCACTTGGGGCAGGCGGAGTTACGGCATATTGCACAGGTCCTCAGCGGTGCCAGGAGCCTGGCTGTCTCTCCGCAGAGGAGGCACATTCGTGGCGCTGGACCCTGAGCTGATCGCCGCATTCCTGGTAAGTTAAAAATTGGTTACAAAGCGTGAACTTCGCCCTTGTATAATAGTCACTATTGTTTTTAGCATTTTCCATGCTGTATCTTTCTTTACTAAAGATCTGAAAACTGGTTCGGATCGGCTTGCGAAAGATGCGGGTTCGATTCCTGCCTGATGTCAAAATGACCAAATGACTTTTTCTGGTTTTCAGATCTTCGTTGTATTCTCAAGGGAAGCTTTTCATGAGCAACACGTCGCCCAGTGACATGTAGAACGCGCCAAAACTGCAGACACGGCAGTGTCCCTGCTATGTCGAGTAAAAGTGACGGCCGTAGCATCCTCTTGTCGAAACAATTCAGGCCATTTTCGACCCCCTACCTATATCATGGTTTGGTTTTAGTGATTTCAAAGCCCAGTTCAAATGTCATGCAATAAAATGGTGTATTCTACATGTCGTCGGGCCCTTCAACCGCCGTTTCCAATTTTTTTGTTCCAATTTGCACAATCAATTTAACGATATTTTTATATTTCATCCATTTTGTCACGCAAATGTTGGTACGCAGTTTGGGACGTTTGGCTTGCCGAGTCAGAGGTCGGCAGCATAGTTTGTTTACTAAGCCTAGTTAGAGCCCGATACGCCGCTCAGAGTCAGCCAGCGGACAGTCAGCCGCTCACTCTTTGCCTAACCGGGACGCGCTCTAAACATAAAAGTTCCGATTAAAAATGCATGTTTTTTCGTTTTTGTATTTATTTCTCTGTTAAACGTATTATATCCGTATTACTTATTTTATTTACAAAAATTATAACATTAACTGAATTTCTCAAAATAGCATTTCTTCCAGATGATTTCGACTACGTAATCCATTAGAGAGCAAAGTCGACGCTGACCGAGCAAGCTTGTTACTAACTAATCAAGCTTCAGCAATTAAACTCGGCACTACTTACTCGTTAATACTGTCGATTATTATGTTATTTTGTTATGTCATAACTTATTGTTATAACGCTTTACTTGACCATACAATTGGATTTTATGTGGATCATGGTCTAAAATACTTGAGTTTATAGAAAACGGAAAACGTGACAGAACAGATTGCAGTGATTTAGGTGAACAGTGAACGGCTGACTGTTTGCTTCCATTTTGCCACCCTATACATTTTAGATGGAGTGTCCATACAGCGCGTAATGTTGGTACGCAGTTTGCGACGTTTTGCTTGTCGAGTCAGCGGTCGGCAGCATAGTTTGTTTACTAAGCTGAGTAAGAGAGCGATACGCCGCTAAGAGTCGGCCAGCCGACAGTCAGCCGCTTACTGTTCTCCTAACTGGGACGGGCTCTGAATATGAAAGTACCGATTTAGAATGCATGATTTTCCTTTTTTTGTTTTTATCTGTTAAACATATTACGTATTTTATCAAAAAATATTGTAACATTAACTGAGTTTCTCAAAATAGCATTTCTTCCAGATGATTTCGACTACGTAATCCATTAGAGAGCAAAGTCGACGCTGACCGAGCAAGCTTGTTACTAACTAATCAAGCTTCAGCAATTAAACTCGGCACTACTTACTCGTTAATACTGTCGATTATTATGTTATTTTGTTATGTCATAACTTATTGTTATAACGCTTTACTTGACCATACAATTGGATTTTATGTGGATCATGGTCTAAAATACTTGAGTTTATAGAAAACGGAAAACGTGACAGAACAGATTGCAGTGATTTAGGTGAACAGTGAACGGCTGACTGTTTGCTTCCATTTTGCCACCCTATACATTTTAGATGGAGTGTCCATACAGCGCGTAATGTTGGTACGCAGTTTGCGACGTTTTGCTTGTCGAGTCAGCGGTCGGCAGCATAGTTTGTTTACTAAGCTGAGTAAGAGAGCGATACGCCGCTAAGAGTCGGCCAGCCGACAGTCAGCCGCTTACTGTTCTCCTAACTGGGACGGGCTCTGAATATGAAAGTACCGATTTAGAATGCATGATTTTCCTTTTTTTGTTTTTATCTGTTAAACATATTACGTATTTTATCAAAAAATATTGTAACATTAACTGAGTTTCTCAAAATAGCATTTCTTCCAGATGATTTTGACTACGTAATCCATTAGAGAGCGAAGTCGACGCTGACCGAGCAAGCTTGTAATTAACTAATCAAGCTTCAGCAATTAACTCGGCACTACTTACTTGTTTGAACTACGTAAATAATGAATCGGAGATGAATCGGAGCACTGTCGCTATTTGCTATTGGCTTTGTTTTTGCTGATAGGTAATACGAATTTGCGATTTCAGAGCAATTATTGCGCGTTTTTTTGCGATCGGTTGGCTTTTGCAAGATACGTTATAAGCCCGCTGGTCAGGCGAAGAGTGAGCGGCTGACTGTCCGCTGGATGACTGTGAGGGACGAATCGGGCTCTAACTGCGCAGCTTTTGCTGATTGATTACTAAATTTTAGGTAATAAGGGGGCGGAACGCGCTCTAAATATGAAAGTTCCGATTAAAAATGCATGTTTTTTCGTTCTTGTATTTATTCTCTGTTAAACTATAATCGAGTAAGTACTTATTTATCTACAAAATATTGTAACATTAACTGAGTTTCTCAGAATAGCATTTCTTCCAGATGATTTCGTCTACGTAATCTAGAGAGCGAAGTCGACGCTGACCTAGCAAGCTTGTTATTAACTAATCAAGATTCAGCAATTAAACTCGGCACTACTTACTTGTTTGAACTACGTGAACAGTGAATCGGAGAACAAACTTGCGAAATACTGTCGATTATCATGTTCTTCATACAGTTGGATTTTACGTTTTTAACATGATATAAAATAGCCAGCGTCAGCCTATTAGGTCCAAGCTTTAGCTGAGTGGGATCCATTTAATTTTGGACATCGTGACACTGCTGTCTGGTGGAAATTATTCTTTGTTCTTCTATTGTTATTGTTTTTCTAACCACATGTTTTTATCTGTTGCGATGTCCAAAATCAATAAAAATTTTATTCTTTCTTTTTTTCATCCTTTCTAAAATACTTGAGTTTATAGAAAACGGTAAACTTGAAATAATGTCTTGCCTGTCATTCGAAAGCCGATATTGAGATACTGATTTTATGATATGACATGTCTTGAGATAACATGAAGTGTGATGGAAGGTGGGGAAGGCCTAAATACCCAATGATATTTTAATAAAAAAGACGTTAATCGGTTAATTGTGCTAAAACAGTGGCACTCGAAATCAGAACTTCTAACACCTGAACAAGGCATCGACAGTTTACACTCTAGTAAATAATCACACTACCTACCTTGTACACACGGTCAAATTACAGGTATAGTACGCCAGAGGTCAATTTTCTCTCTTATAAATTTAGGTAAGGTTTATATTTTACAAATGTGCTACCAGATTCACTAATGTTAAAAACACTTAAAAGCAAACAGTTTTACTTCAAATACCAAATCAAATGTATTAAGGTAGAAAGGTACTGTAAAGGGTAAAAAAATACGTCAAGCTTGTGTTTTTAAAGTTAAGTAAAAGTAAAAAAATCATTTATTCATGTAAGCTTATTTACAAGCACTTATGACACGTCAAGACAGAAAATCAAAATGAACAAAGTGACTCCACCACCGGTTCGGAAGTTGCTTCTATCGAGAAGATTCCGGCAAGAAACTCGATAGTTACTCTTTTCAATCTTGTTTGATTACAATAGTAGTATATTTACATATCAAGTATAGACAAGACACAAAATGTGCAGAGGAGCAGATTATATCTATGATGACCACAAATTCTTATCATTCAAATAATCATCTACATTATAGTAACCTCTTTTCATTAATTTCGCTTTAACCAGTGACTTAAACTTGTAAAGAGGCTGCTCAATAAGAGTTTGAGGTAGCATATTAAAAAAAGTTATACCTTGGCCAACAAATGATTTGCCTACTTTGTGTAGTCAAAGATTAGGAATTCTAAGTTTGGCTTTATTTCTAGTATTTAGTTTATGAACATCACTAATTTTCTGGAAAAGATGCAAATTTTTACGCACATACATTATATTATCAAAAATAAATTGAGAGTATACAGTTAAAATATCTATCTCCTTAAATACCTCCCTAAGCGAGTCGCGTGGTCTAAGGCAGTAAATAGAGCGGATGGCTCTTTTTTGAAGAACAAAAATGGTGTTTAGATCTGCCGCAGAGCCCCACAGTAGTAGACCATACGACATAATACTATGGAAGTAGCTAAAATACACTAATCTAGCAGTTTCAACATTCGTCAAGAGCCTTATCTTTCTCACTGCAAAAGCAGCTGAACTAAGTCTCCCTGCCAGGGTTGCAATATGCGGACCCCACTGTAACTTAGAATCCACAGTAATTCCCAAAAATACAGTGGAATCCGTGAATTCTAAGGGTTTACCATTCATATTAACGAAAGTATCTGCCTGTTTCACGTTAGGCATAGAAAATTTTATACACTTTGTTTTATTTGCATTAAGTAATAAATTATTACTAGTAAGCCATTGCAAAACTTTTGCGAGAGCATTATTTACATCGTCAAATAGTTTTTTGCCTCTGTCTACTTTAAAAATCAACGAGGTATCATCAGCAAATAATACAATCTCGCATAAATCCTTTACAAAGTAAGGAAGGTCATTTACATAAATTAGGAAGAGTAGGGGACCCAATATCGATCCCTGGGGCACGCCCATGCGCATGGTGGCACCGGAAGAGTTGGTTCCGTTGACACTCACTTTTAGTGTTCTATCTGTAAGATAGGATTCAATAAGACAGATTGCACCATTCGATACACCATAATGTCTCAACTTCATCAGTAAGATTTCATGTTTAACGCAGTCAAATGCTTTTGAAAGATCACAAAAAATCCCTATTGCGTCTTGTTTGCCACACACCGTAGTAAAAAACACGAAGAAGAATCTCTGAACTCGCTTGCCCTAGAATGAATATAAATGGAGGTAGGATTTTAACAAAAATGGTTTGCAATTTCCTTCATAAATAAAATAATTGTGTTTTGCCCCGGTATCTGCTGACGCTGAAGGGATCTACGTTAAGACTACAAGGATTTAAGTCTGCAAAATTACGTCGAGACACATAATTTGATGAATACTGAATTTAAACAAGCAGTCTTTATACGTGCCACTGCTGAGCACAGGCCACACGTCAATAGGTGGTATGGAACACACTCGAATACACGGACTCAGTGCGGATTCTTGGAACCCCTCCAACAACAAGGCTAGTGATAAGATAAACTTACTGTTAGATGTCAGCCACCTTATAGCCTCCTACTAGGCTTATTGACTGACATCTGGGCGAAGTCTGCTGCTACCAGCTGCTTAACGTACCTTCCGAAGCACATTTATTAAAAGGGTGGTCGCAACAATCTCCTAGATGTTGCCAATAGCTATAGTTAGTTATAGGCGGCTTCCGTGGGGGTTCATTGCAGGTGGCACTTCATCCCGTGCACTATGCGTCACCCAACAATGTTAGCCAGTGGCTTTGTGTTTAGTTACCTTCGAGCCTTGCCACCAGCTGGCCGACCTACTTGGCCTCCACCTCGTCGACCTTCTCAGCGCGCTTGACCACGGCGGCGATGGCTTCGGTCGGCGTCAGTGGGGTCCCACTGCGGGCTCCATTCAGTGCGTACGTCGAAGCAATGCAACGTGCTATGAGGCCTCACCCGACAGTGTTGGCCAGTAGCTTTGAGCTAATACCTAGTTACCGTCAGCGGAGGCTCTCTGCGGCACTACGAGGCCTCACCCTACAATGTCAGCCAGTAGCTATGTGTTTAGTTACCTTCGAGCCTTGCCACCAGCCGGCCGACCCGCTTGCATGGCCTCCACCTCGTCGACCTTCTCAGCGCGCTTGAGCACGGCAGCGATAGCCTCGCGCTCGGTCGGCGTCAGTGGGGGCTCGCTACGGGCGGCGCTCCATCCCTTGCACTATGCCTCACAATACAATGATAGCCAGTAGCTGTGTGTTTAGTTACCTTCGAGCCTTGCCACCAGCCGGCCGACCCGCTTGGCCTCCACCTCGTCGACCTTCTCAGCGCGCTTGACCACGGCGGCGATAGCCTCGCGCTCGGTCGGCGTCAGTGGGGGCTCGCTGCGGGCGGCGCTTCAGGCAGTGCGCTATGGGGCCTCACCCTACAGTGTTAGTCAGTAGCTTGTGTTTAGTTACCTTCGAGTCTTGCCACCAGCCGGCCGACCCGCTTGGCCTCCACCTCGTCGACCTTCTCAGCGCGTTTGACCACGGCGGCGATGGCCTCGCGCTCCGTCGGCGTCAGTGGAGGGTCGCTGCGGGCGGCACTCCACCCAGTGCGAAGTCTGAGGATTAATAACAAGATGAGAAGAAATAGAGGACTTAATGCCAAGAGCTACCCTCTTCAAATCAATGATCTGGATGAATCGCCGATATTTCTTGTGATTTTTTAATTTGGTAACAAAAACATTAGCACCTATGACAAAAGTGTACTTGTATGTATTCGTCGTACCTACAACACAAAGGCATTCGTAGAATAAATATACCTGCTGGAATATTACTATTGATTTTATCGAGAAAGTTAATATCCCTATACTAAAAACTCAGCAGAAGATGTTTATGTTTAATTAAACATTCCAATATTCTTGGAAAAGGCTATTTCCAGCAGCAGCTACATTCGAACACACTAGGCTTTGTCAAAAATATATAAAAATAAAGAGGTATGTAGATCTACAGCGGCGCTTGGATTTTTTCGTAAGAACTTTCTAACAAGAAAAGTTTGCTGAAGAAAAACTAATAAGTAGTACGGAAAGAAAAGCGCAGTGAGTAACACTTGATACGTTTATGTTTTAACTGTTTATGAAGTACCTGAGTAAAGAAAAACAAACATAAGCAAGGGAAAATTTAACTGAATTTTACTAGTAACTCTTTTAGGGACTCTTGAACCTTAATTTTCTGAGTTATGAGCAGAGATGGCATAGCAAACAGGATGTCTTTTTTTTTCGAAACCAATGTGTTCGAATCCCGGCTAAGAAAATAGAAAATATAATGAAATATTTTGTTGTTTCATGAATAAAACCCCAACCATCTTAATCTAAATCTTAAATAGGTAAATCTATAACATTTTGCTTATCACTTATAAATGTTAATATTTAACCACGGTCACAGGACTCACAGGGGACTCCCCGCGGGTGGTGCCATCTGTGCTCCGTTGTGGCGGTAATCACATTTATGCAAGATTGTGTCAATGCCTTGGTTCCGTCAAGGACGGAAACTAACTTTTCCTTGAAACAATTAACTACTCCCGGTGGAATCCATACTTAGGTATAGGATACAATAAAGCGGTCAGATGCTAGCTCCCGCATATAGTTACGTATTTTATTTCATCCTAGGTAAGTACTGATATTATAAATACGAAAGTTTGTATGGTTGGATTTTAATAAAACTATTCAACGCGATCTCTATATATAAAAATGGATTGCTGTTCGTTTGTCTCGCTAAAACTTGGGAATGGCTAGACCGATTTGGCTAATTTTGGTTTTGGATTATTTGAAATGGTCTAGGGAAGGTTTAAAAGGTGAGTAAACATGAGAAAATGCTGATAATATAGTGAAAACAACAATTTTAGATTCCTCTTAGCAACTGTTCCTACCAGTCACTTGACACTGAATGTTTGACAACAGAATGAAGTCTGTTGAGACAGCTAGTCTCTATATATATAAATGGATTGCTGTTCGTTAGTCTCGCTAACACTCGGGAATGGCTGGACCGATTTGGCTTATTTTGGTTTTGAAATATTTGTAATGGTCGAGAGAAGGTATAAAAGGTAAGTAATCATGAGAAAATTCTGGGAATATAGTGAAAATCTCAATTTAAGATTCCTCTTAGTAAATGTTACTACCTGTCACGTGACACTAAATGTTTGACAACAGAACGAAGTCTGTTGGCACAGCTAGTAGCTTATAAATAGGACGTAGACCACAGTTTATATTTAAAAAAAAAACTTTAGTCTACGCGGACGAAGTCGCGGGCCGTAGTTGGTAGTTTTAAATATGAGGTATATAGAGGTTCATGTTTTAATATTAATTAAAAATAGCTCCAACATGATACAAATTGTTCGTACTAGAACAATGTAGCAAATATAAATAACTTTGTAATATCGACCCTAACGATACAGGGCTAACGATGCTTAACAATTTATACAAATAAAAAAAAACACTCAACAAACATTGGAGTTCTGTTGGCCAATAGGTATTTTACGTGTGATACTCAAGAAGAAGAGAGAAGATGAAGAAAATAGTCTATATAGCGCTGTGCAGACGACAGGGCGGGGCGAGCCAGTCTTTTTGACCGCGAACGATAGCGCAATGGGAATCCAATACTACCAATGCCCACTTAGGGCAAAAAGTCCGCGCCGTGCTTGCCGGGCACTTAAATGTATTGTGTTCGCGGTGAGGGGCAGTCGCGGGCAGCGGTGGTGAGAGTGAGACGCGGTCTATAAACAACAGAACACTTAAAAAAGGTTTGTAATTTTCACTAAACATAAAACACCACCAGTGTTACTTTTGGTTACGGAAAACTTGACGTGTTCAGAAAAATGAAGGGGTCCTCATTCTTAAACTTAAAAGTCTTGTATTATAGTGTACCTAGTAGTAGTATTAGTACACTCAGTGCACTCCACTTTAACGACTGTTTCGTCTCTTTGTTTATTTATTTATTTATCGGCTTGTTCACAAATTGATACGCATTCAAGTTAGCAAAAGGAAAGGAATAAACATAGAACAGGTGAGTTTATATCTAATGAGAGGTTTCTTCCAGCAGACCTTGGTGACAGGAGAAATTTCATGAAACGAGAGAGTCAGACATACAGCGTATACAGAGTACTTGAAGAAGCCTGGTAGAATAATCCCGAAATTGCCTAGGTTTTAGTTTCACATCGTACGTCGCAAGAATAGTTAACGGCCATCAACGGTCAGCGGGGACTCCCCGCGGGTGGCGACATCTAAAGCGCGAACAGCTTGTTGCAATTATTATAATGATGCGAGGCTGTGTGGTGTTAGTGCCTTTGCCGAGTCAAGGACACAATATATTCTTCTATTTTTGAAAATGGAATAGGTCTGTGCTCATGCCGTTAGGTTGTAACGATGCCGTTTGTTTTCAGTCTGAGCCTGAAAACTCTGTACAAGACTGTATTTGAAAATATATTTTTAGTGTATTTCAAATTTAATTGCAAATTTCCTTTGCATATCTGCAGAACTTTCATTTTTGACTTGGTTCTAGATCAGAGTTCCACATCAGAACCACACTTGAAACAATCATCTAAATTTCTATATTTTTCGAATCTCAGTTTACATAAGTGTTATTTTATTATTCATCTCTCAAAACTTATAGTAATGAATTGTGAAAAACTACAATAAAACAATCCTACAAGTCTCAAGAATGTGATTTTTATTATATACAGGGTGTTTCTTGTAAGGTGTCAAGCCGGCGCCAGCTGATAGTAGGGTACCATACCTATCGATTTAACCCCCATGTATGTTCTACGATTTTTTGTAGTTTTCGAGATAATGATGTTTTTTTTTTTTTTTTTTAAATGTGAGGACTTGGCTTTAAATAATTATAACTTTTTTTTCGTTTGACTTTTATTTGATATTTTCTTTTTATTATAATGTCTATTAATTGCAGTTTTATGATTAAAATAATCTCTGTCCTAACTTAACTACAAGATACAAAAATGTTGATTGATAGTGAAAAAAAAGTGAATCATGCAGAACATAACCAAATTTCAATCGTAAATTTAAAAAAACAAAAGGTATTCCATATCTTCTTACTAATTTCAAAAACTGCGCAGCATCATAAGCTTTCATAATAATACAAGAAAACATGTCCTTTGTGGGGCATTATTCGCTGTAATCGATGCTCAAGTCTTGAGAATCGGAAATAAGTGTAATTTTCATACTTAATCATTTTCTAGTATTTTGGCATAATTTTGTTATTTCTGAGATTTATCGTCTTCTAACGTTTAAACAAAGCTCATTTATTAATAAAACAGTCATTTTTTAACTTCCAATCATCCGAAAGTTACAACTCCTGTTGTTATTAAAATGTTGAAATTGAGGAAACCGGAACATGTTTTGAATCGATTATCGAACTGTTTTGAGTTACTATGTTCAAAATACGCGTACATAAAAAATAATAAAGATGGTCCGGTTTCCTCAATTTTTTTTTTTTTATTACACCAGGAGTTGTGACTTTCGAATGATTGGAAGTTAAAAAATGACTGTTTTATTAACAAATGAGCTTTGTTTAAACGTTAGAAGACAATAAATCTCAGAAATGACAAAATTATGCCAAAATACTAGAAAATAATTAAGTATGAAAATTACACTTATTTCCGATTCTCAAGACTTGAGCATCGATTACAGCGAATAATGCCCCACAAAGGACATGTTTTTTTGTATCATAATGAAAGCTTATGATGCTGCGCAGTTTTTGAAATTAGTAAGAAGCTATGGAATACCTTTTGTTTTTTTTAATTTACGATTGAAATTTGGTTATGTTCTGCGTGATTCACTTTTTTTTCACTATCAATCAAAATTTTTGTATCTGGTAGTTAAGTTAGGATAGAGATTATTTTAATCATAAAACTGCAATTAATAGACATTATAATAAAAAGAAAATATCCAATAAAAGTCAAAAGAAAAAAAAGTTATAATTATTTAAAGCCAAGCGCTCACAATTTTTTTAAAAATAACATAAACATCATTATCTCGAAAACTACAAAAAATCGTAGAACATACATGGGGGTTAAATCGATAGGTATGGTACCCTACTATCAGCTGGCGCCGGCTTGACACCTTACAAGAAACACCCTGTATCTCTACTGCGGCGAGTACCTATCCTCCCTGGCCCTCTATAGGCACGGTAAAGTAATATAACAGTAACATGACTACATACAAGCGGGCGGAACGCCAGTTATACCTACGCGCCCCGGCGCTAGGCTGATCTTAGGCTGATTCGGTCGCGAATGCGCCGCGCGCCGTGCAGTATCGGACGGACAGTTTTGTGTGTTTTGTGCAATTTGGTAACATAATATTGTAAATGTACTATGTCAGAGCAGGGTAAAAGAGTTTATTGTGCTGTGTTTGGTTGTTTAAATTCATCAAGAACGCACCCAGAGATATCATTCTTTAAATTACCTGGAAACTCCGAAAGGTAAGTTTAAAATGTTTCGTTACGTACCTACATAATAGAACGTAATTTGTTCTATTTTTTTTGAAGACAGGTATTTCTTTTTTTCCTCCAAGTAATACCTACACCTGGATTATTGAATAAATGAGTAGACAGGCTGAAGGACAGTGACAGACAAGACAGTGACAGACATATTGAAAAGAGTAACTGCTGAGTTTCTTGCCGGTTCTTCTCAGTACAGAAACAACTTTCCGACACCGGTGGTTGAGTCACATTATGTTTGTATACTGTGTATTTATTTATTATTTCTATTATAGTATTTAAGTCTATTATTAAGTGTATTTTTGTTTGTTTGATTAAGTTTTTGACGATTTGAAAGCACTTGTAACAGGTCTATTTAAATAAAGATATTTCTGATTCTGATTCTGATTCTGATTCAAGTGAAATAGATGGTTCCGCGGAAGATTAAATAGGCAGGTTAGATAAGTAAGTAGGTAATTCGTGATACTTCACGCTCGCATTAAAATTTGCGGGTTTATAGTTTAATTCAACACCGGGTGAATGAATGTCCTTAAGTCGGAGTTTCATTGTGCGCACGATACGTATCAATTGGTAGTGAGATTACGTACCTACCTACATAATATCTACTCTTCGAGTACTGAAAGGATAGTTTTAGCTAACGCAATAGTTTTCTTATATAGCTAGTCCGCCGCAAAATTTGGTTGATTACAGGTAGGTATTAAGATAAAATAGTCAATATTTAATGTGTCAAAGTTATAACTTCGCGTTTTAAATACAAAATTTTAAACCAACTTAGCGTGCTTTATGGAATATATACTGTTTCCATTCACATACGAATTTCATTTCTTTAAATACAAATACAATATTTACCATCACAAAAAACAATTTCTAAACAAGTATCCGGATGTTTTCAAATACTACAGGCGGCAGCCCTATCGCGTGGCGACGGACCGCGCGGCAGTAGGCACTTAACTCAAGGACGGGGCCGAGTCCTATTACTGTTATATTACTTTACCGTGCTATAGGCAAAGGACAGAGAGGGAGGCACCGTCACAAGGTACCACATAGGCACTTTAGCTAATATGTCACTATTTAAAAATATAGAATTAAAAAGACACAAAGACATAGCAAAAAGGTAGGTTGGCATTGCTGGTCGCCAACAATACCCATAGGTTAAGTAGGTACTTAGGATTTTTATTGAATAATTAGTAATTCAAAAATAAGTAAATATAAAAACCAATCTTATCGTTGTAAATCGGATGTTGATAAGGATATAAAGGACAGTAAGTACTTACATAGCCTAAGGGCATCCCGACTGTTAATTTGTTCACTCTGAAATAATATTAGTTCAAAAGGGCAACCCAAACAAGAAGGGAAATTAGCTCTACCCCGGTACAATTTTGTCGAAGTTACGTAAACTTTGACAATCTGAAAAGCCAAAAAATCCAGTGTGATATTCTCGTATTCATGGGTTGAGTGTACCTATTTTGTATAATGAATATGATGCTTAAAATACCTAGAAATTAAGATAAGTAAATTTGAAACTGCAATAATGTTTTTTATCGCCTTATAAATCAATGATGTGGAACTGGGGAACAACGGAAATGGGGTAACCTGATGTGCTGTTGACTGCAGCACATCAGGTTACCCCATTTCCGTTTTGTCTCTCGCTCTTGCCAAATGTCATTTCTTTGCAATAGAGCAAGGAGGACTGAACGGAAATGGGTAGCGTGATGTGCCGTCCACCGTACCTAGGTCGTGAGACGTTAGACGATCATAGTATAGCAGCAGGGCTAGCCATAGCAGCACGCTGCACGGCGAGCATGACAGAAAGCGCCAAAATCGATGTATGGTTTTTAATACCTTTTTAATAAAATGGGCTTTGACCTCGGAATTTTCGTTGACTTGAAAAGAGAACAGGTTCATTGGACCCGATTTTGCACGGCATTCGCGTAATGCGCGTCCCTGGGATGACTTAAGAAGTCACCAGAATTTGTCATATTGACAATATTATTTTTGGCGCTCTTTTACATGTCATCGTCTCCGGGCGTCGTGTTGCTCATGGCTAATTCCCAGATCTCGGAAACTGAAGGCTTGTGTAGAGTAACAGCAAGTGAGAGCGGGACAGGTGTCATATATTTTTTGAGTGATCTACACAACCTACCCTACGTGATCCTACAGTCGGTAAAGCTGTCAAAGTCAAAGAGCGCAGAGGGCTATCAACCGTAAGAATCAAACGTGACTCCACTAGATCCTCGTACCTATCTATTTCATTTAAAATGCGTTCACAGAGTTACGACTTACGACCATTCCAAGCGGAAATATTCCAACACGTGGAAACCTATCTGAGGTAAAGTGAGGTTTTAAAATAAAACATCTATTTATTTATTTCTTTGTAAACAAAAAACAGTTACGATGGACATTATTAAGAACGACATAGCTCAAATGAGCTGATCTCTAACATAGAGATTTTTATTTCTCCTATTCTTTCTCTATTCACCATCACTTACCGATATGTAAGCTTGCGTATTACAGGAGAACATGCGAGGGAAATACATAAACAAATCGGATACAAAAAGTAAATAGGAGCTATGAAAAAACTACGTAATCTCACCGGCCAGGTAATTCTTTTAACTGAATTCTATCTCAGGACTCCAATTATGTTTCCTGTTACTATTACAATGTTATTGATTGTAGCAGATACCGTAATCCTGAGGGTAGATATCGCTAACTGCAGTCATGGGCCACGCATGCTTTGTTCCACAGATAACTAATCGGCGGTACAAACATGCGGGATGGCTATTTGATGCAAGTATTCAAGGTCACACGATAACGGTAATGGGTGATTCTAGTCACTTTGTAAGGCTTCGTGGATGAAGAATATAATCGGATAAAGATTACTTATATCAGGTCAATCTAAAGGTACAATTCCAAGACGGACCGCAGACCGCAAACTGCAAGCGGCCCACTTTTGTTCCCAAGCGCGGCGCTGCAGTGCGGCCACGCTGAATCACTTTCACAGAGATTCATACAAACTATAGCGTCATTTGTAGTTTGCGGTCTGCGGTTTGTCTTGGAATTAGGAACCTGGGGTGTCATTTTCAATGCACCCTTCACGCTTAAGATCTTTTCCACTAGAGTAAAGCGGCATTTAAGAAACAAATTCATTATATTTGAAATAACTTAAGTGATTGCAGCACTCCGTTCCTTACTTTAAGCATAGTATGTGTAATGTAACAACACATACCGACTCAAAGACACACACACACACACGCCTCACATTATTGTAGCCAGAATTTCATAGCTGAACTGCTCTTTGATATTAAAATTTCTTGTAAGCAAAAGACAGTGAAGTCCGATACATAATCAGAGTAAGTACCTTTGTGAGTTCTTGACCAGAATAATATCCCTAAACTATCATCGTTAATTACTGGGATACTGCTGCACAATCGGGTAAATTTGATTGCTCTTCAATCCATTGGTCCATAACAATATCTCTGTTACCAGAAATTGGAAATCGCAAATAACAATAAGTTACTTATAAGGTAAGGTTATACGAGCCGACCGACTGAGACGCAGAGTTTTTGATTGATGCGATATTCGAGCACAGTTATTGGACAGTGAAAAAGAAATGAGACTTATCGACTTACTACTACGAAAAATGATTTTTACAACCTCTGGCACAGAAAGTTAGTTTTATGATTGTTTCTGAGGCATATATTTTTGTTGAGTTATGGCGTCGTAGCTTACACAAGCGGAATCAACGTACCTACAACATAAATTATTATAGGAGGTGAGGTAAAAATAGGTTGAGCAAAAAAAAAACATTTTCAAATAAAAAATACGCGGTGCAAGGTTTGTAAGACGTAATGTAACTAGCCAGTGAAAGCAAGTGTAGGTACTTGTGAACCAAGTCACGGTAAAGGTTACCGTGACCAAGTGGTTCGTTTTAGCGCTGACATTGTTTTTAGCAAGTTGAAATGTTCATTTTCTTTTGGTGAACTTTATCTGCGTCAGTCATTCACATTGCCATGATCAGATGGTTTAACAACTGTTCCTTTGGCATTTCAAGGGGCTCTCCATTGAGGAACAATCCTTTCCAGTTCAGATCCCCATTGACGCCGGGTGTCAAGGTCCAATAAAGAACACCTTTTCAGTCTTGTTGGATTGTGTGGCTGAAGCAACTACTGGGCAAGAGTGTCGCAGTGTTTGGAGAGGCCGTCCTTATAAGCAGCGTTGCAAAGTCTCATTTCGTCTTTGACAGTGTTCATCTGGAGATGGTCGTGTATTTCCGTGTTTCTTGCAAACCCCACGTAACGCACCTTGCGTTGCTGAGTGATCGCAGCACAATGTTCTGAAATCTTTGTAGGATTTCTAAGTTAGAGTAAGTGGTAGAGTAACTGGCAGAGTCCCAGAGTTGTATACCATACTTCCATATGGGTTCTATAATGCACTTGTAGTCTGTGAGTTTGTTATGAAGGGCCATATTTGAGTTTCTCTAAACTCTAAATCTTATGGCCTTTAAATGGTTTGACCAGGTTAGTCTTCGGTCCAGATGCATCCCAAGGTATCACGTACGGTGCCACGTTAAGTAGCACGAAGCCTTCTACGCGTTCCCCCGGACGGAGTTCCACTTGCTTAGTAAATGTTCACTTATAAAAAATGGACAAACCTGAAAAGTGCCTTTGAAAACTACACACGTGAGACCCATAGAGGAAGCGGATGTGCTGAGCTGTGACACAAAGAGATAAGCGAAGGCCGATACCGATACAGGCTGAATAATCCATATTAGTGCAGCCTTGTTGTATTTTTAGAAAAAAAAATACCAACTTTTCCTTCTCACTCTAATGTGTGTCTTTTTCAACGTTATGCTGGTCATGTGGTTCATTGGCGCTAGTTTTTGGCTTAGTGATGAATTAATTATATATTTCAGGAAGTTCTTACTTTTCTAATCTTAAGGACGAAACCACTTGACAGTTAGGTAGAGTTTGTAAAGTTAGGGCTGATTTCGGTTAGGGTTAGATTCGAGACACTCAAGATTGGATATACTTCTTTCGTCTACTTCACTGGCTACCTCTGCCATATGCACTCGTCTTGGAAACATTTCACACGAGAATGTTTTCAGTAGGGATAATCATTTTTAAAAAACGTACCTACCAAATCAGTAAACATACTCAGACCTACAAAAACATTTTTTTAAAGCATGCAAGCTTCTTATATGGGAATTTCGAACTTACGACTCACGACAGTTAGGCAGGAATATGAACTTTAGTATGTTGGCGTTAAGAATGCAGTAATTTTTAATTTATTCCGTTACACACATCTAAAACCCAGGAACAAAACCGTGTTGTGTTTGAAAAAATGCGTTTGATTGGTTAGGGGGCGTGCTAGGTTGAAAGACAAGAATGAATTCACTGCTTTTTCACGCGAACGGTCATAGTGGGGTACTTAGTTAGTAAGCGTTTTCAAAGGTCAAAAACAACACGACCCATCGTTAAAACTGATATTTGAGTCAGATATTTAGTAGAGCTATCGGTAGCTACCTTTAACTAAGAGAAATGTGTTAGGAAGGCATATTCAGCTAAGATAACGAGTTCCTGTACAAAATAACTATTGTTTAGAATAGAAAAAAACTTCTTAATTACCTAAACTACAGCACCACTGACGTTCCTACTGGTCCATGTGTTAGCTCCATTTGACAATTTAGAAAAAGGTTTTTCTGACTTCCAACCTATTCTTTAAACTGAAAACCCTGAAGAAAATTCACAGTTGCCCCAAAAACACACAAGTTATCGCGAACGTGTAATCAAGATCAAACGAAGTAACTAGCTTCATAAACAAAACAAAACAAAACTGTTGGACCCTTAAAAACAAACTTACTTACTTGGCTCGTAATGAAAGCTGGCGGTCGTTTGGACACACATATTTGTTGGCTTTACTTTGAAAGTTCATCGCGCATTTGAATTTTGAATTTTTAAAAATAAATACGTCAGAGCGCGAGCGCGGGAAAAGTGCCGCCGCGCGTTCCCGCCTGTTGATTCTATCCAACTGTTGCTTCACGCGTGGCGAGACCTCATAATCGATATTTTAACATCGCTCTTGAAAACAGTAACAATATGTTGCGAATCCCGGCATTTTTATCTGATATGCTGTAATAGGTACACAAGTACCACTATGTTATTCTGCTATCTATACCGACCTTCATTATGTTGTGATACATCGTGATAGTAAAATGTTATTAATTTAGCTTTTAATATTTCTACAAAAGCATCTATTTGCTTTTTAACTTCAAAAGCTTAGGGTTTATAGAGCTTATGCACACATAAAGCAATTAAATAGAATAGGCATGATGACTGTATTTTTTTTTTGTTTATTATCGAAAGACCTTACATTTATGTAAACAATCCTCAAAGAATCACTTCATCTGGATCAATACCACCAGAGATATCACAATTTGAAATGCACAATTTTTGGACTTGCCCAAAAACGCTCCATACAAAAGCGACAGTGACGTCACTATCGCTGTCACTTTTGTATGGAGCGTTTTTGGGCAAGTCCAAAAATGTGCATTTCAAATTGTGATATCTCTGGTGGTATTGATCCAGATGAAGTGATTCTTTGAGGATTGTTTACATAAATGTAAGGTCTTTCGATAATAAACAAAAAAAAAATACAGTCATCATGCCTATTAAACCCATCTAAGAAATGTGGTATAGGTACTTCCTTCTTTCAAAATATACTTTTCTACACCTAAATTACTTTCGTATGAAAAAAATAAGAAAACCCAAAGAAAATCTTACTCAACAGGAAATGACGTCATTGCCAAAGGAAAATGTGTCAAGAGAATATTTGGATACGATAAAAAAAATGTGTGACAGCTCCAGAACAAACAGATAGAATTAGAGTTCATTAGTTTACATGGAAATAAGTCACGTCCAATAATAAGATTTACAAACTCAATAAAGTTTAGACTTTAATTGAATTTTTAAAATTGAAACACAATTATAAGTTTTTTTTGTAACATAAAATTTACAATGTATCCGAACACATTAAGAGAAGCACGATAGTGTTTTCTCCCTCACTTGTTTGTCAATATAGCTAGTGTTGGGACATTTCATAACGAGAACGGGTAACGTTAAATGAAATAGCAACATATTATTAACATTGTATTTAGCTGGCTAAAATATCGCGAAAGTGTATACAATAAGTACAAAGATAAAAACGATGTATTTTGTGCTTTAAATGTTAGTTTGTTGAATATTATAATGTCTTCTTTTAGTTCAATTCTATGTATGTAGTTTGAACACATAGAGCACTCCCAAACATGATATATCAAACTAGGAAACAGGAACATTTCAAAGTCAGATATTTATCATATTGCAGCTAATAGCTTAGAGAAAGTCAAAAGGTTTATCCAAATTTATTTATTGAAGTCAACACGTATCTATTACTTTCAAATGAAGAATAATGAAATAGATTTTATTGAATGTTTCATGGGCTTTGGAGCGTGATTAAATAATATTAGTAATGTTAGTGGCAATATCTATTGTTTCATAGGATGAGGTGTATAAACATATGTGACAGTAACACCCATAAGTGTTTAAGTAGTTAAAAACAATATAACAGAACCCCTGCCGATGTTCCAGTTTTTATTCGTTTCATTCAAATAGGGCATTTGCTTTTCCATTCTTTCACATGGCACGTTGTAGTGTCACCGCAGAAGCAATAAGGCTTTCGTGCTATCATCGTACACAGTTAATCGCACTATTTGGGTTCATCTCTCAGTTGGTTTTTTGGGTGAAACATGGCTCTGGAACTGATTCTCGCAAATGCGATATAATTTCACATTGGATAATAATAATGAGCTATGTATAAACTAAAATGATCTCACACTCAGTAAGGGAGTGTTCCAAAACGAGTAAAAGTCACTCTGAGTAGTCCGTATTTGGAACGGGTTGTTTGAGAGAGATTGTAACTCTGACATGTGTTTCCTATTGCTCTGTGTAGGTTTTTCAACTTTGGGTCATCTATTTTCTACTTACTGTGGAATAAAGTTTCAATGGATGTCTACATTTGTGGTATCAAATCGGCATTGCCGGCGGGGACATTTGCAGCGGGCGAGAGCCGTGCTGTTTATATTAGTCACGACCTGAAAATTGAAACAAAGTTCGGCCAAATTTCTCATTTTTACCGATGGTCGGCCGAAGTACGTATTCGGTTGAAACCACATTCAGCCACATCACTAAATAAGACACTTAATTCAAGATGGACATGCAATGGATTGAATTTTAAGTATGAAACGTACCCCTTTCAGCTCTGTTTGTAAGGCAATGAGCGCCTTTTAGACTGGTTTGTAAATAAACGTGTAACGATGTCGTTAACTTGCAGTTTCGTGGACGGTACAACCTCTACGATGGCTGAAAACTCCATACAAGTCCACCGTCCAAAAAAACATATTTTAACTGTATTTCAAATTTAAATTTGAATTTCGCTCTGCATGTTTGCAGAATTTTTATTTTTGATTTAGTGCTAGATCAGAGTTCCACATCAGAATAACATTTGTAACAATCATCTAAATTTCTATATTTTTCGAATCTCAGCTTAGGTGGTATTTTATTATTCATCTTTTTGTAATGTATTGTGAAAAAATACAATCAAACAATCCTGCGAGTCTCAAGAATGTGATTTTTATTATATATCTCTACTGCGGCGAGTACCTATCCTACTTGGCCCTTTACAGGCAAAGGACAGAGAGGGAGGCATTGTCACAAACGAACTCCTTTTTTTCGTGTATGACTATTTTAATTTTAAGTGTTCGTGGCGGCACTGAGCCCCTTTTTGTTCTGTTTGAAAATCATTACTTCTATTCTGATCAAAATGTCGATGAGCCCTTTTTTACCTCTACCAAGTTTGGTTAGTTACCTTTTATAGCAGTTATATTTATAGCATTAAATTCTCGCAGACACGTTATAAAATGTTATGATCCCAAATAACGTTATGAGTAAGTACATCCCTAATGCCTAAATTTGACGTTTCACTTTTCAGTAATAATGGCGCACTTGCGAAAGGTGGATACTTTTCAGTAATCTTTATTTTGTGTGGTGTGGTGAAGTGAAAACAAGGAATTTAAATGCCGTACCGCAGGCGCTTCTCCGCCAAGATGCCAGATTACGACGACGACGTTACCGTTGTCGACGTGTATGATTTGGCATCGGACATTGGCAAGGAATGCGAAATAATTATCGAAAAATACGGCCCTGACGCTGTAACAGCGTTGCTGCCTAAGGTGATTAACGCGTTGGAGCTTCTGGAGAACCTTGCGGTGCGGAACGAGAAAGAGAACCAGGCGTTGCAGGAGTTGACGGCAAAGATATCACAGCTGGAGAATGATAAGATCGAGAAGGCAGAGTATCGGCAGCGGTTTGAAAAGGTAGGTGTTATGACTCTTAGAGGTCATTGTTGATTGAATTCGCGCGTGCAGCAGACTGTAGGCACGCTAGTTTCGACACCAGTGCATTGGATGTAGTTGCAAAAGGCAGTAGTGCTGTTTATTGCGCGACATTGACATCAGACTTGCGTTGAAATGATTAGCCCCTGTTGCTATTATAAGTTGTTATTTACAACCAAATTCTGCTTAAGAATACTCATATCCGTCATGCGTGGTTAATTTTCAGTTAAACATTGTTTTTCAATTTGTGCAGTTTCCTAACTTGTAGTTCTAGAATACTCAGTCTCCTTGGATTTCTTTATAATTGAGTGTCAGGTTTGTTTATTTCTTACATGATTGTTATGTGTGCCGAGAAGGAGCTGTTGTATGGACCTTTTTACCTAGTGAGTGCATAAATGTGGTTATTTTTCTGTTGTTATTCAAGTTTCTTGGTTTTCTTTCACTAGAGAGTTAGCTGCAAATTGTATAATGAACACAAGGTATATGTTCCAGCCCGGCTTGAACTCTGGACCACATTGGTTCGAAACTAGAGTGTTCAACTACTGGGCCACAAGTGCCATGACGCTCAAACACGGCCAATAGTCTTGGCAAAAAAGGCTTTGTTACTAAAAATTGCTACACAATGACTCAATCTTGTATTTTTTTGTTAATATTTTGGTTTGTTATTATTTTTATTAATGTATCTGTTTGTTGGAGATGAATAAACATATTTATCTAGTACTATCACTGCCATTGATCTAATCTCTGACACATTATTTCTATTGTGTTTCATCTCTATCAGCCTTTTATAAGCAAATATATGAGTTCATGCAGTTCCATTGAATTAATCAACCCGTTTTAGTTTTCCCTATCTATGTGCCATTTCATGTAATCTTTTGCAGTATCAAAAATAAAATAAGCAAAAGTTTTATCAAACTATGTTTTAGGGAACAGACCACTTGATGTTATGCACTTCCCTAATCTTAAGATTAAGACATGAGCCTTACCAACAGGAACACAACACCACAATGCTGAATTCACAACTAGAAAGGCTAGTAAATATGTGTAGCGAAATCCAGAGGGCATGACTTCATTGAAGCTATATTATGTTCCCTTTACACCTTGTTATAACAAGTGAATTTCCCCTGGTTAAATTCCACATAATGTTGGTTTATAGTTTTTAAATGTGTACCTTTGCATAGGCTTAATATTTGTGCACTAGCCCCCGAAATCACAAACACCAATCAATGCTAAGCACGCGCTCTCACTCATGCTGTTCTGTAAAATGTCAATAGAATTGAAAGGGCTAACAACTATACTTCTGATCGATGCCAACGTTGATTTGCGTTTGTGAATTGGGAAGCAAGACAGCTCAGTATCTCCATGATAAACATGTTTTCCTCCTTTAATTCTTACTTTGACTGGCTTGATTTGTAGTCACCCCGCTTCTGTGTGAAGGTCTCGAGTTCAATGTTAATTGGATTAGTTGGAGACCCAGGACAAACAGACAAATATTTTTGTTAGTCTGGGCATTGTGTTTACTTAAAAGTTACCAAGTACAGATATCATGTCCCTCGCCTATAGCATCAGCTGGCCGTAGTTAGGAAGTCAAGTGGTCATGTACACAAAATGCCTCATATACCTACCTAGATCTTTATATTTTATTTTGTGTGAGTAGGTCCGATTTACATTTGACTACTCTTTAAGTACCTGATTACCAAATGTTGGTAGCAAATCTCGGTAAATCAGGTGAGATTTCTTTCTTTTAATTAACCAGCAAGGTATTGAACATCAAATTCATACTTCTATTTTGCTGCAGTTATTCTAATGGGAAAGTTTAGTAGGTAAAATATTTATACATGTCTTATATCAGTTATTTTATTTTTAGCATTAGGGATAATGCATTATCATCTTACTAAAGATAGGAAAACCTGAAAAAGGCATTCGGTCTTGGCATCAGGCGGGACTCGAACCCGCGTCTTTCGCAAGCCGGGCGACTGCACTACCAATTATGCTACCGAGACCATTAACAGACTGGACGAATTTCTCTGGTATATTAAATCTGGTCTGGTATTGGTTGTTTATTTATTTATTTATTCTTTATTGCACAACAAGAATGGTACAAAAGGCGGACTTAATGCCAATGAGGCATTCTCTACCAGTCAACCATAAGGCTAAGCAGAGAAGTACAGTAGGCAGTGCGACAAAAAATTAAATAACTCTCAAGTAATTTAACAGAAATATACAACAATAATAATTTGAGTAAATACCAATAATAACAAAAAAAAAAAATATATATATATATTTATTATAAATAAAAGTAGGGGGGGGGGGTTAACAAATAATACAATATAATTACATAGATATAATATATACATATACGTATATATACACGAATATTTATGAATATAAATACATTATATGGATATTATTAAGGTTTGGATGATGACGAGTTGGAGCCAGATGACAACGATGCTGACTGAGACTTAAAGTATTTCAAGACTAGCTGTTTGAAAACGTGCTTACTAGGGGCTTTCCGGATACTCACAGGAAGGGCATTCCAGAGGCGTATGGCATGTACCTGGAAAGATTTGGAGACAAGGCCAGTGCGGTGGAGAGGTGTTGAGAGAAGTAAATTATGGGAAGAACGGAGGTTACGAGAGTGGGTAGAACTGAGAAAATTGAACTTTGATTTGAAATAGATAGGAGAGTGAGGATCATTAATAAAAGAGAAAAGAGCACAGAGTATTCGGTCATTGCGGCGTGAGGAGATAGGTAGCCATTGAAGCTGCGTGCGATAGGGAGAGATGTGATCGTATTTTCGCACGCCAAAAATAAAACGGATGCAGCTGTTAAGGAGTCGGTCTAGCTTACTGAGAAGGTCTTGATTCAAATCTGGGTAACACACATCAGCATAATCAATAATAGGCAGGATAAGGGGCTGGACAAGGGAAATTTTGGTATTAACAGGAAGGAAATGCTTAAACCTATACAGCGCGGCGGTGACCTTGCGACTGACTTCTGCAACGTGAGTTGACCAGCTGAGAGTCCTATCAATGTGTAGGCCAAGATCCTTAACGCTGGAGCAATATGGTATAGGGACCCCATTAAGAACTACCGTGTCAAGCACACCCAAATCATTCAAGTTGCGTATTTGCCATGAGCTGCCTAGGATGATTGCTTGGCATTTGTTAGGGTTGACAGAAACTCCGAAACGAGCTGACCAGGCGGCGATAGCAAAGAGATCGTTATTTATTGATGCAATGGCCGCATTTATGTTCCTGAATCCACATTGCTGATATAGCTGGAGGTCGTCGGCGTATAGGTGGTGCGAAGAGCCAAGATGAGTGGTAATAGAATTAATAAAGAAGGAGAAAAGAAGAGGAGATAGAATGCCGCCCTGAGGGACACCTGTATTGAGGTCACACCAGCCAGACAACGTCTGGTCGACTCTCACCGCTTGTTGGCGGCCCCGCAGGTACGCAGAAAACCAGGCCAAAACTTCCGTAGAGGTTGTAAGGTGAGCGAGTAGGGCCAAGAGGACGTCGTGGTCGACTGTATTGAATGCGTTGGAGAAATCGATTAAAACCAAAACAGTGACCATTCCGCTCTCCATACCGTCCCTTATGTCCTCGGTCACCTTCAACAGAGCCGAACTGGTGCTATGCCCTGGGCGGAAACCAGATTGGTAGGGGCTAAGGAGATTATGGCTTAAAATGAATTTAGAGAGCTGTGATTGAACAACAGCTTCAAGAATTTTAGACAGAAAGGGTAAAATAGAATTGGGTCTGAAATTGTTGAGCATACTGGGGTTCGCTACTTTGGGAAGAGGAATGACAAATGCTTTCCGCCAAATGGATGGAAACGTTCCAGTGTGGAGGGAAAAGTTGATTATGTGAGTTATCACATGAAGAATATGCTCGAGGACAATTAAAACCATGGTGCGACTTATGTCGTCACAACCAGTGGCTTTAGATTTGATTGAAAGGAAATCTTTCTGACTTCATCGTTAGATACTGCAGAGAAGGAAAAAGGTTGTGAGATGGAAAAAGACATTGAAGAGATATCAGAGACAGTTTGGGCTCTGACGCCTGGGTCGAGGGTAGAAGCCGTGGAAAAATGAAGATTCAAATCACCTGGAGTGAAAGACGAAGAGGGAACTTTGATCAGACCTTTGCCAAAGCCCAAGCTCTGAAGGAACTTCCAGACATCTGCAGACGAGGAACCCGTGAATGTATGAATGTTTTCATGAATGTACCGACGCTTAGCTGAACGCACCACCCGATTGCAACGATTTCTAAGAGTCTTAAAGTATATGCCTGTATATGGTTGTTTAAGGTATATGCCTAAACATTGGTGAAACCAACCTGGCTGTCAGGTATACTATACCAGAGAAATTCGTCCGGTCTGTTAATGGTCTCGGTAGCATAATTGGTAGTGCAGTCGCCCGGCTTGCGAAAGACGCGGGTTCGAGTCCCGCCTGATGCCAAGACCGAATGCCTTTTTCTGGTTTTCCTATCTTTATATCAGTTAGTTTTGCACCTACCACCATACGTTTTTGAGCTCTTGATTATGTCATTTTATGTTACATTTTTCATTAAAATAGTCTGAATCCTTCAAAATGAGATTGACCAGCCCAGTAGTTCCTCATTACTGTACTTGTCAACCCCATATCTGGACCCCACTGCTGCTTCCCATCAGGTGGAGTGAAGTCATCTTCAGGACCACAAAAAAAGTGCATGAATTTAAATATTGATAAATGCACTGGTTAAAGTACTTGCACTTCTATAATCTGATCAGATAACCTGGTTTGAATAATTCAAAAAATAAATGTAGTCTAGTAAAGGAAATAATAAATAAGTAACTGTTTTAGATAAAAGCATCCTTAGATCACTTACCCCCTTAATCTATTTGTGTGTTTAGACCTCAAGTCAAGAGCAATGTCACAGCAAACATATCATAAGATGTTACAAACAGTAAAAACAGATCATTTATCATAGTATCTGTAATTGTTATGTTAGTTGAATAAAATCCTCTAATACTAAGCTTTTTGAAATAGGCTTCTAACTTCAAATAGGCACTAAAAATCCTTCAATCTGAACAGCTAAAGTGCTAGTTTCATCATCTAGCTAGAGATTGTTGTAATCTTTAGTGCAATGGACTTTCACTAACTGCCAATAGCAAACATGCTTCCTCTTTAGATCAACACTTAAAACTTTCACTTCTCAAAATATTAATAACTATTGAATAAACCTATTATGTTGTTCAACAAATAATGATTGATGGGTACTGAATTGTTTATACCACTGAATAGATAGCTGTTATTGCAACTGCATTTTTATGAATTATTATTCATTGTTTGTTTGAAACAAGACTTTATTGTTTATGTAAAAACAATGTTGGATCACATTTTAGCCAGAAACTAAAGCTTCAGCATAAATAACATTCATCTATCTAAATAACAACTATTTTAAAAAAATAGTTTGACTGGCATTGCCGCCGCAATGGGCATTTAGCATGAAAAACTAGCAGATAATTATCAAAGACTGACATTATGATAGCGTCTAACACGAAAAAACCGCGAAATTCGCGATTATATCTGAGAGAAGGGTGACCAAATGATGTCGCGGTGTGGCTAGTCTGCCAATCTTAACCGTCTTAATCTTGTAAGAATTTCACAGTTCCATGTTATAGACCGTTTTTTACTTTCATCATAAGTAGCAAAATTCCAATAACGTATCATGTAGCCAAACATCGTTAAACAAGAGAACAATCGCCTCTCAACATGCAACTTTGTCCATTCATTACTGCAGAATGCAATATCGCTGTGCATTGTGTTTCTCAATAGAGTAAGCGGCCACTTCCTCTCGGTATAACGTCTTTACATGCTTTGATTAATGTAGCAGATCTGAGACTGTTTCTCAAACTAATAGATAGATAGGATTGTCTGAATTTATTTTTTATTTAACAATATGTCAAAGAAAGCAGTTATTAGTTTCAACGTGAACTTTTTTAACAATATCGAGATGAAAGTCTACAATCTATGATGATTACCTTAGATTCCTTTCCTGAGTTTTCATTAAAAAGCTAAAGGTCACTAAACGGTCTAAAAAGGTTAGAATTTTGAAATAAAGAAAAAGGAACAATATCAAATAAGTCGATATTATTTCTTCATTTCATTTCATTACAAAGTCGAGGCTGAATGGAGGTGGTATGAAAGTGGAAGGATATTGTGATGTCCTCTGGGGCGCCCAAAGGCACCTTTCTTAAGTCTATCCCATCAGCGGCCAGACATTATCGCAAGATAAAGAAACGACCGCACCATGTATGAAGAAACGCCATTCATAGCCTTGTTTCGTAATGAAAAGACGTCATAGATGGCACGAAGTTTCCTAACAAGTAGGATAGGCAATTCGATGACACGGGTTCGCAAATCAGGCTTCAGCAATTTATTTCGGTCCCTAGAAAAGGATATTGGATCTTGTGAAGAATTGGTACAACATATACCTACTACTCGTAGTGAACCCTTGGACGATTTCTATGCATTCACTTAACTTAAACTGACTTTTATTAAAACCTAAATAAGACAGTTTTTTCAAAAAGTCCCTCGATTACAAATAAGTATGAATTTGGTAATAACGCTTTGACATTTGGGTCTCGCTTGCCCTTCAAAGGTCAAAGTCGAAAGAAATTTCGGTCAACTCAAGGATTCAGACGTCCAATCTACTAGATGACTTCAGCAAGAAACCCAATAGTTACTCATTTCAAAATGGATTGATTGCTATGGAATATATTGATATAGACGGTAAATTGAGCATACTCTCATCATACATGAAATTCCAATTGAATCTTTCCTTGAAATCTAAATATTTATTTGAAACAATAACTTCATACTCAAGAACGCAATAAACTAGCTAAGACTGAGTCTATATCTTAAAATCTTCATTATTATGTCGATGTTATCAGTTCGGGTAAATGACTTAAGCATGTTTCTCACATGTGCTCGCAATAGCGTAAAGAAAAAATAACTCGAAATGATGCAATATATTTCCAATAGTGGTTTCTAGTTTCTACAGTTTGTTCGAAGCCAGATCGGGCCCAAGGCCGTGGCTTGCAGGGAACCAAAAGTTACGGGTGTGTCAATTGGATAGTCTACGTGAAGCATTATATTCAATTATAATCGTGATGTTTTTTTCAGATTATTGCTAACATTATTGTCGTTAGACCTAGCCCATATGACGTCTCGATTGCGTATAGCAGTAAGGTATATTTTATTCGGAACGAGACCTTTCTTTGAGTTTTCCTTTAAGATGTTACTTCACAGAATTTGCTGCTCACTATCGACGCTACGAGATGACATGATAATACGGGGTGAACTTTTCTCAACAGGTTCGATTCGCCGTCATGTATGAGAGATTTAAAATAGGTTTTAATGCCGAATTATTAAATATAAAAACGAAGCAATGGTTCCAAAGAACAGATTTCGCTATATCTTAGTTTCTGACTTCTGTCTATTGACCCATTTGGACTCCTCGCCCTGTTTAGGCGTTACATATACCTCTCCAGATAGGCCACATCTCAACTATGAGCTGGTAAATCAAACACGAGGGCTCAGTGTTCAGAAGTAGGACGTATGAAGGCAGTTGTAAGTCACGTTTGTCTGATTTGTCTAGCAATAGCGACTTGCTAAGGTATCGCAATCTTTGTTACAAGTCTCATTCATAAATAACCGTTAAGATTGTCAAGTCTCGTGGTAGGAGAGGCACAGACTGCTGTCTAGGTTTTTGTCATGTATTATCAGTAATCATAATAGGCATGACGAACAATTTTGAAATCTTCTTTCGTGATAAAGGTACACATGTATTGTATACTAAAAAAACTTTATTTCGGTTTCAAAGGTCAGTTTAACAAAGTTTGAGGACATTATTCTAGTATTTTATCAACAGCGCGCGAAAACGCTCGCAGGTGTCATGGCGTCCGTGTGACGTATTTGTAATGTAAATATCAAGTGTCTGTCAAACTCACTTGTATGAAATACGACAGTGACATTTGTTGATTTCCATTACAGTGACGTCATAGTGCGTGATTGACGTTTGAGTCAAAATGGCGAATTGGAGTATTTTATCCTTTTACTTTATCGAAAATCTGATTAATCTCAGATTTTAAAATCAAACTAAATGTGTCTTTTAAATCCTTTTAATATGTTTTTTCCCCTAATGTATTCAAATCGTTGATTATTTGATACTGTCGTCATGCCTATTATAGAGAATTCAAAAGACTTCTGTACCCACGTATTTCTACAGGCAAGAGGACCTTTTGTATCGATGGGTTTTATTGACCTCTCAATTTTAAATTTCCCAATAAATTAAGTATACCTTGCGACCACCTACTTGCCAAAGAGAGCAAATCATTACATTCATATTTCAATCTTAACAGTTTAGTGAGACAATGGTTTCAACGTGTTACATTACATTAAGCATTTGATTAATGTACATGTTACCAACTTTTAATAAATTACATATTTTTGATACAACACAAAATTAGCTCGGCAAGACTAACGCCCGAATTCACAAACGAGAATCAACGCTAAGCACGTGCTCACGCTCATGCTGTCCCTTTCGTTTCTATTGTCATTTTACGGGACAGCATGAGCGTGAGCGCGTGCTTAGCGTTGATTGATGTTTGTGAATTCGGGGGTAAGTTTAGGCTTCAGAATGTTCCATTCACCATGACGACAACAATAACTGTGTCTCTAACTAGGTACCTGCTTTTTGGAAAATAGGTTCGTTCTTTTTGTTTTTTTTCACCCCAAAATTCACAAACGTCAGTCAACGCTAAGCACGCGCTCACGCTCATGGTGTTCCGTAAAATGTCAATAGTACTGAAAGTGACAGCTATGTTTCAGAGGGAAGTTCAACTTTGATTTGCGTTCGTGAATTCGGGGGTAAGTCTGGAGTCTTAGTAGTCTTTTTTGTGTCCGAAAAATCTTAGCCAACAAATCCTCTTTCGCCATGAAATGGTTTTGCTAAGTCTCGTAATATTATACAGAGAAAATCTTTTGCAAGTAAGTTTAGGATGTAAGCTTAGCCTCTGCTGCTTAATGAACGCGAAGTGGTAATCATTTTCAAACATAGTAGACGTCTGAATTCTTGAGTTGATCGAAATTTATTTCCTCTTTGACCTTTGAGGGGCGAGCGAAACCCAAATATCAAAGCGTTATTACCAAATTGGTACTTATTTGTACTCAAATTATCGATGTTTTGGAACATAATATAGCTCTTACCCCAGAAGCCAAGCAACCCGTATAACGCCGGTAGGCTCATTTCCCTCGGTGAAATGTAGGCTTCTGACCGTGCCGTTCGCATGACGGCAACAATCAGTGTGCCTCTGACTACCCCATTGGGAATATGGTAGTGAGGGTATGTTATGTGTTATGTAATTTTCGTGTAATATTGTAGGTATTGTATGTTGACATCTGCCGACAAGCAATTTAAAGGATTTCTCTCTCGAATACCATCTTAATCCCGTCTGCCATTGTAGATCCCTTTAGCCGTATACCGTCATCCAACTGTCATGGTGAATTTGCATTGGACCCATGCCATGAATACTAATTATGGCGTCTGTGATTTTATCCTGTCCTGCTTAATTATGTTGTCTGCGTGTTCGAACCTTGCTCAAAACATTTATGCCACGAACATTGTTTTCTAATATTTATGTCCGATACTACACCCCTCCAACAATCCGCACTGAGCCCGCGTGTTGAAGTATGGCTCGTTCCACCTCATAGTTGAGGTGAGGCCTGTGCCCATCAGTGGGACGTATATTGGCAGTTTATGTATGTTCCTATAATTGTGGGAACAGTTAGCCATAAATCATGTGTTTATACTTTAACAGCTATAAATATGCTGTTTCTTATATTAGTGTTACATATTAAAACGAAAAAAGCTTTACGGAGTCTAGATACTCATATTTAAGTCATCCTGCTATCTCGAGTATCACGACTGCTGTAAGCTTATAAGACGGGTTTGAAAAAGATAAAAAATATCAAAGTTGTTTTACATTAATTGTGTTTACTCTTTGTCTGGCTTTCACCATCTGCATCTGACAACCTTTTTCCATAAATTACTATTGTAGTTTAGCTTTGATAGTGTTCCTCAGAGTTTTTAGCTTCAGGGGCATCAACTGCTCGGAGATAGATATAGAGTTTGATGACTCTCTATCCCTTGGTTATTATTGATTTTAGCATTTTCTATATACATTGCACTTCGGTCGCACATTGGTTAGTGCAGTCGCCCGGTTTGCGAAAGATGCGGGTTCGATTCCTCCTGCCTGATGCCAAGATGACTAAATGTCTTTTTCTGGTTTTCAGATCTCTATCCCCTGTTTGGTTACGTAAAGAGGAAGTCTAAGACATCGAATAAAGCATTACAGAGAGATATCACTCGTAGTGCCTTTAAGTATTAAACAACAATAATCATTTTTCCTTTCTTTAGAGTGAGATGACCGCGTATAATGAGATCTCAGATGTTCATTTTAATGTATTATTTTGTTTGTTTTTTTATTATTTGATCACAGTGAGACAGCAAAAAAAGTAGTGAATTATAATTAACGACCTAGTACAACTATGTTTTCTCGAGTTTATTTCTAACAAATGACCAATTCTACATTTATAAGCATTGTCGTTTATCGATTTGTTAAATTGATAATAAAAGCAATTTTTACGTACGTGTAATGATATGCATTGATATATTTGCTCTTGACCCAAATTTTCTTATCTATTGCACGTTGATGCTAAATAACCTTCTTGTTGTCAACGTATTCGTGAGGTTATTGAAATTAGTTAGTGCAATAGTAACTTTTACCTACGATTTCGCTTTCAGGCCTTAATTTTTTGAAAAAGGCGCATAAACCCCCTCACTGAACACCACCATAACTTGCAGGGAAAAGGAGCCTCGTCAGTTCAGTCGATATATTACTTAAGTTTTTAATTTCTTATTCATCATAGAACTGACAATACTTAGCAAAAACCATAAACTCGTATCAAACTAACAGGTTCTAATTTAGATACTTGTATTTTTTATTTATTTAACCTTATGTGTCCCACTTGACTGCTGAGCAAAGGTCTCCCCCAAAGCTTGTAAGTTAGGCTAGATAAAAATTGTCAACCGTGCACTACTAGTATTTTTCAACTGACAATCTCCCTATATGCAATCTAAACAACTGACTAGTACGTCGCTCGGTCGGTGGCAAATTACATTGAGTAAAAAGTACCTTTCCTATCGACGGATCTTCTGCGATGATGATGATGTATATCGGAAACTCAGAAGTCACCTTTGATCTCGTGTTTCTCTCATTGATTTCTGGTACGAAAGTCGGACCATGCAGTAAGTGCATCTGAGTATTCAATCGGCCATTTTACTTTACTTCATGTATAATCCTACTAATATTATAAATGCAAAAGTTTGTAGGTATGTGTAGATGTGGCGTGTTGCTCTTTCACGTAAAAACTACTGGATGGATTTCAATGAATCTACAATAATATAACTTATGCATCTGAATGGGACATTGGCTACAATTCATAAGGATAAATATCTTTTTTTTAACCCAAGACTATGCGGACGAAGTCGCGGGCGGCCGCTAGTAATGAATAAATTAATTTATTAGCGGACAATACACTACGATCGAATTCTGCGAAGTATATAGCTCAGCCACAACCACGTTTCCTTCCTTTAAGTATAAGTAAACAAAAATAAATCTTATTGTTCAGGAAATAGAAGCCATCGAGGAGCAGTGGCGGACAGAGTCTGCAGAGCTGGTGACAGCAGTTGGGCGTCTTCAAGATGAAAACAAACGTCTCAGGCGGACTATCAACGCGCCTGGCGATGGTGAGTTGATACAATTTGGTCGTTATTTCTATGGTTTTATAGATTCATCTTGCTTAACCTCGCTAAGAATGGAAAACGTTATTACGTTAATTGAAAGTTTTTCAACAAATATTTTTGAAGGATAAGCCCTCATTGTCGTAGAGAGTGAAAACATTTTACGAATATTGTAGCTAATTAAAACTGCTAAATGTATAACAATGAGAAGCATGCTGAATTGTGTGTTGAATTGAATGCAGGCTAAAATACAAGGTGACCTTGTATTTAAATTGATTGATATAGAGCTGTATTCGTATGAAGTTTTTCCCTAAATACGTTCTGCTGCTTAGGCACATACGCGTTGTTGTTGTGCTCAGACTTTATACCAGACGGTCCTTTTAGTGTTTCACAGAATACTAAGAGCAAATGAACCTTCCTGCTTGAAGATAAAATACACTTTAGCTCTTACCGGCATTGCACACCTACTTGAAAAATTTACCTGAATGTTGAAAATAAACCTAATCGTTGTAGGCGAGAGTTTTCAATTACTGGTCTGAATCCTGTTGTCGCTGCTCCTCACTCATTAGGATTACGAGCCTATGAGTTGTGGAGTCGTCTCGTGTTTCGGCGAGATAGAAATCACATTTAGGTAAATGATTTTTAGTTAATTTAATTTCTTAGTAATTGACCTGGCGCGATGGCGTGGTAATGCGCCCTAGGGCGCCCTTCACTGTGGCACGGATCTCGGATAAGGGCGTTATTGTAAGGGGGCAATCGGATATTTGTTTTGGCATATATTGTGTGGCCAATTTACGAGTAAATGGTGTCAGATTCAGAACAAATTACCCCTAAAATAATTTGGTTTCAACTAATATCTTAGGTGATGGGTATCATGATTTCAAAATAAATTTGCAACAAAATAATGATAACTTCCCGTTTCTGGGCATAAAAAAGGTATTGTATAAAGAATTTTGTCACAGACTACATTCGAAGCAGGCTTGTGGGCACGGTCGCGAATAAAAATGAAGTCTTATATTTTGCTAGACGTGTCTTATCAATCTTGTCATGTTCTCCGAGGATATTTTTAGATCTAAGCTCAACACGGATGATAATATCACTTTAGATAAAGCGCCTCGTTTCCCCGAACAGCTGTTTTTCCTGGGGGTTAATTTTCTCCCTCAGGTGTCACGAGGTTGTTACTCCGATCGATGTCTCGCGAAACCGGCTTTCGTGGAATAATTGGTTTTAGCCCACGTCATTTGCTGGTCAATTGAAATGGAATGGAATGACGGGGAGTTACCATGATTGGTACCATGGTTGGTTTGTTTGCTAAGCTATTTTGGATTGCATCGATTCCGTCGCGGAGAACTATTTAGATAACACATAACATAGGTTTTATTAAAATATAAGTGCCATTTCAAAAAATACACTCACGTTTTTGAAATGACGTGGTTGTGTCAAATGAAAATTTAATAAAAACCATATTTGACAACCTACAATTTAGCCTTTGTTGACCCTGTCCCGTTCCACACAGGTACAAAATCCAGGAAGGAAAATATAAGGTCCTTTTAATTTTGAAATATTAATACAGATTGATTCTCCTATTCGACGCGGAGAAAATCGAACATATCAAAAATCCAGAAAATGGGTCCAGCTGTTTTCAAAAGAACCCGAACCAAGTCAGGTTTTTTCAAAAATGCCACAATTTTCGAAATTTTGCAATGCCATTTTTTTTTTGGTGACAAAATGTCACTGTGTCCAGACGCCCCTAACCCATATAAATATTAGATAGTCAAATTGAAGACAGTTCCACGATGCAATTTTTGTACTACGGGACAAAATGTCAGCTGTTGTGGTCAGCTACCGAACTTAGATTGCAGCAACCAATTTATTCTTAGACAATATTACAAATCCGAACATGTGTATTTGGTAACTGCGATTATCTTTAACAGTTTGATGTAATCTAAATGAGGTTTTGCGTGTTGAATGAAACAACGGCGTGTAATCTCGTTTGCCACGTTTCGTTGCCGTCTTTGTTTTTCCGTGGTTTTTACCTCAAATATTTTTTGATTAAAAGCCGAGACATCAGATACCTTATTTACCTTTGCTTGTTATGGCGTGATGTTATGCTCTTATTGATTTCGAAGCACAACTTGTTTTTAGGAATGAATAGAAAACATGTTCAAATTCTTGTCACTTACTCATTTCTGGTTCGTAATGTATATTTCTATGAGAAAGAAAGATAAGTGTGTCAAGATATTATAAACATTTCTGTGATCAGAATACTGCAGCTATTATTGTCTTAAAATAAAGATACAAGATGAAGAGTCCTAATGACCTTGTGGCACGCAGATGCAGGTTCCGGGTGCGCCAAAGTTCACCTAAAATTGTAACTCCTAAAATAGGAACTCCGAAAATTTTCTTCCTAAAATTTTTCATCCTAACAATCCCAATTCCTAACTTCTCTTTTCCTAATGTTTTAGTTCCGAATCATTCAACTTCATAATTTCGATAGCCATAAACACTTATATCCTAATTTTTGTCAACCTAACCGTCTTTGACCCTAATTCTACACTGGGAAAATGAATCTGTTTTCTATGAAAACCTATGAATTATTTGTTAAAACAACTAATTGGTATACTTGTCTGCCCTATACTAGAGTCGGGGCGAAACCGACACGGATAGATTAGGTTAGAAGGTTTAAGAAGGTTTTTTTAAACCTTCGGGGTTATTTTTTTTAAGCCCTTAAAACAGCTTGCCTGATTAGCTTGCTGCTTGCGTTAACCCGAGCACTTTTTATGATATTTAGCAATGTGCATTTATTAATGTGTGTATTCATTATATGGTTATGAGAAATAACATTAGGAGATAAAAAATTATGAATTGAAGTTTTAGGAAACATGAGCGTTATGAACATCGTCATTAGAACTACAAAAAGTATGACAGAAAACTTTAGGACTAAAAATTTTAGGAAGAGTGATCATTCGGATCACAAATCGTTAGGAAGAACAATTTCGGAGAAACAACTTTAGGTTGACTCACCTAAAGTTGTTTCTCCGAAATTGTCCTGACCCGCAGGTTCCAATCTCATCTCATGCCTTGATCAAGTAGTTTTTTCCTATAATTCCTATGTTCAGATAAAAATACAGACATATTATTTGAAAGCTAGTTTCATTGCAGGTTTGAATCTTGCCTTACCATACCTTACCATACCTTGAAACAGCTTTTTTCTTTAATAAAGTACGTGGGATCTAGAGGGTTATTAAAAAAGAAAAAAAAAAAGTACCCCAAAGTCTTGCTGAATTACCTCTTCACAAGTTTATATCGCTAGCCGAGTTTCTTGCCGGCTTCTTCTAGATAGAATCCAACACGTCCGAACCGGTGGTAGAATAACATTATTATTTTTTAATTTTTTATGTTATTATGACTTGTTATAAGTGATTTTTATTTAGTTTACATGAATGGAGATTTACTTTACTTTACTCTATTTTTCCTATGCTTGTTCAATCTTCGATCTTCTTTTAGTTTTGTTAGCAACGTTGGAGAGTTTCTTTACAAACATAACATGTTCCTTCTTGAAGTACAATTCCAAGGTAGAACGCAAACCGCAAACTGCAAGCGACACTACTGGTTTCTTTGAATCTCTATGAAAGTGATTCTAATTCCAAGACGGACTGCAGACCGCAAACTGCCAAGTGACTTACTTTTGTTCCGAAGCGCAGCGCTGCCTTTACGGCCACGCTGGAATCACTTTCATAGAGATTCATATGAACCAGTAGTGTCGCTTGCCGTTTGCACTTCTATCTATCTTCGAATTAAGTTCCATTGCGTTCATCTAATTTGAATTAAGGAGACATTTTCTTGTGCGTGTCGCCTGTGTCGCGTGTATTGCGACGATGAAAAGTCAACTCTCATGACGGTCTGGTCCGTTTATCTGATTCTGACATGACTTACACTAGATTTTCCTAAAAGCTATGTAGGTACCTAAGTTCAAAGTCCCTTGTTCGCTTTTATAGAACCTTTATTTAAGTGAAACAAAGTACTCTTGGGCTTTACAAAAACCAATTAGTTACTCCTTCGCAAAGAGAAATTCCCTTAGCGCTGATGCCAGTAGATGGAACAGAAATAATAAGACATTTTTAAACTCCACTGGCCTTCTCGTGTTTAATATTGGCTGCATCAACAAAGCGTTTGTAATTTGTTTTTCTTTATTTCGTTAGATTTTATTTATTTCTGAAACATATTTTGATAGGTAATGCACAAAATATCTTTAAACTGTCTTGTGTGGACTAATAAAATTTTTCTTTCTTTCTTTCTTTCAAATAGTTCGTAAGGACTTAATGATTAAAAGGAACGTATGAATCCCATATTTAATGTTCACGTTATGTTCTAAAGAAATCAGCAACCACATGGTAGAATCAAAACCCTGTGTTTAAACCGCGTGCCAAATAAATCTTCAATAAAGTTCATTGCTCCAAAAAGTAGTGCACAAAAAAACTGGCGATATATTGTAATACAAAACTGTTGCTTACCTGTCGCTGCCTTACTTCGGCTGGGCTTCGTAATACCTTAGCCAGATTTGTTCCAAGTAACTCAAAAATAAAAAAAATGCGCTAGAATATTTGAACTTTTTTGAGAATCTTTGTTTTTCATGTTTTGATAATTGGTCCAAAAAAAAGGTAAGCGACAGTTTTGTATGACAATATATCGACAGTTTTTTTGTGCACGACTTTTTGGTACAGGTGGGAGCAATGAACTTAATTGCAGATTTATCTGGCATGGAGTATAATAATGTAATTATTCGTACAGGCACAAGCGCACCGCCGTCACCTGCGCGAGAGCACGACCAGGAAGTGCTGTCCAGACTCACCAGCACAGCGGAGAAGCAACGAGCGACCCTGCGCCACCAGGAGTCGCAGATGCAGGAGAAACAGCAGATCATCGATGGGGTGAGTTCCTTTACCCCTTTTTTTGCTTGAGTAGGCGATTTGACCACAATCTCGTCTGATCGTAAGTGATAATTTGGTCTATGGTTATCTACTACCATAGACCAAATTATCACTTACGATCAGACCTAAAACATGGTTGTTCACTATCATCATGTTGTACTTATTCCTATTCTTCCTCTCTGTCGTTTCGCTCTTGGCAGAGCTGTTCCTACCTCCATGTGACCACGACGGGGTCGCTTTGGTGCAGTCAGATAAATGGCATCCTAATGCGGATATTTTTGGTCAGTCCAGCAAATTGGTGACCTGCCGCGGGATCTGGTTCCCTCTACTTAACTCTGCACGACAAGCCTCTATATGGAGTCACTAACCCGCCTTGAGATATTCCGAAACTTACTCCGAAATTCTTGTTCAGGAGGGGCCAAGGTCTGCAGGACCATGGATTATTACCACTGTGGTTATTCAATAACAAGACAATTTGATGAAACCAATCTAGCTGTTCCTAGCATAGGTGGTTTAGTTATGGTGATTTGGAATTCCGGTCTTTAGAAGTAGAAAATACTCAATTTCTGAGGTAAAAACTAAAAATACAATGGATTAATTCAAGGTCGGCTCTAGGCTAACTAAACTATAACTTCGTTATTGCTTTAGATCAGCTAAATCAATAACGAAGTTATAGTCTTTTTCTTAAGTTTTTTTTTATTGTCATTAACTAAGAATCATCTGGCATAATTATGTAATATCATACCACTTATAGTATTGTATATCAGTATACAATACTAAAAGTGGTATGATATAGATGAGACTCTACATCTAAACTACACTTTTAACTGAAAACCCACAAGCTCAAGATTGGTGAATTTGGTCCAAGTGAATTAAGGTAATAGTGCTGAATTTATCCCAACTAGGTCAACTTAATGATCTGAACGGTTTAGCGCTAAGCTCGCCCCATTTCCTATCTAATGCAATTGGAATTAAGGCTCTTTTTATCTTAAAGGTGTGTTACCAACTGACGTACACGTGTCGTTTGTGGGGTCGTAAATGTTAGGATCGGTGATGTCACCTCTTTTAGGCAAGATAAATATACAATAAACATTCTGTTGTCTGTCGTATTTCTTCATTTAGACGTAATTACTACTTTACATTACATTGTTTATGCTGATAGCATTATGAAAGTAGGGTGCTAACAGTTATTGCTTGAAACAATCTTGATCTGTTATTAAGGGTTAGCCAATGCTGTATCTTTCTAGAAAAAAACAGCCTATTAAGGTCTTAGGCGATATTTGAAACTGCGTCTTCTGCATACTAGGCCGCTGCTCTTACTACTCAGCTACTGATAGCCTCACTGACTAACATAATCTTTTACCTTGGGTTTGATTGTTTTTTTTTGAGTATTTAAAATTATTCATGGTAATTCTTGAAGCTAAATCTCTTTCTGCCAAATTAGCTGTGTCTATTATCTAAAAGTCCAAGTCCAAGCCTCATTACGCTTTTGATTCAGATTATTTTATTCACCAATGCAACAGAAATATTACAACAAATAGCAGTTCACTTAAAAGTGATCTGTTATCTATATCAACCTAAAATACAATGAACTGAATTATGTTTCGGCATGAGATCAGATTTTAGTAGTACTAGGTATCTCAACTCCGTTATACAATATAATTATAGCTTATATTCAACTCCGTACGTTCATTATTGGCTTAAAAGTTCTGCTGTTCATTTATACAGTTTCTCTCCCACAAACTTTTAGCTCCCATAGTTGTTCTAGAGGTAGTTTCATGCAACTAGTTCCGTTTTCATTATTTATTCTAAATGAACCTGTACTTATTCCTTATTATGTATGTATTTTAGGTTCATTTACTCTTCACCTACTTCGAGATTATCACTACTGTATTAAAACTGTTACTCAGTTCGTCAGTTTCTGTTATATAAAAGCATATAATATGCATATTCATACTAATTATGTATGACATAAGAAAACGGTATTGCGTTTTTAAATAATATGCCTATTCAATTGTTTATTTTTGGTTACAAGATAATTATAATGTGTTATTTAAATTGTTGGTGAATTCGTTTTTAGGTGATTACATTGTAAATCCGTATACATGATTCATTCACGTTAAGTCTACAAAATATAAGAATTAAAATATGTTATGTACAGTCAGCATCAAAAAGGGGTTAGCTTACAAAGAGGTCAAAAAGGTGTTGGCAGGTTTAAAAAAAGGTATTGTAATACTACAATGACAGTATCGTATCTCGTTTGAAGCGTGACTGAAATCTGAAACAAGTAACACACTATTCAAACGCAGTATGTAGTGATAAGGTTGCTTTTCTTAAATACTGCAGCCAATGATATTATATTAAAAAGGACGTAGATAGGGTTCTTGTGCTGAAAAAATTGTCACCCGAAATCAGAACTTCGAACACCTGAGCAAAGCATTGAAAATTGAAAGTTTGAGACGACACTGCGCAACATGTATCTGTCTCGTTTACGCTCTAGGAAATAATCGTATTACCTTGTACACACGGGCAAATTATAGGTACACGTACGCCAGGGGACCATTTTCGACTTCGCATCAGACTGACATAACGTATCTACCCCTTTCAAATATCATTGACTACATCATATTTGACCCATCTGTACATCATTTTAATGCAGACTGTTTGCCTTTTTAACTCTACAATTCAACGTGACTTAACCTACGAGCACAGGCTTATTAATATAATACATTCAAGACCGCATAAATCAAGTTGCATAATGTCAATTAGCAAAATAATATGTTAATTTATCCGACGACAGCGACAGAATTTGAACAAAACCGAAAGAGATTCAATAAATTATCAAGATAGTGGAGTTATTTAAAGTATTCGCTGCACTAAATGGTTTCATTTAGAACGTAGACGGTAATCTAATATTCACACACCCACTCGAGCATAATTAGTGTTTTAAACGAATGTACTTACTGACTGGAGATTCCGCCACTTAGGCTGATGATGATGATCATGCAATTTCCCAAGAAGTCGTGCGAAGTTGACAGGTTATGGGTATGGTTATTAGCAAGTGCTAATAACCATACCAATTTATTTGACATCTGGAGTTGTAAAATATGGATAGATAAGTATGGATAGGGCGTGATATGGATACCTACCTACCTATTGGGCTTGTTAAAAAGAAACCACTAGAAGGTCAGTGACGATAATGTCATTAGCTTCGCGCTTCAAGTTGCCGAAAACCCGTTTCTATTGAGCATTTTAGTTTTTTCATAGCCAGCTTTTATTAGCTGGCTTATTTTTTCAAACTCAAAATGTCTTTATTCAATTAGACCTTTTTTTTTTTTTGACCCGGAGGATATGACATTACGCATTCCCGTCCACCGGGGGGCAGACGGGTTATGTGGGACTCACCACTGGGGAAGGTGACACCCAGTGGCATACCCACTAAAAACTCCGGGACTCCCTCTCATCGTCCATGTTGGGGGAACTGCGGTGACTGGCACGAAGCCCACTACGCGGTCCCCCGGACGGAGCCCGCCTACACGGCGGGCAGGAAACGGCCCCTCCCTCTTGGGGAGCGGCCAGTAGGGACAGCCGAGGGCGTCGAACTGTCACTACCAGGCAGTGGAGGTGGCCTGTGCAATGCTGGTGCAGGTACCCCCGTACCACGCACCAGCTGGCTTCCTCCACGGAGAGGTTGGAGATGACGGGCGATTGTTCGCCGTCTCTCTCCTCTCCTCATCCTGCGGAGCGCGTTAGCAGCGGGATCTTGCTCCCGTAAGCGCTCCGCGGCCTCCTTTTCGGCCACCACCTCTTCGCAGAAGGTGGCGACCGCCTTCCAGGCGTCTTCGTCCGCCAACATGGCTAGGACGACGCTTGGAAGGCATAGATCTTATCCCACTATAGCAACAAGCTCGCTGCGCTGCGTGGCCCACCTCTGACACACCGCTAGGGTGTGGTGGGCCGTATCTTCTGCAGCACCACACTCGAAGCAGCGTGGGGCTCCCTCTTTCTGGATGCGGTGCAAATAGGAGGCAAAGCAACCGTGTCCCGTCATAATTTGCACCATCCGGAATGAGAGGGAGCCATGTGTCCTCGTGAGCCATCGGTCCAGGACCGGGGCTATCGCCTCTGTTACGCGGAGGCCATATTCCGCGCCGCGGAGGTCCGCCGCCCAAAGGCGAACCAAACCCTCGCTGGCCTCCCTGCGGACGGCCTCCCGTTCATCGGAGCAGTACGGCTAGTCCGCAGCCTTCTTGGCGGCCGTCCAGCGGTAGACGACCGCCAATACGTTTGCCTCCAATTCCCACGGAGGGATTCAATTAGACCTGTTTCAAGCGATTTTAAATCGACAAGAAAACAAACAAAAATACACTTAATAATACACTTAAAAACTATAGTAAAAATAATAAATAAATACACAGTATACAAACATAATGTGCCTGAACTACCGGTGTCGGAAAGTTGTTTCTGTACTGAGAAGAACCGGCAAGAAAACTTCTAGCTTAGAGTTCCTGCGGACTCCAGAATCTGTCCTCCCTCTTCATGGAGCCTAGGAGTTTCTCTAGTGGTTTACTTTCTTTCGACTATTTTACTGAACGTATAAACCTTCCATATTTATACTAAGTAACATAGTTTTACTTTTAGTTTTCACTAAAATAGTGTCCTGTGAACACAAACTCTTTTAAGTGCTGTGTAGCCGTGGTGGGTTTGTGTTCTTAAGATGTTAAAGTCATGTAAAAATAGTACAATGAACATTTTATGAACAAAATTTATCGCTGAGACAAGAAATCATTCAGCAACACTAATTTATTCTATAAAACTCGGAAGTTATATAATTCTTGGGGAAATATTACGTTGTAAGGGCGGACATCATAATTATACGGATTAGTTCATCGATTACAGTTTTTTTATTGATCGAAAACTGAATTATCTTCAATCTCACTGGTTTTTCTCATTGTCCAAGATCTTTTGCTAGATTATTTTCCAGCGGACGTCGCTAGATGTCCGTAGTCAAGCCTAGTCAGTGGCCTTAGTGCGGCTTGATAATATGTGCCAGTAAGATATCACTAATAGAAGTCCATAGTCAAGCCTAGTTGGTGGCCTTGGGTGGCTTAACAATATCTGACAGTAAGATATCACTAACCTCACACCCCTCCAACAATGCTCACTAAGCCCGCATGTTGGAGTATGGCTCGTGTCACCTCATAGTTGAGATGAGGCTGTGCCCAGAAGTAGGACGTATGTGTAGGTTGTAGCTTTTTTTCTGCTTTCAAATCTGAAATTGAAAAAGATTCCAGTATAGTTCCTGCTCTGGTTACTAAGATATACATAACGTTGCGCGGTTACAAGCATTATTCTGCTAAAAACTACATGTAATCAGGCCAACCTTGGTTTAATTGATATCAAGTAATTATGGTGGTAAATGTTGAGTATCATTATGGCATTGCATAAGGAATTAATTTTGATTTGATGACGTCGTAAACGTGTATCGTCAATCACAACTTTATCTTAATCTACACACTATGATTATTGGTGCCTTGAAGAGTGATAAATAATCAGTTAATCGTAATATTATAATAGCACGTGATGAAGTATAATATAGAGTACATTCCCGAATAGATAATATTACATGTATTTGATTACTATTAAAGCAAGGAGCTTGATACATCCTACCCAGATAATCATTTAGTGTCCACACGGGCCACTAAACGCCGCCACTCGCGTTTTTCCTGCAGTTTTCATACATTTTATATATGCTCGCCGCACACGGTGAAGCGGGAAACCGACACAAGCTTCAAACTATAGGAACATGACAGGTGGCAGCGTTTTGTTGCGCCACACACCGCCGCGTGTGCAGGGTACACTTAAAAGTATAACAGGGTTACAAAATATTCAGCTGTAGCAGTCTTTATGTTCGTCGGTGATTCAACTTGGACGAGTCCTGGAAACTGGTTTTCGTTAAAAAGAAGCTTAAACTCTATAAATAGCAACCCTATAAAGTCTCCGCAAAGCTCTTAAACAGAGCGTTAAAAGTGTTATCTATTTTTATGACTTGGCGAAAACTTTCAAAGAACCTCTTAATTCTGAAATTCCTTGATCCATTCGACGCGGCTGAGGCCCGCAACTTAATCCAGTGTAATTACAAAGCTTGGAAGATTAGCGGTGTCTCTAATTAGTTACTGTGTAGGAGAAGGACACACAATTTGAAACTAAGTACTTATCTTGTTGAAAACCAAGTTTTATTTGCTCTTTTATGTTTATATGAACACGTGTAATTGTTGAACTCAGAAATGTATTGATTAGACTAATGACATTGTCATCATCATGATCAACAAGCAAGACTTCCACTTCTGAAAATAGGCGTCCTCTAAAGTTTATGGAAAGGGTTGAAACTGTTGTAAGTGGTCGGTCTTCATCAGGTACATCATACTTCTACCTTGCCAGGGGGCGTAACGAGACGTCTTCTAACAAAAAATATTTAAGTATTGTTCGACCGTGTCCTCTTATTATGTGATACATTTATTTATTAGGTTAGTTATCATGTATAACAGTGGTTGATTAGTATGAATATAATATAATCAGAAATGATTACTCATTGAAGACACTTTGACATGTGATCTATTTGAATAATACTATTTGACTTCAACGTTTCAAATACGAAATGGTAGAAAATGAATGATATTGTTAGATCCCGCCCTAACAGAACGTAAAACATTAAGGTTGAGTTTTTGCCTCAGATTCGTCAGTTCCCAAGTTAATGGCTTCCCAAGTGGGCTGTGGATAGTGGAGACGGGATCTCACTTAAGGGTGTCACTATGTTCAGGACATATTCTCTCGGACAGAAATCCACTGGAGAGAACAAGAAGACTTTGAACAGTAGGATTTAGCATAACAACATCTTCCTTGAACTATAGATAGTCTATGCGCATTTTCCCTGAAGGCAATGGAGTGTTGTTGGAAGAATGTTGTGGTGCTTTTAAGCTTAATACGAGGATTCTGGAGGAGTTTTACGACGTTTAATCCGCATACTTTTCATACGAAAATGTATTCGGTTGTATACGAAAAGAAATTCAGAATTCAGGGTTATGATCTGATTACTCAGAGATTTCAGGTGATATTTGCATTGATGTTTTCCTATGAAAAATATATCCAAAACGTGTTCTTTTATAAGATCATACGGTTGCGAAGGAAAGCACAAATTCCAACAACGAATCATAGAGAGAGTTATGCTTTCGCTTCGAGATCTAATCTGTAAACTGAACAATTATGAAAGAATTAGTTAAAGCTTATTCAGCCGCCATAATGAGACTACAACAAAACTCTGAAAAGCTAACTATAAGCTATAAGAAGTATAAGAAATAAATATAAGAAGTTGTTCAGAATTTTGATGGGGTACCTTGTCGGTTCCTCGATGCTGATGTATGTAAATATGATCCATGTCTAAATGTATGTAGTATTGGCAAACCTAGTGTAGAATGGTCTTCGGCCGGGAGTAGTAACGACGAAGTAGATGCATCAAGCGGAGCGGAGGATTGGGCGTAATAGCGCGCATTGGGTAGACCTATATCCAGTTTATTAGGATAGGCTGAGGATGATGAGGCTCGTTAAAACCGGTGTCAGATGATTTGAAATGCATTCAGCCCGTGAAATCACTTGCGCGTTAAATGTATCAATTTATGAGTAATTTGATATTTCAATCCGACCGTGAAGGCACAAGTTATGTCTGATGTAGGCCGGTCGCCACATCCCAACGATAAATAGCATTTAAATTATGAATTAATTATATGAGTTCATTTTAACAAATCTGCCACGAATTGGAATAATTGAAATAAGGACCAACTAATTTGACATTTGCTTGTTGCATCGCGACCCACTAAAGGGAAATTCCAAAGTGGCACGACTCGTGGGACATTGGCCCCCTCAGAATACGGAACCATTGCGTTTTTCTCACCGTATTGCGGCAAGAAGTTTAGTGAGATAATTTAGAACGGTCACCTCATGCAGCATTGCAAGAATGGTAGGCCCCTTCGGTTAGACTATTTTACTTTCTATTTGTTGAACCACGAACAGACGACACACATTACGCGACCATAGCAGTGCTTCTTTGGTACCATTTCTGAAGTTGAAAAAATAATCTGTTCACGAAGGAAAGTACGATTGGCGCTCGTATTGCCAAATGCAATATTTTGTTAGTCAATCATAAGCGAAACAGAAATCTTGAGCGCAAAAAGTTCGATATTACGTGTTCTAACGATGATTGTGTTGATGATCAACCTGTTTATAAAAACATAGATATAATAAGGTAACCTTAAAACCTTACTAGCGACCCGACTAGCGAGGTTTAACATACTTAAAACACAAACTTCATAAACATAGAAAACATCCAGATCACTACAGACATGTTGGACACACGGATTTTTTTTGTACTGTAACCTGTGACGTGTGGTGTAGTAATATGATAAATAACTAGCACGCACGCATTATTCCTATAAACCATCCAGGAAAAAATAAATATCTAAAACATAGTAATAACCCCGCATCAAAATCCGTACGTGGATTAAGAGGAGTAAGCGGATATACAGACAGACAAGCACAAAAAACGAATTATTATAAACTAAAATAGAATAATAATAACTATTGGTGAACGTAAATTAGCTCTTGCTGACATCCGTTTAGTAAGGAATACCAATCATCCTCAGTTCAATGGACTCAAATCAAATTGCATTATCTATTTGCAGAAAGCGTTCTCTACTCATTAGAGCGTACTTCCTTCAATGTCAATTTGATAGATATCCGAATAAGGTAACTCGAGAAGCATGTAGTCCTCGTTTGCTCTTGTTCGTGATTCATCTTGTATGATAAATCTTTACTTATTTTTCGTATAGAAACATGAGCTCATGCAAATTGTAGACTGAGTTCCAACCGATGACGGTTCGGGTGACGTATGAGCAGAATAAGTAAGGGAAATGTTGGGTCGAAGATATATGGACAGACGCGAGTCGTGGGATTGCAGGGTTTGGCAGATATAAGAAGGGATTGTGTGATCTCATGGTCTGCAATACGAAGCTCAATAAATTGTTGCTAGCATAAAATGTACATACATTAATCAATTTTTTGCATTATTTGCACCACCAACAGCATTTTTGCTCGCTCGTGTTTGTTGTTATTACAGATTGTCGGATTAGTAAAATGTAAAATAAATAAAATCTCAATTTCCTAAAAATCAAATACATTTTATTTAAACTCTATTTATCTTTAAAACACACCCCACCGATCACATAATCATGTTATCATAGACCGTAAACACCATTTTTAAAGTTAACTAGATTTGTCCTTTTTGTGTTTAATCGTTTAAAAATATATTTTAAGAATTTTAATTCATACTCATTGTGGTGGCTGAATAAACGTTTTCTATTCCTAATAAATGAAATGTGAATTTCTTTTTACCTACAACAGAGAAATAAATAAACGTAATTCATCAAAATTTATGTTCATCTTCTAAAGCCCTTCAAAGAATTGAGTTCGTAACAAAAGCACTACTTAGTCGGCTCTACGGATAAAATTGAGTCAGCCTCTGACGTTAAGTACGCCACTCCAGCCTGTTTTATGCTAGCTAGACGAGTGTTGTTCTGTCTGTACTGAATAATCTTGTTATAAATTAAAATTTGTAGACTGGTTGGCATGTAGAGACATGAGAAAAAGTTCTTGACGTCTGGAACACATTTTCTATTGCTCACTATTGTTGTCTCCGAAGGTTGATGACAAAACTTAGCTATAAGGTCAGGTCACAGTAGGTTCAGAATCACACTTAGTACAATATGTCAAAAAGCAGCAAATAGTCATGGCAATTTGTATTTTTATGCCATGTTTCCGTGATATGAACCTCCTTTTTATATCACCCTCCCAAATTACAATATAAGTTCTTGAATGGATATAGAAACAAAGGCTAACACCATCACACACTCAACAACATCGTTAATTGACATATTGTTAAACAAGCGCAATATAATACCGTCACAGGTGTTACGTCAGCACCTATTTCTACATAGTGACATTTTGTGAACCCCTTTCAACCTAAAGGTGTGACGTAATTTATGTACGGCCTTTGCTCGCGTAATACGAGTCTTCGTGACACATAAAGTCACCTGAGTTTCAGTCATTACATACCTACAGGCTACACCGAAATTGAAAAAGTTAGCCAATTTGACAGTTTCAGTGAAAAATATAGAATTCCCTCGATAGCTGTAAAGTAGACGAAACTAAGTAAAATGAAATAACGTAATAAATTCATTTTTAAACAACGATGGTGCAGAAACAGTTCGGTCCGCCTGATGGTACGCTAGCCTTTGGATACACGTAATAACAGGGCCGTAGGCGCATTAACCGCGCGTTGCTGATCTCGTGAGTACCTTTTACAACCCTCGGAAAACTCCATGCTGTAGCTCATTGGAAAAACCTCGGTAGATAGTTCATTCCACAATTTGAGTGTCTTTTGAAGAAAACATCACAGAAGCTAAATTGTACGAGTCGCTACGCCGAAATTAGTTCTTTCCTGTTCCTGAAAATCGATTTAACCTACACTTGCAAATTGTGTGAACCAGTTACGTAACTCCCCTGCGGTTTACCAACACAACGCGTCAGAGTTGGTCCTTCGAGCCGGATGTACCTACCGAACCATAGATTTTATCTGCGAACAATTTTCGCCGACATGGACACTCGGGGTGCGGGCATGCCCCAGCCGTAATTTTGTCGTTACGTATTTTGCCCGAGGCTGGTTCCATTCGTTGCCAACATTATGCGTCCACACGGTCCGAAAATGTACATTCTACATACACGTACGTCTATGTACAACTTTCTGGCACGCTGCACTTATGGAGGGTGGCTTAAAGGTTGGGGTAGTATTTCATAATGTCTGAACGGAAAATGACTTGCCGAATAACTGAAATGTCACGTGAATTAATGCCGTTGTTTAAGTGCGTGCTTTTCTACATTATTTCACAGGTCTGGAAGTCTTTGGAAGTCAAATAAAAGCCGTTCATAACTCCTAACAACATTTGCTCACGACTATACGATGGGGTAACCAAAAACACACTGATTTTAGCCATAATGGTCAACGGAACCCTTCGAGCGAGCGCATTCAAACCCATCTTGTTAAGTTGGTGGTGCGGCTACCACCGCAACCAGGGTTGCTTACGTCTTGTATCCATTTTTTCTATTTGCCGGAAACTTCAACATTTTCATCATCAAAAGAGACATGACCTCTGTTGAACATGCAGTACCCCAGTAGTCTCGGCCGAAGTCCTGCGACCTTTATGAGGTCATTCGTCAACCTTGCAGCGTCTCACGCGGTGAAAACTATTTTTGAACCCAGAACGGGTTTTCTTCGGATAAATAACCTTGGACATCCATTCCAGAGGGCACCTAGCACATTTCACACTGCTGCTTGTACTGTGCGGACCGACCTCGCGACCACTGGGGCAATTGCTAACTTCTAACTATTGATCAAATCGTTCGTTCTTACTAGGTTTCTGAACTCAAAACCACACTGAATCCAACCTCCGAATGTTTAACCATTAGTCGCTAACCTGGTATATTTTTAAACATAAAAAGTATCCACATTTGTAGAGAACAACGTCTTTAGTGGACTAAATTATCCTTGTATTTTTCCGTAGCAAATTGTCAGACTCAGAACACAGCGCTCTGGACAAAATGGAAAAATGTCTCTCATTTTCCAACCGGGTACAGACATTAGTATTTTTTGTACTCGTATTTATAAATACGCTTACCTAGCCTGCCTAACCTAACCTACTTAACGAGGCCACTTTTATAAAGGTACCATTGGTTTTTTCATACATACTTAGTACGCTAACTATAACCCAAACGGGTTAGTCAGAGACGCACAGATTGTTGCTGACAAATGTTGAATGCTGAAAATTTACAAGCCCACATTTCACGTCAGTTTTGAACCCAACCTTGTAACTGACGCCGTTATCCGGATTGCATGGGTTTTTTTTCGGTGGTTCATCATCGCACTTAGGACAGCACCTCTACCCAATGTACCAACGGGCTGTTCATATTGGATTGGCTAAGAGGTTCATGAATATAAAATGCCTGCGTCTTTCCCAAGTCTTCCCAGCTGCTCGCTACATCAACGAGACTGCAGAACGTTTAAAAATAAACGCCAGACTCTAAAGGCTTTCTAAACGATATTAAAATACTCCGACCTTTAGACACCCCGGCTGGCCTCGTACAGACCACCCTCTAGTCGTGTAGTGCTAAAGTGGTCTGATTTATTGAATGACTCAGGCGGAAGTATACATTGCCACAGTATAATCTTACAGTAAGCTATCTACATACAAACGTGCCACTCTCGGTTTGAATGTGTGCGTGCGCGTCGCGTGCCGTGTCGCGATAACACGCACACGCAATTTCACGCACACGCTAGCATAAAATAGGGAGGCGGCAGTACGGACGGGCTGTGCCGCGTGTCTGTGTGCACGCTAGGGTAATAACTCGGCGGGCGGCCTTAGATAGCCTACTGTATGGTTTATACTGTGACATTGCTGAGTCGCGCCACCAGCCACCCTATTTTATCAAATCAAATTTGGATTCAGACCGGGACTGTTCGAACTTGTGAATATTTCGCTATCAGATTACAATAGCCTCTATTCAAAGTATCGTGAACAGCCAAACTATTGTTGGTCAAAATATTCCAGATAAACTAGTGTACACAATGTACTAGTTACACTTAAACTGTTGCCTTCTGTACTATGATATTAAATAACAGAAGCAATAATTATATTGTTCTGAATCCAAGCTCCAGTTATCTATTAAAAATCTGGTTAAGTATTTTAGAGCTTTTCGTTTTTATAACTTTTTTATCGTTATATCAGTTTCATAATTTTATAAAGAATTTTCTTTTTAATGGAAATTCTTGTTCGACGATCGTGTGTTTACCCTGTCGTGTATTGTGATTGTGTCAAAGGAATAAGGTGCATAATTGTATGAATATGAATACATATTGACCCACGTGACTGTACACAATTAATTTGAAGTCTAGAGCAATCTGTTATTCTGTATTGAATGCTTTGGCTTTGTCGTCAATTGTTTTTGTAGTTGAACGTTATTAGCTATGTTAATAGGTATGAATATTAATAGTGTTTTTGTTAGCTCCTCAAGCGTGCAATTAGTTTTTTTTCATACAGTTTGCTACTAAGCTGCTGCTGCTATCGTCTGCTTGATTAAACAATTGCTTATTGCTTATTTTTAATTATTCGGTTTCTTTAAAAAGCTAACCTTCTCTATAGCCATCAACTCTAAAGTTCCCAGCCTACAGTCAGTTCGCGTTAAGAATGCAGTAATTTCATACTTGTCCTTCGATCGCCACCTAACCAACCAAATCGTTCCTTATCAGACAGTCAAGTCCATAGTGACCAGTTGAACGCATAACGCATCCTTAGGAACGATTTGATTGGTTAGGGGGCGTGCTAGATCGAAGTACAAGTATGAAATTACTGCATTCTTAACGCGAACGGACTATAGTTGCATTCGATGATTAACCTATCAAGTCTATAACAGATACTACATGGTGTTTCACGGGCATTTGATCACATCAAAAATAACTTTTAGCCACTTATCAAGAAACTCGATGAAAATTTCTAGTCTTTCAACAAACTCCGGCATGACGACAGTATCAAATAATCAACGATTTGAATACATTAGGGGAAAAAACATATTAAAAGGATTTAAAAGACACATTTAGTTTGATTTTAAAATCTGAGATTAATCAGATTTTCGATAAAGTAAAAGGATAAAATACTCCAATTCGCCATTTTGACTCAAACGTCAATCACGCACTATGACGTCACTGTAATGGAAATCAACAAATGTCACTGTCGTATTTCATACAAGTGAGTTTGACAGACACTTGATATTTACATTACAAATACGTCACACGGACGCCATGACACCTGCGAGCGTTTTCGCGCGCTGTTGATAAAATACTAGAATAATGTCCTCAAACTTTGTTAAACTGACCTTTGAAACCGAAATAAAGTTTTTTTAGTATACAATACATGTGTACCTTTATCACGAAAGAAGATTTCAAAATTGTTCGTCATGCCTATTCAGCAATGACTAAGCACCGGGAGTATTAATAGCAAAAAAAATCGATAGCTATTTCAAATGGACTGGAAACTGAATCGTATATTCAAAAGGTTGAATCTCGCTTGCTTCACTGGTTGATGGATCCAAACAAAATAGGAATGGATTTCAATTTTAATGTGCACTTGAAGAGGCTTTAATATAGAGCTGGAAATGAAAGATTAGCAGGTTTCATCATAATCTTTGCAATCAATCATTCTTAATTTTCTGTATTGTCATGTGATTTGAGGTGCCTAATCGTGCTAACGGATTTATAAATATGACTTATTTATCATTTTAAACATTGGATTGGAAAAAATATAAAAAAAGGTTTCTGATAACGTTGTATCTTTTGTTGTGTTGACGTATCTAATCTAAGTAGTACCCGCCCATGAAGTTAAAATGCACGGTATTTATCTTGAAAGCATGTACATTTTATGTTACAATTTATCGTTGTATCACATTTATGATTGATTCTATACTAGCATCACATGTTTTCAATAACAGATGTTTAGTTGGTTGTTGTAACTGAGAATACTCTACGAACTATTACAGTGATAGTTTTGTTTTAGAAGTATTCGTAGGTATTCGGTTTGTAATTGGTATTAAAATGGCAATTCTGGATTGTTTACAGTTGACAAGTCAGGTGGAAAAGCTGGCCCAAGTCAGTCGAGACCTCAGGCGTAAGCACAAGTCGCTACAGAATCAGGTAAAATATTTTTTCTTAATGAGTATTCTAATGCCCATTTTCCACCGGAGGGGAGTTGAGAAGTGTTTTAAAGAACCACCCCGATCGCAGATGTCCTTATTTTGTCATTCACTTTGCGCTTAAAGAAATAGTTGCTTAAGAACGCGGTCTTGAGTTAGAATAATATCTGAACCGACATTTAATTACGCTAGGGAAGATAAATAAGAAGAGATCGCCTAAGCTGAAATGACGCGCCCCTCCACTGCATCTACGAATACAAGCAAGCACCCTTGCTTGCGCAAATGCGGTGGAGTGGCGCGTCATTTCAGCTCAGACGATTTCTACCTAGATTACTCATATAAATACATAGTATTTCCTAGAAAATCAAAGATAGCTACTTCCTACATTTGTATTTGAAAAGATAATTATATCACTTAATAATATGATTTGGGATTTGAAATTACCTAACGATATTGATATTTTATTTCCAAATGCTAAAGTTAAATAATTCCACACAGATGCGCTTAGTATGCGAAGAGCGATCGGAACTGACGGCCATAGTGCAGGCGCAGCAACGGGACATCACCACGCTGCAGCAGGTCAACGCACAGAACCAGGTAAGATTATACATCCATTTTTGCTCTATGGGTAAAGGTCCTAACTGACGCGGTAAAGCCGGGATAAGATGCACACAGCGAAAAAATTTTAACAAACTTCGTTCGGCTTTGGCGCTAGAAAATATGCGACATAATTTTGTCCCTGTACACCACTGAGGTTGACGTCAACATCGCATGCTGCATCATTTTACATATATTTTTAGTGAAATGGCCACATCATGCGTTTACATAAATACAAATAAGGTGAGATTTAGACCCACTGCACTAACATCCATGCAATGGCCATTATTTGTTTTGAATCTGAGTTTTTCTTTTATCATTTAGTTCTTGATGATCACGCAAGAATAAATGTAAATCTATCGCTACAAAACTTATTTGTATTGCCAGACCAGATTTATTTGTATACCAGAAATGCCCACAAGTATACATTACGATAAATCCGCAACACAATGCTAAACCGGGAAATTTAATCCATGAACCCAACATTTTTGCTAATATTGTCTCATTAATTTAATTAATTATCATTGAAACTAATAATAGAGATATGAAAAGGTTAAATGCTGGAATTAAAAATTGAGTGCATGCAAAGTAGTCGACATACTCTTGCCGCCCTTTCACCCTCAATAGAATCGGGGTCAGCGTTGAATAGCGTCGCTGATTTAAATCCCAAAGAATATTTCCCTGCGAGGGTCGTAGTACAGTCGGCCGCAAATGTGGGTCCCACAGGAATTTATGTCGCTAGATCAAAGACAAGCGAAACATCTTACGGCGTAACTTTATACAGAGAATGTTTGTATTTTTACATAACGTTATCATGAATTGAACTTGGGTGCTCTTCAAATGTACGAAATATGCAAGCTAGGCGACTTGAAGTGCACTGGTAAGCAAAGAAATAGTATCTGTATAAAAATACACGTTTAAATATTGCTTCTACAGATGACAAGTTTTAGTTTTATTTCAATACTAGCGGCCGCACGCGACTTCGTCCGCGTGGACTTAGGTTTTAAAAAAAAAGTGATTTATCTTTATAAATTGTAGCCTATGTGCGATTCAGATGTATAAGCTTCATTATTGTAAATTTTCAATCAAATCCATTCAGTAGTTTTTGCGTGAAAAAGCAACACGGCACATCCACACATACAAACTTTCGCCTTTATAATATTAGTAGGTTTAGTAGGATGTACGAAGTGTTTGACCGCGAAAAGTTGGCAAAAGTGTTTATTTGGTGAACGTGTTGCGGCTGAAAGTTTATCTTAAGCTAACACGTGTTGTTGCCTAATTGACAACTATAACAATTATTTTATTGTTTGGTTCATTTACAGAAGTGCGCATCGTGCGGCGCGGCGACCCCCGACGGCCTCGACGACGAGGACCAGTCCTCAAAGCCGACGTTCAGCGTGCGCGAGCTGCGCGCCATCCTGCATGAGCGGAACGAGCTCAAGCTGAAGCTCAACCGCGCCGAGGAACAGCTGCAGGCGCTGCAGGTGGAGCCGCAGCCCGACAGGTGAGAAGTTCTACCATGGATCACCATAAGTGATCACTTTCCATTAGTGACCCTCAAAGCCGACGTTCAGCGTGCGCGAGCTGCGCGCGATCTTGCACGAGCGGAACGAGCTCAAGCTGAAGCTCAACCGCGCCGAGGAGCAGTTGCAGGCGTTGCAGGTGGAGCCACAGCCAGACAGGTGAGAAGTTCTACCATGGATCACCATAAGTGATCACTTTCCATTAGTGACCCTCAAAGCCGACGTTCAGCGTGCGCGAGCTGCGCGCCATCCTGCACGAGCGGAACGAGCTCAAGCTGAAGCTCAACCGCGCCGAGGAACAGCTGCAGGCGTTGCAGGTGGAGCCGCAACCCGACAGGTGAGAAGTTATATTATTTATTTCAATTTGAATGTTTCCAGGCAAGCAACGTCACGAGATCCTATGGTGTTGTAGTTCTCCATGGACGCAGGTTTCCGTTAGATCCTCTAGCTCATTTATACTGACTTTAGTAGTGCGTTTGATACGTTCAACCACTCTCTGCTTCTATCGAAACTGGATTCGTTTGGTATACTGTAGCTTACTGAGTTGGTTCCGAACGAATTTATAAAACATGTTACAGATAGTGGTCGTCATTGGATATGAATCTAAAAAATATTCAGCGCTTTCCGGAGTTCTTCAGGACTCCCATTTAGAACCAATTCTCTTTTTGATCTATATAGTCCAGTCAAAATAGACTAAATTATGATTCCAGTTTGCATTAATTCCCAACAAGCCGATTTTTGTTCAGGGCTTGGATGCGATCCCGTGTGTTTTTTATTGAGGTCAAAGGTCACGTTTTTTGCGTATATCTCTGAAACAATGAGAGCTATCGAAAAATGGTTCAAACAAAGTTTGTAGATCGTAAAATTGTCTACAAAACTAACTATTATCTAACTATCATATCGACATTGCTCTCATTATAAAAGATTTAGACAAAGCAAGCAATGGTGTGTATCAAATAAAATGCACAATAGGTTAGGAAATAGTTAGAGTAATATCTAAAGCTAGTTATAAGGAGTAGGGCACAACTAAGTGCATTGACAATGTACGGCAGGCATGAAAGAAAATGACGCTACTGCGTAAACCTTTTTAAAAATTGTCATTAAATTCAAGCACGCAAAAAAATGAAAAGAGTAGCCAACAAAAATCAAAATCAAAAATAGCTTTATTTAAATAGACCTGTTACAAGTACTTTCAAATCGTCAACATCCCTGGTTACCACGTCAGGGGGAGAAGCAGAAGGGGTAAACCCCAAAAAAAAATATCATGACGCTTCTGACATTGCTCTCATTCAAAAAGATTTAGACAAAATGAAGCAATGGTGTGTATCAAACAAAATGGTTTTGAATGCCAGTAAGTATTACCATATTAAATTGACTAGGAAAAATAAATCCTCTCCACTCAAGTTATAGTATTGATCTTGCCGCATTGACTGAGGTGGTAGAGATCCGCGTCTTGGGCGTTGTACTGGACAGGTCATTTAAATTCACATGGCATATTAACAGTTGTCAGAAAAACATCCCAAATGCTAGGGTTTATTAGAAGGAACGGCAAAGATTTCCGATTAAGCAGCAACCACAAACTGCTATATGGACACTAGTTAGAAGCCATCTGGAAAATCCCAGTGTTGTTCGCGATCACTTGCTTATAATTCTTCTGGCATAAGCCATAGGTCGCCCTACAACGAGAATCAGAATCAGAAATATCCTTATTTATATGACCTGTTACAAGTACTTTCAAATCGTCAAAAACTTAATCAAACAAACAAAAACACTTAATAATAGACTAAAATACTATAATAGAAATAATAAATGAATACACAGTGAACAAACATAATGTGACTCAACCACAGGTGTCGGAAAGTCGTTTCTGTACTAAGAAGAACCGACAAGAAACTCAGCAGTTACTCTTTTCAATATCATCATCATCATCATATCAGCCGAACGACGCCCACTGCTGGGCATAGGCCTCCCCCAAAGATCTTTTCAATATGTTCTGTATAGTAATCCGTTAGTGAGTTACAATTTTATTAAGTACACACACAGTTATACAATTCAAAGAAAATAGTGCACAAAATTGCACTGTAATAACACTACATTTTCCATCGTTACAGCAGTTCAGACACGTCGCCGTCCATGAGTACGGTGGCGGCTGAAGAAGAAGAGGCCCCCGTGCAAGGGCCCCTACCGGCCGAGCCGGACGACGCACCCTGGAAGAGAAACAGCGGCATCAGGAAGTTGTGAGTGCAACACATACTAATAACTGGTTCCTTCTTTACAGGTCTTTCTAACCCCATCAAAAATACTAACCTACTTCTAAATATTTTCTGAAAATTTAGCAAAACCTAGGTTTTTTGTAGAGAATTTTGCTTGCAATTATGTTTTTTTGGGTAACTATGCATGATTCCACTTGTCCTTTCACCCTAGCGCAGGCATTTTCAACCTGTGTTCCACAAACTGTTGTGCAATGAAACCATAAATTTAATTTGTTTTTTTTTCATTTTTGATTAAATAGCATGTGGTGTTTGCGCTTTTCGTTAAAAAGCTTTGTTAAAATGATATTTAATTTCTACCCTTATTCACGGGAAAGCGGTGAGACTTTGAAAAAATTAAGGTGAAGCAGTGAAACCTAAAGGTTGAAAACCCCTGTCCTAGAGTTTCATTCGCATATTAACACTTTGGTTTTTTTTGGTTTTGGTATAGTTTAAGTTGTGGTGATGGTTTGGTCAGATTTCATATTTCATTTTGCAATTATAAACACTTATTTTCATGACCCTTTCGATAAGCTATTTTTCATAACCTGAGATTAAATTATTGATTTATAGAATTAGCTACTACTGAAAGGGGATTTTGGGTTAACGAGAGCATGCTATTTGGTTTTATGAACTCGTTTTAATCATCACACGTTTTCGCGATTACAATTTTAAACCTGTGGTTCTATTTTACACCCACGCACTATTCGCTTTATTTGGTTCTGGTACATTTTTCTCATTTTTGTTTTGGTTAATTTGGGCTGTAGTAGTTTGGCATGTTAACTATAGTGTACTGTATTACACGTATTTCATAAATTGACGTCGGTTTTTCAAAATTGTGTTTGTCTTTTTAGGTGTTTATTTAATTGTGGAAAATGAGACCAGGGCCGAAAGAGATCATTGCATTACACGGGGATTGTAACCACGGCACGTTGCATGGAAAGTCCGATACTGACACGTACAACGGTGCTTATCGCTTCACAACAACCCAAATCCCTCCCTGTACCTGTTTATATTATTTATGTCTAGCACTGACCATCAAAGTTCATAACAATTATGAATATTCATCATTCATACAGCACAAATAATTAAGTCATTATTTGTCACATTTTGTATAGTCAATTGCAAAAAGGCCAGCCATTTTGACAATCATTAAACTTATTAATTTAATTTAATGATATATTATTTTTTGTGTAAAATATGTGAGTTTAAAGAGATTTCTACGCTGCGCCTCCGAAGATGAGTACTACAGGCTTCGCCTTCATCTGTAATCCACTTCTAACCTCTCCAAACTTAAAATTGGCAGAAACTCAATTTTTAAGCACTATTAGTCATGAAAAGTGTGTATCAAAGTTTCAATTGATAAAAACGGAACTAATAGCTTTTTTATTTAATTACTCCTATTTTCCACATGTGAATAGATGATCCTAAAAACTGTTATATTTCATTGGCAGAAAAGCATTAAATTCAATTTGCTACAATACAATTTAGGCTTCTTCAAGTAAAGAGAGTGAAAAGGCTATTATGGACCACATCATAACTTAAAATCAAGTGCGATTGTAGTCCAATGCCTACTATAACTCAAAAAAGGATCTATCACTTTTATATTTACGTTTATTAGCCCCAGTATCCCTATTGTTTTTTGCCCTATTATGTTTGTCCTATGTTTTGCCCCTAACTGGTCTGGTTGGTCAGGTTTTGGTTGGCGCTGACGACGCGCGACGAAGGCCGACGGTCGCCTCCGCCGAGGATCTCTTTCGGCCCTTGGTACTGAATGCAAGTAAGCCCGGTACGTTTGTGACACGACAGTGTACTCACATGATCACACAAACGATTGACATTTAATCGCAATTTTGACAGCAACTGAAGAAAGAACAAACAAAAATCAAACAGTTATTTCAAAAATGGGTGAATAATGCATTGGAATGGTAGAACACTGTGAAGGGATTCCACTCGACTCACAAGATTTTACTGCGATTTACATGAAATCACTAGTTAGACAGAAATGAAAGAAAGAAAAGAAGTAAAAAACTATTCCATCAGTAAAAAATCAATAAAAAATAGGTACTACAATCGAGAAAACTTCCTCTTAAGTTACAGAAAAAAAAACTTTCACAGATGTACATCTGGGGCCCAAGTCTGCTAATTTTAGAACGCTTCAATTGAATCGTAATTGAGTCTCAATAGGCTAATTTGACACTTTTTCTATGAAAAATATGTCTAATTGGACAGTTGATAAGGATTTGATTGGTTAGGGGGTGTGCTAGGTCGAAGGACAAAAATGAAATCACTGCATTATTAACCCGAACGGACTATAAACAGCTGGAATCATATTGCTTGAGTCAATTACGATGCAATTGTAGCGTTGTTAAATTAGCAGACTTGGGGCCCTGATCTGATACTTACAATATGAAAACATAAGTAAATCACTAATTGCAAATAAATTATAATCTGAAATTGATAACTAAAATAATCTCATATTTAACTTTAGACCGCGACCAATGGAAACAAAGAAGGTTGTCTTTACACTAGCAATGCAGTGGCGTTTGTTATGAGCTCAGAAATCTAGGGACCGGGAAAGATCAACTTATTGATTTCAACTTACTTACTTTCTTATATTTTCGCTGTTTACTATGTTTTGAGGATACGATTCTGATAATTTGAAAACGGTTTTAGTAGCAGATAAAAAAAAACCCCTAAATAAATATTATCAATCAAAAACATTTTATGAAAAAAAGAACCAAGGAAACACTAACATAACTTTAACTAATATTATTCGCAATGGTATACAATAACATGGGTAGGTATAACAAATCTCTGCATGAATATATCGGTACATCTATATTCCATTCCATTTTTGAATGGGAAGACCATGGTTACAGTAAAATTAACACATGTAAAGTCAACGGTACATCACGTACCTATTTCCGATTTGTATCCTGCCCTTGCCAAATTACATTATCTGCAAAATGACAAGGAGAACTGACTGGAAATGGGTAGCGTGATGTGCCGTTCACCGTACATAACTGAATTATACAGGGTGATTTTTGACTTATTATTTTAGGAAAATCCAGGCATTTCTATAACAAGTTTTAATGATTAAGATGACTCAACTTTGACCCAATTGTTGATAAACACGTTTAGTGTTTCTAAGCCGATTCTAAACCACCTTTTAAATTTGTGCTCTGAAAATTCGCTCTGTTTTAAAAATTCAATGAATGCAGCAAGTAAATCATGTTTTTTTCTCTTGCAGTTTTCGCAAGCTCTTTGCTGAGTCTGATATCACCGTGGGGTCATTCCCGCGGCGCTCGCTCTCCTCGCTCGCCAGCAAGATGTCCGCGCCCCCCGCGCCCCCCACCGCCCCCGCGTAGGCACTCCCACCCCCCCCTCACAGACATCACCACGCCTCACATCACCAACACCAACACATATCTCAGGCGACACTCAGACAAAGACCCACAGTCCAAACTCGATCTACGCCAGGAACTACTCAACGTCGATCAGGAATACCACTCCTGGCTCGGAAAGTACGAAGATGTCGGAAGATTCCATCACGATATACCCTTACAGAGGTCAGTGTCACTAGATAAAGGCGTAGATATAGCTCACTATTTGCAGACGATCGGCTCCGATTGGTCGGGCAGCAGTGTCCACTCGACCTGGACAGTAGATTCAGAGGAAGACCGCGTGGTTGAGCAGTACAGGAGCTTGGAAGATATCCCGGCTTCTCAGTACAGAGTGAGAAGCAGGTATGCATCTTCAGATTTTGAAGCGTTTGGGCGGAGCCAAGCTTTGTCAGTGTTGAGGGACAGCTACAAGGGCATAGACATAGGAAGCTCTAGTTTATCACCACAGATAAAGAAATTAAAGTGGACTTACTCGACAGCAAACTCCTTTGAAGAATTCAGAGACTTAAAAAATGAGCCTGAAACTGAATTCGTCGGGGCCCAAAAGAGATCGTTGTGCAGGAGTTTTTCAATGGAATCGAGTAGATCGAATGAGAATAGCGATTTGGACGCTTACAGACAAGGAAGCGGCAGACGGTCACCACAGTATAAAAGAATAAAAAGAAACCTGTCTCTAAAAAAATCACTAGAAAACTGTGGCATAAAAGGCGACAACGAAGATAATGAAATTGACACATTTAGGCCTTATTTTAAAAATATAACTGTACCATCTGGTATACCAAGTACGACATATACGTTTGGAAAGCGGTTAGAAACGAGAAATTCACCATTTGTTTGGAATTTGAAAACAGACCTTTCTAAACGGAAAAACTCTATTAATTTTAATAATCCTGACTGCATGATACAGAATGACAAATCTGTAGGGAGTAGTATTTTTCACCGAAGTACGACAGAAGTATCGGCCAAGTTGAATGAAGAAGAAGCGGAGAAGGCCCAGCGTCATAGGAAACTCGGAATATCAAATCACATGTCGTTTATAGGAACGAAAAACACGAATTTGAGGAAGGAAGTGTTGATCAAGCAGAATATAAGCAACTTCCACAGTTACGAAGATATATTGGCTGGAAGCCGTAGTCAAGCTCGTCGCCGGTCGAACGAAGCGAATACTGATGTAAATGTTACCCAGTCAAAAGACAGGCTTAACTTCCTTAGTGGCAACATTCAAAACTTAAAAAAAAAGCTACCCAAATACCCCTCTCAGAGCTTACAGGCGATCCCCATAGTCGTACTAAATAATGCGTACCGTTCGCACTCAATCAGTGTTGCCAAATCTAAAAATAAAAATCCTACCAATACTTCCAACTTAGTAGACGTAAGTAGAAATTGTGACTGTCAAATTTGTATGGAGGAGGAAAGAGAGGATCGAAAGTCGTTGATAAGTAGGATGTTGAGGACACTGTTTATGAAGATTGTTTCGTGTAGAGATTATGGTAGGAAGTTGACATATTGGGATGAGAATAACAACTTGGACGAAAGTGAAATGTATACATGTTTTATGCATGTACTCAAGTTGATGCTTGGTCTTTGGTTAAGGCATTTAGATCACAATTAATTTAGATAGTAGTGTTGTCGTCGGTAAAGGATTATTATATTAAATGTTACGAAGTTGTTACTTAGTATTCGTGATTAGTTCTTGCCATGACCTTTCTTACTCTTCTTCATTTATCATTAAAAATCTTAACCAAGTCGGAAAAAAGGGCAATCTTAATGTTTCGGGGTAAACTGGACTTTAATACTTTCCTCATAGAGCACAGATAATAATATGCTTAATATACTTTTTCTTGTCATCGAATATCATTACTATTAGTAGCGCTGTCTATATGTATGTCAATTTCCTATTTCATAAGTATGAATGTTATAGTATAGGATTCATACTTAATTTTAGTACAAATAGAAACAATCGCTTTGAATGTTAAATGGTACATTTAAGAAAAAAATATTGTTTCTAAGTTGTACTAATGTTTAGTATCTGTGTTGCCTTATTTACACTCATATACAAGTGAATTAAAGTAACCGTCGTTACTGCTAAGGTTACTCACACTGACATTTTATAAACTACTAAGTTTATGAAAAGGTGTAAATCTAGCAACACATTTGAAGCGACTGACACGCAAGGCTGTGTATGTGTGACATTGTAATACATTATTGTATGTTATTATCACAGCTTATAATCATTTATGTTTAAGTATTGTCTAAGTATCAATCGTGTTTGTGCAGATGTAATAATCGTATTCTACCACTTTGGTAGTTTTTCTTTACATTTACGGTCGTAGAGCCATTTTGTCTCAGTTCCATCAAATTGATGAGTATATTTTTTTGGAACGTCGACTCATACATTCCTTAAATACTGTTTGTTTGAAAATTATCTAATTTTGGTGATTGGAAGCATGAGTGCCATTATAAGATAATGCTAACTTTTATGATTTATTTTACAATTATCATTCGGACCAATAAAGAAAAACATATCTTCCATATCTTTTTTTGAATCGTCAATTCATCATCAATCATAATTATTGGTCTCGTCTTTCTGTTATTTCTCAATACTCAATACATTCACAAATGAAGTAAATGGCCTAAAACTTTGTACGGCTGTACAAAACGTAATTTTTTTAGCACCTTTTAAAAAGAATCAAGGTGATCACCATGAGGTAGAGACTTGCCAAGTTTATAAAAATTAGAAACAATTTATTTAAAAAAAAACGATGTACTCGACAGAACAATCTTGCTTGGCACATTCAATACACATTTTCCCAGACTCAAAAGTATATCATGACTTGAGTTAAATTGTTTCAATATTAATTAACTTTGTCTATCTGACGAACGTGAAAAAGTCTCCACAACTTTCCGCAACGGATTGCAATGTAAGTTAAAATTAACTAGTAATAGTTTTAAGTAATTCCGTCAATAGTATAAGCGTGGAATACTTAAATATAAAAATGTTCACATAATGACTTTCATATGAATACTTTTTCTAATCTTCCAATTGAGGCCTCAAATCCTTGTTTCTGTATTTATGCATGGTATTACTATTCCAATTTAATCACCTAGTTAAATAACGCAATGAATACAGAAATATTGGAGTACCTATTACTAAATTATTCGATAGTGTGGGATCTGTTGCGGGAAGACTGTTATTATTATGATGAAATACTATAAAACTAAATAATTCATTAGATTAGACATAGAAAAATGAGAGATGAAATAGAACTAAAATTGTTGTTGCCAATAGGCTAGACCGACTAGACTAGATCAGTAATGAAATAGCAGTTAAGGTGAATTTTTAATTGAATTTACAATTGACTATCCACTTGGATCGATTGATCCGTCTAATATAATTAATTGTTGACACGAATAGAAGGTTCGTTTTTAAATATGTAGTTACATACCTACCTCTAAATTCTCCAACGTCCTAATATAAAATTTAGAAGAGTTGAAACTGGAACTGTCAGCTGTGCTTTAAGAACCACTCAGCTTTGAGCGAGGTTTCAGAATTTGACAACCACAAAATCATCACAACTAACTTCATTGAACATTCGTGTAAAATAGTGTTTTAAGTTCTTACTAATGTTGTATCAAAACACGTAAAATGTGATTACATATTTATGTATTTTCGATGTACTTCGTATTGATAAAATATAGAACATAGACTATAAAAGGAAAATACAATCAGCCAAGACTTGTATGAACATTCTTGCAAAACTTAGCCATAAAACTACTTCTCGGTGCTAATACCAGATCTTATGCGAACGACATTAAACATTGACATTCAATATCAAAATAATTCAGTAATTTATAATATACGCTGTATATTCAGCTTTTTCTTTATGCGAAGTCATCGACGTGTTGTGTCGCAAAAAAATATCATATTTATAGCAATGAATGTTGATAAAAATAACCTAAATTGTAATTTTAACCTTTAATATCATGAACTTATAATTTAAAAATTACAACACTTATGCATCTATATTAAATTCATTGCAGACACATGTATTATACAAATAATCTTATGTATGCTACTCATTAAATTATTATGCAAGTGGTTAAAAGCTAGCATAGGCTTATCCCTTTCTTTACAAAATACATTGTTGTATTTATTTGCGTTTTGTCTCTTTCTGTGCTATTCCAACTGTTCTAGAGAAAGAGAAATAACATTTCCAAGTCTATTGATTTCTAAGTAGACGATTTTTTGAAAGGATGGTTCCAACTGAATTATTCTTGATCAGTGTATTACTTTTGTTTTTATATCATTGTATTGTTTTTATTCTCTAGTCACAGTACTACTGATATTGTTTACATGCGTCTATCCATAGTTAAAATGACTCACAAATGGTAGTCCGACCAGTTAATATTCGAACATTCTGTGATATTTCGATGGTGGATCGCACACTAACTAGTCGGACTATAAGGGTTTATTTATACATATACTTACATACCAGCACACCTTTTTACTCACGGGGTACGCAGACCACATATTTCCAGTTGCTACGATCGAAGAAAAAGCCTATTTACTATTTCACTACTCTATATAATTAGGTACTCTATTATTAGGTATACTGCTTCGCACAATGGTTGACTAGTATAAAATGCGTCTCATATTGAGTTACAAAAATAATACTATTATCAATCCTCATTATAAAATACAGGTAATAGATTTGTGGGAAATGAAGGGAATATCTAATTGGTAAGGGCCTTCAAGTAAACGTTTCCTTACGAATAATTATAATTTCTCATGGCCTGTGCGTATGATGTCATAAGGAGAGTGGCGCGTGCGCATACCACTAACTGTAAATAACAACGTTAGTGAACACTTCCTACTAGCATGGATTGATATCAATCAATCTTATGAAAAAGAAAAATAGCTTTAATACTTACTTGCCTAGAAATTACATTGTTTTGATTTCTGGCCATCAATTCGAGGACCAAAGTGAATGAATAGTTTTTTTTCCCTTTTCTTGAGTTAGATAATCATAATAACAATAGGAAACGACACTGTGGCTAATATTAATTTAATTGTTTTTTCGACATAATTTTGATTGAACATTATCTTTGAAGTTTCTACACGAGGCTTTGTTACACATTCCATATTTACTTTAATCGCTAATATCATTTATAATCCTATTAACAGTCGTTGAGACAAATTATTCCTTGAAAGCAATGGTCAGCTGCAATTTGGAACGATTTTATAAATAAATATTTTGGTTTAAAAGATCGAAATAATAAATATGGTCTTAAAAGTGGTCATTTTAATTTTGGATAGCGCAATGTCGAGTTACTTTAAGCTATAAAATTAAAATTGACATCATTTTGTACCTTTGTAGTTGTTCATTTGTCATCTAATAAAATTGTAGTTATTAACAAACTTGAAAGAATTTAAACACTACTTCTTCGGGTTACTGGGAACACTAATTTGAAATTTTTATTTAATTTTAATCATTCAATAATGCACAGATGGCAACTGTTATAAACATTATTATCATGTCGGAAAGCATGTGAAACAAAGTGAAAGGTAATGAAACAATAGTATTATTTATTTGACAAATGTTATCGACTATCGATATTATTCGTCTATTAATTTTGTATATTTGAGTTGTATTGTAACATTATGTACCTCGAAGGGTTTTTGTTTCACCTACGTAGTTATAATGAATGTTGTTAAGACAATTTATTGGTACCTAATCTATTATAAGTTGGCGGTGTCAAAGTAAATTATATATCTGTTTATATTAAGAAAAACTGCATTTGATTTCACTCCCAGTATTTAGTGTCCCGTTTTATTTCACCTGTTAGATAGGTGCCTTAAAGTTAGATAGCTAAGATAGATAAATTAAAATTAAGCTCAAATATTTTTGATTGTAGATAAAATATCAAGTTTCTGTGTGTCAAGACACAGTTTTATGACAAGTAGTGTTTAACATAACATAAACGGCCTAAATAAGTCCCACTGCTGGACACAGGGCCACACCTCAACTATGAAGTGTAACGAGTTATACTGCAACACGTGGGCTCAGTGTGGATTGTTGGAGGGGTGTAAGGTTAGTGAGCAACTCTTATGTCAGATATTATCGAGCCGCCCTAAGGCGTCTGACTAGACTTAACGACTGACATCTGGCGACGTCAAACGAGACCAACTGCTTAACGTGCCTTCCGAAGCACGGAGATGCCCGAAATTCATATCACTAAATTTCGGTTGGGGTGGTCACCCATCCCAGTTCCGACCTGGCGTGTGTTGCTTCACAACAGCGAACGTCGCCGATCACTGTCACAACTGCGCCACGGGCACCTCAAACAAGTAATGTGCTGTCAATAATTGCCGAAATCTTACGACTTACGGTCCAGACACCACTCTCGCACATCCGATAATTTAACACTATTCACAACTAGGTAGATATCATGATATATCTTATTCAAATATTAAATTCAGTAGAAATTTTGCCAATACTCATGGTATCAATCGAATAGAGTGCGAGGTTTAACGCCCAGGTTAGTGATGTATAAACCGATTTCGTGATTTTCTTTTAATTTTAGCAAATCGCTAGTTCAGCGGAAGCGTTAGGTGTAAAGGCCAATAGCGTCCATAGCAAAATCGATCATCGGACTCAATGCAACTTGCTCAGTCGACCTGTCGCGTGGTATGCCAGATTCCTACAGCGTAAGCAGCCTTATCGCCATAGACGCCATATATCAATCTCCTACAGGTAGAGGCAAAAAAGGTTAAATGATACGAATTAAAAATTATAGTACATTATGGTACAAGTGTGTAATGTTGGTGATTACCGCTGAGGCGCTATTGAGACCCGAGCCGTAGGCGAGGGTCTTAAGAGAGCCGAGGACGGTAATCATCAATACACACGTGTATCATACGACGTTTTTTCAACACAATTGTGAATAAAATAATGTTTGAAACTCATTTTATTTAGTAAATAAAAAGCCGGGACATAATGTTGTAAGTATTGGATTTCATTATGCCCTAGGACATAAAGTGATTTGAATTTGGAATGCAAGGCCGTGTAGTCAAAAATGTTTAGGTGCAATGAGATTTTATTCTGAGGTAGGCTGTATGTTATCGTTTTCTTTGCATATTGAAAAAACATGAAAGCTTTTCACCAAAGACGATTCATTCGAATGTCGAACTGGCCACTAATAAAATAGACTTGGAGCATTCTTGTAAAATAAACGACAGTAAAAGAAAAAAGGCGCCAACCGCTCAAATAGCTATGCTGATAAATGTAATGTACCAAAGAATGTAATTTACCTTTGCACATACTTAATGTTTCCCTTATTCATTCTAATAAATAAATATTTATAAAGAAATAAATATTTTTATTTGCATTATTAAGCACGATTTTTTTTGTATCGAAACTTTTTTTAAGAACAAAGCAATTGAACCAATAAAAAAAACTCTATAACTCACTAGTGAGTAATAGTAATGAAAAAGTCACAGTTTGATTATAGGTGTCATTATGTGCCTAATTGCAGTGAAATAAGAGCCACTTTATGAGCAAGTGTGTTGAAAAAATTATTGTGGCATTCGTTATCTCGAGGGCACCCTCCAGGGAGATGGATGGTGGCGGGATCGGACTAGATGCGGAAGGCTCATCAGAACCGGGAGTTGTGCCGCACCTTGGCAGAAGCCGATGTCCAGCAGTGGACTACTAGAGGCTGATGATGATTCGTTTTCTAAAACTCAATTGTCAAAAGATCTACAGATATCTCGACTACAGGGGGGCTAAAACAGCAACATTTTAGCATTTCATATTATGAATCATCTATTTGACGTTTCATCTAGACCGCGGTCCGTTTCGAGTCAAAAGTGAGTAACAGCGCGCTGACACGCATCCCGAATTGATAAATTGTATGAACGTGAGCGACGTCAGCGCGCTATTACTCACTTTTGACTCGAAACGGACCGCGGCCTAGATGAAACGTCAGTTAGATGTTTCATAATATGAAATGCTAAAATGTTACCGTTTTAGCCCCCCAGGTTACATTGCGGTGCGTAAGTACCTAACTGGTTTGTGTTTTTTGTTTGTTTCTGTTACAGCTATTTTAGAGGATGACTTATTCGATATGCTGGCAGTTTGTCAGATAACAATCTCTGGGTCTAGTAATGTATTAGCCGTGTAACAGAATGTTTATTTGATTACAAACTCGTAACTCAGTTTTATCTCTTCACAGATAGCATAGTTCGTATTTGTAATGGGCAGAGAATTAATTTTTTAGGTTTAAAGATATTCATCCTCATAGGTAGGAACTTAATTTTTAATACAGAGTTCGCTTAGAAAGAGTTATTTCTACTTACAATTAAAATGTTTGGCGCAGCGCAGCTGATTTTGACTTATAAATGCTGATTTTTTGTTCGTTGGTTAAGAAACGAGTTGCATACAAGCGTAGGTTTTTAAATTTAAAAACTTTGTATGTTTAGGAGTAACATTACTTCACTGATCTTAAAAAGTTTATTGACATTGGGCTAGAGAGCCATCCCATTGAAAGTGATCCCTTGCAATTTCTTAGAAAACCTTAAAAAAATTATAAAACCTGAATGCAATGACTGAGTACCGATAATATACTTATAATAAATATGAGACAACATCACACGCTGCTTTTGTCCACAAGTGAGGTTTTATCTACTGTCATGGAAACTGTAACCTGGCGAAGTTGACCAAACACCCAAACCTAGCACAACGCACAATATTCGTTTTATCGACGGACATTTTTGCTGGGAATTGAACCTGCGGCCCTTTTGTAGCTCAACCGGTGCTAGTAAGCACTTCTAAACGTGCTGTCGAATAATATACATAGGTAATTCAAGAAGCGCAGCTAAGCATTAAGATTTATTCGACTTCCACCATAAGAAGATTTTATTTCTTTCTTAAACGAAAGTTTTACAAGATGATTGTGCCAGTGATTTTCACAAGAACAGATTTTTTCATCACTACTCTTTTTATATATTGATGCCTTCTTGCTTTCATACTTGTGTAAAAGAATAAGAATTTCTTCCAAAAGCTTACCCAAACAAAGCACGTAAAGTTGGGAAGTTTGTCATGTCATATTCCACATAAGGTGCAGTTTTTAATACAACGTCTCGACTGATTTACGATCGGGCCCAAGAATTCGCTGGCACCGCAGTCCTCGCTCGTACAGTCGGCCTATAATTTTCGGCATTACAGACCGGTTCCGGTCAAGTTCAAGGCAGGTTGTGACCCACATGGTACTTTCTTTGGTTCGTAAAATCACTCGATTCGAGGATAACGATTGGAGAAATCTGGACATGATGTGTTGTGCTGTTTTGCGCTTTTGATACCAGAGAGGATATTTGCCGAAGGATTTTCCAATTTTTTTTGAATTTAGTCTTGTAATGGTTCTAGTAACGAAGTTATATTTTAAACAGGTGTGTATCTGTTACCTAATATAAAATTCTTCATGTTTTTGTTAAACTTTGCTCTATAGTTGTTTTGTAACAATCTCATTTCCAAAGAGATTGCTGAAGAAAATGGAAAACACCTTTTCTCTCGTCAGGGCATATAGCATACACATACCAACTACACAAACAGTTCACAGTTTTAGCTACACAGTTGTTTAACTGTGGTGGTTTGGGTATCAAAAGTGAGAGCTTTGTCCTACCTCCCAGTGGTCCTGGTACAAGAGCAGTGTAGCGAGCAAAGATAATATTTAAATATTGGCAAACTAAGTGTTAGGTATGGATGGAACCAGTTCGGAAATTTTAAACTTAAACGCCCTTAGCCACAAAAGTAAAAGTTGAACACTCAGCTGGGGACGATTATTTCGTCAATTTATGTAAACTTTTGAATAAAACATTGATGTTTGTCAGTATCGAAGCACGTAGAAATATGTCACTCCGCCTGCATGTGAGGAAAAGGCGTGACGGTTCTTACATCCTGGATTTTTTTCCATTATAGGTAGGTATTTGTAATTTGTTAGGATGAAGAGTAGCACTCAAAAGAAAACATCAATCCCACTAGGGGTGGAGTAATCCTCCATCTACCAAAATATCAACGAAGATTTTTCACAATCCTCTCAAATTATTCCTCCTCTTGTATTATATAGTTTTCACTATGCAAACGTGTCGTTTTATTGCTTCCAATTAAATTTCAGTGCAATATTTGCCCTAAATAACATGTTATAATGATTAAATTAATATGAATAAGTAAAAAGTGATTAAGTCCACTCTCAACATGTTAGACGATAATATGCATAAATTTCTAAGTTTACAATTCGCATACATTTCCACATCCCCAAGTTTTCAAGTGATTGCGATTGCAACATTAATGAGGACATGCCCAATCAACTTGCCGCGACATGAGGAAATCTTCCTCAGGTATTGGCTTAAATTCTTGTGGTGCATTGCGTAAATGATTTTGCCGATTTTCGCCACACAAGTCGGATGTATGTAAGTAGTTTTAACCACTGATTGCTTTTAAATTATCCGTTAAACTTAGAAGACTGGTGGCTAAGTTCATTAGCTTGTAAATTCTATTTGCCTGTCAATTAATTATTTGCTGTAGTAGTTAAAATACCATTGATTTCATTGGCTTATCATTTATCAATATGAATGAGTCATTCATCTGCTTAGAAATGTGGCATGAGATAGCGTGTTTAGCGGAATTCGAGATTATGTGGTGCTTGTATCGTCTATTCAATCTTTATCTAAATCTCTCCGTTTTCTTACGTGCACTTGTGTGCATGTTTTTGTGCATGTGAATGTTTTTTTTATAACGATTGTACCTTATGTAACAACATCTAGACTGGGTCGCTCTCGGATATTTCACATTGCCATCTGCCCCAAACACAGACCAAAACCATGTTTGGTACTTGGAAGTATTTGATAACAGGATAAAATAGCTTATCGTACCTACATGTTTTCTTCTCCCTACCTAGATAAGGCTGCGGTGACTGTTTACCAACAGGAGGTCCGCTTATTCACCATTTGCGTTATTAAAATTTAACTTACCTACCTAGGTACATGCAAAGTGGTGCAACACCAAGATAACCTAATTCTAAATCAAATTGCGAAGCGAATGGATGGACCCAACACGTTGGACCCAACGTGGTAAGGGGTGACCTACCGGCATTAACCGCGTTGCATGGGTTTTTATCGGTGTTTTCCATTACTGAAGAGTAAGCCGTAAGTTGTGTTAATGAATGAACACCATGTACTTTTAGGTGTTACGGCTTGATCTTGATCTTGACTTGATCTCAAGACCGACCATGTGGTCGGGTTCCGATACTTAGATAATTACACCAAGATACAGAAAAATACACGAATGTAAAGAGCATTTTTGTCCTGAGCGGTAATCGAACCTGCAATCTTTAGTGCTACAGAACATACCCATTGCGCCAAAAGGCCAGTAAAGTATCTAATAATGTTTACAGCTACCTAGCTACCACTTAGATATATTTAATTTGGCCATATAACAGTTTGCGGTTCACGAAACTTGTAGTCTAGTGTTGGAATGGTCGATAGTCTGATGGAGCGTAGAGGCTGCGCCCGAATATCGAGGCCACACCGCGGGATCTTGGAGGTTATACGGCGACCGGCCAGTGCCGATACTAGAACGACAGCGAACGTATGGTGAAAATGTGTACAGCGCCAGTGACAAATTTAGATACCTTCAAAGTTATCTTTCGATTTTTTACTAATATTTTAAGAAACCTTTAATGGAACAAAGTTAGGTCATGTATCTTTTAACACTTTTTTATATCAAAGCAACAAGCAAATGTAAAGAAAACTCAAATTATAATTAACATAACATAAGCCTAAGACTATATCCTAAACAGAAAAGATGCTGTTATTATGGTGAACCGAACATTCAGAAAATCTAACAATAAATCAAGTAAAAAGTACCTAAGTTAGAATAAGAAGTAAATAACCAGTTTTTTTATTTTGTAAGATACTACAACTAATTCCGGACAAAGATTTATCTTTCCCTTCTCCACGTTTATTTTCATCATCAAACTTCTTCTAATTATTAATGTGTTTACATTCAGCAACTTATGACAATTAATTAATTAGATGTAACGTTGTTATTATTTTGCAGTTAGTTTCAATACTCTCCAAAACATCACATCCACAACGAACTATTTATTAAAAAAAACTAACAAGCAAGTAATTAAGTACAAAGCGATTACGTACTTTTTGTGGGTAATTAATAAAAGATAACATAAACAGGTGCATCATCGCAATTAGTGATTAAAAAAGACAATGTGGAATAAGAGCTACGCAACCTTATTATAGATAACGTTGTAGTAATTGTGACATCAAACGTGTTTTGTAATTATGGTGTTAGGAAGCAATTGTATTTCTATTGCTCAATGAGTAGATCCTGCTTAGAGGAAGTGGGTTCGATCCCCAAAGAAAAAAAAATATGTCACGAACATTTTGTTTGTGGATTTTTAAAGGTTTGTTGCCACCGTGACGAAAAATCTACCTAAGCAGGTACCTATTTCAAATCATGTTAGCATTTAGATTGGATTATAAAATTTCCTGATTAAGTAATTGAGATAAAAGATGCTATTGACATTCTCAAAACTATCAAGATGTTGTTTCCGCGTGTAGCCAAGTAAAGGTGAGCTCTGCGCCCGCGCAGTGACGTGTCTCTTCTCACTTCTCTTCCTTCACTTTAGTTAGTACACCGCGGACTTTAACACGGTTCGGACGTGTCGCCGCGCTCTCTCGACGTTTGACTCTAAAGACTTGTTAATTAGTGCACTTGATACTCAATAACAGTGTGATAATAAACTACTTGTTGCGTCGCCTTCACAGAAATTGTAAGGCAAACTTTTTGTTGGAGAAAAGTTTGTTTTCTTGCTGCAAGGACAGTGTTATGAAAGTTTCGCTTGCAGGTTATTGAAGTGATATTTTTTGGTAAAATTTGTCTGACTACGGGATTTCTGCGTGCGAAAGAATAATTTCAGGTAAGTGAGCTGTTATTCTTTAATTGCTATAAGTCAGGAGACGTTTTTTCTTAGAGATAAGTAGATCTGAAACATTGCATGCAGCTCTCAATTGCAAGCAGGCTCGAGTTGGAATGCTAGCTGCGGGTCGCAAGCGAAAAAACGCGAAATAGCGTCGGCGACTTGTGAATTTGTTCACATAAGTCAACTGTTTGAATATGCAAAATATTTAGGTAAGTTGTTTTATTTGGTTCGTATCTTTGGCTTGTTTGGCAGAAACATTCTGACTAGTTTCTTAATTGCCTTAGCTTATTAGTAGGTTACTTACGTTGTTGGATTTGATCCGAAAAAGGATTTAATAGCCTACGCTTAGTAGATCGGCAACTGAACATTCAACTAGGTGGTGTCAAACACCTAGTACCTACCTAGTTGCTTATTTTATGGTAGTTGATTGTCTTTTGGATTCTTATTCCTTGGACAATTTTTTTGGAGTACCTATAAAGTGATAGGTAACCTACCTACGAGTGGAATTTTACAACACAATACCTACGTTGCTGATTGTACCTACACAACAAAGTAATACAGGTATTACTTTCGAAAGACATAGGTACACTAGGTAGCAAAATAACATAACTACCTACCTATGTATCGTATACTTACCTCAGTACACTTCTGAAAATTCACAATAACTAAACTAGTCACGTTAAGTCAAGGTGTTAAGTGATATGTAGCTCTCTTGTATTTTTTAATGTCAAGAATCTATTTTAATAGGTACTAACTCAAAAAGGTCGATTAACGTATGTGTGTTTGTTCCCCTACGTCACAGTAACCTACGTATTACCTATTAGATGTCCCATTCTATTGAAAAGGATGTCGCTCTACATTCCTGTAACTGTAAAGATGACTAAAGAAAAGATATAAGACAAGAAACCTTCCAATGTTATCCTTCTGGCGGCCTAAATTTACGAACGGTTAACATCAACGTTTCTAAATTATTCTTAAGCTTAAAGTTGAGCGAACTTGTCGATATTTTTGCTATGAATAAATTGTAACATTCCTCTTAATTTTGATTGCAACACTGACCATGGTCGAACACGAATTTTGATGTCGTATTTATTGCATAGCAAAGAACAAGATCTCGACCGTTCTGTCATAATATTACTAAAAATGTTGGCAATCAATTAGATAAGTGATTTGTCACGGCACTACCTATCTTCGTGCCCTTGTAAAACCTTTATCGCGTGCCCAAAAACCTGAATTATATAAAAACAAAACGTATTTTTTTTTCTTGAAATGGCATTAAAGTATAGTCACGAGAAATACTGGCTCATAAAGTAGTTCCATTAATACTTAAAGTACATAAACGGACGTCACGAACAAAGTGCTAACTAGCATTACATCAAAGCCTTTTTTTACAAAGGTTTTTTTCAAAAATAACATAAAATCAATCATAAAATAAACAAATCCAAAGTAGAAATAAGAAAAACAGAATGTAGATACCTACTGTTTCAGTGCAAAGAAATAATTTGAGATGTCTACATAAATAAATGGCTGACATGACAATGACGATAAACGATTAAGCATTCAGCAGAAGATTTTCATAACCTACCTACTTAGTCAAATTGTTTAACATCTCTGACTAAAAGTCTGTGGAATTCTCGTTATAATAAAGCGCTATTTAGCATCATTTAAATACACAAGTCTCCATACTTAAGATATGTTATAATAATTACAAATTCAAAGTGGTTAGCAACCTGTTCATAAATGGTGCGAGTTGATTTAAGATAAACCACTGCCTATTTCACTGCCCAGCTGGACGCCAAACTTTCATAACTTAGATGCTTAGGTCGTTAACCTATCTTGTTGCACACCACGTGATAGCATACTGAACTTGTATAGCGAAGTGATTTTACAACCACATGAGGAGTTTTACTAAGCGGTAACTAACATAGGCATAATCATTAAATCAGTATTAAGATCTTTGAATCTTAAATCCATTAGCAGAAAAATTAAATAGTGCAATATTGAAATACCTAAAACATCTCCAGGTTTAATAAATTGAGGATTTAATATTTGCTATCTACTTGAAAAGTTACAGAATTAAATCGGCATGTTTGGTTTTTCCAGCATCTCGGCACCAGCAACAGCAACACGTATGCGAAATTATAATACTCAACAACTTAGTAAATAAATATACACAAGACACCACAAGCTGAATCCTGTTATTAGTTTATCTTAAATGTCATAAATTAACAACAAGTTCATAGATGAACCCATTGCTTCTGTAGTAGCACATTTAGCGCAATTGGTAGAAGGTCTTTGCGCTACAAAGAGTTACAGGTTCGGTTCCCGCAGTATCAAAAATTCGCTAATAAAATAATTGTTTAACACTAGGTATATAATAATAACAATGAATAACATGTACCATTGCTTATATATAAAAATTGGGTTGGAAGCAACCTCAAAACGTGAACTTCTGAAAATACTTTTTACGCAAATATGTCCAATATCAGGTGAAACTATACGTCCATCTTCGGTCTGCAATCAACTGGTCTAGTGTCATTTTTTCATGGCCCCAGCTCTTTTTGGTCCAGAGATCGTAATAAAAGCCCCCGCCTATGGATACAGCTGCAATTAAATCTATTTTGCATTGTCGATTTAGGTCGATAGAAAGACTTAAAGTTAGCAGTAAAAAGACGAAAATATGGCCCCTGGACAAATCATCCAGATCCAGTTCCTAAACTCATACAGTTGTGAAACTACTACCAAACTTGTTCAATGGTATTCACCCAGCAAGCGATGCAAAGGCACGAGCCACACTCATGAATGTAAAGAAGATGTGCACACGCATCTAGATGGCATACTTGGCCAGCCCGACCACTTTCACGGGCGTAACTGACACCTGTCATGGTGACATGACAGCCGGTGACATGTCAAATGGCGTCTGTCATTTTAATTCACTCTCTCTAGAATTTTACCAATTTATTTATTGAATTAAGTTAAGGTGGAGATCAAGTCAGATTGGATGTTAAGTTTTTTGGAAACCCTTTGTGCCTATTTGTATTTACAAGAAGACGTTTTATTGTTTAATACCATGGAATGTCAAATGCTCAAGTATTGAGCAACATTGTGGTGGACATTACTAATTCTGCAGGTTCGTGGCAATATAACCTCAGTTTAGCTGGTGTTAGAGCAATAATGATAGTTATCAGATACATGATATACAATATAAATATTCCACATAGCCTGTTCTGTCTGGCTGTTTTTATCTAATTTACCAAACAACAGCCTTTTTGCGTCCTACTGACCTGGGTACAGACCTCATCGCACCTACGAGGTGGAGGGAGCCATACTCCAACAAGAGGGCACAGTGCGGATTGCTAGAAGGTAAAGCTTAGTAATAATCCTTACAGTCACACATTATCAAGCTGCCCTAAGCCCTACGACTAGGCCTAACGATCTCCTAAATCAGAATTTTCTTTTGATTACCACGACCACGGACGTAAAGGAAAGACGGACGTCACCTCGTTGAATCATGCGTGGAGCATATTATCAGCTGCCATAGTTGTGTGCGTGTCTAGCACGTGTCAATGGCGCTGTCACACGGAGTAAAATAGTGTAGTTTGTGGCACCTAGTGTGTTTGTGGGAGTATATAACAAATGAAAATATAGCACCAAAGCATGCAGCTTTTCATATTTTTAGTGTGATGTTCCGTCCGTCTTTATTTTACGTCTGCGACATATTTGTCAAGTCAGCAATTACGCAGTTTAGCATGTCAAAGTGACGCAAAGTCCGCCAGTCTCCGTCACGTCGCGTCATCGCGCAACAACCGAAGCTGGCGGTCGAAAGCGCATGCGCGGGTACGCGAGTTTCGCCCACACATTGCAAACTTTCTTTCACACGCCTTTTGGACTGTACAATCATGCAGAATGACCGAAAACTGACGTTTGGGTTTCAAACCAACGATATCAATGGAATGAAATGTTTTCGATTCACGTAAGCATTCATGACAGGTGATTTTTTAACAAGTGTAACAGAACAGTATAACGGAATTAGATTTGAAGACATAGTATACGAGAACGACGACGCACTTTTATGGCTTCTCTCACACTCTGGAATTTGATGATCAATCTGGTTTATGTAGATGTTTACTACTTTTATGTCGTTTATCATAACTTAGCAACTTTCAAAATGGAAAACGGAAGTGGTTCCTAAGAAATCGTTACTGATACCAAATATCAACTTTTAAAACCTTTGTTGTACGTCCCTTAGGTTGACTGGTAGAGAATGCCTATCAGCATTAAGAAGGACTTTTGTATCATTTAATGTTGTGCAATAAAGAGTAAATAATTAAGTTAATAAATACGAAATCCTTGAATATGTATTTGACTAGTTCGTTGATGTCTTTTGTAGGTGCGCCTATTTTTATCCCTGGAATAAATATTAATGTGATTTTTTTACCAAATAATAGCACAAACAGTACAAACTTTGGGTTAGGTGACAAAACAGTAACGACGTAACATAGATTAACTTGTTACATCTTGACTGACAAAAAACTTACAATTTTATTGAAGTAGCAGTCTAACAAAACAATTTCCAATCCTGAATTAATTGTGCACTTGCGAACCCGTTCTATAGTATCTCCTCTGCCTGTAGGTTATCTGGAAGAGATTACTTTTAGCAATGAGACCGCCTAAATTGTACATTCAGGTGAACATGTATTACTAACAAATGTGTTATTTTGTGTGCAATAAAGTGTTTATCTATCTATCTAGTAACCTTTCCAGCAATTTAACATAACTCGGAAACTATCTTGATTGATATTCTAATCTGGTCCAAGAATATGGGTTTACGTCTGGATAAGCTTCTTATAAAGTGAGAAATGTCAAATTTTGACCTCAAGACTTAAATTTTAACCTATTGCTATTTTTCATTTCCACTGGACTGCCACATTCCTTTATTCAACAGGACAACATCTCTGAGGTCAGCAAGTAAAAAATAAAACAAAATAAACTTGTCACCAACAATGTTGTTAGTGTTGTTGTTTACCAAAACGCGCGAGTATGTAAACAAAAAACAACTGGGATAGGCATTTCCTTTGTCCGTTGTTGCATTGTGTCATGTTTACTAACAATGCATATTAAAATGATTTGTATGTTGATCGATTGCTTCTGAAGACATATAAGGCAATTTGAATGGTTCAACAAAAAGCAAATATTTGTTTCTTGAAATACTTTTCTTGCCTTGCACTCTAGCTTACATATACATTACTTGCATACTTGTATTAGCTGAGGGTCCATTTAATTTTGGACATCGTGACAGTGCTGTCTGGTGGATATTATTCTTCGTTTTTCCATTGTTATTTTTTTTTCCTAACCATTTTTTTGTTTTGTATGTTTTAATCTGTTGGGGTTGGGATGTTCAAAGTCAATGATCACTCTACATTATGATAATGCATTCTGAGTATAGTGTTTGTTATTTCATAAATAGCTACCTATTATCTTCGTTTATTTATTGACAAAAGAGTCAAATATTTACAAACGCATAACCTGTTCCATCAGTTTACAATTTAGTGATTTTTATCTTCCAAGCTCATTACATCTTTTGCAAAGAATTGTAGACTAGTCTAATTTTTATGTATTGTCTATTGATCTAAGTACGAAATAAAGATGCATTTTATATATATTGGGTTTCCCCTATTTTTGCGAAAAATAAAGTCCGTACGACCTTATATGAGGATGTTGATTCATGAGTCTGGTTTTGAGAGTTTATTCTCCGTTCCAAAACCAGAGTAAGAATCACTTCAACTTGCATTTATTCCGTGAATAAAATCGCCGATTTGAAAACTCCATCAGTGAATTTAAATTGCTCAAAAACCATCCTAATACCTATGTGGAAAATTGAAAAATGTTTTCTCGTTTCTTAATGAGTTTAACTACACTGCAAGTTCACCTATTTCAGAACACATGTAGAGCACATTGGTAAGAGATTACAACGCCATAGCAATAAGACAAGAACAACAGAAAAAAGACAGTCATTCCAAATAAGTTCTTATGTCAACTGAATATGACACTTTAATGTTTAATTCATAATCAAACCATTCTTTCATAGTTGTATGGGTGGTCGTAATAAATAATTCTTGCTTGTTGTAATAAATTATGTTTACTCCCATTCAGAGGGTGGGTTAAAGCTTGCAACCTGCATGCATTTGTCTTGAGGCGGTATGTTATAGTTGATGCGGTCCACCATAAAGGTATTACTTTGCCATATATACGAGTTTCGAAGATTTGGTTACTATTAGGACAATTTAACCAACACTTTCATTTTTATCTATAAATTATAAGTGAACTAAGATAAGTGCTACTTATTACACTCATACCAAAATTGTACCCATGATTTGTCATGGGAGAGTGGCTGCTCCTGGTAGAAGTGTTGCCACACTTAAAAGGAGTAATTCAACCTCTGCGTATTGATAACCTTTATTGTTTGTGTAAATAAATATTTTTTCTTTTTTTTCATACCTCTTCTTAAGATACTAGATACAGGAACTTGAACACAATTTTATTGTATTTACTTAAACTTAATTATATTCATAAAAACTTACTAAATATGTTATCTCACATAGAATAGCATCTATTTCCTGTTCCTTATGCTAAAGTATCTGAAAATATTATTTGTTGTAGTTTCTTAATTTATACTTACTGTAGTTAGACAAGGTCTTTCGTTTGGTAAAATCTGCCAATTCTGATAGTGTTATCGAATATTCCTTGAGTCCGATTTAGCTCACAATAACTATATTATAGCACCATTAGTTATGTTAATGTTAAACACTTAACAAACGTGTGGCTTGAATAGTTACAAAATGTAACTGACTTGAAGACATTTAAATTGAAGTGGCATAATTAACACATAGCCATCTACGAGTAAATCATTACCCCAATTTTTAACTGTACTTAAGTCAATTTTAGTAACGAACCCGAGAATTCACAAACCTCAAACAAGGTTATGTACGCCTTAAAACTCATGCCGTCTCGAAAATTGTCTGTAAAACTGAAAGTGCCAGCTATAACTGTGAGAGCTGCTCAACTTTGATTTGCGTTTGTGAATTCAGCGGTAAAACATTTTGTACGCTACAATTCGTATTTAACATTACGCTTTAGTAATTTTTCATATTTATACTGGTATATAAATATGTAAATAACATAACATTATAGTAGGCTTTTGCGTATTAAAATTCAAACAAAGTTTCGTTTCGTAGGATGACGCAGGTACTTGAAACTATAATTTGATAAAAATGAAAGGTCACACCGCTCTGTTGGGTCATTTAATTGCTCAGTTTACGCAGAGGGGTCACGGGTTCAATTCCGTGTCGGATTTTGTTAGAGGTGATCTTGGTTTGTGTATTTAGGGCGTAAAAACTTAGTTCATTTGGCTTGTTGCTAAAAATCATCATTTATAATTCTCCGGATTTAGTTTTCAAGCCAGGAAAAGTCTTTTAATGACAGCTAACATTATTATTGTGTTGTGTCCTTGGACAAATATCCTTGGATATTATTCCAGACAGCGACATCTAGTCACAAGTGGGCTAATTATAGTACGTTATTATGGGATACTAGACAACGGATAAACATACTTAAATACTTTTTTTTTGTAAATACATACTTAATATACATAGGAAACCCAGACCAATACAAACAGACATGTCATGCACACAAATGTTTGTACTGTGCGGGGATCGAACCCGCGACCCTTGGTGTAGTAGCCGATTTCCCAACAATTAAGGGTCGATACTAAGGTCGGCCGGAGAGAAAATCTGTCAAATTTGAAAGCGATCGTGACAGCTATGGTCACACAGTGGTTGGGCCGTGCAATCCGTGCATAAATGCAATGCATAAATCCGGACGACCGTCTTGGTGTAATTGTTTAGAAGTCGGCTACTACACCAAAGGTCGCGTGTTCGATCCCCGCACAGTACAAACATTTGTGTGCATGAACATGTCTGTTTGTATTGGTCTGGGTGTTTCCTATGTATAATAAGTATGTATTTACAAAAGAAAAAGTATTTAAGTATGTTTATCCGTTATGGGACACTAGCCATAAAAACGGAGTATAATTAGCTCACTTGGGGCTAAATGGCGCTGTGTGGAATAATGTCACGGGATATTTATTTATTTATTATTATTATAAATCGCGGCATGATAATCATTTGATGCGTTCACCAAAGATATTTTTATTTCGCCACCCAAAATATTTCAGGATATAGGGCAAACAAAAGAAACTAACCCAAAATTTTATTTTATTAAACATACTAACAAGCGGTTTTGCCAATTATTTTTTTACACTATTATTTGCAATCTATTCTCGTGACCACGTTATTTGCACAATGTTATATCTGGTACTTGACGATTCCATCGAGATTTAGTTGTAACTTGGTTTATCCGTTCGATCATCATCAACACAAAATATGTCTTACATCCAATGCATATGATATAGCAATACACGGAGCCATTTCTAGTTCATGCAGAAGAACCCACTAATAAATTGGTCTTACTTGTAATGAAAAGCTGCAAGAAGCATTAAAGGGAGCTATCTTGTTACTAACTAAAACGAGGAATTTAACAGTTGTCAACAGTTGAGACACTTTTAGTGGATAATTTATTTTAGATAATAACACTTGAGTATAATACCTTTAGTCTCCTGTAGAGGCCATCGTATTTCAGGCTTTTTACGCTGAATTTAATACAGAATACACCGTGATCTTCATCTTACTGGAATTGATCTACGAGTAGAGCATAGTATGAAAGGAAGTCACCCTCCGCGTTTTTCCGTCTGTTTTTACATAAGCTTTCACTATCTAAATGATAGTTGATGCTAATTATATTTTCTAGAACGTTTGTCTGTATAGTTCATTCAAATTACTACAGGGAAAAGCTGTGTGCAAATAGCCAGTTAGAGATAAAAATGCTTGCACTGCCATTTTTCCATGGCTGACGTAAATATGATAATTTATATTTATATCAAAGTTCTATCTGATCCATTTTTTTAAATTTAAAATGGGTTTGCGTTTGACCTCAGTCTCGCCAGCCACGCTTACCCAAAAAATGCTTATTCACTCTTGCCTTGAAGACACCAAGGTTGTATTTATCCGGAAACACAGACGCAGGGAGGGCGTTCCACTCCTTAGCGGTGCGGACCAGAAAGGAAGCACCAAACCGCTTAGTTCGGACCGCTGGAAAGTCGACCACATGGAGGTGAAAGCCCTCACGGCGACTTGTGGTCCGGTAGTAGAAAGTAGAGGGTGGTATCAGGTCATGAAGTTCTTGCGCACACTCTCCGAAATACACCTTATAAAAAACCGATAGACAGGCAACTCTACGCCGATGCTCCAAACTCGAGTTTGGTTCCAACGAGCGTCTCGTCACCTATCAGTCTCCTGGCTCTTCGGTCTACTGAGTCCAGTGCATCCAGCTGATACTTGGCAGAGCCATCCCAGTGGTGGCAGAAGTACTCCATACACAACCGAATTTGTGCTTGGTACAATTGTAAAAGCTGTTCCGGTGTGAAGTGTGTTTCCATTTCGAATAACTTGTCATTATGTTCTATTGCAATAACTATTTCTGTTTCGTATAAGCAAACGCAAACTTTCATTTTTCTTTGCTCGAGATCTCCATGCTAATTACTATGGAACGAGTGAAGTTTCTTTGACAGCCGTCTGCGCAGTCCCGCAAGTCAGTCTTCCACATGACGCCGGGTGAGTGCACGTCACTGCGTGAAGAATACAAACAAGCATAAAAATACGGCGTGTGTAAGTACACGAACTCGATGCATAGTTTTCTGCTCGCATTTTTTCAAAGACTTAACTTAACGTAAGTATTAACTTTGATTTCTGCTCTATAACTTTGTATCTTTATGTTCCGTCAAATTTCTTTGTCGAACAATTTCAGTTATGATCGAGGCCTCCAAAATTAATTTAGTAAAAATTATTGTTCAAAAAAGAACCTTTAATCTATTCAGACACCTTAATCAAGCTTTCATGATCAGATAACATAGTAGCTTAGACCACACAAATAACATAGTTTTAATCAATTCGATTTGAAAGCAATCAAAGCTATTTGCGTTCTTACTTCGTTCCCTTGTTTTGCTTGAGTATTTTAGGCAGATCCCGTATTGGCATTAACCCATGATGCTGCAGATTGACACCATGCTAAAAGTAAATACATAGATTGTTTTTCAAATACCAATAGGTAAAAACTTTCAGTATAAGTTACAAATAGTAAAAATTTACAAGAAAAAATAGGAAAATGAAATGGCAACTAGTACCAAATTGTCAAACCCAAGAGAGCTTTTAATCAAGTGTACTTATAAATATAAACCTGCCATATTACTCTCATGGTGAATCATGATAAAATCATACGTTTGATAAATTATGCATAATGCATATGAACAAACAGTACGGAGGAAAAAAAACAAAGTTGTACTATTTTCAACAAAAGACCCTATGTGCGCCTATTTCGTGTAAATTATCCGCGTAATTATAAATGTCATTTTCATCAAAAGCGACGTGCGTTCACCTTGGGGACATGGGGGGGAGTGAGCTGCGACGGTGCGCGGACAGCTATCAAAGAAACTTCACTCACTCCATAGTAATTTGTATGGTGATTTCAAGCGAAAAATTCGGAATGTTTGGGAATTTTTTGCACAAAACTGAAATAAAGCAATGAAAAACAACTGATTGGCAATGCTTCTTTGATATCTGATCTTTACACGTTATTTAAAACACGTAAGTTGTTAGTTTATATGATGCCTAAACTTTTGAAATACGGGAGTGCGTTTTGCACGTTTTTAGCGATATTCTGATTTTTTTTCACATTAATCTAGTAAGTTGATCCTTATACTGGAAGTTTGAGCTGATTGTGCAACTCTTTGACTACTATGACGATTTTTTTCGTGCCTCAGACTTCATATTTTCTATATAAAACTTTAGTTTTCCCGAGAGCCGTTTTCCTGGTATCACGCCTTAAACCAAGACGGTCGTCAAACACGACGTCGGTGTGTTAATGATATCATCAACATTCAATAACTGTAGTAACTTGGGCACTTCCTAGAGATCTCATATGAATGACACGACACGACAACCTTCCGATTCCGATTTTAAACAAGAAATAGCGTAAAAAAGGAATATCTTCGATATCATCATCAAAATACCTACTAAATGTCTTAACTGGAAAACATAACTTACTTTCATAATACTTCCCGCAGTAATATCATAAGTGAAAACAAGCAAATATAATAAACCTGCACGAACAGTGTGTTGCAGAAAGTTGCTAAAGTTATTCAAAACGCAAAACTAATACTCTAGAGATCTCTTTTACCCACGCTATTTTCTCTATCGGTTGTAGGTACTCTTCATTAGCGAATTATCTTTAGACCTTGCGAACGGTTTTCGAACGCTGTTCCCTAACGTGCTACACTGGCGCAATATGTTGAAACTTGCTAGAATGCGACATAGTACAGTTTATATCGGCATATTCACCTGCATATCTCGTATAATACAGTACCGTAAACATCACAAGTTTTTGGTGCACTGCATAAATACGCCACTGTGACAGTACAGTCCTCTACTTATTGCGTACATAGTACACATCTAGTGCTTAAAACATCATCGCCTGCCAGTCATTGAAAGAACCGTAGTGTGACGACAAAATAATAAGGAAGGCTTTAGGTGTAACGGTTTCACACGTGGCGGACGTGTTGCCGTGTGGAAGGTTCCAGACAATGCTGCTTCCTCAGTGATCGGTGAACACTTTACGCAAGTAGGTTGTAAGTAGCAATCAACGCGTCGCATCCTTATAGCATAGATGATGCTTCAATAAATTGATTAGACAAGTTAATGATGCTCGTTTTAGCAATTAAATTGACTTTTATCATGTCATCTACAACGGGTTACATAAATCTAGTTCATTTACACTTTTACTGTTCAATGTTTATTCATGGTAATTTCTTTGCATTTGCTTCGAACACTTTGAAATAAATCAACCTTGTAGTAATTTCAGATGTGACATGTAGGTTATTGAAAATAGACAGAGACATTTTTATATTTAGAAAACCAGACGTAAAGAGCACTTACTGTCAGTATTGACGACGATGGCGTTCAAAAGTACAAACATATTCTTGAACTAGAGTTATCTCAGTATTGTCATTTTGATAAATAGTTCCCCACAAGAGAGAATATTTTTTTCAAAAGTCCTAAAACGAACACACAGACTCTGCATATTATGGTAGGCAAGCATCACATGTGGCTTAAGTTCTTTAAATTTATTTCTCCAGGTAAAATGTACTCCCAAGTTCCGAGGCTCTTATTGAACTTTCTTGTCTTATTTGTCAAATAGAAGAGATTACTTAAACTGATTTTATTTTCATTCTCAAAATTGTCTTCAAAAAAGCAATCCTAATCCAAATGTCCAAATCCAAAATAGGTTTATAATTACTAAATCGCAGTGACGTCACAGCGATCCATGTTTTTTGGAATACACCTTACTTCTAACACCATGGCTAAAAGCCTTTAAAAGACCCATTGATGCACCTTAACCGAGATGAGCACCAAGTTGAATGTCCATTTATAATAATAGCGTTTTAACTCGCGAGATGTTACGTAAATCTGATAAACGATCTACCACGCGCTTTCTACTTCATCAGTTAGCTCGTATACTGTATACGAGTATACTATAAACTGTTTTATATCTAGGGCTGACAAATTGCAATCAGGTATGATAACTGGCCTGTTGTATTATATAGACAGCTTTGATCAGGGCCGCCACTTTACTACTTTCATTGCATAGTTACATTGAGTTTGAGAATTTTCGGTATATTGTTGATCGGAATGTGGTATGATTTTGAGCGCTACTTTTACTGGTAGTATTAGTTGTTCTTTTTGAGTATGAATTTTAGTTCTAAATACTATTGTTTAAATGCATTTTTATGATCTCTCCGAATTGCTCATAGTGAAGCGATTATTTTCAATTTTATTTGCAACAAATGACAATTTGTTACTAATTTGCCAGTTGTGTCTAGCTAATAAAGTCGATACATCAATTTACAGCCAATTCCCAGAACAGCTAGATGCAGGTTTTTCATATTGTTAAACTACTAAATTAAAAATTAGAAATGAGTTGTAGCATAGCCTTAAGTAGTTATAACATTAACAAATCTTGACTGGTTCTAATAACTTTAGTCAGAATTTCACCCACCCTGCATACAGTACCTAGGGTACTATGTAGGGGGGAACGATGCCCCTGAATTAGTCGCCCATCCAAATTAAATAGCTTCGGCGATGGCAGCCCTAACCCATATCAATTCATTGGAAAGCCAATGTCCGATGACTGACATATCTTTATTTCTTATTAAGCTATTATGTAAGGAGCCCTACTGATGTAACGTGAGTGTGACGAAACCGCTTATTGTAGAAGTAGAGATGCTAAAAGATGTTAACTGTTTTGCCCAATTCACAGGTGAATTTAAATTGAATAGCACCTCCGTTTGAGTACTACTTGAAGGTTCGATGCAAGGGCTCTGAGAATCCTTTTAGTATCTTCCTGTGATTTCAAAATTATGAAAGAGAAAACTAAACTTTGGTGCTAATTATAGTAAGTAGATGGGTTTTACCGTAAAACCGTAAATAAATGATACAGATTTAATCGAAATTTTGGAATAATGTACCATTTGAGCTATATTCAAATAAGCCACGTTCAAATACGGAGAAACTTGCAAAGAAAAAAAAGGTGGTGAGAATCGTAATAAAATACTGAAAAAAGGTTTTAAAGAACTGACTGAACGACATTCAACAGTATAGATTTTTTGTTGTTATTTGTAGCCTACATTTTTTATCAATATTAAAACTGAATTATTATTAATTCCTTCGTTTTGTGTTTATTAGATTGTTTCTAATCTTATTTTATTTATACTTACCTACCATATACCGTATATCAGAAACGATGAAAATTTCACCTACAGGAGTTTGTCTTCATTTTTTTTCCCGATGCAGTAATTTGTCAGTAGGTACCTATAGTTATTTGGGCTTCTTCTTTCCTGTGGTTAACCACTAAAGAAATGAGGGTGTCAGTTTCTCAAGCCTTGCCTGGGCTCTTATAAGATAAACACGTTCATATTTATGTCTATATTGTGCATTGTAGGTTCACATTAGATGATACGATGCTTTTTCGAAGGTGACTTGTTAGAGATTTGCTGTGTGTTGTGCTGTATGGGTACATCTTATTCAAGATTAAAGAATATAGCTTTTTCTTAGTGTCATGTGCTGATGATCAACTCATGGTACTTCTCAGAGGTGTTTTAAATTAAATAACGTCGGGTGCAGGGCTAACATCGTAATGTGCATTCCGAAGCGCGAAGTTTATAGCACAGTGGTGTGTTTAAATGTGAAATTAAGTATTGGTATAAATCTACAATGAGGGTTTTCTGGCAGTACGTTACAATACAATTCGGAGGACGCCCATTAACACCTCATATTTAAAGACGTTTGATGAAATATCTGGGACATAATCCAACAATATTATCTTTAAAAAGACTTTTGTTGTCAATGATATTATGATAAAAATACGTAGATAGGTTACTTGTGCTAGAAAGTGGCACCTGAAATCAGGCCTTTTGCCCACCTGAGCAAAGCATTGACAGGTTGAGACAACACTGAGCAAAATGTATCTGGCTCGTTTACGCTCTAGTAAATAATCATGATAGATTAGATTAGATTAGATAATTTATTTCTCAAATTAAAGTTCACTACAAATTTCATCAGATGTCAAAATATAGGTCATTCAAATTGAGATCGTCAGAGAAGTGGAATTACAATAAAAATACAATAAAATTAAAATTAAACTAATTGAAATCAAAATTAAGTCGAAAAAAAAAATACAATAAAATAAAAGAATAGATCAATAAAAAGTCACAAATAAAACCAAATAAACAATGTCAGTGAATATGATATCTTATACACACTTTCAAATCATAGGTCCGTACGCCAGGGGAAAATTTTTGGCTTCGCGTCAGTATCGACATAACGTATCTATCCTCTTTCAAACATCATTGGTATCTGGGACATAATCCAACAAGATTGTTTTCAAAAAGACTGTTGTTTGTCGAATGTTGACTGAACCTAGCCATAAAACAAATGCAAATCGCTGGTCGTTTCCTTCGCCCCTAGAGTCCTCAATCCGGGCGGATGCGCGCTCAGTATGCGGCCTGCGCACGCGCATCCGCCACTAAAACTGTGACGCGTGGACTAGGGATGGTCTATAATATCGATGTTGAAAGAAAAAACATCGATGTTTTAACATCGATGTCGCTGTACGAAAAATATCGTAACATCGATGTTAACGGAGTCGATAATCGATTACTGGCTCTACTCTTTATCATCAAAGGAATAGATTGTAAGGTTCTTATTTATCAAAATTACTTTTTCTTCAGTCAGTTGACAAAAAGCATTGGAAAATATAATAATTTATCGGTTTCTAAATGAAATTCGAATGATTTTATAGTATTTATTGTGTTTTTAATTATCAGTGCTAAAATTATCAATGTTACCTAACATCGATGTTTGGTTTGTGAAAAATATCAAACATCGATATTGAGCTTTCGATAATGACATCGATGTCAACATCGATGTTTTTTTAAATATCGATCATCCCTAGCGTAGACGCGGCCCTACACGGCCTACGACGTTCTACTATAAATGTAAATACGACGCATTTCAATAATGGGATTGGTGGTATTTGTCCACTTAGTTAGGTAAAGGCAGTAAAATTTTATCGACTTTTTGTAGGTTAGTAGTATTGATGGAAAGATGTTCCGTATTAGGCACATAAAAGCAAGATTTTTGTACCCGGATTAGCCTAGCAGAAATCGTTCCGGGCTCAACCTTAAAAGAGGCGCCTTAGACCTTTCTCCTTATCAAAATAATTAAAATCGGCTAAGTATTTTTAGAATCTCTCAAGTACGTCTTTGCTTTGTGGGTAGCCTACTAATGATAACGATTATAAAGACACCAAAACTAATTTACATAAAAGACAGTTCAATATGTTTTTTAATTACTGCACATACTTAATGGACGTCTTTTTTTTAAGTCACTGTTTGAAGTGGAACTAACATATTAATGCAAAACGCATTCTTGATCAAACCAATGACTCTCTTAACCTAACTACTTAACGTTAAAGATGACTCAGATCGGTGACATGAAACTGTCGTATCTTACTATATACCCTAGATCTGAAATTGTCAGTGATTTCATTCTATTTTCTAGCTAATCGGAGCGCGACGGGTGTCATCTTAGCTGTGTTTACAATCATCTGAACGGCTTGTAAGCAATGATATTATGATAAAAAGACGTAGATAGGTTACTTGTGCTAAAAGTGGCACCCGAAATCAGGACTTTCGACCACCTGAGCAAAGCATTCACGGTTTGAGACGACACTGCGTAACATGTATCTGTCTCGTTTATGCTCTAATAAATAATCATACTATTTTGTACACACGGTCAAATTATAGGTATCTACGCCAAGGGACCATTGATTTCGCGTCATTACTGACATAACCTACTTACGTCTTTTTTATTGTAAGAGTTACTTCAGTATAAGATTTTCTGTACAAAAAGATAAACAATTTGACCTTTTCGCTGACTTGTAAGGAATGCCAGCAGTATTCACTTAATTGGTGAACGTGTGCGCAATGAAATACAATTATTACAGTCAATAAAAGATCGTAAACTTTAGTAGTATAGTATAGGTGTAAGAATATAATGAGGGTGATTAAATTTCAGGTAGAGGACATCATAATTTGAAATGTTATCATATGACTGAGCTACAACTATAACTTCTAGAGATTGATTGGCAATAATTATTTCCTTTAAAATAAATGGTCACATAGAGCTGAAATATTTATTAAGATCATTGCGAATTTGCTTTCCTTTAATATTTAAGTACAATCGTAACGTAACTGCGTGCAGTTTCATCAATCTTGGATCAATTAGTTTAGATTCATCCATAAAAGGTATTTTAAACACAGTTAAACACTCGATATTTCATCTACACTAATCAATACCATAATAGTTATTACCACAAACGCGGTTTGCGTCGCGTAACTTAAAATAACACTGAATGACCTTAAATTAGGACAGTGTCCAATATCATCAAGTAGGTAGCAGCCAAGTCTTCACGATTCCTAAAGAATCCAAATGTATTAACCCAGAAATTACTTTCAACAGCTTTAAAAAGTCCTCGAAGAAAGTAAAAAACGGCAATACATTATGCTTGACCCAAATGAGCCTATTAAAATACCCAGTGATATGGTGAATTATGTTTATTACATCGCAAATTAACGTATTTTCGTTTAAATTCACGGAAGGCGAAAGTATTAATTGAGTTTTCTTGCCGATTGGCGATATTGATCCGTGTTAGTGGAATTTTAAACATAAACTTAGTGATTAAAAGTAAGAGCTTTAAACAATTATTTTTTTTGACAGGGTGGAAGAATTAAGAATGCATAGCTCGAAATGCTGATTTCTTAGATTAGATATAAATAACAGGTAGACCAAGTATTGAGGCAAAGCAAAAAAACAAAAAAAAAAACAAATTTAGGGGCAACAAACATATTGTGGCTTAGCCGGTGTCAGATAGTCATTTCTGTCCTTGACTTAGCAGTTAGTCTTCTCTTAATTAATGTCAAACTATAATCCCATTTTTTTATAAATATAATAACCTGTTATGTGTATAGTTTTTAACAATAAAATATCAAACATAACATGGAATTGAACCACCACCGCTGCATTCGGAGTACGTAAAAGGCTTGGCGGCTTTCACCGAGGAGATGACTTCGACCCACTGTGCGGCACTCGCGCACGCAATTGCAATAAGCTATTTTTTTATCTGTGCATGGGTTCACGATACGTTTCGTTCGCATGCCGTGGACAAAAAAACATATGCGTACGATTCTCATAATGTCTTGAAGCTAAATTGCTGGGGGAGGCAAGTAAGCGTGTTTTTTGCAGCAATCGTATTATATGGCAGAGATACACTACTGAACTACTTGAATGTTCGGAATAAAGTATTTTTAACTTGGGGCGCATGGCGGTACATACCCATATTGATAAATGACCTATTGATACTAGGTAACTTTGTTTGTATAATGTGCAATCAAGAATTAAGCAGAAATTGATCTGTGTAATAGACATTAGTTGGAAAAACTCTCGAAACATAAGTATTGTTTTTAATTGAATAATGCGTTTAATTTAATTCGTTTTCTCTTTTTCAGATTTCGTGTTGCTGATATTGGAATCTTAACCAGTAAGTTATTTTGTATTTATTTATTATTTAACGGAAAAGTTATTGCATTCGTTGTCTGTTACATGACAAATTCTGCTATATTTATAAATATGTATAATTCGAAATAGTTCATAACGGCTATTTGAATGGTCAATATAATATTATATGTTGCCAACACAATCGTATGTACGACAGTGATGCAATAAGTGTGAACATTATAAATAATTACTAACTACAGCTTGTCGGTCTGTCTGTCCAAGATGACGTCTCTAAACAAGATGTCTGTTAATAGTTCAGTAATAATCGGTTTGAAGTCGTTACTTTGTCATTGCGGAGATACGAATAAAACGATGATTGTGAAATCGTGTAGTTTTAATCGTAGTAAATAACACGTAATAGTGAAAAATTACTACAAGTTATTTGTATTAAGTAACTTCTTTACCAAGCGGTGCGTAATCAACTATAATGGAGTATTTTTAAGGCAAACTACGGTTTGTTTGTTAGTAAAACTAAAATATTTTTTTCAGAGGCCAATCATATTTCTCCGATTTAATAAATGTTCTATGTATTTATTATTTTTCGTTATGAACAGACATCAGTCAATTTTCTGTTGCATAATGTATATTCGATCAGTTCAGCAATAATTACCGACGAGCACTTTCATTTCATGTGAGTACGTAAATAGCGTGACAAATATTATTTTTTGCGTATTACGCTACGTTCAAACAGTCGCATTCGTTTATTTTCTCACCATAATCATTTATTATATCACAACGGTCCGTGTAAACGAGTTAGCACAGTTCGAAAACGTGTGAAATACAAACACGAGAAAGCTACCCGTGATCCAGTGGTGGGACACGTAATGCGAATTGTCCAGTAATGGGGCAGTTGCCTTGCTAGTGCTTTCGTTTGTGTTTTGGCGCGAATTTTTGACAAGACAATTTTTTTATTGAATTTTTTTATTAGCTGCCAGCACGTGTATTTTTGTTCACACGCAAGTGAGCGGATATTTGACCACAATCAAAGCATGCAATTTTTTTAACTTGTTCCGAATTTTTGACAGATGACAGGTGTCTTTTTTCTTTTCGTGGCATGTTTGCGGCCAGTTATTGTTATTTGACCTTTATTTATGGCCAAATCACCTTCATATTGATCAAATAGATACTAAACATTTCACTCAAGATTGATTGATAGCTGATATGCTGTTGAATACAGTATAATGCAAATCAAAAGTGTGAGGCAAGTGTATTTGCCTTTAGTTCGCATTGCCATGGATTTTTCTTGTCTAACCTTTATAACGATGTCAAGGCGTGAGCGTGCCACATCAAAGTGATAATGAAATATTTTATCGTCACAGAGTAGAAACTAAAGTACAACTGGCAATATTATGATGAGATAAGTTATTTAGTTTTTATTCTCAAATACTAGTCTGAGACTATGACTAAGACTGCTATCTTAAATGATGATGTGATACATGCCGACCTAACAGATGTTCACTCTCTTCTTGAAGATGCCCATAGTAACTCAATTGTTATTTTCTATGTTGGTTGTCTGCTGGACAATGTGCAGATGTGAATGAATAGTTAGTCAGAAAGTGTAGAAGAGGATTATCATAGCTGGTGGTAACATCAACATTTTACCACATTAACAATTCTAAATTTTTCGTCATTATTTGTTTTTTTGAGTTACTTTTCAAAAATACTCCTAATGAATTTGGGTGTTTGTGTCATAAATATTTGTAGTTAATATTATCCGAATGTATTAGTATTTATTCATGAAATAATATTTAAGTTTGAAGAACCAAACCAGTTCTACTGTTTACGTCTGTTTATTGTCAGTGTTTGGGTTTTAATTCAATCGTTTAGCTCCAGTCATTAAAGCGATCTTTCCACGTGATAAAATATCAAATAAACTCGTAGTTCAAGACATAAAGTAAGCATTAAAATTCCATGTCGACACTGCAATGCTTATCGGCGAGATCTCTGATAACAGTGATTAAAACCGTAGGCTGTTACAGTGAGGATGAGTTTGGTCAATATGTACGGACAGCAGGCAAAGAGTCGGTATCATCATCATCAGGAAGAGAATACTAGCCTTAGGCGCGATTGGTGATGTAGAGTCGACGGCATATCAGGCTACCAATTTACATTTTGTCCTTTATTAAATTACAGTTTTTTTGCAATAGAGCAAGGGGGAATGACCGGAGATGGGTAGCCTGTTATGCCGTTGACCGTACGTGACTACTAGAAGGTCAGTACTGTTGATAGTAAGTTCGTGTGTGGCTGCGTGGTTCATGGCCAGCAAAATGTGAATGTTTCGAGTTGAGAGCTCATCCCACTGCGAGAGCAAAGCTGTGAAAGCCAGACAAATTTTTGCTGATTATGATGATAAGCAGAATTAAGAAGACAAGTATGTCCTGAGGTTTATATGCGGTGTGGTTAAAAATATTGAGGTATATTACATCACCATAACAAATTGAAACCGAAATACCTAACACCAGGTTACTAATAATGGTATTCCTTGTCTTGCACTTATGCGAGTCGCATTACTTGCATTTGTTTGTCATTACATTATATAATATGTGGTGCAGGTGATGTAATTAACTACCCAGGCCAATATTAATGGCGGAATTAACGCAAATTTAATTAACAACTTTCAAATAATAACGAATTTCCGCAAAATAACTCCTGATACCACTTAAATGGCGGAACTATTCAACAGACGACCTGATAAGAAATAGCTAAGTGATATAAAAATGGACACTGGCCACCCTTCCAGTAACCGGCCAGTTTGAAACTTCATCATCATCAACAGCCAAATGAAGGCCAATTCTGAACATTGGCCTCCCCCATAGATTCCAGGCCTATTGCAGGCGGCCTGCACGCATCGAAACCCTGCGATTCTCATCAGGTCATCCGTCCACCCTACGGGTGGGCGTCACACGCAGCGTTTGGCCCTAAATCTACACTCGAGAACTTTTTGGCCTCAACGGCCATCAGTTCTTCGTGTTGTGTGTCCCGCCCACTGCCACTTCAACCTGATAACAGGCTGGGCGACGTTGGCACCCGTAGTTCAATTTATTCTGAAACTTCCCGACCGTAGTGATTCTAGTAGTGATTCCCGACCGTAGTAACTTCCTGCGGAAAATCTCTAGCCTCTATTTCACTAATGAGCAGTAATAAATATCGACAAAGTACTTGAGTAAAAGAGATAGCTATCATTTTAATGTTTGCGCTTAAGACATCGTTTTTCATTTGTTATCGTTTCGGCCTGACTAGTGAGTTTTAGTGGTCATTAGATATAATAATGGCTAAGACAACTTAGAAGGCTTTTAGTATTAAGATAATATGCCAATGTTACATAGATTGCACACGGCACTATTATGTACTATATGACTTTCCTAGGTAAAGTTTGTAGATTATCTTGTTTTATGAGGATTCTTCTGTGTTGGATTAATGTGTAAATGAGGTAAGCAGGTGAGTTTGAAAGACCTTGTTATGATTTTGTTAGATTATCGCGTTAATCTAAGGTTCCAACACCTCAGATTAACATATGACAAAGTAGGGAAGGACAGAAATAGTACCAATATTTATAATTATTGTTTATTAGTTATCCCATTCTGTGTAATTATACTGTATTGTTTTCCAAATAAAATAAAATAAATTTTATTTAATCTTCTTTGAATATGTTTTTCCTTCAAGAGTTAACGATTTCAGTTACGATATTTTGAAGCCTGAGAAGCCTGATGATGATTTTCTTCACAATTGTCTGGTTTTTTTTAATAGGTAGTAGGTAAACGGAATTGCAATTTCAGCATTTTGCGCGCGTTTTGATAGTGATTTATGAAAACAAAATATTCATTTAAAACCTCCTCACACATGAATACTACTAATATTAACGATAGTTTCTGTTAACTAATTCCTTCGTAAGCGAAAGGATTTTAATCATTTTTCGTGGAAGTAGACCTACGTAATAAGCTAATACCCTCTAACACAAGCAAATAGGTCCCTAACTGTCGGAAATAGGAAGAATGTAGGAAGAACGCAATAAATTAAAATACATTTGAAAGTGAATTAGAATCCACATTAGCATATACACTTCACAATCGTGTGCACAAACTAGAATAAATTTCATACTTTATGCATGAATGTAGGATCAATAAGTGTTAGTCAGGAACAAAGTTACTGTTTGTTGTTGAGAGCGTCATGGCCCAGTGGTCAAACACTCTGACTTCGAACCATTGTGGTCTCGAGTTCAAGACTGCTCTAAACACTAAAGTAAGTAGGTACAATGTGTCCATTTTACAATTGGGGCTGACTTCCTGCCGAAGGAAAAAATGACGGCGGTAGGCTCGCCCCTTACCACGTTGGGTTAAAAAAATGATCACCGAAATGTGGGTATTTCTAAGCTACGTTCGCCATGAAGGCAACAACCAGTGTGCCTCTGACTAGGCCCTTTAGGATATAGTCGTAAGCGTATGAACAGCTAGCACGTCGAACATGACGTCCGCTCATGTTTCGCAAATAAAAACACTAAGCATATAAATTTAAGTGTTATATTATCTGCGCACAAGCACCACAAAGTCAGGGACAGTCTCAGCACAGTATAAACAATACAGTAGGTTATCTAAGGCCGCCCCCGAGTTATTAGCCTAGCGTGCACACAGACACGCGGCACAGCCCGTCCGTACTGCCGCCTCCCTATGCCTCCCTTTTTTATGCTAGCGTGTGCGTGAAATCGCGTGTGCGTCATATCACGAGACGGCGCGCGACGCGCACGCACACATTCAAACCGAGAGTGGCACGTTTGTGTGTAGATGTTCTACTGTATGGTTTATACTGTGGTCTCAGTTAGCATTCACACGCGGCGACGCTCACTTTTACCCAGAATTAGCATGCGCGCGCGTCGCCAGTGAAAACAATCGATTTGTCAGCCTATGTATTATGTATTTACTTTCTCAGTGAGTAACAGGTGCGGTCCAGGCTTAAGCATGTTTTATTGTACTTTCCAAAAATATTTGCTTCACCTGATAATAATCTAACATAACATAACATAACATACCCTCACGACCATATCCCTGATGAGTTAGTCAGAGGCGCACTGACTGTTGCCGTCATTGTGAACTGAACATTCAGGAGCCCACATTTCGCCGAGGGAATTTGAACCCAACGTGGCAAGGGGCGAGCCTACCGCCGTTATCCGGGTTGCTTGGGTTTTATATCGGTGTTTTCCATCACCGTAGAGTTAGCCGCAAATTTTACAATGAACACAAAGTAGGTGTGATCCGGCCGGATTCGATCTCGGGACCATCGGGTGATAATAATCTCTTGAAGTTTTTATCTAGACAGAACCATAACAGTTTATGTAGAATCGACGATACGTGGCTAACTCCCTAATTCACAAACGAATATCAACGTTGAGCAACCCTCAGGAGTATAACTGTCCCTTTCAGTTCTATTTACATTTTACGGGAAAGCATGAGCGTGGGCGCGTGCTAAGCGTTGATTGACGTTTGTGAATTCTTACCCTCGAATTCACAAACGTCTTTCAAAAAATGTCAACAAAATTGAACGGGAGAGCTATATTTCAGAGGGATGCTCAACGTTGATTTGCGTTTGTAAAGCCGGGGGTATTTTTTTTTCTTACGTATATCGTCGACTTGACGGCCGATTTGGTGCAATTTCTATGATCTGAGGGTGTAGTCAATAGTCAAGAAATTCCAAGTTCAATCTACACCAAAGATCGTGGATTCGATCCATGCACACTACAAACTATTGTGAGTTTGAATATGCCCACGTGTATTGGTGTTTTCTATTTACGATAAAAAGTATTTAGATAAATCTGTTTATCCGTTGTTCGGTATTTATAAGTAAAAGTTAATCTTAGTTTGGGGATAGACGGCGCTATGTGCAATAATGGCTTGACCCAACTTTTTTCTGGCCCTTTCTCCAAATTATCATTTTAAGGTCGTAGATGAAAAACCCTATCTAATCTAAAGAGCCCTTACCGTATACTGAAGTGGAACACTCTACTGCGGTTCAATGTACCTTAGAAAGGGTGATATTACGATTACAATAATATTGACTTGCTACCTACTTATATTAATCGCTGATACACAGACCGTATAATCTTTATGTGAATATATTTAAAATGTTAACGGCAGAACATGCAACAACGTTTTCAGGTAGATATGCTTTTTTTCATTTATTTTCTTATTGGTGATTGATAAAACAGTGAATTATGTATATTTTCGTTTTCATTTACATAATTGTGTCAATGATTTGGATCCACAAACAAACAAACAATATTAAGTTCTTGACTATCCCCCGAATTCACAAACGTCAATGAACGCTAAATACGCGCTCACGCTCATGCTGTCCCGTAAAATTTCAATCGAACTGAAAGGGACACCATGAGCGCGAGCACGTGCTTAGCGCTGATTGTCGTTTGTGAATTCGGGGGTGAAGGAACTATTTCTCTAGTTTACTATTTTGTACCACCAAACAGAATTCTAACACGACTAATTTTGCACAAGTCGATGATGCTTTAAGCATAATGGCTACTTTTTGTCCTATTTATATGCATTTAATACCTATTAGATAACTTACTTACCTGGTTCAGCATCATTTCCAAGACATTCTCAGCTGAATATTATTCTCCTGCGTTGTCGGTTCTAGGTGGCTTGCATACCTACATCCGGTCACCTTTATCTAGTTTTTATAACCTGATTAGTTAAACAATCTCAGTAGTCAGTCAGCTTTATGTTATGTATATTGCTTACTTTGTTGTATTGAGTCTTACATAATATTATCGACGGTATTAACATAATCGGCCTCTTCCGTACATAATTAATATTTATTTTGGCACAACATTTAAGAGGCCTTTGCACGGCTGAAGTTTGGTTATGTCATTTTAAATGTTTTCTTTACTCTGAATATTTACTTACATAATTTTGTGCTTAAATAGTTTCCTATGTGTAGGCGCTTAAAGGATTGACCTGCAAATTATTAAGCGTCAATTACAGTTAAGCAGTCCTCAAACTTATGCTGTATCTATATCGTAATGTGTGATTGATTAGAACGGAGAGTGACGTTTATATTATTAGGGACTATTTAACACAAAAAATTAGGAATTCAGGGCCAATAAAATACCCTATCTATGTATGTCACTTAGTACGATGTTAAAACTACAGTATTTTATTTATTTAATTCGGAAACATTGTTGAAATACCGTTGCCTTATAACATAAATAATGAAGTATTATTGTTGTGTATGTTTTATCTTTTATCTAAAGAATTCAATGCAAGTCTAAACTAGTTTTACTTTTAAGATTATAGTACGCTCGGGTAGAAAAATGTAACTAGATTCTTTAATATTGTAGCAATTCGGAGACAAGGTATTCATCTGCGCGTGATATCTTAATTTCTTAAAATATTTGCCACGTTATAAAGCTGAATTGGGAATCTATCTTATTATGTTTTCGTCCATCTTTTTCAGATTGATTTCACTTGTTTCCTTCAACTTTGAGCCTATAAAAGAATGAGACTGACTCACAATTAGTATTTCAGCTATAATAAAACCAGTAGGTATTAAGCACAAGAAAATAATGATCACCATATCCACTGGATTAGTTCAATAATTCAAACGCTAATCAATATTCATTGAGTATAAACCAATTTCTCAATATTTCCAAACCACGTCAATACTTTTCTGCCTGCTTGTACTTTTGGGTTATTTTTTACCAGACAGGTAGGTGTGTCCGGCACGTTAATGGTGCGGGTTCGATTCCCGATCGCGTGCCCGTGTTTTGGTATTTTAATACCCCTTTTGTTTTTTTTTGTCGAGTTTGTCGAGTCGAACCTCCTTCGAGATTAGTTTAGAAAGGAATTTTGTATTTCGGAAAGGATCGAACTGTTAAGGTTTTATTCACGGGTTTTACTGTTTTTTCAAGGGCTGGTGCTTTTAAAAGCGTAAGGTGCTTAGTACTAAGCTTTAAGATTAGGATAAGGATCTCACGAAGCTTTAAAAGTTTTTTATGTTTGAAGATATTATGCAACTATTGGATGTTATTTATGGTTTTTCAGACTCAGGCTTTCGAACCAATGGATTTCTACCGATAAATTAGGTAGTTATTGTGTTTTGTTTTGGGTAATTGTGTCGAATTTCTAGGTAGCCAAACCACCTAGGTAATTGATATTCAAAAATGATATTTTCAAAAACAATCGCATCAAAGCTAACTGTATTATACCGCTCGTTAAAAAATGAGTCCGGATATTCTTAAGCATTCAGCGGGAGTTAGGCCACCGGCCTATAAGGAACCAAAGCATCGTCCGATTGGTCAAGCACTTGGCCGACTTACGGTACAGCCGGCTACCGCGAATCGATTCTTCCGGATAATCGATTGCGATTGCGTCAGCGAACGCAACGAACGTCAAGTGCGATGTCGTGACGGTTGAAATTTCGGCTAGTTTACTACAAAAGTACTGTAGATGACACGTCAAGCGTTAACTTGGTAGTTGAAAATGTACCTAGAATGCATGAGGTTGGTTTCTGCATAATCCTAATTTACGGTTGAAGACATGACAGGCTACCTATTATCGGTCATTCCTTCTAGCTTTTTTTTTTCTATTTTATTTGAATGGCAATCGTTATGGTCAGAAAACTTAGTTTCTTTTACATTTTTCACCTAAGCAGACTATCTTGTTTATTCAATGCTTTAGGCTTTTGGTCTGTGTTAAGCAAACTGTCTAATACAAACAGTAGCCTTTAAACGTCAAACTGCTAGGCGCAGGACCCACCTCGACTATAAGGTGGTGCTAGCCATAGGTACTACAACACTGGGGCTCATATTCGGAGTTCGGATTGTTGAGTCAGTGAAAACCCTTAATGCCAGATGTTATCAAACCACATCTAGCGAAGGTCAGCCGAGAAACGAAGACCATGGTCACGGCCGAAACCTTTTTAACTGGAAAATGTACGGTCTAAGACACATCACGCTACCTATTTCCGACCGACTAATGACATTTGACGAGAACACAATAAAAAAAAACAGTTTTTTTGTTGTGTTCTCGTAGGTAGCCTGACTTGCCGTTGTCTGTACTTGTATCCCCTAGTTCAAGCTATGCTTAGTTTGGGACTGAATGGCGCTGTGTTAAATAATGTTCAGTGATAGGTGTTCATAATTTACTTAATTTATAACTGATAGCCTGTATGAGGCCAGCACCAGAGTCATTTCCGCAATATTTTTCTTGCCACTATCTTCAGAATATCCGAACACTTCGCCTAATGCAATACACCAAGCAAGGCTTTTAACGATAAATAAATGAATAATATCCTCCAGTCCATAATGAGCGCTATCACAAATCCATTTCCTGTTGTAAAATGGTTGTACGTTCAATGTTAATGCGATGAAATCGCATCAAGTGAGAGAGTTAATGTTAGCAGGAACATCGTATAAAATATGTACATAATTACGTCTTTCACATAAATCTTTCAATATAAATTAGATTCGGTATTCTTGAAAACATTTTGTACCGGTCCAAGGAAGGTTCGTCTAGCAAGGGTGGGCAAGTAAATGTACCCATAGTCCAACTAATTTAAGAAATACATTTTGACAGCTGCCAGTGGCTGTAGAAGTTGAACTTTATGCAATACTAAAAGGGTTCAAGTGTTCTGTCAGGCTCAAAAGTCAACCCACTGCTCGTGAATCGTATTTCGTCTGTGTTTGCCTTCGGATTTGTTCGCGATTAGTTTGGCATACATATATTTTAAACCTTTCGAATTTAATTATTGTTATATGTCGCTGTCTAGGTTCATATTTCACAAAGTTATTATGAAATATAAATTAAGCCATGTACTGAGAAATGTTTTTGATATATGTATGTATGTGCTTTGTGTTATTAGTTGACATACTTCATGTTTCTCTAACAATAAAATACTTATCAGTCCTGAGCAAAGGCAGAGCCCAAGCTTATAATTCCCACGGCGACATAAGGTAGCTGTTTGAATATAGAATAATGTTTAGTTGAATAGTGATTAAGCTTCGTGTACACGATGCAGTAGGGAAAGGCTCGGTGTGCACACGGCCTGTCGGTTGGCTACTTCTCGCCAACTTGACCTCTGGGCCTTGGCGAAAGTCGCAAGGTTGCCCCAGCGCATGCACCTAAGTGTACTTATGACCACTTGTACTGTGAATTATTCTGTACACTCATTTTGAGTTCAGTTGTCAGTACTTTACAATACCCATCTTATTTTCACCTTATCTATGCTGTAAATCGAAATTCATTGACAACATTTACACAGACTTATAAAATAAGGTATTTTAAGAATTGCATGTCTAAACCATCTTCAGATCATTAACTAAAACTGATGAGAATTGGTTAGAGACTGATTGACATACTTACTTGCATAATTACTTCTTTATACATACATAGTCATGAATGAACAGAAATGGTAGTGAAAAATGTACACTATAGTTTTATTGACTTACATTGTGGTGAAAATGAAAATACTAACTAAAACTCTGTAGAATGCTTACATTAAGAATGCTGACGAGATAAACTTAAATTCTATACATGAAATCAGAAAGCTGTAAAATAGGAATACAATGACAAAACAGATGTAAATATAGAAAACTTATTTGAAAACCATCGAATTAGTTCGCGTTAGTGTTTAAGAAGATGGGAAAAAATGCGTCTAATGATAATCATCATATTCTAAATGATTATCATAACATGATAACGCTCGTAACTCGTAGACTAACAATTTGCCTAAATTGTGTACCGTAACGGATAAAACAACAGTTTCAATCAAGTTTTTTTGTCTCCATCCAAGAGAAATTACAAAGTGTTCTTAGCTCAAAGATTGGACACGAAACGTTTCTACACACATACCTATGTTTAAGCGGTAAACAAGACCGCGTTTGCATCTAATTAAATCTTTTTATCTTCTTTAAACTGATAATAAGCACCTATGGGGCCTAAGTGTTCTTTATTACAGGCACTACATAGCTGTTTTATTTTTTACACCTGATTACATGTATGTTGTAATTCGCGGTTAATAATCAGGTAGTTACACGATATTACATAAATCAATGATTGGAGCACGTTTGAGGTTTCTCTTTATCAAGGCTTAGATAACAATTGAGCATCGTTTAAAGTAAAGGTCTTTAAGTGTTAATTGTAGATAAAGTTTAATTACTAGTATCGTATCCTAACATTATGAAACTCCATCTAGTTTTTTAATTTCGAAGGAATTGATTTAATTTGTGGCATAACTAGTTTTTGCTAATGGGTTTATAAGGTATTTTTGGGAAGTAACTCAGAAATAGACTTCCTTAGATTAAAACAATTATTTAATTCTTATGAAAATTAAAACATAATGGTTTCCAACACCAAGAAAATAGGGGTTCACTCGCAATGCACACAATATTTTTACAAGCTTATTTCGTGATGGAGATTCCAACCAAAAGTGCGCGCCTTTTCTGAATACGTGCTTGACAGGATGCGTCGATCTATGGTCGTCGTCTATGGTGTCGGTAGTGTAAATAACACTGCATAGTGCTGCCATCTACGTCTGCTTGCGAGGTTTGGCTAACAGTATATTTACTGCTATTTTGTACGTAATTTAAATACACAAAGGTAGGTTTGTTAAAATTTTATTTTGCCAAAATTTTCCTGGGTTTCGTAAATATCGAAAAATCCTTGCTATCATTCTTCGAATCAATTTTATAAACCCATTTTTTAGTAAAATAAATGTCGTTAACTCTCAGACGTGAAAAGCCTACATCAGACTTCTGCCGAAGGTCTGCAAACGTAGATTGTTTATTGTGGCAGTGTAACATTCTCCTAGAACAGCCATTGTTCGAGTCCGGCGAGCGCCCTCCACAGACCCCAAGGTGACTCGGTTGACTGACCGGTCGCATTCCGCAGTCTCACTTTGTTTTTATCATTGTTACTAGATGGAACACTACCACCCCTTCGGATTTACTTCTGTGCGGTTGGATTTTTCGTTTTTTAAAGCTGACAATTAAAGCCATAGTCCGTTCGCGTTAAGAATGCAGTGATTTTTGAATTTATCGAAAGAATGCGTTCAGCGGTCACTGTGGTGTTGGCTTTCTAATTAGGAACGATTTTATTGGTAAGTGGGCGTGCTAGGTCGAAAGATTAGGATGAAATCACTGCGTTCTTAACGCGGACGGACTATAGTTGTAGGTTCAGAAGTCTGCTGGTATAGGAAGGAGTATAATATTGAGATTGAATATGAAGTAGGGTTGTCACGGTAATGGGTGGGTGTATGTTATGTTATGTATAATGTACGCGTTGATAATGAAAAATAATAATATGTGTTACCCCAAGGTAGGTATATAGGTATGAATAATAGCAAATTCATTGAAGGCAGATTTTCAAAAGTCAGATAAAAATCTCAGAATAGATTTTTTAACGCATACCATAAAATGTCAAGTTTTACTCACTTACTGACTGTGCAGCAATACCTATAAGAATAAGAATAAATTTATTGACCATAAAACACATTACCCAGGAATGACAATAACGGTGGTCTCTGCACTAAACTTGAGGCTTGGATCGCAGCAAACCAAAAAAAAATACAATATCTTTGCCTTACAAGTAATTCGAAGACACCGGTTCAGAGTCAACAAATAATAGTCAATAAATGAGTTAATAAAATACAAAGATGAAATTTCAGTTGGTCCCACTGAAAATCAGCTTCTGAGCCTATCAGGTCCAGACATTGGCTGAGTGGGGTCCATTTTAAAAAGTAAAAATAAAAATAAATATATAAAATAATAAATTTTATCAAAAATACATGATACAATTTCATATCTTTTGCAACTGAAGATCTTTATCGATTGAATTACAGAACCATACATTCCTTAAACTAGATCAAGTCTAGTATTATCTATTTGCTTCCAACTTTAGAAAGTTCGTTTTCACATTTTCGCATATTAATCAGTCTTTAATTACTTTACTTATTAATTTTATAGCCAAAAAAAGCTGTTTAGATTAGGTGTTAACTACCAATGATTTAATTTTATTAATTAACTCATCAAATGCTAAAACTAAGCTATATTATGTCATTCAATTCATGTATCAGTCTGAGAAATCTGAATTATTGAAATGAAAGACGCCAAAAAGAAATTGACTAGCTTGTTAGCGATGATAGTGATCTTGCTTGCCATGGCCACAGGTCGTGGGTTCAATCCCCTTGACCAATATTTATGTGACTATGTGGTAGTATGTTTTTAAGATAAGTACCTATGTTTGTCAATGTCTTAGTTCAATATTAGTCTAGCTAGGCGAACTAAACGTAAACCTATCTCTTCAAGTTCCTTGGGTTTACAGACCTCACTTCAACTGAGTGTTGGTGCGAGCCATACTCTGAGCTCACATGTTAGACATGTGAGCTCAGAACATGCTGGTGGTAAGGTGTATGCAAGTAAAGTAATACCAAATAGTAGCGCAGTAAGGGTTTTGTGCTTTAAGATGTCTTCTGTAAACCGTCACCTGTTCTGTCACCTGTCAATTTGTGACACAAACTAACAAATAAATAAAAATAAACACATGAACGTCGGACTAACATAGTTGTTACAACTCTAGATGATTATGGTTGGCTTGTGTTACGTCTAAAAAACGTAAACGTTGCGCTTTTAGTGTTATGTTTCTTGTAAAATTATATCAAAAACCCGTATTTAGTTATAAAATGAGACAAAGAATGCTATATTTGGAGTTGACAGCATAATCAATAAAACAAGCATTATTTCGTCCTTGCTGCCTCTCGGCGAATGCCTATCACGCTCCGTCATATCATTTGCATGTTGCAGTTTGATTGGCGAATCAGACTTGTTGTGAGTTTTGCGTTTCCTAAGTGATCTTTACTAATATCTTGTTTGACATTAATTGAAATTGTTTGAACCAGGATTTCGTGCTTCGGAAGCGACGTTAAGCATTTGGTGCCAGCGGATATCGCTAAATGTCAGTCGTTAGGCCCGGTCGGAAGCCTTAGAGCGGCTTGATACCGACTGACGTCAAGATTTCTCACAAGCCTTAGAACCTTCCAACAATACGCACTGAGCCCGTGTCTTGGAGTGTGAAAGTAAGTCCTAATAATTGAGGAGTGGCCAGTGTCTTGTAAACGACTTAGGATTGAATAGTTTTAAAAAAAATGGTGTTTATTACTCAACCAGTATCAGCATATGTCAGTGAGGTCTACAAGGTCAACAAGGTTATTATGTGCATCTCTCCTTCGATTTGTTTTGGCTTACACCTCATATTTTGAACTTTATGAATATATAAATGTTTTTTTTTTAATCATTATTTAAGTTGGAGCCAGGAGTGGACGCAAAGGCGATGTTTTCACTAACATAGTTTATAAAGTTTTGTTTACATTAAATTTAGGTCGCATAGGTAGTACGTACATCATGGTACAAACTTTACTTATTTCGAGGCTAGAAGGCGCTCTGTGAATTAATGTCCAAGGATATTAATTCACTAATACTGAAATAATCCTTTACCTGCGACACATACACTTATCTCGTGTGTTGTATGATTGTATGGGTGACCTCAAAACTGGAGAAAATGTTGCTTTAGGTACTCATTCACTAATAGGCCTCGCTCGCTTCAATAGGCGTTGTTCATCCATCTTATGATGATAATTTATAGGAAACCTTGACTGTAATGATGGGCTAGATAATACAGCACAATAATAATGCGGCAAAAGTAATAATGTTGAATACGTTATTAATGTTGGTATAGCGTAAGAAGATTAGGTGAAACGGATCGTAACATGGTAATTTCTGAAAGTTGCCAATTTACATTAGCTATTCTAATCCGCTAAATGCGTAATTGTTTGCTTGTACACACGTTTCATATCAATAAAAAGCATTTCTCCTATTGAAAAAAAAAAACCCGAGGAGCAATAGTACTAAGTGGTAACACCAGCAATATTATCAGTAATTTTCTGTTTCTGTTCCTGAACTCACATCTAAATGTCAATATTTACCCAAATGCCACTAGAACTTTGACTTTTCTTCATATTACATACTTACAAGTAAAAGAAAGCATTACTTTAAAGTATAAAACAAAGTCACTTTCTCGAATTTTGATGCGGTTTTTTAATAGATAGTGATTAAAGAGGATGGTTTATATGTATTATGTCATCCCCCTCACGGGTTCTCGCCTCGGCGTGGCGAGGGGGCCTAGTACCGGTGGTAGGGGCACCACCGGGAAGCGAAGAGAACCCAGGCGTGGCAGCGTGGTGGACTGGACACCCGCCCGCTGCGGCCCGCAAGGGCGACGGGCTGCGGGGCCAGTGGGGCCTGCAGGCGCCTTTGAGGCGCGTGGTTGGGGCCGCGGCGCACAACCGGTTGGTGGGGGCCAGTGATCCGAGGCTGATCCCCCCTGTGCGTCGCGGCCCGGCGGGGCCGTACCGTCGGTTACGGCAGCGGAGCCGTCCTTTGGGTGGCTCGTGGTTGCGGGCCCAGTAGGGTCGCTGCGGCCCGTAAGGGCGACGTGGGGCTGCGGGGCCAGTGGGGCCTGCAGGCGCCTTGAGGCGCGTGTTTGGGGCCGCGGCGCACAACCGGTTGGTGGGGGCCAGTGATCCGAGGCTGATCCCCCCTGTGCGTCGCGGCCCGGCGGGGCCGTACCGAAGGTTACGGCAGCGGAGCCGCCCTTTGGGTGGCTCGTGGTTGCGGGCCCAGTAGGGCCTGCGTACGGTGGCCAGCTGGCGCGTGGTACGGGGGTGCCGCCGCCAGCATTGCACGGGTCACCGCTGCCTGGTAGGGACGGCTTGACATCCTCGGCTGTCCCTTCTGGCCTCCCCTCACGATGGGGGGGGGTCGCTTCCGGCCCGCCGTCCAGGCGGGCTCCGTCCGGGGGAACGCGTAACAGGCTTCGCGCTACTCACCGTGTTCCCCCACTATACGGACGATAAGAGGGAGTAGTAGGGGTTTTAGTCGGTAGGGCCACTGGTATACCACCTTTCCAGTGGAGAGTCCGACATAACCCGTCCGTCCCCCGGTGGACGGGTATGCGTAAGGCATTTCCCCTACTTTAAAAAAAAAAAAAAAAAAAAAAAATATGTATTATGTCATCCCATTGCACCCATGCGAAGCCGGGGGGGTCTCTAGTAATTTACAATTCTCTTCCAGTCAATCAAAACATTTGAAGCACAACTATTGACACATCTCTACCTCTTTCACTCACGTTGCTTTCTCCGTATTTTTTTCACTCTAGTGACTAAGAATTGAGGGGTCAGTTCTTAAACAGAAACTGTAGTAGTAATAGACTGTTTATAGTAAAATATCGTTGCTATAACTACTAATAACTGACTTACTAATCAGTTATAAACTAAAGTATAGTAAACTAGTAACTTATTCTATATTGAATTCACGCCTTTCCTTCTAATACGATCAGTATCTTATACACTTTCAAAGCATTAAATGAAACTTTCATTAACTTAAATATACGAGCTAGTGTCGAGAACGATAACTGAACACCGACAGAGCATTCAATCGTCTCACTTTATGACTGAAAGTAACTAAACTCGTAAACTCGATAGTTCTTTCAAATGTTAATCGATTCCTTTTTAACCCTCGACGAGAAGAGGTTTTACAAGTTTAACTTATGTATAGACAGCATAAGTACCTACAATATCTGAGAGAAGCAACCTCATTGGTAGAGTTTGAACCGACTTTAAAAAAGGAGGAGGTTATCAGTTTGAATGTATGTTATTATATCCATCCAACAGTCTTTCACTCGTTTATATTTGACTGACGCTACAAATGTTAAATAGCTTTTTCATTGAAGTATTGGAATTGATTTTTCAAACACTTAGAAAAGCCACAAACATTCGTGTGCATGAACAATGATTTATTTATTTGTTGAATGGAATGAAATGGGATTCCAATGACACATGTCGGTATACTATTTATGTTTTAAAAAAAAGTTTTTAAATGTGTTGTTTGCGCTGTCCAGTTCCCATAGTACAAGCTTCGCTTAGTTTGAGTTAGATGGCGCTGCACTTATCTGTCTGTCGCCTGATCGCATAAACCGTTACGTTTTGTTTGAACAGTATTTCTTATTGGGTTCACCTATTGTAAGCCATTTGTTTGATGAAACAAAACTCCCTAAACCCTCTGTTGAGCCTTGCGGTTGACTGGTGGAGAATGCCTCTTGGCATTAAGTCCGCCAATTGTACACAACGTATCTCTTTTTTTAATATCGTTGATCATGGCCAAATCCATTTCATTATTACTTTTTACTCAAACGAGCTATTTTGTCTGTAGTCTATGCATTATTCCATTCAAAGTTGTTTTAAATTATTATTTTGTTACCAAAATCGTGCCTTGCCATATTTCGATAGCGGTTTGGCAGCTACTCGCTAAGTAAAAGTAAATTGTTTTACATCCGGATGCTAAAATATCTAAACATTGCACACTTTAAAAACGTAGCGTAAACATTGTGTTACAGAAACAGTTTTCAGTTCGCATTTTCATGATCCTTAAATTGTTTGATATACCTCACAGAATAATTATGGCTACATTTTACCAATTTGTATCCCATTTGATAATTGGTGAGATTTTGTTCAGTTGCACGCTGATTTAGGCGTAAAAAAATGACTGATATTGACTTAACATTCCATGTTCAATGTTATGAATTCAGAAAAAAAAAATTTTTTTGTAGAAAGGTGGTAAAAGATTTCTTAAAATAGAATTACTTACTAGAATAAAGAAGGACACACCCAACATACCAAATACGTGACTAAAGTGCAGTCATCAGGTGTTACATCATTCATCAATCATCTCATCGTTGATAGCACAAAGTCAGCTTCACAATCATTGATAGCACGGTATCATCACTACAAGCTTCAACTTGTACAGTAAGCTGAACTGTTGTCGATATGACTTTACATACCTACTTTCAAATTACGCTACGGTAGTTTGAGTTGTAGCTGACTGTACCTATTCTTTATTGTTCGAATGTGTAAGTGGCCAAGTTAGACGTAACATTGTAATTGAAAAAGCGTCTTTATTGCATGAGTAGATGTTGCTTGAAAACTACCCTCAGACTTCATAGATATTAGGAGTCTTTAAATACGGTGGACGGCACGTCATGATACCCATTTCCGGTCAGTCCTTGCTCTATTGCAGAGAATCATCTTCGCAAGAGCAAGAAAAAAAACAGGAACGGGTAGCGTCATGTGCCGTTGACTGTACGCTTCTAAAATATGAACTTGCCAGGTCTCAGCGCTCGCCTTAGGGCTCGTACACAATTAGACTATACGACGTCGCGTCGCATCGTGCTACGACGCAGCATCGTGAGAATGTTGCTTGAATCAGAATCAGAATCAGAAATATCTTTATTTAAATAATACTCGTAGCTTGCTTGCTCGAAGTAGATTAAGGAATCGTAGTGGTAACGAAACTTTTCATAAATTTGTTAAATACAGACACAGATATATACATTTGTGTTGTTTTGTGTGAATAGATACAGCGTCCAACCTGTATTTAGGAATTTAATCAGCAACATCAACATGCACTCAAATTTTGAGACAAACCTCCCGGAATAGCTGGTGATAAATGACAAGATGACAGTAATGGAAGAGAAACTCTTCGGTCACTTATTACTTATCATTATTTATTTGGCGATAACATCGATAAACTTATCTTGAACGAAAGTTTTCTGATTGGGATGCTCACGCATTCTTCAAATATTTCTGCCTTCCTGTTTATCATTTTTTTTCTCGAGAATAAAACTATTATACAAGCGCTATGGAAAAACTCAACTCAGTTAGTTGTAAATTAACCCGTGGCCTGATATGAAATCATAGTATTTTTTATTAGAGTTCTTTGCAAAAAAAAAATAAGGCAACATAAATAAGGACGTAATCCACTTAGAGCACAGTTTTAAATAGCATTATCGCGAATAGCAAAAAACAATCCGCACAAATTATTATTTTATGCATTAATTTACAAACAGTATGCCTATGCCAAAAAATGTTATTCGTGGATAGATTTTGTGCTATTTGCGATTCATTTATTAATATTGTTGCCATGCGTGAATAAAGAAGAAAAAAATATTGGAAACACTGTACCACATACCAATTACAAAATTAACGTAACGTTTAATTTGGATTTAAGTAAAGAACATAAAGATTTACAAAGATATAAAATTTTAATTATACCGAATGCCAGACGTAACCTACACATAGTATATAACAACACTTAAAGCATATCGAAATCCAATCACGTACACAGTTCATGACTCCCATACGTTTCCATAAATTCGGACGAATACAGAATAATAAAAAAGTTTGTATGTGCATAAGTTTGTAAAGAGCTATAACTATACTGTACTTACGCGTAATTTGGCAGTCAGAATACCTGTATTGGAGCATTGGTAACTGCGGTTTGCATTACCAATTTCAGGCGAACTTGGCAAACGATTACTAAGCCACCGTCCATCTTTCTCGTACATGTAAACATTCAATTGTACTATGACTCAAAAATCAGAATATAGTGTTTGGAAAAAGCATTTATCTGGTTACTTAATTTTTTTAAAACCCGGTGATGAAAACAACCTCATAAAACTACTAGAAACGTAGACCCGACACTTAGCTAAAAGTATACACTTCAAAGTCATTCAAGACATACTTACAATAGAAATAGTCAGCCGCGATCACGACCGAGAGCAAAACAAGGGGAAAATATCAAACCGCTACTTTATAGCATCCGTCAACTAGGTTTATTTCAAGATCTGTCTACTTGCCTCTAAGAAAAACTGAAAAACTCATAAAATGATGAAGTGTATGATAAATAGAGCTCTCCAAGTATCCAATAATTTTCTCATGTCAAAAGGTTACTTAGTGGTTGTGGATTTTCTAATCAAACTTTGGTCCTTCGAGCCGTCTGAGTAGGTAGGCATCACAAATACCTACTTATGATTGATGACATGTCGACAAAGAGCATGAAACTGGCTATAAAAAGATAGAGAAACCAATCATTCTTTTTAAAATATTTAAAGAGAAGGTTTGTGCTTTTTCTGTAAGTTTTCACGTAATGTTCTATGGCGTAAGTGCGGAGTGCTTCCTGCCTACGCGCATCTCAGCGCGCGAGGTAACGGGCGCGGTCGATGACAGCCTGCGCAGTGGATGCGCGGGCGCCGGTCTCTCGCGTTTTTGCTATTACCGCCTTTTTGCATGTGGAAGTGGAAGTCCTGAGTTATGGAAGAAATGGAATAGCTTTATGGGTTCTCATATCTAGAAGTTTCGTTCAATATGTAAGTAACCTATTACTATTATCTTATTTTATCTTAATGGCTAACTGAGCCATTAAGATTCTACTGTTGGGCAAAAGCAAGCCTTTCCCTTCCTGTGAGCAAGACTGTTTTGAGCCTTTTTAAATCAGTTCCCTACGAAAGCGGTCAGCTCGTCGCGTCATGCATTTTTGAACTGCTTGCTGGCTATGCTTGGGGGCTATGCTTGAGGAGAATTATACAATTGGAAGATCTATACCTATTCAACGGCGTTCAATTTTGCAGGGAATTCTAGATCGTAGGTAGGTCTGTAACGACTTTAGTATGAGACAAGGTTTTTAAAGATGTGATAACTTGTATTCTTCATGTACCTAAAGTATTTAATTTAAGATCTATTTGTTACAATAAAATTGTCGTGATTTATCAGTTTTTAGGTATTCTCGACCGTGTCTTGACTAAGTTAGCTGGTACCGCAACGCATCTTATTATTCGCATTGTTACACACAAATAAGTCCAAAAACTAAATCCGAAACGTTCATTTGAATTCTGTAGAATGGAGGAATAATTGAAATTCGGTTAAAAAAAACCTTCTGGCTGCCGGCTTTTACGAAAATAGATTGTTTTTTGCTCAGAACGTGACTGAAATGTTAACACTTAAACTGTCCACGGCGGCGGTTCCTGAGTTGGTATTAAAGTGCAAATTGGTATAAAAGTACAGAATTTTAATCACGCTTATCTAATCCAAGGTCTGATTATACACTTCCTGCGCAGAACTAGCTCTGAACGAGTCTAGACCGGTCTAGGTCTAGGTGTATGTAACGGGAAGATTTTCCAAGGGCTGTTGCTTGTGCGTGCATATATGAGACGCTTCTTTTTGACGCCATGTCTTTGGCCTCTCACAAGCGCGTGAAATCACACAGACACGAAGTCCGAATAATATTCATTACCACGTAGTTAGAAAACAGTGTTTTTATGAAGTGATTAAAAATGCCATTTGCATTTCTCAGATATCTAATTCGAGCCTACTAAAAAAAGCAACTTAATACTCAAATAAAACGATTATTTTTACGAATTTTACGAGTGTTTTTTACTGATTTTTAAAAAGGATGAAAAAACTTATGAGGGAGGTATTAGCGGGTTAGTCTGATCTTTATACAACTTCTTGACGAAAGAAAAGAAATTTCATATTTTAAACACAGCTACTTTTATTAATTTTAGTTGTTCTGTCTCGCTAGACTAAGGTTTCCAACTAAGTCCCTGTCATGAGTCAAGAGTGCCTGTCACTCGAAGTGATGTGATGATGAATGAGGGAACATGTTGTAGTACATTGTTTACCCGTCTTCAACAATGATGAACATCTGTGAGGAGCCACTGGGTGTTAAACCTCTTTTTATTGAACCTGATGTGTCACACAGCTGGGCAAAGGTCTCCTCCAAAGCTCCCCAACTATGCCTGTCAATATTTGACAATATTTGCCATGCGCTGGAGTTATGGCTCAAGTCGTCACACTTCTGTTTATGGGGCCTTCCTCTACGGCAATTACCATCTGTAGGGCGCCATTGGGTGGCAATATGGGCAATATCTATGTGGATGCATCCTGCATACATGACCTTATACCTTACATAAACGGCATATATACGTCCCACTGCTGGGCACAGGCCTCACCTCAACTATGAGGTGGAACGAGCCATATTCCAATACGCGGGCTCAGTGCGGATTGTTGGAGGGATGTAAGGTTAGTGAGCAACCTCAATGTCAGATGTTATCAAGCCGCCCTAAGGCCTCTGACTAGGCTTAACGACTGACATCTAGCGACGTCAACCGGGACCAACTGCTTAACGTGCCTTCCGAAGCACGGAGATGCCCGAAATACACATCATTAAATTTCAGTCGGTTTGGTCATCCATCCCATTTCCGACCCGGCGTGTTTTGCTTTACAACAGCGATCGTCGCCGATCACTGTCACAACTGCGCCACGGGCATCTTTATACCTTATTAACTTGAAATGTTCACAGAAGCCGCTGCATGTATGCAGCCCTGCTGGCGAGATATTTAAGTCCTCCTGAGAATCCTAATGTAAATTTTTCGCAATTTGTTCACGCATGTGTGAGTGTGGTGCTCTTCAATTTACATACCAGTTCTCGTCTAATACCAGTTTCATTATGCTCATAAAAAACAGATTATTATACAATGTTTACGTAGTTATTTACTTATCTCTAGGAAATTCTTGGAAATGAATTGAAGTCGCAAAAGATTTTTGAAATTAACTTGCCAAATACTTTTAGATTCCTACAATAAGCGAATAGTTTTTATGAACTAAACCTTTAATGAGAAGACTTGAGTTGATGAAAAATTAAGAAATACATTTAATGATAGTTACCGCCAGAAACTATTTTTAGCCCTAAGCACCTGAGTTGTTATTCAAAAAAGTGTAGGTTAGTCCCTCCCGGCTGCACACGTAGTAAATATGAGGTCTAGAGGTAATTTGTTTCTTAGCTATCTGATTGGATTTTCTATGACTTTTTTTATTAAGACTGTAATATTCGAAATCAAACGACATTTGTTTACAAGTTATAGAGTTTCAGTTGTTGAATAATATTACAAGTACTCTATTTTACATAACACACTTACTTAAAGTTGAGTGGGCTTGTCTGTATCATTAGAAATATATTGCTATCTATTCTTCAAGTAAGAATTACTATGCCAAATTAATCGGAATCTATTTTGACTTTGCTCGTTTCAGATAATATCTATAATTGTCTCCTTCGTAACACCATAAACCTCACTTCAAATTGCTAGATGCTTATCAATAGGCACGTTACGCGTTTTGTTTATAATCACCTAAAATTATACCCCAACGACCAAAGTAACACGAAGTCGAGTTGTGAGTGAATTGATTGAGTAATAGTGCGTGAGCTTCGAACCTTGGACTAATTTTGGGCGGACATTGTTATTTGGCTTGTTATCACGTAGAAATATAAAATAATTGTCTTTTCACGTTTTAAAGCAAACTTTAATAATCGAGCTTTGCTGCGGCAGCAGTATTTTCTTATCGTATGTTGCGCCAATGATATTATACGTAGGTAGGTTACTTGTGCTAAAAAAGTGGCACCCGAAATCAGGACTTTCGACCACTTGAGCAAAGCATTGATTGATTACTATCTTGTATACACTGTCAAATTATAGGTACGTACGCACGGGAACAATTTTCGACTTCGCATCGGTACTGATAATTATAACGTTTTTACCTCTTTTATGCGCAACACAATGATATTTGTGTTGCGCTATCTTCTTAAACAAACTTAAAGAGAGAACTGTAGACAGCTTACGAAATATCGCAAATATCTGCCAAGTATATTGTTTGTTAAGTTTTTATCTACAAATTCTTCTCTACATTTTTGTCTTGTTTTTATTCAAAGCTAGTAGCGAAAGAAATCGCGGTATTGTTACGTTTCTGCCTCCGGCTGTAGTGAGTAACTTTCTACTTCTTTTTAAGGAGTGGGTGATGTGAAATGACGAAAGAAATGCTCTATGTAGAGTGTAGTCGTAAGCCCTCTGAGCTGTCTTGTTTGTATTGTTCACTTTGAGTAGGATAAGTATTTTTCGCCTTCGGGCTAATTCTTTGGGCCTTGTAACTTTAAGAGACATGACTGCGCTTCACGCAAACTTAGTTAAAATTAAGAATATACGATTATACTTGAAATTTTATGAAAGGGCCTTACAAGTTAGGATAAAACAAAACTCAAGAAGATATAATGACGCAATGAATTAAGAAGTTTTATTTATGAAATTCGCCTTTAGTATCACCCAATAATCACATTACCCAATTTTACCATCTATTCTATTTAATCTCAATATTTCCATCATCCATTCTTTATTTCGATTGTTTGACCAAATCATCCAACATTCCAACACCACTTTTATAGATAATACTAGCAAATATAAGTAGGTTTTATTTTGTAAAAAACCCAACAGGTCGTCTCTATCGTCTAGGGAAAAAGTTAAAAATCTAAGTATGAAGTTTTACTCGTAGTTTCAGGATTTGGCGTACCACGCCCAAATATAAGCTTCAACCTGTATAGTATGTACTAACAGTAACTATGCGTTTGTTTGTAAGTTTCGCAATACTGCTCTAATAGCCGCGTAGGCCGGGCAATAACAAAAATGGCTCACTTCGCCATAACGACAATGAATGGGGATTCATTGTCCACTCGCTACTCGCACTCACTACAGTTGCGAAATCAGTGCGAACTGTGTGAAGGCGGCTTAATTATTTCTCTCATTATCTTCAGAATCGGTCTCTAAGGTCATTTGACGCTGTATAGATATAAGTAATACATGTAGTTTCTATTTGTAATTTTCATTACATTCCGGTTAGAGACGACGGAATTAAACTCTTATTTATGGCACAAAAGTAAAGCACAAATTGCCTACTTAGCGCCTAAAGGCATACCATATCACTCAACCACACGGTCAGTCAGATCATCTTCTGAATAATTGTATACACACATTTGCAATGTATACGAGTATTTATTGTTTGTTTAAAACGCATCTCCAAACATCAATGAATGACAGAAGATGAAAAGATCACATCTTTTCACTTGCTTATCCAAACACAATATGGTTAAAGAACGACTACTGCGGTAAAAGAGTTCAGAACTCTTAAGTGTATAGCCAGTTTTCCAGCTTTTCAGTAATCAGTGGCTTTTATAAGACGTGTTGCTTCATAGCTTCAGTCAGCTATGTCCAAGAGATCAAGTGGGAGAGGTTCTCCTTTTATTCAAATGAAAACAAACGCCGCCATTTTTGATACATGACGTGGTTAACCTCTCTCAAAAACCTCGCTCTACTCACAGTGGTCACTTGTGGGACTTGTGAGTAAACTAGCACCAGCTCGTAACCGTAGGTGTCGCTAGCAGATGCCAAGTTTATATGCAAATGCAGTGTTTGTATGCTAAGCGTGCTTATCTGGGGTCGGCGACCCGATACCTGCCTTCATAGATAACGTGCAGACTTAGTATGTTTACACACATCGATAACGAAAAACGGGGCCTGGGGTCTTATTCTAACTTGTTCGATGCAGCTCAGTTTTCGTTTAAACTAGCCATTTCTTTTTGTATTATAACAAGCACCTCTTTGACTAGTTTGCTGGCTTTTCTTCTTACAATTTTAGGAATTATTTTGAGTCTTATAAGTCACTCCAACAGCGATGTTAGTAGTTTAATAGATTTGACAAGACAATTAAAATATGATTTCAAATGCGGAACAAAATAGGTAACTTATAAAATAGCTAAGTGTCAGGTGCCTAACTGACTGTCTGACACTTCATAATACGAATTAGCATGGCAGTAGTCCGACCGACTAGAAGATCTTATTAGGACCCCAGAGTGAATATTGGTTAAGAATGGGAACAGTTGGAGCAGCATTTAATTTTGCAGAAAATGTTTTATTGACAGTTGTTTTATTTTTAGTTTTGCTAAATATGTCTAGGTCTATATTAAGTCGTGAATTGAAAAAAAACCTAAAAATATATTTTTATTGTTTCAGGTTGACGGACTTATCAAAGCCAATAAAGCCATTGTAAAAGGTAAGTTATTTCTTAGCTAGCTCGTTAATAATATGCTTTAGGCCGTGTTTTTGATCTACAATCAGAATCAAACTTCATCACGTGCCAATGTGTCTCAATTGGGTTTAATAAAAACCTTTATAGAGAAAACTTCCAAATTCATAAGCGTCAATCAAAGTTAGGCATTCATAAATTCATGCCTCATAAAAAAAAGTGTGTCTGAAACTGAAAAAGACAATTTAGTATTTTTTTAGGGCTGCATCTAACTTTAATTTACGTTTGTGAATTCACGGTAAAGTATGTCGGAAAATCGGTCGGAAAATCGTCAGCAGTCAAAATTCAGACTAGTGATCACAAATCTGACTCTAGGAATAGTGGCGTTACATATTAACGAGGATTATGCCCATCAGTGGTATAGTAAGTATTTTGGCTATTTACTACCACTATACTCTACTCTTATTATACAGTTCGCGAAACCGATACCCTGTTATTATACCATCTTAGCACTTACGGCAACAAGATAAAGTAGGTTATTATATCTATAAGCGAAAGGTAATTACATAAATTACTAGGTAACCATGTCTCGCTAATGTAAAGAAAGGTTGTAGTACTCATAACAACTTCCTACGGAAGTTACGTCATGTTTCGATCGTTCATTGGCTGTTGAGTAAGCCCTCTTTGTCGTTTGATGCGCGTGATTGGATTTTGAATAACTTTATCTTGTAGAACGGGTTCAATATCTACGACCTTGTATTTGGGTCATAGATCTGAAATCAATAGATGAAGATAACTGAGACTTTTGACACTGATGTAAGTAAATACAAGTGCCCTTTCTGTATCCGGCATAAAGATCTTTGCACAAAACGGCTCGGAATCAGGCACACTCAGAGCTTGTCACACAAATTGACGCTTCAAGACGTGTATTGTTTGTCAAACTTTACAATAAACAGAAGTACCTTACAAAAGCTCGTGGTAAACCCATTGGTGACATGTCCGCCTAAATCTTTAAAACTACGCAACGGATTTGGGTGCGGTATTTTTAATGGATAGAGTAATTGAAGAGGAAGTTTTATATGCATAATAAAACATCCCATTGCACCCGTGCGAAGCCATGGTGTGTCGCGAGCGCGTACATATATTTAGTAGACACATCGATCCCACCTGAAAAACATTTGGCGATACATCGGTCTCACCTACAAAACATTTGGCGTCAATTTTGAAACCTGCCCTCTTCACTTACCACCAGGTGAGATAGATAGATCAAAAGACTGCCCTTCCTCCTTCCTCCTCAAGTCCTTAATAATGAAAAACCCTGCATATTCTGTTTGAAAGTGGTTTCACGGGATACTATATTAGTAATAATGTCGATATGAATACAATACTGATCTGGCACTTCTTCTTTATTGAAGCAACAAATTCCGCCTGAACTGCGCCGCGAGATGGCAGGCCTGCGCGCGCGCATAAAAACATGCAACAACACGCGGCGCCGCAGTAATTAGTCGAGCATTTTCCGCACAGTTCCGACTTTCATTTAGCATTCAATGAAAAAACAACGGCAAAGTGGGGACTGTGATGTAAGCTGTAGGTTTTTTGATATTTTAATGTTTTATTTTTCGAAATTAACTGCTGTGTAGTAGTACTGTAGTAGTGTACAGTTACAATAATAATGAAATACTAAGTATTAGCATTATTTATCTTAATATGTGTATGTTTTTATATAATTACTATAAACTTAGATTACTGACAAGCTGAAAAGGCTAATGAATAGGTAGATCTTATAATTTCTACTGATCTAAAATAACAGACTAGCTTGATGAAAAGTCAAGATAACGAGTATTTTGTAAATTGAGATATTTCGAAAACGTGATTCATTATCATCATCAATGAAAACATGCTTCTTAGTCTTCTAGTAAACCATTACCAGTTTTGGAAAACATACATCAAAACAAATGTACAAAGTACTAATCATGTTATCAACCTTCAAGAAAATCTCAACCGTTTTTGAATTCTACTACGGACCCCTTCAAAAGCACCGCTCCAGATGAGCCGTGGTCTTGTGAATTAATATTTTCATCGCTAAATAACATGTTTGCATCCGTTTTAATTATAACCACAGAGAAATTAGAAAAATACTTGCGATTTAAGTTTCACTTTTGAAATTGTATGCATGAAGCTCGCGTATAAAAGTTTGTAAGGATTGCACTTTCTCACATAATCATTGCATAATTTTTCTTGTAAAAATGCTTTCATCATCTTGACCGTTTTGGGACTGTTATCAACTCCAGCATTTTTATGAAACTGATAGCCTCTTTGCATCAGCTTTCACTAGAATCAGCAGCAGCAGTGTTTGTTTACCATATTATTGAGAATATAGCCTACCAGCTGAACCACGTTTCACTAAAAAGGGGCTGATTCATGCGCATTCGATATAATTCTACATTGATTTGTTAATTACCACTAAAGCTATCAAATCACTTATTCACTGACTTAAAATTTGCTTGCTCAGTTATTTAGTAGTAAGTTAGCCTAATGACCATGAGGGGAAAAAATCACAGAGTAAAAAAAATAAGGGAATCTAAAAAAGGAACTGTCAAAATATCTACTGAATTCGCATCAGCGTTCTTTGATAATTATAAAACTAGCGGCCGCCCGCGACTTCGTTCGCGTGGCCTAAGGTTGAAAACAAAGTAATATATCTTTAAAAAATTGTAGCCTATGTGCTATTCAGATGCATAAACTATATTATTCTAAAGTTTCATTAAAATCCTTCCAGTAGTTTTGACGTGAAAGAGTAACACGGCACATCCACAAATACAAACGTTCACTATAATATTAGTAGGATGTGTCATAATATCGAACTCTCCAGAAACAGGCCCCAGATAAATGTTCCCATGTCATGTCAAAATTGTCTTCGTATGTAATCGAATACTAGTCTCTTAAGCAATATTAAACCACTAGGTCACAATGGATGTTTCCTAAGAAATTACGTGTTTAGAACATGACCCTTGCAAGAATAAAACCGCAAACTCGTGACCACAGATATTTGTACGTAATTTATGTAAACTTTCTTTTGACCAACTTATCAGAATATGGTGTCTAGAAAACGGCAAGATGACATATAATAAAACGGATACTTGCGAAGCTAAAGCTGTTTGACATCAATGTTTATAGGGTGAATAATGCATTGTAAAGAAGCATAAATTATTTTATTAAGAACCAAATTATAAAGATAGTTATGCGTAAAGCAAGGCTAGAAAAAACACTAAACTGTCCTGCTATCAAAACCTTTAAAGAATGAAAGCTAAGTAAATGCTAATTTTAAGTTCTATTTGTTTTATAGTGTTTTCAAGGGACTTTAGAATCGTTAATCAGTGATTCCTTTGAATGTTACATTTTATTCGTCTTCAAGTGCCTCCTAACATGAAATTTTGTGTACGTAATCAATAATAATTCAGCCTGTTATTATAAATTTTGAATCTTAAATAGCCAAATGTGTGCATTATTTATATATCAATATAAAACATTTGGACGAATAGAGTACAGTAGATCCGGTCTCTACACAGAGATTGCATCCAGGAACCAAGAAAGGATTATAAAAAATATAAAGCAGTCCACAAATAATTAGAGTGAAATGCTATATCGTCCTTAATCTCTGGTCCATGATCTGTATAGTAATTAGCATCTTCAGGCTATTTTGTGACGATGACACCAAAAGACGGCTCAAAGTCACCCAGCGAGCAATGGAGAGAGCGATGCTTGGTATTTTCCTGCTTGATCGAATCAGAAATGATGAGATCCGCAGGAGAACTAAGACAACCGACATCGCTCGAAGGATTGCATCGCTGAAGTGGCAGTGGGCGGGACACATAGCGCGGAGAACCGATGGCCGTTGGGGCGGAAAGGTTCTCGAATGGCGACCGCGTACCGGACGACGTTCCGTGGGCAGGCCCTCCACAAGGTGGACCGACGATCTGGTCAAGGTCGCGGGAAGCCGCTGGATGCGGACAGCGCAGGACCGATCGTTGTGGAGATCTTTGGGGGAGGCCTATGCCCAGCAGTGGGCGTCGTTCGGCTGATATGATGATGACACCAAAAGGCAACTTTACTCTGAATTCTGACCCCAATTGGGATAAAGTCGTGAGCGCACGAGTGTGTTATTACAACTCCAAGCAAGCATATCATATCAGTTTAGTGTCATTCTATTGAATAATTAGTGCATCATGAAACAGTAAACCATAAGGGGTAGTCAGCAGTCACAGGCGGCAATTAAGGCAAGGTCCCAGCGCTTGCGTAACTGTGGCCGTAACGGTAGGTTCGTCGCTAACGGCAAGCGACGGGTCGCGGCGCCTGCGATTTTACACCTTTATTAGTCGCTATGCACCGTCTGATGTTTTTGTCTATGTTAAGTAGCTTGGAAGAAGGAGTTGTTGACTGTAAAGTATAGATGTTCAAGCTAATGTTTTTGTGGATATTCATCTGCGAGGTAGGTAGAATTTGCTAACTTATAAATTGAGATTGTCAAAGTTCTGGTTATGGTCGTTATGCCATTGCCAACAAATAAAAGGTACAGGTTGAACCATGTAGCGTAGGTTTGCAAATACAACATTTGTTTCAGGTCAGACCTCAAGAAAGAGGGAGAACGAGCCATACTCCAAACACCCAAGCTCAATGAGAATTGATGAGAATGAGAGCTATTGGGAAGTTATCAAGCTGACATAAGGCCGCCGACTAGGCTTAAGGTCTGACTTCTTTCAGCCGAGATCAACTGTTTTGTGTATCACTTAAGCTTCCAAACTTGTACAAGGCCAAATATCAATTGTCTCACTGAACGTTCTTATTGACCTATAACTAAAGGTAATTTTCCAACTGCCAGCTGCCATGTATGCTGGCAGTTGGAAAGCTAAAACATAACACTGTCAATTTGGCTCTTTTTGTTACGAACTCTCACCCTCCGCTGACAGCACGAAGGCCGCAATCTTACGCTAACAAAACAATGTCCAAACAATTTTCATAGCATTTGCCTAATCATGGACTCGGAATACAAACCTTCCAGCTCCATTTGGCAACAAACAATATAATAAAGATTACTCTTATTGTCCGTACATTGTATTTGTTAAGACAACAATGCGAAGTACTAGACAATATACAACTTACAATAACGAAATAAAAGTGTCCGCTATTGGGGCCACGCGGTCATTGGGTTCTCACAACTTCATACATACACTAATACCACAGTATAAACCATACAGTAGGCTATCTAAGGCCGCCTCCCGAGTTATTAGCCTAGCGTGCACACAGACACGCGGCACAGCCCGTCCGTACTGCCGCCTCCCTATGCCTCCCTATTTTATGCTAGCGTGTGCGTGAAATTGCGTGTGTGTGATATCGCGACACGGCGCGCGACGCGCACGCACACGTTCAAACCGAGAGTGGCACGTTTGTATGTAGATGTTCTACTGTATGGTTTATACTGTGCTAATACAGAGTGGACGGTACAGTTAATTACTTTGAAGAAAATATTTTCGTCTTATTATTATATTTGCTCGACTTTTACTTGTCTCACGTTTCACCTGAGGCAGTAATTAAGCATGGAAAAAGTTGCGTTTATTACCTGTCCAGTGTAGTTGTTTTAATTGATTAGTTTTGGTGGTAATAAATGTTTTGTGGCTCAAATCCGTAGTCATAAAAATGTACTACATGTAGAGTAATAAATTGAAATGAATCAGTTTTGAAACACGTCGGCAGCGCGAAAAAGCTATTCATATTTTTGCGATCGGTATAATTAGGTGAGAGTTTTTATGGGTAGAGACCGGGTCTCAAAAAATAAGCAGGTGGACCCCCACCTGCTGATGATTTGTGAGATGTCAGGAATACCTAAATACTACTCTTAGCGTTTAGGTCGTGCTCTTGGTTACCCTCTGATTGGGATCAAGCTTGCTTGCTGTTAAGATTTTGCATATCTTCTTTAATATTAGTTTTCTTCTATTAACCTATAGTTTCCACTGCTCAGAAAAGATATCTAACAATTATTTTCATGCATCTCGGTAGTCACTTTACCTATTTCTGGGCTTTCCCTTGAAAGGAAATTCGTCTGAAGACTGCCACCCTGGGCAGTCTTCGACAGACGGTGTGAATTAAACTTTTTGTTAAATGCGAGTACCTAAGCAATAAGCGGCGGCGATAAGGCTGCCTAAATTGTACTTATATTATAAATACAACATTAATTATGTTAATTTCCGAAATAAAGTTAACAAGGGTTTTCGGTGCTCGGTTTCTGCACATAAGCATAGAGCTTGTGTCGCGGAATCTTGACACGATTTACTAGTTGACAACTATTAATATGAACACTAACTCATCTGTAAACACTAAGCTTTTGTGTATTTTTAGGGTTCCGTACCTCAAAAGGAAAAAACGGAACCCTTATAGGATCACTTTGTTGTCCGTCTGTCCGTCCGTCCGTCCGTCTGTCAAGACCCTTTTTCTCAGGAACGCGTGGAGGTATGAAGTTGAAATTTATATCAATTACTCAGGTCTACTGTCCCTTGAAGCTGTGAAAAAAATCAAACTTCTAAGCCAACGCAATCAAAAGATACAGCCGTTTATGCCGCAAATTTTCGACACTTGCAAGGGAATCAAAACCTACAGGGTGCTTCCCGTGAACTCAGAATCTTGAAATTTGGTATGAAGCAACGTCATATAGCATAGATAAAGGAAAAATTACGAAAACCATAAATTTTTAGTTACATCACATAATATATATTTTTTTAATAATTTTAAACTTACTACCCATTTCCTCATAAACGCGTAGAGGTATAAAATTGAAATTCATACCAAATACTCAGGTCTATAATACCTTTAAGCTGTAACAAAATCAAACTTCTATGTCAACGCAATCAAAAGAAACAGCAATTTAAGCTGCATATTTTGAAACTCGCAAGTACTCGCAAGGGAATCAAAACCTAAAGGGTACTTCCAGTCGACCTAGAATCTTGAAATTTGGCATGAAGCAACGTTTTATAGCACACATAAAGGAAAAATTCCGAAAACCTTAAATTTTTAGTTACATTACACAATATATATTTATTTTTTAATAAATATAAACTTATTACTTTTTTCCTCATGAACGCGTAGAGCTATCAAGTTGAAATTTGTAAACCTTGCAGGTTTGTACGGAACCCTCGGTGCGCGAGTCCGAATCGCACTTGGCCGGTTTTTTTTTTCTCTGTGCAATAAAGTTATTCTTATCTTATCTTATTAGATGGACGATGAAAATCAAGTTTACTCTCCAATTGACAAAGTTTCTTTCATCCCTAATTTCTGAAAAAAAACCACTTTCAACCCTCTCAAGTACTCAAGTACAACTTTCAGGTTAACTGACCTTTAATAACATCAGAAGCTCTTCAAGTGACGTTTCAGCGTTAAGATACTTATTATTAAAGTTAATATCACTATATTTCTGTCGTATTAATTTGGTCGAAAGCAGTTAGGATGAAGAAAGTTTCAAGCTTGATTTAACGGGTCTTTCACTCAGAGCAATTTAAAGGCGATTAAGTCGACGTGTGTAAATCTTATTTTATTTTCATTTATCACGGATTGGACAGAACTAATGACCGATCTACGACATGTAACCAATGATATTACAATAAAAAAGACGTAGATAGGTTACGTCAGTACTGACGCGAAGTCAAAAATTTACCACTGGCGTACCTATAATTTGAACGTGTGTACAAGATGGCATGATTATTTACTAGAGATTAAACGAGACAGATACATGTTGCGCATACATGTTGCATCTTAAACTATCAAAGCTTTGTTCAGGTGGTGGAAGTCCTGATTTTAGGTGCCACTTTTTTAGGACAAGTAACCTACCTACATCTTTTTATTACAATATCATAGCATGTAACTGTTTCATATCAGTTACGACACGCAGTCGTGGACAATGCCGTGTCGACAATTAAGCCAGAGCAATTGCACTGCCCTTCACACCTTAGTTGTAATAGCTTTTTAGCTGTCTAGTTGATATACAAGGTTATCTAAATACAACAACGATTTTGATGACTCAGATTCGGCGGCGGATTTTTATCTTCAGCGGTCCCGACAAACTTCGTTCTGTTTTTTTTTGTTTTTAATCATTTTCCTAGCATTTTCTCAAGTTTCCCTCCTTTTAAACCTTCTCTGGACCTTCACATATACTTTAAAACCAAAATCAGCCAAATCGGTTCAGCCGTTCTCGAGTTTTAGTGCGACTAACGAACAGCAATCCATTTTAAATATATGATTAGATAAGGCACGCATTTTTACTAACAGACCTAAAGTTGGAAATAGAACATGTCGTCGAAACAATCACTTTTTTGAAAATTGTTTAACATGCTTCTGGTTATAATATATATTTATTTATTTAAGGAATTAAGATCGCCAACAGTACATTTATGGCCACGATTTACAAATAACATTAAAATTCAATTTTCTCAAATATAAAAATGTATATATTTCTCAATATTTGTGAATCAGTCCAAGAGCTTTTGAAATTCTGACTCACAAGTTACCTATTTAGGTTTAGACCAGCGGTCTAATAGTTTTGTACCCTTTTAAGACAATTTCAGTCTCACCTGTTATTCGGTCAGCTGGGGAACCTTAGGTTCACCATTGTTTGTTTGGCTGACTAATGCAAAGTTCATTTTAGTCATACCTCTGGTGATGCACGTGTTTACCGACAGCTGAAGTAGAAATTATTACAGGGGTTCTTAAGATGCAAAACAGTAATATAAAACGATTTTTTAAATTCCAAACTTTAAGGGGTTGAAAAGAGTGGAAAGTTAATATCCGGAAGTCCGTATTTTTTCATGTGAGAGTCATGATGTATGTAGTTTATTAAAGTTTACTATTCGAAATCAATAAACACGTGTTCTAGCGTTCGTAAATACAACATCATCATTGAACAAATTCCACTAAGACAAAGTCGAGGGCAAAAGCCAGTCCATAATTAAATAGTTAATTAAATCAGTTCCAAAGATTCTATTTACTGATTTCTCATAGTCAATTAACAAGTAGGGCTAACAATTGAAACAGAACAGACTTAAATGACATTTCGATTCGGCACTTTGATCATTCTGGCCGGTGAAAGTGGCCGATAGTTCAATTACACAATAGAACCGAGGGCCAATGATGCAATCAATTATTTTACTGACTTAATGGGACTGTGTTACGTTGGCGGAATCTCAAAACTTTTAACAACTTTTTTAAGTGATGAAAATAAACATTCTCGTAATAGCTTCACTGTAGGTAACGATTGAGGCACAACACACACATGTTTTGAAGTTGGAACTGGGATTGGTAACACTAAAATTGTGTCAAAGACTGATACAATTTACGTAGGTAATACGGAAACTGACTGTCAAAAGGGTGTGTAGAAGTGGTAAAGTGACCAAGGTACTGGTACAGTAAGCAGCGAAATGATACACATAAGAAAGAAAGAAGAAAGAAAGAAAAGTTTTTTATTGGCCCCAAAACAAAGGAAGGCGTACAAATATATAAAAAAAACAAGCACTCAAAAAATCATTTGTCCAAGTGGTCAAAAAGGCACAGGCAGTTTGACTAAACCAATTTTAGTTCTGCAGTTATAGGGTCGTATGTCATTTGCAGCGTCACCAAACTCTATAACCAGTGATAAAATTATTAAACCCTGTAGTAATGAGGTTGCTTTTACTTGAAATTTCTGACATATTTGACCACTCTCAACGCCCCCTCTCAATGCTTCCTGTACCGATTACTTCTTGATGTGGTAATGCTTATACTTTGTGCGACCAATCAAAACATATTTAGGATATTATGTGACTAAACCCTGTTATAGAAATAGTTCTACCGATTTAGTCACATCCTCTCTTATTAAATAGAAATACTTACAGTTTTCGATTTATATGAACTAAATAACAGTAATGAATACTTTCATCTAAATTAAATATCCTTGGAAATACACACAGCGCCATCTAGTCCCTAACAAAGCAAAGCTTGTGCTATGGGCACTAAACATGTGTGTGTTTACTGCTTTGTAGTACAAAAAATCGAGGAGGCACCAGACATGCGTGTGACATGCGTGTGCATCTAGACATGCACACGCATGCATCCTCGATTTTTTGTACTACACATTTCAAAATAAATAAATAGTTAGTAAAATATATATATATCATATTGACATTCACTAAACATTGCGAAAGAACACTTTCACTTTATCTTAACAATGACAGTATTTGACAGTAATTTAACCACACGTGAGCTCGCTGTCTTTGATCGGTGCTAAATCAATGCCTTTTGTCTTGTCTATGTGTGAATTGTGACGATTTTCGACAACCAGCAATTATCTTTAAAATCCTGATGACAGCAGGCAAAAACTAATTGCACCTAGGGTTGACACAAAAACATGGATCAAGCCTATGGAGATTTACCACCAGAGCTGAACAAAGTGGAGTTGTGTGGAGCTGTGTTAAAACCACCAATCAGTTTTTTTAAGGAAACACACAGTATTCTAAAAATATACCAATAGGTTCGTCAGTTGTTTAACAGATTAAATAAGTAGTAATTTATGGTAAATGCCAACAGATAAACCAATTTTAATCTCGAGCAAAGAGCAATAGTTTGTAAGTAATACCGTTATTCATCATCATGATTAAACCTTTTGTTTTGTGAAAACATTTCTTCTTTTCGGAAAATATGCTTCATAAAGTTAGTAGATGAAGGGATACACAATCTGTATGTTTGTTTTGCGATTATAAAATTATGTTCTTTTATTTCCGATTTGAAGGGTTTACAAGAAAAATTGCATAAGTAAGTAGTGATTTAAAGAACTCTTGCCTTTGATTCATGAAATAATTTCTAAGGCATTCTTAAAAGCCCAGAAGTTCGAACTGTTTTTTATGTTTTATTCACCAGCGAGTAAGTTATTTGAATTCAAGGGGCGTTTTCAACGTCTACAATATCCTTTTATTTTAATAATCGACGGTGACAACCCTAATTACATCTATTGTCAACACCGCAAGCTCGCAGGACTGACGCAAGAAGCCTCAATGACATATTGTGTGGAGTAATTTGCATAGTTTTGCATATGATACTTCTAATAATTGTTTTACTGGAAGTACTTATTGTTGACATACTTCTGGTTTGGCAAAAACTGCGGAATAGGCACTAGAAATGTCAGTGGAAAGTGAAAGCACTACCTGTTATGTCGTGTACCAACAGGTAGACACAAATTTTCCCTGATTTGCTTCCTTGGATGATTTGTGGATTGGTAGACAGTGGTCTCCTAATGAGGCACCGATTTTGGATTCGATTTTGCGTTTAGTAAATCTTCATGGTTAATTATCTGTGTTTCTTTTGTACCTGGAGTATTCTAAATTATCATGATTTTATCTTTATTTATTATTCAAATTAACAAAATCATGATAAATAATAATAATGATAATCATATTAATGATCATTTTAGTATGTGAATTAGCCTCTGACACCCGTAGGACAAACTCTACTTCTTATTCTTCTTCAAAATTACCATCGACACGGTAATTTTGATGCGACGAGATGAGAGATTTTCAAAATGAGATTGAGCAGCCCAGTAGTTATGTACTTCATTACTGTACTCGTCAACCCAATATCTGGATCTCACGACTGCTTGATTGAAAAAAATGATTATGTAACCCTTATGGCCTACGATGGTAACCCAAAGACTCTACTTGTACGTATGTACTCACTTAGTATGGGGTCAGCGATCGTCAGCAGTCTGTTTCCTAAAATCACCTGTTTAGAAGTGTGTCAGAGAGCCATATTATTGTATTAAAAAAAGAAGCAATAGGTATAGATGACATAGGATGACTATAAGATGACATCTCAGCAAGATTTTTGATTCATTTGGCGTCTTTCGAATTAGTTAAGTTAATTATTATTATTCTATGAACATATTTCTGTAACTGTCAGTAACCGTTAATCGTGCGTCTTTTTTGCGGTCTGTTTTGTTCTGTTTTTTGCCCCATGACGTAATTACTAATGGTATTCGGAGTTGTAAGTAAGCCTGCGAGCTTTAAGTTCTTAAAACGGTATTTAGGTACATTGGTACTTTGTATATCAAACTAGGTCAACAAACACTGTTTGTTATCAGCACTTTACAAACTTGCATGTAAGTTGACTTGCTTGTACATTTTAATAATTGACATTTAGCCACCCTTTAAGTTGTGTGTTATAGAGTCACCACAGGAGAAACGTTTGGGAATTAGTAGGTTGTGTGTTTGAAGTTTAAACGCTCCTGCTATTAATGTAGCTGCATTTAAGATAAATCAACATGAGAAATTGATGTGAATGAACACGAATGCTATCTTTAAAACATTATCATTACAGGGTCTAAAACGGCATTGCCTAAACTATCTGTTACGGAGGGGGAGCGGAAATAAATGGACTGTATATAATTAGGTGAATAAAAGTATATTAAAAAAAAACAGGACAAAACAAAGTGATAAATAACGGAATACAAACCAAGTTCGCAGCAACATTACAAAAGGTGACAACTCTTATGTCAAAAACGTGAAAATAAACAAATGACAGCCATATCTATTCTAAACTGCAAAGGAGTAGGTATTTAGTCCACAACACTATCTATTCCCAAAAAACTTCAGTCAAGGATTTTCTACAGACCGATGAGTAAAATTAAGCTGAGATAAGATTATAAAAAAATGTTTTAAAGCAATAGTAATCTTATCTAATTAACAACTAAATCTTTGACTTTCATTGACTACCTATTAAACTATGGAGGACTTTCAGTATCGCCCTACTTATAAATTAACGACTCACACAGTTAATATTCCCTTCTCCGTCGCACACTCCAAAGTTTCCAACGCATCAGCCATTTGCATGGATGATACGTTTTCAAAAATTAGTTTATGAATAAGTACATTCCAAAATTTCAAACTCTTGCCAAACCTATAGAGGAAATGTAAAACACAATATCACCGCGAGTCAAACTACAGGCAGCACCATCTATTGGCATGACTTAATACTAAACAGCGAAGGGACTCCCTCTGCGTCAACTGCGTGCGTTAAAGATTTTAGGGTTATTTTGTCTGTTGTAACCCCTTGTCTTTGTATTTGCTTACACCCGAATGCACAAATGTCAATAAAAGTCTGTCTGTGTGTGATGTTTATAACTGAGAGGGTTAGCTTTTTTGCAAGGTATTCTCAACTTCAACTAGATAAGACTGGTTTTATTTCTAGGAAATTCAGTATCGATTAATAAGAAAAATAAAGGAAGGAATATTAATTTGACAGCAGAGGTGTTCTTCTTCTTCAGAAAACCAATCGCTCCCTGCATTAATTAAAACTCTCACTTATTATTTTTTGAATAAGTTGATAGTCACGACGAGTGTAGCTTTTGTTTTTTTTAAACTATTTTTAATTATTTAGGTTTCTTAGGTTAATAACCAAAAATATGAAATAACATAAATTCTTGACTTTGTAATGGCAAAGACGATTATTTTTAACATGGAACTCTGCAATGTCTTTACATTGCGAAGATTATTATTTCGTAGATACTAATACGTAATATGAAATGAGCAAAAAATAACAGTATAAGACATTACTTGCCGAAATCTTCTGCACATTGCTCTCTGAGGTTATTTATTACATTTAAGTATGATTTTTAAGTATAAGACATTGCGAAGTGTTTCTGGGCCTTTTTGGATTCATTAAGTGTTTCTACTTTGTCGTTTTTTGAGTGTGATCTTAATGAAGAGACGACTTAAGTAGGTCATTCATAAGTTGTTATGTGGTAAACTTTTAAATGTTAATGAATTTGATGTTTTCTATGTATAATAAGTAGGTATGTATTAACATAAGCAATAGTATTCAAGTATGTTCATCCGTTGCCTAGTAAGTATCCCATAAAAACGGGCTATAATTAGCTCATCTTGAGGCTAGATGGCGCTGTTTGGAATAATTTCCAGGGTTTTTTTTTTCACGAGGTTTTCGTGTCATTTTCCTAATAGGCTAAACAATGCAAACGATTCATCATTCATTCATACTACTTAGACTAATGTGAATTAATAATTAGAGCTGTATAAATTACTTATAGTGTAAATCATAATTATATAGCCTGTTTATTGTAAATTGCTATTTCCGTATTACTGCAATTCATTAATGCTAGTAGGTAATTATTTAAATTATTGTTTGTTTTCATAATTGTTATTAGGTAAATTAGTACTTCTGTTCTGTCTTAAATTTCTGCTTGGCAGTTTCTGGAAATTGCGTGGAACTAAGTCATTATTTAAATTATGATCTGTTTGTGCTCGTACATTCAAAGCAAAATAATGCAAAATTTTATTCTTTCCATTCATGTCTGGAGCTCAGTGTAGTGATCAATGAAAAACAAATTGAATGTACTGTATATGGTACTAAGTAAATAAATAAAATGTTTGTGCGTTTATTTTGAATGCCCGAATTTGTCAAGCAATACAAAATACAACAGTAAGCCAGAGGTTACCGCACTACGGTGAGCACAATCATTAAATTAGTCATACAACATTATCCACGTAATTGTATTGGCTGCAATGTTGAATTGCTAATTTCATACTTCAAATTGTTGGTTTTTATTTTACGTTGTAATATAATATGGGTGTCCGTGGCGCAGCTGTGACAGTGGATCGGCGACGATCGCTGTTGTAAAGGAACACACGCCGGGTCGGAAATGGGATGGGTGACCACCCTGACCGAAATTTAGTGATGCATTTTTTGAGAATATCCGTTTTTGGAAGGCACGTTAACCAGTTGGCAACGGTTGCTCTCGCTAGGTGTCAGTCGGAGGCCTTATTAGGGCGGCTTAAAAACATCTGACATCGAAGTTGCTCACTGACCTTACACCCCTCCAACAATCCACACTAAGCCCGCGTGTTGGAGTATGGCTCAATCTACCTTATAGTTGAGGTTAGGTTAGGTTGAGGTTAACTTTGCGGTTGACTGTAGAATATGCTTCTAGGCATTAAGTTCGCCGCTTCAACTTTTGTTTTGGTAATTCCGTGCATTTTTTAAATGAATAAATCGAGTATGGTTGTAAAGCAACTGAATAAATACAGAACCAACTAGTCTAACATGTCAGAGGAGATTCTTGGTACCAGTTCCGGTATCCAGGCCATCGGATCTGTGTTTGTACGGTCAACCACTTGTCCGTAACACTTCAGTAGCACCTTATGTCAATGCAATAACAACCATTTCTGAACTGCCATGTTATGTAGGTATTGTACTAGTAGACACCGTTCACCTTAAACGTTTCGCATTAGATGTTTTTGTGACAAAAAAACTCCTAAATATTTTTCAAATTTTTAAGTTAAGTGCAAGAACTTTAGGTGTGTAAGCGATAAGAAATTGAAACGTGATGTTCTTTTAGGGTTTATTAAATTTAGGAAAACTGCGTACGTTTTTTTTTTCTGCTGAAAAAGTATATGCTTAAATTATATAACTCCTTGCTTTCTCGAAGCATAGGTCAGTAACTCTTCTCGTTATGTAGGCATTTTAGCTTTTCCTTCTTCTAAAGGTTGATTGATAAAAACGTTTAAAATTTTAAGGACTGGCGTAGTTTATCTAAGTATGAGATTTATTTACATCAAATTATTTTAAAGTTCAGTGCATATTCAATTAAGAAGTCACACAAAGAAATTAATTGCTCGTTACATTCTATTAAAAGGCCAGAAGCCCATAAAGTTATAAATTATTAAATTGATTTCTTACCACCTGAATACCAACTCAATCAAGTTTTAAATTACCCACGCTAATTAAAAACATCTGTTTAATTTAGATATATTAAAACTTTTTAATGAATTTCGCACTCATCGTGCAATAAAAGCTCAACCTTCGCGTTAATTACAGCTTTACAAATAGCTTTTGAATAGATTTTCACACCCGAATCTCGAGTCGAGTTCCATACGCGATTGCAAGTGTCCAAAATATCACTTGCTCAAGCTTTAATTGTGTTTTAGTAATTAAGACAATACTCAAGGTTGGCGAACGAGAGCGTGGGACACCTGTGGACAAGGTGGAACAAGGTGGGCGGTGTGTCCACTGCCCTTATTTCGAAATAGTTGGTCGCGTGCGTTTTAAATATGGCGGCGAATTTGTCAGGTGCTGCTGTGAACATTTTATTGATGATGTTTATTGTGTAGTGAAGTAGTAAAGGTTGCGTCACGTGAAATAAGATAGACTAAGTAAAATAGACAGCTATTCGTGTTTTTAGTTCGTAGATAAAATGTTACTTTGTTGGTTTTATCAGGCCGTTTGCAATATACAGATTCATGGTCATGGCTATATTTTAACAAATTCAATCGACAGTATTGGATTTAATCAATACCAATGATAACGATTGGATAGTGGATAATTGCAAACTGAATTGCACCCAAAATCACTAGATTAACGGTAGACATCATTGAATGCAATGAAATAATGACTTAACCATACCAAAACTGACGACCTTTAACAAATTTTGACAATTTCAACTTTAATAAACTTTAAGGGTGGGTTGCACCATCTGAGTTTAACAATAACAAACATCCAAATTTCAGTTAAAGTAGGCCAGAAATGCCGTCAAATTGTCAAATTTGACAAAAACTTTAACTTCAACTATGGTGCAACTTACCCTAACAGTTTTCCAACTGCTTGGTTAAGCTTGATACCTATGTCGCATACTGCACAATTTAAAAACCACTTTTTCAAGATATACGTTTTCACTAATTTCTATCACTAATTAAATAACAACCACTTACACTACAGGCTGTTAGGTATACAGGTTTACATCTTGATAATTGCTAAGGCTTTTCCGCCAGCAACCGGTTGTCACTGTCAATTAGATAATAGCCAGGCTGACTGTCTGCAGTTTTTGCTCGTGTCATCCTGTCACTCTCATTCAAACGTGATCAAATTATTGCAACTTGGGTAGCTACAGCAAGTCTGGGCAACATCAACGCATTCATTACTGCGGGCGGTGGTATGTCGAAGAGTTGACGTTTGTGAATATGACTAGCACTCTAATTTACGAAGCTCCGTAAAAATTTTCTAAAAAGCCAAGTTTTTAAATAATTTTCTGACGTTTTATAAATATTCCGATATTTGAAGCGAGTTCAAAACCAACAAATCAGAAATGATGAAAATTAGTCCAGCATTTCAACGGTTATGGGTGCTCGAACAACTCCGACTTTGTTTAATAATCAGAGATTTACCACCTTATTCGTAAAATCTTAAACAGCTCTGCAACAACACCTTAACCTTTATTTAGCTTTGTCTCTTTCATTCTTGTTGCTGCCGCTTAAACTTTGCTTTAGCGTTGCTTTCGTTTTATGAACAAAGGGGTTAGACGCTATCATCCTAGACATCCTGTATACGTGGTTGAACTGTATGTATCAGTTATAAGATGAAACTATACTTTTTTGGTATGTGTAATTTCATTTCGCCATCTTAAGCCAGATCGTCAGGTTACGAGTCACCGTTACTCGATACTTTCCGATCGATATTCATCAGATATAAATCGATTCTCAACAGGTTGCAATCGATGCTATCATTATACTGGTATGCGGAACCGAAGTCTTGTATCATCCTTAACTAGTAATTTGAACAGATATTGCTTGAGTTGAAGGCATAAATTGTAAAAGATAGTACCTACTTCTGTGAATTTAATAGGCACTTGTTCCTGTTTTCTTAAAGAGGTGTAATTAGATAGAAATACTCAACGAGCTATGGAGAGGACTTACTCACCTTAGTATTTCTTCTACGCGCTTGAATCAGAATCTAGAAGAAAGTTTTTTCTCTATACTTACTTGCTGATGTTTCTGATATAACCTGCTAAATTCTCCAAAGAAACAGAAGAAGATCTACACAATTTAGATTTGTAAGCGTGATTCTGCATCTCTTTTTAAAACGAAGCTCCTTAACCACCCCCTGTATAGTGCAAAGAAAACCTACTACCCGAAAGATAATCTAACATCAACTGCGATGGAGTGCAGAAAAAGCATATTTGTTAGCTTGGTTCTAACACTCCCCCATGTTCTGGGTCCAAGACCTTAAACTTTCGTCGTTTTACATTTAGAAACCTATAATTTTAATTGCATCAGTTAACATTTACCACCCCCTGTATAGGGCAAAGAAAACCTATTACCCGAAAGATAATCTAACGTCAACTGCGATGGAGTGCAGAAAAAGCATATTTGATAGCTTGGTTCTAACACTCCCCCATATTCTGGGTCCAAGACCTTAAAATTTCGTCGTTTTAAATTTAGAAACCAATAATTTTGATTTCATCAGTTAACATTTCCCATTTCCTTGTTCCAGAAAGCCAAAGATGTCATAAGAGCCATTAAAGATGGCGCTCCGACTCAAGAAAGACATAAAGAAAGCGTCGTACTATGTGTGGTTCCTGGGTGCGCAGGAGTCGCGTGGCCTGCGCGGAGAGGAGTTCGCACTGCCCGCCATCGCCATACTAGAGGAGCGGGCGAGGGACTTGGAACCTTTTAAGGTCACTTTACAGGTAAGAAGAAGCTTGAGAAGAAGTCTTTTTTTACTAGTATTACTATCTTTGAATTAGGATAAAGCATTATGGGGGCTATCGTATGTGTCCTGACTGGCAAAGTTAGGCCAGCTCTCAAAGGTCTAGCTGTTAATTTTTAAATTAAGTGGCCATCCCCGAAATGCACGGATATTTTGGAGACCTCACCTACTCTGGCGCCTCTAGCGGCGACGCCAGACACTATTACCCCCTTTTTCAAGTTTGTCTTTTGGAAACTTGATTCCTTTTCTTTTCATTTTTTTTACTAAACTTAAACAATCTCCGCCTACCTATATTGTTATTGCAAAAACAGTGTCAAGAATGGTCTATGGTCTTCAAAATCCAAGCACATCTGTAATGTTAAGGCATTTTTTCTTGCCTCTGCGAGTAATCTACTAACATTAGGTAACCTATGGTTCATCATAACATTACAGATAATGTAATGATTCAATAATACCTGAGTACTAATACTGAAATCCGACCTCAAAATAAAGTATGTAACTTAATTAGAGATCTACTCTAGCTAACCAAACGTGCAGGAAGTAAGGTTTACGTAACAAACCGGCTGATAGTCCATCACATAAATCAATTAGAACATCGGCTTTTAAGGTTCTCCCTCACCGGGAGCATTCGCGATGTATCATTATAGATTCGACTTTCAGCCCTACATTACAATATTACCTCCCTGACTGAAGAGCGGGCACGTGTGATGCAATATTTTAGATTCGACGTTGAGCATCTCATTACAAAATGATTTGTTAGATGATTTTCACAAAAGCATTTTTACGTAAGTAATAGCATATTTTCATATCGCGATGTTCCATGATCGCAAAAGTAATCAATCGTTATGGTTATTATTGTTTTTAGCATTTTCCATGCAGTATCTTTACTAAAGATCTAATCAATCGTTTTTCTCCATGAAGCTATTTCTCATAAAGTGATTTTCAATGATGGCGTAAATTTTTTTCGCAAACTTTTTAATAGATTTTAATTTTTCAGTCACTTCATAGTAATTTTCTTAGTAATTTTCAGTTAGAAAACGCCACAAACACTAGTTTGTGGCGTTTTCTAACGTACAGGTATTACACGCTACGCTTCTAATGATTCATCAAACGCGTAAAATTAAGCTGAACTCAAACAAAACGCTACTAATATTAGCGAGTGAAAAAACAATCTCCTGAAAACATAAGCGAAAAAAATTTACGCGGTCTTAATATCTTGATACAACTTGTAACATCAATCAGTTGATTGATATTGCATATTGTACCGGTACAATTTGCGCATTGTATTGCTCGGTTCTCTTCCCTCACATATGTAACACTCGAATCTGCAACGTTACATTACAAACGAATGCTCCCGGTGAAGGAGCACCTTTAAGATACTTTCTCTGACCCTTTTCTGTCATAGACTGTTTATTTTATTTTTCAAGACATTTGTTATTTTGATTGAAGTAATCAGAACTTACAAATGTGTCTGTGTGATGTACCGTAACGAGAAGAGACTGGACACGTAAAATCATAAATTGGAAACGAGGTTGCTATAGAGGTGTGGATCCGATAACGTGCTTTGAAAGTACTATTTCTCATCGTCATGACGTGAAATAATAGGTCATGACGTACTTATGACTTTTGACAGCTGACAAAAGTACAATATTTAGCCCATCGATCTCACAGTCGCTAAATTAAGTTTGTCTACAACTGAGGCAGGCGTACAACGTCACTGACTGGCCAATGAGGGTTTTCAGACTATGTGCTATTTGACAGCTGTTTGGACCCGTTGCCTACGAAGCAGAAAAAGTTTCAACCCAAGTGACAGGTCTTTTTTTTAGGCGTGGATCCAATAACGTGCTTTGAGAATACTTCTACTCGTCATCATGACGTGCAATTACAGTTACACTTACGTCATTTTACAGCTGTAAAAATGCACTATATTTAGCCCATCGATCTCACAGTCGCTAGACGCCTAATGTTTGATTTCTCGCGTTTAGTTAAGTTACCCTTGACTACACAGAAGTGGTAGTTACTAATTGGGTGGTGAATTCCGTTATAATACATATTGAGTCCTATATGTTGATGAACTACGTTCATATGTTATGTCACCAGGAATCTAGAGGCTGCCATTTGTTAGGCTGATGATCGGCATATTAAGTTGCACATATGTCTGAGATCTGTCTCGGACTTAATATGCACAAGTTAAACTTAAACCACAGACCTGAAACTGCATCGGCAAACCGTAGAACGTTACTGACAATTACAAGAGACACTTCTTGGTTCTACGAATTAAAATGAATTCACGATCAATTTCATAGAATTTCATACAAACTCGTAGTGTCGCTATCGCTAACTTAACCCTGAAACCCTTAATATTTTTTTCTTATGGTGGTATCTATTGAGTTTCAATTGTGTTGATATCTATTAAGTCTCATTTGTAAGCCTTAAAGTTAAAATAATAACTTATCGGCGGGTAATATTGGTCAAGTATTTCGTAAGTTATTGTTTTAGGACATCATAAAATGTTTTTAATGTGCTATAAATGCGTCGATAAATGACAAGTCAATTTATTTCTTTGCATTAATAATTAACTCGTTATCTCTAATTTAGTTTATTAACGCACTTTTACTTTTTTGTAATTATTTGCAATAAAACTTTCTTTCATTCACATAATCATTTTATTTATCGGTTAGCAATGTAATGGCAACTAAATATGTGTTTACGATTGTAACAACATGAAATTGCAACTTTATGTCTGACAAATAGTAATCAATTTGCAGGTTCACAATGTTGCATGTTTTCATCATGATCTAAAATAGGAGTGTTTAGAAATATCACAATTGAAACTTTTCATGCATATTATGGCACTAAGCATTTGTTTTATACTATCTTCATAATTTAATAATACAGCTCTTATTGAATAATACAAAGAAATAAACACACTGTGTGGAATAATGTCTAATGATATCAATTTTCTTCCCTCCCAAGGTCTCCCACAAAGGCCTGAAGATAATCCAGAATGTGCAGGCGAAAGGCAAACAGCAGACGATCAAGCACTTCATTCCACACGGCAGCATCACAAGCGCGGTGGTGCAGGCGGACGTGGTCGCTTGCGTGCTGCTGCTGTACAACCCTCTGACAGGCTGTCCGGTCCATGTCCATGCTTACAGGTATGAATCATTAACAGCAGACGATCGAGCACTTCATCCCGCACAGCAGCATCACAAGCGCGGTGGTGCAGGCGGACGTGGTCGCTTGCGTGCTGCTGCTGTACAACCCTCTGACAGGCTGTCCGGTCCATGTCCATGCTTACAGGTATGAATCATTAACAGCAGACGATCGAGCACTTCATCCCGCACAGCAGCATCACAAGCGCGGTGGTGCAGGCGGACGTGGTCGCTTGCGTGCTGCTGCTGTACAACCCTCTGACAGGCTGTCCGGTCCATGTCCATGCTTACAGGTATGAATCATTAACAGCAGACGATCGAGCACTTCATCCCGCACAGCAGCATCACAAGCGCGGTGGTGCAGGCGGACGTGGTCGCTTGCGTGCTGCTGCTGTACAACCCTCTGACAGGCTGTCCGGTCCATGTCCATGCTTACAGGTATGAATCATTAACAGCAGACGATCGAGCACTTCATCCCGCACAGCAGCATCACAAGCGCGGTGGTGCAGGCGGACGTGGTCGCTTGCGTGCTGCTGCTGTACAACCCTCTGACAGGCTGTCCGGTCCATGTCCATGCTTACAGGTACGAATAACAGATATAATATAGATAAATCGTTTTTTGTGATCCAGGAAACACATGCCTAGATTTTTTAAGCCGAACTTGGCGCCTTTTTTGCGTTGGGTTTTAATTTGGCCGATGGAGTGTTTAGGCCTCTGAATTTTCCGTTCATCGCGACAGCAAAAGTCCATGCCTCTGACTCCCTCATGCAGAATACAGCCGCGAACATTAAAAACCAAAATAAAACATGAAATTATTAGTTAAATTATCAGAAATGATGATACATAAACTTTTAAACTTAAACTTTTCTACTTAATTGTTAAGTAGATAAGTTTAACTTTATTAACTATAAAGTGCCAATAAAGGCCTTCTTCGCTTAGCAAGTGTCATTTAGAGGAATTAAAGTATGGTATGTCTAGCACGAACCGAAAAGTTTCTTTGAGGGATCCCCTCGCAGACAGAAACCTTTCAAGGCTTTGGCTTAATTCGCTCTACAGTCCTTTATTCTAATAAATACGTTATGACAGCTGGCAGTGTCATTTGAAATTGCACTTCAATCGAAAAGTAATACGATTTATGAGGTGTGGTTTGACTTTTGAGCCTGACAGAACGCTTGAACTCATTTAGCATCGCTTAAAGATTAATTTCCAATGTCAATGCTTGATGTCAAAATGTATTTCTTAGATCAGTGGGACTGTAGAAACTTTTTGCAGAACTCAAAAGTTACATTATGGAAGTGTAGTTCAAGTAAATTAACACTAATGCCTGATTGCATCAAACGTAATGCCTAAACTAAGTGAGTTATATCATCATTAGGAATGTGTTACATGGCAAATAACTACATAATAAACCAGTGTTTGAGCTCATGTTGTTGCTTAAACTAGGTCATTACTGTATTGATATCCTAACTGATTAAAGCTCTTAATATTAGCAATTTATGAATGTACATTTATCATTAAGAATACATGTTGTATTCTAAAACATGGCCATAAATTATGATTGCTGTAATAATATGTTTGCTATACATATACGATTGTTTGGATCGGTTATTACAGGAAGACCGTGTCAATAAAATATTTTTTTTTAAATTTAAGTTTCGTTAAGCATTTGGGTGCAAAAGTTTTGTAACTTTCTTGCCAGAAATGAAAAAAGACGTTCTGTGCGGATTACATTTCATACGATGCGGTACTTAATGTCTTGTTCGGTTTTGAAAGAAAGAAAGAAAGAAAGAAAATACGTTTTGTAGTATTCTACTAAACTACTATTGACATGACATTGACATTGACATCTGTCGTCTCGGCTAAGCACTGCGCGGGCCACGTGACATAGCGGTGAGTGAGCGCTAGAGCGAGTCAGTCTATCACTGGCAGGCGTGGAGTGAAGACGTGGTGCATAGCAAGCGAGCCGATATTAAAGTACTTCCACATTATTCCTAGTTCTAGTGTTAGTGTTCATCAGTTAGTGTTACACGAGAACACTACATTTTGGCGACGAGGTAAAAAGGATATCTGTAAGTAAAAAGCATGATATATTTCTGTAGTTTAAAACAAGGAGGAGAAGACTTGTAATGAGAAACACAAAACTATGATAAAACATACAACTTGTACTGTATTTTAAACCAATTGCGGGCGTGATACCTGCTAGATAAATTCCAGTGTCAGGTGGAGTAAATTTTAAACTTAACATTCATATGCAGAAGTCCACGCGTACACACACAGTGTACGTTACAGGTCAAATGCACGTTGTATTAGCTATCCTTTCAATTCCTGAAGGTAGGGGAACAAAGACAACAATTCGTGCAAATGCTCGGTTGAGGCGTAAATAACAACTTCTCCCCGTTATATTTATTGACTACCTTAGCTTGTACTTTAAATAAAGAGATTAAAATTGCAAAAATATTAACAAACGTCCTATTCTCATACTCGTATTAGGTTATTTAAAAATACGAGATTGAACAAGAAACCACAGTGGTTTTATAAATGTTTTATTAATATGTAGGCAGAACCTATTAGTTTATTAGTATGCCTTGTAGAGATTATGCAACAACACGGTATTGTTGCATTGATTTAACAATAATCGTTATTCGTTATCTCTTAACATAAAATAATCAATAGCTGTTCATTGGTCTGTGTAGGGCTTAGCTCATTTTGGTTTTGAAATGTTTGCGGAGGTTAGGATAAGAAGTGAGTGAACAGGAATAAATGCTTCTTAGTGGCTACACAGCTCTTGCCAGAGTAGTCGAGGTCATCATTATGTATCAGGTATGTATGTAACATAGATAGATGGATAGACGCTTCGTTGCATACTAAATTGACACATTGGTAAGTGATACAATATGTCCACATGAATGTACAATTTAGGTCTTGTCGCTAGAGGTAGTCTCTTCTAGACAACCTACAGGCGAAGGAAATATGATAGAATGCATTGTGCAAGTGCACAATTAATATTCTAATTGGATTGGAAATTGTCTACATAAATAAGAAATAAAAGACATAAAGGTAAGCACTAATTTTAAGCTTGTTACGGGTAAACAAAATAAACATAATGTTTGAAATACACAAATGAACAATAATATACAAGTACATACTGATCTGTCCACCTCATCAGCGGTCTACTACGTGGATTGGTGCCTTGCATTTTCCCTTGTACCACGAGAATCACGAGATGTTCTATGTAATCGTTACTACGACGAGATATATGGCTGAAGAACGTCAGATTCGTGACTGCACTGTGGTAGTAAAGAAATGCTTAGAAATGGATGGTAGAACACATTTTGGTTTTCTCTTAGTAACCGTTTCTACCGGTCAAACACTATATGTTTGACAACAGAACCACGCCTATCGGGACAGCTGGTTATTTTACAATGAATTAAATTATGAAAAAAAAAAAAAAAACATGAACTATTGAAAATAAAATAATAACTAAATTATTAAGAATCGTTATAGTTTAGCCGAAATACATATGTTGAATTGTTTATTCCGAGTATGTTGTTACATGGTGGGTATTTCTCTACAGAAGAAAGGTTGTGTTGTCTTCTAAAATAGCAGAGCTTTACTGACCACCACTTCAAGGTAGGTGGTGAGAGAACGCTCTAAGAGAACTGATCAGAGTAAGTATTGTTGTTTAAATTTTACACTTAATAAATGATAGGCTTTTGAATAGTAGGTACTAATTGTATCGTAACTTAGCGTATCTTTTAGCAATGTTACCTACGCTATATGGGGCAGACATTCTGCAGTGGCATCTCACTTCACTTCGAAGTGAGATTGTATTCTTACGTTTAGTGGAGCTCAATATAAATGCGAATGTGATCGTTTGAGTGATGAGAGCTAGGCGAAATGTCCAAGATTATTTTTGTAGAAATTAGGGAGAAAACCCTGAACCTTCAAGGTGAAGCCAAGGGACGAATAATCTTCCCTAAGGATCCGGTCGATTACATCTCCTACGATTTAGGCTGTAACCCAAGAAATAATGTATTTGCATTTGAACAACGATTATAGCAAACGTCAGGTAGGGTCATTTCGCCGGTTTGCGTCCACTTAGTGCAGTTGCTAAGTTTGAAGGTGAAACTAAAAATGTTCTAGCACTCATTTGTATGAAAAAATGATATAATGTGTTCAATATATAGTCTATTTTAGGATTAACTTACAGTTTTGTCCGAAAAAGCTTGCGTTTTTTTTAAAAATAGATAATTATCCGAATTAGGCGTTTTACCCAGTTTGCGTCCAAAAAAGCCAGTTCGCGTCCACCCTGGACCAATTCGCGTCCACTGGCTTTATAAAGGATAATAGGGGTGATATTTTTATGAATTTGTACAGAAAAAGTTGTATTATATCAAATCCTTTATTTAAGGATAAAAATATTTCAAATCAACTTTATTTACATTAAAAAAACGCTTGAAAAAAAATTAGTACTCAAATTAGGTAAGTTGTACGTAGATAATCATTGCACCTATATAAAATAAAACATAGACTAGGAATATGCCGGGTGTTCGGTCCGCCTGTTGTGTGCCATTTCACCCATTTCCCTAGGCTCTGTGTCTTCAAGTTGTCACAGCTTCCCGTCGAATCTTCGCGTTGCTTAAAGAGTCTGATAATCTGCTCCACCGTCAGTGCTCGTACTTGGGCTATGCCTAGTTTGTCCGACCCTGTGAGCTCCCATCTGGTCAGTGGGTAGGTTGGGCATTCTGCGATCAGGTGGAGACTTGTTTCTTCGCACTCCTCGCACTGCGGACACACGGGGTCGTCTTTCACGCTTATCAGGGTTAGATGTCTATTTGGTTGGGAGTGTCCCGTTTCTATCTTGATTACTAGTCGAACGTTGCTTTTAGAAAACTTAATCAGTAGCCCCTCCCCTTTCGTGTCTAGTCCGTTGGTAAACTAGCTCAACTGTCGCAATCCTGCCGTGGTCTTTGATCCTTCTTTGGTTGCTGCGCTTGATAACCCTCGATGATGTTTACCCCTCCTGGTTTCTTCTCAACCCCTGCTTTGGGCCATTGATCAGCTTCTTCGTTGTCTGCCTTTCTGTCGTAGCAGGAGACCCTCGCACATCCAACTTCAGCTGTGCCAGCTAGTCTCTCTAGTGCTGATTTGCATCCTTTGACAATCGCTGATGTTGTCTCTGCTTGTTGAGTGCTTTCAGTGCGCCTGGCTGTCACTGTAGATCATCACTTTTGTGTCATCGTTTTGACGCTTGCCTAGCAGGCGTGTCAGCGAAATCCAGAATTGCGGAGATTTTGGTTTGGCAAACGCTCGCCGGCCAGCCTGCCTGGCGTCTTTATCTTGTCATCTCCTCTGCTATCATCAAATAGTACATATTGCGCACGCTTGCAACCAAGAGCTTTGTTGTTTTTTTTCTGAAGCGGTCGGTGTAGCATACTACTCCACCTGGTTCTGTTCTCCAGTCGTCTGTCTATGAATGAATAAACAGTAAGTAATCAGTTCTGTTAAGTTTTGTCTTATCGTTTTATTCTTCACTCGAATTTCATTTAACGCTTCCTTTAAATCGTCTTCTGTTTATGTTCTCTTTTCTTCATTCTTTCTTGGTTCCGAACCGACCGCATCTTAATTTTATTTATTATTGATATATTTATTTACATTAATTAATACGGATAACCCAATTACATTAATTAGACAAAAAAAATATAAGAAGAATAAAAGAAAGTACCTAATTTCATTTAAAAATATATCTTTAAGCACATAGTCTGAATAAAAAATGTATTATAATAACAAACAATACATTTAAAATTATTTTTACAAGTAAGTAAATTTTATTGTATTTGAAAAAGTAGTGGACGCAATCTGGTCCATCATTATCCCCTATAGGTATACTTTGCGTCCATAGCGGACGCAAACTGGGAGTTTTATAAATTCGATGTAGTAATTCGCGTCCACCCCATTTTATTCGTCAAATACAAAAAACTTAAGCAAATTCATAGTTAATATTATTCCTTTTTTCATTATAAAAGTCTAGAAACAGCTATGTATCCTAAAATTCACATATAACAACAAAAAACTTCCCTTCGAACGCGCCACTGCACACTATTTTTTCGCTAAGAATCCGCTCTCTTGCTGAACATCCGAGACAAATTAATTTTTTAAACGGGATTGGTTTGGCGCACGGACCTTATATCCTTATGTGCGTGTCTCTTGAACATTGAGGTATTAGCACTAATGTCTTTTTTTTCAATTCGTGTGATAGTTTACTTATTTTCGAGTATTTTCAAAGGCAGATCGGTAAAGTGGACGCGAACTGGGTGGTGGACGCAAACAGGCGAACTAACCCTACCTACTTTGTACCATAACTAGGTAAAGCAGATGTGAAATGTTAATTCAGGTTATAATATTATATTTGAGTTGCAATGGTCTTTTGAGCGCAAATTGAAAAAGGGTGGTCATGGGTTCAATTCCCATTGCAGCACTGGTTTTCGCTGGGGAAAACAAATAATTGTATTGAGGCTAGATGTTGATGATGTGAGCTCAAGTAAAGACCGTGATTGGAGTAGGAGACTACATTGTAATATTTAGTAAATTCACTTAAGAATTTAATATACCTTCACCATACACTTATAGCATTTTCCAGGTCGGCGGTATTATAAACGAATCTCTAAGATAGTTACTTGTATACCTAACTATTACAATGTGATGCATCGAATGATTCGGAACTATATTCAACTAAAGTTTTACTCGTTCAAAGGCTGCGCGTGCGTCTGACTCGTAAACAACCTACATATATTCTATAATTTTATCTAAGCGGCTGTTATTATATCCTAACTGGATTGGTTCTGGTGTTCTTATTCTATTGAATTCATTTCAATTTTAACTTCATAGGCTATTTTCTGAAGCGTACAAATTCTATTCTTTTTGAAATTAATAATGATTTACTTGCATTTAATAAAAAACTTATTGGACTATTCGTATAAAACTTAATTTTATGGCGTCGACCTTAATAAGGTTGTCCGACGCAAAAGAGGGAATGATAGGTATGATCATTACCTTGTTTTGATTGTAATAACCTGAGTTTTGGGAAAAAACTAAACATAAAAGGTGACTATGTTTGACACCACAGTATTTTGTTGAGTAGTGTCATAATTTAGATCATTCCGTCCGGGTGTTTTGCTATATGCAATATATATATATAATGACGGTACGAACCTTGTGACGTTAAATCCAAATACAGATTGCACAAGCTAATTGTGATAAATATGGCGGCATTTAATTGCAAAACCAGGTAGCATTAAATTGCAATAATAGTGGCATTACATTTTTGTTACAGTGGCATTGAATGGCGGTTACAGCGGCATTGAATTGCGGTTACAGCGGCATTAAATTGCGATGATAGTGGCATTAAATTGCGATGATACTGGCATTAAATTGCGATGACAGTGGCATTAAATTGCGATGACAGTGGCATTAAATTGCGATGACAGTGGCATTAAATTGCGATAACTGTGGCATTAAATTGCGATGACAGTGGCATTAAATTGCGATAACTGTGGCATTAAATTGCGATGATGGTGGCATTAAATTGCGATAACCGTGGCATTAAATTGCGATGACAGTGGCATTAAATTGCGATAACTGTGGCATTAAATTGCGATGATGGTGGCATTAAATTGCGATAACTGTGGCATTAAATTGCGATGATGGTGGCATTAAATTGCGAGTGGCATTAAATTGCGAGAGGCATTAAATTGCGATAGGCATTCAATTGCGTTGGCTTGTGTATAAGAAGTGGTTAGAGGCATTGAATTGCAATGAGGTAACCCATCCATACATTAAATTGTTGGAAGGTAACCCATGCGCAGAAGATTAAAATGCATTAAATTGCGTAATGTTATGTTCTGCATTCAATTGCATTAAAGTATAATGGGGACCGTACCGAGAAGGAGTCTCTACGGTTGGCATTAGATTGCGGAAAAAAAAAATTGTATAATTGTGTAAATTTATAGTTTTTCTGTCTCGCCCTATGGTTGACTGGTAGAGAATGCTTTTAGCATTAAGTCCGCCTTTTGTACTGGTTTGTGCATTAAAGATTAAATAAATAAATAAATAAATAATTGTTGTTTGTAGAGTGGGTTTGCGATCGGGATGTTTACGTGATAACGGCATTTCACGGAATGACTGGCAGCGCTCGGGATGGGACGGGGGATCGGTCCGTCTCTCTCTCGTTGTGCCTGCGATCGCGCTCGTGAGGTTTTGGTGTGGCACAGGTTTCTGGACATGTCGCCCGACTAGAGCGATTTTGGGGACGTTATCACTTCAAAAAAAAAAAAAAAAAAACAATATTAAGTTTTAGTGTCTACAACAGATTATTGCCCAAATAGTGTGTCGAATGTGAGGGTGAAACGAGCACGGTAGCTGTTCGATTGGAGAAAGGAAAATGTTTTATGGAAAGTGGATGCGGGATATCGCGGATGAAATAATAATCGTAAACTGTCCAGCAAAGAACAAACTGTGTTGGAATGATATGGAATAATGCAACTGTTACACATCTACATTCCAATCTTCAGGAAAGGTTCCTGCCATATGGAAGTGAATACCTTACCTTAAAACTACTAAGATTTTCTCAGAGCAACTTGAAAGTGAAAACGGATCGAAAATTCTGAATTTTACGTCACCAAAGGCGGTCCTCGCGACTTACTAGGGTGTGCAACAGCATTATTATTAGGCTACATAAGATCGATGTTAATGTAAGGCCTTTGGAGTATCAGGCTTTTCCAGGGTTCAGAGGTGACTTTGTAAAAAAAAAAAAAAAAAAAAAAGCCAATGGTGAATCTAGTTCCAGCAGTGAGTCAGCCACACAGAAGAATACGAATACACTAGATGTGAAAGTATAAGAAATAACAGTAATTGAGGAACTACTTTTAAAAGATGTTTTTAGGAGGTTAAGGATACAAAAAAAAAAAAAACCGGCGAGATTCGCTTGTGTGCGATAGATATGAGACGGGCTAATTTAGCCATCAAGTGGGAAAATCATCTATTGGCCATAATGGATCAATTGTTACTAGTCCGGGTGCCTTAGGAGCTGCACTTGTTCAGATCGATGACAAAGGACTTCGCATAGTCAGTTTTGGTAATTAAACATGAGCTTTGGTCTGGGCAGCAGAACATTTCAATAATATGTTCTTATATGGAAAACTGATACCTAGTAAGGGACCATAGGCCCTTAGAAAATCACTTTTGGTCCCAAGTCCAAGCCTTGCGCCTCTATTGAACGAAGAGTGCTGAGAATGCTGTCGTATAAGTTCGAAGTCAAATACGTTAAGACTATGCAGACGATCAGAGTCCCGACCGGCGTTATAATAATAATTAGATACGGCCATCATATTGTTGAACAAACTAGACCCATTGCACTACCTTTGAAGGAAAAACTAGTGCAATTACGCAGGACTTGGAAACACAAGAAGTTAAAGCGGGACTGTACAGCGATAAATGGGACAACACAGAGAAGAACTAAGGTTATTTTATTTATTTAAACAGTGTATCAACAGTATATTTGTGCATAGAGAACAAGGTATTTGAACATGAGCCAATTACTGAAACATTTAATGCTACTTAAAATAATAACATGCAAAATTTGAGTAGGTAATTTAGTTAAATTAATTATAAAAAATGGTTGCTAGTGAAAAATTTGTTATTGAGTGCAAGTGTGTGTAGTGGTTGGTTAACAAGGACGCTCGAAGTGAACAACAAATGCTATACTAAGTGCGACTTATTTAAATTTTTCTAAGTACAGAGTCAGAACAGAACAGTTGTGCAGAACAGGAAATAATGCTGTATTTTCAGTGCTGTACCTCACTTACCGCAACAGAATGGTGAAGTGGAGCGACAAAATCGCACAGAATAGCCCTACATATACTGTAACCCAAGGATCTCGAAACAATGGATTTAATGGAGATAAAAAAAAAAAAAAAAAAAAAGAGAAAGTAGCGTAGTATAAGTGACAAGTGGTTGATAACGCTAAGGCTAGTTTAACAGAATATAAAATGTAAGTGAGGTTGAGGAGGAAGAGGTATAAATAAACCAAGGAGCAAATTTAATTGGATGATTTGAAACAAAAGTAAATGATAATGTAAATCCATACAAAAGTAAAAAACTCGTTAGTTAGATTACAATGTAAGAATGAGACACTTAAATAAAACACAGGTTGGAGAAATTGTTTTCATCATTAACTGAATAATAATATTCATAAAACTAGAAACAATTTGAAACAACTATAGCAGAAGTTAAATAAAAATAAAACAAGGGAGAGATGTAGTATTCTACTAAACTACTATTGACATGACATTGACATTGACATCTGTCGTCTCGGCTAAGCACTGCGCGGGCCACGTGACATAGCGGTGAGTGAGCGCTAGAGCGAGTCAGTCTATCACTGGCAGGCGTGGAGTGAAGACGTGGTGCATAGCAAGCGAGCCGATATTAAAGTACTTCCACATTATTCCTAGTTCTAGTGTTAGTGTTCATCAGTTAGTGTTACACGAGAACACTACACGTTTATTTGGTACAGTAAGTATAAAAAGTAATAACATTATGAGGCAACATTCTGAGTGCGAACCAAAAAGGTTTCCGCTCAGCAAATGTCGTGGCATGGACCATGCGTCCCTGCTACGACGCTGATATTCTGCGGTACCTAACAATTAATAAAAAAAAATAGAATTAAATAAAATATATAAATGAATAAAGTATAACAGGTGGCACTGCGCAACAGAGAAGAAATACAATACAACAACAATACAACAATTTCAAAAAACAAATTAAGTAGGGGATAGTATGAGACCAAGTTAGGATGATGTTTACATGGTACTATTGGATTTCTGGACACCTAAAATATACAGCTTGAGTTTATGCTTGAAAATACGAGCAGTCGGGGAATTTTTAATAGGAGGAGGAATATTGTTCCAGCATCTTGTCGCAGCGTACCTAAAGCTACCACGAAATGCAGATGTTTTGTACGTAGGGCAGACTAGACGGTCTCGTACTCGCGACCTGCGTAGGGTGAACTGAAGTTTTTTGAACAGATAAGGCGGACTCTGATATTTAATCACACCAAAAAGAAGCACTGACAAGTGTAGGGTGCGCCGGGACTCCATGTTTTGCTTGACTTACATACACATATTTACATACAGAGGCACACTGATTGTTGCCGTCATGATGAACGGGCCATTGAGAAGCCCACATTTCGCCGTGCTGATACGAAATCGACGTGGTAAGGGGCGAGCCTACCACCGTTATCCAGGTTGCTTGGGTTTTTGTCGGTGTTTTTCACCACTGGAGAGTTAACGGCAAATTAAAAAATTAACACAAAGTAGATGATCTGGTCAATTTTGAACACAGAACACCGTGTTCCGAGCCAGAGTGTTTAACCACTAGACACGACGCTCTCCATGACTCTCTGCTTGACTTGGCACCATTTATTATTTTTAGAAAATATTATTGGACGTTTCACACTTTAATCTCAAAACAAGTTTAAGACTTAAACTATGCAAAACTACAAAACAAAAATACCCAGAGCTTTATTTCAACAAAGAAAAAGCTAAGAAACCCAAGGATTGCGCAAACATAGGAGTGTCAGTGTCACCCAGAAACGAAGTGCTAGAAAAATATCTAGACACTTGACATTTACGATCCATTTGACCTTTGACTGCAAATACCAGCTGGTGTTTTGATCTACGAGAATTCTTAAACAATACGTCCTAAATTAGAGAACTTGTAACTATAAAACCTTGTGATAATGATACGATGTAAGTAGCTCACAAGTTTTGCCCTCTGTCGGGTCGAATTGCACTTTTTACTAATTTAGCTAAGCAAACTTGTCCTAAAAAAGTGGCACCTGAAATCAGAACTATTAGTACACCTGAGGAAAGCATTGACAGTGTTGACAGTTTCAGACGACAGCAGTGTCGTCTGCGAGATGCATCTGTCTCGTTTACGCTCTATTAAATAATCATACTACACGGTACAACACGGTCATATTATAGGTACGTACGCAAGCGACAATTTTCGACTTCGCATTAGTACTAACATAAGCTATCTACCTCTTTTTTATTATAATGTCATTGCCTGCTGGTGTTTTGATCTCAGAGAATTCTTAAACAATACGTCCTAAATTAGAGAACTTGTAACTATAAATCCTTGTGATATGATATGATGTACCTCATTACAAGTCAATTGCCCTCTGTCGGGTGTAATTGTAGTTTAACAATACATCTGATCTGCAGATTGAAGGCATAATTTGCAAGTAGGTCTCATTAATCGGCTAAAACAATGTCAATGCTTTGTTTGTTTTTGCTTATTAAGCTACATTAGCCTCTGAACTCAACACATAATAGTGGAATTCGTACAATAATAGCTGTCAAAGAATGATGTATGAAGCATGTTTTTATGCTACATGGCAGAAAATGAAAGGTAGAATAAAAAACCAGTACTATTAAAACGACAGATTTATTTTATTTCGTGTGATACTTTTAAATTGCTTATAACGAAATCATTTTTATTACCTGTTTATTGAGTCCTATTTCGTTTCTGACACGGTATATACTATGTGCAAGTTCTATCTAATTTTGGGTCAGAAAACACTCCAACCTGTCTGTAGTTTTTATTAACCCTCTAGACCCCACTGCTGGGCAAAGTTCTTCCTCAAGCTCTTCCAGCGGTTCTTATCCACAGTCAAAACCTGCCAATCTCTGAAGTGATTTACAAGGTCATCGCACCATCGCTTTTAGGCCTTCAACTTAGGCGTCGTCCGTCTTCGGGGAGCTATAAGGTGGTGATTCGTTCCCAAGTTCTTAAGTTTATTACCGTTAAATTCACCTCTTGCAAAACGCTATAAACAAAAGGGTTAGCGTCTTCATTCACCTGACATTTGTGCTTTTGTGCATTTTGCAACTGCAAGAGGCCACATTGTGAGCTTGTCTTGCATCTGCGTGGTGCAACTTAGTTTTGTAATTAACGATCCTCAAATGGATGTTTATGCACATTTTGAAAGATTAAAACTTGCTACACCTTGTGAAGGCTGCTTGCATTTGAATTTGAAAATATATCTTTATGAACTTTTAAAGATTATACAGGTTGTCTCCAAACTCATCATCAAGCGGGCACGGGGTGATGGGCTAGGTCATACCGACTCTGGGAAAGTCAGAGAAAATTTGTGGATTCTATGATAACAATTACTATCTGATCATGTTTTAACAGCTTTTCCTATTTAATTGGAAATTTAACTTGCTAGTGTAATCCACCAACAACGGTTCTAAGAATTGATTCCACAAAAATACTTCACCTATTGCTTCAAGAAAACGCAGTTTAGCCCATTTGCTAAAATCATTGTAATGCAGATATTACATTATTGAAATGATGGGAATGGTTACGGTTCCTGCGATGTAGCAACGGTGACATATCACGTTCGACCTGCGTCGGTGCATCCGAGGAGCGCCCTCTAACGGCGCCTTTTGAATCTGTGACAAGGTCTCCTGGTAGTTACCAGTAGACCTACTCAGTAGTCAGTTTTTTCTAAGTTCCTACCTTGAGTTTTGAGTTCTCGTTCGTTGCCAGCGTCTGCGTGAAATACTCATTTGGAATTTCAGTGGTTGCTTCACGAAATCCTATATGTCTCCTATTTATTCCTGCGTGAATGATTTGACGTCTTTTAGTTTTAGTACGACTGTGACTGTGTGACTCTGACTGACTACCCCATTTGGGATATAAGTAGTTTTATAAGTGTATGTTATACTTTTCGCTTAATAATGTTTTTTGTTAAGTTATTTTCAATTTGAATTAAAAAAAAAGTTTTTCATTTATACTGAGACAAATCGCAATTTAATTTGTTTGGTTGGTGCTTGAAGTTATTTTATCGTTTATATTTTACTCCCTTGAAAGCTTGCCAAATAATGTAGAAAAATTTAGGTTTTGTAGTAGGTTCCGTATGGTTTCTGAGGTAAAACACGAACATGATGAAACTATGAAGGTTTCTTATTGGCTACGGCACCCTTAGAACTGTCATAAATTTACTCACAAATTTTGCCAGACAATAAAAAAATTAAATTCATTTTAATATTCTAATTTGTGGATATTTCTAATTTGGTTATTAAATCATAGTTAACGAACTTATTTCAGTAAACTTTACCATTTTCATAGAAATTGTTTTGTTATGGAATGAATTTAGTTAAAGTCGCTTATTAAAATGGTAATATAATTCTACCTGCTACATTAACATAGCAATTTAAACCACGTTTAAACATGTAAGTGATATTACTGACTCATAAACAACTGCAGTTATTAGATATAGCAATTCCATCTAAACCGGACCCTCGTTTAATATCCACAGTACAGACAGCAAAAAAGTTCAAACCCTGTCAAACTTCGAAAATCACGACAGTATCCGAAGTATCCGAGTTAGAAACACACTGATTGTTGCCGTCATGGTGAACGAAACATTCAGACGCCCACATTTTGCCAATTTAATTTGAACCCAGAGTGGTAAAGAGGCGAGCCTATAACGCCGGTCAGTCTTGAACTCGAGACCACCGGGTTCCGAGCCACTAACTACTCAGATATTTACGTATTCGTATATTCCATTTTTCCATCTTTACTCCTTTAACAAAATACTTTGTCCAACCATCCTTTTGTGTTCACAATTTTGTTTTGTTAGTAAAATCATTCGGAGTACCTACTAAAAGAAAACGGACAATGACCACAATAGTTAAGAAAGACGAAGAGGGTACACCTAAATAAAACAAATTTATTTATTTACTAGCGGCCGCCCGCGACTTCGTCCGCGTGGACTTGAGTTTAAAAAATGTGATTTTCCCGCCGGGTTTTCCCGCTTTAAAAAAGTTTTTCCCGCTTTTCTGTTGAAATCTTCCTGAATTTTCTTTGCTATAAACCTCACGGAGCCCGAGACCTTTCCAAAGACTGCAAAACCGTGGAAATCGGTTCGTGCGTTCTGTAGTTATAGCGTCAGGAAGGAAATCCTGACTTATTTTTATATAGTAGAAGATATACAGCAGACAGACAGACAGACAAAAATTTTACTGATTGCATTTTTGGCATCAGTAGCAATCCCTAATTACACCTTGATAGTTTTTTTTAAATATATTTCATGTATAGAATTGGCCTCTCTACATATTTATTATAAGTATAAATATAAGATCACCAATAAGATTACAAAAACAATATGCTGAAGTTGAACATTTGAAATTGTAAGCATGCTAAGTATAAACTTAATTATAGGTGCCGACAGCGTGCACTGATGACAACAGCAATACTTTAAAAAGTTTCGAAGAAAACGTTTGTAACAATAAAGAGAGAAAAACTTCGAAAACTTAAATTAAATTGCGCCTAAAAGCTTAGGCAAAACCTTTTTTTTTTTAGCTTTGGGCAAGCGCCCAACCCGTGTTTACCTATATCTTCTAGTTGTTTAAGCTGACGGTACACAGATAGAAAAACTAAAGGAACCAGAACGGCAGTTACAAGCAATAACCTGGAATGGGCCTGGCTGGATGCGCGTGCGGCTAGCGGCCATCTTCCTTAACGAATCGCAATAGGACCCGCCACGTATGGGCATACACTTTATAGCTTAAGCCCGGAGATGCGACTGGGTGAAGGCACTGTTTGTTTTAATTACTACGTTGCATGGTGTACTTTTATACAACTTCCATCATGAACAATCCCTTCTCTCTGTCTAGTTTTCTCCAATTTTAGTAGACGTAGTTTTTCTCGTCATATTTGGGGCCAAAGTAATATAGAGCATTCGCGACTGGATGAAGGCAATGTTTGTTTGAAATACCTGCTACTAGTATGTTGAAATAAAACAACTTTACGGATTCTACTCGCGGTTTTATATTTTCTTTCATTTTCTAACCCGACGTTTCGACTACTTCACAGCAGCCGTGATCACGGGATGACAAAGATGTTCTATGTCACAAAACAGTACATTTCTTTTTAGCAACCCTCACTTAACTACCGTCATTTCAACTAACATTATTGGAAATGTTCCTATCGACGCAGTACGAACTAACCGTATCTTGAGACATCACAGTATTGTGCTGCCCTCTGGAATTGATCAAGCGTATAACAGGATCCCAAGCTGGTGGTAAATTCCAACCATCCCCACGATTGAAATTTGGATGTTTTTTTATTTCAATAGCCTCTCGCAGCATCCTTGGTAAGTACCGATTCTCCCTAACAAGGACCTGCGTCTAGTATGTTGCATGGTGTGCGTACAATTTTTGTACACCTCTTATCTAGGCAAAGGCGCAAGGTTCTAATAGACACGAAAGTGAGATTAAGTTGTAATTTATATTTTATCATAGGTACTGTTAGACCAAAGGCCCTTTAACTCAAAGTTGTACCACTGTTAAATATCTGCTTGTGTACGAATAAATAAATAAAAAAAAAAATAAAAAAAAAAATCTATATGATGTGTTCAATTCGTCAGAACAGTTATTATTGTCATGTTACTCATTTAATCGAGGATGCCGTTTCAAATACATAAATAACTTTCTCATTAGACATTATTAAGAATGCTCATTTCTTCGGTTTTCTAGTTCAAAGGTGAACCAAGCGACCTCTACGACAAAGACATAGAAACCTATATTCCAACAAACAGTGTTGTTACAACAAAACACCCATTCATTGACTATTTCGTCCGCTAACACTTTTTGTTTTTCCCTTTCACCGCGCAATGAAGAACGTTCAGAATGTATTCATCATTCATTGTGACGTTCGGTCATCGGTCGGCAGTATTTTTGACAGTTGTTTAAATATGGCGGCTGATAAAAAACCGCGCGAAACTTTCTCCGATATTGTCACCTGTCAAAAGAATAAAATAAGGTGTTGGCAACAATGCAGCAAGTTTGGGTGCTAAAAAATGGCTACAATGGATTGTTAATATACCGTGAAGAGAAAATTAAAAGCCGGTAGCTTTTGCTACAGCCACATTTAATTTAGTTTTTGCATGGCGCTAGAGTTACAGAGCAATATTACGAATGTATTTCCTGGTATGTTGAATTGGATTTTGTTAGTGCTTTCCATTGTTGTGTTTTGTAACTTGAAAATGTTATGTAAGTGATTTTATTGCTTGTAGTAAGCGACAAGTTAATTTGTAAGTATAAGTATTTATTGATACAATGTTGATTTTTCATACAACGTTTTATTTTACTGTACCGTCTTGTACTTTTCTGTTACCGAGTTTTTTTCTGATGTTGGTGTTAGTTTGTGCTTGTATGAGCTATAAGCAATATTTTATCAATGAAAGAACTATTCGCACTTTCGGCAAAAATGATACAATCAGATTTTTATTTGTTTTTGTTAGTTACATTGCTACAATTTTAGAATAATTACAATACACAATGTGACAATGATTGTCGGTTGGAAAACTCATGAAATGTAAGTTGTAAATATAAAGTGGTATCGACATGCTTTTTAAGCAACATGAGAAAATAATATAAACCAATACCTATCAATCTCGGAGACAAGTTTTAAAGTAGAGAATAAATAGGAATTAGGAGTTGCGTTTCCAGTGTTTCGGTGCATGCCAAGCAGATCATACTCAAAATGTCGAATACTTTGATATTTGAATTATAAAATCTTTTGTCCTCGTTTTAAACGTTTGAATTTCATCGTATTTTTCGTGTTACTTTTGATAACCATTGTTTTCCCGCCACGGTATTTTCCTGTTGATAGCAAGCATTGTTGAACATTAGTTTGATATTTATTTATATTGTTCTGAAGCAATAATCCGCAGCGCATATTTAGATTAGAATTTGATTCGCACACACGTCTTGTCGTACAATCTTTACTAAATCATAGTACACTTTGACACAAAGTTTTACACCTTTTTAAAGCAAGTCCAAAAAAGACAATTATTTGAAACTTGAATGCTACTGACAAATATGTCTGTTTGTATTAGCATGGATGTTTCCTATTTTTAATATATTCGTGTTTTACAAAAGAAGTTGTTTAGCTAGTATCTCATGATACAAGGTTTGCTTAATTTGAAATTAGGTACTACTTGTTATCAGGTGGTAGAGAAAAAAAGGCAATTTTATTTATAATTTTCATGTCTGCATGCTAATAGTGCTCATCTCGAACAATGCTGCGGCGACGTATCGATGGGCATGGATGTTTCCTATTTTTAATATATTCGTGTTTTACAAGAGAAGTTGTTTAGCTAGTATCTCATGATACAAGGTTTGCTTAATTTGAAATTAGGTACTACTTGTTATCAGGTGGTAGAGAAAAAAAGGCAATTTTATTTATAATTTTCATGTATGCATGCTAATAGTGCTCATCTCGAACAATGCTGCGGCGAGGTATCGATGGAATGCTGACATTTTAATGTCAAGGCTAGATTTGGCGGTAACTTGTTTTGGTGCAAGTTTGCATTAGCAAGTGAATTGGAGGAAGAAGTTGTTTCTAATCTAGGTATTATTTGAATACATAGTAAAAGAGTTAGGTATGATACGTTTTGGAATTTAAGAGAAAATATGTGTAGATACGAGTATTTAAAAAAATATGCGCTCGAATTCGGCTTCAAATTTTCCCGGAGAAGTGTGGGCTCCCAAATGTTTTGTTCACCATGTCGGCAACAGTAAACGTGCCTCTGACCAATGATTTGATAACAAAAAGGGGTAGATAGGTTACTTGTGCTAAAAAACGTGGCACCCGAAATTCCGAACGATTCGTACACTTGTGCAAAGCATTGACGGTGTTGACAGTCTGAGACGACACTTCGCAACATGACTGTATCTGTCTCGTTTACGCTCTTATAAATAATCGAACTGTCTTGTTCACACGTTATAACAAGGTCAAATTAACTACATCGCACCCTGTGGACAATTTTTCGTCAGTACCTACTGACACAACCTATCTCCGTTTTTTTTATTGTAATATCATTGCCTCTGACTACCTCGTTTAGGATAAAGTCGTTAGCGTATGTTATAATTCCTTTCTAACTAGTTTTTTCTCGACAATAGTAAGAGTTATTTATAGGTTTTTCCTTTGATGCAATTACAATGAAATGTCACATTCATACCTACCTATTATTATTGATGCAGATGATTCAAAGAATTTGACATTTGCTAAAGATCGTAACCGTTACGACATTATTGAACTGGTAACATTTTGAGTTTATAAATATTCTTGCAGCTTGCAAAATTAAATGGTCCAGTTACCTATAAGTATACTTAATAGGGTTGATTATTATTTGTCAGGCTTTCATGGTCTTTCATAAAATATGGAGCAATTTGTACCGAAATGCAGAACTTGTCCTTTTATTTACTCTGTTGGCTAAGGCTGCGTTTCCACCAGAGATGCATTGAGCGGAATGTTTTTTTGCGGATGCTAGGTACTTAAATAGGTAGAATGTGAGGCTATTGGTTCTTAAAAACACATTCCTCGCAACGCATCTCTGGTGGAAACGCAGCCTTAGCAACGTAGGTAAAATTTGTCTTGGTCTCCGATACATAATAAGATAAGATACAGGTAATTTATTACACAAAAGAAGCATTAGCACAACAACGTATTAGGAAATTTAGGTAGTACAGTTTAGGCGGCCTTATTGCTAGAAGCAATCTCTTCCAGACAACCTTCGGGCAGATAAACAGGGATAGAAAAGTAAATGCGGTGATAAGATGGTTAATGATAATTCTTATAATCATTCTCTTATGAAATCGATACTTCAATACATAAGTACACCAAAGCCTTCAATGAAGCCCAAATACTGCCAAAAGGTATAGGCCATGAACAACCAGACTGGCCCAACAAACCACCTTGATCTTAAACAATGAGTCTAAAACAAGTTCAAAACAAGCTCAACCCTATTTCAATAACAATTGCATACCGATAACGCGTTATAACGATTACACAACGTTATGCTAATAGCTTAGTGGTTATGTTAATAGATGGGAGTGACCCGCCCATGCGTGCGGTCCTTAGATTGCACCATATCCGTCCAATGTGATCTTTCTTAGTAGGTGGAACTTTAGTGATGAGTTTGGCTAAAAGGGCTTGTTAATATTATTTATCTAGCGACCGCCTGCGACTTCGTCTGTCTCATTCATATTATTAGATAGGATACAATTATTTATAGAAAAAAGGTTTATGGTAGTATTTCTGTCTTGCCCTATGATTGACTGGTAGAGAATGCTTTTAGTATTAAGTCTGCCCTTTGTACTGGTTTGTGCATTAAAGATTAAATAAATAAATAAAAGGCACTCCTAGTCGGTCACTGTAACACGAGCATTTTAGTGTTTCAAGCAAATGTGGGCACTATTTCATTGTTTACCGTAACAACAGAGTTATATAAAATTAAATTACTGTTTTCTTTAGTATTCGTTTTGTTTTTCATTGAACTGTGTGCGATCGTTCAAAGTCCAACCTGGGTACTGATCTGATCAATAGACCTTAAGTAGTTTGAAAATCAAAGTACATATGTGTAATACAGTTCCACAATCATCTTGATTTTTGGATATTCTCAATAAGAATATCTTAATAAGATTATGAAATATAACTAGCATCATAGGTATTTCATTGTACTAAATACATGATGTCTATCGTGATGTTAATGTTTCACGACTCGTGTTTATTAACTTCCAGCTTTTCAAAGTTTTGCTCAGTTTTGAAACCGCCGATCTGTATGCAGTCGTAATTCCTAAAAATATTTACTTAGTAAACATAACATTAAAGAAGTAATGATAAATGGTATTTTGCGGTTTGTGTAACTACATGTTTAATACGACAATAGTTTATAATGAAGCCATTGAGTAGCTTACATAAACATAGCTATTTTCCAAATACATCATTACGTATTGCTAAGGTCAATCGCATCACACCACTCCAAATATGACCTTTTAGCTTCATCGTAACTATTAGATCCTCGTTATCGATACCTCGTAACCCACTTCTAGCGCGTCACTATACGTCGGGTACAATGCGCTGTGACAGGGCCTTGTCGTTCGAACGCATTCAACTTTGACATTCGCACGCACAAGCGCAGGGTTGACGTAAAAAAAAACAATCGACACGTATTTGTTTTTTTCGGAAGGAAGTATAGACACTTTGTCATGAATAACGCCATGGAAGGTGGTGATTAGGCTGAAGTTTTTATTAAAAAAATATGGAGTTTATACAATTAATTCACTTACAATACTTTATCAAAACTTTATTTTGAGATACCCTGAAATTTTTAAAAAAAGACAAATCAAGGAAATAATTCTCTATCCTACTTCCCGTTATAGTTTTATAGCCAAAAAATTATAACGGTTCTTCGCAAAATTACGACAAAAAATGCAAAACTAAACCTGACCCAGATACTAAACTCAAACTTCTGCTGCAGTTTTTTAAAACATAACTGATGATCGACGACCGATTTTCGGTTGATTTAACGGTTAATCAGTTGGTTACTACACCAGAGGTCGCGTGTTCGATCCTGGCATAGTACGCACATTCGGTTCCAATGTACGTGACATATCTGTTTGTATTAGCATGGGTGTTCCCTATGTAAGTTATGTATGTATTGACAAAAAATATATTTACAGGCTCTGCTTAGCTTGGGGCTATGTATGATGGCGCTGTGTGAATTAATGTCCAGTGATTTTGTAATATTTGTGATAGAAACATTCTTAGCTCGCAGCCCTATCTGTCAAGTGAACAGGCACGCAGCTCCTGTCAAAACCATATCACGTACGTGTAGTCACGCAGCCTGAATGATACAACGATAATTCGACTGTAATCAGTCATCTCAAATGACCTAGAATTAAGGTGCATATTTGCATGAAAGTTAATGTTATTGTGAGTTGTGTGAACAGCACATTAAAGGGTTTAACACAAAAACAAATACTTGGAACAGGTACCTAAATAAGTATTAACTCATTATTACTATGTGAACCCGATCAAAGTACATAAATTAGGACAACGTAGGCCAAGACTTATGGCTTGTGTGGACAAGTACATATAACGGTATATCGATAGATCTACAAAACGATTGCGAATTACTATTTACTAATTGATTACTTCGAAACTCAGCCATAACATAGATATCACCAATAATGATGAAAATGAAAGTATTTTTGATACGGTTCTTATTATTTTATCTGAAGCAACGCCTGAAACTAATACTTTTGCAACAATTCGGTTTCAATGATATCGATATGAACATGTCACAACACGAATGGCATTGAATGATATGTTTTCATAATAATCGTTGGTAATATTATGATTTACCGATTTAGAAATTAAGTAGATTGCTAGCTGGCGGTATTTTAGTAATTGTGCGTAGACATGCCAGCTGAATTGCTTTGCTATTACTATTATAATCAGCGCATAATTGCAGCGATGTAAGCACGGGCGTATCAAAGTAAGCCGCGTAAATCTCTTATTAATGTTTGTTATCGATTTATAGGTTCGTACACAAAAATTACAATTGAAAATAATAAGAACATCAAAGTACAGGCGCGCTTATCTCCAGTAAGAGATTTCTTCCAGCAGACCATAGAGATAGAATACGATTCAAAAAATTTGACAATATACTGACAGTAGCGTACAAGAAGAAAAGAAACAACATAATGAAAATAGAATATTTTTATATTATTATCATTACATATTATCATGATAATATATTTATTGGAACAGTGATTTAAACTTAACTTAAGCCAATGTTTTCTAATATTTAACTTGAGCTGTTAGCTTATTTTTATTTTGACAATAGCGCGTAGCAAACGGCGAGTATGCGCAGGAACTACATAACTTGATACCACCCTCTGCTTTTCACCACCGGACTACTAGACGCGTGGAGGGGTTCTACCAGCATGTATAGTGGACTTTTCAGCTATGCGCACTTAATGGTTTTCTGCGTGCTTCCTGGTCCGCACCGCTAAGGAGGGTCTATTTATTTATTTATTTAAACTTTATTGCACAAGTCGGGTACAAAAGGCGAATTTAATGCTTTCATCCGCTCTAGCTTGAGCCACCATGGTCCGGTACGGTTCTGTTCTTGTGGAGTTTCATCCCAGGACACCTATATTGTAGAACAAACTCATTGCGAGGTTTTACCGATGAACGTTAGTATGAAGTTCTTAAAGAAGGTTTTCAAAAGGTTCTTGATGAGTGGACAACGCGCTAGTCTGGTGTTGCACGTGTTCAAAGGCTGCGGGAACTGTGGAATCAGGCGGTCGTTGTATGAACCACTACATAACACATAACATAACATACCCTCACGACCATATCCCTAAAGGGTTAGTCAGAGGCATACTGATTGTTGCCGTCATGGTGAACGGAACATTCAGAAGCCCACATTTCGCCGAGGGAATTTGAACCCAACGTGTTAAAGGGCGAGCCTACCGCCGTTATCCGGGTTGCCTGGGTTTAATATCGTTGTTTTCCATCACTGGAGAGTTAGTTGCAAATTTTACAATGAACACAAAGTAGGTGTGTTCCGGCCGGATTTGATCTCGTGACCATCGGGCTCCGAGCCAGAGTGTTTAACCACTCGGCCACGACGCTCTCCTACAAAAACAAAAACTACATAGTTTTGGTATACCGGCATCCTTTATGCTATTCTTTGTAGATGTCCGTGACTATGTATTTAAAATGTGTAAATTACTGTTGTGCGTTAATTTACTTGATTGGCGTTCGGATACAAACGTTTATTGCGATTGGTTGACGACTGAAATGTTTTTTTAGGCTAATGTCTTCCGTTAAGCAAATTACTATAATGAGTTAACTTATGTTAGACAATACATGAGGGCATTATGTAATTACCGATTTGTTTGTTGTTACGTTGGGCTACCTAGTTACTTTTTTAAATATCTGACTAGAATTTTGTAACAGAGAAGTTACCTCAATTATAATACCTATGTATTTACATGAATAATTTAGATGTTTTGGATTCTATTCATAGTTTTGGAAAGCTTACAATCGATATAATATATTGAGACATTAATCAAATAAGGCTATAGTTTGCCAACTTACCCTGCCTGACTCATCTTGCTCTGACTTGTTCCATAACTTAATTCAAAATGTCCTATCGATTTTTATCCTGAAAAATAAAGCCTCAGAATATTTTCCACTAAAAAAACTTTTTGTTCTCAGATGTGACTCAGATCATACAGCCGAGATGCTGTTCACCCATCTCCAAGCCCTGATAGACCGACCGGAGAACCAAAAGAAATTCGCAGACATAGAGCGGAAACTCCAGATGAGAGGGGCACTCCCCTCTTCCAAAAAACCACCAGATTCTTCACTAGGATCCGAAGTGTCTAGAGAATCAGACTCCGGGAGTAACGAGGAGAGATGCGTCGCAAACCTTTACGATAGCTTGGCAGCGGAGTTGAAGCAAAAGTTGTCTACAGGTAAAAAAGGAATAGGTCAGTGGGATTTTTTATTTTTGTGTTGGTAGATAGTTTGCTTCTATGCAATGTACACATGAACACGGTTTTGGTATGTACCTACTATGTATTTATTATAAATAGTCATGGGGTGGATTTAATCGACTGACAGAGGAAGTATCACATTTGAAAAGGAAGAATCATTACACATAGTCCTTTCAGCCACAAAATTACGAAGAACGTAAGTGACATCCATAAATCCACTTTGTTTAAACTAGTAGTAAGTGAAAAAGAGTCATAAATAACATTTCAATATTCATTCTTACTTTTTTATGCTAGTTCAAATCAGGAGACAGAATTGAAAACACAGATTTTTTAAATCACATACCTACATCTACAACCTACCTAGCGTAGAAAAAAAAGGAATCTTCATCAGAGCTTCCATATTTGTCGGGCCTCATATTCAATCTGTATATCTAATGATTTATAACTTTTCTGAATATTACAGCAATTCGGAAATTTATGTTTATATTTTACACCACCACTATATTCAAAACTATCTACTTATTTATTTACAAACACATATATGTACTGTAATGCAAATAATTTCGCTAATGCTTCATAAATACTATTTAGTGTTGCACGTTGTTTCGATTGCAATAGAAGTAAGAACATTATTGAAATTAAATTAGTATGTGTTGTCTGAATAACGTATAAATTTGACTGTGAGATGGTGTATTGTTTTATTTATTAGGTCAGAAATCATTTTTTTCTCATCCCACAGGGTTTCGTTATTTTAGAAAACATGACAACTCAAGCTTCATTTTGTCAGCCTCAAACTGTGAAACCCAGTGATAGCTATTAATTAAGTATTCATGATTAAATTTAAAGGCTAGAGACCCTTTACCAGAAATCATCTTAAAACTCATACTTACTTGCAGTACCATTTACCAGAACACAAACAGCTCCACTTATGACCTATGCGTTTTATTGTGCTAACCCTACAACACAAAACACACTAACCTCCTCACGCTTTGCACTGCCCTTTTTGCGCACACTGTCCAACCTGGCTGTCCACTTTCCAGGGAAGAGCCCGATCCTGCTGCCCCCTCGGGACTACGACACTGTGCATCGGCAGAAGGGAAACCTCAGCAACATTGACACCAGGAGGTGCCTCAACCAGAATATAGGTAGGTCTTTCATACCAATGATATTATAATAAAAAGACGTAGAAAGGTTGCTTGTGCTATAAAAGTGGCACACAGTTGACAGAAAGACAACACTGCGCAACATGTATCTGTCTCGTTTACGCTCTAGTAAATAATCATGCTATCTTGTACACACGGTCAAATTATAGGTACGTACGCAAGGAGACATTTTTTGACTTCGCGTCAGTACTGACATAACCTATCTACGTCTTTTTTATTGTAATATCATTGTTTCACACTGTATAATATTCATCAGCCTACTGGACGTAGGTCTTCCCTAGGGTACGTGAAAAGACCCGCTCCCCTGCTTTTGCCTTCTAGTCACTGCCAGCCACTCTTCTTAAGTCATTGGTCAATCTGGCCGGAAAGCGTCCAACACTATGTTATGGCCTGCTTGATGAACTTTATTTGGAAACTTGAAGTTCACCAGATTTTAAGTAGCTTCTACACCCTGCGTAATTCCTACGTTGCCCATAGCTCTGGAAATGCTTGTAACTAGGATATGAATGAAGAGTGTGTTCTCTATGTAGTATAGCTTGAACTTGAACAAATGCCATATTTGACAAACTGGAATATGGCTGCGTTTCCCTCAATAAAGCGATTCTATTGGTTCTTAAAACACTTTTCTCGCCACGCATCTCCGGTGGAAACTCAGCCTAAAGGTTGGCTAATCTTTGATTTGGTTTGGTCTTCCCTTGGTAGACCCGAACAAAATTCTCTATATGAATGTATGGCAAATAAGATAGAAACACGTTTTTTTCACGGAAGCAGAATGATGAAAGCCTTAAAAGTCTGTAAAGATGGAAAGACCAGAAAAAACAAGTTTTTCTATGCATAGACAACGGTTTCTACAAAATTATTTTCCACTGAAATATTGTACAAAAACGTTTAGTAAAATCATGCAAACCTTTCTTACAGACACACATTTACTGCAGAGTAAACATTGCCTGCTTAACATGTTTTATATCCCACAGTTGGAGTAAACGCAAGACGCAAGCTGGAGTCCTCAGGAGGCAGCTCCGGCATCGGCAGCGACCTGGCGCCGTCTCCGGAAAGGAACGACTACACCAGGCAGCATGACAACCACAGCACTAGTGGTAGGTTGCATTTTATTTCAACAACATTAACAACATACCTGTGCCATTGTAAAGCTGCACACGCGGTCGGGGATGTTGGTGACTACGACGCGGGAATTGATTTATGTATTTTTCGGGTATCTCGATGCTTCGGAAGGCCCCTTTAGGCAGTATGTGCTGGCTGACGTTTTGCTTAGTCGGCGGCCTTAGGGTAGCTTACATCTGGCAGTAAGGTTTGGAGAGACGGCTCGCACCACCTCATAGATAACGTGAGCCCTGTGACCCATTACGGGTCAGTGATTGACGCGGTATAAGATTCTTGTGGTAGAAAGGCGGCCGCCAGCCTCCTGAATAGGCTTCATGCGTGTCCTACTTTATGTTTTAATTAGTAGGTATAGTGTAATTAAGCGTTAATCATTATGTTTTTCATTAAAATGTGGTGAACAGAGGTTGCTTCGGCTTATTATTTATATTTACCATCACTAACTTTGTTTCTCGAAGTCAAAGGTCAAAAAATGAAACTGCAAAGAAAAAAACATTTGAAGACATACCAGATATTCAACATTCTTTATAGATTAAACTATAATTGCTATAGGTAAGTCTTACGTAGCTTTTGCCATTTACAAATGAAGAGGACGCTTAACGTTGTCTCATCGAAGGTATTCAAAAGCAATTTACATTTTTTGTTTCCTGCTCGTGATACTTATCTGATGATAGCACCATCGTGTCTGGTTGTTAAATTTAATATTTTTTGCAACCACCGATTAGTATGATTTCATTGGAGACAGTAAAAAACTCTAACGCTATTTCCGCGTAATTTGCATTAAAAACAGCTTCTGGTGATGCTTTAAATTCTAGGTTTATTTTGAAATTCTATAGATTTGTTATTTTGTTTGCAGTATCTGGGTACATACATACTATTTTTAATGACATTTCAAGGCTAAAGTCGGGTATATGCACCAATGTATACAAACGTACCATTCACAGTTTACCGATTGACAATGCCTAAAAATCCTAAAAATTACTATCACAATAAATTATTGATAAATACTACAAAAAATATCACAGGCTGAATGATGTTTTGGGTAAAGTATTTAAAGATTTAATACCACTGCAGTACAGTTTTTTTTTAAATGAATATGTCAATTTCCTATATAATGCATGCCGTGCTAACTTGTAACTGAAACAACACCGTACCTAGAATTACCTAACAATGTACCTACTGTAATCTACTTGGTCTTTGTTTTGTATGTTGTCCATAATAAATGAATAAATACTACTGTTCAGCCACTGATGATTTTGACAGCCATATCGGACCGTAGGGTCAGCGCATAGGGCTCTCAACCACGCGAACCACCAAGGCTGCTTGGTTGAAGACGTAGTCGTAGTATTTCTAGTCCTGCTGTAGGTATATAAATACTTTTTCTATTTTTACATCGTGATTAGATTGTCAGTATATTACTAGTGATATCATCGCTAAGATCATCGAAGTATAACGAACTAAGCATCATTTTGTGGTTGGCAAAGTTTAATTTGAAGAAAAAATTAAGCGTGGTATTTCGTCATTATTATTTGGAGCCGAACATTTGTATCCAGAGAGTCTGGTTGTACACTCAGCTTCAAAAATATGTGAACACTTTAAAACTATGCATGTCACATGAACTTAGTTGAAGTTGTCATGGACATGATGAAGATGCTGTCAATTGACCCAGTACGAAAAAGTACTTAATTATTCAAATAATTTCGATGCTACATGATGATTAACAACCACCCTTATGATGGAGCAAAGGTGGTAAGGTAGATGGATGACCCATCAAGGGGTCATCCGTCCACCTTACCACTTTTTTACTCTAATTATGTCCTGAATGGATATACAAAACACGGTCAAACGGTCCAAATAGGTTTGTCACGATTCACAATTTTAGCTGGTAATCTATACACAGTTAACGAGAGTGCTAAATATACCACTTAAAAATCAGTTCAGAATTTCCTCAATTAAAACAGATCTTGGTGGTAAAACGTGGTATTAAGCAACTCGGCTCAAGGCTAGATCTACGCTTATTCCGATCTACGAGTTAGGCAAAAACTTGATCTAGATCAGGCCCTTGATTGCCTTATACCTCTAGAGATGCGCTGAATATGGGTTGAGCCGAATATTAATGTTCGGCCGAATAGTTGGTCTAAAATGTACCGGACCGAATATTCGATTTAACAATTTATTTCAAACTTCACGCGGCAAACAGATTCGTACAAGTCAACGCTGCTCTCTGCAAGAGCCAGTATTAATTTAATTCAGATATTTAAAGCAAAATATTATTACGTTGAAAAGAAACATGTTTTATTAAAAATTCAATCGTACTGCTTTTTAATGTAATTTTTTACAAGGGTTAACTGACCGGATAAATGAAACCCGATGAGGGTTTTTGATACTTCTTCTGCCACCGGGCAGCGCCTCGCTTCGCTTGTATGATAATGTTTGTAACGTTTATTCTATTAACAAAACCTAGGTACGGTCAACGGGACATCACGCTACCCATATCCGGTCAGTCCTCATTGCTCTATTACAAAGAATATGTCCTTTGGCTGCAGCAAGTTAAAAAACAGAAATGGGTAGCCTGGTGCCGTTGTCTGTACATTCATAATGTTCCACAATAAACCTCTTCATTTTTAAATAATCGTGAAACTACCGAATATTCGGCTCATCTCTATCTTAAACCAAAGGTATAATGTAGGAATTTGTTATTCAAAAGCGCAAAAAAGGTTCATTTTCATGGTCCCTCCCATCCTGATGTCGTCACCTCACCGTCGTGACCTGCCGTTCACTTGATGTTTACATCACTTCTCGTTTAGCATATTCGTAGTGAACTTTATCATATACCTACCATAGTGACGTTCGTATACCTAACGTCGTATGTGACATATAACGACGTAAGTTCAACTTAAGGCCTTATTACTTACTTTCATATCAGTCAGTTTCTGTCCCTATCCTGCCACATCTACTGGGCCACTTGAGTAGGTATAGGATAAGACTTTTCTGGACTAGACAGTTGTTTGAGATGGTTTAAAAAAATATGGAGGTTCATTGTGGTCTTATCGCTAATCGCTTTCAGCATTCCGTATTTCAGACAACCTTCAGACAGAGTAACACAATACATGACATTAGCATTAGAGTATGGTGATAATGCTAAAAATAAAAATATTGTTGTATCATATTATATTGTTAGGTACAACAAGTTCATAATTATTTATTACTGTCAAATCACTATATAGTAAGTTGCTTTCTCTGTCCCTATGTATGCTTACATCTTCAAAACTACGCAATGGATTTTGATGCGGTTTTTTATAATAGATAGAGTGATTGAAGAGGAAGGTTTATTTGTACAACTAGCTGTCTTGGCAGACGCCGTTCTGTCAAAGTTGTTGAACTTTCGCACCTTCACAGATATTTCAAAACTAAAATTATCTAGCCGACCGATTTTGACAATTTTCCGGAAATTCCCGAGTTTTAGCGAAACTAACGCACAGCAACCCATTTTTAAATTTAGGGATAACATCCCATCGCACCCATGCTAAGCCGGGGCGGGTCGCTAGTTTAACTAAAAATATTCTTCACCTCTGTACCCAGTAAGCTGTAGAAAGATGGTAAAAGATGATGATACTGCATTTTTTCCACCAAATAATTTATCGTGCACATAACTTTAAATCCAATACAAAGCGAACAAAACATTCACATGAAATCAATTCAAATTCTACTAACGATTCGGTTTGACTGACTAATGAGGTTCTTAATATTCAAACAACGCAACAGGCTTACGAATCACGATTTAATCACAGGGATTTCATATTGGCTTTGAAAATATTTTAACTCACACGATGGTTTGTTATACGTACGAGAATAGCTGTGTAGCGTTTATTTATAACTTTATTCGTAGTATCTACTCACTTATATACTACTAGTATAGTCTGTGGGCAAGTGTAGTCACCAGATGAAAAAAAGAAAGAAAATTTGTTTAGACACTAAACTTAGCATTAATATTTCAGAAGATGACTTTGGTACTGTTGATTCAAACTCGTAGCTGGGCAGTCATTTAATCACAGCCTAACCTGTTGGTAAGTGATAATATGGTCGGTGATGTTGGATATCCGCCCAACATGTGCCTATGCATTCTTTTCTTGAAGAGACCCAAGTTGAAGGGTTTTGTAAACACATCCGAAGGAATCAATTTAAACTCGTTAGCTGTTCGCATCATTTACGAGTCAGCCGAAACATCAACAACATAAAGTTAAAAAGGCCAACGTGTGTCTAGTGGTGGAAAGACCATGGCGGAACCAACTCATGGAGTTCACTCGCACACACTCCGAAGTTTCTAACTGAGCCAGCTCATAAACATCAATAAACCTATTTGGTGTAATTGTTGACAAGACGACTACTACCTCAAAGGTCGCGGGTTCGATCCCCGCACAGTACAAACATTTATGTGCATGAACATGTCTGATTTTATTGGTCTGAGTGTTTCCTATATTAGGTATGTATTTACAAAAGAAACAGTATTTAAGTATGTTTATCCGTTGTGAGCTTTAATTAGCTTATATTGGGGCTAGGTGGCGCTGTGTGGAATGATGTCCAGGGATATTTATTTGTTGATTTTATTTATAAAGACATTACTTTCTCCCATTAGTTAAACTATTGGGAGCAAGTACAATAGCACAGTTTTCTGTATTTATCTAATTCGTGTGATAGCACATTTCATGATTCAAAAATTAAATTCCTCTAACATACATTACAAGTATTATACACCGCCTCATCTGTGTATTTAATAGACCCGAACTAATTCAATAACGAATCTAAACATTTAAAGGCTCATACAAACGTTTGAACTGCCCTTACATTCAAATTGAACAGTCACGAAGTCCTAAATGGTAGGACGCCGGTTGAAGATCAACTTTGAGCTTTATTTCTTGATGATTAAGAGCTTCTTATTTCCATATTGTTTGGACAAAACACGTTCTTACCGACTTGTGAAGATACCGCTAATGACCAACTCAACCTTGACATAAGCAAAGGAATTTTGAAGCTTCACCGTTTTGGAGCTTTAGAATCTACGTTTTAGTAAATTCAATTAATTAATCAATCATTCTTACGACAACCGCTATGTAATTAGAATGTCTTTTTCAATTTGGAAGTGATTTAAGTTACGTTTTTACTGATGTGTACGTTACATACATGGAATCAGAGTATGGAAATTAACTATAATAGAGATTTGCGCAACTTGAAAAAGCCTCTGAAGTGATATTATAGGTGATGTAGTAGAGATTTTGATAGACCACTATGTCCATTTTTAGGAACTTGATGTAAGTTGATCAATATGGATGATTTTGGAATACGCATTTTGTTGGTTTTCAAGCTTCATCTACCAAATAAAAGAAAAGAAAAAACGATACAATTTCATATTTCATTTTTTGTATATTCAAATCATATTTCAAATCTGATGTTTAGCTAATCCAGTATATCGTCAAGTGCTAAAGTCAATTTAGATTTTTTTTACCTTAAAATTTTAGAAAAATAGATGGAAGAAACAGCTCCCATTGCAAGGACTAATTATGGAGAATTTGCGTCGGTTAGTCTTGATTCAAGTGTCCGTAAGCGGTTCAACAGTTTTTTTTACAACTTGAGTCATTTACCCCAAAACTTACTCAACAATTTCTACAGTGTGTGAACTAAATTGAAGTAATTTTTATTGTCTACAAGAGCGTTTACGGCATGTCGAAAAACACAAAATAATGACTATCCATCCAACCTATCATTAATACATAATTAACTTAACTGATGAAGATAGATGATGGGAGCGTTTTTTGGTATGATAGGCAGTGTATTTACTACGCAATTTACTTTATATTTCCTTTCTTATCCGACCTATATTAAGAGAAGTTATTTTGAATTTGTTTAACTTACATACAATAATCAACCACTAATGCGTTGATGTCTTTATTTCAATGGATATTTACAACTTTGACTGGCTCGCTGGCTCAGATAGAGATAGATAGTACTAGTAGTGATTTTGACCATGAGTCGTGGTTTCGATCCAACATGTTAACTTTATTTTCAACGGCCGTTTTAGTATTTATTTTAATTTATACTCGTACTTACTTATCGGCTTCTTCTACCCACAGTACTAGCTCTGCTTAGTTCTGAGCCCGACAATGTGTGCAAAAAATATGTTAATTGTAGCTCTAGATTGCCTTGTCATCGAATACAAAAGGAGCATTTAAAAGGATTTGTATAATGGGGGCCTTTGCTGTATTGAAAAAAAAATTGGACAATATAAAAATCGGAAATAGGTTGAGGATCGTTGTGTAGCTATATCTTGTCTTATGTGCTGTTTACTGTGACAATTCCAAAACGGTTGAATTGTCCAATTCAACCGTTTCTTCCTAGAAGGCTTCACCTGGTGTATAGGAATCCACCTTTCTTTGCTAAAGAAGGCTTGCGCTTAGGAAGTATTTCACACATGGCTGCTTGTCTATCATTACCTGTCAATTATTAAGAACCATGACAAGGCAAACGGGTGTGGTGTTAGGGGTTTCGCCACAAAAAGCCGCACATTGTCTGAAGCTGATTGATCAGTTCCGACGTGTCAACTAATGAGGGCAACAATGTACGGAAATGTTCACTGTAATAAATTTCTTTTTGAAACTTTCTTTCGTAATGTTACAGTTACTAAGTAAACAAATGAACCTAGGTGATTACAAATCGTAAACCATTACACATCTTTATATAATCATTTGTGTGCATGAACATGTCTGTTTGTATTGGTTTGGGTGTTTCTTATGTAAGTATATTATGTATCAAGTAATACGAGCTTTGATTATACTTTGAGGGTCATTGTACATTCCGAATATCTCGAAGCATCATTGTGTAATTTGTAAAGTAACTCACGCTAAGTTGGAAATAGAATGAGTGACCACACCGACTGAAATTTAGTGATGCATAGTCGGGCAGCTCCGTGCTTTGGAAGGCACCTCAAGCAGTTGCTCCCGGTCCTCTCTAGTCTCTAGATGTTAAGCCTAGTCAGAAGCCCTAAGGTGGCATGATAACGTCTGAAAGGAAAATGCATCAGTAGCGTTACACCAATCCATGTTGTAAAAGTGTAAGGTCATTGATAAAACTCGATGACCGGCGATCGTTGCCGATTATGTGGTATGTACAACATACAAGAAAATTCATTCGTCTTTATTGTACTTCAACTCTGTTGGCCGTTCTTTACCACCTTGCATAGCATTAACTATGCATTCATAATATAATTATGAAGGTCCAATCAAAAATTCAACAATTCATTGTTAGTACCAATACATGGTTTTTATCTTTGTATTCTGCGTCATGGAACTGGTTACAAACCAGCAGCTCACCTTCATCCGAACTGAATGGACTTGTTGAATGGACTACACATACTACCATACATTTCGAAATTACATACAAGACAATACATGCAACTTGTTATTTGAATATGCGATTATTGTGCCATATGTATGGCGAGTCCATTCAAATAGAGATATCGTTCTGTAACTTCTCTTTGATGATGTTATGGTTTGTTCTGGTCCGAACATATTCTGGTCTTTCATTTGATCATATTGTAAGCACGTGAATCCGAATAGTAAAGGGATAGGGCTTCTAGTAGATTTATTTTAAAAATGCAGCCAGAACTTCAAAATTACATTTTATTAAATTTTGTAGAGTATAAAAGTAAAAAATAATAAATAATCAGTGGCACTTGGTACCATAAACTTAAGACAAATACAGAAGACCAAAAAGAGCGAAATAAACATGTTTTACTGAGCTTAGGTTAGTTGATTTATTTTTTCCTAATTTTTTTAATAGCTAATAGTTTATTACATCCAAATACTTATGCAAAATATCGAGGTTTTGCGTGAAAAGATAAAATAAGATAAAAATAAAACAACAACTTTTATAAAAATGGTTTAGGTATTGCTAATATGTGATGAGGAATGTCTTTTTGTTGCTCTATGCAAACTTATACAATATTTGTATAATTAATACTAATTTCATGTTTTTCTTCTCCATCAATTAAGTGTCAACTTTGAAAAGTATGTAATTAAGCGCTTTTTGTCTTAAAACGTTTAATTATTTACACAATAGATAGGTACATGAGTTTTCATGGTGTTCCTTCAAATAGACAATTTAGGTATCTTCCCACGCGTCATTGGATCAAAAACAATGCCGTCTAGAGGGAGACAAAGCATGTTTTCTATGTAACAGAGCGAGACGCATCGTTTTCCCAACGCGAAAAAATGGCGATTGTTCGGGAAATCTTTTAATGAATATACGGCCTTCCCGAACAATAAAATGCATAATTCTTTTGTTTATAAAGTTATTAACACGACACACCGGATGACCAGCTATGACCATTTATGGGAGGGTCTTGTGTATATGTAGGTACCTGTTTATCCGCAACCATCCGCAACAGTTTCGTTGTTGTCATTTCAGCTATCTACAAGAAACGTTTTGCCGACTCTTTAACAAACTTTATAATGCGGACAGCTAAGGAGTGAAACTCGCATGTGTTCCTACATCAATACTCTGGGTCTCTTTAAAAGAAGAGTGAATAAGCATTTACTGGTCAGTCATGTACCAGCGTAGATCACATCTTCACTTACCACCAGGTTATATAGTGCTCAAATGACTGCCCAGTCCCTAATAAAAATGATTATAAAACTGTTGGCCCGCGCACCAACTGCACCAATAGTTTCGGTGATTCAATCATGTGTCGAAGCTTGCGATACATACGACGATACTTCAAGCGAGGTTAGAAAAGCCGTTCAGGCAGGCATAACAGCCAGGATCAAATATATCCAAAGTAGTCAAGAAAAGCCTTATCACTCCAGAATTTCTTGCATTTTCTGACTTTCGATACTCTTAGGATAAAATTACAATGATTTGATAATAATGATGTAAGTACAACAGTTGCTGGCTGTCAGTTGCCTGTCATTGAATTACATGAAGATTTCCCTAGACAATTTAGCAGAACTCTACCTTTAATTGCAAGTAATAACTGCAAACTTATTGAACCATTTTCAGTAACGTACCTACTTTTGTAGCACTCATTTCGTGCACAGCAAAACCTGTTGACCGACCTTATCTTAAAGAAGAACACTTAAAAATGCTTTTGTGTTGCTCTAACCAATCAGCTTCTCCCAACTTTAGAAGAAAGTGATAAACCAGTGGGAATCTGTCAAAAACAACAATGGCGTATTTAGACTACTTAACAGCTGAAATGCTCAAGAAAGCTGATTCGATGAAAACAATTAATAATTGTTATTACCATACTGTGCTAAGAGAACCAGACCAGCACGGCACAACAATAAAATGAAACTTATCACGTCACCTAAATCCCATACAATTAAAAAGGCGCGCGCATTTAGCTAAGATGGCGTCGATAAAAATGGCGGCACGTGGGAGCCAACAGGTTCTTTTCTATGTCAATTTGAATTTAGAAACAAGTTTGGAAAAAGGCGTTTCAGAGTAGGAGTCCCGTTAGCACAAAAGTGTTTTGGTGACAATAGGTCAAGTTGGACTCTTGCGAAGAGCTATGCATAAAATTACGCATTCTAAACTGGGCTAACGGAGCAGATACTAATTAGTCAGTCAAATCCACAGGGTTTCACGAGCTTCTTCGAATGAAATTAAAACAAGACTATTACTTTATTAAGGTTAACCCACGTAAGCCACGTTAGAATCGACGGGAAAAAAATTGATGGTTTATTCAGTGAGCTTACTTATTTCTATAACAAATAGCAGATTTTAAATGTTGCCTTTTTAAATCTGCTAATTTATATCTATCTTATTGGTCCTTCCATATCTTTGATTTTTAGAGCTTTTAAGCCAAGTGATAAAAACAATTTTAAAAGGGATAAAATATGTTTTTCATTTTTGTATGACGGATGTACCTCGCTTACCTACAGAACTAACTATCTATAGCATGAATCTAATAAGCAAATGGTAAACAAATCTTAGTAGAGGCAGCTAAATGCCAATTCGTTGACACGCAATAGGCTCGCCAGTGTTCCTATTGAGGAAAGATGGATGGTTTGTTTGTTAAAGAGACCGTTTATCCGCTTATAAGGTTATCATACATTATTTAAATAGCACTTCGGTGTCCTGTAACTCTGTATTCGCAGTGAAGTTTATAAGCTTCCTTCCACTGTTCTACACCGACGCTATATATGTCTAATTCACAGTTCAGAAAAACGTTTTACTGCTACATAATACGATTACGATACGATAGTAATGTTTAGGCTTATAAGTGAATTAAATAATGACTTCATCCTACGGCAGTCGTTAAGTAATTGATCCTGTCGCTATTCCGTTATTTTCTACTTCCTTACTCAGTAAAATTTTCTTGTCTTTTCAGAGGAAGACTGGGCAGAAAGCACAGCATACATGATGCACGAAGCATTCGAGTCGTCCCCACCACGCCGAGCGACTTCCCCTCGCCGAGCATCCCCCCCGCGCCGTGCCTCACCTCCCCGTCGCACCTCCCCACCCCGTCGTGCCCTCTCACCTCGTGGATACGACAGGCCTACCTACAACGACGACTACGCTGACCAGTGCCGAGACCAACTCGCTCCCTTCAGGGAAGCCACCTTCGAACGCCGTTTCCGCCACGAATCCTTAGAACGCGTAAACAAAGACAAACCTGACAAATTCATCGAAGATGCAACCAACTACAGAAGGAAATACGTCGCTGAAACCAAACCATCCAATAGGAGCATAGACAGGTCATTTGGCAAACTCCAACGGGGCGCTAGTGAAGGAAGCTTGAAAATTGCGGAAATAGCATCTCCAAAGGACCGCTTCAATGTCGCGAAAGAAAAGTTCATGAATCTGGAGAGAGAAAGGTTTAACAGAGAATTAGAACAGCACATGGCGATACGGAGGAGTATGTTGGAGAGGAACAGCCGCTCGACTTCTTCCCCTGAGGAGGAAAGAAGGGACGAGCGGCCGGAACGACACCGAGAACTAAGCTCCCGACGAGAACCTGAACGTTCTCATCGTGATGTTGAACGTTCTCATCGGGATATTGAACGTTCTCATCGGGATATTGAGCCTTCTCATCGTGATATTGAGCGTTCTCATCGAGATATCGAGCCTTCTCATCGCGATATTGAGCGTTCTCATCGGGATATCGAGCGTTCTCACAGGGAGCCAGACAGACGCAAAGAGACCGACAGGATTCGAGATGACTCTCGCGACTTGGCACACAGGGAGATCGAGAGGCTTCCTCGAGTTGGCAGGAAAAGGGACGACCGTGACGTTAAGAGATACGAATACGGCACTGAGGACTATTTGAATAGAATAGAGCCTAAAGCTCACAGAGATGAATTCGATAGAGGAGGATATAGAGAGAGAAGAGAGCTAGACCGTCGTATTGATGAAGATGAGATTATTGAGCCAGTAATTGAAGATAGGAGGAGAGATTGGAATGACAGGCAGAGGGCGTTCAGTCGTTCTCGGCTGCTAGACGACCAGAGACAGTCTTACGCAGAGGGAGACAGGGATAGGTTTTTCGAAAGAGACTACAGAGACTTCCGTGACCTTGCTGAGAGACAACCAACGAAGTTCCGCCATAGTTACGCAGAACCGATACCTAGAGGTCGCCTCGGCACCGTCCGCCCATACTGAACTCATGCCATAATAGATGTTAATCATATTCAATTTTAGCGGCAAAGCTGTACTTGTCGATGAAGATCAGTAATTGTTTCGGATTGTGTTTAATTAATTTTGAACTCAATCACCTTAACAAGGGCATGGTTGAAAAAAAGGTTATCGAAAGGTCTTTTAGCTTAGGTACTTTTGGAACAAATTACTATAAAGCTATAACTTCTATCGAATTTGTTATTTGATCGCGTCTTTTATGTTATACAAAATGTATGTGTATAAACACCATTTTTATGTTATTTCCTTAAAACAAACTTGAAAGATTAATTTCAGAAAGATTCATTATGTTGTCTTGTCACAAAGAAATAATACGAGAATCTTTAATCTTTATGACGTTTTCAATTCCCTATTTTATAAAGGGGATAACAAACATAATTATGAAATTGGCTTTTGTTATTTTCTAAATATTACAAATATTGTATGAAAGTGTTCGTCATATGAAAAGTTTAGTCATGTAAGTAGTTAGTGATAAAAATATAATAATTGCAATTGTTCTAAGTGCCTACCCCACATTTACGGTTATAAATATATTTATATAAATACTCAACAAGAAAAAACTAATATTGAAGGTTCTGTAAATATAAATTATGCATCACATATTAAGGAGTATATAAAGGGTTTTTTTCGTGGAGTATACATACTTAGTTAAGCTTAGAAAATATCACATGTTGACTTTTTGATCCAGAAATATTTGACTTACATTTTATAATGGGTTTTATAATATATTCAAATAAATATTAAGAACTGGTAAACTACTGTTGCTGTAAAATGTAGTTTCAAAAAGGCCAGAGTGATTACTTACATGAAATCACAAAAAATCGGTACTAATGTATCTTTGTTTTTAATAATGTTGGCACCACCTTGTTATGTTGCCATTCGCTACAAATTGAGATTATATTAAAATTGTTAAAATATATTGTGTTCTAAAGATATTTATGTTTTGTAGATTGTACACACATTATGTAGGTACCAGTGACATTTTAATCAAATCCGTCCGTTTGTATTGTTTGTTGGTAAAATAGTGTCTAATAAAAATAAAATTGTAATAATAAACTTTCGTTTTATTACTGCATCTAAAACATCATACAAACATACTTACGCTCAGGACATCATCGGAAAGGGGGAACCTAATCAGAAACATGCTTAATGTTGGCGTCATGGTGAACGGAACATTCAGGATTTTGCTTGCAATTTTTAAACCCGAGGTGGCATGGCATAGGTTAGGCTTGTGTCTTGAATCGCTGTGTCCCATCGCCAGAAGATAGCTGTTACTAATATTAATTAATAAAAACACTAGATCACTCACGGACCTTTAAACTAAGTTCAGAGTGCTTAACCATAAGGCTACTATGCGACGCTCTCCTAAAATTAACATTTAGGTACTTAAGTTAAAGTAACAAGAGTAAAGCAAAATACTGTTTTGAGCTTATGGAGTTGAGTTCGTTAGTTGAAAAACCTTTCCTATTTGGGTAAAACTAATAATCAAATGCGCCTAACACTTAGCATCATCACCTAGTTGGTGGACATACTCAAGACATGGTTTTTAATGAGTCCTGATTCCTGAATGGAGTTTGATAGAGCTGTAACATCAAACTCACACTCACAGGCCTGCTGACATGCTCCTTTCCAACGCCTCTTAGTTCTGCTGTCAGGCAGTTTCGAATACCAGATGCCCTATTACAATCTCTTATAACCTGACAGTTTAAGTCAAAAGCTTTTAGCTGCATATTTACCGTCACAAGTCGTGTTTTGTGTGGTACATATTTTCAAAAAACCCCTAATTTTTCTTCATTGCTGTAGTAACTTATTTTCCATGTTTTAGTCAAATTTCAATGAATGAAAAGACGTAAAATGAGCTAAAACAGAGCTGTAAAAAGATCGTAATGAGGCCCCTGATCTGCAAACATCTAGGTAACTCGTACAGATTTATTCTAACATTCCATATAAGGCTTGCTCAACTGGGCGAATTCTAATCACCTCATCAGAACATCTGTGTTGAGAATGCCGTTCGTATTGCTTTTAAGTCCTTATAAAGTGAATTGCTTGCAAAAACATATGTTAATGTTAGGTACAAAATACCTAATTTCTAAATCAAATATCTACTTCCCTATCGTAGACTTATAATAAAACGCTTCAGACTTCCTGTAATTTAGTGTCCAGTATCTTTTGTCGACTAAATAAATGTTAAACTTCATGTTTTCATTTATTTATATTTTTAATTTCAGTTAAGTTTAGTTTTAGTTTTTGAATAGATATTTGAATATTTAGAAAAAAAAATGTTAAACTCTCAATTTGAATTCTACTTTATTTTATTATTATTACTTGACTAAAACAGTTGACGACATGGTTCTGCTGTGGCTTAAAAGGTGAAATATGAAAATGTCGAACACTTTTACGTATGTTCAATCTGCATCTTTTAAGTACTGTCCCATTGCCTTAGCCTATCATCATCATCAACGGCCAGACGACGTTACTACACACAGGCAGGCCTCCCCGATAGATTTACAGAGGGGCGTGTTGTAGTCGGCCTGCAACCCCAGAAACCCCATGATCTTTTTCAGGTCATCCATCCACCTTGCGGATGAGCGCCACCCTTCGCTTAGCCTCAAATGGTCTCCACTTGAGAACTTTTCGGCCGTTGGGGCCATCAGTTCTTCGTGCTATGTGCCTATGCCACTTCCATCTGCTAGCACGGCTAAGGCTTCTGCTCAGGTTTCATTTTTGACTAAACGTAAAGTAGTTTCACAGAAAATAAGACCATTTCAAGTTGATTAGCTAATAGAACCTACCTTTTTAGCTATTTTGTAATCAGGATTGGTTTAACATTATAAATAATTAAACCGGCCTCGTTTCCACACATACTCATCTAATGTGGGCAGACCTTTAACGCGTCAGTCGTGTTCCTGCGACCTACATACTGCGCATAGCTCTCGCCGAATGCGCACACGCAGCCTCGCAACGGGCCTACTAGTTCAGGAGCTAGGTGAACTTTTGATGAACTAGTTGCTTGTGGATGAATAATCCATTTGGTACACATTTTTGGTAGGTGTAATAAATTGGCAGTTTCTTCATGATTTGACGTACGAAAGAAAACATAACATTTCTATGGAAAGAGAAATCATGGAACATATATCCAACTGAAAAAAAACTAAACTCGAATACATAACAAAACATAAACGGCCTATATATGTCCCACTGCTGGGCACAGGCATCACCTCAACTATGGGGTGGAACCAGCCATACCTAATCCAACACGCGGGCTCAGTGCGGATTGTTGGAGTTGGAGTTTAAGGTTTGACATTCTCACCTTTAATGATGTCATGTTTAGGACTACAGAAGGCAAGGTCCTTGACAGTGGGGTGCCATGCTGAGTCACCTCCTAGCCTAGCCAGAGGCTTGTTGGTCCCTGTTGAAATTTATTTCCGCAGGGAAGAGTAGGTCTCTGGTCCGGTGCATCCTGGGCAACGGGGAATAACTCCGGGAAACGGTTCTTATCCCTCGTTGGCGAAAAACTCAGCGTGAGGGGGACCGCTCCCACATTCCACATTTGTGGGGAGTCACGGGACGCGGTCCTATTTGGGGGACTCCTCGGAGTCAGAGGCTGCCTATGGTAGCGTGGGTTGGCAAGCCTGCTAGGTTTGCGCCGGCACTTCGCCTAAAGAGGGGGAAACCTCAGCGCGCGTTGCACCCTTGGCGCGGGCTGTGTTTTCCCAGCGGCCGCTTCGGCGGCGTAGGATGGCGGGAGTATACCGCGGGTGGTCCGTCCTTGCGGACCGCCATCATCACATCATAGGTGGGGGAGGTAAGCTTACTTACCGACCTAGCGGAACCAGCGAGTGGCGGGCCGGGGGGCCTGCCACATGCATTGCATGATACAGTTGGCATTACCATTGCCGTAGATGTTAGCTATTGAAAAAAGGGTTCAGTAGCTCAGTGTTCCGCAAAAAGAGCTGCACAGTGGTGTACCGCGGACATAACTTGGTGTGAGTTCGAAGAAGTTTATCATATAAATTAACTTAGTTTTACTGAGTCTTTTCGAATGAAGTAAACAGTAATCCTATATTTTCTTTGTTTTTATTTACAATTTGTGCTGTACCACCAAAGATTTTCGATTTAATGTACCTTGAGCTATTGAAAATGTTCACGGAACACTAGTCTGGCTCTCCGACTATAGGCCTCTAATTAAGGCGCGACTACGCTAATACACGCTTACCGATAGGAATGTGCTAATACGACTGTACTGATCAGTGATTATATTTAATCTGTTCTCTTTCTAGTCTGTCCGGTCCTTTATTAGTTTGATGACAGGATCGTAGTTACGTGAGGAGATTTTTAATGAATACCTCAATTTTTAAGGTAGAGCGTCTTGGCCTAGCAGTTGAACACTCTGACTCAGTGTGGTCCATAGTTTAAGTCCGGAACACCTACTTTTCTGTTCATTGAACAATTTGCGCCCGAGACAGTACCGTAGAGATGGTACTATCTTACCTGAGGGTGCGACAGCCATATTCCAACATGTGGTCTCAGTGCGAATTGTTGGAGTGGTGAAGGTTGGTAAGACTAGGCTTGACGACAGAAATCCAGTGCCGTCAGATAAGACCAACTGCTAAGCGTGCCATCTAAAGCATGGTGATGGCCGAAGAATACACGTCACTAAATTTTCCAGGTTGAAATGGCCAACTATCATATCGTCGATCGTTGCTGATTTACTGTCATCACTGAGGCACATCGGCCTGGAGAGGTACAGGCAAACCAATGCTACATTTGTCTTCAATGGTCGTAATTGTCAACTGTAGGTAACAAAACGCTTTTTAATTTCATACATTTATTATTTCAATAAAAAAATATTTACAGCGAAATATTGCACTTGGCGAGTGAGCCAGCACTTAAAACAATAATATTGCACCAAGATTGCACAGAGTAACGTTTGGTAGATCAAAAAATGCATAAGTAAGCTACAGTAACTAAACAACTTACATTAACTTACTAACAAATCCGAATGTTACCATGAAACGATTGTTTATAATCCTTTGAAATGTTAACACTTAAAAAACGACAATTCTTTAACAGATTAGGATACTGGCGGCTTGAATCCAGTTTTTTTTACTTACATTGCTAAAAGACCACACCCTGTTCTTCTCAGTAATGTTACATTCGATACACATCGCTCGATACAATCAGAGCCAATACAGAGGGCCACACATCATTAGTTGGAAAATGACCAGTCGTGTATTGGCCTAAAGTATATGAACAGACTTAATGTGTGGTACACTTGACTCTGGGCTTCTGACTATACGTCAGCTACACCAAACGTAAAATTTTCTACACACGCTTGTCCACAACTCGTTGAGATTTGTCCTATTGCATTTGCTACAATTATGAAATCGAGAAACGTTAAAGAATATATCACCCACTTTTAATATGAAAAAATGTTAAAAAAAGCTTCTGTAAAGTTAAAGTAACAAGAGGGAAGATTGTTTCGTTTTTGTTTCAAGTTGATTTTATTCCTAAATTGTTAGTAAACACTAGAGCTCTGATATTAGCTATGAACCATAAAGTAACTCAAATAGGTAGGTATTTAAACCTTATTCTTAATTCTCAATAATTTGAATAAGTTTAGCTTTAAAATCCCTTTAGGATGTATTTATTTATGCACTACTATCTGAGCACCCACAAAGCAAAGCATGTTACTTTGGATGTCAAAGATTGTAATTCATAGGCTTTCTGAACACAAAGTTAACGCCTAGACAAATAAAGCATAAAGATATTGCTATAACTTTATGTAGGCGTTATGCTTATTCGCAAAAGCTTTTCAATCATTATAAAATCGTTTCACAGTATTTTTATCCTCTAAGTTTTAAAAGACTAATGAGACATTATTTCAAACTCTTAAAATAAAAGTGACTCAATAATTGCGCCTATGTATAATAAAGATTATTTTCGATAATAAATAACTACATACATAGTCTAGGTAAGAGCGATTGATATACTTAAAATCCTTATTTTATTAATAAGGTGGTATACATGTGTAATATGTGTTTGAGGCGAGGTGTATGAACGTATTATTAATTTGACGGATCATTATATTCGTATGATTATGTAAGTGTTATACGCGACAGGTTGTAGGTAGAGATCATCTAAGCTGACATGATGGGCCCCACCACCACATTCACGCACACCAGCCAATTTTAAATATGTACGCAATACACATAAACATGCAATTATGATTGGTTGTTCAGTCCCTCCACTGCGCACACAGGCAAGTCACATATGTGAACGCAATACACATAGAAAGGCAATTCTATTTGTCGTTCAGTTGCCGGTATGCGTTTGAGCCTAACCGACAACTGAACAACCAATCATAATTGCATGTTTCTGCAAGGGGCGCGTCATTAAAGTTTAGACGATCTCTACCTGTCTATAAATCATCAATAGATATATCAATTGTTGAATATTTAAACATTTGGTGCCGGTGTGTAACGTATTGTTTACTTTTCCAATGTGTTGTCAAAAGTGCTGCACTTTTTTGGTCAACATTTTTGAAATAGTGCTAGGGATAATCCGCAGTTTTGGAATCTCGCAAATGATATGAAATTCAAAGTGACACGATTACCTACATGCTATATAAACAGCAGCGTATGTCAAAATATATCATTTTTCTTTACCGTATAAAAGTGAGAATAGCTCATCAGACTGTCGGACCAACAGAAATTATTATCTTCTAATTAATTTGAATTAAATACTCTTGAGTATCGCCGAATCTAAGTCTACATGTTTTACAATTTAAAAGAAGGAAGGATTTCAATAAAATCAGAACACAGAACACCAATACGCAATAAATTGTTTTTTTGATAATGGAACCTTTTTAACAAAGCGCCTCTGGCTAAAGAAAATATCCAATTTATGCAAGATTTTGAGTGACACGAGTTTGTGAAAAACGGAACGTGCATACCCTGATCAGCAGACCTATGGGGGCATATGGGGGGCATACCGTATTTGTAATTAGCAGTTGGCACCACTTTACACTGAGGTCCTGAAATATAGCAGTGTTTTAAAATGGCGGGCGTAGAAACTCTACCATGGTACGAGTATGTCCTTTATAAAAATAAAACCGCACAGCGCGCCCTCAAAAACATTTTAGAAACCCACTGGACCTCACTTGACACTTGTGCCTCTAGCGGCAATACCCACATACAATGGCTCCCATTACGACGTGTAAAAAAGTAAGGACCCCATGCGATGTGTGCACTGTGTGTTCGTTAAGAGTTGACGGGGGTATCTGCTTGCTTAGTTTTTTTAGACAGCCTTGAAGTCCTTACTCCTTTTCTCGTCTGTTGCTAGACTTTGTTTAAGCACAGTTAAGGCAAATATCCCAAAGTATCTTCCAAGCTAGCGTTCCTGCTCAGCGGACGATGGTCGAACATCCTCGCGAGGGGCGGCGCGCGGGGCGGCGAGGGCGGCAGCGGCGGGCGGGGGGCGCGGCGGCCGCCCGCGAGGGCTCGCACATCCGTGCGCTGGGAGAGACGCACGTCCGCGAATAAGGCCGCCATTTCTGCTGACTTCTTCACGCTCAGTGCGTCGTGGGAACCGGCGCCGGTACTCCGGACTGAAATCAATGGTTTAATAAGGTAAGATTTTTGGTAAGTACGACATCTATTGTCTTTACACACAGAGCCTCAAAGAGCTTGAACTCGTATTATGGGACATATTCATGCACACAAAACTTTTGCGCTGTGCTGAGGTACCTTTGGTGCAGTAACCAACTTCTCAACCATTTCAACAAATCGATCGTCATCAGTGCGGCCGTCAATGCCTTATTGCAGATAAAACAGGACATGACAGTCTTGTACAGTCAACGGCAGATCAGGGGGGCTAAAACAGCAACATTTTAGCATTTCATATTATGAATCATCTAACTGACGTTTCATCTAGACCGCGGTCCGTTTCGAGTCAAAAGTGAGTAACAGCGCGCTCACACGCATCACGAATTGATAAATTGTATGAACGTGAGCGACGTCAGCGCGCTATTACTCGCTTTTGACTCGAAACGGACCGCGGCCTGGATGAAACGTCAGTTAGATGTTTCATAATATGAATCATCTAAATGTTACCGTTTTAGCCCCCCAGGCTAGAGATCGTCTAAGCTTTAGCTTGACTACAAAAGTGCTTACTTGTATACGTAGATGCAGGTGGAAGAGCGAGTCATTTCAACTTAGACGATCTCTACCTTATTCCCGGTTTTTTATTCTGTTCTTTAGAAATATAATATAAATAGAAATTAAGATAATGCGCTAAATATGTTCTCAGCTGAATGTTCCTATCTATTCAAATACCACATTATTTTACATATGCACCCTTTGATCTGCCTTTCACAATTCATGGTGACTGAAGGTGTCACCCCGTACACCTTTAGAGCTACCAAGCTTTCTACCATCACTTTCCAAGCTCGACTGCTCCACTCATTAGATCTGCTCCTTTCGTTTCAATGGCATCAAATAAAACCCGATCAAAATTTGGCGACCTCGACTGCGTCATTCGTTGCAATGTTTAAATCCTACCACGTGCAGGTCTTAGGGCACAGAGGGCAATCAAGGAGGTGCCCCATTGTTTGGGGATCCACGCCGCAGTTACACGCACTTTTGGCTTCATCTCCCAAACCCTACGTCACTAGGTTTTGTCTGCAGTGGCCAACCCCAGAATGGAGTCGGTTAAGTGACTTCTCGGTTGGCCACGGCTGGTCATAGCCGGGTGGGAAGATCTCCGCAGCCTCCTGCGGTCCCGGTCCACCCGGTCCGATCTTAATGATCTGAGAATTTGATGTTACCATTGTGGTGTGTTGAGCACTCATTAGATAACCGAAATCATTAAACATTGACCTGTAAGCCTCTGCATGTTCCGGCTGCGCGTGTCCCGCGCCTTGTTCTGCAGCAGCAGCTCGTAGTCGAGCGCGAGGCTGTCGGAGCTGCGCGCGCGCCGGCTGCGCTCCTCGCGGCGACGGGCGGATGTGGTACTAGACCTGGAAGGGGGAAGTAAACACACATTGTACGGACCTGTAAGCCTCTGCATGTTCCGGCTGCGCGTGTCCCGCGCCTTGTTCTGCAGCAGCAGCTCGTAGTCGAGCGCGAGGCTGTCGGAGCTGCGCGCGCGCCGGCTGCGCTCCTCGCGGCGACGGGCGGATGTGGTACTAGACCTGGAAGGGGCAAGTAAACACACATTGTACGGACCTGTAAGCCTCTGCATGTTCCGGCTGCGCGTGTCCCGTGCCTTGTTCTGCAGCAGCAGCTCGTAGTCGAGCGCGAGGCTGTCGGAGCTGCGCGCGCGCCGGCTGCGCTCCTCGCGGCGACGGGCGGATGTGGTACTAGACCTGGAAAGAGGGTAAGTAAATACACATTAAGATTAATTATATTACGATAAAAAAAGACGTAGATAGGTTATGTCAGTACTGACGCGAAGTCAAAAATTGTCCACGTTGTGTTCATTTGACCGTGTTATAACGAGTGAATGAAACTGTACAATCATTTACTACAGCGTAAACGAGACAGATACATGTTGCGTAGTGTCGTTTCAGACTGTTGACAGTCAATGCTTTGCTCAGGTATACCTACGAATCGTTCTGAATTGGGGTGCCACTTTTTAGCACAAGTAATCTATCTTACTATTTTTATAATAAAATCATTGACTTAGATCTAAAACTGTTATTCAAGTTTCCAAAGTTAATACAAGAATGCCTACGCGAAGACTGAAAGGGTATTATTAATTTGGATCGAAAACAAAGTGACTCATAATTAAAATAGTTAAAAGGAATTCTTTAGAAATCTACCTCTACCTAAGAAATGTCCAAATCTGCTTTGAATCACAAGAGACAGAACAAAACGGAAATTGCAGCTACTCAGCATCTTTTATCAAAACAGAATGGGACGTCAGGTCGTAGTGTGTATGTAAAACAAATAAATAATATCTAATATTGTACCGACATTTAGTGATGTATTTTTCGGGCATCTGCGTGCTTTGGAAGGCACGTTAAGCAGCATTAAGTTGGTCCCGGTTGATGTCTTAAGATATCAGTCGTTCGTCTAACGACTGGCATCTAGGGACGTCAACCGGGACCAACTGCTTAACGCGCCTTTCGAGAGATGCTCAAAATACAAATCTCTAAATTTCGATCGGGATGGTCACCCATCCCATTTCCGACCCGGCGTGTGTTGCTTTACAGCAGCCGTCGTCGATCACTGTCACCACAACTGCGCCACGAGCACCTCAATTAAAAAATCCCTATTAGACAGCAGAGAAAGCTCACCTATTCCTACTGCCTTTGTGTCCCTCGTAATCATCAAAGGCGCGCTTCATGCGATCAGAGTAGGTCTTCTGTGAGGGACTGCGCAGGTACTCCAGGCTCTGAGACGTCTGGATCACAGACTTGCGCGGCGAGGCTGCGCAGTAGCACTTGTTGCTGTCCTCGCAGCTTTCGGAATCGCAGGAGCAGTAGCTGAAGTCGGCGTCGTAGACTTCCCTGGAATTTCAGATATATGGTTTTTAGCTATGGTGATGATTATTATCTAGAGGTAGAGCACTTACATCCCCATTCATTACTATATTTTCCGACATAAAATCTAAGGTTGGTACGAAATTGTTCGTAACTGTAATCACCCTATAGAATATACAGAAGCGACGTGTACCTATGTGAGTACTAGGGTTTTTTTAATACCAAGTTTTACGAATGCTGTGCTCTATGTGAAAATGGCGATACGGTATTTATGCGGATGATGACATAAAAACCAACATTTTGATAACACAGACAAGCAGCCCAGATAGCATTCCAAAGAAATAACGACTAGTTAAAAGACGAGTGCATATGGCTTATCCTGTAAAAAAGATATCAGATCACATGTATCTCAATTAACTACTTTGTAAATCAATAATTGAGAGCATTTATTAGTAAACTTTAGTTTCTTAGTATTCCGCTTTACAATATAAAAACATAGATATAGAGTGCAACAATACGACTGAAAACAATAACTTATTTTTATAGCTCAGTATTTATTGAAACGAAAAAGCACTAGAGTTGCACAAATGTTTTACTTACCATCTAAATACAGTTATTAAAAAGATTCATCTAACTAAACCATGGCAAAACATACACAAAGAACACAGAAAAAGCATGTTCAGTATCAATGAACTTATTTCGCATTTGGCTGCACACGTTCCTCATTTTCCCCATTAACGTATACAACTTCCAAGATAGTAAGTAGTTAAATTAAAACAAATTATAAAAGCGAGTGTAACAATGCAAGAAAGTCAGCTGAAGCGAAGATAGCATCACATAATGCGTTTATTGAATTCAATTAGGTATTTGAAGACGGGAAACACATGACGAAACAGGCTGGTATAAGTTGGTTAGGCAATTTAAAGTCATACTGATGGAATTTGACGCACTAAGAAAAATGCTGAAGAAAACGCAAGAATATGCCAATATGAGTTTCATGTCTAGATATTAGAAGGTCCTAGCAAAATAACTAATTCAAACTAAACTCATCACATAATGCGTTTATTGATAATTATTAGATTGATTTGTGCTTTTTTTTTTTGTTATTATTATCTTTTAATTTAAGAATACGAATTTAATTGAATGTAATTGTAATTTAATGAATGTAATGCCATTGATGATCCCTTGTTGATTGAAATTAATTAATTATTATTATTATTATTGAATTCAACTAGGTATTTTAAGACTGGAAACACATGACGAAACAGGCTGGTATAAGTTGGTTAGGCAATTTAAAGCCATACTGATGGAATTTTTACGCACTAAGAAAAATGCTGAAAAAAACGCAAGAATATGAGTTTCATGTCTAGATATTAGAAGATCCTAGCAAAATAACGAATTCAAATTAAACTGTAAATAAATTATAATTTAGTTCAGTTACTCATGAGGCGTCGCGAGCCGCGGACGCGCCACGCTCTAATTATCACCCGCACATTTCATTTCTACAGCAACACACGTATTATTTTATAATGAACCATAAATAACAATAAACAAGGCATGAATTCCTACGGAGATATTCGCGACAATTCTGTAAATGAAATTAAAGCAACACTCATTTCACCGAGATGCGCTTCTATTAGAGATAAATGAAATGTAAAACGTAGACGGATGAAAGTAGAGAAATTTTCGGTAGTAAACAGAAAATTATGGTAAGTGCAAGTTACATTGTAGAAATAACATTACGAAGTCAAGAGGCAGAACACCAATAATATGAAGAATTATGACGACTAATTAATTATCTTCAGGTTTTGTAACAATCTCATTATTGACAACGTAACATATATAATTAGTTGTTAACACATGTGTTAATTCAAGTAACAGCAGTGATAATTAGATTAATAAACTACAAAGTATATTCACCTCGAGCAATCCTTACAACTTTTGCTTTTATTCAAAAGTCGAGTCTTCGCTGGATCTTTATGATCTTCAACGGCAGAGCAGTAGCATTTCGATTTGCAATCACCTTTGAGAGAGCAGTAGCAACGGTCAACACAACTTTCTGATTCACATTCAGAACAAGATACATATCCGCTTGAACTATTTCTATTTTGGCACCCAAGTCGATTACTCAGAGTCAAAAAATCAGAGTCTTCCGAAGTCGATGTCCTCTCTCCTGGCCGAGATACTTTTCCATTCCTTTTCGACACTTGGACTATTTTATCTGAGCGCTTGGAATTTCTTTGCCGCGGAGCTTGCCTTTTTGGTTGTGTTGTGATGGGTTCTTTAGGCCTAAACTGTCGCAAATCATAACTGGATGTCGATACTGAACTCTCAGATACAGGCTCTTTATTACTGTTCACATTTTGCAAATCGTATGTAGAAGCTAGCTGCATCATCTTTTCTTTTTTACGGATATCTTTTCCGAAAGGCATTCGGAATACCATCCGAAGACCATTCGCTCCTTTAAATATCTTCCGACGTTTATTTTGGAACAAGCTGTTCCTTCTTAAGATTTTTTTCTTCTGTTTCTTCATAATTGCTTTACTATGTTGAAATATTTCGTCTTTCGTTAAAGTGACTGCCAATTTTAATAGAAACTCTTTGTATATCGGTTTTAAATCGTTGAAGGACATCCCTTCTGCATCTATGATGGCGTTGAGGATCTCATCCATAGAGTGCAAGTTCTCTTGAACTTTGAATTCATTGAAAAGTTCGTTGAACCCTAACGGCGAGCCGCCTCCTTTCTTCCCGTTGTTTCTGCAACAGAAAACATTACTTCATTCAATAGTTATTGAATAATTATCGTATCTATTAAAGCATAGAACGTACGTGGTGCAAGTTACAGGTGGACGTAATATCGATGATTCGTAAAAAAATAGCGAGGGTGTTACACTGGATCAGAGGAATGTAGCGGCCGCGGTTGCGTTGGCACAATTACTTGCATGCAAGATGGCGAAACACTCCACTAAGCGCGTTCCATTCCTCTCTCGTTAGCCAGTTATTTCTATGATCGTCTATTAATTACCAACATCTCAACGACCCACACTAGTTAAAAAGGAAATGATGTCGTTCATGCGTTGAAATGAAATCATCAAGAGTTGAGCGCGAGTGTTCAATTTGTACGTTTGTAATGGCATTGCTAATTATACAACGGTAATACGCACCTATGTCCGATTGACTTGTACCTAGTCAGTCCCCCTGCATTCAGGAAGCTTCCGGATCGCGGTATAGCTACTTTAGTTAGAATGTCCCCAGACTCATTGATTGATTTCCTACCACTTTGACTTCTTCTCAAAGGCTCTTTTGGAGGTTCAGGTGGTGGTTCCGCCGGTGGTTTGGATGGTATAGGTGGTGGTAAAGTCGGTGGTCGTTGTAAGTTTTTTCTTCTCTCCAATTCTCTAAACAGTTCTATCTTTTCTGAAACCTTACTTCTAACAGATGATTCGTTGCTACTGTGAGAATTGTGCATGTTTTGGAGTTTTGTAATATTAGGATTGTTCATCGACTTTTTTCCCATAGACTTCTTGGATCCTTGTGTATCGCTTTCACTAGTATCGTTGTGTTTTATTGAGTCTAACTTAGCTTTCACTTCCTCAACTGTAATTCGTTTTGCTTCGGCGGGAAGTATAGATGGAGGGGGTGGAAGCTGGGGCAGGCTCTCCAATGAGATCTTTTTCATTCTTTCCAATTTAGGTTTTTCGTTGTAGGATTCGCTGGCAGAATATCCATCTGCACGGTCACTGTCTCCACTCAAGGAAGACGTACTCCGCTTCTTACGAGGAGGTCTAACAGGAACATCATTTGGTGACAGACTGCTTGTCACGCTCATACAGCTGACTCCATTGCGGTTCTTCAATTTCTTTTTATCAGTATGGCCTTGACGACTCATGTGTGACATGAGGGACTTGTATAGCGTGGCTGCTATAACTATAGCGTCTTCCGTCGTCTGACATACAAACCCATGACACTCCAATTGCTTGGCGACGCCGATTTTCCTCATCACAACAGCGAAAAGTGGTGAATGAGAATTTTCGTTGTGGGAGAGGATGTACTTCTTATCCTGTGATTCTAGCGTTCTGAATAAAGCATGACGGTCAATGTTATCTGGATCGGTGATGAGGGGTAGGAAAGCAAAACTTAAGTCATTTGTTTCATCTGGTTGAACAACAAATTTTACAGCGGACCAAACGGCAATTGTGGGAAAAGGGTTCAGCTGTTCCAAATCGCCTTTTTCGCCTTTGTATCTCACTTTCAGCCCACTCTTGGATATTTCTAACCGACCAGTTAGAGTGGATTTATGGCGATAGTTTCTTCTGTATGCAAAGTACAAATCTTTAAGCGGGGTTTGGAGTCCAGAGAGACTAGTTACTTTGTCTCGTAGAGGCGTCGAACCCAGATAGTGGACACTGAATATGTGGACTCCAATATTGTCGGATGAGGTCTTGGACTCCCCCGCCATGTCTGCAAACATCCTCTCTATGCGATCCTGCACCGTGTTATTAATCTTGTTGATTTTATTCTGACAGTAGTCGTCATCATCTTCGTAAATCGTTGCTTTACTGTCTCGAGCAGAACTGACCTGAAATATGGAAAATATTTCATTTACTCATTTAATTATAATAATGAACATCGTGACATAAATCTCGTCCAAGGAAAGAAATCATAGTGATAAAAATCTCGGTTATAAAGAATAATTGCCACTCTGGATACGTCTCGGGTTAAAAGATGGTTATGTAAAAAGCCCATGGCCCCTAGATCCTTTTTTTTGTGGGGTATCCTTTTACGTATGTCAGACTTGTCTGCCGTCATGAGGCGATGGACAATACTGACTAAACCACCGGTGATTGCGCATTCAGCGCATTGCCAGAGGGTCCCCAAGATCTCATGAACACTGCCAGTAGTACCCTGCCGCGCTATGCCAGCATAACTCAGCTCAGCTCCCCTCGGAGCTGGGCTGAGTCACAACTATACCTCCCCTCTACACCCAACGCTGTGTACGGCGCTATGAGGTCACTCCCACACCGCTGCCCTTCCTCGTGGCCGCTTGAGATGGAGGCACACAGACAGCCCCCGAGCTTGTAAATTGAAACAAATTAAGGACGAGAAATGCATGCACATGACACCAAATGTTTGTTGTCTACTAGATATCTCCTGCGAGCAAGAGAGAAGCTTGCGCTGTGCTGCTTCTCGCAGCAGATCGTGGACCCGTTCTTTGGGCCCAAGAGTAAGAAGAAAAAAATCTAGTGTACCTTGCTATCCCTTCGGCCTAAATCAGAGACGGTCATTTGGCCATAGTGCGGCAGGCTCGCAACCGATCGGCTGTCGTCGAAGAGCGCGTCTATCTTCTGCTTGTAGAGCGAGAGAGAAGACACGCTTGGGGCGCGCGAACGGCGCGGCTCATCGTCGCGCGCGCCCAGCCGGAACCCGCTGAGAGGCGCGCTGTCGGCGTCACACGTCACCATCTGTGGAAGGTGCAACGTACAATGTAAGAAGATAGAAGTTTTTGAGCGTGATGACGTCACTGTGATGCCATTTTCACCAAATTTACCCTCGAATTCACAAACGCAAATCAACGTTGAGCATCCCTCAGAAGTATAGCTGTCCCTTTCAGTTCTTTTGACATTTCAAGGGGCAGCATAAGCGTGAGCGCGTGCTTAGCGTTGATTGTCGTTCGCGAATTTGACGGTTAAGGAAGGTATTACTAAACAAACGTCACTTTGCGTCTTCAAAAATGAGCTTATTAGGTTTTCCTGCGTGGACTGTGTACAGTTACCCTGTCAAAGATTCAGTCGCAGTTCGTAATGCGCGTCGTAATCAAATATTAATATTTTTTTGATTTGAAAGAATTAACTACTCTACCGAAAACTAGTTTGCAAAATACTTCTAAATAGCCTAATAGGTCTAAAAATAGTTAAAAATGCCCCATTTTTCCCATTTCCTTCAAGTCATCTTCCTTCTTTGCCAAATAAGCGCGTTTCCGTTCAGCTCTTCCACTAAGAATGTCTTGTCACGTGAGCTAAGCCGATATCGTGTTGCGAGAGAATAGCAAATTAAGCACAGAACGATTGCTCGCGATCGCAACTCATTTTCGTGGTCGGCTGGCTGCGCAGGCGCACACACGCCACGCAACGCGGTGATGCTATAAAGGTGCCCTCTCACCTGACACATTGGCCAGTAATGTAACAATTGAGACTCGATTTGGAACGTTACATTACACTTCTGCCTCACTGATTAGAGGAATGGTAAAGCAATTTAGCAAGCCCCCTCCGTTGCCAAATTAATTATGCGTCCAACTGCAAAGAGATACTTTTAATATTGGACATTGGTGTATACTAAGTTATTTATAAGAAAAGCGAGGAGTAAGTTCTGTCATCACTTACTCCTTTAGGCATTTTCAAATGTCAATTGTAAGAAAGTAGTAAGTTCTCTGACAGATGAACTAGAATTCAAAATCGAAACACCGTGTATTCGGTGTTTCCATACACAAAGCCAGAATAGCTCAATATTGGCATGAAACGGAAAATTTGAGAGCTTTTTAGCAAATATACTAGCCAGGTTGACGCACCTTTGCAGGTAATACACATTTAATTATCAAGTTTCGCACTATAATGTTCGGTTTCTTCACTCACCGAAGCAATTCTTTGCGCATTGTAATACTCGGTTCGCCTCCCTCACTGATGTAGGATGTAATACTCAACCCTGTACTGCTACATTACAATCAAATGCTACAGGTGAGAAAGCACCTTTAGGCGCAAAGCCGATACGGATTGTGCTTCAGCCAATTTATTTGTCTTAAATAACCTTCTTTACTTATTTCTTAACAAGGAGAATTCATCACGAATCCGTATGTGTGTCATTTAAAGAATACTTAGCTGTTTGATTTGGAGCAATGATGGTTTTTTGTTAAAATAGGTACCGTATTTTAGACAAAAAACTGCTAAACATACATTACACATAAAACACACATTTGTTAATCGATTGAATATTTATACAGAAGCAGCAATACACAATTCTCCGACGCACATCCATCTATCCATCAACACATTCAAACTATCGCATTTAAGTACAATATTAGTAAAATGTTTCAACGCAACATTTTCTAACTAAAGCTGTTTTTTTTTATATAAGGCTATGTTGAAGGCTAGTATTTTTGTTTGGTGGCCTAAACCAAGATGCTCTCAGCCAGTTCATCACTTAAACTAAGTACATCACTTAAACATGGTTACACCATTTTGATAATGCAGTATTTTAAGGCTTATATGTAAGTTCATCTTGCTCCAAAGCGCAACCAGTTGGAGACGTATTAAAACTGCACTAAAATTATAACAGAAAAAGCTATTATATCGGTTACAGCTCAGCTCAGCGTTACCGTGATGATAGCGTAATAGCAGCGGCTTGGTGTGGCGCTCGCGTTGTTTAGGGTTGTGCATTGACAGTTGCATCACTATGATCAATGATATTAAAATAAAAAAATGTAGATCGGTTACTTGTGCTAAAAAGTGGAACCTGAAATCAGAACTTCGAACAACTGACCAAAGCATTCACAGTTTGAGATGACACTGCGCAACATGTATCTGTCTCGTTTACGCTCTCGTAAATAATCATACTATCTTGTACACACGGTCAAATTATAGGTACAAATTATCAATACTGACATAACGTACTTACCTCTTCTAAATATCATTGACTACGATAGCTTAACGACCTATTATTGAGATTCTTATGAGATTTTGCCGACTCTTTTGAGAGAGAGAGAGAGTTGTTGCTTGCTCTACTATGAGGGTGGCAATTCACAAAGATCTGCCTCTACAAAATTGCTCCATCAATTCCTACATTGGTGAGTCGGGTCGACCCATCGACTGCCCCAAATATACTTTCGTGATACTGTGATCGTCTGACATTCTCTTTCTTATCAAATGACGGTGCCATCAGAATATGTGAGCTAGGGTCTAACCAATTATTCAGTTCAGCCACAAGCTCTAAATCGCAGCATTGAAGCTGAGGCACGCTTGTCCATATTTATGTTTTTACGTGGGAAAATCCTTAATGGACAATCCCAAAAATCCAGAAGTGGCCATATCTTCCCAGCGGTTACAGGGGCATCCTGGGTTACCCCCAGATAAGAACGACGTGTGATAGGAACTGCACCCCAATTATTGCCACCGGGTTTCAAGACATACGCTCATGGCTAGATCCCAAACGGGTGAGTCAGAAGTGCACTGATCGTTACCGTCGTGGAAAATAGCCCACATTTCGCCGAGTGAATTCGGAACCCAATGTGGTAAGGGGTGAGCCTACCACCGTCATACGGACTGCTTGGTTCTTTATAGAATAGAAACCTTCGAGCGATGTCTCCATTGCTCGCTGGGTGACCTTGAGCCTTCTTATGAGACCCATAGTGAACGACCACGTCTCACTACCCTATACCAAGTCCCACTACCATATTAATCCACCATTAATAGAAAATCCTTATTTGACATTTACCTGGGTGGTTAGGAAACAGATCTTATTCGTTAGCAGGTGCAACATACCTACAAGTGACAACCCTACAGCCCATTCGTTATTCGCTAAATTGTGTTGAAAGCTGTTCAGTTATTCAACTGCATATTTATGACTGTATGTATGACTTTCGCCCTCGGTTTTGGCGTCTTTGTTCTCTCATCCGAACCTATAACAAACCCATTTAATTAACTACAAAGCGACCTCGAAGACCGCTTCTTATTTCTTAAAATTATTCAGATCACTTCTTATGAAGTCAAAACAAGTAAGTTAAAATTACCTTCACTTAATTGGCAAGACATAATCAAATATTCTACGAACTTATCAAATCGTAATTCGATTGATATTGGGTCAGTGATTAAGCAATAATAGGTTTTGTAACCATATTAAAAGTATTACTGTGAAAATCGGTATGTAGGTCTTCTTATCTTGTAGATCTTACACAAAGACATCAAATTGGGAACTATAAGATTTTAAGTATAGATTAGAATCAATGTGAAATTTGAAAACTAACTTTCAACAAACAAACGGTATCGACTATATCCTGAACAGATATATCAACAACAATCAGTGTGCCCCTGACTACCGAGGCCCACATTTGGGCGAGCGAATTTTGAACTCCTCACTTTGGAAATTGGCAAGCCAACCGCCGTTATCAGAGTTGCTGGGAATTTTTGTTATCTTTCACCGAAGAGTTGGCAGCAAATTGTACCAGACAAAGTGTTCCAGCCAGCTTGAACTTGGGACTTGTGACTACAAGGGTTCGAAACCAGAGTGTCATGGCCACTAGAGTTATGACGTTCTGTCGACTTTTAATAAAGATTGGTATTACATTGCTGAAGCAGAGGAGCGAGCTTTCCACGTGGAACTAAGACAGTGGCATTTTATGCTCTGGCCCAAAGGACTTTAAAATATTGCTATACTTTTAGCAATAAGTTACAAATTTTAGTTTTAGTAGCAGTTTTATTTAAATAAGTACTTACTTCTCCACCTGCGAATGGGCCCTTGGCCCAATATTTATTAGCATTTTGATCTTGATATACTTTCTCCCGCTATCCCGAACACCTGTAACAATACAAATGACGTGTTAAATAGGGTTTTCGATCCTATTTTTCCACCAGATGGCGCTTCACAAAACCCATATTGAGTTCACAGGTTTTTTGAGTCTGTGCCATTGGACAGTTGTTTGAACGCCCACGAAGCGCCGTCTGGTGGCAGAAAAAGTGTCACCCCAAGTATAACCCAATCTGGGTTTTCGATAGTTTTTCTGCCAGCAGACAGCGCTTTGTTGGTGTCAGGCCCAGGTAGCAAGGAGTAAGAAAAACCTCATTGGGATAACATAGGGTTCAGGGACAGATATACCTTCCTTCGTATTTTGAACGTTACTCAGCCAAAATCTACCAGAGTATTCACGAGATAAATCTCTCCTCACAAACCTTAGATTAATTTTGAAAATATTAAATTAGCTACTTGAAAAGATAATAGACGTATTGTCCTCGTTGTAAATAAAAAACTACATAAAAACCGTAGTTTCACTGACAGACTCACTGCCCAAGGAGCCAACAAGACATAAAATATCAGATTCATTTGAACAGTCTGACATTTTGCACATCCGAACTATAAAAGCCTTAAAAAAAGGTGCGCAACAAACAATAAAGTTTTTAAATAAACATTTTATGTTTTTGTACTTCATTGGGCTTCATTGGGTGATGAACTTTATTTCCATTACGTTTCAGGACATATTGAAGTGATATTGTTAATAAATAAAATATTCAACTGACTGTTGCCCTGCTCTACTGACTGTTGCCCTGCCCTGCTATCTTTGCCAAGCTTCTAGCTCTAGCTTTTTCACTATAAATTTAAAAGGGTTAAAGAAAGATCACCTCCTATTCAACCTACGCCTGTGATATCATCCGAACCTATTATGTGACATCATAAACACCGATTTTTAACATCTAGTAAACGACTATCGCATCCTGTAACACGCTGAGGATATGACCATAAATTGCCTCAGACCACAGGATCTATACAGGTATAAAATACAGGTCCGTAAATCATTACAAATTGCATGTTTTTCCATTAATGCGCTGCAACTATGAAGAAATGGAATTTATTTAAATAAAATACAGTTGTTATTGTGAAACCGAATATGTATAATGTAAAAGTGTATGTGAAACATCCAGATTTGTAAAACGGATACGACTATGCCTAAGCAAAGATTTCAAATTGCATTTTCATAATCTCTATTGCTACATACGAGTATGTCAAGTTTCTTTAAATTTTTAACTAAGTAGCTGCATAATTTAAAAAAATATTCGTTGAGGTTGTTTTGTTTACAACCGTTATTTTTTAAGCTTTTCTTAGTGTCACTGTGATTTTTCGGAGGTTGGATATTTAATAAAAGTTATAAAGATTGGGCCAAATTAAGCATAATATGTTGTATTATGTACTACTATAAGTGTCAGAAAGGTAGGTAAAGTAGACATTATCACTGAAAAAAATTGTAACTTAGCTAAATTATTTTTGCTATTTCTACTTTGGTTAGGCGGAAACATGATATAAATATTGTTTTGAAAAGGAATGTCGGTTTCAAGAAAACAAGGAATTGGTAGTTAGGCAATCCAGTCCTTAAGTCACTTTTTTTTTAAATCAGTAGATAACAAGGGGCTTAGTAACTATCTACAAAAAATATTTTTCAATGTAGCCAAATAAAATAATTAGTGAACGCCACAACGTTTAGTCTTTTCCTACAAAACGTCTGCGCATACGCAAGGGGATATAACACGGTTACACAATGGCTAACCGAGATACAATAATTACACGAAGTACGGACTCGTGCGCTAACCGCCGTTAAAACGTAGATAACTATTATATGTTTATTTAATTAACTATGCAAATAGGAGAATAAACAGTGAAAGGGAAAGTCTACTTGTGAGCTTCTATCTTTTGGCTCCAAAATTGTGATGAATTTAACAAATAATGGTGTATAATGTTCTTGATAAGTAATTATCCTTTTTTAAATGTATGTTAAGATTGAACAATTACCCCTAGATTTAGATTTCCATTTGTATTTTGCTAAGATACTAAAAAAACTAGGGGTACGCTGCGTTTTAGAACATGTGTTAAACTGGTGGTAGAGTCAAATTATTATGACTGAATTATTTTTATGTTAGAAACCTACTTAACATGAAGCTGACATGAATGAACATTACTTGTACTCTTTTTTAAATCCTCATTTAACTTTTCATTTTCATTTACGATACTCCCTTCTAAACCTCACGTTTCCGACTATTGTTTAAGTCACATAGCGTTGTTCATTGTTGTACTTTTTCAGCAATATATAGTCGTGTTAAGAAAACTATATATTTATTGCTAGAGTCTTGTTCCAGGTATTTTATTGTGATACAATAATATAAATAAGTGAGTGATTTCACTAAGCTTGTGATTACCTATGTCCGTCCAACGTCTATACATTACTCTTATACATGTAATAACGGGTTTAAATTTCTGCTTCAACAACATGGAAACCGTTGGTTTTGTTAAACAGTTTCCCTAAATACAAATAGGTGTAACAATCCAACAATTAAAATCGCAATCAATTACGTAATCTAACTCTACCTTTGCCTAAGTAATTCACGATCCTGTTCTAACGAGTTGCCTTATCACTGCGCCATCACACAACACTTACAGAATATTTGATTTGGTAATTAGAATTTGGGACTCAGTAAGTACTTAAATCTAAATAAGACTCAACTGATGAAAACAGAGATTATTGCTCGAGCAAACAACCAAACGAGCAAACGAGTTTCTCATTAAACTCGAGTCTGAAATTAGTGCTCGAGTGTATTATACGCTCGAGTTGGTAAATAGATATAACGGTCACTTTTTCATGGCTTCACCCTAGAACTTCAATAATAAAATTGTTAACTAGCTCTATGTTAAACTAAAATAAACGGTTAAGAGTAACTTTGCTCTTCCTTAGAATAAACGTCTGAACAATAGTAGATTCATATCTCATGAAAAATACCCCTAATTTTTACTGTTTCCAAGTTTTCGACATATAAGGAAAAGCACTTACCTATAATTGGGTATACATGAAAAAAGAGCTTTGGACTTTGACTTTCATTGTTAGATTGAGAGCGCAGGAAGAATCGGCAAGCCAAACATTGATCCAAATTCGGGTTAAGTTTACTTTTTGGCTTCTTTTCACACTCCTACTCACAGATGACGGTTTAACAACCGAGATCACACATCTCCTCTTTCTCTCTTAGATAAGTGAAAATTTGGCTGCAAAAATATATATTCCACAGATTTCCATACCTTTTCATGGGGCAAAAAGGAGAAATGTATACATCAATTTGGAGTTCTATGTCATTATTATACTTTCATTGTATATACGCACTCTGCGTAGACTTCCAAGAACTACACACGGTGTCATGCCAACCACTTTCCTCGCTCCACCATAATGGCGGATTATCGCGAAATCGTCCGACGTAATAGGCCCATAAAAGTGTAATTAATACCGTAAAATTGCACAAAGTAATTGTTTTATGGAATCATATTTTTCCGCATGCAAGTTATAATAGGATGTTGTGTACTTGCCGAAAGCACGCTCTATGGGGATCAGATCGGATCGGAGGTTGAATTGTACCATTTAATTTGATTACGAAGTGAAAACTAGATCTTGTATTGTTACGTGTGCTGGACGATGTTTTATTCATGATGTGTATTTAAGTTATCTTACTATTTTATGCTTTTATCTTAAACAGCAATTTTTTTTTACAATTTTAGTAACAAATTATAATATTTACCAACTCAAAGTAAAAAGGTATAAAGTGAAGATTAAATTCAAGCAATATTTTTACCGTTTGTCATGATAGTTATCACTATATCTTTATCACTCTGACTATGAAGCAGTAGATGTGAGTAGTGCGGGGAAATAAAACTCGTAGAAGGGAACTATTCATAATAGGTAATAAATATCCCTGGACATTATTCCACACAGCGCCTTCTAGCCCCAAGTGAGCTAATTAAAGTCCGTTTTTATGGGATGCTAGACAACGGATAAACATACTTAAATACTTTTTCTTTTGTAAATACATACCTACTTAATATACATAGAAAACACCCAGACCAATACAAACAGACATGTTCATGCACACAAATGTTTGTAAGTACTGTGCGGGGATCAAACCCGCGACCTTTGGTGTAGTAGCCGACTTCTCAACAATTACAACAAGACGGTCGTCAAACTCGTAGAAAGGAACTATTTATACTCAGCACCACCCCTGCTGTGCATGAGGACAGAAAACCCGGTGATGATATTCTCACAATGATGATTGATGAGTTATAAAAAGTTTTCAACTGCTGAAGTTGTGGCCTGCCTGACCGCTAACTTTTTTGAATTGTAGAATAAAATTAATGACTACAGGTAGGATAATATCTTTTTGTTAGAATATTCTAATCAAGAAATATATCTTGAACTGAATCCTTGTGATTTATTGAACTTGTTTAGTGTCTTTGAATATTTAGAACTTATGAAACTACCCGTTTCTTAATCGAATGGTATTGACGTATGTTCTAACCAGAATATCATTGACATTTGGATCCAGACTATAAATCTAGAATCTAAATTAATTACCAAACACTATTCTCAATCTAAATAATTATTCACTGAAAATAATATATAGTTCTATCATGATCTTTAATGTGTATCTAACTTGAATGCGTTTGATCTTCGGTTGATTTAATTTTGATTTCGAGGCCATGTGATGTGATTTTACCAATTACTGCTGTTGACAATTTTCAACAAAGTCAATATTCAAGTTAGGTTGTTGTTATAGTGATGTTACCACTAGGGCAATTAAGTTAGTAGGTATTCAATGCTAAAAATAATGATAACATAATTCATAGTTTTTTCATCTTAATCGGATGTTAAATATTTGAATATTATTTCAAATATTTTCTTCCGAGTGTGGAAAGTGTATCTTTCTTTAACATTGATGGAATCACCCTGGATCATAAGGTACCTATATATACCAGGAAGATTCGGCCGGTCTCGGCAACACTGTGGTTAGTGCATTCGCTCGGCTTGTGAAAGACCTGCCCGCCTGTACGGAAGTTTAGTAAACTAAGTATTGAGTTTCAGAAAAAAAACTTTAGGAAATCGGGCCTTTGAGTGCTGCGGTAGCGGTTATCGATCAGTTGTTGCTTGATTTATTGCTATCTCTTCCACCAGGAGGAATCGCGGCTAAGGTCTGGTGTACCTAAATTAAGGAAAACCAGACGATGGCTTGCTGTTGACTTGAAAAATATATTTAAAACTAGCGGCCGCCCGCCAATCCGTCCACGTGAACTTAAGTTGGAAAACAAAAAAAAACTTAAAGCATTGTAGCTTATGTGCTATGTTTATGCCCCCCCATTTTTAGACGCATCACTCCCTGGTAGCTGTCTTTTACAGACCGCTACTCTGCCTGACTTACGAGCCGGCTTCTCCAAGAACACGATTACCTCTAGCGGTTATTTGTCTTTTCTTGGCTTGAGATATCCGAAAAAAAACATAAATTCCCCTGGCTTTACTATCCGCTAAGACGTTATAAATAGTAATTTCTAGACACCACTGGTGTCGACAGTTAGTGTTTCTCATTAGCAATATAACATAATGGCATGCAATTTATTAATAACTATGTAGATATATTTATAAATACGATGCAGTCAAAATTGAGTTTTACGTAAATTTTATATTCAAGGCTAAAACTGACACTATCTTGAAATATTGTTTCACTTTCAATGTTTTATTTATTTTTTAACCAGTCTTAAAGTGTCTAAGATAATAAAATAGCTCAGTTAACATTAATAACCATGTCATGATGTATGAATGTATGAATTTATTTGCTAAAACACGGTTGAAACTTTATAGCTACTGCTTTCAGATAATGTCAATCTAATGTAATTCTCTCTTTCATTGTTGTTGTTTTAAATGGAAAGCCACCACATTGTTTTCATTATTTTGATTCTTTATTTTTCAATTACATGAATTGTAATTTGAATTTAATTTTGCTTTGTTTTTATTTTAGTTTTTTTTTATATTTAATTGTCACTTGTGTTATCATTTTTACACTATGGGTTGTATTATCTATTAAAAATGAATTTTAATTTAATTTAATTGCAGTTTGTCTTGTCTTTTAGGAAGTATTTCTAACATTTCGGCACTAAATAAATAATTTATTGTTTGTTATTTAAGCGCATTAAATACATAATTACTGTAACTTTCGATTTCAGTATCACTCATAATACATGTATAACATTAAACATGTATTATTTTCACTCGCGTCGGCAAGTTGTCTAATTAGACCTGTGGTTAAAATTCGAATGTAATTTATGCATTTTAAAATTATGTATCGTTTTTAAAAATGTTCTACTAAATTATTTAATAGATGAGTCTTTCGTTCGTCACTGAATCTGTTCTAAAGATAGGAAACTTTATGAATAGCTTGACATTTTGGTAATTTATTACTTCCTATATAATCACTTGTGTCACTGAAGAAGCAAGTTTTAATTTATTTAAGTTTTGTTAAATTTGAATAAATTAAAACTTGTGATTTTTAGATATTTAAACGATAAGTGAATTTAAAAATATTGTTAGTTTCTTTCTGTCGCTGTAACTGGACTAATCAGATTGTAAAGATCAGCGTCAACTGAAATTAACAGCTAAGAAGAATGGTTAGACACTGAGCGTGCCGAGCTTTGACTATTTTATTTCTATCAGAGAAATCGAAAGGCTCTTAAGCGCTAAGAACCTCTGGAACAAAACGGAAAAAAATCTACACTCACGGATAGGTATCTCCAACTCCAACTAAATATCTATAAATCCGGGCTTTGAAACTATGAAACAGTTTTAATAGCGTTTTTGATGACATTTTAGAAAGGAGGCCTTAATAAACAAATATTTGTGTAAGTAGTATATCATGTTTAAGTATCATCATCATCAGCTGGAATCAGTCCACTTCTGGACGTAAGCCTTTCTATCACTTCTTGCAGGCAATCTTTCGTCAAACTCCTTGCCTGAGAGTCCCACTCTACGCTTGCTGAGACGAGGTCTCTACTTAAGAACGCACTTGTTTCAAGGTTCTACGGCAAATGTGGTCAATCCTCTGCCAGGAGAGCGATTCTCAATTACACTTTCGAAATCGAAGGGAGTTTTCAGTTTGGCATTCTGTGAAGCTCAAACTACTGCGATTGTGCTCGTGAACTAAGTTACATGAGATTTAAAATTGCTTAGGAGATGTTTACGACAATTGCTTTACAGCTAACTAATTCTGTGATGACCTCATTTCACTTCTTACTTACCTTTCAGAGAAACTCTGAGAAATCATCCGATCTCCGAGAATCTGAAAACCAGCGTCGCGGTGCTCTTGTGCCACCGCGGCATATGCTGAGTTTCTTTTTGACACATTTTACATTACCTAATTGTTTGTATGTTTTTTCTACATGTTATTTTATGTGTTGAATAAATTAATCTTTCTTCAAATCCGAAAATCTTCTCAAAGCTACCTGAGCGACCTTGAGTAGTAAGTAGATTCAATTTAAACTGTGCCAGGTTTTACTGTTTCTGAACTGCTATAATTGCTCTTTCATTGTACGTGTCAAATTAATAAAAATAAAATATTCCCTTCTACGGATTGTAAAGTTTACAGCCGCGATAGTAAAATCTTAAAGGCTACCAACAACGAAAGTCAATTTAATAAACATATATGATTTTCATATTCCTACATGGTGGTTATAAAATTATTTCTCCATTCACATTTTATAGATACCATATTAGCAGATTATTTCTAGTTGATTACTTATATGGTTGCTTTATTTATCTTAAGTAATAAGGTATTATGGTATATTTGGTTTCGGTGATTATTTCGGTCATTTCATAACAACAGGTCACCATTAACAGTTATGTGATTTACAAGCAAACAATGTACAACACAAACACATTGTATTCTGATATTTCAATACATATTGATGAATATGTGGTTTGATTTTGCGTAGGCCGGTGACGCCCCTTAAGTTCAGTCGCCAATTTTAGAAACGCAAATGTATATCTAAAGTGATAAGTATCTTCAATTCCCATGTTTCCTCAAGTAGTAGCGAAGTAAGTACCTTACCTTCTTACTAGGTATATGAATAATCTATAAATCTCGCTAAAATCACCGGGTATTATCAATGATTTTCTGCTCGAGTCATAAGCTACCAGTGATATTTTAAAAGACGTGTAAAATGTCAAGATTATGGAGAGGCTAGCACACACAAAATTGAGTTGTTTTATTTGCATAACATCTATGAACAAGTGCTACTTCCTAACACGCCGGACCACCGCGTCGCGAAGATCGCTAGCTCGTCAATAAGCTTTCTTATTTCCAATATATTTTGCTGTGAGCGTCAACAGTGTTGCCGTTTCAGTGACCTTGTCCCTAGATGTAGTGAGTTATTGTTGTTTTTGGTGGTTGTTTTAGGATCCAGTGATCAAAAATAAACTAGTTTATTTAGTTATCTAGATAAGGAAGGGAATCCTTAGCAGTTATGGTGTTTTTCCGTGAATGGAGTGAATTTATCCGGCTGAATTAAGTCCAATGGTAAACTTCAGGCACTCAGAAGTGAATACTAAGATAAAATTACTGAAGAAATTATTCATCGATTTTTTATATCTGTGTTTTCTACAAGACCTTTTTTTGGCTACTCATTAGTGTGCAACGATGCAAATATGAGTAGGTGTACATTTCCAGGCTACGAGGGATATTTTTTTGGTTTTCCTCAAAATCTGGTGACATTCAAGAATATGGTTTGGTGAGTTTTTTGTCCATAAGCGGCAACCCAGAGCGTCGAACTCTCGCTATGCAAATACAATGCGGGCATCGGAAGGCAATAACATCACGCGTGCTGGCCAAACATCGGAGACGGTTGTCCGCTAGTCGATTCATTTGTTTTGTTACCCGTTAACACACGTAGGTTTGTGTCGGTACCTACTCACTTTGGACGGCATTCCAACTTTTAAAATAAATAAATACCTATTTAATTAAAAAATAACGTACGTCTCACGAATATTTTGTGAACGTGACCAGTCGGAGGCCCACATTTCAGCTAGTGAATTTAAACCTAGTGTGGTGAAGGTTTTATCGTTAAGTGGTTTAATTACTTGTTGTTATAAATCGGACTATTTTTGTTAATTTAGACCATGTATTTTTAATTGTTATTCACCTATGATTATAAATATTTACATACAAACATTAAATGTCCAAAGCAAGCATTAGGTAAAAAGCAAAAGTTAAAGGCCGTTAAACTTTCGTGATAACGGCAGAAGTTTTTTACTATGGCATGCGCGTGTCAGGCTGTATGACGTCACAGTACCATAGCCCAAGCGTTTAACTTATTAGGTATGTACTGAATAAACAGATGGCACATTTTTATAAATATAAACACGACTTATTAGACTTTGGCCTTCATTCATAAAAGCTAAAACTGCCTTCCAGCGACAATCTAACTAAGTTTTATCTCTTTCTAGTCAAAAGAAAAGGGAAAATTGGCCGCGTCGGAATGTACTCCTATATTAGTCATACCGTGATGTTTTCTAGTCGCAGCATTCAGCCTCCTGTCAACAATGGATGCCGTGACGGCTCTGATTCATGAAGGGCCTTCTTCAATAAATGCACTATTCAACACAATAAGATTTATTTAATTCTAATCAGTAGTTGGTACCTGAGATTAGCGCGTTCAAACAAACTCTTCGGCTTGATATTATTTGTATTTATTCATAACTAGCAGCCGCCCGCGACATCGTCCGCGTGGACTTAGCTGTATGTGAAAAAAGATTTTGCCGCTTTTCTGATAAAATTTTCCCGAATTTTCTTTGCTATAAACCTCACGGAGCCCGAGACCTTTCCAACGAATGCAAAACCGTGGAAATCTGTTTGCGCGTTCTGGAGTTAAAGCGTCAGGAAGGAAAACCCGACTTATTTTTATATAATAGATTACGACAACATTTGCCTCAGGGAGAGAACACTTCAATCGCTAATCCTATGCTACCACACTGCATTTTCTTTTATAATATGTGAAAAAGACCATTAATGTTTTAAGTAAAGGATCCTATCCTTTCTGGTAATAGTAGAAATATAACACTGACAATAAGATGCGTTCTTGACGTGACGATGAAGCCGGCTGCACGCACGAAAAGCATTTTTTTTTTTAACCCCCTGAAATGCCTTTACGCACTTCCCGCTGCTTGGGGGGCAGCGGGGGGGGTGTGGGACTCGCCCACCTCTGCGAGGGGTGTACTAAAACACCGGGGCGGCCTTCTTCTGCGCGTGACCAGGGTTTACCGAGGACTCTCCCAGGGAGGCACTCTACCGGTAAAACCCTGGCGCGCTGTGCCGGTTCCGGCTCACCTCGAGGGGAGTAGTACCTCCCCTCTTACACACCCGCCGGTGTTCGACAGTGCGAGGCCACCCCACACTGCCGTCCTCCTCGGGGTCGCATGTGCAATGAAGGCACACAGCCCCCGCCGTGTACTCTCCTAGCGACCCCGGGGCCCCCCTTTAGTCGCCTCTTACGACAGGCGGGGGTGACCTTGGCTGTATTCTTACGCCCCAGACCACAGGGCGAACGCACGAAAAGCATGACAGAAGCAGATAGAAGCAGTTAACTCGCTCTGAGGCGTTCCATTTATGACGTTGTAACGTTCAACTATCGTCAGTAAACAGACAACAGATTTTTTTATACGTAAATTTAAACTAATTGTAAATCACCTCATAAATTTAAACTAATTGTACAAGAGCTCCATCAGTTTTACGAGTCGCCAACAGCTACCGAACACTTTCGATTAATCCTAAACAAACTCAGGCCGCCATTGGAAAGTTCTACATTAATTGGGACTATCAATCATTATGAGGATCGATGTCAGTGACAGCTTGTTTTTGATAAAATGTATAATTTTAACATTCAAGTCATTTTATTTAACTAGCTTTTGCCGACGTGTATACATGTACGAGTAAGAATATTTAATCATTAATGGAATTTTGTATAATTATCTTACCTAAAAAAATAATAAAAAAAAAATCTTAGTATTTAAAGTTCGAAAAAACATTGAAATTAAGTATACGGGGTTCTGCATGAAAGCACGTTTAGAAATTAAACCCCTAAGGGGGTGGAAGTGAACGAGGACGAAGTTTTCATGGTCTGACTCATTTTTATTTTTCTTCCATATTTATCGTTTCTGCATACGTTTAAGTTTACTATTAATTTGTAGCTACTAATATTAATGACCAATCTCCGCTTCCTGTAGTAAAATGAAGCTGATTAGGTAAAATGAACTTAATTACATGGAAGAACCACGCAGTAACATAACATGGTTTGCTGTGCGTCAATCAAGTTAAAATCTTTTGTTTAACTAGCCTATGTTTATGTGTATCCTATGTTATTAAAATTTATTTGCATGTAATTGAGTTACATAATCCACTTAACGTATTAACTTACTGAATATCTTGTTTTACTTTAACATCTGAATATATGAATATGGGTGCCTAAAAAAACAGAACTATTTGCGGCTGAATCTCCGGATATGGAAAACACCAATATAGAACCCAAGCAAACCCGGATAACGGCGGCAGACTCGCTCCTTACCACGTTGGGTTCTAATTCCGTATGCGAAATGGGCTGAATGTTCCGGTCACCATGACGGCAATAATCAGTGTTCCTCTGACTAACCCAATAGTGATATGGTCGTGAGGGTATGTTATGTTATGTTAAAAATAATTTTATGTACTCCTTATGTATTTATTATAGCATAAGACAGAACTACGTACAATAAATACTATAACTTTTAAGATTTATGCCAAACTTATCAAAATCTACGGCATATGCCAACTGTCACACTTTTTTATTCTCATTTCAAGTAAATAAGTACAGAATTTATTAGGCTTTTATTAAATTAAATTATTTTGCCTTACGTGAAAGTACCTATCATAAAAACGATCGATCGATCATAAAAACCTAAAAGAAGCAGGGGTTGTTTATCCAATCGTGCTTTTACTGCCATTATAACTCTACCAAATCTAAAATGTTACTTAGACCCTTCATATGTTGTGACGGAAGGGCCTATTCAATTATGTCAGGTTAAACAAAATTGCCAGCTGGCAAAAATCACTAAAAAAAGCACCACCGCTTCTGTGAACCTCTTTTTTCCAATTGTATATCAAATGGAGTATAGTTACCTACCTTTGACGCTGACCGTACCACATAGCGCATTTAGGTCGCGTCACTTTGCTATCAAACTGCACCGATATGCACGGAAGTGGAAGTAGGGTACATCTTACTGTACTTGCGCAGGGTAGATAGGCCCGTTACCCCGCACTTGCGCACACGCACGGTGAGTAGTGGATTTAATATGAATTTTAACAACAACAAAGACATTGATTTTGCACAAAATTCAAAAAGAGAACATTGCACACAAGACAGGTAAAAACTACTCGTAAATTATCTTAAGTTTGAAAAATAAAACTTAAGAAAACCTTTTTATGCTATTTGATGTCTTCGTAAATACGTTATGCTACATTTTTTAAAACTAGATTAAGTAGAAAGTATCGACGCAAAGAAAATGCCGTACCTAACGCCTTTTTTTTCTTAAAATCGAATACTTACTAAATTAGTACGAATACTTTTTTTTATAGTTGTCTTCAAGATGACCTCACTCCACCTGATGGGAAGCACCCGCGAGGTCCAGATATGGGGTTGACAAGCACAGTAATGGAGAACTACTTTGCTGGTCAATCTCATTTTGAAGGCCTGCATAATACTTTTAGTGGTTTGTCATAGTTGCTACTTTGGCATAGGTTCTATGACAACTAAAGCAAAGTTAATGTGACGAAGTTCAAAAGTTTTTATTCAATATTGTAGTTGAGTGTACCAGAAGTTTATGTCAAAAAGATTTGCTTCCATTCTCTTGATAGGTATTTTGAAACATGTTTGCCTTCAATAATACTTTAAAGAAACTTTCAAATAAGAAATCTTTGTGAATGTATTTCAAATTGCATAAATGCGGTTCGCACTCATTATGTTAATCATATGTCAAATAATAAAATCAATCCATCATTGAATTTCATATTTACACGTCGCAAAAAAATAAACATTGTAATTTTGTCGATTTATTGAACCATTAACGTTCCTAATCGTGATTCGTAGATAATTGGGCAATTAGAACTGCTTGTAAAATTTAGGAAGTGGCTTGTACCGATTTGGTTAAACCTAAGTTATTAAGTACATCACGCGAACGTTATTTATGTACAAACGACCACATCAAGCATATGCATCGCTATCTAGCGATGACATCTGTCAGTCGTTAAGAGTTGTGGCCCAAGAGTAGCTTGATAACATTTGACAAGAAGCTTGTCGACAGCCTTGCCTCTTTTACAATCCGCAGTAAGTCCTTCCCAACTCTCTGTAAGTCATTGTTGTGTAATTGTTTTCTGTCTTATTTTGCTATGCTTAGCACTGGACGTAGGTAAAGCCTCTGTGGGCCTAGCACGAACCGATAACGTTTTGGTAATCGGAAAGTGAACGATACTTGTTTTCCTTTCCCCTATGACTTTGAGAATAAAAAACGTTTACTTTTCGATTACCAAAACGTTAGCGGTTTGTGCTCGGCCTACTGTGTATAGTTTACAGGGATTCGAATTTCCCTTCCAAAACATTAAATACCACTAAAAACTAACTAAATCTAACTTAGTAACAAATTAATTTACTACATTGAATTACAAAGACGTCTATTTGTACGCAAATAGTTATTTCTAACCACATTTAACAAGAAAACGAGGACCATGATCTACTTAAACCTGCAACGGTTTACAAGCAACCTTAATGAGCTCCAGGCTTGCTTGCCCACCCCGGTGCTGATTGCAAACCTGCCAGATGACCGTTTATACAAACTAAAGTTTATAGTTACGAGTTGAGTACCATGAGTTCCTCGACGCAAACCGTAGCTTTCACGCCATAGAATGTTTCTCTTTGCAAACTTGTTAAACAAAAGTGCCTAATAATGGAATTTCACTGGTTTTGTCTATACAGTTACCTTACAGAGAGATAGATTTTTACGAGGTACCAGTTGTTGTTGTTACTTGGCCTTTTCAAAACATTGCACTTTGATGGTATTTCAGATTGCTTACCGCAGAACCACAAATGAAAGGCGAGTTGATTTTCACACTCCTCACACTTCAAATACATAGTACCAATACTTGGTCGTGTACAAAAACATCAAAACTCTGCATTTTTTTTCAAGAAGACCATTACGCAGTAAGTACTGTCGAATCTTTGTACTGTCTCATTTTTAATTACTTATTAAAAAGCTTAGTTAAAACTTAAAAAAAAATAAGTTTATTTCTACCCAAAGTAAGCGTACTGAAGGTACGCTCACCTATTGAAAAAAAAAATATCAGCAAAAGTCGAATGTCCGAATTCTTCGAAACTTCCAATCCAAGACGATATTACTTCATATTCATACACAGGAGACAAAGTTTTACATCAAGTATCAAGTAAAGTCAGGTCTTAGTAGTAATAGTAGTATTTAACGAATACAGGTGTAAGTTAAGTAAGCTCAGTTCTCAATTACAGTGTTTGACAGTGTTTACACACAACTTGCATGTCTTATCACTTCTGTGATGACATGTTTCATTACTGGAATACATGGTTATAGCTCAATTAAGCTAATTTATTCATATCAAGCTAGATACCAGTTTACGCGTGAGATTTCTGATCACGCACTTAGTGAATTGATACTTTAAATAAAAAAACAGCATCACGTCACATGATCAAAATTAAAAATGTATAAAATGTGTATTATTTGAAATATTTCAGAGTGTATTTATTACTATCAGAACTTCTGATAATAACAGAAACAACAACATGTTGACGACCGATTTGGTGTAATGGTTCAGGGGGCTATTACAGTGGTCGCGGGTTCGTTCCCCCTACAGTGCAAACATTTGTGTGCATGACACTTGTCTGTTTTTACTGCTCTGGGTGTTTTCTATGTATAATGAGAATGTATTTACAAAAAAAATAATCCTCAAGTATATTTATCCCTCGTCTAGTATCCTGTAGCTCACGCATTCAGTTGTTTAGTTTGGTGCTAGGTGACGCTCTGTGGAATAATGTCCAATGTCCAGTGATATTATCATAAGCTATCATGGCACATACGCTACATGCATCTACGACTATATGCCAAACGGAGCAGACAGAGACAAGGCGACTATCGGAACCTAACGCAAAAAAACCACAAAACGAATTTACAAGCATCAACTTTAAGTAATAACCACGGCTACCACGCCTACCAAAAATGCTATTGCGATGTGAAATCCCTCTTGTGCATCGTAAGCGTGACTTCCTCGTATGTTTCTAGCTGCACTCGTGAATTCTGTCACCATTTTCACCCATTCTATGCAAAAATCACCTGTCTGACAGACAGCGCGTGTAGAATTAATTAATTTGTCATTTCGGTGAAAATCGTTAAATTCGTGGTTTTCTAGCAGACCCGATAAGATTTAACTTTTCCAAAAAAGGCCACAGGTTCTTGACTTGAATTAGGTATACGCGTTTGGTTCAAATTACCATTTATTTAGGCTTTTTGTTTCATTGAACTTCATAACTCATAAAATAAAAAGTGAGTTGAGTTTATACTCAACTCACTTTTTAACAATAACAGCCTTTATACGTACCACTGCTGGGCACAGGCCTTACCCTGGGCACAGGACTATGAGGTGGCGCGAGTCCATACTCAGACTCGCGAACTCAGTGCTGATTGTTGGAGGTGTGTTAGGTTTGTAAATAACATTGCTGTTAAGTCTAAAACTTACATACCCAAAAACTTTTTTTTTTTTACCAAAAGTATGTTTCTCATGTGTTAACAGTTTGCGATGCTACGATACGAACAAATACCACACTCAGCCCGACCAGCCCATTAGTAACTAGCCAATCATGTCCCGTCTTTTCTTTTTTTAAACGTTACAGTAACACTGGCTCGAATAGGCATGATGACTGTAATTTTTTTTTGTTTATTATCGAAAGACCTTACATTTATGTAAACAATCCTCAAAGAATCACTTCATCTGGATCAATACCACCAGAGATATCACAATTTGAAATGCACATTTTTGGACTTGCCCAAAAACGCTCCATACAAAAGTGACAGCGACAGTGACGTCACTCTCGCTGTTTTTGTCCGGAGCGCGTAATAACTTTGTTCGACAGCTATATTAAATATTGCGTTTATGATAATGGTCTCCTAACATTATTCCTTCATAATAGTTTGGGTTACAAAAAAGTGATATTGTTTTACAAAAATTTAACACATATGAAATGGACTTGCCCACCCAAGTTTGCAGGCCTATTGTAGCCTCATTTTGAAACGAATTTCGGTTGTGGTTTTACAATAACATTTGAAATCAATTATTATTTTTGGGGAACATAAAAAAACATGCAAAATCACTCATAGTCATCTACCCTATTGCCAGCGATGTTCACATCCTTTTTTAGTTTCAATCGCGTTTAAACTATCCCGTTCCAATCTGAGTGCTTGATCTCACCTCACGCAACTAAGTCTCACCGTTAACTTGAAATGGCACGAGCGGTTTAAGCTGGACACATCGGGGTTTCTGTGCCGCCCTGCTCCGTAGGACATTAGCGGGCACATTAATGTCAGATGCTTACCTGGTAACATCGTTAAAGACACTTTATCAAAGTTAACAGGGTGACTGCGACATTGATATCTTGTCAAAGATTGAATATCAATGATATATCATTGGTCGTTGTTCCACATAGAACCGTCTAGTCACCAAATTAAGCTAAGGTTAAAGGACGGATAAACATACTTAAGCACTTTTTTTGGTGAATACTTACATGAAATACATCGGAAACACTTGGACCAGTAATAAAAACAGAGATTTCACTCGCGCGTAGGCCTTCGTCTGGTGCAGTAGCCAACTTCTTAAACCATTTCGTCTAATCAATCGTTTCATACATGCTCGTTAATAAAAGTTAACTAGATATTGACTTTGAAATTTAAATTATTGTTTTCGGTCTCTGATAAAGAATCTGAGATAATTCATTTGGCAAATGAATGAAAAATCAACCGTAAATTAACCGATCGAACTCGCACTTTACTACGAATGCGTTTTTATATTCGCTCAACGAAAAGTGCGCTACGAATGTTCCGTTCACTGTAACTGCTACGGTTTAGTTTAGGAATTCAGTCGTAAGCATATAAAGTCATAAATAGACCACGAATTACCTTAACAGGTTCACTGTTAACAAATATATGACAGTTCAAAACCAATTGTTCGCAGACCATACGTTATGTTGACTGTGGACAGTGAACCGGTTGAAAGCGACCGTTCGCCTTTAACACTTATAAATATTAATACTTAAGTACCATAAGTGCTCTTACTATAAATACCATAGGTGTTATCAAGGTTAAAAACATCTTAAAAACTGTCCATTTACGTAAACATTTCCATATCGTCACTGCCATAATCCCTTATATCACACTTTCACTCTCGCCAGACCGGTTCACGGTGTTTTCCTCTATTTCTGTGACCACGTAAGCAAAACATCACTAATTAGAGTAAATATGGCTCATGGTTACCGGTTTTAACCGCGTTGGTTACCGCGGTCTTATCGAATCCTCGCGAAAAAAGGGAAGTAAGAACTAGAAAGGCATAAACGCTACAATCTTTTGTTTGAATAATACATACATAACTGACAACCACACTGTGAGAAATGTGCTGCTTCTCGAAGATTAGGGTTTAAAGAGATTTTTAATTTACAAAATCAACAATTACCAAAATTGTGTTTATTTCTTTCAGGAAACAAAATTGAAGGCTGATTCACGCACCTTGGCGCATAATATAGTTTTTAAGACGGCCCTTCATTGTAAATTGTTTTAAGTAAAGATACAATATATTATCCAAAGACATCAAAAACGCTCTTGGTTCAATCTGATATTAAACGGTGTCGTTTAAAGCGATCATTCTTTAGATTACTTAATTATTTGAATGATGAAATAATTCGCTTGAGTAGCACCACCGTGGATATGATATTTCTTGTAGATGCAATATTTCTTTTAACCATAATATTCAAATGAAAACTACCACAGAGGTAAATCCGGTTAAAAAAAGATACTTAAACAATTTCACTTTCAGCTTTGAATGAAAAAGTGACTCTCTTAATTCTAAATATCACCTAGTTCGCAAAAATATAAATTGATTAGTGTCGGCAGTATATCAATCTGTATGCCTATTTGTACGTTTTTATCGCATAAATCCGGTTTTTATGTTAATCCTTCCGAGAAAATATTTTTGGTTTACGTTTACGATCAATATTTCACTAGTATTTTCCATATTCGAAGAAAGTGATTACATTCATTACGTTAATTCCAATGGCAGGCAATTTGTAAACTAGACGGAGATTGACAAATGGGGTTGTTGTATCTTAATTTGAATCTTGAGTAATTTATAAATATTTATTTGGGAGCGTAGTGAAAAAAACCAACGTTGGAGAACGTCGTGGCCCAGTGGTAACTCTCCGGTGATGGAAAACACCGATATGATACCTAAGCAACCTGGATAACGGCGGTGGGCTCGCCCTCGCCACGTTGGGTTCAAATTCCCTCGGTGAAATGTGGGCTTCTGAATGTTCCGGTCACCATAACGGCATCAATCTGTGTGCCTCTGACTTACCCATTAGGGATGTGATCGTGAGGGTATGCGTTGTAAAAAAGCAGAAAACCCACTTCTTCTTAGAGCAGTAATCACACAACTGATTTAGCGGGACAGGTTCAAATGGACCTGAACGCACTGAAAATCTCGCTCTTATCAGAAAAATACATTATATTCCTATAGTAAAATTATAAATATGTAAAGTTACACCTCATCTCCATCCATCCAAAAACGATGGCCATTTTCGAAAAAGATTTTAGCAAATCAAAAATAAATATTCTCACTTATGAAGTTATGACTGAGGTAAATGCACAATAATATACATTTTAGCAGATGAAATACGGAATGCGTTTACTTTCATTTTAAAATTGAAGGAATGGTACTCGTTGAATTATTTCCCGTAAACAGTTACCGAGGCAATGATATTACGAAATTACGCGCGTACGAATCGAACGGTTATCCGTAATGACAGCTGTCATGTTATAAGTTTGGTATTTTTTTAATCTGCGCAGACTTTAGCTGTTTTTTTAATTCCATGGAATCACACTGCGCATTGTCTGTGAATAGGAATTAAAATAAAAACTGTTTAGCACAATCGGACTACTGAAGCTAGTAGAAATTATAGGTAACGATGTCAGCACTTTCAAATTAGATGATTCGTGCGTTTGTCGGACTGCACACGAAACAGGTGGTTTATTTTCATACTGCTGTTGTCAGGCGATGCATGGTGTGCTGTCAAATATCGATTTTTGTGAGAAAAAAACCCTTCTTTGCTGATTTCCAAGGGAGAGTTAACCGCTAATCTCTATAAAATAAAATGGATTGCTGTTCGTTAGTCTCGCTGAAACTCGGGAATGGCTGAGCCGATTTGGCTAATTTTGGTTTTGAAATCTTTGTAAAGGTCCAAGGAAAGGTTTTAAAGGTGAGTGAACATGAGAAAATGCAAGGAATATAGTGAAAAACAACAATTAAGTTCTCCTTAGCAACCATTTCTACCTGTCAATGATCAATCATTATTATTTATATATTTCTTAAATTGTGCTTCCTCTCTCCTAGCTCTTATGTTGCGTGCCCGACCGGGCCCATAATACTGGCCTCGCCTAAAATGTATCACCTTTTTATAACATTATGGTTTTACAATAAATTATTGAATTGAACGTCTGTCGGGACAGCTGGTTCGAAATGAAATGACCACGAGGTAGTCTTTGGGGCTCTGTTGAAACCATTACGAGCTCCTTGTGTTTGAAGCCTAGCCCCGTTATTCATAAAACCAAAAGCAACGCTGCAGCATTAGTTTACCGATTGACGAGTCTCGTCTCTTAGTCACAAATGTGTACAGCAATAAAAATGAAAGAGACAAAACGTTACGGCAGTTAAAATGATGCTGTAGGGTGTTGCAGACAGCAACGTTTTTGTCACATTTTTTTACAAATAAATTGATTAATTTTTTACAAATAAATCGATCTGCTCTTGTCTTTTTTCATCCTACAAAGTCTCTTTTTTTATAATGTAATGGGGTATAATGGGGTAGTTCATTAGGCTCTGAAACGCTGCGTTCTTACTTAAATTTAAGTGTGGAGGCATCATAATGCTTCAGCGATTTCTCCGTTAAAATTCTCCGGTATTATTCATAATGACTCATAAGGTTAGACGTTGTTTAGACACAATGACTTACCCGTATTTACATATGAAAGGTTATTCGCAGGCGCAATTTTTGCAGTGCAAGAAAGTCGAAAGCCAACTTGCCATCTTACTTGCATACGTAAGTAGGTAGAACCAAGCTTACTGAAGAGTAATGGTTAATATCCTTAGTGAAAGTCATTAATATTTTATTTTCCAATAGGATTTGCATAAAGATGACTTTTTTCTGATATATTTTAATAATTTTATTCATATTTCTGACGACATAAAACTACTTGCGTGATTCATTTCCAACCTGCTATGTTCTAATACATTGACTATCTTTATCTTTTCTTTGATAATTAGTAGATTATTAACCAAGGGGATAAAGCAGTGTCTTCTGTCGCGGGTTTAAGTTCACCCACTAAGACAGCTTTATCACCGAGGAAAATACTCTACTTTTCGTACCATTTGCGAAAAAAATATTTATTATTAAACTTGTTCTATTTTATCACATATAATACTGGCAGGTCATAAATAAAGAATTAAAACTTCTTATTCAAATTAGCGCTCGAAAACCTCGGTAAGTATTCCAAATTTAAATCACATTCTCGCCCTAGGGGATGAATGAAATTCAGTACAATTTTCTTTCCCTGTTTTTAACAGATTAAAAATGACTATTGTTATGTTCTCTTTTTGCGGGCTAGAATGTCACTTTTGGTACGAAAAATATAATACTCGTTAAAAGTTCAAAGCTTTTAGCCTAGAATAAAAACAATATTAAATTTCTGCTTTCCCTGGTAACTGAAGGAGGCTTTAAGCATACCTACAATATTTTGTGGCGCGATTTTTTTGCTATCACAAACTCATGATCAGGCCTGCATATTTCCAGCATTATAAGTCATGTTTTGTGTGGTATTTCAACAGTAGTAAAATAATATTTTGAAACTTGAGTATTTTGCATGGTTCAGTTAAAGGTATTTCGAAACATTTAAATCGTAAAATGGGCAGTAAGGAGATAATAAACAAAATCAATGTGCAAACACAGACCTACTCCTAAAATTATGTTCAGCCGATGAGTACTTACATAAGAAATAAATAATGTAGAGTTGAAGATATGCAAGTTATATGTCATGATTGTACCTACTTATTAAGAGGAAGCTGTATTATTAGTCTATCTGTGAGGAAAGGGGCGATAATAGTATTTGTTCTCTTAAAATACTGCTGAAACGCTTTAAAAAGAACTCTAAGAGCGCCTTTAGCATTTCTACGAACATAACGGTAACACATCAATGTTAGAATACTGTGGACTACTAACAAGCTTCAAAATCGTCTCAATCGACAATAAGACCACTGTCCATAGAATGACCGTTCTATTGCCACAAAAACCCTAAAAGTAAGAGTGAACTGGAATATACACTGACCCTAATGCAGATGATCAGCTAGCTGTTCCTATGTTACTGAGAACTCACACGCGAAGTTTACGGTATACTCACTGAGGTCCCATGACTACCTATAAAGACTACGAACATTCAGGTCGAACAATCGAACATTGGTCTGATAGACCGAGAGCAAAGGTCAGTACGACCATTCGCACACATACTTTCGCACGAAAACTCAAATTGGATTTTAAAATTTCACATTTATTATTTCGATAAGGTGTTATTGACTGGGCGATATACAGAGTCATCTTTTATTAAAGTTTATGGGCCAATCAACGCTCTTTCTTTTATTCGTCGCTGAAAAGTGCAAGTAAGTGCCGAAGTTATCTATTAGCCATTATAAGCTTGGGGAGATCCAGATGGTCGGCTTTAACGACTTTTATTACATGCATAAAATGTGTGTCTAAAAAATTAATTACATATGGCAGAAGCACAGACAGGTTATCATATTTGAACCCAACAACATGCAAACGTTAACTAGACTACACAGACAGGGTTCATGATGAACCATAATTTGTTTGTTTTTTTTTTGTTTTCTCACGATCCTCTACCTGAAGGTTGTCTAGAAGAGATCGCTTCCTCGCGATAAGACCGCCTAAATTGTACATTGGTCTTTGTAATTTAATACAACTGTAATGTTTTTGTGCAATAAAGAATAATAGACGACACTCGAAACATTATTGCAAATATTTGACTTTCGATTAAGATGAAACCAGGGGGGCTAAAACGGTAACATTTTAACATTTCATATTATGAAACATCTAACTGACGTTTCATCTAGGCCGCGGTCCGTTTCGAGTCAAAAGTGAGTAATAGCGCGCTGACGTCGTTCACGTTCATACAATTTATCAATTCGGGATGCGTGTGAGCGCGCTGTTACTCACTTTTGACTCGAAACGGACCGCGGTCTAGATGAAACGTCAGTTAGATGATTCATAATATGAAATGCTAAAATGTTGCTGTTTTAGCCCCCCAGGTTTTTGCAATAGGTCATTTTTATTTTCGCATTAGAAATTATCTTACTAGAAAAACAAAAAAGATAATCTAAGTAAGTTCTTTAAGGGGCTTTGGCTCCCTGGCAGATAGAGTCACAAACCTGATACTACGAAAAACAAAAATAATCCACGTGTTTTAGGAACTATGAGTAGATTGTTTCTGTTTCATAAACCCCACTGAAACATTTAAAGAGTTAGTACCTATAGGCTATTTGGGTTAAAAGTGAAGCTATCGTGAACGAAGTGTACTATTCGGCACAATGGCATCGATTGTAACACTCCGCCAACTTTCATGTTCATCTCACATTCGACACTAAGAACTGGGGCATCAAACCTAATAATAAATTTCTAAGATGGGATAACTCACTTGTTTTGTACGCGACTGTTTGTCATGGCAATTTTCTATTGATGTGATGTCACATATTGATATGAGGTCCCTAACCTAACCATAAAGTTATAGAGAGATAGGTATGGTATAGCATACTTACACAATAAAAGTAAAATGGACGCATATAGGCCGTTTATTTATGTTCACAATTTAGACAAAATTCAATTCCTCGCAAACAAAAGCAAATGAACTTATATGAATTAACATCTAAAAATATGAAACCTTTAGAGCTTCACACGGGTGCAATGTTATGTTATGTTAAACCTTCCTTTTTAATCACTCTATTTATGAAAAAACCGCATCAAAATCCGTTGCGTAGTTTTAAAGATTTAAGTGAACATGGAGACAGAAAAAGCGACTTTGTTATATGATAACGTAGTGATTTGTTTTTGGTACAGTTTGTGATAATGTCTATAATAAGCTTTTTCTTACTTCACATTAACAAACAGCTTGCTATTGCATTTTGCAAGCTTGAGTACGAATATTTGTAGTAACTGATGCTTCAAAAGTACAAACATACGGAATAGGTTTTGTAATATTTAAAACAACCTATCTAATCCGTATTGCGTACGTATTTCAATTATTTGCTATTAAGCAGGTATTGCACCTGTAAAGTGAGATGAAAGTAAGCGTATGTGGACATAGGTTAGATTTTGTAAGTTAGGGTTAGTGAATGGGATTTTGTAATACTTGGTGCTAGCTACACACTGGAGACTCCGTAAACACCAAGCGACTCTAAGCATCCCGGCACACGGGCAACAAAACGCCGCCACCCAATGGTATTATAATAAAAATACGTAGATACCCAGGTTACTTGTGCTAAAAAAGTGGCACCCGAATTCAGGACTTTTGACCACCTGAGCAAAGCATTGACAGTTTGAGACAACACTGCGCAACATGACTGTATCCGTCTTGTTTACATTCTAGTGAATAATCAAGCTATCTTGTACAGTCGGGGAACGAAAGGGTTGACCAGTTTTCAAATAAACTCATTTACGCGTTGCAGGCACATGTTACCTTTTTAAACTGTGCAACAGGCTAGAGTGTTGTGTCGAAAAGTAGGCTTTATTGTTTGACAATAAAATTAAAATGCGATAGACGTATGTTCCTTCATGATTGACAGTTTGATCTTGCCATTACGCTGCAGTGTCAGGTTTGATAAATCGAATTATTACATCCTCACAATGATTAAGACTACAAATGTGAATAATGTGAACACACATCACTGTCATCATGGAGCAAGCAAAAACAGATCTTAGGGTGGTCTACCCTTTCATTCCCCGACTGTACCCACGGTCATATCATAGGTACGTACGCCAGGGGTAAATTTTTGACTTCGTGTCCTCCTCCTCTTTTAAATATTACATTCCTTTCGTTGGTAGCATGTGGCGTCTACCGACGTCACCGTGTTTGTTTTGTACAATCAGAACTTGTATAGTCAGCGCCAATGGTACACAATTAGTATGTACAGTCTGCATCAAAATGATGTTGCTTACAGAATGGTCAAAAAGGTATGGTCGGATTGACAAAAGCAATTGTATTACCGCAATGACAGAGTGGTTTGTCGTTTGAAGCGTCATTCAAATTTAAAACAAGTGAAATACAATTTTAATGCTGTAGTGATGAGGTTGCTTCTCTCAAATACTTCATCATTTTGATGCTGACTGTATTTCGTCATAGTAGCTAATCTAACAGTTTGTTAACTCTAACTTTAACAACTGGCACCAAGTTAATTGTAATATACATTACAGAGGCATTCACATCATCCTTTACAAAAATGCTACTGACTGAAATGACCTCTTTTGCAACTTTTTTGTCCTTATTTTACTGTTATTTTGTTGACCTGATGGTCAAGGTCGCGGGAAGCCGCTGGATGTGGACAGCGCAGGACCAATCGTTGTGGAGATTCTTGGCGGAGGCCTATGTCCAGCTGTGGGCGTCGTTTGAATTGTATAACTGTATTTGTACTTAATAAAATTGTAATTTACTAACGGATTATTGTACAGAACATATTGAAAAGAGTAACTACTGAGTTTCTTGCCGGTTCTTCTCAGTACAGAAATAACTTTCCGACACCGGTGGTTGAGTCACGTTATGTTTGTATACTGTATATTTATTCATTATTTCTATTATAGTATTTGAGTCTACTATTAAGTGTATTTTTGTTTGTTTGATTAAGTTTTTGACGATTTGAAAGCACTTGTAACAGGTCTATTTAAATAAAGATATTTCTGATGCTGATTCTGGTTCGTACGGCTGACGTGATGAAAATGATGATGATATTAAGGTTGATATAAACGCCTCTGTACTATATACTGTACTGTACTGTGCGCATGTGCTGAATTACTGAACAAACTGCTTTCAGTTTCTTCTGTCAAAGCATATTAAAATTTATTCGTTGTTAATACAGTTTAAAAATGCACGAATATTTTTACAAGTGCAGATTATTTTTAGACCTTTCTAAAAACTAATTAGGGACGCGTAATAATGATCATTAAATAAAAAAATACCTATTTGTGATAATAATAATTGAAAATAAATATATCTTTTACGTAATTCTCAACTTTCTCTGTAATTTAATTACCGTGTAAACTTACGTGTAAAACACAGTTTCCTGATAATAAATAAATCTATTAGATCGTTTTCTAGTGATGTTCACAACTAATCAGTATTTTGTTTAACATTTTGTCATACAAGGAAAATTCGAATTTGTTCTATTGAGTAAATAGCAGAGAATGCTTTTTTGGCATTAAGTCCGCTTTTAAATAATAAGTCCGATTTTAAATAATAAATTAATGGCAACAATTGATTTCGTTCCCCGGGTCTTGAAGCTTACAGTTTTCTTTCTGTGAGGTAGGTCATACGCATACCGCACTGAAATCGAGTACTTAATCACAATAATGGATCATTCGAATTGCCTTCATCACCACGGCCCGCAAATGCTGGTTGGTGATGATCACACCCATCCGGAAAATACAAAAACCCATTTTACCCCAATTCGGAATTGAATCCACAGACTTTAAGCCTAACCTCTCGGCAACCAAAGCATGAATGTGTTGTCATGGCTAAATTTTATTTGTCATGGAGAAATGCGTCGTCATAATGCAAGATTTCAAGGTATTAACCCACTTATTTCGAGGGCACTGAGGCTGAGAAGATGAGAGGTAGCCAGGTGGAGATGACAGCACGTGGTAGCTGCAATGTAATGCTGATTAATTATGTTTATTGTTTTAATGCACAGAGGGTGGTCTTAATGCTCAAAACATTATTTACTAGTTTAACACTGAGCGAAACTCAAAATGCAGTCTCTAGTTGGCGATAGAAAGATGGTAAAGGTTTTACGATTATTGACTTGTATCTTACAAGTAACAACAAAATAAATTATGGATATTAATTAGTAAAATCGTGAAATATCCCAAAGACTTAACTCTTCGGATGGCCAAACTGAAGCGCTTTTCTAACAGTATAATTTACTTACTAAATTTTTTAAACTTGGCTGTGTGAAATTTTGAGGTATCAGGTAAAACAGTTCCAGTAGTGCACGTGACTTCAGAAAAAGTGTTTATACCTAGATACCACCATAGTTGTGATAATAGTTTGTGCGTTTATTCGCCGTTAAGCTGTTCTTTTTTGACTGTAGTATTAAAGTTCAGTTTATCCTGAATCATTGTATTAGTGTGAGTCTTGTTGGTGACCTAATAAGTGAATAAAGTAGTGGCCACACTATCCACTAACTATAACAAAAACTTTAGTATACATATTAGAAGCTGAAAGTAACCGTTAAAATACAGAAGGTGCCTAATTTCACCAGAAGTCTTACAACACGTTCCTCCGTAATCAATTAGTCATATTTCCTCTACTCAATAATCATTGTAACTGTGTTTGTATATAAAAAAGTGACTGCTGGCAAGTTTTTCGGTTGCCATGACTTACACAAAATGTCTGTATTGGCACAGTATAAACCATACAGTAGGCTATCTAAGGCCGCCCACCGAGTTATTAGCCTAGCGTGCACACAGACACGCGGCACAGCCCACCCGTACTGCCGAATCCCTATGCCTCCCTATTTTATGCTAGCGTGTGCGTGAAATTGCGTGTGCGGGATATCGCGACACGGCGCGCGACGCGCACGCACACATTCAAACCGAGAGTGGCACGTTTGTATGTAGATGTTCTACTGTATGGTTTATACTGTGGTATTGGTCTTGGTGTTCACAAAGTACCTACAATACGTACGTATGTACACACTGCTCTCTCTCGGAGGCGCAGGCGCCGGTTTCTCGTCCGCCCGTGTGCGCAAGATTATGGTTGTTAGCTAAAATTGCTCGCATTACCCCAATGTAGCTCGCCTTAAAGTTGCATTAACTTAAATATGTTGTATTTATTTCTGTGATTGCATGCTCTTCATCAGGGGTTAAGTTAACCCTCGTTGAACGCAGTTAGATGGACAGTAATTTGAAATAGTCAGGCTAGGAAACAATCTTCGGACGTGTAACAACTTAGTTGTATCCTAAGCTTTTCTTCTTGACAAACGAGCTTTTCTAATATTATAATCGTATCAAAAATATATTTGTATCTGAGTGTTCATCATCCACCCCCATAGACCACAACCGGCTATTAAAAACATATTCAAACAGAGAATATCTAGACAGAAAACAAATAGGAATGTTCGTCACACAAGTGATCGGCTGGGATCGAATCCACAACCTTCATCGCCATAGCAGCAGGACCTTTCGCAAAAAGGCCAGTTAAGACAAGTAGGTATTAAAAGTAGTGATTTTGTCCGATTGGATTATATCTCTCAAATTATTTATTCATAAAAGCAAAATCCGTTAGTACTGCAAATGACATTTAATGTTCACGCCTTATTATCTGTATAGAAAATAATGAAATTAAACAAAGTTTTAAAGGAGTTGGTAAACCAAATTGCTGTTTAATACTAATGATTGAGAAAAAGGTCATATAAAAAAGAGATTGCAAGACCGTTGTTAGTGAATGGATAAAGACTTAAATTTATTTTTGATAGTATTTTATAGCAACTTGTGGACAGGGGTTTCATTATCGTCTTTACATTATTAGTTTACAAACAAACTTTAACGAACTAATTCTGTTTTTAAAATGAATTTTGGTTAAGATGAAACAAGGTTTTGCTGTGCAACAAACAGTTCAATCTACTGAGTTTACTACTATCAATTATTGAGCGTGGATTTGTGTAAATACTTTTAAGTATTACTTAAAAAACTGTAACTCTCAGTTTCATTGACCTGAATTTCAGGATTCAAATAACTCAAGTGTCGCGTCGTCGTGGTACGATAAAAGAGGTTGAACGTAAATCAATCTAGTTACGATATAAACCATACTACATAACCTACTACTTATTCTGTGTTGCAACTAATGAACATAATAACATCACAACAAAGACATTAGTCCAAACGGACATGTAGAAAAGACATCTGTAACAGTTTCCTAGCATTACTCCCACATTTCACGACAATCTGCCCACGCAGGGCTGTCGGGACTAACTAATCTTAGTTTCGATCTAGCAAGTTCTACTGACAAGTCACCTCTGACAAGGGGAGTTGGAGCTTAGGGTCTGCATCTTGGATATTTCGAAAGAAAGCATGGTCGTTTTCTTATTTTTGTTGACAACGGTGCTGGGTGAAAAGAAGACGATCTGGCCGGATGTTGCCACCTTATGACTGACTAAACATAACCTGAGGTATGTGACTATGATGCGCCCCTAGGCTCAAAGGCACCCTGCAGATGGTAATTCTGTCAACACCATTCAAGGCTGAACTGCAGTAGTCTTACAGAGAGGCAAGAAAAGGCAGTATGTCGTTGAACTAACCCTAAATCTGAAAGACTACCTTTAAAAAGAAGTTTTCTGGTATTTTCAGAGTTCTTATACAGCAGCGAGCTACAACAGCAGCCTTGCCCCAGCCCAGCCCATCTTTAAATGTGGCACAGCTCAACGCCTAAGTTGGTAAAAATAAAGAAAAACTCTTAAATTTTATCATTCATTCGAAAGGATATGATTAATTAAACACATTAACCATTTAATTTCTGCTAGAGCTTTAGAAAACCTAGGTACCTTACTTAGGTGACTTACCGCCGCACTCAGAGACGTTAATTAACGTTAATGGTTCATTATAGTCAAAGTTCCATTTTTGAAAAGAGACTTTATAACAAATTGCATAAAGAACTTTTAAGAATGTTAAATTACCGGTTACCAATTCAACAAGACGTGTGTTAACTAGTGAATTCCCGTGGAAACCTAGCCTAAGCCGTGTTTTTCTTTTAAGGGAAGAAAATTCGTTGGCAACCCTACACAAACTCTGAGATAGTCCGATATCTAGCGGAAAGTATTAATTTCCCGGCGATCTAGAAAGTCACTGGACACGACACGCCGGCATCTATACACAACTACTGTTCTATACTCTTCGATACATTAAGCACTGAACCAATTCCTTACGCTTTACTATATTTACGCGGATCTATACACCACGATGTAACTAACTTCCTTATACATTTGTTCTATCGATGCGTAGATCGTAAATGTTTCAGGCTATTAGGTAGGTACTCTTCGACGCATTACCATCCAAAATTTGACTTTTTTCACAACATTGTTTTACAAGCTTCTTACATAAGAATTTCATAGCTTTCGGTACCTATAACCGTATCGAAAGTGATATTCGATTTTCTTATCGTGCTAGTTATCCACTCTCATTTTCTCTCGTACAATGAAATTCCTGCTAACTCGACCTCTAACCCCAACTTTCGCTGACGTTACCACAAAAGAAACGACAATAAAACTTCCGCTTCGTCACTCTGAACTTGAAAAAATTGGAACGCAGCGTACAGCGAACGCATCCAATCCTTGACCGCGCTCCCGCCAAAACTGCTGTCATAATGACAATGACAACTACGTGACTTGCGCGCCAACATGGAAATAACCTAACTAATATCAAGTGAATTCAATTCCACTCACACAATTGGAACTTATTTGAACAATCATTATGCTTTTTAGCAATTTTAATGAGCGCAACCGTTGTTTCAATTTGTCTAACGAGAGAGATGTGGAAGATTTTACCTTTTAAGTAAAAGTTACTGAAGTAAACATTACAATCGTACGAGATGGACGTAGCGGTCATGGTCTAACACTTCCAGATCCGTGGAGAAATTAGAAACGATTATGCGATAAAAACTCATTTAAATCCAAATTTGTAACACATTATATAAAATAAGTACGCATAATTACATTACAATCTATGTTTAGCCTTGCGTTGTGAGATGGAGTTACTTCGGTCTAATTATTTAACGGTGAATAGGCTTGTTAAAAATAATTTGTTACACACTAACCTAGTACGCTATTCGATACGAAGCGCTTAGGAAATTGTTGAAAATATGTGTAATAAGTGGGCCATCGCGTGCAAGAGGATGTTACATTTAAGCATTCGGTGGGGGACCATTTTTGTTTAGCATAAGCTACTTAAACGCCTCGGTGGTTCGGCGAATGCTAAGATAGCATCTTTGCTTGCAAACCATACGTTTTTTTATAATATGCATCTTAGGGGTTAAAATATGTCTTTTTTATGCAAAATATATCAGTGTGTAAGAAATATACATTAGCGGTCACCTTAGCTTTTTTATTTAATTAATAATCGTGTTCAAGAAAACTTCATACGCATTTCAATGTTTTACAAGTGTAACATGATTATCTACAATAATCGATAAATATATATGTAATTACATGGTGTTTTCTCGAACGGACAGCTATCAATAAAATATTAAACATCCAAAACATAACACACTCGTCGTACAAATGTTTGAATGCTTTCTCTATCCCAACTGCAAATCCGTACGTTAGGTACTTCGAAATAATATTTAATCTATTAACATCTATTGACCCAGACATCGATGAAAAAGGTAACTGTCAAATACGTACTGCTGTATTGAAAGCACAAGTCATTTTATGAAAGTATGCTACCGTGGCATTGAACATATACGAATGTTCATTCTTGGTCATATTCACACATGATGTGATCGTAACGCTTGCAATAGTATGAGGCCTTATTAATTTTATTAAGTACTGGCAATACACAATTCTCAAAAGTTACAATCGATCACCCTATATAACAACGCCGACATAAAGGTATCATTGAAATATAAACTCGACTGCTACACGCATAAGGTATGAAGTAAACTGAGCTGAATATGCGTGTGACATGTCAAGTGTTTCCATTTCAACAGCTAGTATCAACTTAGCACCTTATATCAGCGTACTATTGCTCATTTTCTCGCTGTTGACTTGACGCTTCACGTGTGGCCCACTGTACATGTACAACACTTTTATCGCAAATCATCATCTGTTATTACAAATATGGGAATATCACCCATTAGTGAAATATTTGTGACTCTCTTGGAAATTTGGCAGGTCTTCATCAAAACTATTGATTGGGTTTGACCAAAAAATTGTAATGATGCTAAAATGATAGAGTCGTAATTCAAAATCAAATAAACAGCCATTTTTAATTGTGTTGTGATTGCTCTTCTTGAATAGCCTACATATTATTTGAACACTCTGTACGCTCATAACATAAGTTTGATGATGTATGTTCTTTGGGCTAGTTACTATCGTTAAGAATTCAATATCCCTACTTGGTCTTAAGTACTAAATCTACGACGTATATGGATTCTACATACAAACGTCGGTATTTAATTTCAATAGCACATTAAAGTATGTGTCATCTTCTAATACACACATTAACAAAACCACTCAATAAAATCCCGCTTCTTCAGTAAACTCCATGAAATTCTATACATCCGACAGTGAGAGTAGATACAGTCGTCGCCAAGCGTAACACAGTTGAAAAATGACCTCTCTCCCATTGGGATAAAGTGGCACTAACTGTCAAAGTTTGAGCTATGGTTGACTGTCACACGCACCATACTGTTTGTAGACATAGCGTATGTGGCCGTGTTTCGCAAACGAAAATGACATTTGGTGCTTAGAAATAAGACCCAATTCGCTACTTACGAGAAGTGTACTATAACTTACTAAAGTAGGGCGTGATTTACAGAAGTAAGCACGTTACTGATTCGAATTTGTTGCTTGTGACCATTTTTTGGCCTAAACAGACTCTACATGTAAATTAAGTATGACTATTCGTCTATACGGATACAATGATTAGCTAAGTTTGGGCCAAGCAAGTTGCTGTGTGGTAGTGATGCTGACTATGTGCTAAATACCTACTGGTCTTATTGGGCTAATTACCTTCAGGATGTTAACTTTAGGCAAAGTTAAGTTAACGTGGCATAAAAAAGTAGAGAAAAACAGTTGATGAATCTGCTATGTGGAAATAAAGCTATGTGATGTGGACTAGGGAACAATGACAAAAAAAAACTGATCTTTGATTCAAAGAAACTGTATCTTTACAGGATAATATGAGAAAGAAACAAAAAAAATTACACAGGTTGGGTAACTCTAATCTAAATCTAATCTCTTCCTTCAAAATACAGGAATTTTACTACCAACTCTTTCAGTCCAAGATCCCGCGTTGATCTGTAACTATCCTACTAATATTATAAATCCCTTCGATCTCGTCATCGCTTATCATCAAGCGGGACTGAGGTCAAACGCAAACACATTTTATTTAAATAAAAAAAAATACGAAAGTTTGTATGTGTAGATGTGCCGTGTTGCTCTCTCACGTAAAAACTACTGGATGGATTTTAATGAAACTTTACAATAATATAGCTTGAATAGCACATAGGCTAAAATTTATAAATAAATATTACTTTTTGTTTTTCAACTTAAACCCACGCGGGTGAAGTCGCAGGCAGCCACTAGTGATAAATATAGCTCACTAAGATCTCACTACATAGCATGGCTTCTAATATAGCATAGTGCCCAGCCGGTACAGTGCATATTAACAATCATTAGATTTCCGAATACAAACGAATTAATTCCAATGTCCATTAATCAAGTAAAGTAAAGTAAAAAAATAATTCAGTCATGTAAGCTTATAACAAGCATTTATTATTCACTAGCGGCCGCCCGCGACTCCGTCTGCGTGGACTTAGGTTAAAAAAATGTAATATACCTTTATAAATTGTAGCCTATGTCCTGTTCCGATGCATAAACTGTATGATTGTAAAGTTTCATTAAAAACCATCCAGTAGTTTTTACGTGAAAGAGCAACACGGCACATACATTCATCCACACATACAAACTTTCGCATTTATAGTATATGTAGGATATAATCAGGTTGGCTGTCTACAAAATAAAACAATTGATAACCAGTTGTTGACAGACCTAACTTCTCCCGTTTTCCTAACATTTCCCTTCACTGCTCTGCTCCTATTGGTCGTGATGAAAAGTATACTGTAACTTGCAGAAGAGTATGAAGAGTAATTGTGCCAAATTTCGTGAAAATCCGTCGAGTAGTTTTTGTTTCTATAACGAACATACAGCGGACAGACAGACAGACAAAAATTTTACTGATTGCATTATTGGCATCAGTAACGATCCCTAATCACCCAGTTATTTTTTAAATATATTTCATGTACAGAATTGGCCTCTCTACAGATTTATTATAAGTATAGATGACACGTCAAGACAAAAAAATTAAAACATCTAAATGAACAAAGTGACTCTACCACCTGTTCGGAAGTTGCTTCTATCGAGAAGATCCGGCAAGAAACTCGGTGTTATTTTTTTCAATCTTTTTTGATTACAATAATTTAGGTTACATAAGAAGTAAAGACAAGACAAAAATCATTATCAGAATTTTAATCCAAAATGTACTGTATACAAACGTGCATGATAGTGACAAAGAATACGAAGTCGAAGTTATCCGAATGTCTGTAATATAAAACAACAGGCTTTATACGTCCAGCCCACTGCTGGGCCCTAGCCTCAGATCATATACGGAGTGGCGCCACCCATATACCGACACGTGGGCTCATTGCAGATTGTTCAGGGTTAATGATAAACCTCGCTGTGATAATGATGTGAAATATAACCCCTCGCTCCAGCCTGTCGTTAAGCCTACTTCACGACTGACATCTAGCAACGTCAGCCGGAACTAACTGCTGTGTTTCTTGACCCATCCCATTTCCGATAATGCGTTCTTTACAACGGCGATCGTTGCCAATCCATCATCACATCGACCACAAGCACCATAAGATAGTCAAAATTTCCGCGCCCGCGCAGACTGCCTAACCATGTTTTGTTACAATCCGCGCTCAAATTACTTACGATGTTATCGTCCAAACTTGATAGGCGTAACTCGTTTTTGTAATAAAAACAATTATGTAGGTACGTGCATTTCTCCAGAGCGGAGTGAGCGGGTAACTTTCGGATTGCGTTTCGATCTTTACTCGGCCGCTGATGCGCCATCAACATTCATACATAAATTAATTTGCGCGAAGCCGCGGCGGCACGCGTCACTTTTTTCATCTTATTTGAACACATTTTAAAGAGATCATGCCGCGTTAGTCTTTTGTCTGTGATGAAGAACTTCCAGTGCAGGAACGACTGAATATAAATGGTTCAATCTGGTCAGTTGCTACAGCTTTGCGCCCCTGTGGGAGGACTGGGGTTCAGAAACAAAGAAACTTTCATAGCACCTTCTGGGTATGGAAGTGTCGTCCAAGCTAAACTTCGGCCAGTACATTGAATCTGCTGCTAAGAAGCTTCGTATCCTGTCCAGGCAATGCTACTTCAGCTATACAAAGCGCAAATTCGTCCGTAGTAGGTACTGCATGCTGTCGCCTCTGGGATGGATCCGCCAAGTACCAACTGGCCGCTTTAGACTCTATGGAGAGGTGTGATTGTGGTGGCCGCTGACATCACAGAAAAGCTACAAGACCTCGAGCTCCGGAGGGTGTCCTATTTCATCATTTACGATTGGGTGAGATTGCAGTCAAAAGCGCGCCCAACCAAGTTATCAAAAACAAAAGTTGTCCCCTCAACTCACAATGCTACCAGCATGCTCGCCATGAATTTACCGCTAAGCCAAACTAAGATGCTAGCTGGAACATGGGTCATCAAAACATACGCTCACAACTTTATCCCGAATGAAAAGGTAAAAACATTTAGAGCTGCGGTGCCACCACGATATTCAATGATGATGTCTAAGACGTTTTTCCTATATGTCTAAGAAATTCAAGTTATTGAAAATTTTAAGGATTTTCCCGTGCAGAAAGCTTATTCCATAAGTTTGTTGCTAAAATTTGCTGGTAGTTAATTGTATCAGCTCTTTGCAAAATCAGAATTTGTTAAAACCATATTTTACATAAATTTATCATTTACAAACTGCAAAAATATAGCTTGTATCCAAGGCCACAGCGGCAGCGTTTATAACCAAAACAGCAATAAATTACTTATACAAATTGACTCGGCTAGAGAAAATTCTTCTCGCTTGTAAAGCGCTGGGCGCCAAATTTTTAATGCATAAAACATTATTTTTATATGATTTATGTATTTCTATCTATAATTTGGTTACTTATACAAACAAGATCATCATGACGACGCACCAACATATACTATTTTTGTTACGAAATTATGAAAGTGGAGCCTCGGAGACAATTACGCGCAACACTGAGAAACATTTGGGACTAATAACGTACGACATTGTCCCTGAAAACCTTACATGTAGTTGATGAGTTCATGTTAATGTTGCAAAAAAATAACCAAGAGTGTATTTGAGCCTTAATAAAGCTTTCTTTGATATAACACAAAAGATACTTTGTTGTATACAAAAACAAATTTTTTTCTTAATGAGGTGATTTAAATGGTAAAATTTAGAGGTTGCCATGACAAGATATCTTAGAATAATTAACTACGATATTTTCAGGAAATTGTTGTCTAGAGTTGCCTAGAAAGAGAGATAGTATAACAAAACATGTATCCGAATGCTCTCCAAATGTTATTTATAAGTAAACGTCTCAACAAAACCTGGTTTTGTGTTCAAGATCACTGCTGCTACTAACGAAAACAAGGACTTGGTCATAATTTATGAACCTACCTTTACGAAATCAATCGAACATTTAAAAGGTATTTAAAGCAATTAATTACAAAACACCGGAATACATGTGTTCGAAATGTGTTCGATTAAATGAAATTAAGATATTCAACATGAGTACAAGACAGTCCGAGGCTCGAGTTGAGAAAGTACCTATCATTAACAAATTGAAGAGAAAGATATATCAAACACTAATAAGTTAATATTAACCTTGCACACTTTTAAATTCATTGATTTATTACTCAAATTAACGTTACCGACGGAAGTAATTGACCGTTTTATATTGGTATTAAATGAATACTGTAAAAAAAAGACAAACGCCACTCAAAACACCAGAAAGTCATTGGAGTAAGTACTACTTACTTGATATTAAAGATGGAATCTGGGACACTGGCGAGCGCGGTACGTTTTACTGAGTTTTATAAAACTTTATTCATTTTTGGTGGTACTAAAAGTGAAAACTTGCTAAGCTAAAGTTACTTTGATACCTACTCGTTACTCTTGAGATACAAGTAGCATTAGGTAGGTTTCCTAAATGACATAAGTTAGAAATTGTATTAGATGATAAATAGCCGCTGTAAAACAGGGTCCATTTATCATTGATCCAAGTCAATGATGCTGGATAGAAACTCGCCAAGTCACTCGCTATTTTATAAAATCATTAGATATATCCTTTCCCAGAGAATTTTTTACGTCCTTTACTTTTGTGATTCCCGATTGTGAACACAATCTTCGCAACGGATCCTCGCTCATCTCTGGTGGAAACGCAGCCATCACGGACGTAAAAGAAAGACGGACAGAACATCACACCAAAAAAATGAGAAGCAAGCAAGGTGCTACAATTTTGTTTGACAACACAGCTGATAATATGCTTCACTCATGATTAGACAAGATGACGTCCGTCTTTCTTTTACGTCCGTTGCAGCCATGTGGTTTTTCAGACATCCTTAAACTGAGAAAACCGCTCATTAATAACTACAATTCCCAATGATTGTTGTTTTTCATGAAAAAAAAATATGAGATGAGTCATTTAATTAATTTAATTTACAAATTAAATTCTAAATTAAATTAAACTAGGGGAAGGCCTAGACGAACGTTTCTTGGACAAATTCAAGATGGTCTCAGAAAGGGTCAGGTCAGGAGTACCTTTAACCGACGAGCATGTATGAAAGGACTCATGAAAGTAGAGGAGGCGCAAGGTGTGTGCCAGGATCGTAGCAAGTGGAAAGAAGTGGTATCTGCCTACCCCGTTGGGAAAGAGGCGAGATGGTATGTATGTATGTTTGTATTAAATTCTAGAAATATGGCGTTGTTTCAGACGTTCTCAATAATAATCAAACACTTAATCCGTAATGGCTGACAGAGCACAAACACTTAGACAAAGCAATTAGTGCGTTTCAGCTAGCCTTCGATTAGCAGGCAACTATTATTCGAAGTTGTAGTAAACAGTTAGATATTTTTTATAAGCGTTATTTAACCGTTCGATAATTCGATCATAATACGAACAGCAAAAAAGAGAATAAACAACATCAGTTTACTTAACTACCGAAAACTACAACTTGAGTCTCAACAAGAAGTTAATTTTAGGAAAACCAGTAAAAGCGATCTTTAGTAAGATGATAATGCATTCATTATCTCTTGATTTTTGATTTGATTTAATTCAAGAAGTGAATGAATAGAACGTTGTGCTTGTACCAGTGATACCTTAGACCATTTCATTACTTAAAGCCCATATTATATGCTCAAGTGACGCATTCATTGAATTAGACGTCATATCATAGAATAGAAAATGTAGCTTTAGGCATACTTTGTACAGTCAACGGCACATCACGCGACCCATTTCCGTTTTTCATCTTGCTCTTGTCTAATGACATTTATATGCAATAAAGTTAGGAGGACTGGCCAGAACTAGGTAGCCTGATAACCCGTTGACCGTACACAGATTGCTACAGAGAGAATCAAGCCGCCCGAAATACCGGCCGATTGTAGGGTGGTAATACTTTTGGATTTTACATTAAAAGTGAAACATTTTGAGTTCTATTTTAATAATGCAAATTGCCTGATTGTAACAAACTATACATAGGAATCTTCAATCTTGATTTTCTATTCCACGATATGATTATCTAGTCAATGAGTGCTTCAATGCCTCTGATTTTGGCCTTCTGTAAAACACAATAACTTCGCGACTGTGATCCTTTCAGTAAAAAGAACTAAGCCACTTAAGATTCTAAACTCATTTCCATACAAATGAGGGAGAGTACTAAATCCAGGTGAAGCTGATATGAGCGTACTCACTCTTCTGATAGAATATCGAGATGTGAAATGATGTTAGTGAGAATCGAGTGAGATTGTGTTCCAATGCTCACTTTGACGTTAAAAAGATATCAACGCGTGTTTTGTGAATAAAAAACCATTTTGTAAATTCCGTTTTTCTTGTAACTTACATAGTTATCTTGACTTGTCTAAAAGTATTGTCATTTTTGTGAATACCTAATTACTTACCTATTTATGTTTAGGTAAGAACGGACATTCGTTCATAATATTTTCGCTTCAATTTTATTCAGTTCAGCTCAAAATTGTGCTAAATTTCCAAAATGACGAAAACAAAATTATGGTTTCTTTTAGATTCAGGTCCATTAACGTTATCTGGTTCGACCCACCAATGTAAGTAACGTTACACACACTGGTTCGCAACGTTAAACTTGTGAAGTGTTCTTGTGCGATATTTAACTTTACTTTTTTACTCGTTACATAAAATGATGATTCTGTTGAAACTCGGCCCTCATTTAATCTAGATTGAAGAAATATTTCAATGTTCATTTTTAGCTATTTACAAAGTAACGCAAAATTGCGAAAATTCGTCCCAAATATCTCAGAATCAACACCATACTAATTGACTCTTCTTAGTTATATAACTGAATAGAAGCTAAATCTTAATATAAACAATTAAGGCTTAATAAAGACGTTTGAATTAATGTGCAAAGATACAATCTCAAGTTTAATAATTGGAGAAAATTATGAACGTACAAATTTAAGATGACTAATGAAATTAGTCTCTGTCAAACGTTGCTGCGGATGCTAGAGACGACTATCGCTTTCGTTAGTTTTGTATAGACATTTTATGCGAAGTTGCTGTAAATAATATGATACTATGTAAACCCGTAGACAGAGATAAAACAGCAGTATTTATAGTGAAGTCAGGTGCTTGCTGAAACAAACTCTTTTCAGATGATTTCACCATTCCTCCCAAGAAGTCAAAAATATTGTGGCTTGCGGAAAATGCTGGTTATATTCCCGCCTGATACCTAGATGAAGTTCATGTTGAACAAGGATAGTTAAAAAAATATTAACTTACCTTTTGATAAGTAAAAAGTTTAACTCACCATAATAAAATCCGTAAGTATGCCGCGGAGCAGTGCGAAATCCGAGTATTGATAAAGCTGTAAAATCAGACAAACAATAAAACGGAAAACTCGTTTAAAACAAACTTAAATCATCAGTCACGATTTATTTGTCAACACTGGCACATCACTATTTCGGATCGCGCGCGGATTTAAAAACTTTTAGTTATTAGGCGTTTGTTTTTTGTTTCAGCGTGGCAGTGGTCGGGATGGCGTGCATTGGGTGCGCCGGACTGTGGTCAACTGCCCGCGGGAGCCGGGCTGCGCGCGCGCCGATAGCACACGCATGCGCATACTGTACGGCACATCTCACCGCGGCGGACGACGTAGCGGTCAACTTGGATGGAGTTAACCGCGGCCACACATGACTGGCTTTTGGAGATGCTGCGCTGGAAGGTTTTTTCCTGCCGACATGCCACTCACTTACTTAACGATGGAGCCCAGGGAATACTTTATGGAGGGAAGGATATTCGATTGAATCAGAAATGAGCAACTTAGGCAAATTTATAACGTTACCTACTAAGCCAAATTGAGAAGAAATCTAAGAAACTTTTTTTGTAGTTTACCAAACGCAATTGTAATGTACTACTACTAATGTGATAAGGTGGCTTTCTCTTTCATGTAACGCACACATCATTTGAAGCTGATTGTACTCACTGATTGGTAAATCCCTAGACTTTTAAAAATATCAGTGAACATTGTAGAATATGGTGAAACCTCGGTTTCCTATTTTGGGGCATGCAGAATGCAGATAATCTTTTCAAAGCTTCCAATCCGTGAGAGAGTGTAAGCTCCATCAGTTAAACGAGGTTTGATCATATTTGGAGCCACATCCGACACAAATTTATTGGTTTGTCAGATTTCCGTTCAAATTGTAGATCCAAACTGAGGACAAGACTTAATCGTAGCGGTATGGTGAACTGAATGTTATTATTAAAGACAAGGTTTAATTTTTAGCGCGATCTGACAATTTCCACTGTCAACATTTCCTAGCAAACATCGACTAATTCTAAAGATGAGTCCACCCTGGAACTCCCAACGTTCACTAAATCTCCCTCGAGATCGTATTGTGTCTTGGGACACAAAACCATCACTGTCTTAGATCATACGTAGTTTCTCTACACAAACAAAATCAATGTCATAAACTTTCACTGTGCGGAAATCTAATTTTTAACTGTAACGATAGGCCTCATGGCCTGCGTGATATGTGATCTGAGATGTGACACAGGCTTTCACTCTTGTTTACTACATTTTGTACTACGCGAAAAAAATGTGTAGCGTAGACTTGAATTATGACAACTCAAAACACAACACACATTATTGAATATCACACTCCTATTTCATTAGCTCTTCTGCTTTTTAAGGCCTTATGAAACTAAGTGAATTTTGTTTGAGAATCCAGAGTAGACCACCCAGAGGGCGATTCAGAAAGACGTTGTTGAACGTTAGCGTAATTTTCTCCAAAATTTAGTAAATTGCTCGTTCAGCGGAAGCTTTTTTTAACATGTATGAGCTAATGGCTTCAATTATGTATTAAAAAAACAACATTAAATGGCATTAAAATTAAAAGAAATTTGCCAAATCGTTTGGTGATGTGACGCCCTTCTGAATCGCCCTCTAGCTATGCTATTCCGGCGGACGCCAAAACGCCCTTCGCTCGTGTGAGTGAACCTTTAAAATTCAATTTATTTGCAACTGTGGTCGTTTGAAAAAAAAGGACTAAGACAAATATCATTTTTAAATTATTTACATACAAAATGAGGGAAAATACTAATTCAAAGTAAAGCGTATTGTTGATTGGAGTAAGCGAGAAGCACCGAGATGTGAAGTGATGTCCGATGTGCACCGCCGGAATAGCGCGGCTGCTCGCGGACTTCAGAGGATATCCTAGGAGCAGGCAATTCAATCACTTGGGACCTATCACATTAACCACATTGGGACGAGGTGTGAAAGTACAAGCAATAACGTGCATGACAAAACAGTAAGTGACAGTGTTTTATAAAATGAAAGTTATGATTAAGTCCCTTGTCACGTTCGTTGCAATAAATACCTCTGATGAAGAAATCTTGATTAAGGATCCTTCTTCGTGACCTTGAGCAGCACATTCAATAATTTATTTGAGTTAAGTTCTTGAAAATATAGTCAAAACTCCGACTGAAACTGGTAAGTTAAGTAATAAACATTGTATCATTATTTGACTGGATAAATCTGGTTTTCATAATTTTTAATCAGTAGACGCAGAAGATTAAATTTATAATATTTTAATGTCACACAATAAATCACAGTAGAGCAAGGCGAACGCTGGAGTTAGTGAGTAATAAATGGTGTTAATTATCGGTGTGCAAGAAAAGAATATAAAATGAACAAGACTCAACTATATTTACTGAGTTTCAGTTCCGCAACAGACGGAACTGAATCTCATCAAGTCAAAACCTAATCACTGAAGCCCCCAGGAGGCTTTCACAGAAGTCAAAGAACCCTTCAAACTTATCCTGTCTTTCAGTGTCTATAGAACTCAACGTGACGCCTTTACTCTAACTGCTGCTTAACTTTGAATAACGTGACGTCATTGCACTGTGTTACTTGACCTAGCTACGCACACAAGTGGATGTTGCTCTCCTACTGTCCAGTTAAGTGCACGATTTTTATTCCTCATAATAACTGCCTCTATCTGCCCCACACGGATACTCGATCGCATTATCCGTTACACGGTTATTAACAATTTACTAGGTCTTTGTACACAACACCAAACGCTACGTCCATTGTTCTTATTTCTACTACGGTAAGGTTCAAAATGAAGAAGAAATGCTCATTCGATAAGCTTGAATAACGATTTAAGAGAGACAGGCTATCATTAAGTTTCTAACTATGTAGATCGGTACATCTTATTGATATGTGCCTCCATTACTTGTTGGTAATAAATCTGGCCTCTGATGATAACTGATCTATGTTACGAGGTGATAATTATACAGAAGGCAGCTAATAAAGAATATAGAGATAGACGTCGTGTAAGCTGAAATGACGCGGCCCTCCACTGCATCAAGCATGCAAGCAAGCACTTTTTTATGCGTAGATGTGGTAGAGGGGCGCGTCATAGACAATAACTAACTGGAGTATTTTGGAATGGACTTAATTACCTTATGTGGTAAATAAAGTTTTTACTAAAATATCGGTCAACAGATGCAAAAAGAAGTTTGGCAAACGTTGTTAAGTTTTTAATTGTTTCTTTAGATCTGTGAAATATATATTTTTGTGAAAACCTCCACAGACTGTAATATTTCCGATTTATCAGCAGACTTCGTTTGAGAAAAAATTGTATTCTTTGTCTGAAGCAATGAGGTTAATCATTGATTGAAAGAGGTTTTTGCATGATGATTATTTACGCACTAGTTTTTACTAATGGCAGAAATATATAGTCTTCTCGCATTGGTATCATAAATCGACGATAAAAAACATATTGCATGGCTGCTCCAACACGTGGGGTCAGTGTAGATTGATATTATTAAGCCGCCCTAGGGCCCCTGACTAGGCTTGCTGACTGGCATCTACAAACATGAACTGGGGTGTTCTGAAGCACAAAGATGCCAAAAAAATACTACGATTGGGGTGATCACCCATCACATTTCCGACCCGGTGTGTGTTGCAGCGTGTCCATTGCACTGTCACAACTGAGGCACGGGCTCCTATATTTTACGCTGATGCTCCAAAAAAGCTACAAACTTTTCACCGAAATAGACTAACCAAAGTCAGATTATTTCAAAGACAAAGTAAGTCAAAGTATTTTCATTTACTACATAACAACTTGTATGTGAGTGTCACGGTTGTGGTGTAAAAATTGAAAGTAAAGGTCTCTAACTAAGAATTACAAAGCCAACAAGCAAAGGTGCAACATTACATGTATTTTGTCTTTATTTCGCACAAATGCAACCAGCCCACTTTCGACAACTCTGCTAATGTTTGTTTTACAGTTATTACCTAATTTATGGCGTTGCAAAGTTGCAACGCACCTGGTATTTCCTCAAATCTAGCGCTTGATCTTTCGAAGAAGAACATGACTTAATTTGTTTTATGCTACCAGATAAGAGTAAATATCTGAATTTTACCAGTGTCAATCAAATATTTAATTTAATTGCATTACATGTAACTTAGCATCTAAAAAAGGTAGATACAATTCACACGCACCTTGACAGGTCCAGCAATGTGGAAGATAGGGGCTGACAGACATTTATAATTTATCATCAAAATATTCCTTCACCGAATAATAAAATTTCTAAATTAATAACTTTCTCAAAGAATTCACGAAGTTATAAATTTTTTGGTTTTGCTTTTAAATATTTTGGTAGTTTAATATGTTTTTTTATTGACATACGGTATGGGCCGGAACTATGTAAAGATATGTTTGATGAAATCTGCTTAAGATTATTTTTATGTCGCGGGACGTTGTAACGAGGAGCATCTTCAATTTTTGTATTCAAATGAATATGTTTTTTCATCTAATTGATACTGTGTTTTAGAAAACTCGGTGTAATAAATATTTTATTCAATTTGTGAAAATGCAACGAATAAATAAATGACTGTAAAACACCATCACATACATTTTAGGTGTTCCCTTGTGTTATGGAAGTAAGGAGCCCAAATACTTTAACTATTTGATCATCAAACATCAGTGCTGGTGCGGGAATCGAACCCGCGGCCCTTTGAGTCACAACCAGCCCTCGTGGCAATCTCGGTCGTTCATTTAATATTAAATTAAATTATATACGCCATTACATTTAATTAAATTATATACGTGAAAGCTCTCATCACACTCGTTATAAATATTTTTTTAAGAATTCCAAACATTTTGAGTCTCCGGAGCGATGATCACAATTACGACCTGAGGCTCACCTACTTAGTAATAAGGGTCACTACTACCCACAGAGCTAACAAGCCAATCCACTTACAATTTAATGATTGCGATAGGTTACTATCTAAGGTATCATTTGACCAAGTAGTGATAAAGAGAGCGGGAAAGGTTAAAGCCTCAGGGGCCTTATTAAAGCTCTTATGTTCAACTTACTTCCTTCCATTAAGTAACTTGCATTGCAAGTTCGTATTACTTATGATCTGTTATTGCCTGCCGGTTCTGTCAATTACAACTATCTGCGGTGACCCTACTATCCAAACCAATCTTCAACTACCTATCCAATCTTTGGTGATTTTTTATTTCTTTTATTTTTATTGAAGTGGTAGTAAAGAAGACCGGCGAAAATCGGCCCATCATTATTTGGGAACGTTCACGTTGAGACTGATAATAACTTTATAAAATGGTATTAGTAGATTTCTATCCATAATTTATAGGATTTTGTAAAGCAGGGATTTGATTTTTAAATAATTTACGGCAGTTTATTATCAAAACGTCGTAAATAATGATGAAACTGAACAGAAAACCGGATAACTGAAGGACGTTCCTGTTCATGTATCAACACTGATTTTACTTTCTTTCTAAACTGCACCATCATCTAGGTTGTATTGTTTTGACAAGTTTTGCTGTTCTTATTTTACTGTTATTAAAGCATCTCTATCTAGATTACGATGTTTCAAGTGACTAGATTTTAAAAAAATGGTTCGATGGCAAGTCTTAAATAAATGCCAGCAAAAGAAATTAAATAAATGCCAGTAACGGAACCTTTAAACATCAAATTGTGTCAAACGTCAAAGTCAGACTGACATGCGTGCATTGTCTGTTTGTTGTTATTGTTGACTTCGATTTCGTTCTTGCTTGCGTTTGCAAAGATTTTCTGGTGTTCTAACAGTTATATATCTTCAGACTACGCGTGTTTCCCGGACTTAAGATTGAAACCATAAAGTTGCCCTCGGCATTTGTTACTGGTATACGATTTTAATTGATTAGATATTGATAAAATGAGTCTTCGATGTGTAAATAATTGTAGTCTCCGAGTTGATCGATTGAGACGACATCGTTTATCAGATGAAACGGATCAAATCTTGGAGAGAGCCAAGAGATGGGTGTGTCCACGGGATGTAAGTTTATTCATAAAATCTACATGTTGCGCGAAAAGGAGTCTACGTTACCACCTTCCTTTAATCGTTACATCAGATAGCGTTGTGAATGTTGGTAGTTGTTACGGCGTCTATGTTCTTATTATTTATATTATTACCTGCCTTCACAATCGAACAAAATAGACATCTAGACATTAATTAATTGCTTATTCTCTTTTAGTTGACGGGTGCAGAATATTTATGTCATGCGTGTTGGGAAATTATAAACCAGAACAATGAACAACCACCTATGGCATCGCAATGTCTGTGCCATATGTGGCAGATCAATTTTGAGGGAGAGAAGTCGCACAGCTCTTAGAACAGATATGTCTGAGCGAGAGACACTTGTTGTTCGTACTATTGCAGAATGGATTCAACCCCGTGAGGTAAGTAACATATTGAATCGATTGTTATAAACACTCTTAAAATATGTAGATGCTTTATGTTATACTATTGTTCCAGCTACAGTCTGTTGATGAGGTGTGTATACCATGCTGGTTAAGAGCTCAGAGAGCCACAGACAATGGTCAACAAAATAATCAAGCAGATGTTGTGCAAGTGGAACCACCTAACATAGAAACTTCAAGAGCTCCTAGTCCACTATCACTTGAAACACCAAGCCAAGGAGAAGTGCCAGTACCCGAAACTCCGCAAATCTTTGGGGGAGGCCTATGCCCAGCAGTGGGCGTCGTTCGGCTGATATGATGATGATGACATGAATAAATAAATAATCATAACAATGTGTTTTTCATTTTACTCAAGCAAACTCTATATTAAACGTATTTAAGCATTATTCTCTCAAAGCGAATGTAATTAAACATTTTAATATTGAGTTTACACAAAATACAACATATGTAGTACAATTTTAATATATTTATTATGCTAGTTTTATTTAGTTGTCAAAATAGTTATAAAAGGTTATTTTATTTTTTAGCATTAGGGATAATGCATTATCATCTTACTAAATATAGGAAAACCAGAAAAAGGCATTCGGTCTTGGCATCAGGCGGGGATTGGTTAGTGCAGTCGCCCGGTTTGTGAAAGACACGGGTTCGACTCCCGCCTGATGCCGAAGCCGAATGCCTTTTTCTGGTTTTCCTATGTTTAGTTATGAAAGCTTTTACAAACATACACAAACTTAATATTAAAAATAACAGAAGTAGTACATAGGTAATGTAGGTTACCTTACTTTTCTTAGATAACTCTAGAGCCTAGAGTTTTATTAAAAAAGTCTAAGGAGTCGAGTTGTAGCCACAAAATCATAGTACTTCGATGCATAATACAGAAAATAATAAAAAACTAGTTATAACCAGAGGTTATTATAACCTAACCTCTTTAATTTATTATTTTTAACAATTATATTATTCCAACTTTTAGAGGGTTAGTTCTAGTATCATTTTGTTAGCAGTGTTAGGTCGTACAAGTCTTGGTTGATTTCGTTCATAAACGAGGCCTATTATAGTTGGGGCTCAACCTCAAGGAACTCTGCCGGTCTTCTTTCTGTTCATCGATTTTCTTTAATTTCCCCGTTGAAGTAAATTTTCATACAGACGTTTTTATTTTTGGGTCTTTATTCGTTTCACACCATGAGTGCGAATCGGCCTACTAGACTCTTTCTGAATGGGTCCTTTCGGACCGAAGCGGTGCAAATGGCCAGTTGTCATATGAAATGTGTCGATTCAGACCACTATCTTAAGATGGCATTACATGCGTACGTAATATTTAAAAAATCATTGAATGACTGAATTCACTCATTCAGAAGGATAACTGATATTTTGTTCACCATTGAGTTTAGTTTGTACCTAACCTAATCTAACCGAGTCGGTTCCGCCCAAACTATAGTATGGGGCAGTGACGAAATTCGATAATATGAAATTAGTTCAAATGAAATTCGTTCAAACAAATAATTACATCAAATAAAAATTTACCAATTAAATATTCGGTCAAATGAATAATTCTACGAACTGATATTATTGCAACTGAAATTCGACCAACTGATTTTCGACGAAACGTTGTTCGATCAAACAAGGGTAAACCTGAATTTGGATAGGAACCTACCTGTATTAAGTTAAAACTTAAGTACCTATTTCTAGCATACAGCGCCACCTAGAAGCGTCTAGTTGTACTAAAGCAAAGGCAAAACTAACACAAGCTAAGTCGCATGCGCATAAAATGTTGCTAAGCTGATCGAGAAACCTTGCTCTGCTTAAAAAGGTGAAAAGCAAGTGAAAAGTTCCTTTCACTTTGTATTTCGCCACATGGCGCTGTTGCTTTTTTCGCGATTATAAGAATACTAGCGACCGCGACTTCTTCCGCGTAGACCCCTGTTTCACCCCCTAAGAGGTTGAATTTAAAAAAATCTTTCCTTAGTGCTCACTTACAAGGCTTAATTTTCACGTTCATGTTCCGTTACCGTGAGGGCACAGTCAGTATGTGTCTATTATTTTTAATGATATTGTGTCACTATCAGCTATCAGTCTTGTGTCACTCTTTGACTAAATACCTATTCGCGTTATCTAGGTGGGTAGAGATCGTCCAAGCTGTAATGACGCGCCCCTCCACTGCATCTACGCATAGAAGCAAGCACTCTTGTATGCGTCGATGCGGTGGAGGGGCGCCTCATTCCAGCTTAGACGATCCCTATCAAGTTTACAGGTTCTTTTTTAACGGCTGGTTGTGGTTGAGCAAATCCTAAACTTTAAGGACCATAGACAAATGCTCAAAGAAATGGGTCTATAAACTTAACCCCTAAAAGTTGAATTGGAGTCATTCAAAACTTACTTCTCAAATTCAACTCAGGCTATTTAAGATCTGGATAAACTTTAGGTATAGTCGTTAATTAAATTTCTGTCTAGAGAAATCCTTTTTAATCTACCTAAGTGCCTATACAGTTTTATATTTATGTCCTAATCGGCTATTTTTACCATTTTTCATCTTCATTACTTAAACTTTTGGTTTTAATAATCCAATCCTAGTTGAAGAAATTCCTTATGTTGGTACAGTCGACGGCACGTCAGGCTACCTATTGCTGGTTTTTAGCTTGCTCTTGCCATATGACATTTCTTTGCAATGGAGAAAGGAGGACTGAACAGAAATGGGTAGCGTGATGTGCCGTTGACCGTACATTATTATGAGGGCACAACATTTTAATCGGGTAAGATAACACATTTGTGTTTCAATAATAACAATAGTATTAAGCTTAAAAATAAAACATAGCATCATTAAAAAACTACATTTATTAAAATAATTATAAGAATTTAATACATCGTTGTCTATTTAGAAACCACGTCTAGGTAGGTATAATTATAAGCCTTTATATACAAAAGGAATCTATATTACAAATACAATTTAAGTACATTTTACAATATCCATAACATTAAATAATACGAAAAATATAACGAAATAACATTAATGGCACTCATAGCCTAAATTATTATGTTCCGTTTAGAAAATAAACTGTTTTTTTTTTAATGCACAAAATATGATCATAGCCAAAATAATTTATTATATTTCTTACTATGAATATAAATATAGCATAGTACAAAAGTTAATATTGTTGAGAATAGGCATGATGACTGTATTTTTTTTTTGTTTATTATCGAAAGACCTTACATTTATGTAAACAATCCTCAAAGAATCACTTCATCTGGATCAATACCACCAGAGATATCACAATTTGAAATGCACAATTTTTGGACTTGCCCAAAAACGCTCCATACAAAAGCGACAGTGACGTCACTATCGCTGTCACTTTTGTATGGAGCGTTTTTGGGCAAGTCCAAAAATGTGCATTTCAAATTGTGATATCTCTGGTGGTATTGATCCAGATGAAGTGATTCTTTGAGGATTGTTTACATAAATGTAAGGTCTTTCGATAATAAACAAAAAAAAAATACAGTCATCATGCCTATTCGTTGCATATGTTTTTATTTGTTTTTGGTAATTTCCACAAAAAGGTTTCAAGTTTTTGAAAATTGAGGTGCATAGCCTTTTAAGTAAGGTTTAATAAGTGACAATATACTTGTACAGAGACGATAACACTTATCAAGCATGACACCAAGACACAGTGACACCAACTGTCAAATGTATTATGCTCGGCCTGTGGCCAATGATATTATAGTAAAAAGGTGTAGATAGGTTACTTGTGCTAGAAAAGTAGCACACGAAATCAGAAATTCGAACCTCTGAACAAAGCATTGACAGTAATGTATCGTAATGTGTCGTCTCTAGCTGTTAGAGACGACAACTGCGAAACATATACCTATCTGTCTAGTTTACGCTATAGTAAATAATCATACTATTTCGTACACACAATAAAATTATAGGTACGTACGCCAGGGTAAAATTTTCGACTTCGCGTCAGTACTGACATAACCTATCTACGTCTTTTTACTGTAAAATCATTTTACAATAATCCCCTTTAGTACGCTCTTTTTACGCATTTAGAGTCTAGCGGGTACGGGATCCAACCAGTAAGCCTAGCACGAACCGCTAACGTTTTGGTAATCGAAAAGTATACGATACTTTTTTTTCTTTTTCGTATGTCTTTAAGAAAAAAAAGTATCGTTTACTTTTCGATTACCAAAACGTTAGAGGTTCGTGCTAGCCCTATACTGGATTGCTTTGAGCTTTACGTTAAAAACTGGCAGTGTCAAGTGTGTTTGTAAGAAACTCACTGCTTTTCATTTTCAATTTAAAACAAATTCGCGTTTCCATTTTAATTCACATAACAAACACTGAAAGTATCAATATTACACGTTATTTTTTGTGTCCAAGAATAACAAATGCAGAAACTATAAAATGTGGTCGCTTAGTTTAATATTCGTAAAATATGTAACTACTATAATGTATTCTCCTATCTGACTTGTTATTTTATAAGCTTTTCTTACAAAATGCGTTATCAAAACCTATGAGGGTGACTTGCACCACCAAACTTTAACGAAGTTTTTCGTAAACTAAGGATTTTGGAATAGCCATTAGCAACTGTTAAAAAGTACTAGTCGTTTAGGTTGGGTGGTGCAGCTAACCCTTAGTATTTACTCTTTTCAGTTTAGTATAAGTCAATATCCGGGAGAACTTGGTAAGATCGCAGAGGTGAATATAAAAACATGACAAAGTCCCATTACAGGGGGTCGATTCTAGACCACGTTCGGTACATTTCTTTCAATTTTCTGTTGGTTTCCATATTATTTTGTTAGGCTATTGGCTATGACATGAGAAAAAAACGAGGAATTTACTAAAATTAAAAGGTAATCCCTTAGGAAACAAGGTTCTGAATATCTATCCAGACTAGAGTTTATTGTTTTTGATAACATATTTCGTTTCATAATATTGTAATCTTAGCTTTTCTAGATAATATCCTTAACACTCTAGTTTTGTACAAGTCTCTTAAAACATACCGGCCTTTTCTATGTAACTCACCTATTTGAAACATTTTTCAAACTGCAACTGAAACCTCTACATTGTAAATCTTTAAGTTGATTTGTATTTCAGAGGTAATCATCAATATTTATTTTATAAAGTGAGGCACATAGATACTTATAGGCCCCTTTCGTTTATTATAATTCATCATTAAGGCACATTTAATACATACGTTGACTAACAATGTAAAATATAAACTAACAAAAATACTTAAAAAGAATTCGTAAAATACATTATGAAAATTACTTCAAAAAATATACCCTTTAATAAACTATAATATAATTTCTACGACAGATAATTGTTAAGTACATTTGCATGATATGATCGTAACGATATCTCTCGATTCAATTTTTTAAATGTTTTTTTTCTCTTTTAAATAAACCTTTTATAAAATATTAGTTTTTCCTTTTTTCAGTATTAATTGCCTATTATCCATTGGACATTAAACGGTCCATATAACCAGGTTTCCATTTTATTTCTTTTAATTATTTATTAAAGTTAATTAAAAAATAATTTGGCTCGATATATGTACATGATTCTTATTTAAAATAGCAATGACTTGCTATAGTTTACGAATAGGTACCTTATTGTACAAAATGGAATGTGTTCGTGACTAATCGATATAAAAATGTATCTGACCATTTCAATTTACTGATCGAAATTGTGTCTTACATTTGATTGCATTTATAACAATGCATTTTGGACTCTATCGCTTTGTGATAAGGCTTAGAGGTCATGTGCAGTTTATTTGGTGGTTGTGTTTCGGAATTGAAATTCGTATAGAGGTAAATCGTGCGTTTCCGCTGAGACGCACGCGCACGCGTTGCTGCTTCTGCTTCGAACCAACAGATGGCACCACCGCTCCCGTAGCGGTATGTTATCTGGAAAACGATGAACAATTAATGAATGGAATGTTAATTCAATATTAATGTTAAAAAACTTTAAAAACTAATTTCACATCATCTATCTTGGTAACTGTCGATAGGAACCACAGCTTCGTAGATTAAACAAAACGAATGACGTAAAGGTTAGAACAAATATACCTACACCACCGTGTCAACAGTCAGCATGAACAATCATCACAATAGCATTTGTTTATTCATAAACATAACAAATCTGTTCAATACAAAATGCCAAAGGGCAAAGACATCACATCATCAATTGCATTGCAATTACTAATTTAAATTAATATATTTTTTAAATAACGCAAGCCTTCATACGGCCTCAGGTACAAAGTGGCGCGACCCGTTCTTCCACACGCGCAATCAGTGTGGATTTTTGAAGTGGTCTCAGGTTAGTGAGCACGACCTAATACCCACTTGGCTTAACGACTAACATTTAAGGCCAGCACCCAGGACCAATTGCTTAACGTGCCTTCTAAAGCACTAAATTGACAAATTAAGGCCCGTTAAAGATATATAAATGGCTGTTACCTAGGCGCATGCCTTGCCCGCAGCAGATGCGGCGGCACCTCCCGGCGCTCCACCTCGTCGGAGCCGAGCTGCAGCCCGCACACCAGCTGCATGATCTCTCGCTCCTTCTTCAGTTCCTCGCGACCAGACTCCACCTGGAAAATACAGGAGAAACTGATCAGCTGGTGTTTTTCTATCAATGTCCAAATTAAGGGGGTTGCGGGGGGTTCTCGGAAAGTAAGTGTACAGCTTTAAGATGCATGTCAAGTGTTGTTCTCAAAATATGCAAGGGAAGTTCGAAGTCGGGCTAGAAACACATGTGCATAAACAGTTTCTCTGAATCGGGTAGTGAAATTGAGTAAATTAAAACTAAATAAAATAAATAATCAAGAAAGTAAATGGTATAATTGTCTAGCCCTATGAAGAGAACTAAACTTGTTACAGAAATTTTCGTACTATTATTATCGATGCTTTAAAAATACAGTTTATTTGATAGAAAGTGACAGTTTCTTCAAGAATATCTGTTAATCAGTGCTGTAAATAAAAAATATTCTTAAAAAGGCTCCGAGCTTAACAGCAGTCCGACTATAGTCAATCATCAATCGCTTCCATAAAATTGGCTCCATTTCCCCCAAACAAAAGGGTTTTTTTTTAAAGAGTGAAATCTCCTCTGACAATTTGGTACCCCTTTAGGCACCGAGTATAATTGGGTACAATAGGTTGTTAGAATCAATGAAAAATGCTGTAATAACATCATCGACATTTGTTACTCGCATTGCATGTAAACGGAATGCAACCAGCATTATTACGTTAGTTGGCATAATTGAAGCAAAATTACAACAAATACGATAAGCAAACATCGGCACGTGAAATGACCAATTGTAAATGCGTGCGACCGATATCTACAACGCACAGGGCCTTAATACGATTTTCTATTACCAGACTGTTCACTATCGATTACTAAGCTGCATAGCAATTTGGTATTACGATCTTTTATTTTCAGTTAAGTTGCGGTCACCGGCCACTAGCAATATTCAGGTTAATTATTTACTTTAGGAACACAAGTGGGTCCTATACTGCCAGCATTATGCGTTAACTAGGGTAGTTATTATTTGATTGTAGTTCAGTAAATTAGTTTATATTGTTTAGTTGTTTCAATCTAAGGGGTAATCTTCGAATTCATCTACACAATTGACAAAAACCTTGCAATGTTTTGAATCAACCATCTCGTTAAATATAAAAGATTGCATACAGCCAGTTTTCAATAAACGTTAACATATATTAAACTTTCAGCAATAATTCAGTCAAGAAAATGCTAATGCATTAATATGAAAAGGAACAAGCCGGCTTGAAGACATAAAGTGAGCTGCCTAGTTTCGTAAAGAGGTTGTAATAAACCCCCAAGTCACAGCACGTAACGAGTGTTGTGCAACCGCTTTGCGACTGATCACAGACTAATAGTTTCCTTATGGAATCGCGTGTAAATGTTTTATTTTACAGCATGGCCTAGTTAAACTGTTTGCAAGCTCGACGGAGAAAACAATGGAAAACAAGCAGTTATAGTATACGTCACAGAAGCATGCGGGTTTACAAAACTGAATTAGGAACCCATTTCGGTAAGTAACAAAATTAGAGAAACGTTTAACCATTTGAAGAATTAGTTTTGTTTTGTAAAACAAGACTTTTCCTATATTATGCTATATCATTCCTTCGCAGAATTTGATCCTTAAACTTAAGAATAATAACCATCTCTAGCTAGGGAAAAACGTAACTAGCCAAAAAACAGCTGAGTATGTAGTTTCAGAATTGTCAAAATTGATCTTTGAGATTTTTTAAGATTCCTCATAACTAGGTTAGGATGTGGCCTACCACGCCCTCGTGCAAAATTCTTTCATTAAATACAGTACACAAAACGATTTTTAAAAGTGTAAACTCGGCAACTGGCAAATATGTTGCCGCAGTAAGCTGTATTTGAGTGTTTCTCAAGCACACGTGTTCTAGTTCTCGCTAATTTCGATAGTTGAAAACCTTCATCATTAAATATCGTTATCTTGGCTCAACACGCCAGGTGAGCTAATTATTAACTTACCTCATTAGTTAGATCATTAATTTTGATTATGTACCTAGTTGATACATTTTGTTATTTAAAGCTACATCATTAACAGCAATGTTCTGGTGTAAACTCAGCTAATTTGTAACTTGTCTGGTAGAATTGCGCACTAGATAGGTACATTTAACTAATATTTCTTACACTACATCTGCAAGCTTAGAGTGTAGTCATATAAAATAAATATTCGACAGGGCAGGGCAAACTAGGTTGTATTTGCACTATTATTAGTTATTCACTCATAAATGAGTACCTACTTTGTTTGTGACTACTTGTGTGCATAAAATATTATATTTCTGATCTCATCTCCGATATTTAGAACGAATTCATGGGGACATAAGTAGACTGTACATTAAAAGCCTTTTGCACATAGAATCCTATGTCTAGTTTACGTTACAAGTTTCAAAATGTATGCAGGTAGGTTGGTCAATTTGTCACACGATTTGCACCGTGGCGAAACAGAGAAAGCGTTGAACTGTAGGAAGAGTAAAAGTATGTTATTAATCGACAGATGCTGTTTTAGCAACATTACAACTTACAACCGAAACAACAGCTGGCGATTATTTCCGTCGTGCTTCAGTTAACTGATTTGACCTAATTAAAGTTAAGTTGAAGAAGAAAAAAATAGGTTGACTTGGAATAACGGACTGTGGGATCATCTAGCTATAGATAAAAGACGACATAAGTGCTGAATGAATAGTCCACACCCCTCAACGTTTATTCGTGTCACTCATTAAGTAAATAAAACCAAAGATCAGAAAATACATTTAGAAGTCATGTAAAAACAGATGTTTTAACTGAATAATGCCCATTCGCGGAAACATTTGAACAATTTAAACTCAATTTGCAGCATTGCGACGCCGGCGCAGGGAAGCTCGCGTGATTCCCACGCCGCCATTTGCAATTCAAGCGAACAGCAGACTGATTGAGAAGATTATCATACATCATTGGTGTTTGCGTGCGAGCTGTTTAACACAGGTAGCGTGGCTGGGTCAGCTGTTTAGCGACATGCGGCCTTTTCAACGCGAGAGTGTTCCAAACTAAAAGATTTGTCAGTGGCGTAACTACAGGGTGGCAAGTCGGCAGAATACCACGAGCCCCCGGTCATTCGAGAATCTCAACTCCTAATATTAAGGATTACCTATAATTATTTAAGATTTCATTTTAGTAAAAAATATATATTTCTAAGTTACCTACTGGGGGTTCAACCGATAAATTCGCCACGGGCCTCGAACGATATAGTTGCGCCACTGCTTTTGAGATATTGTTAAATATGTATACATAGACAGTGGAAAACACACCTGCGGATTTGCGGATCACCTGATGGTAAGCACCTAATCGCAGCCTAGAGACACTTGTGACAAGGCCATCATAAGTGTTATCATGTCTGAAATCAAACTGTACGCCACCATGGCACTTTTAATGTAGGTTAAGGATGAAAACCCCGATACGTGCGAGGAGATATGCGTAGTTCATCACGACCTTCTAAATTAGAAGCTCGTGAGCAAGCACTAGACCAGTCTTTCCCAAAGTGGGCGATAACGCCCCCTTGTGGGCGTTATCGCCCACTTTGTGGGATAACGGCGGTAAGAGACCCAGAAAGAAAATGGGGGCGTTGTGTAGAGGCGGTAGGTGAAAAAATGGGGGCGCTAAAAAAAATTTATTCTCAAAGTGGGCAGTAGACAAAATAAGTTTGGGAACCACTGCACTAGACGATCTCTTGTGAAGAAAGTGGACACTTAGATGACATCAGGGGGCCCATCGATGCAAAATATTATAAAGTTCGTGGAATTTTGTAAGGCCAAAAAGATATAAAAACTAATGTGAGTTTGTATCGTTTTGGACCTATTATGGTACTCCGACACTGATTGACTGATCTTACGAGGGCATGAATGCAAGACTTACAGAACACGCTCATTCTCAGTAACAATCAATAGCGTTATTTTGATGATAATCCCACATCTTAAATGAGGTACCTTCATTGATGTAAGTCAATATTTAGACAACGCAGTTTTCTTGTTGCTCATCAATCAGCTGTTCATCAAAGGGTAGGTACCAACATTTCCAAATTTGAGACAATATGTCTTAGAAACCATTCGATTTGCCGCTTAAATTTCTTTTAACCTTCAAAAAACATTTCAAAATGAGTGAACAGTATAGCGAAGGCCGATTGTACTTAGCGTTACATGCATACACAATTTAAAAGACAACACAACACGACAGCAATGGAGACATAACAAAGGAAGTTACACCTAGTACTAGCGTACCGAAGAGTGGTCGCTTCATAAGCTAAACAAATTGTCCACACGTAAAACAGGAATTTTAGTAAAACTCTGAAACACTGAATGAAAAGCCAATAAAAAGGAGTGTAATGTTTTATGAATTCTGTACAATGAAATTATGATAATTATGTACAGTGGACTTCAAAAAAACACTTTAGAAATACGTCACCTTAACTTCGTTGAAGCTGTCATATAAATAATGAAGATGCTGTAAACATTAGTCAGTATAACAAAGTAACAAATTGCATTATGTAATGAATCATACTTAAAATACCCAAAATTAAAAATCAATTTCCTAATGTAAGTAAATAGGTAAGTTAACGTAACTTTTTAGCGTTCTACAATTTAGTATGGGTACTTTGATTGGATATGAACGAGAGTAGCAGCTATAGTCGGATGCTGATTAGCAGATTTCTTTAAAAAAACGGTTATTTTCTGTCAAATAACCTGAACTTAGTTTACTAAACAAGAAAACAGTCAAAACTTGATAGCGAAACCCCGAATAAAATGCTAAGCAAGATCAAAATGCATAATTCTTTTACAACTTCAAACAACCATTGTCCATTTATCATGTGAGTTTTTGCAGACGCTTCACTTTCTACGAGTGGCTATGCAAACGGCGTCTATTTGAATGTCTACGCATCATTAAAATACTTACTCACGGCTATATCACATATGCGAATGTAATACCTCAAGTACGAGTAATATGAGAGAGAAATCTTTGTTCATCTTCGCGAAAATGCTAAAAGCATTAAGCAATAATTGAACACTGCCTTCTGTTCGGTTGGTTTGAAGAAAAATTCGTAGAAAAATCTTTGGTAGGTTATGCATATTTCATATTTTAGTTTTAATAATTTTAGTGCTATTTTAATCTTGGAACTTGGTTGAGAAGTCATACCATGAATGTATGCATGGTATTACTTGGTTCATCCCAAGCTTCATCAAAGGATGAATGATGAAAGAAACATTTCTTGACAATCTTTCCAACATTGTGTTGTCACTTTTTACTGACAGGCAGAGTAAATATTCATAACGTATACTAATACCCGGTTTTTAATCAGTGAACATTTGAAGACCCAGGTTCATTACGTTGCAATCAGATAAATAATATTAAACTCTAAATCAAGAACTCAATGAAGGCTATTACAATATGAGGAATGTGCTATTAATATTAATGTTTGTTCCTCATTCCGGTGCAGTAGAAGAACAACTCGTATTCGCCACGACGAAAGCCGTCGGCCCTGAATTGCTAATATTCTCACGACTTTCGGTACGTAATGTGTGAATTAATTTTGTTCAAAATCATGAATAGAAATAACGAAGCTTTAAGCCTGCATTGTGCGTTTACATATATTTATGAACCTGATTTTGTTTAAAATGGCCGATGAGCTATTACGAGTATTCCGTAATTATAACCTAATATAATATCTAAAACAGACGTAGCCGAGCGGAGCCCTATAACGTGAACAACTGTTGAAGCAGGCGCGGATCCAGCCCTCAAAAAAGGTTGTGGGCACAGCCACCAAAAATTAGCAAGAGGAGAGTTAGATTGGAGTTCGAACTCACTCATGAACAATCATGGACTTACCTTTCGATCTTATCAATAGATCATAATTACAACAAGCAAATTAGGGTTGTGGGCCCACAACGGTGGATCCGCGCCTGTGTTGAAGTAACATAAACATACGCCCATGACTATTATCCCACACTGGATATAAAATCATCACACGCTGTTGCAGTTCTTGAAGAACGAAACATTCAAGAGCTTACACTGTATCTAGTAAATTTTACCCAAATACCTATTGTGAAATGCTAGCCTAACGTTGCTAGTTGTTACTCATTAATCCGTAAAGTGTATTCGATCGTCCCTAGCAATAATAAGAATAGTGATGTGCTTTTATGTAAAAACAGTAACATGATATATGCAAGTAGCTCCGTCGGCCGTAACCGTAGCCCTATCGTTACTACCATTGTCAACTCCTAACCAGTAACTAATACCGCTAGAAAAATATCGGATACAGTTCGATGGACGTTTTTAGGTCAGCGTCCATTCACGTCTGCGACAGCGTTCAAGGTTAGCTTTCACGCAATCGGAATCAGCTGGGTGTATTAGATTCGATTGTGAGTATCACAGCACTGGCCTAGACTTAGCTGATTATGTCTCGGCCCTGCATTTTTGAAATAAGCTACTTAAGCTAGCTACTTTAAGTACATAATTAAATTTTAAACGAAAAGTTAAATTCAGAAATAGAAACCTGATATTTATTCGAAGAAGTATTCTTAGATAATGTCGACAAAATAGTGACATGCTGTTTGCTATTGACTCCGATCTTAGGCTGTGTGCTCATGGTTTTTGGCACTTTTTCCCTTTCTGTTTGCTCAAGATATTGGTAAATGAGATGGAATTCTATAACGATGTATGTCTCCTACAAGTAAATCAATTCTGTTTATGAACAAGTGAAATCGATTCGGGTTTTGCCAATTTATTGGCTTGATAAGCACAGTACTGTGTTTTTTGCAAAAAAAATATTCATTTATTAATACAGTATTAAAAGCATTGGGTAAAAGGCAAATCGCACGTTAAAATTCGAATTGAAAATCATTTTCTTTTCAAAATTACTAAAGTCCTGAATTGGCAGTGAATTTGGACCTTGTTTTGCCACGTAGTTTCGGTACATTCAAAAATATATGTTTCATCAAATCAAACATGTTTTGGTAAGCGCGTTGTATAAGATAATTTGTAATGCTTAGGAATGCGCATCATTTTATGCTTGACATGAACTTGGCATTGTCTGTGGTTTTTTATCACCGCCATGCTAATGTATTTTAATAAACATGAATGCAAATAGAATGTGTATCAATTAATTTGCATATGATTTAAATAACAAGTTCAAGAAAACGAACGATAACTATTCCCAAATATATTTTTATGTTTGCCAGTCTGTTCAAATAAAATATTTTCGTATTTTTATTCAATAACGTTTTGGCTATACTGACATCATATCAAGTCAGATGATTGAAACACCTGACTGCCAGAGCCAATTTTTTATTTACTTGACTAAATCGTTTTTTGTTAACACAGGAGAAGACCATTCAGAATATAGAAAGTTTGTTTCGCTCAATTAGGTAGTTTCCTTTTTCGTAGCAAGCCAGATCCATTCGTATGTTTGTAAAAAAGGTAGGTGGTCAGGGAAACGCTGATGTGTCAACTGCCTTAATTGACTTTTTTAGGAAAAAAAATACCAAATTGTTTATATCTTTTTTTACGTGCACGTTCATGTGCCTAATTATGATTCTCTTTGGGCAGAGACACCACGGCTTTCTTTTACTAAACCTTTTTTTACAAAACTACATCTCAAAACTTTTTAAGAGAAATTCAATACAGTAGGTAACTAAAGTGCACAAAACATGATATTTGCCCGAATGAATTACTTAACTGTCAAGAAAATAAACGATTGCTATGATGCAGCAGCAAAGCGTAAATAACTTATTGGTTCGATGTTAAAAAGCACTTCCTGTAATTCATTGACATTCCGATAAAAGAGCCCATAAAGCTCGCCAGTCCATTCAAACGCGTAATTCTCTGAAAACTTTCTCAGATACTCGTCATTTATAAAAATTCATTCATCACTAGAATGAACGAAACGTCTAAAGCGGCACCATTTCATGCAAAATTTAATGATATTCATTTCTATCGCGACAAAGAGCCAGCACCGACCTTGTGTTCAGACTTCCTTTGCCTCACCTCAAAAAAAAACAGAAGAATGTGAAACGAAACACAATGCGTTCTCGCGAATAGTTTTTTTGTCAAATCACAGTACCAACTCCTAGGTTTTATATTCTCAAAAACGAGACAGCCACAGACACCTTACAATTGGCACTTGTGACGGGCCATGAAGTATTTTATGCGAGGGATGAGGACGTAATGATCGAGTATTCTCTCACATACATACCTACCTACCTTTTTAATTTTCTCACTAAAATCTGCGACTGCGCAGAGGTAAGTTTCGAGCCAGAAATAATTTTGAATAAATAATTATAGTCAGAAACATTACTAGACATGCTTTGTGAGATTGTGTTTCCTGGCTGGATTCATACCAGAAGAAAAGTCGGCAAAAGACTACAAGACAACGGAGATCGACTTTTTTTTTTTTTCGTTCAAGCACATGCTGTCTCGTAAAATGTCAACAGAACTGAAAGGGACAGCTATACTTCTGAGAGATACTCAACGTTGATTTGCGTTTGTTAATTTGGTGGTTAATGTCACATTGACGTAGTGATTGGGGAATTTACCAGTGTTGTAATGCTTTTTTAATGTATTCAGTATCAGTTTGTAATAAATAAGGTCACCAATACATGCTTTAGTGACTCACCTGACATTATTAGCCAAATAATATTTGAATAATTTTTTGTCATCGAATCGATCGATTACAAACTCTTTCGCTGCCCATCTCTGCATCTGGCCAACGAGAAAGTAAAATACACAAAAAAACTAACCCAGTGAGTTTCTCCCGCCAAAACTGAGATCACTGACCGATTGACATTCGATAGAGCCGCCCCAGCCGATACTGGGGGAACGGGTATGCGTATTTTTTATGACATCGTCCATTGGATGCTCACCTGGGTTGTGATGTGTGTGGCACAAATTCTGCACCGAGAGCCAAATAATTGGAGGGCCCAATTCTTTGAACGTAATCAAAGATTCGGTTGGTTTCTTTTAATGTTAATTACATTTAACGTGGGCGGTGTATGGATAATTTCATTTATAAATACTAGTGAGGCCATTGCAATAGGCTAGACGACTGTAATTTTTTTTTGTTTATTATCGAAAGACTTTACATTTATGAACGCAATCCTAAAAGAATCACTGCTATAGTATTAATACTACCCGAGATATCACAATTTGAATTGCACATTTTTGGACTTGCCTAAAAACGCTCCATTCAAACGTGTCCTAAATTATGACGTCACACTAACGTAGTTATAAGGAGCGCGTAAGAAGTTTGTACGACAGCTATATTAAATATTGCGTTTATGAAAATGGTCTTTTAACAAAAATTTTTCCTAATAGTCTCTGTTTGAAAATGGTATTATTTTTTTACAAAATATGTATACTTTTGAAATGGACTTGCCCACCCAACTTTGAAGGCCTATTGTGGCTTCATACTGAATCAAATTTTGATTGTGGTTTCACAAATCCATTTGATTTTAATGATTTTATTTGGTAAACATAAAATAACACGCAAAATGCATCATAGCCGTCTACCCTATTATTGGCGGATGCGCTTACTTTGTATTTAAAAAAAGTACTGAATCGGTCGATTGTAAATGCTTTAGGTTTAAATGCAGACCTACAACTTCTAGGGCAAAAAGAGGTTAACTTGCGGATAGTAAGGTCCAACCTGAAGAAATGATCAAGTTAATATTGAGGACATCTTTACACCAATATCATCAGAAGTATCTAACATGTAGTTATTTAAATTTATAAAGGTATGTCTATGGCCCACCCACCTGTGTTGTCAAATGAATATATTCGATTGTGCCACAAATTCCATTGACACTTGAGCACATTCTGAGACCAGCTGGCAACGAACCACGTGCAACATAAAATATACAGTATAAAATATGTTGGTAATCTCATCTTCTTCGCAAGCTAAATCATTTATTCAGCTACGTTGGCTGATTGTAATGAACGAGAGCTGTCTTGGATTGGAAGTGATAACTTCAATATAAAAAAAATATATTTTATGTAAAATTTATATAGAAAACTTGAATATTCAAGTTGGTCTCACTTTATAATTTACTACTTAGCTGTTGCCCCTTTTTTCATCTCTTTATAGTTCAGAAACTCTTCCTTAGAATACAGCCATAATCTAAAGTGCAGCTTGCTAGATGCACACATTGTAGCTTCTTTTGATAGAAGCAAATTCCTGTTATGTCAATATAACCCTTATTTGACAATACAAAAATATTTTATCCTATTTGTAACAAACTGTGCCTAAGATTCATTTTCTTTTCTATGATATCATTTCTTATTTAATTGGCGGTTTTAAGGGCCTACCCCCGGATTCAAAAACGCAAATCAACGTCAAACATCACTCAGAAGTATAGTGTCCCTTTCAGTTCGAGGGTTGAAGTCTTCCTCGATTAGCTACAGCTTTGAAATATAAAAAAACATAGAGATCAGCAAATACAGAGGCGCAGTTAATTATTACCAATAAATAACCTTCAATATTCAAACGACTCTGAATTGTGGTTAACCTTAAACCTTAACGAACAGAAAGACCTTCGTAAGAGAGACACCATTTGCGTAACACGTTATCAAACTATCTATTTAGGGCCTCACCACAATCCCAGAGCAATATTAAAATGGCATTCAATTTAATAAGGTCTGATTTTTTTACAGATAGTCCAGTCATTATAGTAAGTTCACCTCGGAATTCGAGATACCCAGCTGTAAGTCTGTAAATACTTGTATATTGACACCCTAAAAGTTGTCTCAAAACCTACATATGGTAGGGTGTACGCAACTATTAAATTTCAAGGTCAAATGTCACAAAAATCGATTTTTTGTAAATATCTTATTTCTTTTGGGTTTTTTGCTATTTGTATGTATTATCAATATTGTAGAATACAAAATTCTCTACAAATTTTGGTTGAATAATTTTTTCATACGGTGAACCGTTTTCGAGATAGAGGGCGGAGAGCGCGCGGTCACAGCATCACTTCAGGTCAACCGGTGCCTCCGGTCAAAAACTTAAAAAGTGAAAAAATGTTAAAAGTCTCGATCATCTTCGTTATCTGCATTACGTCAAGTCTACAGAACTTAATAAAGCTGTGCAGCTTTCAAATATTCCACCAACAAATGCAGCTGCTCATCAACATTGTAAAAACAACAACGTTGTCAAAAATCGTTTCGCATTGCTCAACCCCATACCTGGGGTTCCAAATCATGCCCTAGCCAAGTTTGAACTTGATAATATACACGTTGTTGTTTTTACAATGTTGATGAGCAGCTGCACTTGTTGGTGGAATATTTGAAAGCTGCACAGCTTTATTAAGTTCTGTAGACTTGACGTAATGCAGATAACGAAGATGATCGAGACTTTTCACATTTTTTCACTTTTTAAGTTTTTGACCGGAGGCACCGGTTGACCTGAAGTGATGCTGTGACCGCGCGCTCTCCGCCCTCTATCTCGAAAACGGTTCACAGTATGAAAAAATTTTTGAAACAAAATTTGTAGAGAATTTTGTATTCTATAATATTGATAATCCATACAAATAGCAAAAAACCCAAAGAAAATGAGAGATTTACAAAAAATCGATTTTTGTGACATTTGACCTTGAAATTTAATGGTTGCGTACACCCTACCATATGTAGGTTTTGAGACAACTTTTAGGGTGTCAATATACAAGTATTTACAGACTTACAGCTGGGTATCTCGAATTCCGAGATTCTTACCTAATTTAAGCTTAAATGACTGGACTAAGACAGTTAAAGCTACCACATGAATCAACCTCGGCAGATTTTAGCCAAAATCTGTAATTATGGGTTCTATTACAAAATGTAATTTTGACATACTCGTATACATGATGATGACTATTGAAAAATCAACCCTAAATCTGAAGAAATTGATTGACTAATCGGCGTAGGGCCCTACTTTGAACACCGTGATACGGTAAAGCCATGCTCTTCGCAACGTGTCAATGTTCACCATTTAAAAACAGTTTTTTTTTATAATTTTGCATTTATATTAATTTAAAAATTAATGAAGAATTTTAAATATTGAAAACATTTAGCAATACCGATGCTTTTTGTGATTACGGTAAGGCCTTGTTCTTCGCAACGTGTCGAAGTTAGCCATTGCATCTCATTCCCACGATTGCCACCATCTCACGGCATATAATCGCCATTAAATGCCCCACACGTGTTCATTAATCAAATTAGTTTGCCTCAACCTGCTCAGGTTACTAACTACCAAAGGTCTTATACACTGAGATATAGAGTCGAAAGTTCAAGAGATGGACTCAAATGAGGAGTACAAATGAAAATGTTTGTAGAAAGTGTGCGTAACGGAACGTAAGGCTAATCACGTAGCAACACTCTCAGGGAGTGGCCGGTGGGCTGTATCCTGAAAATAACATTGCTAAACTTTTCTGGAAAAAAAGTGTCTGAAAGGTTGACCTCTTTATTGAGAAAGAGAAAGATGTCAGAAGATAGTGTTAGGTTATTAAATATAATCATAAGTTGTTTAAGGTGTTTAACCTCTTTGCTTTGTTTATTTTAGGAATTTCCAACTTGCACCTCGATAATCGATTTGATTGTATCGATTCCAAAAGTTGATGATATATCTATAAAAACCATCCATTGTAAAATAACAATTGTATTTAAACAGTGTTATTAATACTTATTATAGTTGTTAAAATTGTGCAAGTTTACAAATTGATATGATTAAGGACTTATATTGTTTACTCCTTGGACCATCAATATTCAATCGGTCTGGCATTTGTTTTTTTAATCTGTAAAAAAAGAAAGGCAGACACTAGTTGGCGCCAAAAAGAATATGGTCAAGGAAAGATAAAAATTGTATTGTTTTCAAATATATGAAGTTATCTGAGTATTTCACGTTTTATTACTGATCAACTATTTTAATAGCAACCTTAAATATTGGAAATCCTTTGTTTACCTTTGATCCCATGATCAACGGTAAACAAATAAGGGAAAGAAAGATAGAGAGAGAAACATTCACAGAAACTAAAGCCATGTACAATATTTGTATTTATGAACGAAGTTGATTTTACATATTTTATTTCTCAGGTTCAAGATGGTGCATTTGAAGTCAAAAATTAGTTTCAGTAATTTTCCAATAACCTCCAAACCAACGAGAAAGTACCTAAATACATTATAATATATCTGGGAAATTATTATTAATCTACTATCAATTAGGCTGCAAACCTGTCTCACTAAACCGGTCTCCGAGAAACAAGCGAAGGTTCAGATTTAAAAAGTGTCATCATATTTTTAAAATTCGAACGCCTCCAAGTCTGAAATCGGTTTACGAGTATTAATACGGCCGCCGGCGTTCGTTGTTGCGGTTTCCAAAACCCCATTTCGCGATTGCTGAGCTGTAATTGGTTAGTTGGGAAATACTTCTTGCCGCAAAATTCGAATGAGGTAACTGTCTGAGAACTTCTTGGTTTAAGATAACAAGCAATGTGCGTCTGAAAACTGTTTTTCTTTTGACAACAAGTTTTTTCTAGTTTTTTCTTTTTTTTAAGGTTTGCCGGGCTGTATGGCGAGCGCAAATGGCTCTCATACCCTCATATTTTGAAATTTACACCAAAGAGGTCAGCATATTCATATAGATTGTTTTATTTATTATTATCATTATAATGACGCTATCTTACACGCTGTGTGTCTGTATATTCGTACACGTAACGTATATCGTATCGTTCGTAAACGGACCACAGTGACGAGGGGGTTGTTCTAGTACAGGTTCTTTTTTAATTGATAGGGGGATGTTACCCCCACCCCATGTTAAAATTAACCCGAAGTTTAAAAAAAACAATAAATTTTTTTTTGAAATTTGTTTCTCTTTTTAATACGGATGAATAATTTTGCAGCTACACGACCACACCCTATTATTCCTTAAAATCGCTAAAGTTCAACATTGTAAGCCTGACATTTCTCAAGCGTTCTGTTCCCGAGTCTAAGGAAGGACGGTAGTCATGCTCAGTAGATATACCTGTCGAGTGCTTACAGGCACACCCAAGTTCAAAATGTGAGCGTGTGGCGAGCATCGTTCATTTATGAAGACTGATTCATACCGCGCTGTTAAAACTATCGGTAAATTTTCCTTTATTGACAATCGGCAAAATCCGCCATTGCGTCACACACGTGCATTTCAAGCTAATCAGGCATACCTACCCGCCGGGCAAACCTGTGCGTATGTACCTGGCTCTTAAGTAGCCGAAGACAGTTAAGCTGTTATCAAGTCGATATCTCTAATGAGGTTGTAACTTTAAACTTCTGCGAACAAATTATCCAAACAAAAAAAACATTACCAAGAAATTATCAACAAAGAATCAAAGGTCAGTGATTTCTTTGCTCCACCATCTCGGACAGCGCCACTTAACAATGTACGTTTAGCATAAATGAACCTTATACGTGTTATGCTTAAGGGCTATCTTCGAGTGGATTACACTGTTAGAGGGCTTGGCGGGCGTAATCGGAACACAAATAGGGTTGGCTCAATGGCTGCTTCATTTAAATTTATGGAGCCTCCAAACTAAATTAAACTCTGAAATTTGGATATTGAGAGTCTGATATGGTTTATATTTATCGATATTTATAACCACTGAATGGTTAAGGATGGTTCCTTGTACAATTTGCGGCTAACTCCCAAAGTCCCGGGCAGAAGATTCCAAGCCCTTTTCACACTGACTACGCCTTTCAGCTTTTGCATTACAAGCAATGCTAGAAAAATTTCAGAGAGAACCATCGCAAGGTGAAAGTAATATTCAACTCAAGTTGCCATCGATGCTACTTAAAAGAACTTGACGACTGAAATCGAATCGATCAAAATATAAAGAAGACCTTCAAATCGGCTGCATGGCGAAAATCATACGTCCAAGAGTAACTGAAAAATGTTTCCACATACCTTGCACCCATCCTCGCATATGCATAAATTGCAGATTTGATATGCCATTCAAAATACTGGCAACAGTGGCAACCATAGACGCACATTGTCTTGGAGTCACCGCATTCCTATTGAGCGTGCTACTTGGCTGATATTTGCATTGCGTAGGACAGAATCTACTTGCATGCAGAATGCAAGTGACGTCCGCGATCCACAACCATAATCATATCATACCATACGGGAACAGCAAAAGACATAGTCTGGTATAGATTGGATAGTTTCCTACGCGCAGTTCCCCTAGCCTGAGATGTGTGACGAAAGAGGCGCCACATAAAAGATAGGAGAGGACGGCAAATCTCACCTATCTCATTTCACCCCTCTCATCCCACCAACGGCGCCGAAATACGTCGCGACCACGTAATCCTGTTACCTCCAAATTCACAAATGCAAACCAACGTTAAGCATCCCTCAGAAGTATTGTTGCCCCTTTCACTTCTATTGTCATTTTACGGGATAGCATGAGCGTGAGCGCGTGCTAAGCATTGATTGACGTTTGTGAATTCGGGGGTTAGAGCATAGTTTTTAACAGCACAATCGCGAATAGCACAATATGTATCCGCGAATAGTACAAATCAATAGTTTTGGCATGTGCTGATCGTGGATTAAAATTCCAAAGATAATAATTTGTGATATTCGCTGATACATTTTGAGCTATTTGTGATTGTGCTGTTCAAAACTGTGCTCAAAGATGATTACGACAGCAAAAACAACGCCTTTGGGGCCTATCTATGATAATTAGGTGCCTAGAAGTAGCCAACTACTTTCAATTTAAGGATAAAACTTAAGCTAAATTAATAGATTTATCACATCTTAAAACAGAAGATACTTTATAGGCCCGTGGATATTAACATTAAATTCGCAAAGCACGATGTAGTTCTGCATTTTTGGTATGTTGTTTGGATCAGTTAGGGTGATGTAAATCCCAATTTGCAACTTCGAAGAAGTTGTGCTCGCTGCGCACCACGTGATAAACTGCGAAAATTTTCGACTTTTTTTACTTTTTGCTCTAAAAGTCATAAACTATGCGTTTCCGACAAGTAACATCCACTACACAAATGAAGGTTATTAAATTTGCAACAATTTGAGCCTAATTGCAGCTCTCTAAACCTTATAACGACTAAACTGTGGCTATTCGAAGATGGTTCGTTTTTCCCGAAATATTGAAATTAATGCCACGTTTTTTACAATTACCACTGTACTGTCACCTTCCTTGAATGCCAGCCGACACACAAAGCAGACTCCTGGTGGAACCGACATTTTTATGACTATTTAGCCTGACTTCGTTCGCGTTAATAAGAGAATAGTTTTTTGGCTGCTCCCCTGCGTTACCGGGTACTTCCAATTACTATCTTGTGTATAAATTAAAACCAAAACATAAGCCCGAAGGCATGTTGTTTGTTATTGTTGTTTAGTTGATGGGAGTTTTAGCCAGTTTACACTGTTACCGCCTTCACCGCGTGGGGTACTCCCAGCTTATGTTTTGATATGCATATTGTGAGTGATTCATGTAAAAATGTCGGTTCCACCGGGAGTCTGCTTTGTGTGTCGGCTGGCATTCAAGGAAGGTGACAGTACAGTGGTAATTGTAAAAAAACGTGGCATTAATTTCAATATTTCGGGAAAACTGACTATCTTTGAAAGGCCACAGCTTAGTTGTTATTAGGTTGAGAGAGCTGCAATTAGGCTTAAATTGTTGCAAATTTAATTAACTTCATTTATGTAGTGAATGTTACTTGTCGGAAACGCATAGTTTATGACTTTTAGAGCAAAAAGTGAAAAATGACCCAAATTTTCTCAGTTTATCACATGGTGCGCAGCGAGCACAACTTTTTCGAAGTTGCAAATTGGGATTTACATCACCCTAACTGATCCAAACAACATACCAAAAATGCAGCACTACATAGTGCTTTGCGAATTTAGGGTTTTTTAGTGTCGATTTCTACTGGCCTATTATTGCACAAAAAACAAATAAGAAAACAATGGCCACTAGGCTTTAAGGTGTGAAATTAAGCGGCCTTATTACTAATATCAATTAATAGGCATATTAATAATAATAGCTGAAAATATGAATAAAACCATAAATTTATAGTGGGAGTCCTTCTTACCTGACTAATTTCCAATCCCACCACGTTATTAAGACTGATAATGATAATGAAAGTAATGCTTCAGCTAATGATGTTAAAACGAAAGAATCAGGTATATACGACCCCGATCAACTTTATGTAAACCTAGGAAATTCCTTCACACCACATTGTAGAAAAATGGATTCTACAACACTCAATCACGAAAAGGTTAACATTGGCTGGAAAAAAATGATTAAAGTGGTTTTTTTAAGATGGTTAGCATTGGCAGGAAAAAAGATGTGGTTTTATAAGATAAAATCCTTAGTGGCGTTACCACGTAGCGTTTCAAAACCCATTGCGCAACACGCATGCGCGAAGCCTGCTGCGATTATGCGCCTGCGAGCCGTAAAGAAAATTCTTGCAATCATTCGCGAAAGTACTCTTTCCTACAATGCGATTAAAGTCAGTTTTTGCAAAACAACAATGAGCAATTAAGCTGGTCGAACCGCACTAAACACCTTTATGGATGAACCCTATAATAATATAATTAAAAGCGAGATATTGCTATTAAAAGCTTCTATAGCAGGGATTCTTAATGCATGGATGAGAAAGACATACGATTTATTTGATGGATTCTATTTGGTATGTTGATAAAATAAAGTATCTTTAACTGTCCCGATATTTTCTTCACCCTAAACTAACCAAAACTTATTTCAATTGTTAGATTTAAAACCGAATTTACGTGTAGTACCTAAATTTTACGGAAAATGTCAACTTCTTACGGAAATTTCAGCACTAAGTTCACGTTAGTATTATACAATCAATTTTATAATACTTTGATTATACTATGGTTAATACCATTAGGTTCTTTATGTTCCGAAACAGTACGTGTAGACTAGATGTTGACTCATTTGAGAAAGCTCTGACTAACGACAACATATCCGGGCGTTTGAACCTATTTATTGTTAGGCATTTAAGTTCAATAGTAAAAAAGGGATCCTGCAATGAAAGCTTCCTTACGGTAGATAAATATGACAACATAGGTTACACTCTTTCCTCAGGAGCTGATGTTGAATATTTACTAAATTCTATGAAGTACCGCACTGCAACGCTGTCGTTAGCAGAGCTTTTCTATACTAACACGCGACCAGCGACCACCCGACGTCAGCTCAGGATGAAAGCAAGATAAGATAAGAAACACTTTGTTGCACATAAACAAAACAGAGCAGTTAACAAACAATACCTGCCTGACGCCTGCCTGGATCGCCTCTCGTGACAGGTTACAGGATACCTTGATGGGATTAATTTACCACTGAATTCCTCGACTACTGGGTCCAAGCAGATTTTATGGTACCTAACCACAATCTGTTGAAGTTGTAAACGCAATTTACAACAGGATATCATTAGAAGGGGCATCTTAAATTTCAAGGTCCACGACAGTTTGATTGTAGAACCTACTGGATTGGCTCGTTCAGTAAATTGGGCTAATCAATATACCGTTGCAGCAATCAGTTTCCTTGTTTCCTCATCCTTATTCTTGCTAATTACGGAAGCAGGGCTAAAACATTTTCCGGTTGTTTTCAGGTAATTGGAATAACTAGAAACTTGTCTAGGCTGTCATCCCGCTGGAGTTATGAAGGTTGTGCTGGTAAGGAAGTGGGGTATTAGCTAAGTTGCTTGTTTCAAGGTTCAGTTAAAAACGAATACAAGATTTTTAGCAAGGAATAATTGAGTTTATTGTTATAATAGAAACAACAGTTGGACAAGCCTTTTTAAGTATATCGCTGTAATAAATATTATATTATATAAGCACAGAAATCCCTGAAAATAGGTTATTTTATTTCAGCATTAGGTACCTATCCCTAATGCTCCCTAATTATCATGCATAATCATCTTACTAAAGACAGGAAAACCAGAAAAAGACATTCGGTCTTGGCCTGAAGCCAAGATACAAATGTTTGTTTTTTTTTCCTAATAACTTTTGCAATAATTTTACAAATGTCTTTAGCTAAAGTGTAAAGTTGAGTAGCTAAAAGGTTTTCAGCGACCTGCCATACATCACAAAGATCGCTTATCGGGGTTGTTACATGTACAATCATGCCGTAAGATGGCGTTCGATACCATCAGGCAACCCTGTATAGAACATGTATCGGCGGTTTCGCAACTGCCTCATTCCGCTGCGTGGAATTCGCGGGGTCCCGTTAGCGTGCGAAAGTGATAGCAAATCGGCGCGACCAAGACTTTTGCTGGTCACACTCAGACAACAATATTGAACTTTATCGCGATGACATAAGAGAGGAACATCTTTAACGTGTGCCACTTAAATCTGAGGGGCGTGGCTCTGATAATTTTGATTAGGGCTGTTGCTATAAAAACCTTCTCAACCTCAGCCTTAGAGCTTGCATATCGCGATTACATCTTTATTTATCTAACAGAAGAACACAACTTACACAATCCGTTTCACAGGACTAACTAAACCTAGCAAAAGAGTGCGCCCTAAAGCCTCCGACTAGGCTTAACGAATGACATCTAGTGACGTCAACAGATTATCTTTATTATTTTATGAATAATATTATTTCTTTCTATCAAACTGAGGTCATACTTCTATGAACTAGCTTACTACGGGAGGATAGTACGAAGTTCATTGTGACGCCTACGCGCCAGCGCTGTGGCTGTGGTTTGCTGTACCAGGAAAAAGTTCAGCTTATGGGCACAGAGCTTCCGTATACTTTTACAAACTAAATCCAATCCAGCACTCTAATGTAGTACTTAGTTGTAAGTTTTTTCATTCAAGTGCAATAAATAATAATCGAGAGAAATTCAAGGTAAATTATGAAAATCGGACAACTAGCAAAAGTTTTCCTCGCTAACTTTTAAGTCCTCGCAACAGGGTCACGCCTAAACTTGTCGGACATATTAGAAGCCAGTCTCAGTTAGCACCTCCGATCCACCGGTATTGGCATACACCTGTCCATTAGATAACTACTCTCGCGTTACGTGCAATTCGATCTCACTTTTTCTTTTAATTTTATACTTTCTCGCGGTCGTTTAGAATTCCTATGACAAACCTGCCAGTTTTTCTCACGTTACCTACGAGTGAGTGGTTTATCACTTTCGTCTTTTGTATGGTTAGTTTAATAAGTTATGACGCATTTAACACCATAACGCTGATAAAATCCACGAGTTCATAGTAAACGGTACCACCCTTACCTCAGTACATACATCCATACCATCACGCCTCTTTCCCAATGGGGTAGGCCAATGGGTAGGCAGAGACCACTTTGTTCCACTTGCTACGATGCTGACACACACCTTGCGCTTCCTCTACTTTCATGAGTCCTTTCATACGTGCTTACCTTATCTCTGTGTAAATGGTTTGTATGGTGGCATTTCGTTATTTCACTATTATTCTCTGGAAATACACTCGTTTAGAATAATGGCCAATTTTCAGCATACCTATCATTCCCTACCATTAGTCAGCTTAGCTGACGTCGTAGATGTATGTCTTAAGCCTAATCGGAGGCCTTAAGGCGGCTTGATAACATCTGATATTAAGGTTGCTCACTAACCTTACACCCCTCCAACAATCCGCACTGAGCCCGCGTGTTGGAGTATGGCTCAATCCACCTCATAGTTGAGGTGAGGCCTGTGCCCAGCAGTAGGACGTATATAGGCCGTTTATGGTATAATCATTGCCTAACTGCATGTTATTTTTGTTCGCCAGTGTATATTTTACTTGAAGGTATGAAATGAGATCTAGGGTAAGACTGAATAAATATAATTTGGCGACCCATTAAATTGGGTTAGCCAACTGTATCAGTTCCGGTGTATTCTTTTGTATCTTTCATTACTCAATTATATCGCACGTTGAAACTAGGGTTGCCAAGTACACGAAGCCTCCGTGGACTTCTATATATCTTTATAATAACTGACAACTTTATTTCTGAGACAGATATGATAAACAACAGCCGCTGATATCAGTGGCACAACTGTTTTAGTATATTTAATCATTGTCCATTATTAAGCAAATTTCATTAATTCGATTTGATGTTTCAGACTATTTGGAAACACGTTTAACCTTGTACGAGCTACGTCGCACATTCAGCAGCCGTCAGCAGCGCCCTACTTACACCGGCGACCGATGGACCCTCAACGTGCAGCGTCGGCACTCTACACCGACGACTCACATACAAACAACAATAGTAGTGTGCATTGCCTAAATCATGTATATAAACCAATAACATTTTACCAATAAACTAGATTTCAACCGACCGTGTTGACTTCTCATTTCCCCACCGCTGCGGCCAAGACACCTTTAGCCGTCAGTATCATGATCAGTAGAGTGAGCCTGCTCTACTGGCAGCGGTTCCTACAACCCTATCTACTGTCCCAACTCTTCCCGCTTGCACCCCGGGCACCCCGGGAGCAAGCTCCTTCCCCTTACTATCTATTTATGTATTTATAGTTAGGTAGGGCTAGGGCTCTAGTGACCTAGCGTCTCGGCGCAAGGGGCTCTAGGCTTTCTAGGGAGTTAGTTCCCTTCCTAATCTTATATTCCCTTCTCTGTGCGGCCGGGAGGCGGTGCCTTACAACCACTTAGCTTCCTGATCGTACATATTGGTCCTTCGTTCCTCAACCAGCTCCCTATGGAACCATACAAAATGTTCCTTCGAGCATCTACCAGTATCCAGTCAAGTCCATTAAGGTCTACCAATCTTCTTCCAGCGACTTGTGGACCCTACACAGTCGATCTTTTCTACCAGATTATATTTTAGACTGTATAGATTTTTAAAATCTTGCTCTCATAATTCAACCAATATTATAATACATATTTTATATTTTATAATATTATCTTGCTTTAGGATCGGAGTTACACCCGAAAACGAGTAGATAATTTATCAACATAATTTACCAATTATAAGTACCACTTAATTTTGATTCATCACCATTATTATGTAAAGCAAAATATTAACCATAGTTATTGGCTCTGTAACCGATTTTGAACCTTGCATCCATTAATAAACAATACAATTTACCTTAACCTTTTCGGATGCAAGCAAGCAGTTCACGCGTTGCGTTCAAATACCATACGTTGCATTTTCTATTTATAAACACCAAGTAATATCAACATAGTTTATTATGAATGAACGTTATTTTTTGTATCTTAACAGTAGGTAGGCGGGGAAATTAAATCGTAGATAATATTTAACTTATTTGATTCAAGATATTAATGATCGGACAGACCTATCATCTCGTACTCAACCATTTACCATTCCCTTATACTCCATCACCATTTGAAGTAACACCAAACCAAAGGTCCCGTTCTCTTATATCCTTTCTTTATTACCAAGACGTAACCATTACCATTCACTATTTCCCTTAAACTCCATCACCATTTGGAGTTACCATTCCGGTCGGGCAAACCAAGAGTCCCGTCTCTTTATATCCCTTCCTTATAACAATCATGCCTTTACCATGTATTTACTATTTACCATTTACCAATTCTCTCATACTTCATCACCATTTGGAGTAACCATTCCTGGTCGGGCAAACCAAGAATCCCGTCCACCACCAGACCATTACCATTTCCCTTATATTCCATCACCATTTGGAGTAACCATTCTGGGTCGGGCAAATCAAGAGTCCCGTCCACCACCATACCATTTCCCTAGTACTCCATCACCATTTGGAGTAAAACCAAACATTCCGGGTCGGGCAAACCATGCGTCCCGTCCTCTACCATACAATTCCCCTAATGAAGTAACCATTCCGGGTCGGGCAAACCAAGAGTCCCTTCCACCATAACCAACCATACCATTACCACCGTACCATTTCCCTAAAACTCCATTACCATGAGGAGTAAAACCAAACATCCTGAGTCGGGCAAACCAAAGGTCCCGGTTCATTTACCAAACTATATCCAATCAGACAAGACCTAACTACCATAATAAAATATAGTTATTCAAGTAGAAGGCTCTCTACTATGAACAACCAACATCGTATATTGGCAAATGAGAATTAAGAATAATCTCAGCCAATAATTTTACCACATTTGATATTAAACCAACCATTTAGATATTTTTCATTATTTTTTCTTGTGAGAAAGACAACTAGAAAATGAATTTTAGTTCCCAGAAGATCCCACAGTTAACTTAGTTTACCAAACATACTTATTTTTTCACCTTTCTTGTGGGGAAGGCAGCTGTCAAGTAATCTTCAATGACCAAGTTTTACTTGCCATTCTCTTTATAAGCAGGCTGAACTTACAACTTTTCCACCAGGAATAACCACAACCAACACCAAGAGACTGTCAGTAGCGGATCGGTCACTGGCCTCCCACAAGCGGGTCTCACCAGTGTACTGAGAAGTCGCACATGCTGTTCAGTTACCAGCCTTCCTATCGAGGAGCAACCAAAGATGGCACCAATCACAATCCATGAGCTAACGATCAACGAGCCATCACCATGAGCTGCCGAGCTTCGAGCTATCCCCATCAGCGGACGACCAACGCACTACAAGATGACCATGACCAACGAAGATCACACAAACAGACCGGTCACTGGCCTCCCACAAGCGGGTCTCACCAGTGTTCTGAGGAGCTGTGTTAACAAACTCTACAAGAATTGTAACAACCAGCAGTAACCAGAAACCAGATTACTCTAAGCAACGACTACCAGCATCCATCGGGCCAGCAAGGTTATCACATCGCTGCTGCATACATCACTTGGAACCAGAGCAGAGGAATAGTAACCACATTCAGGGAACCCCTATGGGCCTGTCTATGGGTCCCCCTCGCCGCCTTCTTCCTTTTCTGAGTGGCCAATATGTACGAGCTACGTCGCACATTCAGCAGCCGTCAGCAGCGCCCTACTTACACCGGCGACCGATGGACCCTCAACGTGCAGCGTCGGCACTCTACACCGACGACTCACATACAAACAACAATAGTAGTGTGCATTGCCTAAATCATGTATATAAACCAATAACATTTTACCAATAAACTAGATTTCAACCGACCGTGTTGACTTCTCATTTCCCCACCGCTGCGGCCAAGACACCTTAAGCCGTCAGTATCATGATCAGTAGAGTGAGCCTGCTCTACTGGCAGCGGTTCCTACAACACTACCTACTGTCCCAACTCTTCCCGCTTGCACCCCGGGCACCCCGGGAGCAAGCTCCTTCCCCTTACTGTCTATTTATGTATTTATAGTTAGGTAGGGCTAGGGCTCTAGTGACCTAGCGTCTCGGCGCAAGGGGCTCTAGGCTTTCTAGGGAGTTAGTTCCCTTCCTAATCTTATATTCCCTTCTCTGTGCGGCCGGGAGGCGGTGCCTTACAACCACTTAGCTTCCTGACCGTACAAACCTTATACTTGGCTTATTTAGCATAAATAGTGTCACAGACTAAATATTTTTTCTGAATACGACCTCATAGTGGACATAGAGAGATTTCCTTACAGGCATAACAAACACCAGTTGAGTCAAATGAATGTATGTCTAAAGCAAAGTCGGGGAAGCCGCGCCCTTCGGTGCTTTATGTACGCTAGTGTGGCGAGCACTGAACATGTACCTAGTTTTATTATTTGTTTAAATCTTCTTCTCTCAGCACACCTTTTCCCTAAGAGACCAGTTAAATCAATATAACATATTGCAAGACAAATAATTAAGTTCTGTTGGACGTTAAAAAGTTCTGTCCAATGTCCAATCACTATTACCATCAGACACTCATTTAGCACACACATCTGTGTTTGAATAGAACATTTTCAAATATAAAAAGGAGATAGAGAGGGGGGGAGAGAGAGAAAATTTTATTATATTCCCAGATATGATTATAAATAATCATTTGGCTTTCAGAAGGGACTTAAACGGACATGTCCTGATAAAATTAATAATTTGGTTACCCTGATCGCGAACCATACCGTGAAGTCGATTGTAGCCGAAAGAAAAGGTCGCAGTTGCTATAATTTTGTGTTATGTAAACAAAACCCGAGAGAATCGAATGTTGACATCTTGCCGAACGGCGAAGTCGCGCCTACTGTTATGGCATGCGCCTATTATTGACTTTTCCATTCATCGTAGTCGCGGTTTTTGTTCTAAGCAAGTGCGAAGGCTCTGTTTTACGTAAGCCTCCATACTGCTAGGGGAGACTCGTTAAGAGTTGAAGTTCTTCCAATAAGTTATCTGATGATTGTTTGTCCTTGTAGTTAAAAACTAGGTTTAAGCTTTAAGCTTAAAACTTTTTAAATTAAGCTCATGGTAAAAACTTCTATCAACATTGGCTTGAGCACCCAATAACACGTCTCAGATTAAAAGTATACAGGAATGGAAGAAATACTCTGAAATGGTATCTTGGAAAGGGTGGATAAATTTTCAATATTATGTAAGTAGTTACGATCATCTACGCGAAACTTGAATGCTAATAAGCTGAAATTATTTTTATCTATCCTTAGGTCACGAATTCAGTGTACAGTTTTTAAATAATTGTTTCGTATCGTTGGCTTAACAAAATCAGATAGTTACTCGTACAATATCATGTAAATTGGTAGCTAATGAAGTGTACTGAAGTAAAAAATAAAATAGAAAAACTCAGCATGTCGATTATCGAATCGATAAATGATTATGAAAGTTGTCAGTAAATATATATTATATGAGTATTTTAAGGAAAGTGAAAATGTAGCATAATGAACGAGAAACAATAATTGGCGTAAGAGCCTTACACGGTGTAGTTATGTATGCAAGTTTATTTTTATATCTTTATTACTATCTTTCGATACAAGTTTGTGTTGCATGCTTTCCAAAATTTACCTAAGGTGAATAATACTTACATACATTCGTTATTGGTAATTGCTTATAATTGAGCTACACTCTCCGTTTACCTGTAAGGTAAATAAACATGTCAAATAATTTTATGTCTTGATCAGGGGTGGCATTCTGCATGCATCGAATGTTCGAGATAGCATTTTGTGAAACTCAATAAAAAAACTAAGCAAAATAACATTTTAAAATTAATTCTAAATGAGGAAGAATGCCAATTCAAGATGGAGCGAATGGACAGTCAAAGTTGGCGTTTTCTATTGAGTGAGATCGAGATGAGATTTCGCGGTAGCCAGAATTGCATAGCTGACCTGATTGCACAACTTGAATATATAATAATGACAAAAACCTAAAAAAATCGAACGTCCATGCTATCACTTGCCTGCGAAGATCCATTATAGTAGAAATGGCTTAAGGTAAATTCCGCTCTGCTGGAAACTGTCAATCATTTTAGAACGCTGCCTAGAACATGTCAAGCCCTGTGCCATCATACATACGAAACAAGTCCTATTGATTATGGAGTTCAAGGTCCTGCATGCTAGGCGACGGTCATTCAGAAGATCAAAACACTGCTAAGTCCGGAAAGGAACTGGCTCTAAGGATAACTACCGGAAAACACTGATTGGTACTTGCAAGCGTCACAGTTAAAGGAGCTTTCTACCATGGCAGTGTTATAGTGGTTATTACCTAGCCCAGTTTCTTGACCAACCTTTTCTGACACCGCTATCGTGGCTCTGCGTGAGTGAAGCCGCTAGACAGGCCCGTTGTCAAGCCAGCCTATCGCGATAATTGATCAAAAAGTATACTACACGGCAACACGGCCCGCTACATGACTGCACGGTCACACTAATTGATACACTTGTCAATTGTAACTGGATATGACGCGAATTACATAGAGCACAGACTATACGTTGCGATTATGAAGTTTAGTTCTTACTGAAAATAAAAAAAACACAGTGGTTGCTTAGTTTTCAGAGTTACCTCTAGTATTCGGAGTCGGATGTTTTCTGCCATTTTGTGTTGTGAACTTAAAAATAGTTACTAGCAAAATGAATTTTTAATGCTTCGCGGAGTTTTTTGCGGCCACTTATGCGGCTGCAATCTCTTAAAATGCCAATAAAGTCTTCAGGATTTGTCCGACGCCAATTCACGTGACTAAAATGGTAATGTGCAATGTGAATACTGCGAAACTTTTCTGCAGACATTGATACCTAGTTTAAACAGTAGTGTAGTGTAGTGTGTGTAGTAGTGCAAGCTCTGTTTAGTTAGGGGCTAGGTGGCGCTGTGTGAAATTATGTCTAAATAATTTCATTCATTTGGCAAGGATTGGGAGAGACCTTTGCCCAACAGTGGGATGATGAAGGTTAGAGAGAAAAACATTCATATTTAGTGATTGTATTCATAAGTTGAAACAAGGCCGTTGAATGGCAAGTACAGTCGATCAAAGACTTAATACCAACGTTCTTCATATGCCATACCTGTCTCATTGTTCTATAACGAGTGCATTATGAGCTTCTGCTAGTACAATCAACCACGATTTAACACTTACTCTTTAGGTACTACCCACGCATAGTATGTGAGTTCATAGCAATGATAGCTTGGCTGTCAGTCAGTGGCAACATTGGATCGGCAAAGGTAATCGATGATTGTTAAAACTCAACAGATTTTTATCGATTTGTTTTAAGTAACCTCCGTGCATCGTTATGCAGTTTTAACTAGTCTGAGGCCTCAGAGAAAACCAATACCAAAAATATGCTCCCACACCTAATAAGCAGCATATCTCCCTATCATTAGCAAGACATCACATCACATCTAAAATCAAGGTTAGGCTAATCGGAGGATGTAGGACAGCTCGATAACGTTTGATGGAACGGCTTAAAATCGTGTTGGGAGTAGGGCCTATCACCATCTGCTGTAAGCTGGCCCAAATTAATTTATTGACGCTGGTGGTACCAACTAGTTGTGGTCGACTGTACGTCCCATTCAAATCGCGCATATTGGATGCGCCGAGTGGAGTGTAACGGAGGCAAAACAAAAGGGTTGTTAAGTTGTTAATAAGTCTCATTGTGCTGCTTCCGAGAGCGAAGAATGGACTTGATTGAATCGTCTTGAAATAATATACATAGGGAAGTGAATGACGTAATACAGAATAACGATCTTCAACTTCTCGAAGTCCAATAACCTCTTGGCGTAGCGTTACTATTGTTTTAATCGAATGACGACTAGGCACATACGGAATCATCATCTCAACCGAACGACGCCCACAGCTGGGCATAGGCCTCTCCCAAGGATCTCCACAACGATCGGTCCTGCGCTGTCCGCATCCAGCGGCTTCCCACAACCTTGAACAGATCGTCGGTCTACCTTGTCGAGGGCCTGCCCACGGAACGTCGTCCGGTACGCAGTCGCTATTCCAGAACTTTTCCACCCCAACGGCCATCGGTTCTCCGCGCTATGTGTCCCGCCCACTGCCACTTCAACGACGCAATCCTTCGAGCAATGCGGTTGCCTTAGTTGTCCTGCATACACATACGGAATAGTTGCATTCAAATAAAACCAGTTTTATCTATCGCTTTCAAAGCAGCGGAAGCAAAGCTTGACAAAAAATACCGAACCTATCCTTTTAGCCAAGGCTGATCAGATGTTAATGCATTATGCTAAATTGTTAACATCAATAAAAAACCCTAAGAACGGAAACACACCGACATTTAGCAATTTATATTTCTGCCATTGTATTGTAGAATTACTATTCCGGAGCCCGACTGTAAATTGTGATCTTTCAAAGTGGTTACTACTAGCTTAAAATTTGAGTGACACTACAATCACACCAAAACTATCATTTTAGGACTAGAGTTGTCTTTTCTTAATCAGTTTTTAGGTTGTTAGGAACTCTTACTCTGAATGACTACACGGTTCACGTAGAGACTGTACCACAATGTACTAGGAAATTCACAAACGTCAATCAAAGTAAAACACGCTTTACAAAACAAGTACAGATCTGACGTTAAAAGCAGAATTAATTAAGTAAAAAACAAAATAGAATAGCAATGGCTTAGTGTTAAGATCAGTTGCCCCGTGTGGGAAAGACGAAGGTTCGCATCCCGCCTAATAGGTACCTTGAGCGACTGTTTGTATGGTTGTCGGTAAATATGCCAGCATCGACCTCACTTTAAAAATACTAAGTACTTACTCGTAAGTAACAATCTCTAACATAGTTTAATGCAATTTTATGCATTTCTAAAGGTAGTCACGCGAACCAACTATAAAACTCAATAATGCAATCACTATTTTTATGTATGTGTCAAAAGTGTAATTAATTGTGCCTTGGACTCATTTAGTTCCAAATTAGTATCCATAACTAAGTACATACCTATTTCTTATCGTAAAATAAGTACCTAGTAAAACCTGGGAGGTCTTAGGTTCTTTTTTTTTAATAACGTTTCCTACGCTATCCATTGTATTTCAATAGATAATCTTCATATTTACCCAGAGATTAGTAGTCTTTAGACCATTTTAGTTGGTCGCCGTGTTGTTTCCAGTCCTTAGTGCTGATCTTCGAAGTCCTAGAAAGTGCCAATAAGTCTGTTTTACCACTTGTTCTCCAGAACCGCGACAAAAAAAATTTAAGTGTTGTCTATACCTGTGTTTTTGGTACTAAAAAAGCTCGACATAATGTTGTCTCGGTACACTACACGAGAAATCTATTAAATGTTTGAATCGGTAAAAAAAGCTTTTCCCACCACTGACCTACATTTTATCAAAAAATACTGTTATACAACTCACTTTACAATACTTTATGCATACGCTAAACGCAGCCGTCACGCAAAGTTGCTACAAAACTTAATAAAGGCAGTGACTAATTTTTCACAGTCACGTTTTGTGCAAACCGTGCACTGCACCTATTGTGTAGAGAACCAACTGGTAGAGATCGCACCCTTGACCTTTTTATACATATCGCTATGTAAACGTCTTCAACGCACATTGTTTCAAATTATGCTGATTATAAATGATGGAAGAAACTTTATTTACGAAAGTTGTGCTTGGTTGAAATAAGTGTGGGACATTTTTGGCAGTGAGTCACAAGTGAAGCGTAAGATTGCAGTAGGTACATGATTAATAATTAGTGGGTAATTTTCCAACTACTTTACTACGAATGTGATAATGTGGTGATGCGAACTGATACATTGATACCCTAACTCTGCCTGTGACCTTCCATAACATGCAATCTTCTGACAAGCTTACTAATAAAGGTAAATAATGAACGAATCCTTGTAAAACCAAATCTTTCGGACGTGAGTAAACCCGTGATAGCAGTCGCTGATGAGACCTAGTGGGTAAGCAAGTTGAAATGGCAGTGGCAAAAAACTGATGACCATTGGCGTAGAAAAGTTGTGGTATAGACATTGAAAGCCAACGTCCCACCACCCACGGTGAACAGGCGACCTGCCAGCCTCAGATATTCATTTTACGGGACAGCTTGAGCGTGAGCGTGCGCTTAGCGTTGATTAACGTTTGTGATTTCGGGGGTTAGCTTGATTAAGATCGCAAGTTTTAGGCCACACACAACCGACCGCAATCTGAAAGCTTATGTTTTGGAGTAGGTGTCATTTGACTGACTATGATGATGATGAATTTTATGTATGAAATTGTACATTATTTAACTTGGGCATTATGTGTATGGATGAAAACACTGTAGGTTATCTTTCGTGGGAATAAGTTCAATGGAGATAATTTAAACACCTAACTACTTACATCATAAAGATTGCAATATATTGGCGTACCATAAACGACGGTATGTACGGCATAGGCTATAATTATATTTCGAATGGTGCGCAATAAAGAATACCCACAGCAATGATTGAATGCTGGCACATGTGCATTCTTACTCATCATAATAGCACTGGTAATATGTGAAGATTATAAGAATAAGACTCAATATTTAGTCGAAATAAAACTCAGATTTTGGTTAGATTTTTTGCAATCATCTAAGTAACTATTTCACAATTGAGGTTTGGGCATGCCTTATTTAGGATTTGTTCAGCTGATGAAAATATTGTTATATCATTCAATATCATGATATACACTCACGACTAAAACCCAAACGTCGTAGTCAGACGCACACTGATTCTAGCCGTCATGTTAACCGGTACATTAAGAAGCCCACATTTCGTGTCGAGTCTTAGAAAAAAATAATAAGATCACCGGAGAGTTAGCCGCAAATTGTACAAAAAGCTCAAATAGAAGTTTCAACCGGTTTTGAACTCGGGACTACCCAAATTCGGAGCTAGTGTTTAACCACTGGACAGCGACGGTTTTATTGCGATTATACACACATCAAAAGTGTCTCATCAAAATCGTAAGGACGTTAAAAAAAGACAGATTTTTCTTTTAAAAGGTTTCTAAATTTTAGCAAAATCAAACGGTTTTTTTTAATATTCTTAACCTTTATCTTATGCCTGTTTCCTCGAGTTATTCTAAGATAATGCTGAGCATTATCTAATATCTTTTATTTTGCTAAACATTTGAAACCTTTTAAAAGAAAAATCTGTCTTTTTTTTAACGTCCTTACGATTGTACAATAATGCTACCACAATGAATTTCTTTATACAATCTGAAAGGGCAGATATAGCAGTATCTGTGTCCTAAAAATTTCTACGTTGGTATCAATATTTTAATTTTTACAGCCTCCCCAATAGCTATACTTTGTATGAAAATGCTTGAGATATCCCTAGACACTTTTGAAGTGTGTACATCACAAACTGTGATTTGTGCACAAGCGATCATAGTGCAGTGTTGCTAGGCAACTAGAATGAAATGACGTGTCATTTTTAGCCAAATTAAACATTCCTTATCAATTTGCGACTGTCGCTGGCACTACGCTAACGTACGTACTTGTGCTACCTATAAATATTAAAACTCAATATCATGTTGTGGGGCTCCTCCTTCCATTGTTAAGTCTATAGTATTCGGAGCATTTCGTGACGTGCTACATTGGCATGTGGTGGTGGGCTTGTCTTAGAACTAAAGGTCTTAGAGATCAAGCTTGTTCGATTACCCAAAATCTATGGAAACAGAACTATAGGACTAATAGATGATCAACACTTTGATGGAAATTACTGTGTATTAAAACATAAGAGTTCCTGATAACGTTATTTACTAGCAGTTACGTGACTTTTGATATAAGGCTAGATTATAATCTCCAGAACCGCAGAGGAATAATTTCAAAGAATTAACAGACAGCTGAGGTAACACTAAGGTTGACGGAAGACCTAGTCAAAAGAAAATAATGTTGTTTCCACTATCAATGTTTCGACCATTTTTAGACATTTAAAAGTTTTAATGTTAACCGTAAGCGACTAATCGCTCTGGCAAAGACCACCTGAGTTGAACGACCAGGAGATTTTATAATCAACTGCTATCGTTGATAAGTTGTGTAACAAATAGTACTCGTATTAATCCCTGCATCTATTGGGATATAATAACACAATATTAACTAAGTAGTTTATCATGATAACTTCAATCTTGTTCTTTTATTCATGATACCGTTCTGGTCAGTGCAGGCACACATCAGGCGTAACATAGTGCCTAGTTAGACATTCATTACATTAGCATAAGCTTGACCTGTGGCCCTCAGTACCGTATTTATAGTTTACGAGCACGATTATCTCAATAATTTGCATTATTGTCAATTAAAAAAATCTATAAGTGTCTGCTTAGATTTAATTTCAATGACAAGCAGAATTATAAACTCGACTAACATCTTATTTCCTTTGAGCAAAGCATTGACCGTTGTTAGGTGACCGAACCGCGTGGGACCCCACCGTACCAACGACGAAACCTTCGCATCTTCCTCCCTTATCAGAACTGCATAAGGTCTCTATTTCCACGAGTAACTACGTATTGTTTAGACGACAATAGGTTCGCACGTTTGAATCAGCGGGTTAAGTAAACTAGTCCAGTGTTACTGTGTCTTGGGAGTGATCATTTCGTCGCAAAAACGACTGTATGGTTTGAGCAGCTTGCTGTTATCTTCTTTGTGAACTTGATAACCAAATTCACACAAGGCATCCATCACAAAGAGGCTCGTTCTGTGGCAAAGCTGGCTACACACTATACCATTGGTCAGGCCTTCAGAAAGTCACCCCGGGGCTATAACTTGCCAAGGCTGACCTAGAACTGTAAGTCACCCTGTGGCTATAACAGTCTGATACAAAGACAGTTTAATCAGTTGAGTATTTATTGTAATATGTGCAACCTTTTCAAGAAAATTGTATATCTACATTGCAGTACCCGCAAAGGGTCGCTAAGTCATAAGTGTTTTAATCCTAAACAACACCATTGTAAACACTTAGTTCGCAATAAAGTTTTGAAGTTCGAAGTTACGTCCATCAAGGGGGCAATGTGTGCCTCCCCCCAGAATATGAGGCCCAGTTTACCATCGTGCCTGCTGTGTAATAAGAGCTGCACAAAAGATGTCTTGATTACCACCAATGCAGACGCTTGTAAAAGTGGCAAAATACTGGTCTCAAGAAATAATAGATATACGATTACCATGGACAGGAAAATATCTGAATAGACATACCTAGATGACCTATCATCCAGGCAATACAGATCATTCGAAGTGGGAATGGAACCCATGACACGCAGCCCAACCACCGACCTTACGAGCTAGTTAAAACATTGCTCTATATTTCGTAAAACGTGTTATCTTCGGTTGATTCCCACAAACAGCTCCGGTTACCTGCCGCAAAAAGTGCCGAACACAATGAAATACGATCCTATTGCATGAGTGCATGTTATTCACATATCAACTCGACACTTATCAACGCGAACGCGTGTTGAAATTCATTTACGATCATTATATACGATTTACGGGGACTTAACCACGAAAGTCGAGCTGAAAGTCAATCTTTTTTTTGAAAGAATAGTGTAATGATGACGCACTAATTCGTCAACAGCCAGCGACAAACGCTGCTTATCAGATTTTTATGATGTATCTTAATTCTCTATGAAAACTTCAACAAAGCTACCGTATTTCAAATCCTTTTATTACAATGTTATTTTATATATATTTCGTAAAAGTAAACTTTATATCTATCTTCGAATTCGCATTCAAACAAAAAATATTGGTCGTAAACTTCGAACGAAAAGACTTCAACGCGTTCATGTTGCGTGTACGCATCGCACGAGACGTATTTTTTCATTGATCGCGTCCGTCATTTGAGTATGGAGTATAGCAGAGAATAAGGAGGGTTTCTTATTTTATCTTTGGTATAGGGTCTATGGGTAAAGTATCTTTCTGGGAAATCTTTACAAATTTTCACTCGACCTAAAGAAAGGGGTTCGTACTATGGGTGCCAATACTGATACAAATACCTACTACAATACTGACTGATATTCATTTATTTATTTCCATGTATACGTTACATATTTTTACATTTATATGAATTTCTCAAGCAATTGCAGCACAATATCAAAACTACACACATCAAAAGTGTCTAGGGATATCTCAAGCATTTTCATACAAAGTATAGCTATTGGGGAGGCTGTAAAAATTAAAATATTGATACCAACGTAGAAATTTTTAGGACACAGAAACTGCTATATCTGCCCTTTCAGATTGTATAAAGAAATTCATTGTGGTAGCATTATTGTACAATCGTAAGGACGTTAAAAAAAAGACAGATTTTTCTTTTAAAAGGTTTCAAAATTTTAGCAAAATCAAAGATATTAGATAATGCTCAGCATTATCTTAGAATAACTCGAGGAAACAGGCATAAGATAAAGGTTAAGAATATTACAAAAAAACGTTTGATTTTGCTAAAATTTTGAAACCTTTTAAAAGAAAAATCTGACTTTTTTTTAACGTCCTTACGATTGTACAATAATGCTACCACAATGAATTTCTTTATACAATCTGAAAGGGCAGATATAGCAGTTTCTGTGTCCTAAAAATTTCTACGTTGGTATCAATATTTTAATTTTTACAGCCTCCCCAATAGCTATACTTTGTATGAAAATGCTTGAGATATCCCTAGACACTTTTGATGTGTGTAGTAACCGACTTAACCGACTTTACAGTCAATATTAATGGCAAAATCAATGACCATGTCATGTCAACATACATTTTGAGTAAAATAACCAAGTATGATTTTTTTTTTTAAAATGCAATCATGCATGTCCGTTTATCCCGCATGAAGTGGAAATGTTCAAGACAAATTTCCAGTCATTCGTGGGACTTTCATATGAGCTTGAACCTTATCAGCTTCATTATACATTTTTTTTTACAACAAAGAACCCACGACCATCGTCTAAGCAACGATCCAGCGAGTCATAATTTGGCATAGCAATGATTTCACTTTCCTAAACAGCGGTGCATCATGCCGAGATCGGAATGCATCCCGCGTCCCGGCTCACCGATGACGTTGATTAACGACCGGCCAACTCTGTTATTAAACTTTTTGCTAACTTACGTAAGTCTATGAGCTCATGCACAATTTATAAGATATTACAAAAGCTTTTTACTTAAAAATTACGGCATTTTAAGGCATTTTGTTGCAAACTTGTTCGTTACTTTTCTTATTTTATAATCGGCATTTATAAAGTGATGTTAATTATTCCTTAATTAGGCACGTTTTGATGAAAACTTGAGCGCATATCGACTAACAGAGTACACAACATGTATTAATATATTTATGAAGCAATGTAAATTCAGTCTGTGTGAATTTGAAAATATAACCCGGTTATTTAGTATGACAATGTTTTTATATAATAATAATTGTTAATAATTATTATAATAATAATTGTTTCTTTGTGTTATTGAATTTACTACAGTTAACCCCGAATTACAGAACGTTATTCTTGCAAGGTTTTAAAAGAGATTTAACAGAAATATTAAGTCCATACGCGATTTAGAGAAGCGGATTAGATTGTAGATATTCTTTTTTGCACAAAAATTTTACAGTTGTATTTCCACAATTGTTGATTTTTGCTTAGTTTTGAGTTCATTGAAATACGGAGATTCAGCATCTCGTACATAATATGTACCTATACGCATAAATAGTATACCTGACACTATACGTGGGCATTCCAGTTTAACATAAATACCCATTAACGGACTGTTCTAAGCCTCTATAAAAGATGTGCTTCTTTCAGAAAGACAAGTTATAGGTGGATTAATAGCAATTCTATAAAGACAGGCGCGGCGCAGTGCCTACATTTCTAACTGGTCTGACCGCGACTGGCCGACAGATGTAACCACAGGCCACTATCCAGTACACTTCTCGAATAACAGCATTTTATACATTTCTGCCACTTGCTTCGCCTACTTGGGGCACGCAGGCAGCTCGCTTGGCTATTCGGGAAGACGGTCGGTTTGCAAGACGTAATTTTGTAAGTTGTCTTGTGTGTTGTGTAAGCTAAGTTGCAGTTTACTGTACTACCTCGTGAAGGTTGCTGAGGAAATGTCCTTTAAAAACTCCTGGGACTTAGGCTGGAAATATCATCAGAAGAAATCACTTGGTATATAGGTGTCAGGTTTTGTAAGTCGAACCGGCAACATCTATTCGCCAGCCGAAAGACCGCTCTTGCAATTAAGCCAGCGTGATCTTAACTGTCAGCCGAATTTCGAGTGTATTTAGATGTCTATAAACCAGCGTTATTCCTTCAATTTGATGTTTTAGAGTCTAAGAACGATCGCCTAACTAACATTTAGTTGATTTTCGTCTTGCATCAATGTTATCTCTAAAGATCTTCAGATAATTTACGCTATCAGATCGAAATCAGTTAGGAATTTAAGGACTTAATGAGGCAGCTTTATAATCAGGGTGTTGTAAACAAGATTCATTTTGTTGATTACTGTAGAATTTGTTTTAAACTGTGCGTGGGCTTCGCTTCGGTGTTAAATAAACTGGTATAACTAGTTCTTGACTTTTAATGGTAAAAGCTTATTTTAACGTAAACGTCATCTCATTTACCATAGAGAAAGGTTAAACCAGAGTTAATATTTAGTTTCGTATAATCACAATTATAGTTTTTAACAACGATTGCCGAAATTGCGTGGAAAACTACAAATGCCAGTATATTAATGTTATTCGAAAGTAATGTAGCTAATGAAAGAAACCATTAACATAGCACAAAAAGTAATTATGGAGGCGAACATTAACAGTAATAATGTATCTAATATGCAGCAAAAAATCGGCCCTCCGCTCGCCAAAAGGTCTAATTTGGGATCTTGAATTCCACAGAACGGACATTACGAATTACCTAATGCATTATTGAAAAGGAAAAAGGCAAAATTGATCAACCTTGTTCGACTTGTAAGTTGGCACGCATACACAAAGTATTTTTTCCTGTTCCGAGAGAGAGCAAAGGCCAGGTAGGTATGATGCATGAATGAAAGTAGTCGCAACATACAAAGCTGGTTATAAACATATTTTCCGAGTTGTCTCTACGTAGTCACATTGTGTAACCAACAGCATCTCCGCGCCGCGTGATAATAACACGATAACTGCGCTCGCGCCCGCAGATTACTGCACGGCAACTTTGGCACGTAAAGGGAATGAGCTTCGACATTCAATCTGTTAAAGTAGATTTCAACATCGCGAGATAACGACAAATATTAATAAAACAAGTATGCTCACCTCTGGTGGAGCTGCGAACTTTAGATTGGCGAGAGATCCGTGAGAGCGACTCCTGTGCTCCTGCCGGATGCTGTATGAAAACGCTCGCTCATTCAAATGGCCTTTCTTCCTATATATTCCTCCGCTGTCCTCAACAGCTTCCAGTCCGTTCATGCTTTGAGCAGCTTTCAGAGCCGGCGGCGGGGGCGGCTTCGAGCGCCGAGGATCCACCGTAGCGTATTGTAGACGACCTCTGCCCGGCGGACCTCCGGGGAATGGGCCAGGAGCTAGCGCGGCCGGGACGCGACCTCTGTGAGCCAACGTGGCCGGTCTAGCGTGGGGCAGGGTGGCGGCCGGATGGGCCACCAACACCATAGGATGTCCCGCCGCCCACGCAGGCGGCGCTCGACCCAGAGACCTGCCGTTCATGACGGGAGCAGGGCCCGGCATAGTCGCGTACAACTCATCGGCGGAAGCGGATGACTTCTTTTTCGTTTTCTTTGTGGTAGAAGTTTTCTTTTTAGGTTCCTCGGGCGGAGGGGGCGGCGGCGGCACGGAGGCCGGGCGCGTGATCTGGCGAGGTCGCGGCGCTCGCGTCGGGTGAGGAATGTCGTCGCTGGCGTCATCGCGCTCGATCTCCCCGACCCACACTTTGTGGTTCTCGTCCCCGTCGAAAACTTCTAACTCCTCATCGGGCTCCGGCGGCAGCTGTGAAGGGGTCCGCTCCGCCTCAAGACGTTTCACGTACGAACTGTCCGCGTAAGCATGGAAACAACACCGAACTAGCGCGTTGGCGGCCGCTTCGCGACGGCATATGAACGCGTGACATTCCAGGACCTTTATCCCTTGCGTGCGACGGAGCACCGCCGCGAATAACGGAGGCCGCCTCGGGGCCGGCGCCCGCGCGAAGGGCGAATCCAAGGGTAAGAACCGCGGCGCGCCTTCGACGGTCACCCGTCTCACCGCCGCGCAGTAATGTAAGCTCGATATGGGGAAGAACCTCGCGACCCTCGAGCCGCTCTCGTCGACGTTCTCGAGCAAGATCCCGTTCGACCAGACGGACAGCCACGAGTCTATGCCGCCGGAGGTCGCTCCCTTTTCCGGGTAGAGCTCGCGCAGCGGCTCCTGGATGCCCTGCAGGCCGTCCTTGCTCTGCTGCGGCACGGCCGAGCCGAGGTACAGCACACGGCACCGACAGATGGGAGTCGACTCCATTTCGTCACTGCACGATCACAACATGTCACTGAATCACTTGAAAACACGGTATTGTCGTTCGTTACGTCCGTACGTGCGCTAGCCGCGAGTCGGGCGCGGGTCTGAGTGAGCGGAATTCAAGATGGCGTCGTGTCGGTGCGCGGGGGGCGGGGGCACGGCGGGGTCGCTATACCTGCCTATACCTGCGTGCGCCCGCGCACCTGTGAAGACGCCTCCGCGGCCGCTAGGCTGCGCTGGGCACACGCGGAGCCGATGAACCGGCATTGTGTCAAATTGTCGCGAATTTGGCCGCATTTCACTTCGCCGACGCGTCACGTCAACGTGACGGAATGTCAAACTGCGTCGGCGCAGTGAAATCTGAAGGTCGGCCGATGGGAGATAATTGTTTTCCACGGCTCACTTGCATATTCGATAGAGGAACCCGCGCTGTTGACGCGACGACTTTGAAAGTTGCCTCGGCCGGTTTTTAATTAAACATTCCTCTAAATTGCTTTGACAAACAGCATTAAAATACCTACTAAATAATTACTTGTCTTGAAATTTTGCAGAAAGCAGGTCATCAGGTCAAAGATGTTTTACTTTTATTAACTTGTCCTACTTAGGTAGGTATGTACTACAGATCACTTATGTATACCTACTTACTACTTGAGTTTTAGAAAAACCATTGTATTTCATTTGTTCTGAAATCTACTTTTTGGGCTGGGTTTTTAGACTGTGATATTGGACGTAACGTTCATAATATCAAAGTTGCCTTCAAGCAAGAAATAGTCGAAAAGTTTTTCATCCAATGAAATTCGGTCGGAACATTTACATTATGATATTCACCCTCATAAAAAAAAATTATAAAAGATAACTCATAAGTAACAAACAATGCAACACATCGTGAACCAACAGGTTCCCCAAAAAAAAACAACTTTTAAAAATTATATTTATTTACATTTCAACCTTACTGCATTATACAACCAATGTGTATGTAAATAAAACATTACAATTGCAGTTCATATTTACTTTCGCAGTAAAGTAATCTTAACTTAAAGAATAAACTCGTTGACTCGCAACATGGTATGCAAATCAACTATTTACCAGACAACAAAGAGTATAATAAATTTATTTATTACGAAGCAATTTACAGGTCTTGAATGAATACAGTACACACACAAACAAACATGGCTAGGATGGTATTGCCAGATACTGTTAAAGCCTTGAAGTTACTAAATAAGGTATTTTTGCACTGTTTCCAAAACTCATTACTTCACACCAATGCCGGATTAGCATAATGGAAAGAATAGCAAATGTAGTACAGATGGGAGTACTCTCTGGGAGTACCTCTGTACATGCCAATAGCATGTACAGAGGTAAACATATCAGGCTGCCCCAAACTATCAGGTTTTCTCAATTTGTCTGGCTAGAAATCACTTTGACAAAAATACCAAAAACTACTGAAATAATTAGGCAGTTTGTGGTAAAGGTTACCTGATCACATGATCTGCAGGCATCACATTAGTTTACCCCAAATTGTCTTTCTACAACTGATTTCAATTTTAAGTCAGAAAAATATGGTTCAGGCAAGATATATCATAACTTTTAAATCAAAGCGACAAGGCAAATAAGGCGCTTTGCAGACGACGGGGCGGGGCGGTCTTTTTGCCCGCGAAGTAATGCCCGCGACTTCCCCTCACTGCGAACACGAAGCATTTAAGTGCTCGGCGGGAGTAGTATGCTATTGAGAATTCGAAATAGTTTCATTCGGTCGCAGACGCGACCTCACTCACTATTTCATCTCCTCAATAGCATACACAGACCTATCGTTGATGCTGGCGTCAAAATGGAAATTAGTAGTATTCAAGTACACCATTTATAAGTGCATCCAAAACATAAAGCTGCTCATTTTGAATAAAGCATCAAGAAACAGTAGACTGTATATTTGCAATGAAATTTGTGAAGCAAAAAGAATCGTTAACCTTGAACTGTGTGTGTCCTGCTCCTCTGAACAAAATAAAGCGGCATGGACCATTATTACCAAATACAATTCGGTGTCTCGTCTGTGGACCTTCTAATTGTGGCAAGACTAACTTAGTTATAAGTCTGCTGTTGCATGAAGATGGTCCTCGCTTCCGTAACTTGTATATTTATTCAAAGTCATTGTACCAACCCAAGTATTTGTTCCTTGAGAATGTTTTAAATATGGTAGACGGAATAATGCTTTATAAGTACAATCACAATAGTGAAATGTTAAGTCCCCATGAGGCTAAAACTAATTCCATCATTATATTTGATGATGTTGCATGTGAAAATCAAAACAATATCAGAGATTATTTTGCTATGGGTCGCCACAAAAATATAGATTGTTTTTATATTAATCAAACGTATACTAAAATTCCTAAGCAACTTATAAGAGATAACTCTAATTTAATAATACTATTTAAGCAAGATGATATTAACTTGAAACATGTCTACGACGAGCACGTAGGTCCTGACATGTTGTGGACGCAGTTTCGCGAACTATGTTCGAAAGTTTGGGAGAAACCGCATAGCTATCTTGTGATTGACAAAGATAGCGAGAAAAACAAAGGTTGCTATAGAAAGGGGTTTGATACATTCATTGTATTTGATGATCATTAATAAACAATAGACGATGTGCTATAAAATCACTTGGATTTGTGATGCCGTGCGGAGTCAACATGGAGAGAAACCTGAAGGAACAAATTGTTAGATCTGCTGTTGCTGTGAAGAGAAAAGTGGAAATGATGAAAGATGCTAAAGCTATGAATGGCATGGTATTTGACACTATGTTTAAGCCAATAGTTGACCCTCTTAAAGAGCTATCTAAAAAAAATACCAAACTAACAAACCCACACAATCTGAACACGACCCGGTAATAAAACAAAACAAGTATAGTGAAAGCGAAAATACATACGGTTCTGACGAGGATTTTCAAGAAGATATTAGCACAGAACAGAATTCAGATGACGACCAATACTCGAATGAAGGAGAAATTTCCAATGACGACATTGTTCACAACGAGTTATCCAACCAAACTCTAACGAGTGAACCATCCGTATCAGAGAACGATATACACGAAGATTCATTCAAATCAATGGAATCGCCACCAAGTATGAAAAATCAATCTTTATCGTGGTCTTTGTATCAGAAGGCATCAAAACCCGTACCTTATGGTGTCAATCTTTCAAGAGGGAAACTCATGTTAGGCAAAACACGTGTTTTCGATCAAGGGTGCACATTCAAAATCGGAAGTAAAACCGTTAAAAAGACCCCAGGTTTAGTCAATTTGTTATTTGAGAATACACCAAACTTGGATTGTGTAACGGAACAAGACATGCAAAATTATAAGTCATTGTTAATTGAAACTAATGCTCATCGACGCGATTGTAACCCCAAGAAAGCTATAAACAGCAACAAAGGAAAAAAATATCTGCATGTGATAAAACCACTATTTAAATTTTCCCGAAGTAATACCATAAGTACAGAGAGTCTTCAGCAAGGGAAAGGGCTTACTACTTTGAAGCAAGTTAAAAATAACATGGATTTAGTATACTGGGATGATCCAAACGAGTTAGTAGAGAGATTAAAATTGCTCATCGCATCTCGTGATGCGGGTAATACAGGTTTAGATAATGAAATAACGGCAATAATTGAAGAGCTTCATGAATTCGGAATCGTCAATTAAGATATAAATTGAAAAAATCAAGAAACAAAATACAGTCTAGCAATAATTCACAACGAGTAAGCACGACTATGAATGTCGATAAATTTGGCCATCACGTTCATAAACGATTACGTATTTCTGAATATATTGAGCCAACCAACGAGGTGCTAGTAAAATCAAACGAAGGATGGTTTGATTTGAAATCTGCTAGACTGATTGGTTTACCAACTCCGGTACAAGACGAGGACGCTGTAAAAAAATCTTATGTCGATCAGCGAATCCAAGACATGAACTCAGAAATAAATAAAGTAGAGACTAATGTAAAAGTGTATTTAAAGCAACTGGAAAGATTAACTTCAGAGCAATTATCTTTTTCATACTACACAAAAAGCGAAGTAGACAAATTGATTCAAGCATTACAAGGAAAGTTAAGTAAACATGAGTAAAAAGAACATCGTTGATGAACTTCATAAGCCAGCTCGGAAAAATTTTTTACGGCGATCGACCATCATAAAAGGTATTGATGATTTATGGCAAGCTGACCTAATCGATATGCAAAAATACTCATATGCTAATAATGGCTTTAAATACATTTTGGTTGTGATAGATGCCTTATCCAAATATGTTTGGGTAAACCCTCTAAAAAGAAAAGATAAAACCTGTGTTGCAAACGCTATGAAGAGAATTATAACAAAATATAGTCGATTTCCTAGAAATCTGCAAACGGATTTAGGTAAAGAATTTTATAATAAATCATTCAGTGAACTTATGAGTACATACAAAATTAACCATTATTCTACATATTCCATTAAAAAAGCGTCGATTGTGGAACGAGTCATAAGAACATTGAAAAGTAACCTTTATAAAAAATTTAGCATGTGTGGGCAATATCAGTGGTTAAAAGGTAATCTCAATTCAGTCGTTGAATGTTATAACGACTCTGTTCATCGTATAACAAAATTAAAACCCAAAGAAGTTAATAAATCTAATGAGCTATTGGTAAAAGTAAACATATTGAAGTCCCACAAACGAACAGTTAAAAGAAAGCCATTATTATGCATAGGTGACCATGTTCGTGTAAGCAAATATAAAGGAGATTTTGGTAAGGGCTATACTCCTAATTGGTCTTCAGAAATGTTTATTGTAAAAAGTATCATCAATTCTGATCCTCCCAGTTACCACCTCAAAGATATGCATGATCAAAATATTTACGGCTCGTTTTATGGATACGAATTACAGAAGACTAAATTTCCTGACTTATATCTGATTGAGAGAGTAATTAAGAGAAAAGGTAATAAACTGTTTGTGAAGTGGTTAGGTCTCGATGATAGCGAAAACAGTTGGGTTGATAAATCATCATTGGCGTTGTGATATAAATAAAGAGTTAAAACCACCTCATTTGTCATTTTACTCATATCCATGAAGCTAGGCAGGGGTATTATCGATAGCTTGATTGATCGTTTACCCGTTGAGTTACATTTACCGGGATATCAATTTTGCGGACCTGGAACGAAGCTTGAGCAACGGTTACAAAGAGGAGACCGAGGAATTAATAAGCTAGATCAAGCTTGTATGCTTCACGATATAGCTTATAAAAATCGTGAGTTGAACGCACGACAGAAGGCAGATATAGAATTGTTAAAAATGGCCAAAAATCGACTTAAATCAAAAGATGCTGGTAGAGGAGAAAAAGTAGCATCGTGGATTGTGAAAAACGCTATGAAGGCTAAATTAAGAGCTGGTGGCGGAGTCAAGTCGTTTATGACGGGTCTTAAAAAAATTCGCTCTAAAATAAAGAAAATAAAATCCAAAAATAAGGGATCAGCTATTAAAACAGCTTACGAAGTAGCAAAAAAAATATTCGCCAATACGAAGAAAATGCGTCTTCCCCGTTGCATTCCAGTTCCGAAGTGTGGCGGAATATTGCCACTCATCCCAATATTCGCGGGTCTATCAGCCTTAGGTTCACTTGCAGGAGGTGCAGCAGGCATTGCAAAAGCTGTCAATGATGCTAAAGCTGCTCAAAAATCTCTCCAAGAATCAAAAAGACACAACCGAGCTATGGAAACTGTCGCTATTGGTAAAGGATTATATATTAGATCACATAAAAAAGGTACCGGCTTATATTTGAAACCATCAAAAAACTAAGTAAGCAGCTACCCAAACGAGCACTGACAAACTGGGATATTTTAGAACACAGCAGTAATATTCCATATTTCAGAGGTGTTTTCATGAGAGACACTTTACCGGTAAAGCCGAAAAGAATTGAATGTGGTATATTTAATTTGGATAGTTCCGATAACCCTGGTACTCATTGGGTAGCTTATGTTAAGAAAAACCACTATTGCGAGTATTTTGATAGCTTTGGTGATTTAAAACCACCATTGGAACTGATTAAATACTTGAAAGGTCTAACAATACATTACAATTATCTACAGTACCAAACATTTGACTCTGTAAAATGCGGTCACTTATGCATTTCCTTTTTGAAATCTTTCTGGGAAAAGAATTTAAAATAGCCATGTAATAAGGTTTTTTTTCAGTACAATCATGTCTTTCACTGTATCCATTACCGGACGAGGAGCTGCTCTTACAACTAACTATTCAACAACCCTAGAGCTACGAGGAGAATACGAATGTGGACTCTTAAATTTCTCTACATTTAATTCAATCCCTAATGTTTATGAGGAGAATAATAAGTTCCACTATGGTGATAATGAAACAGTAGTTATCCCAGAGGGTTCTTATGAACTTCAAGATATTTGTGACTACTTAAAAAGTAAAATAAAAGCTAATCTATTCAAACTATCTTGTAATAATAATACACTGAAGACGAAGCTCGTATGTTCAAATAATATTTATTTCGACAAACCAAATTCAATTGGAACTATTTTAGGTTTCGGTAAGGAAACAATAAAGGCTAATATAAGTAGCGAGTCGCAGTATCCTGTTAGTATTTTACCAACAACCATTGTTCGCATCGAATGTGATGTTGCAAGTGGATCCTTTGTGAACGGTTTATCAAGTCATATTATTTACGAATTCGCCCCTAACGTTCCTCCTGGTTACCGAATCATAGAAGTTCCCAAAAACATTATTTATTTTCCTGTTAATCATAATTCAATCAATGCAATCAACATAAGGTTGTTAGACTCTAAAAATAAGCTGATCAATTTGCGAGGTGAGGAAGTACAACTGTACCTTCATTTTAGGAAAAAATGTTGAATTTCAGCGAAAAAAATAAATCTTCCAATTACCATAAAAACCCTATCGCGTCTTTTGAAAATGCCAGTTCAAGGAAGTCACCACGCAGAGCAACACAACGTTTGCTAAGAAAGAAATTAACAAAACAGAACATAGATTTCCTGAAATTTATAGGCTTACTAAAATGAGTATTTTAAGTATTTCTAATCCTGTAGAAGCGGATAACAGCATCGAAAGTTTCGAGTACCATTCATATAAGCCATATGTTACAAGTTTTAATAAAAATGATGAAATAAGGATCCCTATCAACCAACAAGACTTGTACGTACTACCGTCTGCCAGCACTTTATATATTGAGGGCAAAGCAAACGTTTATGATAGCTCTACAAAAAAAGAAGTGACGAGTGTGCATTTTACAAATAATCCAGCGCTGTTTTTATTTCAAGATATCAGATATGAATTGAATGGAGTTGAAATTGATAAAGTTAAAAATGCTGGTATTACAACAACGATTAAATCCTACCTTTCTCTGAATGACAATGAATCAAAAAGTGCCAGGGTTTGGGGCTGGTCTGTAGATGGAAATACTAATGTTCACAATGGTGTATTTTCGGCTTCAATTCCCTTAAATAAAATATTAGGCTTCGCTGAAGATTATGATAAAATCATAATAAACTGCAAACATGAGCTAGTTTTATTAAGAAGCAATACGAATCTTAACGCGTTAAAACTGAAAAGTGGCGAAGTTGTAGATGATATAGTCATCAATAAAATAGTTTGGCGAGTTCCTCATGTTAAAGTTTGTGATCGTGGCAGGATTACTTTACTAAAACATTTAGAGAAGAATCGCAGTATAACAATACCGTTTAGAAATTGGGATTTGTATGAATATCCGTTGCTACCGAAATCACGTAAACATTCATGGTCGATTAAAACTTCATCTCAGATAGAAAAACCTCGATTTGTCATTATTGCTTTGCAGACTAATCGCAAGTATAAAGCGGATATGAGTTTGGCAGAGTTTGATCATTGTAAAGTTAGTGATGTGAAAGTATTCTTAAATTCTACCTACTTCCCATATGAAAATCTAAACGTCAGTTTTACAGAAGACAAATATACTTTATTATACGAACAATATGCCAGATTTCAGCAGTCTTACTACGGGCGTCGGTCAGAGCCGTTGATGAGTTTAAAACAATTCAGAGATATTGCTCCCATGTTTGTAATAGACTGTTCGCGTCAACACGAAACACTAAAAGGTTCCATAGATGTGCGAGTTGAAATTGAAACCGAACAAGAAATACCTGACCAAACTGCGGCCTATTGTTTATTATTAAACGATTGCATCTTTGAATACAAACCCCTTAGTAGCATTGTCAAGAAGATATCATGAATAGCAATACAGTTATTTTGGATTTACAAGGATTTAAAGATAGTAAAAATGAATTTATTGTAAAGGAACTAGTTGTAGCCACACAAGAGCACACTCATCAATTTTTGATCAAACCTCCATATCCGTACTCTTCATTAACAGATGAGGAGAAGAAACATGTTTGGTGGATAGAAAGTAACAGAGGTTACCGGTGGAGTGAGGGCTATATCGACTATAGGGAATTCCGAAGAATTATAAGACCTCTATTAAAAGATTGCAAAATTGTTGTGAAAGGCGAAGAAAAAATTAAATGGGTGCAAGATCTATGTGACCATACAAACGTGATGGATATTAGTATCAAGAACATACCTAATCTTAAAAGTCTATGTGCAATGTATTGTAAAGGTTCAATGTCATTTAATTGTTTGACTCATAAAAGTAAGGAATGCTGTGCGTTAAAAAATGTTTTGTGTATTAAAAAATGGTGTTTAGAAAATAATCTAGTTTTATAATTTTTCCATATAATAAAATTTTTAAAATGAATAATATTTAATGTTTTATTCGACCCTATCGCCTCCAATTTCCTAGCATGACAAAGAAAAACACTACTAAACTGAAACATTTTATTTTAATTCAATGAGAGCATAAACAAATAACCAATTTATTTTAAAACTAGTCTTAGAACATACTCAGCTTAAATAAAAAAATAACTTTATATAATAAAAACGATCTAAAAAATTTAACTTAGTTACTAATTTAACATTTTATAAGTTATCACTACATAGTTTTTTTGATATTTTCTTGATAATGCACTCCGTCATGTCCATTATCTCGTCCACTGGATCACGGACCACGTATTGAGCGCTGAGCACCATTTTGTCCTGACTATCTGACTGTGGCTCGCATTCGCCAGTCAGATCCAGCACCCTTATCTGTATGAGTTTGGTTCCTCTTTGCTTTTCACTAACGACATAGGATCTTGGTGTGGTCTTCTTTTTCTTACAAATTGTTAGCTTGGACGAGCCTTTCTTCGTCTTTCTTGACAAGTCTTCTGGTTTGGATGGTTGTTGCAGTGGAATTTCTGAAGACTGGGAACCGAACAGATCGAGGCACTGCTGCGTAAAGTTCTCCAAAGGGTCTTGCGCGTACTGCGAAAAGTCTGCCATGATCTGTGAGAAAACAATAATGTGTAAAATAAACATATCAACCCACATTGGTTGAGAATACGTGAATTATTGAAATAGCGTAATACTCACTAGAAACGAAGATTAGGAGCACAGGGGAGCTGCTTTGAGTATGAGCGTCTTTCTGAAAGGCTGCTTCAATAGTGATCAAAAAACGTGGTAGTATATATATTTTGCATTTCATTTTGCATAGTTTCCTTTTTAATTTGTAATTCTGTAGTCATCGATTATTATGACCTAAAAACAACACGTGTTATGAACACATGACTACAAAATGGTTCTGATTTTAGTTAGGATATGCATTAAACAGAAAGTGTCAGCATTATTTTCTACTTGTTATGACATGTTGGCGTATGCAACTCACTCATCAAATAAAACCAGGTATTATTATTATGTGTATTTATTTATAAATATAAAACGTAAATAACTAATTTAAACAAATAATATTAACTTATTTGAAAACAATTATTAAAAAACTCAAAAAACCCAACCTCATTTTTTAGGTATTAGTTTATACAAAAAATACATTGTCAACATTTACACTATTTACTAACAATACAATTACAGTTTAATATAAAATTAACAAAATGAGACCACGTTTACTAAAATAGCTACTTTAAGGCATAACCTGACATGTTTTTATAGGTTATATCTATACATACATCTAAAAATAAAAATGTTAAATTATCTGGCTGTGACCCCATGCTTTAGTCGATATTTTGTTTCGATGTATCATTCGTTTATCATCAGCATTCGAGAGCGCAATTTTGTTCACAGCTAGTGTAAAGATTTCATGTTTGATACATCGAAAGAAAATATTTTTCTTGCGGACTATATCATCATTGATGAGCACATTTTTATAATCTGATAGAGTCAAGTCTTTGATAACACTTTTTTTTGTACCCTTTGCCTTTTTTATGACTAAAGATTCCGTTTTAACACAATACAATTTAGAACGAAGACCCACAAACTCTGTTATGATTTGGCCACCCAATTCGTCCTTAAATAAGCCGGGTATCTTTTTGTTTATTAATGGCAACCCGAATAAATTAGATGCATTGTAATTACTGGTGTCAAAATAATTAAGAAAATGTTTTTTAACATCAAAGTAAAAGTCCTCAGTGTTAATTTTATAAATGAAACTATCAGTATCAGTATAGCATAACTGAATATTATCTCCATAAATAGGTTTTACTACATTGTAGTGAAATTTATACATATGGCTTTTAGACAATTCCAATACAGCAAAACCAATATATATTGGTTTGTCCAGAATAATCCTTTCAGGTTTCATCTGGACTGCTACTAAATTTTCTGAAAATATTGTGGCGCTATGAAAATTCGGTCTAGCAATTAATTTGTTAGCACTTAAAAACTTTTTGGTCTTGTTGCTTTCATCTTGCCATTTATTTACCAATTTAACATCTACTCTACGCTCATTATCTTCTAGAGTTTTTCCAAATACGGAATTGTTAAATAATTTAAATAAATCTTGCTGAAATACAGTTGTAGCCTCTTTTCTTAAATTTGTGTTTAGATTGATGTATTCCCCTAAAAACGAACTCTGCTTGAAAGTTAAAACCCGATGAACTCTAGTCAATATCAGCCCGTTAAGAATACACGTTTTCAAATGTACATAATGAATGACATACTGATATTTTGGATATACATTTGGGATAAGCTTAGATGTTTTACCACCAGGAGGAATGAATTTTTCTGCGCAAAAGGGATAATCATTATGCAAATCATGTAATTGCTCTGGATACAATAAATCCACTTCAAGTATGTAACCAAAATCAGCATCATCTGGAATACTCATTACGTCCAACTTATCAATCTCGTTTCGATCTAATAATTTAAAATTTGATACCGGCAGTGACTGACACATACTATATCCATACAAATTATTGCAATCGATATAAACTAAAAAGGAATCTGACTTAGTATGATCATAATTTTGCATGTACTTGTTGTTTGCCTGCGCGTATCTTGTTGAACATAAACAAATACCGCCCCGGATACCTTTTTGGATCATACGAATGATTTCCAAATCTGTTAGTAATTCCAACTGAACACCGGTTTTGAACAACATTGCATCGAATGATAAACTCGGTGCTGTTAGGTAAAATGCAGGATCCAACTGATAATTAACTTTACAAACTTTGCGAAAGTTTTCAAAGACGTCAGTTAGAAGTAATACGTCGGTCTTAAGGTATAGGTCTGTATATTCGCCCAAATTTTTTATTTGAAATGTAGACCACACCGCATTAGCATGAGCGAAATCGGCATCACTAATACACTCGTCTGTTAAAGAATTATAAAAGCTCTTTCTATTTGGTAGACGTTTCTCTGAAAAAGATTTAAAATCTCTCATGTGATCGTAGGGATAAACGCCTTTACGTGTAAGTAGTTCGAATTCCACGTTTACGGGGAATTTTTTTCTTAAATAAACAAAATCGGCTTTATCTAGACCTTTCGCTAACTTTTCTAAACTGGTCCCTAAAAATTTAAAAGAGTCTACAAATCGTATTTGCGCAAATTTATCATTTTCTAGCTTCAAGAATTTAGTGAATGAAATGTAGTTTTCTTTATTTTTGGGTATCACTTTAATGGGTCCATCGCTCTCCGCCAACTGTTTTATAAACAAATGACAATCGTAACCTGCCAAGTTGTGAAAGAAAACAGGAACGAGTTTCGGGACACTATATCGCAAGTTACAATATTGATGGGCGGGCCCGCGATATCGTCCTGTCAGGTGACAGTGGTCTCTGACTTTGTCATAGAATATAACTCGATTACAAATATGACAGACAGATGTTCTCTCGTAGGCCTTTGCATCGTCTTGAGTAAAAATCATAGCTATCTCATTATTCAATACTCGGTAAATGGTTGCAACATCATCATAAAGCCGTTCCGTAAATACTTCTACACAATCTTTGCCTCTATATTGTACGAAGCGGTTTAGCTTTGAATCAAATGAACATACTACATGATAGGCGAATGCAGCTGGAATATGTTGTTGACGAAGTAATGTATAACTAGAAGTAGGATCCGGTTCGCAGTTATCGAAAGGCGCTAGAATAGTTTCAAAATCCGCGTACACGACAAAAGGAACGTCTTGTTTACGATCAAAGTTTTTGAACTCTAGAATAGTCCCCTTGTCAGGTAGAACAGTACAAACACCGCTACAAACATGGCTATCAATAGAAGTTTGACTCGTGAAATAAAGTAAGCAATCGTCACAAAAATATAGTCTACCATGATGTTTGGTGATCTGACTTCTAACAAGACGTGACAAATTTTTTATCAATACAAAATGAGATTTATTGCTATTTTCAAGCCAAAGTAAATTAACCTTGATTCTAGACTGAGAACTAAACTCTGACCTGTAAATCGGTCCGACTATCTTACTTTTACTATCTAATGCATAAACGTTAATACTAATACTGGGATTGTTAACCTCAAATTTTGAAATATCATCAAACGTAACTGGGAATGACATACCTTCGATGTTAAGAACAGTTTTGAAGTGCGGATAAGACGTTGTTCTATCACCGTTCCTCGCAGCAGGGTGTAGGGCTGCGGTAACACTCCACAAAAAGCAATATTCGTCTGAATTCTTTACATTAATGCAGGCCCTTTTCTTTTGAATTATTATTGGCAACTCAATGAAAGACGACCCAGCTCCATTCAATGGATCGTATTTATTAATATTCACCTCCAAGTACACATTATTTAGAAAAGTCCAGCCGCTGTCTCGTTCCTGAAACTCTTCAATTTTTTTTTTAAGGCTATTCAAAAGAGATTGAAACATATTATCAAGATCACAATTGCGATGAACTATAACATTCCTCGTAGCGAATGACTTAGCTTCTTGTGTGTCGTTTTTAAATAAAAGGAAGTGAGCATAATATTCTAAATTAACCTTTAGACTAATATGTTTCTTTAGAGATCGTTCTATGAGTTCAAAAACTTTAGACTTAGTACTCTGAATAAAAGATTCGGGTAATGAGTGTTCAAAGTGCTCAGCGACTGAAATGCGATAAGAAGCACAGCGACCGCGAAAGGCGGATGCGATCACGACGACGCCCTCGAGACCGCGCGGGGCCGGCTCGGGCGCCGTGCACCGGTCCTTGTGCGCCGTGCTCCGTAGGTGACCTACCCATCGCTTACTCTCAACTTGTGCGGAACAAGAGACGCAAAAAGGCATCCTTTTAAATTTTATTACTATGGAAAAAGAAGCCTCAATTAATTGATAAACCTAGATTGTATGTTATTGACTCTGGCTAAGCTAACCTATTGATATTGTAAAACTTTAAGTAACGAACTATCTAAATACCTACCTAACTATACTACCGTAACCAGGGTGAATAAAAAGATATAAGCACTTAAGTATTTAACTATAAAAACGTGTCAGGTTATTCAAATATTTATTGCGCTAATTTTTCCGCGTAAAAAGTTGGCTGAATGTCCGCGAAGAATGTGGCTTTGGCTCTCCTCAGGAACTTTTGAAGTTGTTCCCACTCTTGATGGTCTGAGTCGAGCTGCAACTTCAATGTGACCAGCGCCTTGGTGTACCGCAGGTCCGGACGAGTGTCGCGCGCCTCTCGCGCTGAGTAGACTCGTACTTCAACGTAATTTTCGCCGTCCAGCGAGCCCGCGCTGCGCACCACCGAGCCGTTGGCCACCCGGCTGCTGATCGAGCTGGTCAGACTCTTGTCCCTACCGCCACTCTTCCGCGATGCGTTTTCAGTCGCCAAACTTTCCTCGCCGTCGGACAACAACCCGAACAGGTCGTGATTGTTGGCTCTCTTTTTTGATGATCTGAAATCAGAATTAGTACATAAATTAGTCGTGTGCTTTATTCATTGAAGACCTAATCACTGAAATTGTCAACAGATTAATCGTTTTATCGTAGTCTAGTAAGCCTATGAAAAGTCATTCATTTGAATCCATTTACAAACTGAAGTTAGTTAGGTAGCATATAAATTTACCTTATAGGAGCTCGACTTTTCCTCTTCACCGGGGGTTTCACTGGCGCAGAGCAGCTCTCAATGTCAGATTCGGACCTGAAACATAATAACAAAATTATTAACACAAATTTAAACAAAAAGTAAGTAAGTACTGTAGTAAGAACCGTTAACTCTAAGTAAACTTACTTGATAGAGTGCCTCGGCTTTGACTTGGGCCTATTCGTTGCTTTTGCAGCCTGGTATTCGTACTCAGAGTCCGACCTATAAAATACAAAAATTACTTCGTGCTGGTTGTGATATGCAGCAGCTAGGAACTAAGGAAATTTATGTGTTTCAAAGTATTTCAAATAAAATCTATTTAACACTTGCATCAAAACGAAGTTATTTACGAAGTTCTGAAACACGTTAAATACAATGCAGATACTCACATGATAAATTAGTAAGTGCAGAATAAACTCACTCGAATTATAATTTCTTCTCTCGAAGTCTGGACTGGACCACTTGTGACGTCAGGTAGGTAGACTAGTTACCTTGGAGTAGTTAAAACGTAGAACATAATGAAGATCGTTTGGGGAAATCACGTATTTATTGGCAATTTTATGACAATATCGCAATTTGACAGGGTTGTCACAAAATAGTTTTTTCAACACGATATCAGCAAATTCAAAATTTATTTTGCATTGCACATTAGATTTTGATGGATTGAGACAAATACGATTTTAAACTTATTTCTAAATTGTATAATTATTAAAAAGTCTGTTAAATATTTTGTGCTTCGAACTGTAAAATAACTGCTAATTTACACTAACTTTTGATTTTTCCATAATGGTGGTTAGAAAAAGCATTGAGTCCACTCTAAAAACAGTGACAATACAGTGGAATCCGTTTATAATAACCTCGAAGGGAAATAACAATCACGTCATACAAAACATTCAGTATTAAATAAACATTTTTGGTTTATTTCAAACTAACGGTTCCGCCCACTTCGTCCGCGTAGACTTTAGTTAGGGGCTGAAAATCCTTTATTATTGATCACTTACATAATGAAAGGATTCACTCTAGCAAATTTCACGTACAGAACAAAAAAAAGCCATGTTCTTGCCGAACGTTGTTGGATATCACTTGACTTTTCCCAAACACTGTCAAAGGTGGTAGTTATTAGTATTAGGACTCATGTCAGTCATTATAACTGTACGTAATTATTTAATTTATGAGAAATGTTACTTTAAGCAAAATCATTATATCTGACTTAGTTAAAGAACTTTATATGAAAACCAAACTTCACTGTGCAATATAACATTTGGAGTTATTTAATCCTGAACTTTTCTCTATTTTTATTTTTTTATGAAATCTAATTTAAACCTACTAAAACTAGTCTTCAACCTACATAATAACACATCACCATATATTATATTATTACATATAATGAAGTAAAATTATAAGAATACGTTAAGGATAAACTAACGTTGAAGGTTCCGATATGTTCATAATATTCGGTAGTGATTTCATTTCACCGAAAACATTATGCAAATATTATTTTCATTTTAAGTGAAAAGCATAAGGATGGATAATTTGTGTCAGCCCTGTTATAAAATGCGAGCATACATTTTTGCGTAAACGTAGATTAAAATTGATGGTCTGAACCGGAACAAAATGACCCAAAAAAATATGTTGTGAAACATAGTTACGTTTTCTTCCACAAACAAAATTATGCATGTATTTTAAGGTAATTTTAGTAAGTTTTTTTGAGATTTTTACTTTTATCTCGTTTAATAGGTAATGAAATATCGCGAACAATGTAACTATGTAAGGTTTGTTAGAAATGACGTTAAACAATTTAAAGGTTAAAGATTTTCTGCTATAGGAATTTAGCTATTCCAGCTGGTGATAAACATACATAAATAATTCTAAATGCATACTCAAATAAATATTAACATCGTCGTCAGATGTCAGTCGTTAAGCTTAGCCGGAGGTCTTAGGGCAGCTTGATAAAATCTGTCATTAAGGTTTCTCACTAACCTTACACCTCTCCAGCAAGCTGCACTAAGCCCGCGTGTTGGAGTATGGCTCGCGGTATCAAATAGTTTAGGTGAGGCCTGTGACCAGCAGTGAGACGTATATAGGCTGTTTATGATTTACGTAATCACCCTGTAAGCCAGGGTTAATAGAGTAAAGTTCATTAGTTTGATGTATTCCAGACAATGAAATATTGTGCTGAGAATAAGGGAAAAGTCATATTAGCATTTATTTATCTCCGAACAGTATTTTGATCTGTTTGTATCGTTAATAGGATTTTATCATTCTCAGTCAGAGATTGTTTGAAAAGCAAGAAAAATAAACTTAGCTAATTATATCAGGATTTAATTTATACCAGTCTTGATTCATTGTTACATAACGGAACATTCATAGGCGGGTGAATCTTCAGGCGTTTGGAATGCTGTCATTGTTCTAAATACAATATTTTTATAATTTTAACCATGCTTAAAGAAGGAAGAATGGTTTAAAGAATGCTTTCAAATGCTGCAAGCCTGGGACAATTGCTTTATAGCTTCTCTTACCCTAGAATATCACGAAAACTTGTTGAGTAAAATGACGGCGTTCCAAACGCCTGAAGATTTATCCAGGGCCACATTTTGCCGACGAGCGCCGAGCACTGCCTAGCGAATTTGAACCCAACGTGGTAAGGGGCGAGCCTACCGCCGTCATCCGGGTTACTTGGGTTTTTTATCGGTGTTTTCCATCACCAGAGTTTTTTCCGGAAATTTTACAATTAATGCAAAGTTCCTACTTATGTGTTCTGGTTTAACCACTAAACCACGACGTTCTCTTGTAAAATGAATGCATTACAATAAAGTCTACATTGCTTTATTTTGTATGGGATACTCGTGATGGTATGGTAACAGCTGATCGAATACGATCGCTTTTGTAACGCAGACCATATCCCAGGCGGAGTAGTCATGGTGAACGGAACATTCATAGGCGGGTGAATCTTCAGGCGTTTGGAATGCTGTCATTGTTCTAAATACAATATTTTTATAATTTTAACCATGCTTAAAGAAGGAAGAATGGTTTAAAGAATGCTTTCAAATGCTGCAAGCCTGGGACAATTGCTTTATAGCTTCTCTTACCCTAGAATATCACGAAAACTTGTTGAGTAAAATGACGGCGTTCCAAACGCCTGAAGATTTATCCAGGGCCACATTTTGCCGACGAGCGCCGAGCACTGCCTAGCGAATTTGAACCCAACGTGGTAAGGGGCGAGCCTACCGCCGTCATCCGGGTTACTTGGGTTTTTTATCGGTGTTTTCCATCACCAGAGTTTTTTCCGGAAATTTTACAATTAATGCAAAGTTCTTACTTATGTGTTCTGGTTTAACCACTAAACCACGACGTTCTCTTGTAAAATGAATGCATTACAATAAAGTCTACATTGCTTTATTTTGTATGGGATACTCGTGATGGTATGGTAACAGCTGATCGAATACGATCGCTTTTGTAACGCAATGCGTGCTGTGATCGAAATTTAGTCGAAGATCTTAGGACGGTTTGATAACATCTGACAGCAAGGTTTCTACCTCTCAAATAATCCAGACTGAGCCTGCATGTTGGACTATGACTCGTACGCTCGTACCTCCTCATAGTTGAGGTGTGGGCTGTGCCCAGCAGTGAGATGTATGAGGGCTGAAGTTTGTTTTTTTTGTTTTGTTTTTGTTGATAACACCCTTATTACAATGCTATGTGATGAACATTTTGTATTTGTGAAAAGAAAAAATATACAGGGTGACTTCGCAAGCACTTGCTAACTTTTAAAAATATGTTCTATAGAACAATATAGAACTACGTCTTCGTCGTAGTTTTATAAGCATAGTGGTTATTATTAAAATGTTTCAAATTAGATTATCCGAAAAAGTAAGTCAATAAAGAATGGGGCTCATTTACGTGCACAAAAAGGACTTCTACACTTTTAGTTCCACTCGTGCAATAATATCGTAACATGTGCTTGGCACGAATTGAAGTAAATAAAGAATTTAAAAAATATTATTTTAACCCATGATAGAACTCCAAGAAATGAAAAAAAAAATTTTTTTGATGTTCATCTTCTCAGTTCCTGATACCAATTCGCCCTTATAAATTAGGCGTGTACTTGCGAAAAATCACCCTGTATACTTAAAGTGACTTTCATATTTCATTCATTGAAGATTGATTTAATTCAAGTTTACATCTAGTAGGTTACAAATGTCGACCGTTGTTGTCGCATCAGCGTTTTACATCCGGCGCAAAGTGGGTGAGCGGATGCATGGGTCGCGGGGCGTGCGGGCTGACGGTGTCGATTTTGCTAGTGTGTGACGCGGGCGCATAAGTCGTGGGCGAGCGGGCTGACGGCGCCAATTTTGCTCATTTCATTTCTAGTCACAGTCATAACATCAACTTGGACAGACGGTTATTGCGTATTACCGCGAACTGTTGTTCGGAAACTAAATGAGTAAACTAATGGATAGTTTAGTGAATGCGATTGTAAGTAACAGACATTCTACTTCTACACACATTACATTCATATTTATACATTCACATTCAACTGTAACTTTCGATGCGATGCAATTACATTAAAACTGATGGTGTACTTGAATACTACTAATTTCCATTTTGACGCCAGCATCAACGATAGGTCTGTGTATGCTATTGAGGAGACGAAATAGTGAGTGAGGTCGCGTCTGCGACCGAATGAAACTATTTCGAATTCTCAATAGCATACTACTGGCGGGCATAAACGGCGCGGACTTTTGCACTTCGTGTGCGTTGGTAGTATAGGATTCTCATTGCACTATCGTTCGCGGTCAAAAAGACCAGCCCGCCCTGCACCGCCGTCTGCAAAGCACCTAACAGTCAAATGTCTGTTATCAGTTTGGACAGCATAACTTCTGGAACCAATATAAATCATAATGATTTATATCTTTTGCACGCATCTAAGGTATCAATTTAATCTGACTGAATTCCCTTGCCATAATTAGTAGTAATTACACATATTTAAGGAAAATATGTCAAGGCAATTTCAAACTTAAATGTGAAAATCTTGAAAAAAGGATTTAAATTTATAAATGATATTTTAATAAAAAATCCATTTTAGTGCTTCTGAAAATACTCATTCATCTTTATAAGCACACTTTATTAAAATAATGTCTTGCGGCGTCCCAGAAATGAACATGGGACTCCGACTCACTACACTTAATCATTTACTATTATTCAATATAAGGCAAACATGAGAAAAGTATTATGTCCAACTATGTCTTATGTACAGAGACAAAGCTTATTAAAACTTTGCTATCGACTGAACGAAGGCGGTTTCAAATCAGGGAGCAGATGAGGGCCCCAGGTCTGCTTATTTTATTCACCCTTTGTCATATTCCCTTATAGAATTCTATTGCTCCGACCGTTCACGGCAAGTGTGCTAAAATTTTGCACACTTGCCGTAGGGTAAGGTAGTGTTAAAATTTGGGCGTTTTGAACCCGGGCTCGTCCCCGCCGCCGCCACCGCCACCTTGCGGGGCTTTTCTTTTCTGTATTATGTTTTGGATCTGGGAAAAACAAATTTCATGATGAATATATTTGATAGATTGAGACTAACACATTCATAATATGTAAAAGAACAGAGGCCCCAAAACAGAACCTTGGGGAACACCTGATAGAGCAATATGCATAGGGAGAAACAGTCAGAACTGTTTACCTCGTACAACCTCCTTCGATTTACTTTATGAGGTAGAAACGAAACGTCCAAAATGCTTTAAGCCACACAAGTATAATGTTTAAAAAATGTTTTGTGATTGACTTTGTCAATTGCTTTCGAGAAGTCTATCATTTTAATTCCATTGTACCTTTTCAGCTATAGAGTTCCCACTTCAGAACCTGGGATCTCCAGGGATACTGAATATAGGTGAACATTTTGAGACCTTTATCAGGTCATCCATTCACTTTATAGGGTCCAGTTATGAATGCAAGTCTAGAAAACTAGCTATATGAGATCAGCTGATACATTACCTGCTGCCATTCCCTGTCCAACTCTGCCTTCTCGCTCTTATCTTTGGTCTTCCTTGTCTTGCGCCCGTCTTGCGTCTTCACTCCGTACTGGAAGGCGGCTTTAGGAAGAGCCTCTTTGCTGCTCATATACGCGGAGTACTCTTCCTGGGTATCGAAGTCCCAACGTCCTAAATTTACAATTAAAGGTATTATAGTAACTTTTCTATATAAAAGACAAAATCGTATGGATTTTCGGTTTAAAAGCAACGTTCTCTCTTGTGTTTTTAGAACTATACATAAATTAAAACAGTTCGTGCATACTGACTGACAGTTTTTATCATCTTACGCCAATGCACTTGAGGTCATTATCCAAAAGCTAAGGTCCATTTGATGACTTCTTTAAAATACCTAAGGCAGATATGTGTGGGTTTGCCTATCTATTCGGAACCGCGACTTAAAGCTCTTAATCGGCTGCTAAATTCGCAGACAACAGCATGATTGTCGGATGTTTCCCAGTATTTCCATTTCCATTATTGGAAATAGTAGTTTCTTCCACCTTTTCTAATACAGATAGACAGTAGTCTTCATAACAGATATTGAAACTTAAAATACCTATCCCACCTTTAGCACAATGGATGTTAAAAATGCCCTCAAAATTTACGGTTTTGGTTATCGTTGCGATAGTGGTATATTATAATGAAAAAACGCATATCCCACAGTTTCTTTTTTGTATCTCCATGGAAATACACCACACTCACCAATCGGACCCTTCTTATTCCCAGCATCCATCTTGGTGTAATCGACCTCGTCGTCGGAGTCGTCAATGGCGTCATCCATCTCCCGCAGCCCTGGATAACACTCGGCGTAGCCTTCGGGCTCAGCTGCTAAGCGAGACAGCAACGCTGCTGATCTTTTGTCCCGCTCTTCCGCCGAAGCTGGCAGCTGACGGCGTGGGAGCGGACCTGGACCTGCATAGTCGAAAATTCAAATAAAATACGCAACGCATTTACCGTATTTCGTTAGGTACTGTGATTTCACACGAAATCGCACGAATTCAAGCGTTTATGAAGATATCAATCATTTCTATTTAAAGGTATTGTAATTTAGATGCAGATTTCTACTATGCAGAATTGGGGGCTGCCAAGGCTAGGACCAGGGATTCGCTGAGACAGGTCCATTTGATTGTGGACTTTGTGACACTGCATGCTGTGACGTCGATATATTCCCTTTTTTCTTGTTGCTACCTAGGCTAATATTTTTACTACGATGTTCTTCATTAACCGTTTATCTTCTAAATCTGAATCAGCTGATTCCATCCTACTACCGGGCAAAGGCCTCCCCTCTCCCCGAACGGATTAAAGGCAGTTTTTTTTTTTTCTTTAGAAACTCATCACTCATTAGGACTACTGCTGTTTAGCCGCTGATGGCTATGACAAATCTACCGGACTGTAGGGTGAGCGCAGAGGGCTCTCAACCCTAATATCTAAAATAACGTGAATATGGGCACCCCAAAGGGGGGTAAGGACCTCGGCCTAGGGCGTTACTTCCAAGTGGGGCAGACTTATCCAGCACGACTTGTCAGCGATCTTTGTTTCTGAGAGTAGAACATTTTTTAATTTGGTCAGTGCGGTTATCCACCAAAATACTAGGCCATGCTGTAAAACGTTTCTTTAACTTTTTTTAAAATATCACCAGACATTATTCCACACATCGCCATCTAGTCCGAAACCAAGCAACTAAATGCTTGTGATATGGTATACTAGACAACGGATAAACATACTGATATACTTTTTTTGTAAATAAACATGATTAAACATAGAAAACACAAAGACCAGTACAAATAGACATCACAAATGTTTGTAATGTGCGAGGACCGAAACAGCGACCACTGGTGTAATAGCCCACATCTGAACCGTTACACCAAATCGACGAGTTTAGAATGTGTAAAGTGCGGAATGAAAAGGTTGACCAGTTTTCAAATAAATTCATTCACGCGTTGCTAGCACATGTTACCTTTTAAAACTGTGTAACAGGCTAGAGTATATCGAAAAGTATGCTTTGTTGTTTGACAATAAAATTTGAAATTCGATTAGACATAATATGTTCTTTCACGATTGACAGTTGAATACTTTTTATTGGTTTGATCGTGCCAATGTCATCATTGGGCAAGCAAAAACAGATCTTAGGGTGGTCAACCCTTTCATTCCCCGACTGTACAAACCTTCCTCCTTGTCCATCTCAAGCGGCTTGTCGAAGTAAGTCCTCGGGCGGTCGTCGCGCCGGTCCGCGCGCCGGTCGCCAGCCACGTAGTCGCCGATCTCGCCGTAGATCGAGTCGTCGTTGCGACCTTTCTCTGTCGGCTTGTCCTGATCGACGAGTAATATAGTCAACGGAAATGTCAAAAATCGATATATTCGTGATAAAATCGATATATTCGTGTTAGGGCTTGTCGAGAAATCGGTATTTTGTTTACAATATTTTCTTATCTTTTTTATTTTTCATGCTTGAATTTTTCCTTATTTTTTAGTGTTCGCCTATAATAGGTATATTTATGAGAGAATTTTATTTAAAATGCTATTTGTGAATTGTGGCTACAAATATACTGTTGGCGATCCTAATTCCTTGAATAAAATAAAATAGAAATCTGACATAAGCGGCCATGTTAGCAACAGTAGAGAAAATAGAGAAATGGTGGCAAGGCGACCTGTGATTGGCTATTTGCTCTCTCGGATTTACTCGCGGCGTGCATGTTAGTCCCGCTGGTGTGATAGTGATGAGATAGGCAAGTTTTAAACATGGACAGGCAAGTAAAGATTATTCAACTCATTTAAAAATCGTCTTTGAAAATATCAAAAGTTTAGAATTTAGTATTATTTTTAAATAACACAATGTTTTGAGGTATACATAGAATAGGCATGATGACTGTAATTTTTCATCTGGATCAATACCACCAGAGATATCACAATTTGAAATGCACATTTTTGGACTTGCCCAAAAACGCTCCATACAAAAGTGACAGCGATAGTGACGTCACTCTCGCTGTTTTTGTAAGGAGCGCGTAATAACTTTGTTCGACAGCTATATTAAATATTGCGTTTATGATAATGGTCTCCTAACATAATTCCTTCATAATAGTTTGGGTTACAAAAACTGATATTGTTTTACAAAAATTTAACACATATGAAATGGACTTGCCCACCCAAGTTTGCAGGCCTATTGTAGCCTCATTTTGAAACGAATTTCGATTGTGGTTTTACAATAACATTTGAAATCAATTATTATTTTTGGGGAACATAAAAAAACATGCAAAATCACTCATAGTCATCTACCCTATTAAGTTGGTTACTATAAGCATTTGATCTTATTCAGCTATTTGAAAAATATATTCATAATTCATGTCTCTGTTTGCAATAACGTCTCGTAAGTCAAGATTTGACAAAATATACGAGAAAAGTCGTAATACATGCAGATTCATTTGATAGCCATATAGTTACTATACCTCTTCCGCTTAACACTTCTGTTTTCGACAACCTACATCAGAACCATGCCATCTTCATTAAACACACTCCTCCAAACCTTACCTTGGTCTTCTTCAGTTTCCTATGCCGCGAGTGTCTCAGATAACAGAAGATTTGTGCCAACTTGTCCCTCAGCACATCGTTAGCATTGGAGGTTTCACTGCGTTCGTCCAGTTCCGGCACGTCCGCCTTACTGCGTGTGAGCGTCGTAGGAATATCGCTATCGATAGTGCCTTCCTCCTCTAACTCCACCACGTAGGCCATACGGCCGGCAGCGAACAACTCGTTGCGTTGCACTTTCTTGTTCCTGTAATGTTATCATCTTGTAGAGAAATGAACAAAAATATCGCATTTGATGTTGCATGCATTCGTCAAATGACGCCACAGTGGACAGTAGGCCTAAAACTAAAGTATAATAGCAATAATAGCACTTGATAGTGGCGATGAAAAAAGTAGTAGGGAGTAGTAAGGTGTTAAAAAAATCAGGACATTTTACTACATTTTACTTACATATTCTAATACATTTAACACAAACTGTAATAGTGTACATACTTGACCTTTGGCTTTCTGTACAAATGTTTTTAAAAACTTACCTCTGGTCCACTAATAAATTGTAAATATTCTTTCCCATTGTAGTTTTGAACTGCATTTCTTCTTCTTGCTGAAATAATATAACATCTACTACATTATATGTCCTTGTAAATTACATTGAAAATAACTGATATCTTCAAAAATGAGGGACACTGTGGTGAGTACAAGCGTGTATGAAAGGATAAATGGAAGAGGAAGAAGTATAAAATGACAAAAGTAGCATAGGAATAGCAAAGGAAGCATAAGTATAAGTAGGTTTATCACTTCAACATAAATATTTTAATTCGGTTTTTCTTTTCTTTTTGTATGCTACTGACTTAAATTGCCAAACTTTTTGAATCGTATCATGTCACCATGGTCTGCTGGAAGAAATCTCTTATTAGAGATAAGCTCAGCTGTACTTTTTGTGTTCTTATTATTTTCAATGTAACTATATTTGTGTACGAACTAATAAATTAATTAATAAATGAAGTATGCCAGGATTGTGGCAAGTGGATTTGGTAGACATATGAACTAAAGCACAAAATAAGTGTAGCACTTACCACAACTACTTCTTCCCGTTTCTTCTCTTTAACTGGCTCTACGGGAGTGGATACCAATCTCTCCATTTCAGCCTCCTCGGCGTCTTCTCTAGTCTGTATCTCTGACCGCACCTGTTCAATGTTCAAACATACACATCATTTAAAGTCAGAAAAATTCAGAATCAAATTAATTAAAAAAACATATTGTCAATATTTGACATAATAATATCTACTTTATTGTACGTTCAACTTTAATTACAGAATGGTTCCCATACAATTTGATTGCTTGAGGCTGACGTTTTTGGACAGGTTTATAATATTATACTATTTTGTTTAACTATAATACTTAGATTATCATTTTCACGAAAAGGAATCCAGTAGGTAGGTATTCTTTAACCATAACCTATTTCAAATTTAATTTTATACTAGCTGTGCCGACAGACGTAGTTCTGTTGTCAAACATTCTGTGTCACGTGACTGGTAGGAATGGTTGCTAAGAGAAAACTAAACTGTGTTTTTCACTATATTATTGTCATGTTTTCCCACTTTTACAACCTTTCCTGAACGTTCACGAACATTTCAAAACCAAAAATATCCAAATCGGTCTAGCCATTCCCGAGTTTTAGCGAGACTAACGTACAGTAATCCATTTTTATTTATAGAGATTTCACGCCAAGCAATCCAGTAGGTGAGTAGGCTTTAACCTTAACCTATTTAAACTTATAAATTGTATATTTCGTAATTGCTCTCACCTTTTGCAACAGCGCATAATCCAAACCTTTCACCAAGTGAGTGTGCTCCATGTCACCACCAAGATATTTGGATTCCTGAGATTAAAAAAATAAAATGACATTAATCGGTTATTTTATTTTAGCATTAGGGATAATGCATTATCATCTTACTAAAGATAGTAAAACCAGAAGAAGGAAGGTTTACGAAAGACGCGGGTTCGATTCCGAAAGCCAAGACCAAATGTCTTTTTCTGATTTTTCTATCTTTATGGAATGAATCCTTCAAATGATAAATAAAATACTTATTAAGAGCCAATGCACACGGCGTATATGAGGACAATTCGTACCGGCAGAGTATATCTGTAGCTCTATAACATGTAGCTATTTTTGTGTTTGTATAAATACATAATAACGCAGAAGAAACGTGATATACTGCATTTTCTTTGTCTAATTACTTTTAATACAGAGTGTAACAAGATGCTGAAGTGAATGACGCGTATAAAACACGGCGTGTGTATAGGCCCTAAGATATCTCTATCAAACCTGAATAAGCTGTCTTCTTCTCTCTTTAGCATCCATTCCTGACTTCACATCTGGTGCCACCGCTCTGAAATTGAAATAGAAATTAGCTGTTATTTTTTCAACTTTCAAAAGTAGATTTTTTCAGAGTATGTTGTATCTGGTTGACATAAGTTTTTGCTTGTTATGAAATTGAAATTGTTAATGTCAGTACACAAGAGTCCATTATGTTTAGAGATATGTTCGTAACCCAATACCATTACCCAATACTATTAGGTTGGACCTCCAGTGAGCTATCCAGCCTTATTGAAATCACCCCTATCCTAGGAGTGTTGGTGCTGTCTCCTACAGAGAAGCCAATACCATAAACCTTTCTTGCCTAATATTACCTAAATTAGCTCTTGATATCCCAAAACTAGGAAACATTTATTTATACTAAAACTCAATGGGGAAATCAATGGGGTTCAGCAGTGGACTTCTTGCGGCTGCTAATGATGATGATGAGTCACATAGATTTCTAAGTGGCCAGTTAAAGGCAGCTATCATCCATCGAAACCCTGCGACTTTAATCAGGTTGTTAATCCACCTTGGAGATGGCCATCTGCTGGCTGCTTTTGGCAATGAAATTTTTTCAATTTCTGAACTTCCCTGCCTCAATGACCATCAGTGCCCTACCACTGCTTTTTCAACTACCTCACCAGTAGGACTCTAGTCATATACAGGCTACCCTATTTGCTTAACCTAAATGCAACATTTATTTCCTCAGGAACCAGTAACCAACCTGTAAGCACTACTGGTATTACTAGTAGGGTCAGTGGGCCCAATCTCATTGGTACCATCTCTTCTCTCTCTCGCTCTGTCCCTGTACTTCTCAGCCAACTCTGCCAGTTTATTATCTTCCTGTTTCTTGAGCGCTGCATAGTATGACTTCTTTTTACGACGCAATTCACTTTTGTTTTCAGCCGGAGGTGGCATGGACCTGAAAGTAAGTATATTTTTAATGAAAAGGTAAAACAGACAACTTACTAGGGGTAACAAAAAGAAGATGATGGAAAAGAGATATCAAAACAAGCACCTTCAGGACTACAACAGAAAGAAATAATGCAGCTAACATACAAGATATGAATCTTTTAGAGGTTTGGAACACAACTTTAGCCTATAAAGCCGCCCAAATTGTACATCTAGGTACATTAATCTGTTTCTTTGCTGTTGATTTCTGTTGTTTTGGTGTGCAATAAAGAACATATATATTTATATATCTACCTAAGTTGCCTTGCAGTCTAATCTATTAAGGATTTATGAAAATAATTTGACATCGCTAAAAATAGTTGCATTGCTAGTTAACTGGTAACATCTATAGGTTCCTTCAGGAACATGTTTAAAATTTTCGTTAGAGATAAAGAGCAACCTGCATGGTATTTTATCGAATGTGGAGAGTAATCAATCTCATCCCAAAGAATTGCCCCTGATGTTTGCAATGGATGTTTTAAATTAGTTCTGAGAACAGTGAATTACCCAGCATTTGCCATCGCCTCCCGCACTGAGCCGGCGGGATGGGCACCTCCCGCCGGCGTCGCCCTAGGGGTCATAAGAAGCTTCCTGAAGTCTTCATTGGTGAGTCTCTGGGACGCAGGTGTGTCCTCAACACTTCTGTCCACCTCCATTTTGTTATCTGCACAAAACAACCAACACGAAAAGCTTCCCGTTGCAGGTAAGGGTAGATTTAAAGAATTATTGATGTGTACTTCTGTTGTTACAAAATAAAATGGCAAAACAATTCAGTAATTATTATTCTTGACTTCTACAACGCGAGCACTCCATTCTGTTTTTTGACAATCAATTTGTTACCAGTCAACTATTTACAGTCAAATTGACAGTATTCTTTTTAAAATCTTTTTTTTACAGCCTTGGGTGCTTAAGTGCTAGATTTGGACCTCTTTCTTTGGGTGCGTTCCGAATTGAGTCAAAATCGATTACAGCGCGCTCACAGAGCGTCCCGAATAGGCATGATGACTGTATTTTTTTTTTGTTTATTATCGAAAGACCTTACACTTATGTAAACAATCCTCAAAGAATCACTTCATCTGGATCAATACCACCAGAGATATCACAATTTGAAATGCACATTTTTGGACTTGCCCAAAAACGCTCCATACAAAAGTGACAGCGATAGTGACGTCACTGTCGCTTTTGTATGGAGCGTTTTTGGGCAAGTCCAAAAATTGTGCATTTAGATATCGCGCCAACGGGCCATCTAACGTCAGACAGCTTTACGTCATGGGTGACGTCACTAACGGCGCCATTGCGCTCACAACGATAATGCTCCGGAGCGTTGTCGCTGTGAGCCTTATGTCAGATTCATAGATGAAACGTCAAACAGACATTTTCGCGTAAAAATATTTTTGCTAATATTCCTCAGAATAAATCTTTGCTAGGACAAATCTTTTTCTGTGATAACAAAACAGAAAGTTTTACCACAAGAACCGCAAGTTTAACCTGGGAATGATAGAAATTAAAAATTTAAATATTGTTAGGTTATGTGTCACTATCTAGCGGTCCGAATTGAAAATTCAAAAATTCAAAACCGTACCGCTAGATAGTGACACAAAACCTAACAATTTTTAAATTAATTTTTATTTCTATCGTTACCAGGTTGTTTAACCTGGGAATGATAAAAATTAAAAGTTCCGCAGGTTTCTGCGATTCTTGTAGTAAAACATTATGTTTCGTTATCACAGAAAAATATGGGTGTGTCCCACTATTTCCATGGAAATAGAAAATAGAAATAGTGGGACAAGCGTTAATTTCAATTTTTATCCCATTATTTCTATTGCGTCAAAAAAAACGCCGTGTTAGGTATTTGAAAAGTATACCACCTTTAATGAATAGATTAAAACTGAAACACGACTTCTCGGTATTAAAAAAAACAAATACTCGTTTGATTGAACGAAGAAATAAATAAAATAGTTTCTGTATGTAAGAGGTGATAATGCATCGTTTTTTTGATGCAGCCGACAGCAATAGAAATAATGGGACAATCACTCTGAATCAGTCCCAGTATTTCTATCAATAGAAATACCTAATAGAAATAGTGGGATACACCCAAAAATATTTGTCCTAGCAAAGATTTATTCTGCATTAGCAAAAATATTTTTACGCGAAAATGTCTGTTTGACGTTTCATCTACGAATCTGACATAAGGCTCACTGCGATAGCGCTCTGGAGCATTATCGTTGTGAGTGTTGTGAGCGCAATGGCGCCGTTAGTGACGTTAAACATGACGTAAAGCTGTCGGCCGTTAGATGGCCCGTTAGCGCGATATCTCAATTCGGGACGCTCTGTGAGCGCGCTGTTATCGATTTTGACTCAATTCGGAATGCACCCTTTGTATTGGTGTAATTTTGCGGCCTTAGTGCAAATCATTAAAGTATGTGCGGATTTACTGTGCTTTCACAACCTTTTTGTGTCCAAGGTGCATATATGCTAACAGAAATAAGAAATCACACAGACATCATTTATGAACAAAATAATTCTGAAACCACTCACATAAGTTAATTAATCGTACTTAAGAAACATACCTATATAGAAATAAAGTGTTTGCGCTGAACAAGCGATTTACTAAAATTAAATCAAAGTTTTCGAATCGTACAATAACTCAATGGTGAAGTATTTTTTTTAAATCAGTTTTTATTTATTTAGTTCGGGTTTTGCTTACATCGCCCACTTGAGAAATTTATTCTGTACTAGATAGGAGGGTGCCATACTTAAGCATTATTTTACAAGTATTTTTACCAAATTAACCCCCCGAATTCACAAACGTCAATCACGCTGATGCTGTCCTATAAATATCAATAGAACTGAAAGGGACAGCTATACTTCTGGGGGATACTCAACATTGATTTGCGTTTGTGAATTCGGGGGTAAGTCAATAATCGGGAGGTACTTTCCCACATTAGTTTTGATCAACTTACTATTGCACTATTGCAGCTATTTAGGACATAGGTAGTTATAAATTCCAGGCTACAAAATAAATTAGAAACCAATTTTACTAACTATTTCAATATTTCAATATACAATGTCATTTTAAATATTTCCCTTAATAAATCTTAATGGGTAATTCAATAACTTAATTTTAGCCAAGCAACTCATGGAATGTGGTTCCCTTGAATCCAACGTTGCTGGATGGTTCATCTTGGAAAGTTATATACATCCTGAAAAAACAAACAAAACTTTCATTAAACATATATTATTATGTTTGTTCACCTATCATTAACATCTGATCCAAGAAGAATGAAATCATTCAATGAATAAAACCTTTATGCTGTCTTATCTACATTCATTCATATGGGACAGCAAAAAAAATAAAAATAAGCAAAATATGAAAATCTACATGGCGAAGGAATTTTATAATAAGAGTGACGATAAGAGGTCCTGCCTATGCACAACAGTTTTGTACTCGGGCATTTAGTTAAAGTATTATTTACTACTAAGTATACTATAGTACTATACTACAGGGTCAAAAATCCCACCCTATGAACAGTATGTTTCAGTAGGTCACGTTAACCCCCTTATTCTTAAAAACACACCGCTCTATTTTACACTTATCAAAATGGCCTTCACCTTTAAAAAAGAAGAGATATTTATAATAAAGAAAAAGATTACCTATCCGATGGCACTCCTAATTCCTTTTCCACAAATTCAAACAAAACCTTTGCATGCTTTTTGTTTTCATTCACCCCAAGACCTCCGATTGACATCAAGTTTGCAATAGCACAGGGTTCTGTGCTCCCACCAAAGCTCATAACCACATCAGGTATTACTGTGACTACACAGTACTGAAAGCAAAAGACAAAACTTAATTTTTTGAAAACATTATGTTTTTCACTAACTTACAGTTTTCACTAGCCAGTGAAAGGTCAGTGGAAAACAAAATCCGCGTTCTTTCTTAAAAATGGTGAAAAAGTAGAAATAAGTAAAATAAAACTGGAAAAGTAATGAAAAGCTTTTTTTTGTGTACTTGAACCAAAATGGGCATAGTTTTTACTCACTTCATTGTGCTAACCTACCTGTGCAGGTTTTCCTAGTAATTTGGCAGCAACTGCACCAGCCTTAACCGCAAAGTCCTGGGGGATTTTGCTTTTAGGGAGGTTCGTTTCGAGTCTTAAATGCGGCATATTTATTTAAAATATGGGATTAATAGTTACTATGTATAGCAACCGGTATGATTCTGTGAGTTTCTATCACAGGCAGGACACTACTGTCTGTACCAGTCTGTACTGTTTAATATAAATTAACTAAAACACACACAGTCACAACACAACACAACCACTCTGCGCGGAGTGCGCGGTCCGTAATGCGATTACGGCACTGTGAGAGCTAACAGTGATTTTAGCCGCATAATATCGCATCAACAGTGCTCACAGCGCTGTCAGCGTCAAAACAAAACCAATTCGGACCGCTAGATAGATAACCTAACAATTTTGAAACTATTAATTTCTATCATTCCCAGATTAAACTTGCGGTTCTTATAGTAAAACTTTCTGTTACGATAAAGCATTATCGTTGTGAGCGCAACATGGCGCCGCTAGTGACGTCATCCATGACTTCAAGCTGCTAATGTGTTGTTGAAGCGCTGTTTAAGATTTTAGGAATAAGGGGGTCAGACTCAATTCGGAACGCACCTCAGATAAGATCAAAATGCATGTCATTGAATCTAGATTATTCTGTACGACCTAGGTGACGCACTACCTACTTATCTAGGTACATGTTTCTTTCTTCCACAGTCTTTAGGGCGCGTTCCGAATTAAGTCCATCTTAACTTCTCTTTTCCTAATGTTTTAATTCCGAATCATTCAACTTCGTAATTTCGATAACCATAAACAGTTTTAACCTATTTTTTGTCAAGATAACAGTCTTTCACCGTGGTCTTTCACCCTAATTCCTATTTATTCATTCATATCATTCTAGTTTAGCTCTTTTCGTTCTTAAAAATTAAAATTAGATTGAACTTAATTACGCTTAACTTTGACATTGTTTTTCACATAACATTAAGAACAATAAAATTATCAATAAACTACGCTTAATCGATTCCCTAATTTTTTTTTACTAGGCCGGGTGAAATCAATCGGATTAGATTGGGTCAGAGAAGGTTTAAAGCGTGTTACACTGGGAAAACTAATCTTTTCTTTATGAATAAAAATATTTTAGAAATCAAGTTTAGGGATTATACCGTTATGAAAAACAACATTAGGAGTTCAAATATGATTAATTTAAATTTTAGGAAACATGAGCGTTATGAACTTCGTCGTTAGTACTACAAAAAGTATAAAAAAAAACTTTAGGTCTAAAAATTTTAGGAAGTGTGATCATTCGGATCACAAATCGGCAAGAAGAACGATTTCGGAAAAACAACTTTATGTGAAACAGGAACCGGATAAAACTGTTAAAGCGTAATGGTTATGGCTGGGTATTTTGGCCATGGCCATGGACTGAATAGAATAGGGAGGTAAAGTGAGTGATAAAGATAGAAAATTTCGATAATGATGTCGCATTCAGTTCTCAATATCATTGAGTTGCTCTTTTCGTTAATTTTAAATTGAAAGTATTATTATCATTGTGCTTGTTGATTCGGTCAGCTATATCCTTATCAATTGCTAAATCAGCAATCAAAAATTCATTATTAATTAAACCCCTATAAAAGGCCCTTAGGCAAAATCTAGACATAAACAAGTCTTTGTGCAGGTTTTTGCTAGCTTACGGTCTAATTATTTTGTGCTTACAGGTACACCGAACACGCAACTACTGGTGATAGCCCATCTAACAGATTACACGGTCGCGGTCGCAATCTCCGTATCTATGAGATTAGATAATTTAAGGCCGGATAAGAATATCCTGATAAAAGGATAGCATTATTAAGCAATTATTTAATCCAAATTATTGTGTCAAGTATATTTTTGGAACCGAAAGTCATAGACAGACAAGTCGATCAGCTAAGGCGAAGGGTTATCAATTAAAAATGATAAAAATGACGCAGCAACAACCTTATCAAGTAGAACACAACTTACAAAAATAGTTACGCTACGTTACTTGTTGGTAAACAATCTAAAAAGTTTCCAATAACCACAAGAGGTGAGGAACAACAACATGGGAGATACAGCGCGGGGGAGAGTGGCTCGCTGGCCCGCGACAATATTAGTAGAGCAAGAGCGGATCCAGCTTTGGCGACAGGAGGGCGTCACATAGTCGTGGTCGAGTCACGAACTTATAATTTTATTTTGATAATGGGGCCTACAAGTGAAAGCTAATCTCAGATAGCGCCACCCTAGCATGAACCCTTGTTTCTGTGACAGTGTGATAAACAATAACAATTGCTTTATTTCTTGATAATTCCTTACCTATAAACATGTATTCCACTTGGAGAACATGCGAATTGAAAGAAGAACTAAGAAAAAAGGCGCCTCGTTACGTTGGAGGAAAGCAGCCCTTATTAAATTTAAATTTGTGTTCCATGAATTCCTTCTTATTTTTTATATTTAAGGTCTTGGAACTTGCTTTTAAGTTTATTTCAAATGCTAACCTATGATAGTCTAGCTAGTGTGTTAGTAATGAAAACACGAAACTTCATACTACCTAGTTTTAAAGAGTTTGAGGTTATAAGTCTGAACGACTTCAAATAACCTTTTCATTTATCAGATTAGAGTCTTAAATGACCTAAACTTATTTTGTATGTACCTTATCTGAGTATTTAAGTACCGATTATTTCATAAGCACTGGCCTCGAAATTTTAATGGCACACCCTACTCACCTTAGCCCCGCTTTTAGCTTCGAACTTTACTTTTCCTTATTGCTTTGAGACTCATTTTTTAAGTAGGGCTCATCTCGGGGAAACAAGCCCGCCCCATTAAAGACAGTGGTGGCGCTAGACCATATTATATGAGCTTCGGTGACATCATGTTCGCGAGGCCCCTTTTACTTCGCAGAAAAACAATAACGTGAGCCAAATTATAATGTATAGTATGAGTGAACGAGTTTTATTGTTCAAAATCAAATGATGGCAAAAAATAATTACAGACAGAAATTAAAATAGGCGAATTTCTCGGTTTTTGAAGTTTACCAGGATTGTGTTGTAGGTCTTAAAGCGCGAGCGAAGCGAGCTCGATTTTTATTTTAGGTCGTAATGAGCTAGATTAATAAAGGTAACCTAGAAAACAAGTTCTTTTTGTCTTTTTCACTTTGCCTACTATTCGTACTAGCTTGAATTATACCAAACTGCTTTAAACTGTTTTAATAGTTTTTGGGCAAGGAGGCCATTGTTATTAGGGCTATTCACTTGTCGGTCTGAATGATCCACAATTGAGATTAGAAATTGCGCAAACGGATCCGTTAATGAAAATGAACATATTGTATTAGAAAAGCGCGAGCGCATCGAGCGCGTTTTTTTTTCAAAGTTATCAAGCTCCTCGTGATAAATAAGAGTCACTATCATATCAACTGCCTAGCTTTTTACCTTAATAGTTAGGAGTCAGCTACGAGTCAGGTTGTTTGGCGAAACAAAAATAGGTAGGCAACTTGTGAAAACTTTTTTGCAAGTCCCCTTAGGCACGGTAATAGTAACTTTACCGTGCCTTAGGTGCGACGCCGTCAGCGGTCAACGACGCCTCGCGCCGCCACTGATAGCAGCCACAAGTAGATACTTAATTTTTTTGGGTATTCTTATTTCTTAGTGTACATTAGTACACTTAAACAAAAACTTTACACAATAGGTTATTTTTATTTTAGCATTAGGGATAATAATTCATTATAATATAATATATTATATATCTAGCTCATCTTACTAAAGATAGGAAACCCAGAAAAAATCATTGGGCTCCCGCAAGAGCCCAAGACCGAATGTTGTTTTCTGGGTTTCCTATCTTAAACACAAAATAACTTGTACCTATTATCGTCGGCTTATTGCAAGAACTAATTAAAGAGCAGGAGAGTGATATCGAGAGTGGCGGCGCTAGACCACATGTGGACGTAGGCCACATACAGTTCGCGAGGCCTCTTTTACTTCTTAGTAAAAAAAGTTAAATTAGGTGAGCCAGGAAGACTATAGCAACAGCGCTCTCTCGAAATAAGTAAGTGAACGCGAGCACAGCGAGCGCGTTTTTTTTGCGATTGTAAATCGACTAGATTATTAAGTGAACCCCATGACCCCCCCCCCCCCCCCCCCCTCTGGATCCGCCGATGAGGTAGAGATCGTCTAAGCTGAAATAATGCGCCCCTTCACTGCTTTTACGCATACAAGCAAGCACTTGTGTTGGCGCAGATGCGGTGGATCTCTAAGGTCATCGCGGCCATCGTCGCCGCAGTTGGTGTCATTCCCCATCCAGTATTCAGCTCAAATACTCGTCCTGGGCAATATTACAATCTCTTATAACCTAACAGTTTGAGTCACACACAAGCTCAGCTATTGAGCTGCATATTTACCGACGCAAGTCGCATTTTGTCTGGTAATAATGTCAAAAAAAACCTTATTTTTTCTTTCTTCTCTCTAAATTATTTTGCATATTTTAATTTTTCAATGAATGAAAAGACGTAATCTGAGCTGTAAAAAGATCATAATAAGGCCCCAGGAAGGATTCGTAAGCCTCAGATAAATACAATAAAACTAAAAGTTAAGTTTTAATTTGAGTTTTACTGTAGTATTGTTTGTATTTAAGTTATACTGCTTATTAAGTTTTTTAGTAAATAAGGGTGTACGTGTTGTGTATTACAATATATTAAACGTGCGATGACACACAAGCCCCAGTGTGGCAATTCATTGAAGTTCGGAACACACGTTTTTGATTTAGTAGCTCAAAGCCAGACAAAAAACGGAAATAGGTAGTCTAATGCTAATGCGCCTTTGACAGTAAGTAGGTAGGTATTTCCCGATATTCGTTTTGGTGAGGCATTCCTATCATATAACCTATTTTTCCAGATATTTATGATTTAGTTATCTTTAAATTCCAGACTACGAAATAAATAAGAAACAAATTTTATTAACAAAATAAAATGTACAATGTCATTTTAGATGGGGATCTCCTTAATTATTGGGTTTGACTATTTCATCAATACTACTTTGGCTCAGCAATTCATGGAATGTGGTTCCCTTAAATCCAACGTTGCCGGCTGTCTCATCTTGGTAAGTTATGTACATCCTGAAAAACAAAAATAACTTTTATTTTAATTTATTACCTAGCATAATAATCTGATCTTTAAAAAAACAAAATGGATTCTTCAACTAATGAATGGAACCGTTTTGCCATCATATCGTCATTCATATAAATCGAACTATGAATTGGTATGAATAAGTTCTTAATTTATTTGTATTTTAATAAATATTTGTATTTTAATAAATATTTATATTTATTAAAATATTAAATCCTAATATTGATCGATGGTTGACTGGTAGAGAATGCCTTTAGGCATTAAATCTGCCAATTGTACTTTTACTTTGTGCAATAAAGAATAAATAAATAAATAATATTATTAAAGTATTAGCTACACCCTTAGAATTTTTAGTTTTAAAGTCGGCTGCCCATGAAAAGTTGTACGAACTGTGTGATGTCAAACCAAAATAAATTTTGTTATATTCATAGAAACAATGGAAAATCAGCACACATCATGCCCGAAAGAATTCACCTGTCAGTTACAAAGTTAAGTTTTGAAATAGGTACATACTCTCTTCACTGAACAAACTAAAGCTACAACGCCTAGAAGGTCAGGTTAAGTGTATAGCCACATTTGGCAGTTTGTTTAACTTTAGCACCAATTGAAGAGCTCTAAATTTCATTTTGCAATTGCAATGTACACATACCTATTCAGCAGCCCAGAGATTTAAATCGTCAGCTGGCCACTTCACCTTTTTAAGGAAGATACAATTAAAATGAAGAAATAGATTACCTGTCTGATGACACGCCCAATTCCTTTTTCACAAATTCGGCCAAGGCCTTAGAATGCTTTTTGTTCTCAGTCACTCCAAGAGCTCCTATTGAAGTCAAGTTCGCAATAGCACAGGGTTCTGTGCTCCCACCGAAGCCCATAACCATATCAGGCATTACTGTCACAACGCAGAGCTACAAACGAAAGAGAAAACTTTAATATTAAATAACTATTGGAAAAAAAGGACGTGACGTGGGGGATCAGTCAGGCTACTTGGTTTTATAAGATTTTATTTAGGAATAAAAATTGTTCAAGGAATAAGTTGGGCCGTTAAATAAGCATAAAATGTAATTTGAGAAGATTATGACCGAAACCACCTTATCCCACCATTTTGGGTAAGCAATTGCTAACACAAAATAATCCTTAAAAAAGGTGTATCAATATGCCCCTGCGCGTATTATAGCTTGCGAGACTTCAGATCCACGTGGTGTTAAGACATGGTTTCTTAAACTTAAAGGTATAAAAAATATTTCACTTGACCTAGAAAACAACAGACAAATCATTCTATTAAGTACATAGAGCTAACTTACCTGTACAGGTTTTCCTAGTGTTTTGGCAATAACTTCTCCACCCTTAACCACAAAATCCAAGGGGATTTTGCTCTTAGGTAGGTTCGTTTCAAGTCTTAAATGCGGCATTTTAACTTGCGATGAGAGGATTTATTATTAATATTCAAACTCGGAAATCACAGGACACCAAAAACACAGCTACTAGCAACCACTGCTTATTTATACACAAACAGATAAGATCAAAACGCATGTCATTTACCCACATACTATCTTACACGTAACAACAACGTGTGGAATACATTAGATCATTCATAAAAGGTGATCACTGATAATATTAAAAACAGCAGTCTGCCGAATGACTTGTGAAAATGTGCCACCATATTTCAAGAAAAATGGCAATGATTATTGATATGCCTAGTTATTTGAGTGCTTATTGGTGGGATTAATAAAAGCAGATTTACTCTTAATTGCTGTGAATTAAAATACTTTTGCGACACGGAATAAGATTAATTTGAAAATTCTTCTTTTAAAAATATTGACTAGCGGCCGCCCGCGTCTTAATCCGCGTGGACTTTAGTTTTTTGGCATCGAGTTTCATACAAAATTTATATCATATAATATTTATATAATACCTATTTGGCAAATGTACTAGCCAACTTTCAAGTCTTTACAACTAGCGGTTTAGGCTCAAATAATGTATTAGGTATTTTAGAACTATTTCGATGATCTTAAAACGGTTACAGTGAGTCAACTTTGAAAGACATATGCTGACCGAGACTTATTTTTAGAACTTTTAGAGGGGAATAATTTTGTGCCACATGATTTTTGCGTAACCTACGCCGTTTACTCAGCGCATGCAAGAAAAGAGCTAAAATAAAATGTTTTTTTTCCCGTTAACACAACATCATTTATTGCTGCTCCACTCTTTTATTACCATGAATCTCATAGCGTGATGTTTTATAAGCCTTGTCCTTCGAATATTCTTCGAATAATTTGAACCTCCTAAGAATACTTTCACAAGAGATAGACATTGATATCTTCGCTGTCAGTCCAAATGCCTTCAAGAGGAGCCTCAGAACCCTCTACCAGTGATCACTGATCACTTGTATTGCACGTATTTTTAGTTTTTAAAATCGCACTTTAAAACAAATGTGTTTAAGCTTAAGTTTAATCTTTAAGATAATTAAATTTTGTTTTTCTTTGTCCATCAAGTCAGGGACACATGTTTTTGGGTGATAGTTTAGCCTTTAAGTTACTCGCATGCTTAAATTTTAAAATTGTTCTTTGACTGTTACCTGTTATGTGTTCTTAAATAAATAAATACTCATACTCGTATATGTATTTGTAATTACTAGATAGCTTTGTCCGCGTGGGCTTTACTTAATAAAAGGCATAAAAAATTGTTAACGACCTATTCTCAGACTTAACAAAAATACATAATGAAACTAGCGGCCAACAACAACTTCGTTCGCGTGGATTTAAAAAAAATAGACTACGACCTAACCTAGGACCTAACAAATTCAGCATTTTAAATTTCATCAAAATCGGTCAACAAGCCGTTTCGGAGGAGTTTGGCAACAAACATTGTTGTGACACGACACATCTCGACATAGCAATTGAAGTCAAACTTATTGAGTTTCAAAATGAATTTATATGACGCTTATCATACAGTGGAGCGAGAGGAGCCTGCCGCGTGAGCTGGGGGGCTAAAACGGTAACATTTTAGCATTTCATATTATGAAACATCTAACTGACGTTTCATCTAGGCCGCGGTCCGTTTCGAGTCAAAAGTGAGTAATAGCGCGCTGACGTCGCTCACGTTCATACAATTTATCAATTCGGGATGCGTGTGAGCGCGCTGTTACTCACTTTTGACTCGAAACGGACCGCGGTCTAGATGAAACGTCAGTTAGATGATTCATAATATGAAATGCTAAAATGTTGCTGTTTTAGCCCCCCTGTATGAAATTCGGAGTGGCAATAATCACCTTCAGCATTATGAGCGCTGTAATTGCGTTTCGGACCGCGCGCAACGACATAGTTCCGACCGTACTTATCTAAGGGTACAAATCTTACAATTTCTTTGGAAAGAGTGCTTACGCTTTGAAATAAATGAGTTGTAACATCCATCTTGTTATCATTAACGCTCTCTGGTGATAAGGCCACCTTGATTGTACATTTGTTTTTCTAGGTACGCAAATACTAAGAAACTATAAACTTCTGTGCGACGAATCTGACATTCGGCGCTGTACGGTACGGCGATAACGTGGGCGATAACGCACGGCTGACGGCGCACAAATGCGCATTGTAGCATTTTATCGCTGTGAGTGAGCGCTGAAATAGGGTGCGTTCCGAATTGAGCCAAAATCGATTACAGCGCGCTCACAGCGTCCCGAATTGAGATATCGCGGTAACGGGCCATCTAACGTCAGACAGCTTTACGTTATGGGTGACGTCACTAACGGTGCCATATTGCGCTCACAACGATACTTAATGCTCCAGAGCGTTATCGCCGTGAGCCTTATGTCAGATTTATAGATGAAACGTCAAAAAGAAAGAAAGAAAGAAAAAAGTTTATTGATTCTGAACATCGCAACAGATAAAAACATACAGAACAAGGTGGTTAGGAAAAAGCAAAAAAAAAAAACAAACAATAATTTCCACCAGGCACCAGTGTCACGATGTCCAAAATTAAATGGACCCCACTCAGCTAATGCCTGGACCTGATAGGCTCAGACGCTGATTTTCAGTGGGACCAACTGAGTGGACGCACGGACATTCGCAGCTAAAACAGACATTTTCGCGTAAAAATATTTTTGCTAATATTCCTCAGAATGAATCTTTGCGAGGAAAAATATTTTTCTGTGATAACGTAACATAAGGTTTTACTACAAAAACCGCAAGTTCAACCTGGGAATGATAGAAATCAAAAGTTTAAAAATTGTTAGGTTATGTGTCACTATCTAGCGGTCCGAACTGGTTTTGACGCTGACAGCCTTAGAGCATTAAGAACTGGAGATGCCTTACGTGCATTACCCCTCTGCCTACGTTACGATTAAAAATCCGAACGTTGAACAAAACTACTTGAAGCTCGGAAATTTTGACATAACGAGTCATACGTCGATGAGTAAAGAGCTCTTCAAAAATGCCGTTTTGTGCAGTAGATAGTTGAAAGAACACTTCGAGAAACTCAAATTGGAAGAAGGATAATATTATGTTTCATCCGTATGTATTTTTTTGGTTCATTTTCATGTTTCTTTTGCAAAAATCACTAATAATTAAAACACCTGAAACATTGTTTGGAATGACATTTGAGTGTTTTCGTAATCACACTAGTGTTGGGGTTAATGTCAAGAAAAATCGATTGGCAAGTTCCGATTGCACTCGAATAAAATATTTCAATTAGTTCGATTGACGTAAGAATAATTAAATTAAAAATCGTTTATTTCGGACCAGTATCCATAAACTGTTAGTAACAATATTCCTTAAGATCTATGTTAGTAAGTAAATCAGTCAATAACAATTCAATGTCAATTTAAATTCATACAATGTTTCTAATGATTCATTTATTGATTATCCGACTGCGCTAGAAGGCGGGTTATGTTTTTCGAGTGTATGTAGGGTGTTTCAAAAATACCCCTAAAGACTGAAATGGCATAGAAACTGAATGAAACTGAAATAGTAGGTATTGTCCCTTTTTTCATATCTCTTATGGTTTCGATAAAAACGTACATCGAAAGTTTACAAAAATATCGATATTAATTCCCTCACTACCTGACAGCTGATAAGCGGTCATACCATGTCATCGAACCCATTTGCGTCATCGACCCATAGAGTTAAAAAAAACAGAATGTAACTTATCTGTACTTTGTGCCTACCTCCTTCATCAACGTGTAAAAATGATGCTTGGGCCTTGATAAAAACAGCTAACTTGAAATTGGTACTCAATACCACTTCACATGTACGTAAATTTGAGAAAAAAATGTAAAAACTTCAGCTATTAAAGTCAAACCACTTGAAATGAATTAAGTTCGTACATGAATCATTCTTCCGATAGCCACATAATTATTGTTAACTGCGTTAATATTCCAAATACTGCGGAAGAAATAATTAAGTAATATTTTAGGTAGCTTGCTTTGCCGTGATTTCGAGCGACTTATCTGAAGTTATTCCATCTTTAAATGCCATTTGCCCTAGTCCTTTAACCTCCTCCGATCGGTACCAGGAGTAAGACTTTCATTGAGTTCCGTATCAAAATGAGCACACTTTCGAGTGTGGAGCGGCCTTTTTGGAGCGCGGAACTCCATTTCAACTATTATGTGGTACGAGCCATACCCTAACGCAGGCTCTGTGAGGATTATTGTAAAGGTGTAAGGCCAATGATAAACCCTACTGTCAGAGGTTATCAAGCTACCCCGACGAGTCTTACTTAACGACTGTCATCTGAGAAAATGGATTACCTACTACATTTCCATCCAATCACCCTAGCGTCCGTTGCCTAACATGTTATCGTATCCGATGCACTGTTACCACTGAGCCATGGACACCTGTAATTAGTGTTATTTCGTTGTGAATTTGATTTTTAAAGCTGTGACACCGGTCTCCAAGGAACATATTTACCAGGCACTGCTCACGATTAACGCTTTTTTACGCAATAGGACCTACTACTACGACACACGTGCTTAACACAGAAAATCGCGCGGCGCCCGCCTGACATACGAGTAGGTACCTACGTATCAACCTTGTTGCAATTGCGATAATCAAATTCAAAACAAAAACACACGAGTGATTTGGAAAATCGCATTTATCATTTTAGGCAAAAAGGCTGTTATTTCTTACCTGAGGTTACGTATTAGTTCAATAATAATTGTTCTAAGTGGCCGCCTTCCTCGAGGATAACACTATTTTGTTGTAATCCCAGCTAACATCAATTCACATCTCGGTTCTTCACGGTTGTACTTCAATCAATTATACCTACGCTTCACTTTGAATTAGTATTTTCAAATGAAAAATGTTATTTGGCTTTCTTTTCTCTCAAACGGCCACGAAAGAAACTGAATTCTAAAGATAAATAAACCATTAATCTCTTCACGAGAAAATTCACACAAACACACTGCAATCCAAATAACTTGACGGACCTAATTTACGTAAAAGTAATAAGGTCATCACATTTACTGTGTTCACGGTCACGTCACGGGACGCGGCAAGTGCAAAAACAAACTGAAGTCGGTTTTCACTAAGTTTAGGACATATCCTTGTCCTTGGGCACCTCTGATTGGTGGGGGGTGGGGGGTGAGGCGAATTTCGTCTCTTTGCGCCCGTATTACGATTAATATTCATATGATGGGTTTCTTTGGTTTCGTTTCCCTTTTCGGCATTTGCTTTGCGGCGCGGGCGCGGCGGCGCCCTTTGACATAGCTGGTAGGTAAGTACGGCGTAAGGAAAAGTGTATTCCCTATCAGTTCTATTGACATTTTACGGGACAGCATGAGCGTGAGCGCGTGCTTAGCGTTGATTAACGTTTATGAATTCGGGAATAAGAGATGAATATTCTATTTTATTACCCTTTACTTAGCTTTACTTTAAAGTTTTTGTTGTAAAGTGAATGTTTGATTGGCAAAATAGTTTTACGGAAGAAATAAATAAAACACACATCGTCCGATTTTCAATTTTACCTTACAAAATTAATGTGTAACCGTAACACAGCCTATCCTAGTACCTACCTAGTTTGTCAATTATTCCGGTTTCACCCGTAGAGGTAAAAACTGGAATCTCCACTGGGACAGGGATATGTCCCTATGGTAACGCAAATTCATGAAGTCACAAGCACAAAGTTGAGCAGCTTAGAACCGCGTTCTGGGCTAGAGCTACCTCGTCATCAGCTGTGCGTGCAGCAGGATCCCCACAGCATCAGCGCTGATGCAAACCTTTTTGATTTCAGTAACACAAAGTAAAACAAATTCATTAGAACGATAGCAAAAAAGTATGGTCGAACGGCATGACAGTCTACCCATTTCCGGTCAGTCCTCCTTGCTCTTGGCTAATAATGTCACTCTGCAAGAGCAGGATGAAAAACGGAAAGGGGTAGCCTGATGTGCCGCTGACTGTGCCTTTAATCAGACATTTAAATAAAGGCACCGCATTGTCTGCTTAGAAGGGCAACGCAGAAGCAGAAGTACTAGGGAAACATGAAGTAGCGCATTTTGGTTTTTCACCATTTTTACGAAACCATAATTTGGCAGAGATCGATAACATTTGCAAATTTTTCACCTAGATACAACTTAAAGTTGGCTTGCTATAAAAGTTTTTAGAAGTTTACGACAACATGTTGTAGGTACTGTAGGATCGTATTGTGTCAGTGCTTTATACCACCATTCGAATATTTGTTGCAGAAAAAGGAAATAGTAAAGTAGAGATCGTCCAAGCTGAAATGACGCGCTCCTACACAGCATCTACGCATGGTACCAATACACAAAGACATTGGTTCTTCAGTTGCCGGTTAGGCTCAAAAAAAGGAGCACGTACCGTTCGATCTCAAAAGTACTGTCAGCATGTCTTCAAGAACTCATCTACGGAGCCAACAGATACTTAAATGAAATATTTCGTCAAACAACTTATTTGATTTTTATCTTGTTAAAAAAAATACACCGTACTTAAATACTAATGTTATATCGCTGCTTGATTTTTTTAAATAAATTATTGGAAAAGTGTACCATAGTATGAAATATGAAGCGGAAAACGCTAGGTGGACGGTAACGGTCTAACGTGATGATTAAAAAAATACCAAGTACTTTATTAATAAAGACACTGCACATAATGGCACTAATAAATTAACGACTCGAAATGAGTACTGTCAATCGATCAATCAATCGGCATGTTGAAGACACAGAATGTTGTATTGCTGTGGAAACACTTCAGCGGGAAGCTCATTCCACTCCCTTGCTGTTCGCATTATGAATGTTGATGAACCAAAACTGTTGGTTGGAATTGCTGGGATGTCAAGAACATAGGGGTGGAAAGCTAGTCTGCGCCTAGTGGTCCGATGAAGAAAAGGAGCTGGTGGAATCAGGTCACGCAACTCCTTCGCACACTCTCCGAAATGCAACCTGTAGAAAACCGACAAACAAGCTACCACCCTCCGGCGGTGTTCAAGATCTTGTAGCTTATCTGTGAGGTCAGCGTCCCTCACAAGCCTCAGCACGCCTCTCCACCGAGTCTAAAGCGGCCAGCTGGTACTTGGCGGATCCGTCGCAGAGGTGACAGCGGTACTCCTTGCATGGAAGAATTTGCGCTTTGATTAAGACTATGATTAAGACTGACTGATTACTGTCCATCAACGTGTTATGTTAATGGCTGCAGCTTTTGGGGGCCCAATAATAATAATGTTTGTGTCCAGAACCTTCAACACCGTTTTTGGGGCTGAAATCAAACCTCTATCGCACTTTTGAAAGCCAACCCATCGTTATCCCATTCAAGAGAAACGCATATCCAGAATACAAGCTAGTAAAATTGCCATTCGTTGAAAGTCCTACATAATCTTCCCTTGCCTTAAAACGAAAAAAAAGTATTGAAAATACCAAAAATGTTATTCACCTCTAATTGGGAAAAAACCCGCACAACACAATGACACAGACAAAAGGAGTGGGCGGGGCGGCCGGAAACACGATATTATTACCTTTCTGTTATGGCGCGAATATGAGTGTGGCCACGGTTGGTGTGGCCATCTTTCTCTTTCGAACACTCGCGCGCCGAAAGGCGACGAATGGCGAGGCGGCATCAGTCAAAGAGACCGCCGCGGCCTTCACCTTTATTGCCTACCGAGCCGAGCCGCTCTGGTTTGTTTACATTTTTTTAGTTAGTCGGGTCGCAGCGCGCAGCCGAGCTAGTGTGTACGGATGGCGGATTCGTGGAAGTGGTGGAAGCGCGAGTGATTATGTGTAGTTTCGTAATTAAGTATTGGTATTAGTGCTTGTGTTTTGAAAAAACTAAGTGCGTGTGTGAGTTAATGTGCGCGCTATCTCACTTTTTCTATGACGTCTTCGCAAGCTAATGACTATTTAGGATTGATAACCTCTCAATGAAATAGGCATGACGAACAATTTTGAAATCTTCTTTCGTGATAAAGGTACACATGTATTGTATACTAAAAAAACTTTATTTCGGTTTCAAAGGTCATTTTAACAAAGTTTGAGGACATTATTCTAGTATTTTATCAACAGCGCGCGAAAACGCTCGCAGGTGTCATGGCGTCCGTGTGACGTATTTGTAATGTAAATATCAAGTGTCTGTCAAACTCACTTGTATGAAATACAACAGTGACATTTGTTGATTTCCAGTACAGTGACGTCATAGTGCGTGATTGACGTTTGAGTCAAAATGGCGAAATGGAGTATTTTATCCTTTTACTTTATCGAAAATCTGATTAATCTCAGATTTTAAAATCAAACTAAATGTGTCTTTTAAATCCTTTTAATATGTTTTTTCCCCTAATGTATTCAAATCGTTGATTATTTGATACTGTCGTCATGCCTATTGTAACGTCTCAATCTCAAAAGCTTCACGGGCGTTCCGGCAGTGCCACGAGAAGGTGGTCTTAGCGAGCAACGTATTTAGGTAGGTACCTATTAATTTTAATTAGGGTGGCAAGACTTAGTAGGTACACAAAATACATACCATAAGGACACGTAACATGTAGCGACTTGCCGTTTTGCGGAGCGATACAGATAGATACCTACGAACCTACCTGCATACTTGTCTCAACGTAACGATAAATATCCTTGTGTTACACGATTCAATGGATCAGACAGACAAGGAATATGTAGTACAGGGCCGTACTGTATTATGCTGATGTGCCGTTGACTGTACAATTAGTGATAATGAAAACGGCACCAGAGGTTGTGTGTTCGATATCTATCTACGATTTCTAATACGTACCTACCTATGAAAGTTTTGGCCTAAATGTCTCCGGTTTGATTGACTACATACCTACCTAACTACCTACCGGTTCGTGTTAAACTTGTTACGTTGATAACAATACGAATTTATTTTTTGCGGTTGAAATATTTGAGGCGTTCACATGAAAGAAGCACCTTATGCTGCTGGCTCAAGACCCATTTGCAATGATGGTCTTGAGGCGTCACATAAACCTTTTTTACGTAAGGCACCTTATGGTGCTAGCTTAAGACGCATTTTGCAATGGTTTTGTACAGGTGAAGCAGAGGCGATCGTACAGAGGTACTAGGCACACAGAACTTATTGGTTGGCTGCCGCTACTTGAAGTATTAGAAAGAGAGACAGTTAGAAAACGTAGGGGCGTGAACAATGGAGGTCGCTCCTGGTCACTCCCGGTAGGGTCAACTCGGGTTCATGAACCCGAATTTGTGCTGGGAATTTCTATGATCGATGTTTTTATTTTACGTTAATTTACTCGAAATTCTAATTATGAGCTACGACTCTAAGAAATTACCAAGGGACTCCTTTCAGGAGTTTGTATAACCCACTTCAGTTATTAGGGGTATTTTTGTAACACCCTGTATATGTATGTATGTATATATGTAAGTATGTTTGTATGTAATAGTGTTTGACACGCTCTGCAGCCTGAACGACTCGATTTGTTTCAGCTTGAGATGTGTCGTTAGATTTGTAATTACTGCGAAAGTGATACTGGGCCTAACAATATAAAAAACATTCAAATTCATTTTAATAAAAGATTAAATAAAAGGTAATAAAAAATTAAAAAACCACACTGCGGTTCTGTGTAATGTAAATACCGGAAACAGGAAAACAGGAAAGTTGGCATACTCGATGGCACTTAACTTCGGGACTCATTCTAGAATGGGCCGGAGTCGGGACCCATTATAGAATGGGTCCCCATTGTTACAATTTTTCTTAAATTAAGTGCGATAAGCATGGATATTAACAAAAAGACGAAGGTACGACACCCGCGTACCAAAAGTGGCCACACTAAGCTAGGTCCAATGGACCTAACTTTCGAGCCAATATTGCAGCAACTTGTTTATGTATTGTATTGTATTAATGATTGTAATTAGTTTTACGTGTGTGACTTTGTTACTTTCGTTCCAATAAATTGTCTTCGTCGTAAAATCGGGCATTTTGAATTAACGTACCCCGTCTACGTAACAATACATTCAAATTGTTGCTTCCTGCATGTTTAAATTTAAGAATTTAGAAGCTAGACGTACAAATATTTACTCTGCTGTTTGTTGCTACTTTGTTCTGTTTTGTTTTATTTGTTGCTATATTTTGATTTTTAATTATTATTAGCAAAACTATGTTGAAAGATTTTCTTGTTTCTTGTTATCGATAGAAGTAAAGTGACCCCTGAACAAAGGTCATGTCCTGAGTAAATAAATAAATAGGTGAGTGTTTGTAAATGCTTACAACAATAAAGATGTTTTTTTTCCGTTTGCTGAGTTTATATGTGCAGTGAGCGATATAACGTCAATAACAAACAAATCAGTTAGGAAATGACTTTAAATGGCCATGATAACATCATATTATCCGATTCATTTATAGAAATTAATCGGATGAAATGATTTTTTATCAGTTGATTAATTAATAGAAGTGATTCAAATATTCACCAAAAAATTACTGTCGGTGAAGTAGGTAACACTGTTTGAAATAAAACTTGTTATTTGTCCAGCTGTAAGCTTCATTATCTTACAATACGAAAGCATGCATTCAAAACCGATGTTTCCAATCACATAATATCAAGTTTACTAACTTAGGCAGTCTGTCAAGCCCTAGAAACATACATATAGCTCGTTTCAGTTAGGAAAGATTATTCAACAGTTAGATCAAAGTAATCGGATGAACAAATAACAACTCGGCAGATTACAAAATATTGAATTACGAAATCTAAATGTGGACCATCCATTACAGACTATGCACTAGTCATAGGTAGATTTAAAAATCTGCGGCGTTATTATAGGTTAAAAATAAAAGGCTAACCGGTTCACAGTCCACAGCCCACATAATTGGGCTGCGAACAATTAGCTTTTAATTGTTATATATTTGTCTTAGAGCATTAAGATATTTGTTATTGTCTAAGATATTTGTGGACAGTGAACCTGTTAATTTATCAGACTAATAGGTCTGATAAGTTTTTAATCCTCAAAATTGGTCCTTAGTCCAAATGTTACTCTAATAGTTTATTTAATGATTGCTTACTGCTATATTGCTTTATAAGAGAAGAATCTACACGTTTCAATAAGTTTGTAATTTAAAATATTCGTCGAATAGTTTTAAGTAAATATTCATGAAAGTAAAAAGCCTGATTTTAACTGTTTATTGTACGTGGAGAAGTCCAAATTATGGAAGTAGAAATTATGGAAAGTGCGTAATTTCCAGTACATAATATAATTCACAATTTCTAATCGAAACATTTGTTCAATTTATGTTTGTACATCCAATGGCTGTATTATGGTCAGCACTAGCCAAGTTGACATAAGCACCGTGTAAAGACATAACTAATGTCAAAAGTTTTGGTAGTGTGAATCATTTTATTGACATGTATGTGTAAAATATCCCTGTGTTGCTTATTTAGGTTTGTGTGCGATTGTGCCAACAAGCCTCTTCTGTTAAAGTAGAGGTAAGTTTCTTTGTGTGAGTGTTCCCCCTGCCCCCGCAAAAAGGGACAGACTTTTTTGCATTGACGGGCGGCCCAATCGCGAGTCCATTTCTATATTGTCTAAGCTGACAGCGCTCGCGCTGTGAGCACTGTTGACGCGATATTTCAATTCGCGACGCCTGATATCGCGAGCGCTCACTCACATACCTGTAATCGCATTACGGACCGCACAGATAGTGTGACGTTATTGTCTATGCCTGGGTATTTTTGCTCGTTGAAAGAGAATAGAATAGGGATGTAAAGTGTCATAAGTTGGCGAATTTCGATAATATCGCATATTTGGTTTTCTCTTTCAATCTCATTGAATTGATTTTATTTTTTATTTTCTTGATTGCAATTATGATTTACAGTGCGCTTGTTGAGTAGCATTACTCTATAGATGCCAAACACACAAATCGAAAAACCACAAATTGTCATTGACAAAATTATTGAAATAAGACATTGTCAAGTTCAGACTTTATTTTTTCGTCTATCATTATTTCAGTTGACTTGATTTATTTATTATTTTGCATTAAATTACAAAAAAGTACAATCGGCGTACCTAAATACCAACTATTTAATTTTTAATTTTTAAAACATTTCTATTTTGAATTTTGAAACCTGGGGGGCTAAAACAGCAACATTTTAGCATTTCATATTATGAATCATCTATTTGACGTTGTGCCGTGTAGTGCCGGCACGTTAATAGAATAGCACTACCCCCTCTCTTCCCGTGGGTGTCGTAAGAGCCGACTGAGGGAAAACAGCCACCAGGAGATGGGCAGCAGCGTCTCCACACAACAGCAGGCCCTACTGCGATCGCCAACCCGCCTGCCAAGCGTGGCGATTACGGCAAACCCCCCCAAAATGATGGCACGACATAGGAAACGGCCCCCAGTCCCCGGCGGCCCCGCTATTCCTGGCTACGGCAGCGGTTATGGTAACGGCGGGGCAGGGGGTGCGAAGAATCCCCGGGTAGGATCCGGCTGCCAACATCGACGACTCGACCTGGCAACTTATAACGCGCGCACACTGAGGCTCGACGCGAAGCTGATTGAGTTGGAAGAGGCAATTGGTAAGTTACATTGGGATATTATTGGGTTATCAGAAGTCCGAAGAGAGGGCGAGGACTCGATAACCCTGCAATCCGGTAACTTACTATACCACCGGGAGGGCGACCAACAGTCCCTAGGTGGTGTCGGGTTCATCGTCCACAAGTCCCTTGTCAACAACGTGATAACTATCGGAAGTGTTTCGAGCAGGGTAGCGTACCTGATACTCAGAATATCGAAACGATATTTGCTGAATGTCATTCAGGTCTACGCTCCGACCTCGAAACACGACGATGTCGAAGTGGAGGCTATGTATGAGGAGATCTCTAAAGCCATGCATAGCCATAAAACCCACTACACAGTTGTGATGGGGGATTTCAATGCGAAGTTGGGGCAACGTTGCGGTGATGAGCTGAGAGTGGGGCAATTTGGATTTGGGCAACGGAACAACAGGGGCCAGATGCTGGCAGACTTTATGGAGAAGGAGAACCTCTTCATGATGAACTCCTTCTTCAAGAAGCCCGTAAGCCGCAAATGGACCTGGTTCAGTCCGGACGGTAAGGTGAGAAACGAGATCGATTTTATCATGTCGACGAAGAAGCACATATTCAATGATGTCACTGTGATCAACGCTGTTAAGACAGGAAGCGATCACCGCATGGTCAGAGGCACATTGAATATCGACATAAAGCTTGAGAGAGCGCGACTGATAAAATCCACGCTCCGACCAATACCGGCTCAGATTCAAAACCCCGAGTGCTTTCAGCTCGAGCTTCAAAACCGCTTCGAAGCCCTTGAGAACAGCATCGATGTGGACGATCAATACAACATGGTGGTGGATACTGTCCGTACGGTAGGGTCCAAGCACTTTAAAACCCGCCGTCCAAAATTAAAGAAACTCTCCAGCCATACTCTCCTACTCATGGATCAGAGAAACGAAATGAGGCTACAGGACTCAGTGGATGCCCATCGTTATCGGCAACTCAATAGACAGATATCTAAGTCTTTGACGAGCGACCTTCGCCAATTTAATACCCAGCGTATTAAAGAGGCCATTGAGCGGAACAAAGGCTCCAAAGTGTTCGCCAGAGATCTGTCTATTGGGCAAAGCCAACTCACGAGGCTGAAAACTGAGGCAGGTAGCATCATTACGTCCACACCTGAAATCCTGAGGGAGATTGAGAGTTTCTATGGACAGCTGTATTCCACGCAAACACCTGTTGAAAGCAAGGCTAAAGACCCTAGAGCCAAGCTTACCCGACACTATACCGAAGATATCCCGGACGTCAGCCTGTACGAGATTAGGATGGCTCTCAAGCAGCTTAAAAACAACAAGGCGGCGGGTGATGACGGAATCACAACAGAGCTTCTGAGAGCGGGCGGTCGGCCGATACTCAAGGTCCTCCAGACGCTCTTCAGTTCTGTCATCCTTGAGGGCAGAACGCCAAAGGCATGGGGCAGAAGCGATGTGATGCTGTTTTTCAAGAAGGGTGACAAAACTCTCTTGAAGAACTACAGACCCATATCGCTTCTGAGCCATATCTATAAGTTGTTTTCGAGAGTCATTGCGAATCGTCTCGCTCGCAGGTTTGACGACTTCCAACCTCCCGAACAAGCCGGGTTCCGAAAAGGCTATAGTACCATAGACCACATTCATACGCTGCGGCAAGTTATACAGAAGACCGAAGAGTATAACTTGCCACTTTGCTTGGCGTTTGTGGACTATGAGAAGGCCTTTGATTCGATTGAGACCTGGGCAGTGTTGCAGTCTCTCCAAAGGTGCCAAATAGACTACAGGTACATCGAGGTTCTTAGGTACTTATACCAAAACGCCACCATGTCGGTCCGATTACAGAACCAGAGCTCTAATCCGATCCAACTACAGCGAGGCGTGAGACAAGGAGACGTCATATCTCCGAAATTGTTCACAGCTGCGTTGGAGGATATTTTCAAGCTTCTGGACTGGAAAGGACGCGGCATCAACATCAATGGCGAGTACCTAACACACCTACGATTCGCCGATGATGTAGTTCTTATGGCTGAGACCTTGGAAGACCTGAACATAATGCTCGAAGATCTCGGTAATGCTTCTCAAAGAGTGGGTCTTAGGATGAACATGGACAAGACGAAAATCATGTTCAATGCCCATGTTGCACCCGCTCCAGTTAACGTTGGGAACATTACACTCGAAGTTGTTGACCACTATGTTTACCTGGGACAGGCAGTCCAGTTAGGTAAGTCCAACTTCGAGAAAGAGATCTCTCGTCGAATCCAGCTCGGATGGGCAGCGTTCGGGAAGCTCCGGCATATATTCGCGTCCGAAATTCCTCAGTGTCTCAAGACGAAAGTCTTTGACCAGTGTGTGTTGCCAGTAATGACATATGGGAGTGAGACGTGGTCGTTCACTATGGGTCTCATAAGAAGGCTCAAAGTCACCCAGCGAGCAATGGAGAGAGCGATGCTTGGTGTTTCCCTGCTTGATCGAATCAGAAATGATGAGATCCGCAGGAGAACTAAGGCAACCGACATCGCTCGAAGGATTGCATCGCTGAAGTGGCAGTGGGCGGGACACATAGCGCGGAGAACCGATGGCCGTTGGGGCGGAAAGGTTCTCGAATGGCGACCACGTACCGGACGACGTTCCGTGGGCAGGCCCTCCACAAGGTGGACCGACGATCTTGTCAAGGTCGCGGGAAGCCGCTGGATGCGGACAGCGCAGGACCGATCGTTGTGGAGATCTTTGGGGGAGGCCTATGCCCAGCAGTGGGCGTCGTTCGGCTGAAATGATGATTTGACGTTTCATCTAGACCGCGGTCCGTTTCGAGTCAAAAGTGAGTAACAGCGCGCTGACACGCATCCCGAATTGATAAATTGTATGAACGTGAGCGACGTCAGCGCGCTATTACTCACTTTTGACTCGAAACGGACCGCGGCCTAGATGAAACGTCAGTTAGATGTTTCATAATATGAAATGCTAAAATGTTACCGTTTTAGCCCCCCAGAATTAACTACGTCATAAACTAAACCAAGTCACAGAATACTAAAACTAAAATGTACTGAGATTGTACTGCTACGTGCGTATTAGGGGCTGTGAAAAAGGATAAAGACACTGAAATATTTCATTCGTTTTTTTAATGTAGCAAACGAGCTTGCCGGTCACCTGAATCTGATGGGAAGTGCGGTTGTCGTTAGGCAGAGATGATGCCTATCGACTACCGCAACACCCGCCAACGCCGCTGCGTTGCTTGCCTTTTAAGAATGAATACGCTTTTCTCTTGAAGGTACCAATGTCATATATACCGCCGCTGGGAGACCATCATTTGAAACAAACGCAAGCTGAGCCGTTGATTGACGTCGCTAGATGTCAGTAGTTAAGTCTAGTAGAGGAGTTCTCAGGGTAGCTTGATAACATCTGGCATTAAGGTTAATCACTAACCTTAAACCCCCACCTGCAACAATCGCACAAAGCCCTCGTGTTGCTGTATGGCTGGTGCCACCTCATAGTAGAGGTGAGGCCTGTGCCCAGCAGTGAGACGTTTATGGCCTGTATACGTCCCACTGCTGGGCACATGTGTGTTTTATGTTTTATGAAAAATAAAACAAACGCATTTGTACATACATGAATGTTTACCTGACTGAAGATCGGACTCACGACCATCGGCTCTTTAGGTAAATCGTTCAATCCTGGCGCCAATTGACGACTGAACTAGACTGTCCGAAAAATTAAAATCGCCAACCGATATCGATTGTCTTTGTATCAGTACATGCCTAGTACTACTGTTATCGCTAAGTGTGCTAACTAATCAATTATCAGTCTTCGTAGTCTAGAAATAGAGATCAAATTGGTGCATGGCTGTGTTGTTGAGTCTTTGTTATTCATCGGAAAGTAAAATACCCCCAGGCCCAGGCGCACAATTTTTAATGTCAAGCAAGCGTTTTGTTTAAATTAAATAACGTGTACCTAGAATAGGTCATTCCTTCTCATGTTTTCGTTGCATTTCGTGTGCTCTAGACGATAGTCCTATGATTGCATTGAAGTTCAAATGATGTGAAATATTTTGGTCTGCTAATTTTCAATTTGTTCAGCACCTAGTTTCTAGACTAGACAGGATTTAAAAGTGAATTTATAGTGAAATATATATCTCTGTCATTATGGGTGCTGATCAGTCTTCAGCTAAAGCAGAAAGGTTTGTAAATCATCATCTATTTATTTGACTTTGTATTAAAGTTCCATCTCATTCCTTATGGGTGTGAGTGGTGTCCGTAGCTTGGTAACAACAGCTGATCGGCAACGTAGTAAGTCATTGATCATCATTAACTACCGTTAAGCAAATTATGATGGGCTATGATGGGTGACCAGCCTGACTGAAATTAAGTGTGTAGGTATTTGTATAATGTATTTTTCGTGGTGGCGTGCTTCGGACATAAAGCAGTTGGTCCAGCCTGCAGTCGCTTATAGTGATGGTCAACCCCCATTCTGTTCTTATGGGGTGAACGGTGGAGATGCCCAATCTTTGGAATTGTAATGGATCTCAACCTCGGGAGCTGAACCACTATATTGATTGTGTAGCACTATATCAATCTTAGAACGTACCAGTATTAAAAAAAAAGTATGCAAAGCTGTTTATCTTTAAGCAATTAGAGTGCACCAATTTATTTTCATTGTCATAGCTTGATCACTTTTACAACATTGTAATATGTACTTTAGCATCTTCATCATTTTATATCTTCCTATCTACTTACTTTCAATTATGAATTTTTTTCAGAAAATATTGAGGTTTGAAGTAACTTTTTCTTCAAATTGAAAGTAAAAGGTTGTGGTATGAAACTATGTTTCCCCAAAATTTTAGCCAAATTGACCAAAAGCTTTTTCCCATACATTTTGTTTCATAAATATTTTTTTTACCTTTCAAAGCTTTTGTTAGTATGATGCCATAGACTGGCTTAATTAAATTTACTAAATGAATACCTACCCTCAAAAGCTTTAGAACTTTTACTAACTTGAAGATTAGATTGTTTTTAAGAAACAAACCATCTGATACTGACACCCAAAATTGTTTTTGTACCTAAAAATAACCTTTTCAGCGCATATGAAAAAAAATCTGGCAATTTCCTCAATAACTACTAATAATAATGTTGTACTATTTCACAATGCTGTATTATTCAATCTAGCTCAATTTAAAAATATATATAAATGGCAAAACTATATACCTACTAAAGAGAAAAAAAAACAAAAAAAACTTCTCCCAACCTTCTTCAAAAAACCATCAGTCACCTTTTGGATCTGCCTGTTTATAACTATTGGTCTGTCTTTTTTACATTGACTAAGCATGAAGGTTCAACTTAACTATTACCTTTATCTTTATAGCTTCTATATACATATAAGTACCATACACCAATTCAATATAAAATATTGAATAATATATTAATATACCTAATAGGTAATCTTACCACGAGTTTACCTGACCTCAAACTAAGCAGAGCTTAGTTTGAGCAGAACTCAAAGTAGGTATACTTTGAGTTAGAGACTGATAAACATATCCAAATTCCAATACTTCCCTAAATGGATATTAACAGTAAGCCACTAAACGAACACAATTATTTATGTTCATCATAATAATATTGTTTGTCCTGAGATCGAACCGCATCCTTTTGCGCAATAGGAGAATCACCCCAGTTTAACACCGTCTGTTGTTGACAGGGAGAAATACAGCAGAGATGAAGTCACCACGATGATGCAGCAACAGAAAGCATTGTTTGAACAGAAACATGCGGAATTGCTGCGGGCTACGAACAGAGCGCAACAGACGTCTCTAGCCGCTGAAAAGACTGCCCGGTAAGTAAAACCACAGTATAAACATACAGTAGAACATCTACATACAAACGTGCCCCTCTCGGTTTGAATATGTGCGTGCGCGTCGCGCGCCGTGTCGCGATTTCACGCACAGGAGGTCTACCACAGAACACGATAATCGAACCTTCGTGCTCTTCCTCGTGTCTAACCCTACTCCCTTACGCATCGTTTCGACCATCGTTTGAACGAAGGAACGACCGAAACTTTTTTTGACAAGGGATGTCGTATGTTACTCTTGCGTACACGATAAATCGAGTTTGACGTTTACACAGATGTCAAATTTCCGAACTTTCTAACGATACCAGCCAAGCTATCGTGTCCATCATCGTTTCCGAATTTGTATCTCTTTACCTGTGATTTCTTCAACTATTGACTAATTTTTTGTACACCGGACTCCGTATCTTCTTTCCCGGTCGAACCCCGCTGCCTTTTGGACTAAGTGCATTGCTTAATAATTAAAATAGGTAAAACAAAACAAGATGTTTACAATAATACTTGCACGCATGGAAATTAATTCACTATTTAGGTACTTACACAACTCTTTACACCTTTAATAAAGATAACTGCACAATACTAAATTTGATTTATGATTAGCACATTTTTTTTTTTAAAAAAGTTCATCAGTTGAAACTATCAAAAAGAATTTATTTTGTCACTTTGACATTGACGACTTCTTTTTTTAGTAGGCAACGAGTCCGAAAAAAAGTTTGTTTTCGTTTAACCAATTGGGGTGAAAAGGAGTGAAAACAATTGGTTCAAGGAAAACAAACTTTTTACTCAGTCATTCATTCACGATTATTGTCTATGATAACGACGGTCGTGGAGAGATACGACCACGATACGACAATGTTACGGAGTAGCTACTAGGCGAACGTATCGGGGCACTGTCGATGGATCCGCATAATATCGTTATCGATTTCCGTGGTAGACTTCCAGGCTAGCATAAAATAGGGAGGCGGCAGTACGTACGGGCTGTGCCGCGTGTCTGTGTGCACGCTAGGCTAATACCTCGGCGGGCGGCCTTAGATAACCTACTGTATGTTCATACTGTGGTAAAACTTAACAAGAGACCCTGGGCTCCTTACACCAGTTAGTTGCACTAGGATAAAGAGGGCCCAAGGTCTCGGACTGTCTTTACTCTAGTGCAAAAACAACCCCAACAATCCATTTTCAATCTCAAAGAGTGCCTAGCACTGAAATCTGGGCGAGCGCATAAAGCACATATCCAGAACTATTCTCGTCATACAATAAAAATACCATCCGGTTTTTCTCACACATTTTGTTCTTGAAAATGTTCTTCTAATACTTACACTCGCAGCTCTCCTCGTGTCTCGCGCGAGCAGATTCCCTTCCGATGCTACACGAGTCACACGAGACGAGACGAGACACGAGCTCATGCTTACATTCGCGTCTCGCGGCTCATCTCGTGTCTCGCGGCTCTTCTCGTGTCTCGCGCGCGAGGTAACTGAGCCATAGGCCTGAAGGAGTGCTCAGCACTGAAATCTGGGGCGCAGAAAGCAAATGTCTAGAACTATTCTCGTCATACAATAAAGGAAAGTTCAAACCAAAAACAAACGTCCTTTATGTCGACCTTTGCCTACAGGGAAGCAGCTAGGAAAGAGGTGGAGAAGATTATGAAAGAAAAACAGGAACTATTGTCAAGACAAAACACTAATTTGAACCACAATCCTTTATCACCGAACGTGCCAACACCAGTAACACCAGTAAGGTATGTACATAATGATACATGATTATTAAATGAGGTGCCTGTGTCGACCATAGATAAAGGATTATTATATCTCGTGACTTACGTTAGCGGAACGACAACAATAACCGATGTTTAGTTAGGCACGCCAGGTCGGGAAATGGGATGGGTGACCACTGCGATCGATAATATCCGTCCTAAAAGGATGATTCTAATCAAAGGTTAATTTTGTTAATCTAACTACGAATTGGTCACCGGAGAGAGTCATGCTAGTTTTAGGGGGCGTTTCGACTATAATAGAACGGGGCAGGGCGTAGCGAAGCTGAGAAAGTGGTAGATGATGATGCCACTGAAGCGGGATGAGAAGCAGAGGGCACAAGCAAAGGAGAGTGGGAAGACGCCGGATAGATCTGACTCTATTTCACTTTACCCCCTGCTCCCCACTCTTCACCGCTCCCTCTCGGCGCGTGACAGGGATTAAGTGGTTCCCTATTTTTTCGCATACATTTTTAAGTCATAAATGTTTTCTTTACATATACATATGTTTATCATAATTTTGTTACGCATAATATTAATTTGGCATAACTTTCAAGCGTTTACTTCAAAATACTTTCCGTATATGAAATAAACACGTTATAGGCCACCCCTGAGGCGCCCTGAACCTGTCAGTCTATGGTGCTTTAAAAATATCAGAATAAAATATGCCTGTTTGCCTAATTAAGGAAAAATAGTCTCGCTATACTTATGCTTACAGTATGGTATGCCAAGAAACGATTACGCCAAAAAATATGCCCTGGTTAGTTATCGTTTATGCCAAATGAAATTAGGACAGACAAAATAACGCTATAAAAAGGAATAATATCCCGGATAAAGTCCCTCCACTCTCCGTTTGCCGTACATTTGGATAGCTCCATTCTACGCTATTACTCCTTCCTCTGAAAAGGAGCAAAGACAATGTGTTTTTTTCCATTCTCCTCCACTCCGCCAAAATAAAAACACGCCTTTATGAATAGGTTTTTAAACTTTATTGTTGCATTTTTCATGTATAAAGACTAAAAACTTTGCGTTTTTCTGCAGCCTTTAAAAATCGACCACAAGCGTTAACAAATTCACTTGTTTGGCACTTAGGGTTTCACCTCTGGTGTACAGTCAACATAAAGCTACCCATTTCCGTTTAAATCTTGCTTTTGCCAAATGTCACTTGTGTCTCCTAGTAAAGCAAGGAGGACTGACCGAAAATAGACAGGTAGCATGTTGTGCCGTTGACCGTACCTAAAAAATGAGATCGAATGAATCTAAAGGCAATGCCTGATTTTGGTGCCCTTTTTTACTCTGTCACCCTGTATAATTACACCATTTATATATAGTATTGTCGCTTATAAGTATTAAGTATCAAAACATTAACATTATATTTTATAATTTTTTAATACTATATTTTTCTTTCCCTTACATTCAAAAAACCAATCATCAAATTGTTCGAAAAGCTATAATATTTGAAGCCCTGCTCAGTTCAGCACCGCTCACACCGCGCCGGGACGCACCTCGACTCCGCTTCGCAAAAGCTCACATCTTCAAATATAACACATTTCCGCTTAGCAATCTTCACTGGAGCTGACCGGAGACGAAATGTAAGAATAACGCAATCTATTGGTTGTTGAAAACACAGCTCGACTCCGCTCAGCTCTGGTTGAGTCTGGGCCTTAGACGACCCATTTGGTGTGATGGTGAAGTAGATAAGTACTTTTTGTCAATAAAAGCTGAAACAATGTGTTTATATTATTTTCAGCTTGGAAAAGAGAAGTTCGCCGTACAATTTACCTAATCATGACCTCACAAGCCCAACTCTGGCTCCGTCTGTTACCCCGAGTAAACAAACAAGCATCTACCCAAACCTCGACAACGCTTCGTCATTGTCCAGAAACAGCATGACGCCATCATCTTCGACGATGAAAACTAACGGGTCTTCGACATCTTCTTCGTCCTTGTCCAACTACACGGCTTCGCCATTAACTGAGAACTACATGCCTCCGGTGTCTGCTACTGCTTCTTCAATCAACTTGGCGTCGTCATCTCCTTCGCCGTTGAAGAACTGTATGCCCTCATCATCAACTGCTCAGATCTACAACAACTTATCGGCTTCTCGGACTAGTGGCAGCCCCATGTCCCAGGGTACCAAGAGCGACAGGGTAACCCCAACAAGAGTGTTGACCAGCAATGTAAAAAGCGACCTCCCAACTACGTAAGTACCTACTTCTAACATCATAACCTTTTTATTGCAATACAAGGTAAGGTTGGCGTGCACATAGAACGTAATCTTATTGCTTGCGATATGGATATGAGTCTCAAAACAGTTATTTTCATAACTATCTACTTCCTATAACTTGACGATGAGGTGACAAGTTTGTGGTTTCATTCTGTGGGCAGCTACAAACTCATGGTAAGTAATATTCACACTGCCAATTAATAAAAACACACACAACTATTATACGTTTATTTAAACGGACGTGTAAAACGGATTCCTGCCTATTTTGTCGAATGGGTATTTTTTATAAGATACTGTATTCTGTGTGAGCTCGCTCATACTACCTACTTACCTACCTACATACGCTAATAACATAGGTAGGTGTGTACCGATGTTAATAGCAAAAATGAGTAGATAGTATGAGTGAACACCGTACCGTACCGTACAAGTCCTGTAAAATGGATGTTCTATGTGAACGAGCCCGAAGTCAGAAACTTGGTGGGTAATGTACTACCTAGTTGTCACAATCTATTGACTGCAAGAGTATAATGAGCGTGATTACCTGAAGCAAAGTCTACTTAATCTTAATAACCTTACGTGTAGTACTTATTGTAGAAGCTTTGTTCTAATCAAAGAGACTGTTACAGGTTATCACCCCGAGTGGCCGTGGCGCCATCAGCGCCACCTTTGACAAGAGACCGATCCGCTTCAAGGTAAATGCACTGCTATTCTAACGCACACAAACACCACCTTTTTTTCGTGTCCCGGTGAAATGCTTTTACGCAGTTCCCGCAGCTCCAGGAGCAGCGGGGTTGTGTGGAACTCACCCACCCCAGACGTAGGGTGGGTATACGCACTAAAACACCGGTGCAGCCTTCTTTCGTGCGTGACAAGGGTTCACCGAGATCACTTGTGTAGAGAATGAACACAAGGTTGAACACCTGGCGCACAATGATGTTCTCACAGCCCATCTCGTAGGGAGTTAGACCTCCCTACTAACACCAGCCGGTGTTACGGCAGTGTGATTCTGCTCCCACACTGCCGTCCTCCTCGGGCCACTTTTAGTAAAGGGAACACAGCCCCCGCCGCGTGCAGCACGCAAACACCCTTTCGGCTTTCACCGTATTTTTGTATTCGAGGGCAGACATACAGCAATTTGGTATATTTTAATAGTTAACGGTATTTATGCACAAGGCGAGCATAATGCAAGAACATCGTTAATTCTTGAACAGTTTAACGAACTTCCTTCTTGTGTTTTCATTTGCTTTGGTATTATCTAACCATTCACGAAACGAAGGGAACTCGGTGATATGTAGAGTCGGCGGCATAGGTATATTTTGCTTCATTAGTTTATTTATACATTGCTTCAGGAATCGCATTAAAGGTCGCCAGACAGTGAACAAGAATGACGAGTTGAACTGCCCGACGTGCCAGTCCCGTTACGGCGTGAACATCTACCAGTGCCAGAAGGGACACAGCTCCTGCGGACACTGCAAGGAGAGACGAAATGCCTGCGGAATATGTGGGCTGCCCATCACCGATATGAGAAATATTACCCTGGAGGCGTATATTGGCGAGGTAGATTTTCTTATCCTTGGGGAGGTCTATGCCCAGCAGTGGGCGTCGCTCGGCTGACATGATGATGATGATGTTTTCTTAAGACTTTATTCCAGACGGTTTTCAGAAGCGCACCGACTGGTGCCGCTATCGTCACTATGAAACAGTCTTACCACCGAATTCACCAATGCAAATCAGGTTGAGCATCCCTCAAAAATACAGCTGTCCCTTTCAGTTTTTATTTACATTTTACGAGACAGATGAGCTTGAGCGCGTGAGCGTTAATGGACGTTAGTGAAAAAAAGCGGTAATACGCTGTAACAAAAACCTACTGTTACTAAGGCGATTGTATAGTCAATGTTAAATATGTGGCTTGAAAAATAAATTTTGACGACTCGAAAGTACTGTGTAATGGTCTACTTGAATAAAGTTAAATTGCATATAAATCGAGCAATCAAAAATTACATTTACATTTACACTACATTACATTTTGTAAGCGTGTTTCTTAATTTTTTCCTTCATGATTTGAAAATAAACATCGTCGTCAACCGATTGTACTTAGAACCAACATTATAGTACCTACATACTTACCTACGTGCAATTATATTAGTGAACCAACTTTTTTTTTTAATTTCTCACTTTCTTTTCTATGTATAATTATTTGACTGTTGCAGAGAAAAGTGCATTGCCCGAACTCCAAAGATGGGTGCAGCTTGTACATCAAGCTAGCTGACCTCGAGACTCACGTCAAGGAGTGTCCCTTCGGGGACATGCTATGCCCGCTAGCTCCCATCTTTGGGCAGTGCACTTGGCGTGGTAAGTAGATATTAGTACCTACCCAGATATTACATACATACCATCACGCCTCATATTGGGAATAAGTACACATATTAATTGTTAAACTTACATCAGATTCTAAAGGTGTGATCTTATTAGAAATCTCAAGTCGGAACCAAAATTACGCAAATATTCGTACGTTCGTTATCATATTCGACCGAATATTCGGTTGAAATGCCGAATACTTAATACTTAAATTATTTAAAATGATAACGTTTTTGTAGAACCGTAACGTGCTTTGTTTATTACATATGAGTAGGTATGGTACATCCTGAACGAAAATAGTTTTTGAAAATAAGCGTAGTACTAGGTTAAGGTACCAGGAAGTACAAAAATTCATGATTAAATAAGTTCCTTTTTTCGAAATGATAACCTAAAATACATTTCTGTAAAATCTACAACTTCTTGGCCTTTGTAGAATGCCGCGCTGGCCCACACAATTCCATTTACCGTGCCGGTAACGTACCCTTTTTTATTAGAAGCTATGATTTTCTAATAGAAAATAATTTGTTGAGAGTTCTCTTATCGCTCTATGTCTATTTATGGAATAACGCAATTAAGAGATAAAATATTTGTTTGTAGGAATGCAATCTCAAATGGCTGACCACTTCGACGACGTCCACCAAATGCATCGCAAGGGCAACGTGAACACTGAAATGGTATTGCTCTCCGGCTCCCTAACAACCGACAGTCACGTCGTGTACTTTGTGAACCTCGGCAATTACAGCTTCCTGTTCCACTCGAAGGTTTCTCCAAGAGACGGCAAGATGTACATGGTCGTTCAGTTCGTAGGCACGCGCCAGAGTGCCTGTAAGTGGAGCTACGAAATCCAAATCTACAACAAGAGTGAACCCCGCAGAAAGTACCAGTTCTCAGACATCTGTCACCCCATAAACAATTCTCTTAATACAATTATTTCTAATTCTGAATGCGCCACCATTCCTTTGTCGTATGCTAGTACCTTTATAAACGACAATGGATTCCTCACTTATAAGTTTTACATAAAGAAAGATAGTGAGCTACAAGGCAATAATAATACCCACACTCATAGTGGTGATTCTAGTAAGAACAATAATTCTGAAAACGACCAAAAGGAAAGCGGCAGTGCTGAGGGTGATCTAAGAAGAAGAAACAATTTTAGAAATAATCAGAGAGGGCGTGGCCGCGGTGGCAATAATGCGGGTAGATATAATCTTGAAAACAGACAACGCAACTTTAGTGGTTGCGAGGAAAATATTGTTCCTGCGTTTAATCAAAATGAGACTGGACAGAAGAAGACATATTGGAATCGCCGACTAGCTGGTGGTTCCAGGCGTGACCCTTAAATTTTTAGAAAAATAACGCTGATCGTTGTTATATTTATCAGTTTTATTATGAAACTAATTTCCTAGGCATTGTTCAGATAATACACAAATTCATCATAAAAAAATGCCATAAGCATGTGCCACATACTACTGACCTTGTAGGTTTGAAATACTTAGATATTATTTATATTTAAAATAAAGGTAAAATACCTACTCTGAATCCCATTTTGAAATTAAAATTCAGATGTTTCTCGTAGCCGTACGTAAAAGATTTTATTTTTATTTTGACCATTCGAGATCGGGAGCATTGCTTCCGCTTTAGCATAGACGCGCTTTTTAAAATGAAAAAAAACACATTCAACATTACAGAGTAATAATTGTCACTACCTTTAACAATTAATGATTTTACAAAATGCGCAAACTTGAGGCATGCTCCTTAAATTATTGAACAATTAATTTGCAATATATCCAACGCCGCGTTTTTATTGAAAGTTTTAACAGTTGGACCTCACTAAAATAGAGTGGTGCCAACTATTTACAACAAATGCCATAGCCCATTAGCTTATCACTATTTGTTAGTTTAGAAAAGTATTCTTAGTTAAATAAATATGTATTAACCGCCGCACTGAGAGACGTCAATTAACGTTAATGGTTGATTAGCGTCAAAATTCCATTTTTGAAAAGAGACTTTATAACAAATTGAATAAAGAACTTTTCAGAATGTCAAATTTTGACTCTAATGAACCATTAACGTTAATTGACGTCTCTGAGTACGGCAGTAAGTATGATTGATTATGATTACCTAGGTACTTAAGTGTCATTCAAATTATTAAATCTGTTTCAATATGAAACGACGCGACGTCCAGAGAGCGCTGTGGCCCAGTAGTTGAACACTAACTCGAAACCCGATGGTACCTTGTTCAAGACTGGCATGAACACCTCCTTGTGTTCATTGTACAATTTGCATATAAATCTCCGGTGATGAAAAAGTTATCCTGTTGCCCTAAACCCCCCCTTGTTCATAAAGTTGATTCAGTGCTGGGCATTGGTTAAGCGGTGGAAGTATCACGTCACTTACTTGCAAATGTTGACAACAAGCTTATCTGTCCTCTTTCTTTTGTCCTAAATTGTGTGTCGCTGGTAATATCTGCTTGTTTACGAATGACTAAATAAAACAAGTACATACAAACTGAAAATGGTTCATTAGAGCTTTTTGAGTTTTTATGAATAGGGGGTCTAAATATGAGGTTTATTTAGAGTATTGATTGAATTATTGTTGTAATTTAGAGATTGAATAAGTATCTACAAATTGTTTAAAGTTTTATAATCCTGTAATAAATATTGTAAATAAATAATATCATTGCAAAAATGCCACCTATTATTTAACCACCTAATATCTACTTTCCTGAAAATGAAAATTGTTAAGACAGCAAAACAAACACATTCGATATTTTTAACAATTTTATTTTCATCGACAAAACTAGTGTGGTGATTTCAGTGAATTTGCACAATTTCAAAGACTTAGTCGAAGTCACGTTAGCTTGACGAAGTCGTAAACAAACACATATGCCTACATGAAATGAAACAGGTGTCGTCAAAATTCTAAGTAAATCATCTGGTAGAGATCGTTTAAACTGAAGTGACGCGCCCCTCCACCGCAAACAAGAGTGCTTGCTTCTATGGGTAGATGCAGTGAAGGGGCGCGTCATTTCAGCTTAGACGATGTCTACTATTATAATTTTTGATCAGAGGTGACCTACTTCCGCGCTGGGTGTCACCCAATGTATGTAGGTAGGATACTGTTCGACCGTACACCGTAATACCTCAGAGCCGTGTCGAACTCGATGTCCTATCTCCCTAAGCCCGAAACATACATTTGAAATATAGACAATATTGAGGCACATATTATTCTTTACCTTCAGCTACTCAACCAAAATCTATAAGATGTGAATGTTTCCACTCCAGCACAGTTCAGTGCGTGGGTAATTTTCTCAATCACGAGTTGAAATTTGTAGTTTTACACTCTTAACCCCCTTATTCATCAAAACTTAAACACCTATTTCTCATCACGTTAGCTTTTCTTGTTGTTGTGGTATTCTTGTTGCTGTCGCCATTTGCGAGTGACAAAACACCTCAATAGCTTATTTTATGCTCTAGCGTTGCGTTGGTTTTTATGAATAAGTGGGTTATTACAAAATCCTAATCAGCGCTGTAGCAATGAATTAATGTACCTATCTCTGGATTTTAGTTTTGAATATTTCCGTTGTCATTTTCTTTAAGATATACACTCATCAAAAAGAGACAATTGCTAATAAGAACTTCAATGTATATTAAAAACTTTACATGTTTTGTATCTTTTTCGTGCTTTTGACGCCGACTGTTTCATAAATATCATGAATTAAAGATTAAAGTTAACTGACAGCAAACTGTCCAAACAACAGCAAACAGGTTTTACGAAACCTAATGTTATTCTAAGCACACAGACAGACAACATTGTTTCAAACACTATGTAGATATAGTGATGTTATACAAATTAATTACATAAATATAGCTTAAAATACGAATTAAAAATCAAGTTTAATTTACACAAATATTGAACACATTTAGTTCGTATTTCATTATTAAAATATCCACATTAAAGCAAGGGCACTTGTTCATAAAACAAGGTTTTGGACGGCATGAAACGATCATTTTTTCCATTTCCCCTTTCATAAGTTAAAAACATACTTTGAGTTAACCGTCGCATTTCATGTTTCTTACGTTAGATGTCAATGAAAAAAAAACACATATCTAAATCAAATGACACCAAGGCGCGCCATACACCGAGCAGGCTCTGCTTGAAGCAGTCAGCATCGATTGCTTCAAGCTGCAACTCCTTAGTGAACTACAGACTTCTACGGCCCGCCTACACGCACCCAGAAAAACAGTTGGCATTTTGAAAGCCTCAATGGACCTCACAGTGCACTAGCGCCTCTAGCGGAAAAAAAACACGCGGGCTATCGCGAGTTAACAATAGCAGCTTTAAGATGTTAACTCTGGCTGCAAGATCGGTCTGTATGTAGATTACTGGGTAACTGCTCGAGCAGTCCGTGTATAGCGGGCCTAGCACAATTGTAAGGTATATTTCCTTTAATATACCGATTTTTCATGCAAGTAAATGAAATATGCAAAAATACCTATAATAATAAATTGCCCTTTGCGGGAATCGAACCCGCAAACCGGTTCGTAGCTACTATGCTAAACGGTTCGTCAACAAATGTAAGCGTTTCTTTCAGGTACCTGATTTAACCCTTATTGGAGCATAGAATGTTAACAAAATCGTTGGTTTTGGACCTTATGTCAAGGGGATAAAGGTAAAAATATGGTGTCCAACATATCGATAGTGCCCCATGAAGGGTTCAGTACAATATAATGATGTAAGTTGAATAACTTTAGCCAAATTTACAATTTTAAATTTATCATTTCATGCACACAATAGACAAAATGTCTTTCACATTATTATCCACTTTCCACTCCCTGTATGTTTACTTGTTACCATTTACCATTTTTTGTTCAATAGTAAAAAACATAACAACAAAAAATAAATTTGATAATTTTACAAGTATGACTAGAGATAAATTCAGATCAGTGCAAAGCACCCTTAATCTATTAACAATACAAATACAAAGTGTCACACACTAAATTATAAAATAGGTGTAACATCAAAAATTAGGTGCCAAATAGTGTCAACTAAGTGTTGGTAACAACAGAATGAGAGATCAAGGGAAATTCAATTTAATAATCACACAAAATGTCTTTTAAACTGGAATGTATAGTTTTAAGAAATAAAATATGATATAATTATTATTCTGTCTTTGATGATTGATGATATAACTATTATCTGTTTCTTTCTTCAAATTTTTTAGTTGATGTTTTACACATTTAAACTTAGTGTTTTATTCAAGAGAGATTCAGATTGATGCATAAAAACATTTCTAGGAAATTATGTGAAAATTCAGCCAGTTGATCACACAGCAACTGACATGTCATTTAAAATTTGATTGATGTTTAATGCAGAAACTAGTACAAAAGGCAGACATAATAAGTGAGCCTAAACTGTACATTGCTTTACATGTAATACCTACTTAGCTGCATACTATTGTTGAAATGAAAAATATTAAGTAGGTATCTATCTCCCTTGAAAATGGTATGGTTACACCAGTCACCAGTTCCTATCTTATTATAGGATGTTGGACTGCATCATCAAAGCAGCTCTAGTTGGTGGACCTTCACCATCTATATTTTCTAATTTAACTTGATTTTTGTCTTTACCTTCACTTGCTTCACCTGACAGCACACAGGATTTAATTAAATCAAATTTAAAATTAGTTGATTTCAATCTCTATTTCACAAGATGATACTTTTAATACAATTTAAAGTCTACTAAAATTTAAAACATAGTCTTTGTCTTAAGATCTATTTATCACATCAAAGCAGGCAGAAACCAATAATGATTACTTAATAAATGTACATAATTTCAGTACATTACATCAGTCACTGTTTTTTTAAAGTTATTTGCTGAAAAACTTGCTGAACTCAAAGTCAATCTTAAATTTCTTTTTGAAGCATTAACAAACAATTAGTTACCATCCAATGTGAGAAATAAAGTTTAGTGCCAATTGTAATTAATAAATTTTAACTCTCTTATTCATAAGAACACAGTTTTACAACACACACTGTTTTTCTTTCCAGTTCAACTAATGAACTGTTGTTGTTGTTCCTCTTATTCAACTGTTGTTGAAAAAAACTGTTGCTGTTTGTTGAAAAGTGACAGGTGTTATGTCACTTACTTAAGGCATGGTGGTGGCCATGCCTCAAGTTTCATGTTAATGTAGGATGTTTACAGACAGTGCCAGTGGACAAAAAATAACAACAATTCTTCTTGAAACAAATAAAACATGTTAGGTATTTTGGTGTTCCAAAATACTAATTTGCAAGTTTACACATGCCTCATACAAGCATTTAACTTCAAACATGAATTAATACATGTATTCAGTTTTTTTTTTAACTTTGGATTCATTTTCATATATTGTTTTTGATTGTTCTGTATTTAACTTGAGTAAAATGAAATCATTAAATTAAAGGACTATAGTGTGTGTGAAAGGGACTATAGTGATATACTGATTGTTCATATGAATAGAGAGGTGAATAGGCAGTGCTAGTTGTTTATACCTCCGTTATAAGCATAGTCAGCCTTGTTGTGCATCACAAGATGGTTGTCCACGAAGTAAAAGCTATCGGAGCAGGTCTCAAACGGCGCTGCTATCATCTCCTCCACTGAAAATAAAATATGTTTGTGTAAATAAAGCAGAATTCATATGTAGATATTGTTATCGTATTTGGTGTTTTTTTTAATTGAGATATTTTTTAAGGGAAGAATACCAGAAAAGAAATCATTTGGTTTAGGTTTGGACACTTTATAAAATATAAAGTGACCCATGAGGTTTATTCATCAGACTTCATTGAGCTGTTGTGTAAGTGGAAGACCTTGCTCATAGCCTCAACGGTCGCAAAGTTCAATTACCAGCCAGCACACACTCACAAGTCACAATACAGGATGGGTAACTATTTTCATATCCAAACTTATGAACCTATTAAAGATTAATGATTATGAATGAAAGAATATGAATATTGATGACCATTTGTGCTCTTCCAGCTCTGCTTGGTTTTAGGTCAGATTATCTTGGTGTTAATGTCCTATTTACTAATTATATTTATATAAATAAAAGTTTTACCTAAATCAGGTGGCAGTGTTGGAAATTCGTAAATATGTTCACAAGTATTCCTTGAGAATGGGATACAGAACCCAAATTCAAAATCAAAGGTCTTGAGCAATGTATCTCTGAAGAAGTGTTTTTCAATCATGCGGAAGTGGCTGACGGGCCGAGCGCCAACTGTGAACTCCACCCTGAAAATTATAATTCATAAATGTAGTCAACAGCACATGAGGCTACTTATTTCTGGCTTTTATCTTGCTCTTGCCAAATGTCATTACTTACCAAAAGTGTACGAGTACTGACCAAAAGTGGGTAGCCTGTCATGCCATTGGACACACTAACTTGACAAGCTATGTACATAGATATCTAATTCTCATTTTTCTTTCAAGTCAACTAATATTATAATACTTGTCTGCAAACTATAGTAATTGTTTTATGGTTCATTAAGGAATATTTATCTACATATTTGTTAAACCAGTTAAACTACAGGATACTATTTTGACAATCTACCTACTGCAGTGGTAAAAGCACTTGGTAAGATAGGTAATGGGTTTGTAGTTTGATCCCAGCACCAGCCCAAATTATGACCATTGAACAAACTGATATTAGTATTGGATCTGGGTGTTTGGGACTTTAAAATGTATGTTCATTGCTTTTATTTTCCACAACACAAGGAATAACCTGAGACCAGGATAAGTTATGTTGTCTTGGCTTCTAGGTACCAATAATAAGTCATTTCTGGACATAGACACATGCCTTCACCCAAGGATTTATTTAAGTAAACATGTTTAAGAGCAAAAAATCAAGTCAGGTATTTTGTACTTGCATCTCTATGACAAGACTTGACAACTATGATGAAGTTTCATCTGTCCTATTTTCAAATCAGGCAAAAATCTAAAATACTCTAGGTCTCACTTCAGTCCAGCAATGTTAACAAAATATTATTGTCAAAATACTGTTATACTTACGTCGCTCCAACAGTCTTCAACTTTAGAAACTGTGGCGTAAATTGATATCGCACAAATCTACCAGCATTCGGATCGAGTGGCTCCTCTTGAGCCTCTTCCGCTCCTTCACTGCCGACCCCAAAATCTGTCGGGGGCTTAGCTATCTCGAACAAAACAGTGCCAGTTTCCAGGTCTCGAATTTTGAATCTCGTAAAATCTATGTCATACACATTGGCTTCTGGACTACAAAGATATGTATCAGTGATCCTGTCTAGCCTCAGTACGTCTTCTGGAGTGATACTACTAGATTTTATGTCGTCTTTGCTTGATTCCAGTAAGGATATCGATTCGCATTTCTTCCCTACCAAACTCATCTTAATTATTTACCACAACCACTATAAAAACCAAGGTATTGATTAAAAATATAGGCACGGCTGAAATTTAAAGCGATAAAAAGCTATTGTTCCTAAAACTCAGAACATTTTTAAATTCTATCGATGAAAATTCATCGGAACGATTTTCTTGAGTTCCTTGACGTCAATAAATTCAATAAACGTCAATTAAAAATACAGATTGTGTCTGTATAGGGAAAAAATAAAAAAGATTTCATTCATCCTTTTTTCAATTCGTTAAAATTGACCAATTGGAAACCTACGTTCGCCCTCGAAACGATGACGTTTAATTACACACGATTATGATTGGTTGATTTTATGGGAGCGTTCCTGAATCCTCGAACATTGAGGGGCTGGCTGGGCACCTACCTCTCGTTAAAAAGGTAAAGAAAGACTAGAGACATGGTACTTAATTACTAGACAGCGCACTGATAAAATGTGTATGATATGAGAAGGTGAGGCGCAGCGCAGCTATGCTATTCTGGTTGGCGCCAAAAGACAAAAGAACCAAGCCAAACAACATTTTTTCATTATTTACTTACCAATTGAGGGACAGTTCTAATTCAAAGTAAAGCGTATTGATGATTGAAGTAAGCGAGAAGCACCGAAATGTGAAGTGATATTTGCCGAAATGCCACCCTAGCGGTGACTTTGTACATGCCCATCCGGCAGCATGGATCACTTACTTTACTTAACTTCACTTATACGAGGAGATCAGCCTAAAGGAAAATAAGCAAGTGGTATGTGGGTACGCTGCCAGAATCGCAGGCTATCCTGCGCACTCATTGCTCACTCTCGACTTATTTGTCAAAATAAGTGACAGTTAATCGCTAACAGCAGCGTCTGCACTCTTCACTCACTATATGCGTCTCTGTCGCAGGATGGTTTTGCCACGGGAAAAACGGAGCTCGACGTGAGTAGTTTCACATCGGTGATACGCGAGGGACAAAACACCACAGAGCGGGCAGTCGGTCTTCATCAATCCTCGAAGTACCTTGCAAGCTCCAAGCGCGGTCGGAGCTGTAAACAAGGGTAACTACGGTAGCGAAACGAGGTTCAGGTGTGTAGGTTGCTTTTTCCCTTTTAAGTGCCTTCCCTCAAAAGGGGTCTTGGTAAGAGGGCTTCTGCTGGTAGTGTGTTGTTGCCAGGCGTCTTACTAGCTCAAATAATCATTGATTTTGGTAGAAATAGTAGCAAAAAAATCTTTGTTCCTTTTTTTATCAAAACGAACAAATTCTAAACGTTGGAAGGTATTAAAATATCTATTGTTAAATTCTTACCCCCTTATTCATAAAAACTTAAACAGCTCTACAACAACACGGTAACTTTTGTATCGCTTTGTCACTTTCATTCTTGTTGCTGCCGCCATTTGCGAGTAAGTGACAGAACACGTCAATAGCTTAAACAATGCGTTAGCGTTGCGTTCGTTTCTATGAATAAGGGGGTCAGTATTTAAAAAAAACATTTTTACTGAATGGGAATAGTAGCTAAGTGTTTAGACCTCGTAATACCAAATGTAAGACGGCGGTTGTTTCTCGTGCGTTAATTGGTCGTGACGTCATTAAAAGGGATACACTCCCACCAGGAGCTTTCTAGTATTTAAATACATTTTGTTTGGGTATAATGAAAAGAAATTGGCACCATCAAAATTTGATTAAGAATGAATTTTTGGTTTCGTTAGTTGATTTGGATACCTACATTTCAATGTTTCAGTCATGTGATCCTGTATTTTTATTTTTTTCAGTAATTAAGTAAATCAAATATTCACCAAATCTGCTTGTATTTTCTGAACGCATCCAAAAAAGTTGACGTAATATCCGTTGCGTCATGAAACGAGCATGCGCCTTGTCATTTTCATTGGCTAGTCATAGATAAAAATTACAATAATCTGCCAATAATCGGGATATAGCTCAAGTCTTTTACTGTGATAGATAATAATTTGCGGTGGTAGTGGGCTGTCTGATGTGCATTTAAGTGAAATAAAATAAATCAGCAATATGCTTATCAAAGAATAGTAAGTATTTTGGCTAAGGTTATAACTTGGGGTTGCGAAAATGAATCGATTTTTGGCCGATCTTTCTGATATCACTAGTTGGCGCCTTTATAGAATTCTACTTATCATTAGGCATCAGCCGGACCTTAATTCAAAATGTATGTAGGAAGTGTTGATTTTTACACTATGTTCTGTCCTGGCCTAGGCAGAATATTGGACATAAATGACACTGACAGTAGACTACCTAGAACTTCAGGTCAAGGTTTTGGTAGCAGACAAGTGCAGAAGTAGTAAATAAGGCTGACCAGGCTTTGTTAGGAAATCATTGGGGATAGGGTATGGTGTGATAACCTGTCTCCTAATGTCTGTGGGTGTGATAACACTACTTGTGTTTTTAAACTTGAATTTTCCTTTGCAGCCGAGTTACTCTTCCCCTAACTGTTGAAGAGGTAAGACAACCTTCTTAAACATTATTTAAACTTCAAATTTGGGTGTTTGTTGCCATTAATTTCCTGAAATTAGTAATCACATCTGGTGATGATCATTTGTGAAGTTAGGTAATTTTTGCCACATCAACTAACATCTGCTGCATCTGATTGTGTTATGTAGTGTAACCTTTACATTGAGCTTATTTAGTAATCATTTTTATCTCTGCTGTAATTCATTGATAAGATTTCAATTAGGTTTATTACAGTTGTGTTTTTTACAATAATTTTTAAATATGTCTCTATCACAGACACTAGTAATATTAATATAAATTTAAGTAGTTATAGGATCATGTTTTCAGTCATTGTCATGTTTGCTGTTATTCTATAATTACCTTACTAATAACCAACAAAGTTCTTATGTTTCTCCTTAAGCTGAAGTTCTAAAGGGTGGGTTTGATTCCTGCACTGGATTGTGTCTAGAATTTGTTCACCCTTCATTTGTCTTCACAACTTAAAACCTTATTTTTTACATACATGTCCTGATCTATTTATAGCCACTTGTAATTTTAGAATTTTCAATCTAACAACTCGAAACAACTTGAATAACTTGACTGAACAATATTTAGGAGCAAATTGGCAATTAGAAACTGACGTTTCTTGAGCTAGAAAAAGCAAATAGTCAGTGCTTCCCTGCTGGGGCTGGGACTGACATAAGAGTTTGCATTAAGTCTATTTAGATCTCCTCTTGTCAATGTAATTGAACTTATCTACTATATAAAAATAAGTCGGCTTTTCCTTCCTGACGCTATAACTCCAGAACGCGCGATCCGATTTCCACGGTTTTGCATTCGTTGGAAAGGTCTCGGGCTCCATAAGGTTTATAGCAATGAAAATTCAGAAAAATTTGAACAGAAAAGCGGGAAAATCTTTTTTCACATACAGCTAAGTCCACGCGGACGAAGTCGCGGGCGGGTGCTAGTTTAAATATAAACTAGAATTATTGAATTCAGTTTTAAAAGTGATCCATGCTGATTATTCAATAGGCAATGATGGCACTGTTTACTTGAATTTAAAGTTTATTCAAACTAAGTAGAGGCTTCTCTGAGATAATTTTGTTTAGTTTGTTTGCAAATTTTACCTGACCCTTATGTCACTTTCCTTGTATTGTCACTTTATAACAATGCTATTGTTTTCATAATTTATCTATTTTGCCCATCATGTTTTGGAAATTCCATGTGTATTAGTTTTTATTTTATTTTTTATTTATTTTATTTATAAGGCTTTTATGCTTACATTTTATTATTCAAGATATGAATATTGTTCAAGATATGGATACAAGATATTATTTAATAATTATTTTTAACATTTTCATACAGGGTGATTTTGCAAGGTGTGGCCAAACATTCAAAATAAGGTCTATAGAATAATGTAAAACTACATCTTCATCCTAAATACCTTTCAACGTAGTGATATTGTTAAAGATAATATTTATAATATCCTCAAAAATTAAGTCAATGAAGGAGTAGGCTTATTTTCGCGCACAAAAATGACTACACTTATACATTTTCCTCCCCAATGGAGTTGCTGTAGGATTTACTAGTTTGTTTCTGTTTCTATGGGATTATTGCTATAACTTTTTTATTCTTGAAGAGATGCAAGTATTCGCGTGCATATAGTTATCATAAGTATGTAAATTCAGTGAGAGTACACAGTAAAAATATCTGTCTCCTCAAATACTTCCCTACGCAAACGCTTGGTCTAAGACTTGCTCTTGGTCTTAGTCCGCGTAACGCAGTTTCGGCCCTAAGGGTGTGAAAGGCGCGGACGTCTCATAAATTATTTGAATAGAATATTGGTATTTGCTTTACTGTTCATTAAAGGCGCTGTACGATATTCATATTCATATTCATTTATTCACTATAAATTTGAAATTATGTTTTTTTTATAAATTTGATATCCAAATAACTTTATTAAGTGCTACCTCTCGGTAGCATTTTTCTTTATTTCTTATTTCAATGTTACACAGTACCAAGTGGCGCAACTATACTGCGTGGCAGAGGTGTCCAAAAATGAAACCGGCGGCGGAGAGGGCATAGAAGTCATAAAGAATGAACCTTTCAAGGACTTCCCACTGCTTGGTAAGTTCATCCAATTAGCCTTTGTTAGCTTCTTTTAGTTAGTTTGTTAGCGGAGGGCAGAGGCCTGTTACGGCGGGTGAAACACTGGCTTGAACGTGTATGAGAGCTGGTTCCAAGTTAGGTTGGAGCTCTACTGCTGAATATAATAATAGGACCATTTATTGTTTTATCATAATTAGATTTTAACCATCACAGTTCAACATTTTGTTTGCATAATTTAGCACAGTAATCATTGTATACCTTATCTGTTTTCAGACCTTAAAAAATCAGCCCTTAACCCTTTAACTGGTACTGGCAGAATAGTTGCCACCTTATTTTAAACCTTATTTGATTGAAATAGAGTCTAAAACCAATTAAAATGGCAACATAATAAACTGGTTAAAGGGTTAAATGAATACTTATTTCTTCCCTAAAATCAAGCAAATCTGCGTAACATTTTTGGTTATCGGTTATCAGCGGTATGTGTATAAAATGCTACTGTTGCACGTGTCATATTAGTCGTATCGTACGTTGGTACACCTAGATGTGTGGCCTTCGACACGCGTATCGGGTACGCGAATGATACAGATCTGCCTATTAAAACTATGAGCATTGAGCACATATCTTGCCCAATTTAGAAAAAAACAAACTGGTAATTGAACAGCTGACTGAAAAGCTCAAGACTATATATTTTGTTTTAGACCGTGTGGATCTACTCGTCCGTCGCATCGTTCGGTTGTTTTTATTCTACAGGTTATTAACTAGGTATTATGGGCGGAATAATCTCTTCAACGGGGTCACTAACAAAAAATATCCTTATTCATAGTCTAGGCGCCAGGCGGGCTCTCCGCGCCGCTGCGTTCGTTATTCCAATTAGGGCTCAAATAGACCTTAAGTGGCGCTTTCATTGAATTATCATATCACAGAATAGAAAATAAAGATTAAATAATTTTATCTACAGCTGGTTACAAATAGATGTAAGTATTTTGCATTCTTAGAAGATAACTCAATATGGTTCACTGTCATTGTACTAACCAAAAGTACTAACAGAATCGACAGTTATTGAAACTTGATTACCTCGGATACGATAGAATACTACCTATTATAAGACATATTGTACTATGAATAGCATAAAGTATTTTTACATAGGATTCTATAATCTTTATTTTCTATTTTACGAAATTATCTTTAATTCAATACCTACGTAACAAGCGTTAACTGACCGGCCGATTTTTCTGGTGTATTTATTATTAGGCAAATACCACCAACAGTAGAATTAGTTATTTGATTGTGTCGTGCTCGTAAAGCAAAATTTATCTTTATTTTTCAATTGAGATAATCAAGAGAGTCGTTCGAAGAAGTCGTCACCATCTTCTGGTGCCGCTCTCAAGCTGAAGGAGTCAAACGACTGCAACGCCTGCCCCACGTGTCTCGAGAGCGGTATTTGTTCAACGTTTTTATGTATTTATTGAGGCTTGGGTGCATATCTAGTGACTCAAGGTCGACTTTCGCCGTGGTAGTTACATCATTCAAATCAGACTGTTGCGTAATTTATAATTCAGTGTTGCAGTTTGTTTGCGGACAAATCGCGAAGTAGCTTTAATTTTGAGGGTCAGTTCAGTCAACCACAGAGTTGCCCGTCATAAGCTGAGCCCTCCTCGCCCATACCATGGATAGACTGCCATAGTTGACCCCGATTACCATTATCAAAAATGATGGCTCGTGGGTCTTTCGACCGGGCTCAGGGACGTCAATTGAAGTTCATGATTTGTTAGTCCCAAAATTGCATGCAAAAGAATCATTAAAATCAATTTACTCGATAAATCGGTTGACATGGCTGGATGTCAGTCGTAAAGCCTAGTCGGAGGCCTTAGGGCGGCTTCATGAAACCTGACAGGGAGGTTTATTACTAACCTTACTAAGCACCTCCAACAAGTCAATGAGCCCGCGTGTTGTAGTATGGCTCGCGCCACCCCATCGTTGAGGTAAGGCCTGTGCTCAGCAGTGGGCCGTAATAGGCTGTTGTATATGTTATGCTACTCGATATATTCGTATAGCGTTCTTGCCTATACCTCGAATAAAATCCGTTCAATAGTATTCAGATGCGGGATTCATAAATGTTGATAACTTTGTTTACGTGATTCATTTGTTGATCGTCACAAACCACGTAATACGTCGTATTATGATAATTATTTACGCGGTAACGTAATTTCTGTGCGGTAATGAATTTAATGATTCGTTTTTGAAACCGGTTGGTAGTTGACCTTATATTTAGTAGATTGTCAAGAGGCTCTGTCAGCTTTTACAAGGGCACTGTGTTTTTTAGTCAAATACTGAGTTTTTTAACTTGTGATGATTCGTAAAAAAAAACTTGCCACTCCAGCTACGTTTTTTTTTGCTAAAATTTGTTAAAAATTGACAAATTAGTTTTCATTTTTAAAGATCTCAATGGTTGTTGAAATACTGTTTGATTAACTGATTTCCCTCAAAGTACGAACGAAACGCGTTTTTATACTAATGTGCACTCAACTCGACATCGAGTTTATTTATTTATATAAAAACATAAGACGAGAGACGAGACCATTGACAGATTGTATAAAGTGCAGTATAGATTTTGTTGCTGTAGTTATTAATGATTATACTTTCCGGTGTAGTCTTCGTAAAACGTTGTCAGTGTATATTTTCAGTATAATTGTAATTTAGGCTCTTTGAAAAGCAGAATTTGAATACCAAAACACTGTGTTCAAAGATAGAATGTTTTATATACCTAACTATTAATTAAGTAAACTGTAGAACTTTTCCTGTAATTAAGTCGTTGTTATTTAGTAGTACTTGGATAAAAATTAGTATTGTGGTACTAACTGTTGTAACCGATGCACGCTTGAATGCATCATTAAGACAAAATAATACTTGACTCAACCTAATTTATATTACGTACAAAAGACCTTATGGTTATTGTTGTTAAGTTCTAAAATTGTTTAATATCTATCTGCGTTATTGTTCTTGAAACTATTCAAAAACTGACGTCATTTACTTTAGTTTGTTCAGCTGCGACTTTGCGCCAAGGTTTGTCCAAATATTCTGTAGTCTGACAAAACCTTCGCTTTTGCATACAGTAACAAGAAAACAATTATTATATAAATACCACTTCGTACCACTTTGAAAGTGCCTGACGATTCTTGAACTTTGAAACGTGGGTTTGATCTCGAACTATGACAAACATCCATACGACGCTAATATTGTTTTGTATTGGGTGTTAGAGCTCTTTCACATCAGCCGTGCTATTCCGGCGGTGCACATCGGACGTCACTTCACATCTCGGTTCTTCACGCTTACCTCAATCATCAATACGCTTTACTTTGAATTAGTATTTGCCCTCATTTTGTATGTAAATAATTTGAAAATGTTATTTGTCTTAGTCCTTTTTTTTCAAACGACCACAGTTGCAAAGAAATTGAATTTCAAAGTTCACTCACACGAGCGAAGGGAGTTTTGGCGTCCGCCGGAATAGCATAGCAGGTCGCTAGCAGCGCGGCTGCAGCACGGCAGCCGCTCGACAACAGCGGGTGCCTACTAAAAAAACCAGTTCGGCAGACGCGCGATTTGTGACGCAGTCAAGTTGGGCGGCTGTTTTTGCTATGAGAAGGCATCCACTGCTTCCGCGCTGCTTGCGACCTAACGTGAATGAGCTCTTAGTATCAATTTAAAATTGTCAAAGTATGTGAAAAGTCTGTAACTTCGAATACATTTTAAATTCGCTTTGATTCTAAGAACTTATACCACTGTTATATTTCTATTTGTTACTAGTCTAATACTAGTAATTTTCTTTGCTAGACGGCTTTAATCTAAATTGCACGCGGATGAAGCTAAGAAGCTATGCACTGAAAAAGCTACAGCTGTTGCAAAACTGTTTTCCTTTGTTCAGATGATGATCAAGCAATTTATTGTTCGTTGAGCACGCAATGTTTTCTTTCTCAGTATAGCATAAATAAATATCTCTTTCTAGTCTTAAATAAGCTTTTTTTGTAGAGTCTACAACGAAACTTTTTGTTATTGTAGATACAGGGTCGCTAGACAATTCACAAGATTTAGATAAATGTATACTCCTTATACTGAGGCCGTTCGAACAGAAGGCTACTCAAATCTCCGATACCGAAGACTTTGGCTCTAAGCGACTTTATTCCACACAGGACTGGACAGTATTTCTACACAGGCAGTCTAAACTAAGTAGAGCTTCTGCTATGACATATTAGAAATCCTTTTTTTGTAAACCACTACAAACAGACATGTTCATGCACACAAATGTATCAAAGCGGTCGATAATTGTCCACTCGTTGGGCAATCTCCTTTACCGAAACAGCCCACTATTTTTATTGCGCAGACTGGCAACTCAGTCCACCCCATTCTATTGTTCTAAAGAGGTCAAGTCTTCCATTCACCTTGTCCTTGTGTGTGCCGCAGTTTGAAGACTGCCAATTAAAACCGATGTACCAAACAAGTTAATCGGCTATTGAGTTATCCTTATTTGATACGTGTGTTGGTTTATCAGCAACAGTAATCTGTCTATGGTTAAGCTATTTAATCCCGCTAGTACTGAAGGTCAAAGGTCAAGTGTACATCGCATTTCGTTCGTTTTATCTCAGGCCAATGCACTGAAAGACAGTTCCGAACTGCCTTGATGCGCTTGAAGTGTGGCCCTCTATCTATACAAATCAAATAATTGATTTACAATATAAACTAACAGCTATTTAACCAAAGCTCTACAAAATATGTCTGTTGTTGAAACAGGAATTTGTAAAACTTACCTTCTACTTTACACGCCCTTCAAGTCTGGCACTCGTATCAAATTCGCAAAAATTTTAGATACTAAGCGTAAAAATGACTATTTCTATTTCATATATATATGGTTGAATGACGACGAAAGAGTGCCTCCGAAGGCCTTCAGACTTAACCCCGGACCGTTGTTGAGTTCTAAAAATAATCTCAACAGAGCCTAACTCGTCGTTAAAAACTTTGAAGATGAAGTTCTGCTATATGCATCGTAATAAAAAGAGCTTAATTCATGTTTTGATTTTCATTTTAATATATTTGTTGGCTGTTTATGTTGTTACTCGACATATTCGTAACTGCGTATACTTACCTTGAATAAAATTCGTTTAATAGTAGAAAATTAACCAGACCGTCAAGTAATCCGGTTATCATTTATCAGATGAGTTAGTCGGATCATAATCACCGATAACAATCTATTAGCGGGTCTTTCTTCACTATCTGTAATATTATAGGAATTGTGTAATATCTTCACACGTTCTTACTAAAAGTAACTACTTATCACCTTATCGCTACTTTGGAATAAGTTGACTCTAAATACACAGCGGGATCATTTACTTAGTTGCGTAGCAAAAACGCTTTCCTGTCATCAATTAGGTGTTGTTTTTTGGTCGAAAATATAATCACTGTGTACAAAATCTCAAAAATATCGCTGGACATTATCCCTCACAGCGCCAAGTAGCCCCAAATTAAGCAATTAACTGCTTGAGCCATGGGATACTAGACAACAGATCCTTAAATATCTATTTCCTTAAAGGTCAAGGTTCTAGGTTTAAATACTAGGTCCTATGTCCCATATGTTTCGTGATCACCAACCCGCATTTGGTAATCGTGGTTAATAATGATTTGTTTCCATGATGGCAGCTTATGATTGGCTGTCACATAGCAATGGAATCATGTTGCGAGTTGATACATTTCTAAAATATACACCGTATTGCGAACAGGTGAATTGAAAGATATGCTAGCTTAACCTACTGCGATAAGCACAGGAAACTAGATAAGAAACCTAGAAATGTCTGTAAAAGTACAGTTTTTGCGTAAAAATGTATCGGGATAATTCGCCTTGTTGCGATGAAGTACCGTACTGATATCAATATCTGGGCCACATCAATCGAAAATCAGTTGACCTCAAACTAAGCAGAGCTTGTGATATTGTAGTGAGACTGATCTATAAACACAATAACCTTTTTGGCACTAGTTCTTTAGTTTTAGGATGTAGCTAAAGAAAAATCCGTTAATTGTAACTTCGACCCCGAGCTCAGAAGGCAGTATGACTAACCATAGTGCTAATGGAACTACAAACGTGCCAAATGGGTAAACTAGAATCAAAAACAACAATCTTCACCATAAAATTTAACACACATATTAATTTAATGACTACAAGCATTGTCCTGTGCGCTCGTTACACGCACTAAGTTGATAAACAGCAAACTTAACGTGAAGGACCATACTTACTTATCGGAAGTGTTTGTCATGTCACGGTATATGTAAAAACGAACATTTTCAAGTTGAAAGGTATCTCGGCTCATCCTAAAGTCCGGTAAAGCTGTCAAAGTCATCAGAAATATCTGAAAGCCAGAAAAAGACATTTGGTCATTTTGGCATCAGGTGGGAAATCATCATCATCAGAAATAATCAAAATTAGAAAAAAAATATTGTTCTAGAGCAAAAAAATATTGTGTAAGAGTCTACGACACGGAACAAAACCTCAAGAAACGCTCGTTCTTACACAAATGCTCCCGATGAGTATGACACTTGGAAAGGGATCAGAAAACAGTAAATTGCTACAAGCATGTAGACGAGGGACAAATGCATTGTCAATTTTGTCTGTCGGCGTAAAGAGTCCTCAAAACGGTCAAGGTTTCAGTTGCATTTAATTTCATTAGAAATCGTTAAAATGCAGATTCCGTTAAGAAAAGTAGAAATTAACTCTAAAACAGAAAACAGTTGTGCCGTGTTCACAGAGATAGATCTACTGTTGAAACAGTTGGTAACATTCACAGTCGTTGCGATAGTTCTTAGTTAGCGCCGGAAAACTCATGGTACACTCTCTGATGCGACCAGAGCGTCTACAATTCCGTTTGATAACGTTATGCCACATGCGACATACGAATTATGAATAATGATAGCAAAGCTTATAAGGTTATGTCAGTCAACATTCAGTAAACTGAGATAGTAGATTCTGGTAGATAATCAAAACAAATAAAGTGCAGCTCAAATAAGTTGCAATCTTGTTTAAATGTCTAATGTACATTGAAGCGTTTGTTATCTTATCTTAATCAAAAACCTTTGACACGAAGTACGTAGGCCAACTTTGCCTGTTGCCATAGCATGATTGACTAAGATGGAATGACTTACAAAAAAGCGACTGGTTACTTAATTGTCACACGAGTATATTATCAAGTAGTTAACTATTGTTTGACACAACCAGTAGCGTAATTACGACAGTAGAGATAACTGTAGTTGGTAGAGATACGAGTAATCCTAAAGATCGTAATGTAGAGATCCAAACGAAAAAGCAACGTAATTAACATGAGCAATACGTCAAATGTAAGTTCTTAGTTAGAAAACGACCTTTAGTCGGTTGGAATAAGATGTCAGAGTTCACACTTGGCGTGTGGCTTCCTGTAAATTTATCATTTTCGAAAATACCCATCCAATCCTTTTGACAAACTTCTTTTAAAATACTGTGAAAATGTAACTTTCTTTTCAAAAATGAACTCAAAGATGCATTACATAACTATTTGTTTTGGTCTGTCAGGTGGCAGATACTCATCGGGCCAGTACACGTACAAGATCTACCACCTGGCGTCGAAGGTGCCGGCCTTCATCCGGCTGCTGGCTCCCAAAGGTTCCCTGGAAGTCCACGAGGAGGCGTGGAACGCGTACCCCTACTGCAGGACTGTGCTTACGGTGAGTGCCATTTACTACCAAACTCTTTTCTAGCAGAGCGGACTGGAGCAGAGATGTATTTTAACAACAATCAGGGGACTATCAAAGAGCAACATGCCAATGAGTTTCTAAATGTAGAAAGCGCTCAAAATATACGGGATGACATTAGAAGTCACCAGATTTTAGCTTGTTTGTAGACCGTTGATATTGTATTGTAATTTCATCTTCACAGCTAATTTAATCTCCGCGGCTAATTGGTTTACCACTCCAGCTTGGTACTAGTCTTATCTTATCTTCGCGGCTCTCCCGCAAAGATGATGATACCTACTGAAATAGTTATAGTAAACCCAAGCAACCGGGATGACGGCGGTAGGCTTCAAAATACGCTTGGCGCTATGAGTGCTTCTGAATGTTTTGTTCACCATGAGGGCAGCAAGCAGTGTGGCTTTGACTAACACGGACGGGTTTGGCTGCCTGAAACCCAAAATTAGCATTTGCTCAATTTTGATGAAGCAGTGATAATGAATATTTATTGTTTGCAGAATCCCGGCTACATGAAAGAAAACTTCGTTATTTGCATAGAGTCACTGCATTTACCAGACGTCGGAGACCAATACAACGTGAGTACTCTCTTAAATTATGGTCTTATTTATACTTGCGGTAACCGCTTACCATAAGGCGGACCGCCTTATGGTAAGCGGCACGCTTGTTTGCCACAATCATTGTATGACAAAAATCATCTGGCCGTTTAAAGAAATTACCAGCATTAGTCAGTGTTATTATGACTTACTACATAAATATAAAATTGACGCGTTTTACGAACAAAGTCCTTCACCTATTAGGCATTATATTAACAAGATAAGCTTCGAATATTCTAGGTACTAGAGGTTTTGCGACCCTGAAACGACTTGACTACAGAAGTACTCAACAGTAATCTTTTTCAATTAAGGAGATATGATTTACGTTAAATAATAACGGTTATAGGCTTTTAATTCAAACACTTAGGTGTCTTAATTATAAAGTTTCCTAACGAAAGGTTGTGATAGTTAATAAATTACGAGTCGAAAGAAAATGCTAAAAAACGTTAGATTATCGAATAGTTTTGTCAATAATTATTTGCTATGCTGGCAGTCACTGTATACTGTTCGTAATATACTGTAGATAGAGAGGGGTCCATCTTGTATTGAGTCTGTATCGGCTTAGTAACTGATGCTGACGCAAAATATATTCATATTGACCTTCAGGGTCTTAAATGCGAGAGAAACTTGACGTGTGCATCATTGTGACAATACATAAGATTGCGCACTTGTGTATGTTAATTAGTGCCTACTAAATACCTGTACACACTAACGCTTTCAACGTCTCATCACGGCTCAAGAGCCTAACAGTGTTCAGTTAATCGGAAAATGCGTATTTTTAATCGTTTACGGATTTTTGAATAGGGAATGTGCACTTGAAATAGATAAGGGTCATATTATTTTATTGAGTACTATTTTGAATTCTCATTCCGTCTCTATCAATATTTCCTAATTGTATTTCTTTGTCGATGTAAAAATAATTGAAAAGTGAAAAAAAATTTAGGAAATTCAAAGCGGTTGAAACAGTCGGTCACACAAGCGGTCGAGTGTGACGTCTATCTACGTGTATGCCACTGTCAAAAGCGCGACAAGAAGAAAAATTGAACAGTTTGTTAGTTACATTTATGTTGTCATAGACTCGCGTGACGTCCAAGTCCATGACAACCGACCGCGCCATGATGGCGGCGTTTTTAACGCTTGCAAAAGTATGAAATTTTTAACAATTTATAAATATACTAGATTTTGCATTTTTGGTGATGAACATTATTGATCAGTCATAAAACGATATAAGCTATCATAAAAAATGTAAGAAAGAACAGTGCTTATTTCCCATTAACAATATAGAGTCCGAGCTAGGCAGAAGTTCATTGTCAGGGTCAGATTTACTAACTTTTAACAATAGTTATTATTTTATTACATGTAAAGTAATAATTGTATTAATAATAATACCTACTGCAGATGCGTAAATAAACGTGACTTCACCACAGAAGACATAATTGTACTTTACATATACAATTAGGTATAAATTGCTAGAATTGCAATATAATTCAGTGTGCAAGCAATATACCTATTACTCAATTTAATCAAGCCGTTTAATTTTGTTAGCCTCGATGCCTAGACGTTCTATTACGCTGAAGATGACCTTTGATCTTAATACAACTCGAGTGAACAACCACTTGACTCAGAATCAATAGTCTACTCTTTTGAAACCTATACAAATGTTCACAATATTATAAACTAGTTTGTCTTCTGCATCAGTTAATTACTAGTCTAAGATGAGGCAGCACAACAGTGACTCGTATTAAGTAATAATGGGGCAGTTAATGAACTTAGCATTGAGACTGAGTCAGGGCTGGCCTATTTAAAAAGCTAATCTGTCTAACGGAGCGGGGCAGGCATTATGTATCATATCAGATTTCATAAAGAAACAATCGTAAAATAATTGGTTTTGTTGGCCTGCCTGTTGGACAGTGAACCAGGCAAGCAAAAATATATAAACAGGCTTCATAAACAACAATTGAAAGAAAGAAAATCATTTTATTTATTTTGGTTTGGTTATTGTTAAATAATTGTTTTTGTTTGTTCTGCCTGTTGGACAAGGAACCTGCTAATAGCCCTAGAATAACAGGTAGTTTAGTTTAGCTAGTTTTTGTATCAAAATAAGTCTCTTGAAATTACTAGAAGCGCGAAGAGTGTCAGGAATCGTCTAAGCTGAAATGACGCGCCCCTCCTCTGCATCTACGCATATAAGATGCTTACTGGTATGCGCAGATGCAGTAGGGGGGCGCGTCATGTCAGCTTAGACGATCTCTACATAAGTATACTATAGATTTAAACCATTTTTTTAATTATGGTTTAAGACATTTATTCTCATAAGATTATAAAATCACTTGGAGAGAAATACATTTTTTTTACATTAAAATAGGGTAAGCGCAATTGAGCGGGCGCGCAAGAACAAACGAGTACCCACACGATAAGGACTAGCGTGGTAGCGTGTGCCGGCGTGCGATTAAACACAAGCGCTAAGGCCGCGGACACAGTGATAAACAAAAATAACAGAGTTACAAAAGTTTGAGTCAATTAATCAATGAGTGATCCTTCAATATATGGTCTTTAAGTAGGTTTCTAAACTTAAGCTGTGTTGTAGCATCTTTGATGTTTTTTGGCAACTGATTGTAAAACTGTACACCTTGAAACATAATATTATTCTTGCCATAATTCGTCCTGGGGGGCTTTAGGCAGATATTGTTTGCCCGGCGAGTTTTGCATTTGTGATGTTGTGATTTTATTGTAAACGCTATTCGTGTGTGGATATCTTTATTTAAAATTTTTCTTATTAAAAGGCAGGTATTAAACTTAAACATTTGGGCAATATTCATAATTTTGGTTTCCCTATATATTTTTTTAGTCTCTGTGAGGTAGTCGTACTGGAACAATGTTTTAATAATTCTGTTTTGTATAGTTTGTAGTTTTTTTAAGTTAGTTTTAGCTGCAGCTCCCCACACTTCGATAAGGTAGTCGAGATGAGATTTCACCAAGGAGTTATAGATGGTATAACGCACTTGTTTAGGAAGGTTGCGCACGATTCCTCGTAGTGCACCCCTTAGTTGAGTTAGCTTTCCTCGCACCTTTTCGATGTGCGGTTTCCAAGTAAGATGTGCATCGAGTATTATCCCGAGATACTTTTCCTCGCTTACTTTATTTATAGCCATGCCGTTAATCTTAAGTGAAGTATGATTACAAATTTTCTTGTTTTTTGCCATAAATATAATATAGTTAGTTTTAGAGGTATTAATTGTCAACAAATTTGATTGGAACCACAAGGATGATTTATCTAAGTCATGCTGTGCTTGATTCATCACTACTTCCACCGAATGTCCAGAGTAAAACAGGTTAGTATCATCAGCGTAAAGAGTAATGTCTCCCTTAAGATCAATCTCATGTATATTATTAATATAAATAAGAAATAGTAAAGGACCTAGTATTGATCCTTGGGGTACGCCACATGATACTGTTTGTAGCTCACTTTGCTGGTTTCCTATTTTGACAACCTGATTTCTGTTTTCAAGGTATGATCTGAAGATTTTATAGGCTTCCTCGATAATTCCTATGTTATGCAGTTTCATTAGAAGCACTTCATGGCTAACTGTATCAAAGGCCTTTTTAAGGTCAATAAAAACTCCCAGAGATACGTTCTTGCTGTCAATGCTATTTCTGATATTTGTGACTATATCAATAGTAGCGGAAAGTGTGTTAGACTTAGGTCGGAAGCCGTATTGTTTTTCAGAAAGAAAGCCGATGGTAGATAGAAATTGTTCCAGTCTGTTGTGTAATACTTTTTCAAATACTTTTGAGATAATAGGAAGGACAGATATTGGCCGATAATTACCTGGATCTGTTTTATCACCTGACTTGAAAATGGGACGAACTTTAGCTATTTTCAAGGAATCGGGGAAATACGCTTCAGCCAAGCACTTATTGATACAGTTAGACAGATTGAGTGCTATGATATTTTTGATACACTTAACCATCTTTGTACTGACACCGTCTATGCCACTGCTGCTATTTGAGTCTAGGTTGCCAATTATTTTAACTATTTCAGCAGGTGTCGTTGGGTTAAATCTTGATAGTTGTTCTTTACTTGTTGATTCACCTGAACTTAAAATATACGATTGGTTGTTTTGAATTTTTTTTGGAATTTGTTTTGAGAGCTCTGTGCCAATGGAAGCAAAGAAGGAATTAAAGCATTCGCAAATTTGTACGGTTTCTGTAATTGGGCCGGACGGACTATTAAGTTTCAAAGGTGGTGGACTAGTATCTGCTTTATTATTAGTTAGTTGGTTAATTAGTTTCCACATTTTTAAAGGATCACTCTTACAAACCTCAAAAGCCTTCAAATAAAACTGTTTTTTTGCCGATTGAATTTTTGAAAAAGCTATCCTTCTTTTCTGTACGAAATCTTGTTTCAGTTGTTCATCTTCTGGTTGTTGTTTCCAATAGTTCCACGCAATATTCCTTTCATTGATTGCTGTAATGAGGGTTTTATTTATCCATTCTTTAATTGTTGAATGTAATGCATTTCTAACATCATTATTAAGTCCAGAAGTTCAGGATTAAGTAGCACAGCCTAGATACTGGGAGATCATGAGCATCTTCGTTACGAACGAAGGACATTTATAGATAGACAATTATAATCGAGGTATTTTTATTATTACACGTGCCTTTACTTACGTAAATAGTTCTTGATTGCGTGAGAACTAAGTTTGAAGTTCTCTTTAGACGAGTTCTCAACTTCGCTTTGAACCTACGGCGAATGCTGTTGTTTGGCCAACTCGGGGCTTCACTCTGCCTTAGTTACGCATAAGTTTTACATAACTCTGGCTATGGCGTCGGACTACTGTATAATAAAATCTGTATTCTATGCGAAAGAAAACATCGTGGGCGTAACCTGCAGTATCCCTTCAATAGTGATAAAGTATTCGTGTAAGTTACGACAACAGAATGTCCATTATGTTAAGATGTAGCAACTGGACCTAACTTGATCGAGAAACGAATGCTGAACTATTTTACTCAACCGTTTAGGCCCGGCGCCCATTATCGGCATCGGCAAGGAAAAGGATCCTTCGGCATCCTACATGCAAGCGCACACTATCGACAATTATGCTTTGGCATGCTGCAACGTCATTAGGGATGACGAGGCATCCTTAAGGATGCCGAACCGCAGGGCAAGCTATCCCCCGAGTGTTGCCTCGGCGTCGGCGGCGTACCGCCTACCGGATGCCGAAGCATCCCGAAGCATTCTCATAGCTGCCGATACAGCAGCCTCCAGCATACTGAAGCGGTATTTTTGTTTATTACTGAAATTTCTACTTTATTGCCATTGTGTTATAGTATGTTGCCATTTGCCACCTAAAATCCTCAGTCGTGCCGATGCCGATACTGGGCGCCGGGCCTCAGAAGTTGTTTCTTCTCATAGAACAATCACAACACAGCCTTTACGAAAGACATTATTGTGACAGTAAAGAGTAACTAGTGTACTGTCCCATTATTTACTTGTACTATTTATTATATCTATACCAGGTCCGGAAATGCGCAAAACCATAAAATATTTGGATAACTGGGCGGGCGCGACTGTCATTTTATCAACAGATAACTTGGCTAAAGTACTTACCCACTCTTGACCCCAAAAAGGTTTTTAAATTGCAAGAATTTCTCAAGATAACATTAGGTGCTTGTTTGCCTACATTTTTTGCTCTGGTACGCCGATGAAAAACTTATAAATATTCAGTGTTTACAAGAAGTATTGACTTTCACCCATAAATGATGTCAGTTTGCACTATGTGAAACTGACTGACACTGGCACTGAAAACTTCGATACCTGTGTCCAATTCCACAGTTTCTTTTTTATTTTCCCTAAAAATAATAAAAACGAGAGTAAGTTCAAACGTGTGTTCAAACTATTACCAGGTATTTCCCCTAAACATAAAACCGAGCCTAATCAGATAATGATTTTCTGCAAATGCGATTATGTATTTCTGATACAAACTGAGACTGTTATTAACATTATAAATGCAAAATTTCTAAAGTTTAGATGTTTGTATCTCAAAATTACATCAATTTTCACCAACAAATAGTTGAGGCTGGTGCGTGAATCGAACCACTGACTCTTGCGAGTCTGGAGTCTTTGAAATGATGTACTTATGTATTCTCCTAAAAAGGAGTCTAAAAACTCACGACCTTCGGTGCCACCGGGCCAGTCAAGTTTATTCCTACAAAACATAAACAACAACAGAAAAACCGCCTTTTTATGTCCTCCTTCTGGGCACAGGCCACACTCCAACGAATGAGGTTGAGGTTAGAAGGGTCTAATTCTAACGGTAAAACTGTCAGATGTTATGAAACCGTCCCAAGGCCTCCGACTAGGCTGACGACGCCACTAAACGCACATTTCGATGCAGAAAGAAGCCTGAACTATACATCACTAAATTTCGGTCGGGCTATAGCAAACTATTACTCGACCTGGCGTGCGTTGCTCAACAATGGCACTTTGCCGATCCGCAGTTGCCACCGCACATATTATTCCTACATCTTGTTGAATGAAGAATGTTTCCATTCCAGGTCCACGAACTGCCTCCAGAGAAGCTAAAGATCCGCGAAGTGGTGAACATCGACATTGCCAACGATCCCCTGCCGTCGGCCGACTACAAGCAGGAGACAGACCCCACCAAGTTCAAGTCGGTGAAGACCGGCCGCGGGCCGCTGGTCGGGCCCAACTGGAAGAACGAGGCCAAGCCAGTCATGACCTGCTACAAGCTCGTCACGGCCGAATTCAAGTGGTTCGGACTCCAGGTAAGAAATAAGTAAATCTGTTAATACTGAAAAAACAAAAGTGATCATCAAAGCTCATTTTCTTGCACTTCCTCCCGCTATCCTAATTTTTGAGGTTGCAAATTAGCTGATAATTTTGTATGTTTATTATTATTTTTTCTATGCTATGAGTGCTTTATTGTATTGAGTTATGTATGTTTGTTTCTTTATTTTATTTTATTCTTAAGGAGTAATGCCCCTGGTGTTGCACGTGTCCATAGGCTGCGGTAACCGGTCACCATCAGGCGGTCCGCATGCTTGTTTGCCACAGTCGTTGTATAATAAAATATATTAAAACTAGCAGCCGCCCGCGACTTCGTCCGCGTGGACTTAGCTGTAGGTGAAAAAAGATTTTCCCGCTTTTCTGTTGAACTTTTCCTAAATTTTCCTTGCTATAAACCTCACGGAGCCCGAGACCTTTCCAACGAATGCAAAACTGGAAATCGGTTCGTGCGTTCTGGAGTTATAGCGTCAGGAAGGAAAACCCGACTTATTTTTATACAGGATGTTTCAAAAATACCCCTAAAAACTGAAGGAGGTTTTACTAACTCCTGAAAGGAGTCCCTTGTTAATTTCCTACAGTCGTAGCTCGTAATTTGAATTTCGAGTAAATTAACGTAAAATAAAAACATCGATCATAGAAACACCCAGCACTAATTTGGGTTCATGGACCCAAGATGACCCTAACCGGGAGTGACCAGTAGCGACCTTCTTTGTTCACGCCCCTACGTTATATATCGAGAAATCGAATTAATATCGACATTTTGGTAAACATTTGATGTACGTTTTTATCGAAACCGTTAAAGATATGAAAAAAGGGATAACACCTACTATTTCAGATTCATTCATTTTCTATGCCATTTCAGTCTTTAGGGGTATTTTTGAAACACCCTGTATAGTAGATTATATCATTTTGCATTCTGTATGTATGTTGATTGCCGCCTCTATTACTTAACTGGCTATTGTTATAATTTATTGTGCACTTACCTGCTAGTTATTTATGACATGAATGTTCGAGCTGGGTGGAAAGCGATCTTGGTTATAGGCAGGCCCTCTACTCATTGCGCCAACACCGTTACATTGTCAACGAAACGAGTTGACAACCGAACTCACAAAATTCAGCTAAGAGCCTGTCACCAGCGATTGTTGGGCTATTTCACGGCGAGGCGATCTCGCCGCAAAACCCGCTTTGAATTCGACTATTTAAACGGTTGAGGATATCGCCCGCTAGTGCGCAGCGAGCTCGCTGCGATAATTTTATATCGGCAATATCGCCGTGAAATCACCCAAAAAATATTGGGAACAGGCTCTAAGACATGATTTGATCTAAGACGTCCTAGATATTTAGTTTTTGAAGAAATTGTACAATAGATTACCATATCAGAAAGTCCAATAAAAAGGTATTATCTACCTACTTATGTGTGAGAGTGGAACTATCACAAATGCATTCCAGTGGCGACGACCAAAATGTCCAAGTGAATCATATGCCACTGCTAGCCGGTGATACGTGATAAAATCTTATCTTCTATGAAACATCCAATTATTTACTATCGTCGATATCAATGTGGATATCTATGACGAGTGTGCGATAATATTCTATTACTGAAGATAATACATATATCACAAACTTTGGAGTGCAATTATTTTGAACATAGTAAACGGTATGTTTAAAAAAAAATGCACTTAGAGAGGTTTTTGTAAAAGAAACAACATTTTTATAAAAATATCGCGAAATTAAGACAAAGTTTACATAATAATATCAATAAAATTGTCACTGGCTATAAATGGCGTTTGTTTAGAAAGTAAGCCAACAATAACATATATAAAGGATTCTTTCTTTGTTCTGGATTTACCAGCTTTAGTATTGACAAAAAATAGAGTCTACGGGTCAAAACCAAGTAAATGACGCAGTGTGTTCTTCGATACTGTTGTTGTCTTCGAGTAGTTGCAGAAACTTTCTGATTATCTGGCACTTCATTTTTATTTATATTATTAAGTACGACATAATATTATTGGCTAAATCACTTTTTTCGTCTTTTTCAGAGTAAAGTAGAAAACGTCATCCAGAAATCAGAACGGCGGTTGTTCACCATATTCCATAGGTAAATAAATTGATAATTATTGTGACTAGCATCGGGTCCATATTGACTCACCTAAAGTCGTTTCTCCGAAATTGTTCTTCCTAACGATTTGTGATCCGAATGATCACTCTTCCTAAAATTTTTAGTCCTAAAGTTTTCTTTCATACTTTTTGTAGTTCTAATGACGATGTTCATAACGCTCATGTTTCCTAAAACTTCAATTCATAATATTTCATCTCCTAATGTTGTTTTTCATAACGATAAAATGAATACACACATTAATAAATGCACATTGCTAAAGATCATAAAAAGTGCTGGGGTTAACGCACGCAGCAAGCTAATCAGGCAAGTTGTTTTTAGGGCTTAAAAAAAAATAACCACGAAGGTTTAAGGCGGGAGCGAAGCGAAGTGAAGCTCCCGCCTTAAACCTTCTAACCTAATCTATCCGTGTCGGTTTCGCTCCGACTCTAGTATAGGGCAGACCAGGAAGTATACAAATTAGTTGTTATAACAAATAATTCATAGTTTTTTATAGAGAAAAGATTCATTTTCCCAGTGTAGAATTAGGGTCAAAGACGGTTAGGTTGACAAAAATTAGGATATAAGTGTTTATGGCTATCGAAATTATGAAGTTGAATGATTCGGAACTAAAACATTAGGAAAAGAGAAGTTAGGAATTGGGGTTGTTAGGATGAAAAATTTTAGGAAGAAAATTTTCGGAGTTCCGATATTAGGAGTTAGAATTTTAGGTGAACTTTGAGCATCATATACAGGATTAGTTTTCAAGTGGGCGTGGTAGGCGAAATGTTAAATTATGAGGAATATCAAAAAATGCTAAAAGGAGTCTCGAGGCCGATTTTGGCAAACACTAAAACTCTGATTTTCCAAAAATATTTTTTGTTTTGTAAAAAAAGGTACCCTGTATTATTTTTCTATCTCGTAGTGTCGCTTATAAGGATTAATTTCTGCGAAGTAACATAATATGGTAAAGTAAAGGAAAGAGAAGAAATTCATTCATTTATCGAGTGTTAAGTGTTAAAGATAACCGAGAACCGTTATGTGAGACCGCCGGGCTGGCTACGGCTGAAATACCTCGGGAGTCGTCAACGAAACATGTTTTAACCCTTTGACCGGTAGTGGCAAAATAGTTGCCACCTTATTTTGAACCTTACACGATTGGAATAGGGTCCAAAACCAACGAAAAATGGCAACATGTTCTACCGGTCAAAGGGTTAATATTAAAGACAATCTTCCTTTCCAGACAAGTGTGCTGCTCGATGGACGACTGGTTCGGCATGACGATGGCGGACATCCGCGCCATCGAGGACCGCACCAAGGAAGAGTTGGAGAAGCTACGGCGCGAGGGAGAGGTGCGCGGGATGCGCGCGGAGAACGAGTAAGCGAGAGAGGAATAGAGGTACTAGCTGGGACTTGCGTCGGTTGTAGTGTTGTTGGTAGGACTATCGATATCGAAGGGGCATAACTTTTGATTCTAATATTGTTATTGGATTAGACAAAAAGTGAGCTTTTAAATGAAAATAATGACACTTTTTGCCGCCGAGTGACTTCATGTCATGGTTTCGTCACTTCTGCCAATATCCATTGCTGCTCATGAATTAAAAACTACTGATAGTTTTCAAGCTATACTACCCATACAATGTGGGACTATTCTCAGACTTTAAAGTTGGTGCAGTGAATGGCAGATTTCGTTGAAACTTCTGTTATTTTCTTTCGAATAACCTGTCACTTTACTGCTCCTAACTAAAAGTCCAATTGACCTAAACCATGATATCGATAGTTCGGCAACACTAGCTCATTGGGACGTCGCTTGGCGTAATGTAACACTCCATGGGACTTACTACGATTACAAAACGGTAGACGGTTTTCAAATTGTACGTGTATTATTAATATCGTTCAATAATTTTCATAGATTTTGTATCTATGTAGGCATCCTGGATTTGATGGCCAACATTTCATGGAAAAAATTAAAACTTGTTTCTGAGTTACATTACACGCGACTGATCTCAGTAAGTGCAGTACGATTCAGATCAAACTGTGCGTATTTAGAGAATAAAAGGAACTTTGAAGGTTAACAAGTAAGTAAGGTCCAAATTGCTAATTTGTCTAAAACTTGCCGCGAATTTAGACCTTAATTACTTTCTCTACTACTTCAATTCCTGATTCAATTATACTCTCTCCTTTGTACGCAGCTTGATGAATCGTTCTTTACTGTGAATCTGTAAGCCTGGGAAGTTTCCAAGTATTGGGTGACTATGAAGTGCAGTAAAATGTTCCAATCTAATTTATTCTAACGTACTTCTAAAATGTATCGATACAATTTTCCAGGCTTATATTCAAACCGATACTAGTCCAATTGCAGGTCCAGCTAGAATCTTTCCGGCCAGTTTGGCCTTTAGCTTCAGTCGTAGACGGAATATGGGAATGGTTATTGAGGATTGAAGGACCTCTTCACAAGAGGCCAGAATTATGCGAAGTTTCCAGATCAGAAACTGAAGGTATGGCTATGAAGCCTCTGGGTTAGGCGCGTAAAAATGACAAAATATGAAATCCTTGTAAATTATGCTATCTTCTCCCGAGCTACGACTGACGCTAGCCTATTCAGGCGCATACAATCATGCGTTTAGTTGAACATCCGTCGGGCGCGCTTGCATTTCCGACAATACTCTGATACTGTATTATAAGAAATGAATTTGCTATGCATCATCAGCAAGTAGTAGGTTTCCTATAAACAATTTGAGATTTTGGTACCTAGTAAAAGAGTTCCAATCCGATGCTCATAACTTTCAAAGCAGAAATTAAGACGTTACAAACTATTAGTTGACGGTTGAAGAACGCGCCATCAGCAAGCTGCTTCAGTGTTTCAAACAATAAAAAAAGGGATTTTTTCAAGAAAAAAAAGACATAGTGTAAAATTCGAACATAATAGATGGCTGCCAATGAGTAGGAAAGTTACTACTAGCGATGAATGCTATAATGATGGGGATATTTGAAGGAATTTCCAAAAGGATTCGCGCGCCCGACTTAGCTCACACGATGCCCGAGCCTCCGTCGCTCGAGACGCTACTGCGAACATAAATATTATCTTGTATTTGTAGGAAATAAATAATTATATTGTGCTAATAATTTAAATTAATAGTTTTGATATTATAGAACTTTGTTGAAATGTCATTATTTATCTTCGTAGTAGATTGACAAGACTGCTGGCAGTCGTTTGCTCATAAATTTATGTAACTTACAAGTTGTTTTAAAATATTTATGTCATCTGTATGCTAATATTTAATGTCTAATTAGAACCAAAGCGATAGCTTAGTTTTTGAAATGGGCAAGTCAAACGCAGCGATAACCGAGGTGAGGGCATGGTTTACCAATAGAAAATAATGTTATTCAGATGTGGTATAGATACTATTTAAATGAATAACTAATGAGTCGATGTAGTCAGTGGTTAAAAGGTAGTGTTGTCGTTACCTAATTAAAATAATTCGAAAATTTTGACAACTACTCAGTAACAAAGTGGTTCAGTGAAAATATTGATGGCAATCTCTGCCGAAATTGTAAACATTTAACTATTTAATGTTCTGTTAGGTGAATATCCTGTATAGAGCAGGGGTTTTTGGCTGTTGTGTATTTATAAATAAACACTTACTATAAGTATTTTTGCGCAATAGTAACTTAGTTCTGGCACAGTGTCTCTAAATACTACAATGAATAAAATTAACGGTGCAATATATTTTTTAACATGGCAACCCGCGAAATGTGAAATGGAAGTGTGGGTTATCTGCCGGGTGTTGCAAGGTGAAATGGACTAACTTATTTACGGTTTTTGGTCGCTGTGTTGGGTATGTGGGTAATATGATATTTATTCCTATCGGTATTAGGTTCAATTTGCAACACCCCGAATATTGATTGCATGTATATTTTATTAATAAGTTTTGTTGTTTAACAAATCAGTATTTTAATATGTGTGACATTCCAGATTCTACCGATCATAAAGTTATTAGTCTGATTTGCAACTTGATCTAATTTTCTATTAATTTTATAGCTCTCTGTGTGGTTCCCAATGTGTTATGCAGCTATGCATATAAAATCGAGATATATTTTACATGATCAGTACAATGTATGTTATCAAATTAGTTTTATGTGAGTTTTCACTATCAGTAATGAAGTCAGTTGTGTTGTTCCTTCATTGAACCGTTGTACAATCTGTAGCCGCGTATTTTCGAAGTCGGCGTTGTGCAAAGCCCGCGGACAGATTTAACTGATCGGCTGTTCCTATGTACCTTACCTTGTGCTTCTGTCCGCCGATTTTTGAACAAGAATCTATTATTTTCGCTTAATTATGCACTTATTTGTTTTTAAGTTTTTTACTTATGTTGTAATAAGTTTTACATCAAATACAGCGTGATATATATATTTGAGCGTAGTCTTTTATTAGTAGATGTTAGAAATTGTTCGCATCCCGCTTGTAGCGTCGCTTAGTGCTTGTTTCCATGTTGATATTAGGGACTACTGACTTTACGAGTACTTAGGAATATTCCAACAGTAATACAGAGCACAATAATATAGGATTACGTGACGTTGAGTTCATTGGAAGTGGAATAGAACACCCCAACCCTCTAGTAGAAACTCCACCCAATATTTCAGCAAATTCCACAACCAGATTTAAGTTCAGGTTTTATATGTTGACTGTACTGTTAAGTGCCGTTGCTTTTTTATTGTTGTAGCTTATTTGTAGTAGTTACCAAATAAAATTAAGAACACTTAAATATTTTTTTATTTGAAACCTTTGATTACTATTTTTTTTCTTAACCGCGTGAACGCATGTGTGTTAATTTTGATTATTTACGCTTCAAGTTTTTATCAAATAATTTTGTCCAGATATTTAATCAGTATTCTATAGATAGTTTACGTGTCGGTAGCTATTTATGTGGTAATGGAGGAATTCTACGATTATACATAGGTAAATAGAAGCTAAAATTGTCAATTTTAAAAATGTTTAGCTAATTAAAAGTTTGAACGTTTCTGCATTGAGATATTTAAGTATAATAATGATGTAATAACATTTGTTGTAAAATGTACTATCAATATTTTGAGGCCAACTGAATAATAAAAATAATTTAATCTGTTATGTTTTGTTTCGTTTGTAGTGTGTTACCCCCCTTATTCAAAAAAAGTAGATCAGTGCTGTAGCATTGGTTTAGGAATTGAAGGCTCTCGCAAATGTTGATTGCTATTAGAATAAAAAAACAATAGTTTAATGGTGCTACAGCAGCCCAAATGGAGCTGTAAGTTTTTATTACAGAATAAGGGGGTTAGTCTACGGTCATTGGTGCCTTTGCAAAGGAAAAATGCGAGTAATTTTTAGTTGGTCTTTTTAATGATTTCAAAATAACATTTTTCACTTTTAAAATGAATAACAAATACTTATAAAATTATACAACAGAAAATTCTGATGTTATGATATAGTTACAATTAAACTATAGTAAACTATAAATTGCAGCATTTACAAATATAAATTGCACAATGTGATGATTAAAAAGCAACGAATATCACAGAAAATGTCAAATAATTTGTAGAGGCAAGACTTTAATTGACTTATTGAACCTGAGTGATATAATCATGAAATAGACGGTCGCCGATAAGCCTCTGAAGAAGTCACCTTGCTTGCACAATTTTGCGGTGTGGACATTTGTTGCCCGATTTGACTGTCCTTGACTTCACATTCATTCATGGTCGGGCGTGCGTTACCAACAACGGTCGGCTTGCGTCGCGCGCCGTCGCTAACCGTCTATTTCTTGTTACAATAAAAAGGCGACCTAAGAATCTGGGCCAATGACACAACTGTCGTCTAAGACCGTGTCCAGATAAAGCGTTTTGGACTAGCGCGTATCACTAGATGTAAGTCACTTCTTTGCTTCCAGCTCCGTCCTTTTAAACTCGCGCGTAAAACGCGTCACCTGGACAAGCTCTAAGGTAATCTTTTGTATCATTTAATTTGACCTGGCCGTGCCATTCTAGCTCTATTGGGGATCTTGAACATAAAATTTAAAGAAATCACCACTATTTTTCCTTTTAGAACAATTTAATAGACTAGTTTTTCCAAGCCGTTCGTCCATATGAGTAAAAGTAAGCATCTTAAAAACATCTTAATAGTCGATTTTCTCAGCTTAAAATAATTATAACAGCTTGTTGTTCAAATAGTTCATAAATAACACTGGAATTTTTCAATAAATAGGTCGCTAAAGTCAATCCCAAATCGACTTAAATGACCTACTCTTCCGATTTACAATGATTGTAAACAAAAATTTGGTAAATATAACACATTATTCACACACACTTACACAGTCGTTTTATGAAAACGCAGGCTACGTTATTAGCTAAGCTAATAAACCTTCGCTTAGCTTATGTGGAAGTGAAGTGTAAAAGACACAGCAAAGCCAAGCGAAGTCTAGCCATCCTAGCTTCACCGTGTGGCCTAGGCTTAAACATAATTTACCTTACAGTAATTTACTGCCGACTAACATTTTTAACCATGATTATTATGTCTCTGGCAATATACGATCACATTGTTATCTTTCAAAATTTTAAGACCACACAAGCCACTTCTTGGGGTGGCCCTCTACTGGGCGTGTCTAGGGTCCACTGAGAACTCTAGGAGGCACTCTACCGGTTGAACCCAGGCGCGCTGTGCCGGCATCCCGGCTCTGCTCGAGAGGAGTTTTGGCTCCCCTCTTACACCCATCCGGTGTGTACGGCAGAGCAAGGCCACCCCACACTGCCGTCCTCCTCGGGGCACTTGTGCAATGGAAGCATACAGCCCCCCGACGTGTGCAGCGCATTGCATAGCCCTATCTCATATTTTCTTGAAAGTTAGATAGATTGGAAGAAAGCCAGCTCAAGACTTAGACTAAACTTTTAGAAACTGAGTGTCTATTAGGATACAACTCAGTCTCTTAAATTATTAATACTTATAAATTTAGTTTAATAAGCCTAAGTTAAATTAATGGGCTCACTTCTCTTGTAATAAAAATGTGTCATCATAACTTACTTGAACACTTACTTATTTATTATAGTTTTCAAATAGTTCTATAAAGGATTTCTAAATAGTAAAACTTTGTTTTGGAAAATATTTAGTTTCACTGGAGTAAAGTTTTTTAAGGCATCGATTTCTAAATACCCGAGAACTTTTGCAGTAATCTGGCCGCAATCGACCATGAGATATGAGATTATATTAAAATTTAGCAGAACACATCATCAAAGGTTAAGTAGATGCAGTAGGACCACTTGTGTAGATACACACTGTTTACTCTTAACCTGTGGCTTTCTGTACTTACTATCTGCCTTGGCCTGCAATCCTACATAATTTGTGCAGTGCAATAACTTGCATAGCCCAGTGAACAGGGCTACTGAACTACCTAACTGTTTTTGTTATGATTATGGGGGGTAACTCGTACTTGACTGTGAGCAGTAGCCTTGTGAGAAGGTCCTTGAAATGATATCACAATCACAAAACCGTACGTGTACGGTACATACTTGCCCGCCACAATATGTTTGATCCCTGTATCGAAAAATTCACGCCCATGTTTGAAAGACCTATCCAACGACCCACACAATGACGAGAAAATAGTAGCTCCCCCTACTTCATTCATAGCGGAAGGACCCTTAATTTTGTTCCAATATTACCACTTTGTTGACGTGATCAATATCTATAGATGCCTTTTAGGCTCTTCGTACAAGGCTACGCAAATCATCGATACTGATATTGTAAACTTATGTCGCGAATATCTGGTGGTGCAGCACGACCGTACACACGATATTGAATCGTAAGACGCGATCGCTATTCTGCCCCTTTAGACGATGCAATAAATCTAGAAAGACGTAGCGACAATCTTGACCGACATGTTGCGCGCGATTGGTGTAGGCGACGTATGAACTAAAACTGAATGTCGGACGTGTAGGAAACTGTGAATTTGTATAGCGGAAGGCGCTTAGAGACCAAAATTGTCAGGTATTGAAGATTAGTGTAGCCTTGTGTACGAAGAGCTTAATTACAGCTTTTTAATACTAAGAGTCTAAGCTAAGCCGCGGACAGACGGAAGTGGCGAAACTATAACGGTTCCTTGTTGGCTAGGGAACCGTTTAAAAAGATTCGAAATTGCAAATCAACAAGTGCTGTCAAACCAAACAGGTTCAAGCTCAGTCGTCTACTTCAAGCTCTAGTTCGATGTCTGCGAGGCTGACGCGTCGCAGCGTGTTGATGAGGGTGTAGCGGGAGAACATGACGTAGAGGTGCCGGAACCACACCATCTGCGAGCGGTGCCGCTTCATAGCGCGGACCACGCGACGGCTTTCCGTCCAGCGAAGGAAGTATCTGGAAAAATACTAAAATCAGTAGGCCTAGCACGAACTGCTAACGTTTTGGTAACCGAAAAGTAAAAGTTACCATTTTTTTTTAAAGACAGTATCGTTTATTTCTCGATTACGTGAACATTTGCGGTTCGTGCTAGGCCCACAGGCTTCTCATTAAACAACACTTGACTCAGATTGCTCACCGACGTTAATGTGATGGCCGAATAGTACATAGGGTGCTTGTCCACACTCGCGGACGTAATCACTGAGCGATTTTTTAACGCCCCATATTAAACATTAGCAACTACTTGTAGCTTGTGGGCGCATAAAGAAACTGATTTGAATTGAGAAATAACTAAAGAACATTAATTTTGGACATAGATTGTAATGTCCAAAATTAATGTTCTGACACTATATTTAAATAGCACTGCAACTATTATCTTAGGAATAAATTTTATTTCCTTCTTTCTTTATAATTAGTATTTTTGTACCTTTTTACCTGATTATGGCCCACTCTCTCAAACCAGTTAATATGCATAATACCTACATAATGTTGTGGGCCAATTGTAACCGGTGCAGGCAGTGCATGATATGCCAGTTATCATGATAAGCTCGTTTAAAACTCGTCATAATACCCTTATTCTTCAAAGCATTTGATGATCTGTCTTGCCACACTTGGGCAAGTTTTTTTCAATTTAGGTAATTATATTCTTAAATACTGATTCAATAAATAAAGTCTGGCGGACCCGAGTTTTGGAAGGAGTTTCTTTTAAATTTCTTAATTTTAAACACATCAACCTAAGCTTGGCAGCTGATGAAAAATAGTAATTTATAGGTAAAAGAAATTGAGCACTTACCTTTTGGAAGACAGTACAAAGCTTAGCGGCAGGTCAAGACAGCCAATATATTTTCTTAAAATATTTACAGAATCTAATGTGTACACTGCACAATCTGAAAAATGTAAATTAATCGTTGCAATTTTTAATACTTCGAAATAGTTGAAAACATTTTAAATGCAAGTTTTGCTCACTTACTTTTGGGCATCATTTTTTCTATAAACATATATGCAACAGCATAAAATATGGCTGCATGATTTGGGTGAGATGACACTCCTCCACGATCAAATGTTACAAGGGTGTCTATGTCCAGTGCTTCCAAATCATGTTGTATCAACTTTGCAACGACAGGCACAGGCCATTGTGCTCTTGGGTTATCCTGCAGCCTTGTATCGTTTACAAGACATATATTCTGGTCAGGCATGCCAATCTCTTCACAGGCAGTCCACAGTTCATGTCTGCGTATGCTGCCTTTTCCTTCATAATTACCTAAAACATTAAGATAAGATAATTTATTAAATTACCTCTACCTGAAGGTTGTCTGGAAGAGATCGCTCTCTAGCGATAAGACCGCCTAAATTGTAAATTGTTCTCATTGTTGTTGTGTTATTTGCTTGAAATGTAATGTTTTTGTACAATAAAGAATATCTATCTATCTAAATTTCCTTGAAGGCACTCAAGTGTCAAAACATTGGCGGCCCTAGACCATATGCCGACGCCGGCGAAATCATGTCCGCAAGGCCCCCAAAGGTGCGAGGCGGTCGCCGACGTCTAGCGCCGCCAATGCGTCAAATTATAGAATTTTTAATTGAGATTGTCTTAAAATGATAACTCTTAAAAATGAAATGAAGTTATAGGGAACAAATAAATGAAACTTTAGAAACACATTCAAATTTTTGGCCAGTTTAAATGCTAAGCAGACCCTTCCAGGCTGTGTACAAGTAGAGGAATATTGGACATAAAGGGTAAGATAATGAAAAATAATTAATTCCAAAAAAAAAAACTTTCTTACCATTAGACAAGCAGAGCAAGTATACGTCGGCACCCTGTTCACACAGTCTATAAATCGTTGGTCCAAAAAACATACATTCGTCGTCAGGATGTGCAACTACGATCAGTACTCTCTTCGCACGTAGTGCCCCTCGGGTCCGCGTCGGCAGCCGCCGCGCATAGCGCCGGTATACCACGCAGCACACCACCAGGTACCCCACAATCCAAAAGCTAAAGTACAATGTGAAATTCCAGAAATACAACCATGTTTCAGCCACGAATTTCATGTAAAACCTGTATAAAAACTCCAGGTCATAAGACGATGTATATTTTATCATTTCTGACTAGAATGTTGTTGACTTCTGTAACGACTAAAAGATATTCATATTTGTCATCGGTTTTCAGTTTATAATTTTATCTAAACTACATAATTCATAGAAATTAAATTAAACTAAATTATAAATTTCAATGCAGGGACCACCATGGCTAAAAACGTCAAATATAGTTTTGACATGAATGATTTTTTTAAAAAAATGTTGACAACATGAGGATCCTGCATTATTCAGCCAAAGCCATTGAGATGCATTCATAGACCACACAGCCTAGAATGAGCTCGATGGATGATTGGTATGTGTTAGGATGCAACGAACTGCGAAAGCTTAAAAGCGTCGCGGTGTGTCGTGGCTAGACAGAACGCTGTCAGTTAGATTGATAAGCGAGAGGCTAATGTCAGAACCTAAAGAAAAAAAAACATTTGACATTACTTCGATCGTTTGTCTGTGAGTGGAAGAGCCATTCATTGTTTTTCTGTGGTGCAACTGCACACTGTAGTTATTTATCCAAATAAACTAGTCTTTGTTATTATTTTGTGTTCTTCAGATATCCACACTTAGTTTCAAAATGATTCAGCCAGATTTGCCTGCAGCCATGGGCTTACTGACCCACCTCAACTCAGATGAGCTCAAAGAAATCCTAAATGACGACACAAAGTTTGAAACCGTCCTGAAGGATGTGAAGCAGGTAGACAATCACATCAGAGGCCAAATAATTGCGCATCATATATCATAATTGATCGTACCTATCGCCCTAGTTCAATTCAATTCAACTTCTGAAAGTTGGAATGTTTGTATGACTCATGTCAACGATGTTTATCTTTGGGGTCTCCAGTGCTGGATGCAATTAGGTGATCGCAGGAATGAACCATTTCCTGTGACAGGGAATATTGATTAATTATATAAATAAATAGGACAAAATAGGCTTGAATAACAGCAAGTCATCTTTAATGTAAAAGTCAATGACTTTAGTGTTGATTTTACTACCAATATTTTCATATTTTTAGGTGAAAGAATGGGATGCAGAAAAAGAGATGATAATAGCTAGCAATAGATCCTTAGCAGAGTTCAACTTGAGCAAAGAGCCAGAGCTTGAGGATTTAAAACAGCATGTGCTTGAGAAATCAGAGGTGGGGGAAGAGCTCTGCAAACGGATACAAGAACTTTTGGAGGACTACAGTAAGTCTAAACTAAAATCGCTATTATTGATAGACTGTATGTGAACCTTTTAGTGAATTGTAAGATAATAATAATGTAATAGATACCTAATATAATTTCATATTTTGTGTGCAGTAGTCATATTTTGCTTTGCATTTTCTTTTATAGCAGTTATTATCTTCTAAATAAATAGTTTTGAACTAATTAATTTGAAATGAGAAAACAGCTGTCCAAATCAATTCTAGAAAAATATAATTTTCAACCTTTTTATATTTCAAACTTTCAGAAACAAAATCTGAAGGAATATCGGCGGATACGACACTAGCTTTGCTTCAGACATCGGCAGCTGAAACTGAAGAACAGTCAGAAACTATTGCACAAGATTTTCTGTCAGGAAAAATAGACATAGACAAATTTCTTGAAGACTTTGAGCCCATTCGCAAAACAATGCACCTAAGAAAGTTCAAGTCAGACAAAATGAGTGAACTTATGAGATCAGGTCAAAGTTCATATGGTAATGGGTACTCAAAACCTTACTTACCATACCCTAGTTATGGGCCGCCATCAATGCCCAGTGTGCCATACCCAATGGGTCCACTAAATATGCCAATGCCTGGCATGTATGGAAATCATTTTTGAGTCATGATTTTGTGTTCACAATAAATAATTTATAAGTAGGTACTATCTAGATCAGATAAGACTTTTATGATATAGATCAGATTTAAAATGTTATGGGCTTTATAATTTTAATTTTTAAATAAAGATTTGAAAAATATATACATTGGTTTCAGTTTTTTAGGTACTGAAGTGGCTGTCTCATAATAAGAGTTAGTTTTAAGATACTTTGTGACAAGACGTTTTATTTTTAAAATTCTTTTTAATCCTATTATTCATTGTATGAATATAAATGTGACTATGATGTTAATGAAAGCTGTTATTTGTATTTTTTAAGTAAGTCACTCCTATTTTTAGGCAGAAATAAGCTATTAGATATTAGGATCTCAATTATGAATAGGAGGATAGTACATTTGCTGTGGTGCTTTTCAAGAGAATGTGTTTACATTGAAATGTTTAATTGTAAATAATATAGATTCCATTAAATGGTATGTTTTTAGTGCAAAACAGTAGGTAATTATAAAATAATGAACACTGCTGGGCTAACATTTGTGAACAAAACTTAAGTAATGTTCTGAAACTTCAGAGAGAACTTCTTAAGCTGCTCAGTCACCAATCTGATAGAGCTAGAGTTACATTTTATTGGAGATTGGTATACTCAATGACAATTCTATAAAGTTATTTATTTGATTTTTATAAAGTTATATTAGCAATTGAAGTCTCTTAGTGCAGCCTTTTGAGCTAGTTGCACCAATTTAACTTCAACATAAAATTCATAATTGAATTAGTAATTGAAAAAGTTAGGATTGTACAATATTCTAAGAGCCATTAGGACAAATGACAGAATAGGGTCTGCTATTGATAAAACAATTAAATAAGGTAGTTAACAAGTCAAAACATCTTGTTATACTTTAATCATATCTATGTGAAATAGTAAAAATCTATGTTATTTTGTGAAGGAAGACATTAAACAAATATAAAAATAATATGCTCTGTATTATCATTATCACAATTTATCTACAACTATTAAAGTAGAGGTATTTCAAAGCAAATTATTTAAAAATACTATGTAATGATCTTAATGTAAAACTGAATAAATAACAAACAATATTTAAGACTAACAAAATTATCTAATTGTGTTCTTGCATTAGGTTTCTATTACTTTAGTATCAATCACTTTTATTAGAGACTGTATCTTTATTTTTCTTAATCATATCATGGTCATAATCTGTTGTTCCTTGAATTACAAAGAATGTAAAAAGGCCACCAACTGCGCATATCAAATACATGAGCGCTTCTTGATTGTATGTTTGATGGACGTCTTGCTTCTTTGCCTGTTGTTTTCTTAGGTTTTCTTTTTCATATCGTTGTTTTTTCAATAAGTCCCCATAATGATTTTTAGACCTAGAATAAACAGAATACATTGTTTTTCAATTTACCTTATTTTCTATGATGAAATCTACTAAATAACTATAATGACTAATATCACCACAGCTACTACATCTACCTAGCTGTTATGTTATGTAAACATTGTGTTAAAAGTTTTCTATCATAGCTATATATTTGTTACCAGTAATTGGATATAATAATAAATCAAACTAGTAAAAACTATAAAATGGGAGTGTAAACACCATGTATATGCAGTTTGTATTCAAGAAAAAAATCCCAACAGTGATCTCTTCTGATTAGTCAACTCAAGTTCATACAAAAACCTCCTTCAGATTTATTCATAACTTTTATTCAACATCTTAGCAACACCAACTTTCTAGATTTTGGAGAGCTCAATAAACAGAACTGTGGATGCATATGCAGTTACATTCTAGGATCCAGGCCAAAAACATCGAAGGATAACACCATAAGGATACCAGGACACAGCTACAGCATTCAATTAAACCAAATTCTTACCAGGCATCAAAATCATAAATAGGTGTCTTTCCATCCATAGTGGGCATGACTTGGCGCTTAGCATGAGACTTGTAAAACCTCAAGGTAGGGTCAGTAGGCTCTGGTTCAGGTTGATAGTGTCTTGAGGTGTTCTCATGACCTACTAATAGACCTTTAACAAAGAATTGTCAATATAAAAGCATTGTAAATGTTTATTCAGAGAGCTTGGTGCATTACTGGCCCTAATAGTTGCTTGTGGTGATAACTTTTAATATGAACCTGAATATGTCTGTCATTTAATTTTAAATAAATGAACCATAGACTTAATTTAAGATAACATTAACTTGAATTGAAAAACACTATTATTAAGCACAATTCTCATGGCCTTATCACTAAAAGTGATCACTTTCAGACAACTAATCTGTTTATGAACAAGAAAAAACAGAGACAGAGGAGCAAGCTTTCAAAATATACTTCAAAAATACTCAAACTATCATAGCAGCTGGAATAAATTATGTACTTGTATTTACATATGACTTTTCAGTTTGTAAATTCTAGTTGAGTGTAATATACCTACTAGCACCAAAGCTTTCAATGGATTAATCAAATATTGAGATTATGTGAATATCAATATCACCACAGTGATATTGTTAGGTCAATAGGAAGGGAATATAAAGAAGTATTTACCTTTATCATACATTTTCTTCAATTTAAGATTTCCTAAAACTTCATAGGCCTCTGTGATGGCTCTAAACTTTTTGGCAGCTGTTTCATCCTGAAAATTGAAATTATCATGCATCAAAAATACATATACAATTTTACGATTATTATGACATCATTACACATGATAAACATTGGAAATATGGCAACTGTTAGATAAGAGTTAGTTGCGATACGTACGCTAGACAAATCCGGATGGTACATTTTAGATAGTTTGTAGTAAGCAGACTTGATGTCCCCTTGAGTTGCCTTTGGAGTAACGCCGAGAACATCGTAGTGGCTGGCGCATAGCCTGGGCGACGTGCTCAAGGATCGCACTACGCCTGCTACCAGGCATGATTTACCTTTGCAAAGCATCTAATGATCTAAACAAGAACACATGATTTTATCAAGATAAATGTTAAAATAAATCTGGCAACTTAAGAAAGGTTCATACCTTTGCAAACACTAGAAGACTAATTTTTACAATTGATATATTCTTATTGGGCGAAGTTATTGACGAAAATTAGAATTTCCGTCATTTTAAAATTACACCAATATTTTCAAGGTTCTGTCATTCTGTCAAAAAACGGTCGAGCGAGTGAATGTCAAGCACAGTGTTGCCAACCTCAACATAGAGCTAAACTGTAGATATGCCAGAAAAAAACTGTAGAAAACTGGAAATACCAAATTAAATAACTGTAAACCTACAGCTTTATATTTTATGATGGTAATAAATAGAATACATTTCAGAGAGGAAATTTAAACAAGAAAAAAATGTGATTATCAATGTTTTAATCAAATTAAGTAATTAAGATACAAAATGTAATACAATACACATAATATTTAAAAGCTAGTATTGCAACACTTCAAGAAAAAAGACATATTTTGTGAGAAAATAATGAAAATAGTACCTAGCTAATCGGCAGATGATCATCAGAAAAATGTTACTTATATAGCATCACTAGGTAATATCTCATTTTCAATTTGTAAATCTTCTAAATTTTCTGTTTCATCTTTATTTTTAAAATCATACATATTTTGATTAAATTTATTTAAATGGTCATTTGTCACATTGAAGTCAAAACAATTATTAATTTCTGATTTTGTGTGCAAAGTACCTTTTATAGTAGTCGTGGAAAGCTTATTCCTTAGCTTTGTTTTCATTACTTTACTGAAGCAGACTTTGTGCACGGACTATTACGTAGCAAATAGAACAGATGGCGTTAAAAAAAATATAATATATAGAAAAAGCAAAAAAACTGTAGATTTCGAGGCCTAAACTGAAAACTTAGATAATTTCCAAAAAACTGTAGATCTACAGTTAAAACTGTAGAGTTGGCTACACTGGTCAAGCACAATGTCAAGTGTCATGTCAACGATTGATTGTCACTGATAATTTCCACAGATTATCATTTTCAGTGGCGGGTAATAGGAGAGGGAGAGGCCTATGTCCAACTGTGGACTGCGTGGACTGCAACAGGCTGATGATGATTAAATAATTCAAGTGAGCACACGAAACGTCAACATAGGAAAATACATGTCACTTGTTTTGGAACTAGGTTGTGGAACGCAGCATTAAGATGATGACAGAAAAAAAACGTATTAATCTGTGGGATTAATCAATGACGTCAAAATATTGTTAGTCACTGAAATAAATTCTCATTACAGAAAATTATTTTATTCCAAAAACTTTCGTTGTTAGCAGTTTTTGTGTTCTAAATCATATAAAACCAGGTATGTGATATAGATTTCTAATTACTTAAGCCATAAATAGGTTCATAATCAAACATGTGGGGCTATGTGTAAATGCACAACCATAAATGGAAATCCTTGATTGTGACACGAGAGTTCTCTGCCCTAAATAACTAACGCCGAAAAGCAACAATTTCTGACGGCTGCTTGCTCACGATTACACATGACTCACGTTCATTAGTAAGCGCAGGTGACGATAACTTCTCCGTCAACGCTAAGGAAAGGTTCGTTAGATACTTTATTTATAAACTTGGTCGCTTACGCCCTGCTCAGTGCATTGTTTGTAGCGGTCGTTCTTCTGATCAGGTACTTCTTAGTTAGGTAATTATTAAATTTGTTTTTCATCTCATCCACGTCAAGTTTCTAAATCATTTTAACAATATGATTTTTTAGCATGTTTATTTATTGATATTGCAGTTATATTGATGAGAATTATAGACAAGCAGTAGGAGTGTTCCCAAGTGTGTGGAAGGCCAGTTACATTTGCAGCAGAATAACTTATGTTTTATTACCTTGTTTCAGAATCATCATGTCGTCTCGCAAGACAGCAGGTCGCCGTGGCACCAACAAGAAGCGGGCCCAGCGTGCCACATCCAATGTGTTTGCTATGTTTGACCAGGCACAGATTGCAGAGTTCAAAGAGGCTTTCAACATGATTGACCAAAACCGTGATGGTTTTGTCGACAAAGATGACCTTCATGACATGCTAGCATCTCTTGGTGAGTTGAGGACATTCCTAAATAAACAAATAAAGGGCTTTAGGTGGAAATCAAGCCTACAAGTGTTGTTATTTTGGCAGATGTCTGATCCATTAATTTGAATTTTTCCCTCAGGTAAGAACCCAACTGAGGACTACTTGGAAGGCATGATGAATGAGGCTCCTGGGCCCATTAATTTCACCATGTTCCTGACTCTGTTTGGTGAGCGCCTGCAGGGCACAGATCCTGAAGATGTTATTAAAAATGCATTTGGGTAAGTTAACTTTTGCTTTGGCAATAATATTCCTAAGCTTTTATTCAAGGGGAAAAGATGATGGTAGTGGTTGCTCCTATGCATGGACTTCATCCTACTTTGACCACATTTCTGTTGCTGGCTGACATGGTCCATAGAGAAAAAAAGTGTTAAAATCATCTCTCGAGTGCCAGTATTTTTTTAGTATAGGTACTTAACATTTTACATAATAATGCCCAGTAGACTCCTTATTCAATGTGGTTGAAGCCTTTTTGCTTCTTCTTCCAAAATAAATTAGTCATAAGACTAATCAACAGAATGACCATGGTCCGCTCCATGGTCTGCTGGAAGAAATCTCTTATTAGAGATAAGCTCACCTGTACTTTTTGTATTCTTATTATTTCCAATGTAACTATATTTTTGTGTACGAACTAATAAATAATGACCATTATTCACAGATGTTTTGACGAAGAAAACAACGGCGTGATCAACGAAGAGCGTCTCCGCGAGCTCCTGACTACGATGGGTGACCGGTTCACCGATGACGACGTGGACGAGATGCTGCGCGAGGCACCGATCCGCGACGGGCTCTTCGACTACGTGGAGTTCACGCGCATCCTCAAGCACGGCGCTAAGGACAAGGATGAGCAGTAAGTGCTTCAGCAGTTCACCACACAGGTTACATCAGCAGATTTAGCCCTTAATAGTGCCTGACTTTGTCATGCTTGTATGATAAATTGAACACTATGTACTGAGTTCTGCAACACACTGATTGAAACTGTAAAAATGTTTACATCTGTTTAAGTCCGAGGGATATTTATATGCCGTGGTTTCGAACGAACGGATATATTATTATGTTGAAAATTCTGTGTAAACTATTTTACATTCTGCACTATTAGGGGATTACGAAAAAGATTTAAATGACTCAACTAAATAATGTAGAATCTATGCGCTGACACTTTAATGTCCCAAACATGCGTCACTGAATTTAGCATCAAATGAACTGAATTTTCTAGTTTCATTTGTAGTAAAATAACATGCCCCAAAAACATTCCTTGCCCTTCATATCTCTGATTATGAATATGAATTCCACAGTATCAAATTATATGTAGTATTAGGAATGTTTGTATTCCATAGTTTCTGCCTTGAACTGACAAGTAACCTGCTGATGATGATTTTAGAATCTTGTAAGATTTATGTATTGGACAGATTAATTTTGTATTGTAATAAGTAAAAATCAAGTTAGAATTTTAAGATTATTTGGATACAATTTTTTGATGGAATAATCTCAGGGGTGCTAATTTTAAAAGGTATTTTTTTAAATTGTTGCATTTCAATGGTATATCGTGCATTTGTCAAATTGTAATTCCATTTTACTATAAGTTTGAATTGCCATATTGATTTCTTGCTATTATTTTCCATGCTGTACAAGAAATTATGTAATTGGTAAAATAGTATTATGACCATTCCTTGATTCGGTAAAACCTCCTTGAAATTTGTACTTTAAATATTTTTAGTTTAATAATACAACATGATGTTATGTTTATAAATTATGGATTATCTGTATTTCATTTATTTTCGATACAATATTAAATTGTAACAGCCACATTTTCCGGAATATATTTATCTATCGGAAATAAATGAAGTGCATAATATGTATAGAGTTTACCTTATATGTGCCTAGTGTGTGTATTATGTAGTCATGTAATAATCATGTATGTATTTATTACAAACTTTTAATAATAGCAATATATTTTATTTTACACTCCCCAAATTAATATACATTTTGAAACTGCTGACGATTTTATCTGATAAAATATCAATTGGTGAAGTTTTAAAGTAGGTACACTTTATTCATATACAGACTATTAATAGATATTAAAGTGTTTGCTTAATACTTCAAGATAATAAAATATCAAAGTAAATTAAATATATTGATTGATAAATTCTGATAAAAGACAAAACCTACATATCTATATAACCTATCGTAAAATTTAAAAGGCAAGTATCCAAACTACTAGCAAGCTAAGGCTGAGACGATTATCCGTCGCACTTGACGCGCATACCATAAAAAAAAACAATTAGCAAATTAAGACAGTAAAACACAATAAACTTTTCAAAACAATATATAATTCTTTATGTTGTTTACGAATACGTAAACGAATATGTTTTAATTTATAGAATAAAAAAAACTTAACCAGTATGTAAAAATAACAGGAGTTAGCTCATTGATTTCGGGCCAAGCATGCCACAGTACAAAATAACCTGAAAACTGTTATTGTTTGGCCATTTGGAAAAGCGTGGTCTTGTTAGGAACTTCAAGGGGACAGTCATTATGTAAAGTTAGTCAAGTTACCTACTATACAAGAACGTCAAAGTTACATAAAACTAGCGGCCGCCCGCGACTTCGTCCGCGTGGACTGAAATGCGATTCAGATGTATAGGTAAGCTACATTATTGTAATTTTTTTATGAAAATCCATTCAGTAGTTTTTACGTCAAAGAGCAACACGGCACATCCACACATACAAACTTTCGCATTTATAATAGGTATTAGTAGGATTTTCCAATAGACTTCGAATTGTTTAATTATCAAAATTATCGAAGCTAGATTATTATACCAGACAGGCCGTTTCTCGCTATATGCGTGTATGAATGTAGTAAGCCAGTAAAGTTTTTGCATTAAATTATTTCAATTGTAAATAGTTTGTTGGTCTAATGTTGACTAGTTCCCACTATTAATAAGATCTATCGGGAGTTTAGCTCCATTGTTCCTTGATGAAAGCCGCGCCTCGTTCGGCGACCATCATAATGGCGCCCTGCGGGTTGCCGGTGGGCTGCGTCGGCATTGACGAGGCATCTATTACTCGTAGACCTGCAAAACACAACAACATCGTACAGACATGCTTGCATGACCATTTCAATCATAGTTATTTAAGATTGACTCATTTCGATATTTGTTACAAAGTCGTTAGATGTTGGTGAAGAACTACACTGACGAGGGGTACAAATGAGAGCTGTAGTATCTCTTGCAAGTTGTATAACTTTACAGCTATGCCCTTTTTTTTACCCGGTGAAATACATTGACGAGCTTTCCGCTGCTTGGGGGGAAAAGGCAGGGGAGGAGTGTGGGACCCACCCACCCCAGAGGGGGGTGGGAGTACCCACTTAAACACCGGGGCGGCTTTCTGCGCGTGACCAGGGTTTCCCGAGAACTCTCCTGAGGAGCCACTCTACCGGTGAAACCCTGGCGCGCTGTGCCGGCAGTCCGGCTCACCTTGGGGGAAGTGGTGCCTCCTCTCTTACTACCGTCCACCTTGTACGGCAGTGCGAGGCAACCCCACACTGCCTTTCTCGGGATCACATGTGCAATGGAGGCACACACCCCCTGTCGTGTGCTTTCCGAGCGACACCAAGGGCCCCCTTCAGTCGCAAACGTCAAACTGTCAAAGCTTTGCTCAAGCGGTCAAAATTGATTAGTGATTTAGGGTGCCACTTTTTTAGCACAAGTAACCTATCTACGTATTCTTAATATAATATCATTGGCCCTAACGAGCCAATCGAGATACGCACCGTCTATGTTATAAACTTTAAGCTGAGGGTCAATGACCAGGCCGATGGCGGCGGTGGCCAGCTGATGGTTCTGCGGGTCGGTGTTGACGCGCGCCATGCACTCGATCCAGGCGTCGGACCACTCGGTCAAGCTGCTGCAGCGCTCAGAGGTCTTGCTGTCGAGCTTGATGCCGTATTTGTTCTTGAGGGTCTAAAATGAATTCGTTTTGTTTATTCACGTTGGGTTTTCGGCTGGAGATCCAGATATAGAGCTCAGTAGCGTGTAATAGGAGAGGTCTATGTCCAGCTGTGGACTGCAACAGGCTGATGATGACGATCCAGATACAAAGTTCATTTAACTCAAAGCCTGATTGAGCTACTTTCAAGTCATTCCTGTAGTTTAGGCTAAATGTCATCCGCGCTTTGTCACTATGCTTTGTTACTATCAACGAGCTAAGAATGCCTATCTGTATCGGTCTCCGTGGTAAAAAAGGACAGCGATATTAATTTCACTATGCTCAAATATATACTTACATCGGTCTCAAAGATCTGCTGTAAATATCTAGCGCCGTCTCTGATCATCACCAAGTCTTCAGGATGCGAGAAGTATCCCGGGTAGAAGAGTGGGGATACGGTTGGATCGGTCGAGTTGATGGTCAGGAAGCCCTCGCTGCGAGGCAGGAGAAGTGCTGCATTGGCTCTGGAAATCAAAAGTCAAAATCAAAAATATCTCCAATACTATCCAGCTTTCACAAAATAAGTATACCTAGGTTGTTGGGATTTCACACTGCTCACGAACTCATAGAGGTTCAACAGCATGGACCACGCTAAGGCTGCTCACTACGGCCAAAAATCGGTGATCTATTTCATGTAGCGGAAAAATGGAACGTGCCGATTGCAAAAGTGCAACGTACATGTCCTTTTCGTACCACTTGCTCAAAAAAGTGACATTCTAGCCCGCAAAAAGAGAACATAACAATAGTCATTTTTAATCTGTTAAAAACAGGGAAAGAAAATTGTACTGAATTTCATTCATCCCCTAGGGCGAGAATGTGATTTAAATTTGGAATGCTTACCGAGGCTTTCGAGCGCTAATTTGAATAAGAAGTTTTAATTCTTTATTTATGACCGGCCAGTATTATCTATATATATAAAAGAAAGTCGTGTTAGTTACTCCACTTATAACTCAAGAACGGCTGAACCGATTTAGCTGAAAATTGGCATGGAGGTAGTTTAGAGCCAGGAGAAGGACATAGGATAGGTACTCGTACTTTTTATACTTTTTTTTTTTTGAGCGTGCAATTTTAGCGGCTAAGAATAAAGATGTAGGTGACCTAAACTACATAATTCAAATAATATACAGAAATAATTATGAATGATTAATGTAGGTATTTCTTTTTTTTTTGTATTTTTTCCAATTAAAAAAACTGCTTATTTATTGGCATTAAGGCGGAACAAAGTTTGCCAGGTCAGCTAGTATGTGATAAAATAGAAAAAGTTCAATCACTACATAGTATAAAACAAAGTCGCTTTCTCTGTCCCTAAGTCCCTTTGAACGCTTAAATCTTTGATGCGGTTTTTTTTAATAGATAGAGTGATTCAAATGGAAGGTTTATTAATATGTATAATAACATCCTATTGCACCCGTGCGAAGCGGGTACGGGTCGCTAGTAATAAATATTTTTTCGCAAATGGTACGAAAAGTAGAGTTTTTTCCTCGGTGATAAAGCTGTCTTAGTCTTCGGACTCGTATTAAATCCCTCGCTTCGCTCGTGATTTAAGTTTTTAACACCCTCGCTGCGCTCGGGAGTTAACCCCGAGTCCTTCGTTACGCTCGCGATTTCAATCGTCACCCGCGACAGAAGACACTGCTTTATCCCCTCGGTTAATAATCTACTATTAAGAAGTAGGTATTTCAGAAATAAGGAGTCATTCGTCTCGTAGTGCTGGTTATGAGGACCAAATTCTGAGGAGTAACATTAAGTGATGAACTAAAAAAAAGGAGTAATCTTCTCTATAAATAAAAATGGATTGCTGTTCGATAGTCCCGCTAAAACTCGGGAACGGCTAGACCGATTTGGATGAATTTAGTTTTGAAAAAATTGTCAAGGTCCGGGGAAGATTTAAATGTGCGAAAGGTCGATAAAAATTGACAGGACGACGTCTGCCGGGACAGCTAGTTTTTAATATAGTATTTTATTTTCTGCACAAACATGTTATCGCGGGTGTAGTTAAGGTGTCCCCATAAATATCACCACAGTATTGGTTCACACACCACTTCTCGTACAAATGTGCCCAGTCTTCTTTTAATCCTACAAGAAGTCTTACATGGGGCGGGCAGCCTTAACAAGGAAATGCTCATTCACTTTTGCCTTGAAGATACCAATATAACGTGCCTGATACCAATATAACGTGCCTGATAACAATATAACGTGCCTAAGGGCGCCCGGAGTGAGGCACGCCTCGGCTTAGGGCGTTCCTTGGAGAGGGTAATCTGCCATATGTATAGTGTGATGTATAGTGGCAGCAGCCGAAGATCGAGTTCAGTTGCGTGTAATGCAACAGGCTGCTAATTATAGCGACGCATATGGGTGTACCTAAATTACGTTGATTACATGCAAATATTATGGAGGAATTAATTACAATAAAGATAGTGAGAGCTATTGTGATAGTGAACTCGTCAAAACACCCAAATCGGCATCATCAAGGTCACCCGATGCTTATCAATCTTATCATAATAACTTGCGGAAACCAGTTTTACAAATAGTTATCATAAACCAAAGACATTCAGGCTAATTTTAGTGTGAGACAATATGATAACATATAACACACCTTAATGCATTGCACACGAAAACAAATAAATTCACAGATAAGATTAAGAGTTACACACCTACCTAATTATATCTACATTTAATTGTTGATGTACAATTTAGGCGGTCTAATTGCTAAATGCAGTCTTTTCCAGACAACCTATAAGTAAAGGAAAGTATAGAAGGAAATTTCGGAGTCTGCTCAAACTGAGAAAAGCGACGAAATTAGCTCATATGAGCGCGAGCCGTAATGTTTCGATTGAGCAAACACGCCGGAATAAGCCAGTGTACTCGCGTCGATAGTTTTTGAAGCTTGAAATAGCTCAGAGCGCGTCTGAAATCGTCCTAAAGTCAGTAATAATCTCGTCAATATGCACGGCTACGTTTTCAACAGTGTTACTGAAGGGTACTGGTTTGCATACCGTCAAACATAATTAAGGGATAAGGGCCCTCTAATCAATCCTGCCTGTGCTTTCACGTTTTTTTAAAGAACATAATCAATTCACGCGGTAAATCTTAATCCAATTCGAAATTCGGGTCTGCATTCAACTGTGTAATAATTCTTCTCTAATCGAACGGGCCGAACCTCTCTATTAATTGAATTCTAAAGGGTACCTACTTTAGCCTAATCAGCGAATGCACTGCTTTCAAAATTATAGTTTAGGTACCTACCTACTCTTTTGAAAGCGTGACATTGCGACCCCTAGGTTGTAGGGTCTACAGTAGTCTCACGCTCCCCTACCCTTCCCCCCCGGGGGCGGGAAGTCCATGAATGGATTCCCGACTTCCAAAAGGGAATCGTATTCATATAGCTATGCCTCTAAGCAACTAACTAAGTAGAAGAATACAAGACTAGCTCAGCTCAGTTATGCCGCAAACTAGACGGTCTTAATTAATGCGCGTGAAAATCACACAAAGGGGGATCAGACCGGAATAAATAATTGTTTGGTTACTTACGAAACATTTCGCCCAACGCTGTCGTCGGCGCCGCGGGTCTCGTCAATGACACCGGTGCGGGAGCACTCCGCGTAGAACCCGTTGAAGAAGAACTGTAAATCTGGCTGCTTGCGCGACTGGTCTGCTAAGCTCGAGTATAGCAGGCCAGTTAGCTGTTGGCAGGGGTAGTTCAATCGTTACGCATGATATTTTAAATGGTCCGGCGGGCTTTCAGGTGTCTGAGAGATGGATATTTATAAGGGATTTCAAATCTTTTGAAATGGAGAGCATTCAACGCCAGAATACCTTTAATGTTGTGAGAGATTAACTTTTTTGCCACCATCAAATTATGTAGATATTCATAGGTGGACAATCTTCCTTGGTTTGATAGAGGTAGTAACAACACAGTCAAGAAAATGTTGATAATTGCTACTAATTTTTGGAATATGAAAGTACTTTTAATAACATGCAACATTCAATAAAACTGGTTGACCCTTATTTCTAGTAACTATAAAATTACCTGAGTGACTCCAGTGCCAGCCATAGGGCCTTGTCTTTCCAGCAGATACTGTGTCAATACGCTCCAATCCAGGACCTCCGTCGAGTTGATCTTCGTCAGGATGAAGTACAGAGTCAAGCCGTAGTGGTTCCTAAGGTGCTTTCCGACTGGGAGGTCTGCTACCACGGGGATACTCAGCGCTTCCAGCGTCTCTCGTGGCCCGATTCCGGATAACATCAGAATTTGCGGAGTGTTCAGTGCACCTGCACTTAATATTACCTAGAAAATGTATGCAAGACTTTTTATGTTGAATGAATCTCTCTTTTCACAGTTTATTTATGGTACATATGTCTCCTCTTGGTCTTTTTCACACTTTCACTTAAATAAGAGACTTAGTATTATGGACTGTTTCACCCTACCTCCTTGGAAGCGTTGACAGTTTTCTTCTCGCCATTTTCATCGATATACTCTATTCCGTACGCCCGGTTTCCATCGAGCAACACCTTCGACACGAGGGCGTTCATTTTAACGTGCAAGTTAGGTCTTACAGATTCAGGCTTCAAGTAAGCTCTTGCTGTGGTGTACCTTTGACCGTCCCTAAAAACCAAATACACGTATAATATTTATTGTATTTTAGACTCGAAAACATCTAGTTACAGCATACCATGGCCAGAATGAACTGTTCAGAGAAAGTTGTCGCCACAAATAAATGGCAGCAGTAGATTACGCAAGTTATCTCAAACGTGAACCATGTTATGAGGAGTGCAGATATCAAAATTACTAACTCGTTGAAGGTCTGTGCGATGTTGAACCCTGCTGGTGTGTTGGGGTCATTCATGTCATCTATAATTGGTAAACCGGCTTCCTTGACGGCCTGCAGCAGGACATGTGCGGCGTGTGGCTGGTATCTGAACTGAAATAATTGAACACTTTCAGTCAACATTCACGGATCACGGCGCCTCGTAACCCCAATGAAGGGCATCGTATTTTCTTTAAACTTTCATGGTCAGTATAATTAATATTGTGAACAACGGGATTGCTATCATGTACCTCATGTTTACATATATGTATGTTTAATATTGTCTCATTGACTTATAAATAATATGACTTACCTGTTGCACTGGTAGGGGTCCGGAGGCTGAATGATGTTCAGCACTGACGAGGGAGCCGATTTGCCGGTTGCCTTCCGTCATGGCGAAATAGGGCAGGTTCTCCTCCCACGACCAGCCCGTAGCGCCTTGGTTCACCCAGTCTTCGTAGTCCGCTGGGTGCCCCCGATGGTACATCATGCCGTTTAGGAGACTTGATCCGCCTGTAAAAAAATATCTAATTTTAGAGCCGCCAAAAAAATACTTGCCATTACCAGAAACCGCTTTCCACAATAATAAAACAACAGTCCGTGTTTGTGTCTGCGTCCTAGCCATTGATATAAGGTAAAGGATGACTTCTCACTAGGAACAGTTTGCTACGATAGTTTAGAATCAGTGCTCTTACTTACCAAGCGCTTTTCCTCTAGGCCACATGCACCCCTGACCTTCCTGATCTAGGCAGTAGTTATCCGGGACCGTCCTGTACTGCCAGTCGATCTCATTGTTCCACCAAAAAGTACGGTAAAAGGATGGTGGTCGAGCTCCGATCGGTTCTTGGCCTCCTGCTTCCACTAACAACACCTGGTAATATTTTAAAGAAGTTTTATTCAAAAGGAGACACTGGCTGGCTGACTAAATGGTTAACATGATAACAGACAGTCTACCTCATCATTCCAAAACGGGTTTTTTTTTTCCAATGGCTAGTAAACCATGGCAAACAAACTTGATTACCTGCCTAGTCACATGGACGTTAAGACGGACGTAACATCACACTAAAAAAATGTAAAGCATGTAAGCTACTACAATTTCGTTTGTTGTACACGACCAACTACAGTCACACAAACACACTAGGTCCGACAAACTACCACCATTTTACCCCGTGTGACAGCGCCAATGACACGTGCTAGTCACGCACACCCCCTGAACTGGAACTGGATTCCACTGAATGGTTCAGTTATTTAGTGAGATTATGACAGTAATCGTATTACGGGAGCAGTGAGTTCTCTTACTGGCAGTTGCATTCGAATTAGGTATATACTTCAGTTAACATAATCGATATGTAGCAGAGACTTCTATGCCCATCTCAGTTAAATTCTCTGAGGAGAACTTTAATGTTAGTCCTTTGTTTAAACGAGATAACTTACAAGTACAACAAATTCTGAACGAGCCTTTTTACTACCTACCTTAAATTTTTCATTCTCGCTTAGTCTATCCGCCACTATGGGTCCCGCGGATCCAGCTCCAACCACAATGAAGTCGTACTCTGGCAGGACTTCCTTCACCGACTGAATCCTGGAGCAAGGTGTGGCGATGTTGCAGCGTCCCTTCAGGAACGCCTCCAGCACCATCATGAAGTAGATCGTGCCGGTGCAGATCGGGGAGTTCACGATCGAAATGCCCTCGTCCACTAAGGGACATTGACATCCCTGCAACACAAACGCGGTGGAATAGAATGCTAAGTAGAGCAAAGGAGAATCAGGGCCCTATTTCTAGGCACAGCGTCTCTGTATTGTTTTGTTACCCTGTGAAATACCATCGAAGTGGGAAGTACGTATCTTCAGTCAGGTTCAATTTGTGTGCAAGAACATTGTATTGGTCTGAGTGTTCCTTATGTATTTACAAAAATAAAGACAGGTATTGCAGAGGTTGGCTAGTTTGGCAGAAAATAATAGTATTATGTTATACATAAAATTATTCGAAAATAAAAAACTTATTTGCCCGGGAACAGGGAATAGGCGTGTGCCTAAATGTAAATTTAGATTTTCTGTTGTTGCATGGAAGTGTTCAATTCATTACTAGACTATAAATGAATTACACTTACCTCTGGTGAATAAATCATTATGTGTGACGCCCTTCAGCTGCTTGTGAAGTCCTGAAAAGATTTTTGATAGTCACACTGTCTCTTTAATTAATAACGTAGTACTAGAATAAATGTGCGTTTATATTTAAGCGGAGCTGAGAAGAGGCGGTGTGCAAAATTTGCCTAATCACGTTGATAAAATTGCACGTGAAATTAATTCATGTTACATGGTCGATTTGGACTTACGAGCCGGAGAGACTTCCCTTTCAAACCTTATGACTGATAGGAACAATTTACATACCGATATTTTTTTTTGTCAAATCGGAATGATGTAAGAACTTTCCACGAACCAGATTTGTATTTTTTAAATGCCAGCTGTTTATCCAGTGATGGCTTTGACAGCTTTATCGGACTGTAGGAAGCCCAGAAGGCTCTCAACCCTAGGACGCCCCGGAGAGGGGCACGTTACGGACCATGGCCTTATCGTGCTAGGACGATACTTGGAGAGGGCAATCTGCCATATGTCCGGGGAGAAAAAGGACACATGTGCCGATTATCGGGACGAAACAAACCAAGAGGGAGATTCAGAATCGCGTTATCGTATGATTCGGTAATTTTCAAAAAAAAATAGTTAATAGCTCGTACAGCTGAAGCACTTCCTAACTTTTGTTATATGTCAAAGCTAATGGCATCTGGTATTTACAAACAAAATAATACAGACACAATTCAAATGGAATTTAAATCATAAGAAAGGACATTGCCAGTCGTTGGACCAAGTGCTGCCCAGAATATCCACATGGTGCATTTTGCCCTTCAGGCCAACACTAATCTCTAAACCAAAGCGCTTTAATCTATCCGAGGTCACCAGTGTAAAAAAAAAATACTGGAAAATAATGGTAATGGAAGTAATAATATTTATGGCAAACTACAGGAAAGGTCTCTCACGTTTAATAAAATATTTTAATTTTAACTGCCCTGTGGCGTACCCTGGCCTAAGTCCAGCGGTGGATTGTAATAGGCTGATGAAAATATAAATGTTAATGAAATGCGGTTTTATAATGTTTTGAAGAATGAATCTCCCAAAAACCAGCTAATAATTAAATTATGAAAAGCTTTTTTAATTTTTCCACAGAGGTTTTGTTTTTTTTCTCTTTTATATGATAATAGATGTTACGATACTACTACCGCTGCATTAATTTCTGGGCAACACTTGGTCCAAGACCTGGCAATCTCCATAAGGAATCGTATGATAACGCAGGTCTGAATATGGCCTGACTGAATCTCCCCCAGAATGGCGTTTCGGTACGTTCCGTCCGGTTTGTGTCGATCACTGCTTATAGGTACCAACTTTGTGTTACTGAAGTGCTAAGTTACTTACAGGTAATGGCAGCTCTGTAGGAAGACAATATTTGTTACAAATAAATCGCTGAATTAGTATTTAAATGCTGTGTTAATCTGATAAAATAATCTACCTAATAAAGATGTTTAAAAAGTTTCCACCCACATCTAGTGATTTAAGTCACATGTCTTACGACAATATTTTCGCGGGTCTCTTTATCTATGTTGTTAGCATTAGTGAAGTAATATGATGCAATACTCATATAAATAATTATTTTTGAAAATGACTAATAGATAATAAATTAAGCTTGGCATTAAGTAATACCTACCCCGTAGTCATAATTATCTACCAAACCTAAGCTACTTTACTCCCCGGTACCCCTTTAGGATTCAACTATTTTTAAACAACTATTTATATAATATTTCAAAAACACGACTAAAATATTATGTGATAATTTCTAGTCTACCTGTGTTACCGTTATTAATATTGAGCAAAAGTACGAAATAAAAAAATACGTTATAAAGAAAAAAAAAAATTTTTAATATTTTTTGCATTTTTAGTATTTGTTATTATAGGGGCAACTGATATACCTACATAATTTGTGAAGATTTCTAGCTATAACGGTTTATGAGATACAGCTCGGTGAAAGACAAACAGCGGAAGCTTTAGTAATAGGGTCCCTTTTCACCTTTTATGTTTGGAACCCTAAAAACATGTTCATTGTATGGGGACCCCTTAAATCTTATTTTTTATAAATTTTGTATTTGTTATAGCGGAAACGGAAATACATATTTTTGAAAATATCCGCCTTCAGGTTTATTTGGTACAATAAAGATTTGGCATGTCTCGTCCGTCCGATGTCACAGCCGGGTGCGCCAAAGTTCACCTAAAATTGTAACTCCTAAAATCGGAACTCCGAAAATTTTCTTCCTAAAATTTTTCATCCTAACAATCCCAATTCCTAACTTCTCTTTTCCTAATGTTTTAGTTCCGAATCATTCAACTTCATAATTTCGATAGCCATAAGCACTTATATCCTATTTTTTGTCAACCTAACCGTCTTTGACCCTAATTCTACACTGGGAAAATGAATCTGTTCTCTATGAAAAACTATGGATTATTTGTTATAACAACTAATTGGTATACTTGTCTGCCCTTTACTAGAGTCGGGGCAAAACCGACACGGATAGATTAGGTTAGAAGGTTTAACCCGGCGTCATGGGGGTTAAAAACTGTAACACGGACGTGGGGGTTGGGTCTATTTGACCCTGGTAAGATATGTAAATATTTTAGTCTCCAGTTGAAAGAAACGGTTTTTATTATTACCAGCTTTAACTTTAGAGTTAAAAGGGTTATCCAACACTAAAAAAAAATTGAAATAAATAATTTTTATCATGGAAACGAGACTTTGAAAAAAACTAAAATATATTCTTTAAAAACCGCTCAAATATGTCTTTTGCACTAACAAACTAAATAAAAAAGGTTTAAACTACAATAAAGAAGAAGTAATACAAATAAAATAAAAATATAAAAAAAACTCTTTTTGTATGGAAAAAATGGAGTGAAATTGTTACGCCGAGTACAGGCATGGGTCTAAATTACCCATTTTCAGGTTACGGCACTTATAGCTCCAAACTCAGGCGTTTTCTGACTTATTTTAGGGCACAAACGTGTGAAGTGATTCATTAACTCCAGCTATAGGAAAAAACAGCATTGTCGGGTGAATAGTATAAAAATTATAGACATTCTAAAAACGGCCGGGTATCTTAGACCCAACCCCCATGACGCCGGGTTAAGGCGGGAGTGAAGCGAAGCGAAGCTCCCGCGGCTGTGACATCGGACGGACGAGACATGACAAATCTTTATTGTACCAAATAAACCTGAAGGCGGATATTTTCAAAAATATGTATTTCCGTTTCCGCTATAACAAATACAAAATTTATAAAAAATAAGATTTAAGGGGTCCCCATACAATGAACATGTTTTTAGGGTTCCAAACATAAAAGGTGAAAAGGGACCCTATTACTAAAGCTTCCGCTGTTTGTCTTTCACCGAGCTGTATCTCATAAACCGTTATAGCTAGAAATCTTCACAAATTATGTAGGTATATCAGTTGCCCCTATAATAACAAATACTAAAAATGCAAAAAATATTAAAATTTTTTTTTTTTCTTTATAACGTATTTTTTTATTTCGTACTTTTGCTCAATATTAATAACGGTAACACAGGTAGACTAGAAATTATCACATAATATTTTAGTCGTGTTTTTGAAATATTATATAAATAGTTGTTTAAAAATAGTTGAATCCTAAAGGGGTACCGGGGAGTAAAGTAGCTTAGGTTTGGTAGATAATTATGACTACGGGGTAGGTATTACTTAATGCCAAGCTTAATTTATTATCTATTAGTCATTTTCAAAAATAATTATTTATATGAGTATTGCATCATATTACTTCACTAATGCTAACAACATAGATAAAGAGACCCGCGAAAATATTGTCGTAAGACATGTGACTTAAATCACTAGATGTGGGTGGAAACTTTTTAAACATCTTTATTAGGTAGATTATTTTATCAGATTAACACAGCATTTAAATACTAATTCAGCGATTTATTTGTAACAAATATTGTCTTCCTACAGAGCTGCCATTACCTGTAAGTAACTTAGCACTTCAGTAACACAAAGTTGGTACCTATAAGCAGTGATCGACACAAACCGGACGGAACGTACCGAAACGCCATTCTGGGGGAGATTCAGTCAGGCCATATTCAGACCTGCGTTATCATACGATTCCTTATGGAGATTGCCAGGTCTTGGACCAAGTGTTGCCCAGAAATTAATGCAGCGGTAGTAGTATCGTAACATCTATTATCATATAAAAGAGAAAAAAAACAAAACCTCTGTGGAAAAATTAAAAAAGCTTTTCATAATTTAATTATTAGCTGGTTTTTGGGAGATTCATTCTTCAAAACATTATAAAACCGCATTTCATTAACATTTATATTTTCATCAGCCTATTACAATCCACCGCTGGACTTAGGCCAGGGTACGCCACAGGGCAGTTAAAATTAAAATATTTTATTAAACGTGAGAGACCTTTCCTGTAGTTTGCCATAAATATTATTACTTCCATTACCATTATTTTCCAGTATTTTTTTTTTACACTGGTGACCTCGGATAGATTAAAGCGCTTTGGTTTAGAGATTAGTGTTGGCCTGAAGGGCAAAATGCACCATGTGGATATTCTGGGCAGCACTTGGTCCAACGACTGGCAATGTCCTTTCTTATGATTTAAATTCCATTTTAATTGTGTCTGTATTATTTTGTTTGTAAATACCAGATGCCATTAGCTTTGACATATAACAAAAGTTAGGAAGTGCTTCAGCTGTACGAGCTATTAACTATTTTTTTTTGAAAATTACCGAATCATACGATAACGCGATTCTGAATCTCCCTCTTGGTTTGTTTCGTCCCGATAATCGGCACATGTGTCCTTTTTCTCCCCGGACATATGGCAGATTGCCCTCTCCAAGTATCGTCCTAGCACGATAAGGCCATGGTCCGTTTGAAAATATCCGCCTTCAGGTTTATTTGGTACAATAAAGATTTGTCATGTCTCGTCCGTCCGATGTCACAGCCGGGTGCGCCAAAGTTCACCTAAAATTGTAACTCCTAAAATCGGAACTCCGAAAATTTTCTTCCTAAAATTTTTCATCCTAACAATCCCAATTCCTAACTTCTCTTTTCCTAATGTTTTAGTTCCGAATCATTCAACTTCATAATTTCGATAGCCATAAGCACTTATATCCTATTTTTTGTCAACCTAACCGTCTTTGACCCTAATTCTACACTGGGAAAATGAATCTGTTCTCTATGAAAAACTATGGATTATTTGTTATAACAACTAATTGGTATACTTGTCTGCCCTATACTAGAGTCGGGGCAAAACCGACACGGATAGATTAGGTTAGAAGGTTTAAGGCGGGAGTGAAGCGAAGCGAAGCTCCCGCTTTAAACCTTCGTGGTTATTTTTTTTTAAGCCCTAAAGACAACTTGCCTGATTAGCTTGCTGCTTGCGTTAACCCCAGCACTGTTTATGATATTTAGCAATGTGCATTCATTATATGGTTATGAGAAACAACATTAGGAGATGAAATATTATGAATTGAAGTTTTAGGAAACATGAGCGTTATGAACATCGTCATTAGAACTACAAAAAGTATGAAAGAAAACTTTAGGACTAAAAATTTTAGGAAGAGTGATCATTTGGATCACAAATCGTTAGGAAGAACAATTTCGGAGAAACAACTTTAGGTGAGTCAATATGGACCCGTCACAGCCACTTTTTTCCGAAAGAGCTCTTCATGGATAGCTCTACATAAATATGATTTGGAAGTTTCTATTTTTTTTTAAACTGATAATTTTGCGTGAGAGACACTTCCAAAGTGACAAAATGTGTGTAATGTAATGCCCTGTAACTATGATTTACATTACCATGCAAACTTCCTCCCAAAATTGCTTTGATAGAGATCTACCTAGTTAGTAGTTTTTTTTAAGAAAATATGCTACGGAACGCTTCATGAGCGAGTCCAATTCGCACTTTGCTTTTTTCATATTTATAATTTATTTCGATCCTTTAAAATAAATTTTTTGGCTTAAACAAAATACCTACTTACGTTTTCCGATAGATTTCGTCCGCCACTCCACTGTCGTAGAGTCTGCGTCAAAGTGCATAATTGGTTCTAACAGTTATATATTTAGCAGTAATACTTGTAAATGGTACCCCACTCGTTTGTTTCATGCCAATGCCTGAATAGCTTTTATTTCAGAAGGAAGTCTCCTATTGCAAATAAATCATGACATTATTGCACGCGCTAATTCGTTCCCGTTTTATTTGAATAGTGAGAAGACGTGAGCATGAATAGAGTCCTATTTTCACGTAAAACACCTGGATAGTGCTTTCTTGGTGCAATTGTACTCAAAATGCAAATCAGATCATGCATGTCCTTTGAAGAAACAAGAATGTTAACCGATGCTTTGCAGATATGTAGAGTGACCACGTGTGTCTCCCGAGAGGCGTAGTTTTTCAATTCGTTAAAACTCTATTAAAATGTTATTTTAAAGGTTCCTGCTTGATAAAAACGTCTATATTTTAAATTTAATTTAGTGTCGCCGCACACGGGCCACAAATGCCACCTCCGCGCACCGGCTCAATCCTATAGTTTGTGGCGTGTGGCGGCCACCGGCGCCACCGTGAGACGTAGTTCCATATGAAATGTATGAAACTACTGGTATTATGACAGTGACAGTGGTGCCGTTTTGTGGCGTGGGGCGGGGGACGCTTATGCTTATGTAAATGTTCGTTTAAGGGGGGTTAGGCAGTCAGCGAAATTCGCCTGAGGTAAGGGGGCGGGGGAGGAGGTGTGCGTCCGCGTTTAGTATGGAATCAACGTGCTTGAAACTAAAAATCGTAAGCACCATTCACATTTTTATCAAAATGTGAATGAAAATATTTAGTATTTTCTGAATCTAAAACAGTCACGAAATCGAGAAGGTAAATACCTACCTATGTTTTTGTGATTTTATACGAATTATTATCGTACAATGCGGTTGTGATGAGCATTAATATGTTATTTTAGAGGTAACTTCAGGTTTTTTTTCTATCGAGCAAAGTTTTTCCAATCGTGTTTTGGAAACAGTCATCCCATCACATATACGTTCTGTAATACATATTAGAAATTTCAGTGCGAAAAACATTCAATATTTTCAATTATAGCTCATAGATAACAGTCCATTTTGACGTTTTCACCTACTAAAGCCCCTTGAGGATTTAGCGTGAATTTTATACATTACGATTTTAGCGGTTGTCAACCATTATAAAAGGATAAATATTTTCTTTCCCGAATGGCATATTGTTTATGATGCCGTCATTAACATAACTCCGCCACGGTCCGCCGTGGCAACAACAACCACCAAAGGTGAGTGATTTTTTGCTTTCAGTCGATTGAGGAAAACCGATGACGGGGTTAGCTCGTACAGTACCTACGTTTAAGTTATGCCTTCACCTTCCGAATCCCAGCCATTTACACTCATATTAAAATCACCTTTAATCCATCAACATAATTAATAACATAATGAATTAACAAAATTAATTTGCAGACTGTTGTATTGAAATACGTTTCAATGAGTTCTCAAAACGCGGACTCGAGTGCTAGTTCAGTACTTAAGTGTCACTGCAGACAAAGCACCGGCTTTTTTTTAAGATGTGTAACAATTTTTGTGGCTGCCGGCCACGCTACAGCAAAACGTACAGCGTATTACGAGAAAACCTCCTAGACGAAGATCACGCAACAACCCTGCAGACAGGTAGTGTTATGTGTAGTAAATCATTTATTCTTTATTATTGACGATAAGCTCTTAAACCTGGTTGACGTGTGTAGATAAGTAGGTCTTCACTTAAAAAATAACGAAATCTCAGTAGATACAGTCCAGTTTAAGAAAGCCCAACTTGTCTAAAGACCAATTTGGCCTTTGGCCGGAGACTGTCCCTAAGCAAGGGTGATCTTAATGAGCGTTCGAGAAAAAGCAAAAAGTTAAAATTAAAGTATTTAGATACTTACAAAACATCGTCTAAGTCGGAATAAAATGTGGAACTAAGGAAAATTCTAACCACACCTCGCTTGTAAATTTGGTAGTACAAAAACTAAGTACTTAGTAATCAAATTCAAAATTCGATCTTATGTGAATGATTTCACTAATGAACAGAGCCGAAAGCATTCGCAGAGCGAATTATAAGAACCACGAACCATCCACGAGGTATTGTGGCCGAAACTAAATCGCTAATCGCAATTCAACGGATTGCATTACATAAACACAATTAAAAATTTTGCACGATAATTGCTATTAATATAGGAACAATACATATTTATTGACCTAGTAAGTTTATGTATGTAATTAGTACAAATTAAGCGAGCTATATTTGACGACCAATTTGGAGTAATGGTTAAGAAGTTTGCAATTGCAGTAAAGGTTGTGGGTTCGAACCCCGCGCAGTACTTTTGTCTAAAAGTGCATGTCTTTGTATTGGTTTGGGTGTTTCTTAAATAAGTAAGTCTATAATGTATTATGTATAAGGATAACCAGGATCTGTTGCTATAACTGACGTATTTATTCATAGCAAAAACACAAAAACTAACAAAGATAAACAAACAAATTGTCGAACTCCCGAATTCACCACTGTCTATCAAGGTTGAGCATGCCTTCAAACGCATGCCGCGGCCGTCCTGTAAATTGACCCTCAAGTTACTGAAAATGGCAGCTCCATTTGTAAGACCTGCTCAACTTTGATTTCCGTTTGGGAATTTGGCGCTCAATACCGAATCATACAAAAAAGTGCATGTTCTTAGAGGTATTGTTCTCTTCAATTTCAGAAAAAAGGCTGTAGTAAAAATAAAAGTTTGTACTCACATTTACCCGTAACCTTTATTTTTGTTTCTTTTATCGGGAGTTTTGAACGAAACTGACAACGGGACATCGACCAGATTCAGGTTTGAAGGATAACGACCCCGGTGCATGGACCACTTGTATGCAATAAAAAATGTATGCAAAGACAAGTTCATAAGTAGTTCACAGTTTTATTTCTAATCATATGCATAGACTATTCAACAAGTAGCAGATAACAATTAACAATTGTGATATAGGCAACGGTTGTAACACGACTTCTTCAAATGAAGTCTTCTATTGTTTTTTTGCCTTTTTTATATAAGACGGAAGGCAAAGTCAAGACAATCAAAGGTTATTCTGCAAGGGTAATTTTCTGATTGTTGTGGGGGACATAGGAACACATTTTGTTTTTGTGGTAACTTCTAAACTCAAGTTACTTGTATACTTTAGGCGTAGAACCATTAGTAAACTTAAAAGATGGCATTCAACACATTTTATCGAGGGCTTGATTATTACTCACGAACAAAATAGGTTACATCTTTTAAATTATCTGAACATTGGCTATATCTAGTAATTTTATTAAACTTTAGTTACGTAGGATGTCGTACTGTACGTTACGTACCTATTAAGGGAACGAACAATATTTATATATTATATTAATAATTTCCCATCCCATTTTCCCCAGACTCCTCAATCCCATCATGACACTTATAGCTATCGTCAAGTGGTATATCTCACACTCCAAATGATCCGCTATGATGCCACCCATTTCGGTGTGTAAGCTAAATGCCCCCGTCTTCAAAATATAGGATGCTGTTATCAAACCCTTCCAACATTTAGGTAGAAGTTTAGAAACACATATCAATGAACAGTTTGCCTGAATAAAATTCAAAAGATTATGTGGTTGTAAGGAGAGCCAGTGTTTTGAACATGAAATTTTTATGCTAGTTTATAAAACAAGCGGAAAAAGGCATTGCAAATTTGCCGATTTGAAAACAACAACCTGTATCGAAAGGGCTTAGGGCTTTATGACATAATTAAGAAAGCGCCGTGGCCCAGTGGTTTAATAATCCGGCTTAGATCGGAGGCCGTGTGGTCCAAGTTCAAGTCTGGCTGGAACGCCTTACTTATTTGTGTTCATTGTACAATTTGCTGCTTACTCTCCTGTGAAGGAAAACACCGATACAAACCCAAGCAAACAGTACAACGGCCGTAGGCTGGGTTCATAAAAAGCTCGGCAAAATGGTCGTGGAATTCGTCATAAATCCACCATGCAATCATTTCAAACATTTCCGTCACTGATTGGTGACTGAATTAAACCTGATAGCGTCTGGCGGCTGTGCACTCGCTGCCATTGCGGACTGTGGACAAAATAATTAAGTGAACATATTATAGTTCGCTACCAAATAAACTACTCTAAAATTAGGTCCATATGATAATATCGAAGGTCGCTTCAGACAAATTGACTTCCTTCGAGTCGGTAATGAGCTAATGACAGGACTCAAGATAAACGCTCATAATCATACAGTTTACAACGTGCTTACAACGCTCCGGAAATTATAATTATAATTTTTAAATGGAATTTCGATAGAGAGTGCCTTCATTTCGCTGCTGGTAAGAACTGGGGTGGCATTCCGGCTAACATCACTTCACATCTCGGTGCTTCACGCTTACTTCAATCATCAATTTATCTCATTTTGTATGTGAATAATTGAAAAATGTGATTTGGCTAAATTCTTTCTTCTCAAACGAGCACCCTCACTCGCAAAGAAGCTGAACTTTAAAGAGCCAACCGGAATAGCATAGCTGGGGCTCAACTTTTGCTTCATAGGTGATTTTCAAATTTGCAAAAAGGTATTTACGGTTTGACAAAGGTGATTGTAAAACTATTATCAAAGACAGTCGTAGGTATATTGTTTTTCGGCAAAAAGGAAGGATAATAATTAATACCTACCTATCTACTCCTAATACCCTAACCATTCAACCAATAATTCTAACATGTTAGGCAATGTCTAAAAATACTTATCATTATTATCAGCCACACGACTTCCACTGCTGAACATAGGCCTAAGGGCTAAACTAAGGGCAATTACAGATTAGCGTTTTAAACACGTGAGTAGATGCTAGTTTCATGGTCCGATGTTCAAGAACTCTGATAAAATATCCCAATTGAGACATTCGGGTTGCGGGTTCGGTTCCGCATCAGAACAACTATTTGTAATGTGATAAGTCTAAGTTTCTGTATGGTATCCCTTATACGTAACAATAGGCACAGAAAAACATATTTTAGATCGAAATAAAAACTTCTAAAGGGCTCATATGACGTGGACGTTGCACACGCTGAATTTGGTGGCAAACAGAATCGACTTGTTTTCGTGTGCACTGAGTGAATTCACAAAACTAACAATGTTTGTTTTGGGTTACATAGCATAACTGTGTTTTGTTTTACTATGTTATCGCTTAAGGTCTTTCCTGTAATGATAACGGTATTTGGTTTAATAATAAATAAATAAACTCTACGGACTCGATGAGCCGTGATCACGGCTGCTTCAAGTAGTCGAAACTTTCAAGATCTATGCCGAACTTAGTAAAATCTTCGGCTTATGCCAACTTAATTGTTCTCATTAAAAGTAAGTAACTTCAGAATGTATGAGGATTTTACTTAATTAAATTATGTTGTGTTACGTGAAACTATATTGTCGATCTTAAAAACCTAAAAGAAGCAGGGGTTGTGTGTCCAATCTTATTTTTATTGTCATTATAACTCTACCAAATCTAAATGTTACGTAGTCCCTCCGTTACGTATACGTTGTGGCGGAAGGCTTTTCAATTTTGCCAAGTTATACAGATTTGTCGGCCGGCAAAAGTCAGCGCGGGCCATAGTGGGTGGTAGTGTTTAGCTCCCCTGCTTCTATGATCCCCTTTTTTCTAGTGTTATAAAAAATGGAGTATAGTATTTTTTTAGGTATACATACCTACTCTATTTACTATGTTTATTTATTACTTAGGTAGGTACCTTCTGTAGTTTAAATCCAAAACACATTTTTAGTGTTGCATACTTTATTTTATGTTGTAAATGAAAGCACAATAATATGTAGTACCTATAGTCAGTTTCATTCACACATTGGTTTCCCCTCATTGAGAAGCACGGCCCACTCTAAAACTTTTTCAATCCGCATGTGAGGATTTTCGTTTTTCACTGAAACAACAAAACCTCGTATTAAAACTACGTGGGTTGTAGAGCACCCCTTGAAATGTTCAAAAGGTGACATTACGTCACAAAAAATGCACGTATAGCAGGTAAAGCGACGTCAGTCTATCCGATACATGGAGATGCCCGAACAACACATCACACAGCTTGTATTTCGAGGGTAGTGATGCCGATCGATAGTCGACTATCGATAGTTAACGTCATAACAATAGTATCGATAGCCTATCGATATGATATCTTATGGCAGCTTGATAACATCTGACTTCGCCCAGAAAGTCATGAACGTATCTCATTGAGACAAAACGGTTACTGCATCAGTCAGGGGAAGCTGTTGCTAGATTAACTTTATTTCCTCACCTTGCGCTCTCACATACTCCTTCGTGGGTATGTCGATCAACTTCCACTTCGGCCGGCCAAGCTGGAAGTGTGTGGTCGACGGAATACCTTTGTGCTGCTCCTGTGCGGAAAAAAAATACCTTGTTGATTAACACCACAATGTAATTTATCTATTTCTTACTACAGGAAAATTAGTATCTGCCAGTGGGTGGTTACTTTAGTTACGATGAATTACGATGACACGAACATAAATAAGAAGATAAGATAAATGAATAAGTATATAAATAAACCTGGACATTATTCCACACACCGCCGTCTAGTCCCAAAGTAAGTTTCAAGTCCCAAAGGTATGATTCCGAACCACGCTGCACGCAGCAGTGCTGCCGCGGCACTACTGGTCCCCATGCAATTTCGATAAGCTTTCATGGTACCTATTATGTTCCGAGCTAGGCAGCAATGTCCAGTCTTCCGCCGCATCTTGTCAACTCAAGAGTAAACTAACGAATACACAACAACGCATCACCGCGTACAGAGTGACACTGCCGCCTTGGTCGGAATCAGCGCGGCAGGCAGCACTGCTGGGCAGCACCTTAGTGGCAGTACTGCGGCAACGGCACTGCTGCTTGATGCAGAGTTCGGAATCAAACCTTAAAGCTTGTTTATTGGGATACTAGGTAGACACCGGATGAACATACTCAGATACTTTTTTCTATACTTATTATAATAAATCTGTAGAGACCAATTCTGTACATGAAATATATTTAAAAAATAACTATCAAGGGGTGATCAGGGATCGCTACTGATGCCAAAAATGCAATCAGTCAAATTTTTGTCTGTCTGTCCGCTGTATATACGTTATAGAAACAAAAACTACTCGACGGCTTTTAACGAAATTTGGCACAATAATTCTATACTTTTCATTACGCTACGATCAATAGGAGCCGAGCAGTGAAAGGAAATATCGGGAAAACGGGAGAAGCTATTTCTGTCAACAACTTTCTGTTATCAATTGTTTTATTTTCTAGACGGTCAATCAATCTGATAATATAGAAACTTTCAAATAATTATATCCTACTAATATTATAAATGCGAAAGTTTGTACGTGTGTGTCGCTCTTTCACGTAAAAACTACTGGATGGATTTTAATGAAACTTTACAATTATGCAGCTCATCCATCGGAATAGGACATAGGCTACAATTTATTAAGATATATTATTTTTTTAACCTAAGACCACGCGGACGAAGTCGCGGGCGGCCACTAGTTTGTAAATAAACACCTAATATACCTACATAGGAAACAACCAGACCATAGCAAACAGACATGTTCATGCTCACGCACGAATGTTTGTTCTGTGCAGGGATCGAACTCGCGACCTCTAGTGTGATAGCCCACGTCTAAACCATTACACCAAATCAGTCTCTTGGGTTCCAGCAAGTGACGCCGTATAGGTGCTTTAATAGCTGAACTTGTCTAAAGTGGACATCAAAAAATTCATAAATCTTTTTACCCATTCGCTCAACGGCTATTGTCCAACGGGAAAGCGGCAAATCGGAGAAACTGACACACCCAACCCTGCTGTTAAGTTACAGAAGTGCAGCAAGTAAGTTCCTAGCCGCGTTGGGTCGAGCAAACTCGTACTTCGCACCTCTAGGCTATGGATTTAACCAACATGATATTACCTACGAAAAGTTTGTTTTTAATACTAGCTGTTAGTCCAAGGTGCGACTTTCACAGCTTTACCAGGCAATGAGGTGGGTGAAACACTCGCAACCCCTAACATTTAAGTAACGTGGCTAAGGGTGCCCCTAGGGGGGCCGAGCCACGGCTTAGGGCGTTACTGGGAGATGGAATTCGGACGTAAATTAGAATTTTGATTGAAAGTTTACTTTGTTTACTGACTTGGATCCATATATTGCGCTTAATAATCTTCGGTTCCTGTCGATCAGACCGAGCAGACTTAGGGTTGTAGTCTGGAGGGTGGTACAGCATATCGTAGGGACAAAGGGGCGCCTCTGTCGGAGTCCAGTTGGTGTTGAAGTACGTCCCTTTGGAAACTGGAATCACCATCTGTGTCTTCAAACGATCTTCGAGGACTAACGACATTTTGAAAGCAAAAGGTTTTAAAAGCCGTGGTTCATTACTGTAATTTACGGGTATGGTTCCGAAATTGGTTTAGAGGAAATTAATTGACGAAACCCTAACCTAAAGTCAATTCATTGTCCCGTTTTATGTCATTGTCACAAATCACTGAGTGTGACAACCAAAGACTACGTTTTTTGTCTAGTTTATAGGTAAGGAGTTTTTATTTTACGATAAATAAAATTGTGCATTGTACACGCCCGAAAGATGACTTGCTTTGCTAACCTAAAGCTTGAACGGCGCTAAGTTGCTTGCTTGCCAATCTTACAGTGCATACTTAGTTGTAATGTTGGAATCTTCTACGATAACATAGCGCTTCCACAAATCACGAAGTAGTAATACCTACCTAAGCCATCTAGCCCTATTAGATATGTCATAACCAGCATGCTGGTTCACTCCGGAAGTAGGCCTCCTCTACTAATGCGCGCAATCGCGCCCCATACCTATGTCTGACCTCTCTCATTCTTAAAGAAAACATGGACAAAACCAATAAAACTAATACCTATTGATCCTATCCTACAACCACAAGAACACCATAGAGTCCTTAGTGACATGATTTGCCATTAAATATGTCATCCGTCATCGCCGTCCCGTCATCAGTCATTTACTGTACCGATAAGATGGGGTTAATTGGTATCTGGGTCTTAATTGGGACAGGCCTTTGAAGATGTTTCAAGGCATTATTTTTCTTAATTTCTTGTACGTTTTTATATTCACTACAGGTATAAACAAAAACACCCAAAAATAAAATAAATACAGCACTTCTCTCGAGCTTTGAAACATTTTCAATGTACTGTCCCAATTAAGACCCAGATACCAATTAACCCCATCTTACGGTATAGTAAAGTAGCGTCGATCGATACCATGTGTTGGTATATCTGTCGCTGGATTTATATTTAGCAAAATATCAAAATTACTGAAATGGATTACAGTAGCGCTGATTCAGAATTACTTGGTTAGCAGTTAACCACTTTTATTTTGTTTGTTTTTGCTTTTTTTCTACGTACTTCGCAATTGTGTCTTTATTTTATTTATGTTGTAGCGTCACTGGACTTTTTAATACCTCCAGTAAAACGAGTTCGTGATAACACTAACAACGGTAATTCAGCTAATTTAGGTAGTCACCCGAATAACACTTATTTATTAAAAGATTTTCGAAAGAAATTATCAAATGTGACTGAGTACCCACCGCCCAAAATTCATGGTGCTCAATCATCGACTTCATTGATTTTGAAAAGAACTACGACCACTGAGGTGATTATTGACTTACTTGGTTTTGGTAACTCATACACATTTTCATAGTACCTGCCTTAAAAACCATTACCCACTAACTTTAATAATAAACGGTTTATTGAATCCTACAGATCTTACATCCACATTCTGTGCTGAATTCCATAAGCCAAAACACTAAATCAAATCCCCATTGCACACCTGACTCCAAAGAAAAACTCCTGATCAAAGTGACCGTGACACCTAAACAGATCACAACACCAAGTAACTTAAGAAAACGGAAATATTTAGCAAAGAAAATACAGACCACCAAATCTAGCCACGAAAACTTCGGAGAAACTAAAAACGTTTTTCTCGTTTTGCCTGGAAGTAAAAAAGAGAAAGTGTACCAAATAAAGACCACTGGAAGCGCTAAACTAGCAAAGGATCAATCATTAAATTATGCTAATAAAGTCATTCCAATAGAACAGTTGTCGAGCCTTCAATTAGTGTTAGATTCTTTAAACATGGAGAATAGGAGGGAGAAAAGCAAAAAGCGAAAGCAAAAAGTGAAATCCAATCGTGAAAATTTCATAGAGACCTCGGCGGTTTTGGGACAGTACAGCAATTTACGTGAATGTACGTGTTCGAATACTGTTCGAGGAGAAATATCACCGGAGTTGACGCCCAGGAGAAGTTTTGTGAGGATCACTGGCCATCTTGGTTTGACTCAAGATGATCGCTACGTTTTAAGATGTGCTGCTACTGTCAACGACAAACCTGGTATGGATTTCTTGCTGTTTTAGCTGTAAAATAGCTCAGAAAAATATACCCAGTCTAATGATCGTCATTGTTACAGTTGCTACCAATTTCAGTGAAGCCAATAATGCGCCAATCACCTCTAGCCGTGGAGAACAAAGGTTACTATAATTTTCGAAGCATTTGTGAAATTGTCTGCGTTATGTATTTTATATGTGTTTACTCAATTGTTAATTTATTATTGATTGATAATGCTTATAATTACAATTGCATAGGTTACTCACGTTACCAAAAGACTTAAGCAGCTGTATACCGCAGTGCTGTAACGACACAGCTAACAATTACTGGTTTGTAATTTTAACAGTTATCGTATTTGCCGATTAATGAATAAGCTGTGTGTAATTTAATAGGTCCTGTAAACAAAATATTAAATGAATTTTAATAACAAAACCTTTAAATGTTTTCAGCCAAAAAAGAGACAGCATTATTCAAACCGATTTACAAAATGTAAATAGGTATGAAAAAGCGGAGAAGCAGACTCCTGTTATGCTAAGGTAAGAAATAGATTTAACAGGCTTCTTTTATACATTGTTAATTATTTAATGGATTCTTTAATTTGGTAGCAAAGAATCACAAGCAACTCAAGCGGATTTCAATATGGGTTTGTCACTAGACTTGGAGAAATTTAAGAACTCGGTTCCATACAAAGATGAAATAATTCAATGCTATTGCACGAACGCTCAGTCACCATCAAAATCGGAGAGCGATAGTGACTCTAATGATTGTCAAAACCCTCTCGTTATAATATCTGTATATCCAGATTGCTGCGAGAATGTTAAAGTGGTTGAAAATCGTCAGAATGACGCTAAAGCTTTACCGTTTCAAAGAACTAATATGCATAATCAAAACTCAAAACAGCGTCCTCAGGGTGAAAAAAACAACACTCAAGATAAAAGCAAAAGTGTCAGATCGAGAAGTCGATCGCCGTCACCAAACAAACACCAAAATAAAAATAGACCTATAATTGCTGAAACAAAAGTTTTGAGAATGAATACTAGAAGAACAAGCCCTCATCGCGAAGAAATCGCAACAGCTATCCAAAACCGCCAACCAGCAATGAATAAAAATGAAAACAGATCAGGTTCAGAATGGAACAGAGGTGGATCTCCTCAATTACGCCGACGTAAAGAAACGAAAGGAACAATTACCGATCATAATATTACGAAGAAAAATATAGTAGACAATTACACTAAAAAATTGACTGCTTTTATGAACAACGGTAATGCTGAAAAAACATCGTGTTTTCCAAAAACGAACCCTTCAAAAGTAACAATCAACATAGACGGTGACAATGAGTTCTATGATGTTTTATTTCTACAAGGACCAACTTCTACTGATTTACAAGTCAAGAAAACTACTAAAGGGTTTCTTAACAAACGTACTGAAGATGTGACCGAGCAAAGATTGAAAAACAATTTGAAACTGTCAGAACAACCGAGAAACAAAGCTAAAGCGGTAAACCGAAAAGAGGTAGGACTCAGTATTCATTCTACAAGTACGCGTCTGCTATACATTTAAACGATATGCCATTGTCTTGTTTCCAGCAACTGAATGATGCTGCAACTTTTAAAAACACATTTTCAAGATTACAAGTGAGAGATAGTTTAGAAATATCTCACAGGTAGACTATTTATGTCGTTTTTTTTAATCGATTTCTGGTTCATAACTTATTCATAACAGTTAATTATATCGGTGTCACTTAAAAACTATCATAATGGGATTATTTGGTGTTGCAGGCACGACACTAAAACAGGTCAGAAGTTAAATAAACAAGCTTACAAAAATAACGACGAGGGAAGTGAGCCCTTTTCAGGTAGGTACCTGATCAAGTTATTGCAAATTAATATTTCGTTATACATGTCGCATCGATAATTCCATTATTTTTCCTGGCTTATTGTTTTCGTCTCCCATGATTGGTTTAGCTCCCATCAAACATTACCGAGGAGACAGTTGCCCAATCCCAGATCCTTTGAAAAGAGACAAGGAAATCAGGACTCTTCTCGGCGTAGACAAAGGTGCACACACGTCTATTGCTCGGGTATGTTTGTTTTCGACCTACTCTCATTCATCAGGATATCTCTTAATTATCTTCAAATAACTGTTGTACATTTTCTAGGATTCTAAGATTGACAAAAAGAAGTTCGCTGGTCCCCTTCATTACTTCTACAACAACAAAGGGTTTATTTTTGTTTATTATTTTTAATCTGAAATTGGAAACATGTCATAATATAATTAGGAATTTATAAAACATTGAATCTCTCTTGCCATATTTAGCACAATTGATTCCAGTTGGTAGCAGTAGTTTAGTTATTCATGCATTCAGCTAGTAGCTTAACTAAAACTCGACTATTATTAACAGCAATAAGAAGATTGTAACCGGTATAAACCTCGTAGAAATGCCCCCCCTACCACCATGTGTATGCTGCGGTATCAAGACTGTATACGTAGATGGAAACCCCACTTTTAAATGTGGTTGCTTGGGCAAGAAGCAGGAGCCTTCACCGGAGCTATCACCTAAAGCATCACTGAAGCCATCACCTAGAGCATCACTGAAGTCATCGCCTAAAGCATCACTGAAGCCATCACTGAAGACATCACTTTTAAAAAGTCCCACAATCAAAAGCAGCCACCGAAGCGCAAAGGTCAGCGCCAACAACCACAGTGAACAAGAATATAACACTACAGGCCAAGAGAAACGAAGTATTCATGCATCCCCAAGCATTGCAGATGATTCTCCGAGCCCTGTAGATGAAACTCCGAGCCCTGTAGATGAAACTCCGAGCCCTGTAGATGAAACTCCGAGCCCTGTAGATGAAAATCCGAGTCCTGTGGATGAATATCCGAGCCCTGTAGATGAATCTCCGAGCCCTGTAGAGGAATCTCCGAGTCTTTTAAATAAAAATGTTGACAATATACTATCTAGCCGTGAGTCTGGATTTCCTGTAAAATCTAGTGGCAATAATAACACCGGTACTCAATACGAAACACAACTGCGGCGTACTTCTTTGTACCAGCAGCTAATTCTGAATCGCAACATACAAGTTTTTTTACAAGTGGAACAATTTTCCAAGCAGAAACCGATCATATTGTCTCGAAAGCAGTATGATAAAGTGAAAAGGACCATAGAAAATACTATAGCCAACAAAACGGGTACAGGTTACAAACAAAAGAAATGTATCTGTAAAACCAGTTTGGTGTCAGTTGGAGATGTTAGAAGAAAAACGAAAACTGTGGATACTTTGCATTACGATAAGCAGAGCCAGACTGATAAAAAAGATTTATTAATAAATTCGATAAGTAATTCGATTCAACCAATCAAATCGTCGCTGAAATCTCAAAAATCAACATCCGCATCTCAGGCTTCAAAACGTTCAACAGATCAGTCCAGACACTATGTCAATAATAATAAGGAGATGACGAATTCAATAAATGGCAAAACAAATGAAGATGAAGCAATAAATGCGTCGCTGAAATCTAAAAAATCAACATCAGGATCTCAGGCTCCGGAACGTTCATCAAATCAGTCAAGACACTCGGTCAATAAGGAGATGCGGAATTCAAAAAATGGGACAGCAAATGAAAAAAAATATAGCGAAGGTTTTATAGAATGTGAATGCGCTGGCAGGCGAAGCGTACATACAATGGTTCAGTATTCTAAAATTGAAAAGGCCACTGGTATTTCACGGCCATCGTTTATGGCGCCAAAACAAGCAGTTTCGACCATGGAAATCCGTTACACCAATTTGTCTTTTAATCACGTGATGTTTTCTTCCACCAGCGTATTAGCAGACTCAACGAAAGTTCCCTTACAGGAAAAAGAGTCACACTCGATACATACCGTTTTCAAAGGTAAGCCTAATTATTTACTGGTAATGATAATTGAATAAAGTTTCATCATCTTTGTGGTTATTATTGTTTTTAGCAATATTGTTTTGCATGGAAAACCATGCAGTATCTTTAATCATCATAATTTACAAGACATTCTACTAAACTCATGTGACCCCAATGTGACCAATAATGTAATAATGTGTGTGCAATAATGGTCATTATCGCACCGAAACACAAAATTGCCTACTTACTTACTGAGTAACTTTAGCTACTACTGCGCTAGAGGCGGATATGACCTTAGTATAACTGGCTTTTGAAAAAAGATAAATTCGTCAATTCAACCCAGCCGATTCATCCAATCGCGTTATTTTCAGGTCGCCGAAAATGCCACACTCCAAACTTAGGCACGTCAGTTTATTCGCTGTACTCGCAAGATGAGCCAAGAGAGGAGCCTAGTACTCCACTGGAACCGCGTCAGTCAAAGAGGAAACCGTTCCTGCGGCGGCTGATATCGTGTCTCGTGATGCGGTCTGCACAGGCTTCTGACCTAAAAAATGCGTTTCTGAACACGCCTGAGATTGTGCCCTCCGTGGACAGTTCCATCGATTCTTACCACATCAACACCTCGCTAGGAGTAAGCATGATGTTAATATTTCTACTTACAGCCCTGAAAGAAGTACCTATTTAGATCCTCACCAACGATCATTTGCGTTTGTTCTATGCCTGGGTCTTTGAGTGTCGTCAATGTTTATCAGTCTCGGGACATATGCTTAGATTTTGGTCAGATGATCGTGGCATAAAATATCCCAGCTAAGTATTTATTTATAGTCGCGCTCTTCAGACTTGGTCGTTTTTAACGGGTCCGCCTGAACGGACCCTAGAACATACGTACATACGGGGCCATGACAATCTCATAAAATTATCAAGGTACAGTCTACAGCACATCAGGTTACCCCATTTCCGTTTTTTCTCTCGCTCTTGCCAAATGACATTTGTTCGCGATAGAGCAAGGAGCACTGAACGGAAATGGGTAGCGTGATGTGCCGGCCACCGTACATCATTATTCATCCACGTGGATTTCACCACGATAGCAAAAGAGACAATGTATTGTACGTTGCGTCAGCTCGTGTGCTTTGGTACCCATCTAATTATGATATTTTATTAAACAGGCAATAGACATGACTTCTTCAATATATGACACGTCAGCATCGTTCTACACCAACCACAGCGTGTACCCATTGAACAGCAAATTGAAACGATCGGGCTTCTTCAATTCTGTTCGCGAATTCCTCACCAGCCGCAAGAACTGACACTAACTGACAACTTTCGGTTTTCCGTAAAATTTTATTATTATTTTAGCAAAAGGTGCTCCGTCTTCTGAAGCTTTCGCCTCTAATGTAATGTTTTAGATTTGATTATAATTATAACATTACATTAACAATACTGCTTTCTTAACTTGACGAGATTTTCCTGGAATTAAATATTTCAGATTCAATTTTAAGCTTACTAATATATTCCTGTCTACCTGACTGACGAGCGTTTGCTGGTACTGTACCGTTTAGATTTGATTTTGAGCATGCCACGCGCTTCTCAACTAAGATAGGGATATGTGGCGCGTACACAAGACGCTCACTTACGAGTACAAGTCGTGCGCACTTTACAAATTGTATCTCATAATTACGAGTAGGTACCCACTCTATTGCTAGTATGTAATGCTCGAATCTGAACGTTCAGGCTTCTTGCGCACTGTGGTGCTCTCTTGGCGAAGAAGCAGGAAGGAGACGAAATTCACGACTCTGCACCTTTAAGTTACAGGCAAAGTCTCCAGGTGAGGTAACACCTTAAGAATATTTAAACATTGTACCTAATTATAAACAAGAATTGTTTTCGAGTTTATGTATTTTGATATTGTGACTTGTATTATTGTTTTACATTTTATTTCATATGAAAATATAACGAACTGGCTTTTTGCCAATTAAAACTACGCTTTTTCTTGTCTGAAAAATTATTTTGGTGGGTACACACGGCCGCACGTCGCACCACACAACACCTACCTAAGCAGCAGACCTTTATTGTAAGTAGAAAAGTTCTGTACGGAGCGCGGTCGGTACAAAATCTACAATGAATGGACTTACGTGCGGCCGTATGTACAGTCAACAGCACATCAGGTTACCCCATTTCCGTTTTTTCTCTCGCTCTTGCCAAATGACATTTGTTCGCGATAGAGCAAGAAGGACTGAACGGAAATGGGTAGCGTGATGTGCCGGTCACCGTACACGAAATTCTGTATGTATAGGCACATACAGGATTTCGTGTAGGGTTAGGGCTAGTAGGGTTTTCCAGGGTTTTCTCGTGTGTAAAATATTGATGTGACGGTGTTTATTTATGCAGTTCGTGATCACTGCACCATTACTACTATTACATCATGTTAGGTGCCTTCTACACAACGCCAACGACTTAATTTCATGTGTTCAAAACAGAGTCCTTAGTACACTGCACATTCCACTGTTTTTGGTAGGATTATAACTAGGTAGGAGGTCCTACCGACATAGACCATGTCCAATTGGTGTGAATAAGGACAAGGAAATCTTCTTTTGAGAATAACAAACAGTGTCTGTATTGTAGTAGGTAATGTGTTTGTCCAGCAGCTATTTCTCGAATTAAGATAAAGACATGGGAACGACACTTCAAATTACCAAGTTTGTTTATTTATTTATCTATTTATTTACAAAAAGCTTAAACTACCATTACAGGTGTCTTAACCTAATGCGATAGCCTAGCCATCCTTATAATTAAAAGAAAATTATTATCAACATTACAACACAACCTAGCTTAAAATCTAACTATAATTAGTAAATAATACACTATAGAATATAGAATTACAATACAATACAATGTACAATATAGAACAATATAGAATTACACTATAGAAAGGCACATACTGGACTCTTGTTGAAAATGGTAGTAACTATTCTTTTGACCCAGGTTTTTTGATAACTGGCATTGGCATCCAAGCTACAGTTTAGAAAACATTGGAGTCTGGAAGAGTCTTTTGGAAATGGTACCTAGCACCTATCCTGTTCTGATTTTGGCTCTTTTATAACTGCCCTTGGCATAATGATGGAGAACGAGGGGTATTCCGTATATTGGCTGTGTTGCTTGATTGCTTTTCTTCTAACTTTGCGACGTGCTGACCAATTCCTCTTGTCGGACGTATTTCTGAAGTGTTTTCAGGTTTTCCACGTTACAGAGACTTTAACAAGGGGTACTTCTTCCTTCAAATTCCTTATAACTGGCGTTACAGCTGAAATACCTAGTTCCAAATTTATTTTATAGGTAAAATAACGAAGATATTCTATGTTACACAAACTGTTTTCTAACTGTGTTACGAAAAACTGAAAGTATTTTATCAGTTTCTTAGCACATCCGGGTTCATAAATAACCTTCCTTATTTTTCTTAACTCATAACAGTATTTGGGTTACTCAACAAATTGATATCGCAGTCTCTATGTATAATCAGCCTATTATCTACATAACAACAACCTTTATACTTCCCACTGCTGGGCACAGGCCACACCTCAACCATGAGGTGGTACGAGCCATACTCTGCGGATTGTTGGAGGGGTCTAAGGTTAGCGAGTAAATTTGCTGTCAGACAACCTTGTATGTTAACAAGCCGCCCTAAGGCCTCTGACCTAAGGCCCTAAGGCTCTTAGACGGACCTCAGCGGGGACCAACTGCATAACGTGCCCTCTGAAGCACGAAGATGCCCCTAAAAATGCATCACAAGTTTCGGTCTGGGTCATTGGCGATCCAATGCCACTGTTGCCTGGTGAGTAAATACCTACTCAAATATTACAGGCAGGAATGCCTCTTTAAGTTGTCTATTTACTTAAGTTTTTTCCTTGTCTAGTCAAATTATACAAAATGGATTTCACGCAAAGTTTATTTTTTTATCATTATATTAATATAGCGTCATAATTTTAACAGCCACAACTGCGCCACGGGTACCTCAATCAATCAGCCAATTACTTTATGAAATTGTAGATTAAACAGACCCCTTCGCTCGTAGGCGCACACGGCCTTCTAAAGTTTTATCCTGAGGTGTACCTCACAATGTTCAAATAGACAGACCACTTATCCCTTAGTAGAAGGTAGGTATGCTACTATACTATAGGTAAACATAACATAACATAACATAAACGGCCTATATACGTCCCACTGCTGGGCACAGGCCTCACCTCAACTATGAGGTGGAACGAGCCATACTCCAACACGCGGGCTCAGTGCGGATTGTTGGAGGGGTGTAAGGTTAGTGAGCAACCTTAATGTCAGATGTTATCAAGCCGCTCTAAGGCCTCTGACTAGGCTTAACGACTGACATCTAGCGACGTCAACCGGGACCAACTACTTAACGTGCCTTCCGAAGCACGGAGATGCCCGAAATACACATCACTAAATTTCGGTCGGGTGGTCACCCATCCCTTTTCCGACCCGGCGTGTGTTGCTTTACAACAGCGATCGTCGCCGATCACTGTCACAACTGCGCCACGGGCACCTCATCGGGTATAGGTAAACAGTAGGTAACAGTTGAAACAGAAAAGCCCATGACCATGACACCCGAACAACTGAACAGTCTGCTGTTGTGAGTCACCCCGTGTTAAGGTAGCGTGTATTTTTTAACTTCTCAACAAAGCCGTAAACAACATTAAAAAAAAAGGATAACCTCAAAAACTTGACAGTAGTTGACAGATTTAGGACTTATTGAAATGAAAGAAATAAATTGTTTATTTTTGTAAAATTACAATCCAAAATATGAACAAAATGGCTTTGATTACACGTTGCGTGCCATTGCTAACTAAGACCGTAAAAATAGTTCAGATGACAGTACAGAGTAAGCTATAAGTTCTAAATATTAACGAAACCTTAGTCGCCTAACCTATGATTTATAATCGATTTATTTGTGATTATAGCTCAAAAAATCAGCCGATGGGTTGCACCGACTCTGATGGAGTTAAAAAGAAGGGAGGATAAGCTCGGTGGAAAGAAACAAAACCCTCGCAATACTTTCTTAGAATGGAACCTGGAAGCGGAACTATTTGCTTTCGGAAAACGATTGAATGAGGATTTCGATACAGATCTGTTGCTGAATGCCTTCACAGACAGATCTTACGTTATAAAAGAAGAAATGAAGCAGCAGGAAATGAATATTGACTTGAAATTACAAGACAATAGGCAGTTGGCAGAGGAGGGTAAGTGCTCACAACAAACAAACAAATCATTTTTTCAACAAGAATACAAAAAAACATTTATTCAAACCTGTTCTTTCAACTCTCAAGAGTGTCGCAGACTGTTACCAATAAAGTATAATTAACAGTAACTAGTTATGTTCTAATTCCTAAATTGGTTGCATAGGTGAGAAATTCATCAAGCAATATATCCAGCTGTACTTAGAAGCAGTCCTACCAAAGTTTCCACTTGAAGGAGTGGCTGGGATCAGGCAACACCTCACCAGCGTTGAGACCCTCGCTCATGTGGCACTACACCTTGGCACAAAAGACATTATATTGGCTGCTGTAAGTAAACTAGTGTATGGAACTATCATGTATGTTCAGATTCTCATCATTCTGGTCTTCAGTGATAAATAAAGTAATTTTATTGTTTTTTGTTCAGTCTATAAAGTAATTTTTCAGAATGAAGCCAGAGTAAATACGTAAATACTCTGGCTTTATTTTGAAAAAATACTTTTAGTATTTAGTAAACATTCTATATTTTTTTCCTAATACTTAAACTGCCTGTCTTTCAACAGGAATACCCAGTGGACAACCTCATCTTAGCAAATACATTTAAAGCAATAGTTGGTGCGCTGCTGCAGTCTTCTGGTGAAGAAAGAGCTGCTCATTTTGTCAGGGATTTTGTCATTACACATCTACAAGGTGACTTTATTTCACTGACATAACTTATATCCTACTAATATTATCAATGCCATAGTTTGTATGTGTGGATGGATGTCTCATATCTAAATAGGACATAGGCTACAATTTATGAAACTTTTTTTTTTCAAAACCAAAATCTGTGGGGATTTTGGTGTTCGCGAAGTTGTGGGTGGCCCCTAGTACCTACATAATTCCAGGGCCTCCAGACAAAACCAGTTTTATTTTTTATAATAAATAACCTAAGCATGTAGTCAAACAAAAGTGTATATTTCTAAAATAATCGTCCTTATGAGTCAGGTGGCGAGGGTGTAGGGCTTCCAAAATAATTGAAACTATACTGTATAAAAGTCCCATATTTGTTATATTTGTACTAAAAAAATAACGAATGAATGTATTTCAACATAGGTTTAGAAAACACGATTTGAAAGTTAGGATGTTAGGATGGTGGGTGTTTTTTTTTCTATGGAACCAAAATGATTGAAACAATACCGAATGAATGTCACATATCTGTACCGAAGAAATAGAAGATATCTTTTGTCAATAAGAAACCAGGATCTTGTTAATGACAAAGCATAATTATGTAGTTCAAAAGTAAAGATTTTTTTTTTATTTTCAGGGCAGGATATCAATGAATACTGGCACATAGAAGATCCCTGGGAGATGCTGACAGGTCTGATCCAGAAAGACGGCGCGACTATTGAGCCGCGACTGATAGGCGATGTTGGGAAGCACACGCTTCTAGCGTGCTACAGGGTGGGCCTTTATGTGGATAAGAAGATGATCTCCTCAGGTACCTACTGTTTCAAGTTTATTTATGAGTACAGAGTAGCTCTATTTTATGCCTATTCTAACTGTATCTATTATGCTTTCACAAATGTTATATGGTCCCTCGTTGTTATTATGCTTTGTTAATATTGTTGCTTACTTAGACATTTATATAAAGGCTAGTGGCTGCCTGCGTCTTCGTCTGCGTAGGCTTTAGTTAAAAATTCTCAGACCTAATAAATATACATTACTAGCAGCCGCCCGCGACTTCGTCCGCGTGGACTTAGCTGTATGTGAAAAAAGATTTTCCCGCTTTTCTGTTTAAATTTTCCTGAATTTTCTTTGCTATAAACCTCACGGAGCCTGAGACCTTTCCAACGAATGAAAAACCGTGGAAATCGGTTCGTGCGTTCTGGAGTTATAGCGTCAGGAAGGAAAACCCGACTTATTTTTATATAGTAGATGTATACAATTTCAATAAAAATCGGTCAAGCCGTTTCGGAGGATATGGCAACAAACATTGTGACCTGAGAATTTTTAAGATTAAAATTTGCAATTTCTGATTCAAAAACGATACAGTGACTTTCGACCAAAAATACGATGCTTGTATGTACACATTTTGTGTTTGATGTGTGTCAGTCATTGAAAATAGCTTCTACAAGCATTTAGACTATTATTTAACACTGGATACAATTTTCAGGATTTGGAGAATCTATCGCAACAGCAAAAGAAATGGCAGCTCGAGAAGCACTCAAGAAGATATTCGGGACTGAGGACCACATGCCACCAATCAACTTCAAACTCGACAGTATACCCAAAACCAAACAACAAGCGCGACACCAGATATCAAGCAGTTAAAATTTAACTTTATTATACCTAGATTAGAATAAGAAATAAAATTATAAATGTATCATGAAATCTTTTATTTTATAAATACAATATCACAAGTAGTACATAACACTATTCAATAAAATATTTTATCCTTAGCAAATAAACGCGCATTACAAAATTACACATTCTTAAATTAGTAATTTTATAAATTTCTCAATTCATAATCAGAGGCACTATAACAATATAATAAATAACCGATCTAAAAAGTTTAATTCCCAGTATCATTAGTATTACTTACATTTTTAAAAATCTAAGTATGTTATTCTAACTTTATTGCATTGGCACAGTATTCGAGTGAATAGTAGATCTAAAAATTATGAAATTGAAGGAGTTTAGATTATTATTATCACAGTACATATTTTAGCTTGTCTTCTTCAAGTCAACCCTACTTTTGCATAGGTAACTTATAATAAATCTAAACTGTCTAAACGGTTGACTTCTAATCATTATTCATAGTACTTGTTATCATTAGTTGAAAACTTAACCAATCGGAATATCACATAGCATGCGGGTAATAAACTAGGTATATAACCACAAACCACATGTAACTCAACCGACGACACTATTATGTGGGTAAAGCTAAAACAGAACTGTACAATGGCATTATTATACTTATATGATCTTCGGCATCAACCTACTTGCTGTTTTAACACGATCGTTTTTTGTATTGTCAGAGGCTGGTAAATATAACAAATCATGATGTTTACCATCGCGTGGAGATGGTCCCCTCGTCTGGGGGGGGGGACCCATTGCGCTAACGCCCTATATGTATTTCTTATCGGTTGCTTGGTATTCCTGCCAAGCATCATTTTCACATACTTTCTTTTGTCCAATTATGGATGTCATCCAATCTATCCAAAGTGACGTCACCCAGAGGCAGAGTCCATGATGAGATTGCCGTGCTTGTCCTTGATGCGCACGCGGCCCGAGGCGTAGCGCGTCTCCGAGGTGCCGTCGTTGTACACCAGCTTTACCGTGCCGTCCGGGAACTCGCGCCGCTGAAATGGACAGAATTTTTGATACCTTTTACGTTTTCTTTTTGACGAGGCCGAGGGTTTATTTCTTCTTCCCTTCGCAAGAGCGGAAATGCCAACCAACTGTTGAGTGATAACAATCACATTTTATTTGAATTGGGTGGACTTTCATTAAAAAAGGAAATCAAAATTGTGTCATCATTTTGTTAGCTACGAAGCTAGACAGATGTAACACGCGTTGAGTGTGTTACATCCGCCTGTAGCTTCATCCCTTTTTATACATTTTAAAAATAAATAGATTAATCATCTCACTATTATAGGGTTATCTAAATTCGCGAATCAGCCCGCTTTTATAGCAAATGCTGTGTTTGCACTTTTTGAATGTTTCGCAGAAAATTGCTAGTCAGATCTGCAGAGTGATTCTATAAACCTCGAACAAGTGAATGAGGTTATCACACCACGAGTGTAAAACTGAAGATATGCAAATTTGAAATAGGTTTCTAAGTAGGAAAAGTAGGCTTCGGGCGGGGATCGTAGCCGCGTCTTCCGCAAACTGGGCGACTGCTCCTACCGCTAAGCTACCGAGATCATTAACAGCCCGGCCGAATCTTTTTGGTATATTTTTTTACCCTGTAATCCAGGGTAGGTATGTTAAGATATTGCATTGATTAATGCTAAAAAAATAAGGAGAAAATAACATTATAGAATCGTTTGGCGCTTAGGCACTTACCTTATGGTCCTTAGCGTGCACCTCAACTTGCTGAACACGATGCGCCGGTCGCCGGCCGCGGAGACGGTCAGCGCCACTCCTCGCGTGTTCGTTCCACTGGGACACTCACCTTATGGTCCTTAGCGTGCACCTCAACTTGTCCATTGCTGAACACGATGCGCTGGTCGCCGGCCGCGGAGACGGTCAGCGCCACTCCTCGCGTGTTCGTTCCACTGGGACACTCACCTTATGGTCCTTAGCGTGCACCTCAACTTGTCCATTGCTGAACACGATGCGCTGGTCGCCGGCCGCGGAGACTGTCAGCGCCACTCCTCGCGTGTTCGTTCCACTGGGACACTCACCTTATGGTCCTTAGCGTGCACCTCTACTTGTCCATTGCTGAACACGATGCGCTGGTCGCCGGCCGCGGAGACGGTCAGCGCCGCGCCGTCCGGTAAACGCCACTCCTGGCGTGTTCGTTCCACTGGGACACTCACCTTATGGTCCTTCGCGTGCACCTCAACCTGTCCATTGCTGAACACGATGCGCTGGTCGCCGGCCGCGGAGACGGTCAGCGCCGCGCCGTCTGGGAAGCGCCACTCCTCGCGAACGTGCTCGTTCTTTGGGTCGAAGTAGCGCACGCTGCCGTTTGGTAAACGGATCTCGGAGGAACCGTCTTTGTACCGCTTTTCTACTTGTCCACTGGAAGAGAGCATGACTGTGATTGGTGTTAGGATTCAGAACCTTGATAAGGAAAGTATTTTTTTTAATAAACAGACAACAGAACTCCTCCTAGCCCCTTCAACTAAATTAGAAGTAGCTATTATGTTTCAGTAATTGGCCTATGATCAAGTAACATGATGGCCTTCTGTACTTATTGTATAAACCAGCGGCCGAAGCAGTAGGTCCTAAGATATACGCGTTCAAACAAACAAACTGTTTAGCTTCATATTGTTGAAGTATAGATTTTGCTGTTGAAAAAGTTCGTATTACCTAAATAAATAAATAAAAATTCAAACTTGGTAGTGCTATTTTTCATAAAACTATGTTTAAATTAAAAAGTATTATTACATACAATTCAAATATAATCATAAATCTTAAATCTTACTCTTTTAATTAGGGAAAAACTTACTCAGGGAATTCAAGCACTTCTAATCCATCAGCATGTGTAGTGTGATAAGTTTTAGTTTCTGCATAGTAATATTTTATTCTGCCTTCATTCAAGAAGTTCTCCTTTACATCTCCGTTGTAGTACACAAACCGACTGTACTTGCCATCGGAAGACAGAAATTTAATATTCCCATTTGGAAACCTTAGTTCTCTCGAACCATCTGGCTTTCTTATTTCTGTAGGATTCAAATTCGTTTTCGTCAAACTCGTTTTACTAGTTGTTGTATCAGGAGTTACACTTAACTTGTCCCTGTACTGATGATTGTGTATGACAGTACCAGGATTTTGAACACTTGATGACCTGTTCGTAAGGATTGAAACTGGTGACTTAGATTGACGATTGCTTGAACCTCGGGAAATATTCGACAAAATTCTACCAGATGACTCTCTAACTGGATTTATTTCTTCAACAAAAGTTCTAGGTGATCTCTGACTTGGGATTTGCGTAGGTGATTTAGATCTATTTGAATTGTTGGAATTACTATTATTGAATGGGGAAATAGTGTTAGTAGGTGACAAACCTCTGTTTGAAGTTGTATTTGATTTTGAAATGAAGAATGGATCTGGATTACTACTACTTGAGGTATTATTGTAGTTACTGCTGGGATTAGACCTTAGACTCCTAGGAGAAACCGATTGAAATCTCTCCATGTAAAGTTTTTCTAAATTATTGTCATCTTCATGGTCTGAATTTTCTTTATATTGCCTAGAATCATCACTATTATTAATTTGTAAAATTTCATTATCAATATCATCTTCATTATCAGACAGACCAGAGCCAAGTAGCTCCAAATCAACTGTCTTATGTCTTTCCAAGTCACTAACAACATCTCTTTGGCTGAAATATTTAGCATACCTTGAAGTTACTTTGAGATTGGGGACACTTCTCGCCCTGGTTCTTATCAATGGAATTTCATTTGTGTTCTGTTGTACCCTTCTACTCCTACTTTGCCTTTCAATCTCAAAAGTTTTATATTTTGCATTGCTGTCTAAATTAACTTCTGATTGAGTATCTTTTGTAGTCATATTTGAAAGTTTTTTGTTAATTTGTTCAAGATACTTTATATTGGTCATTCTTCTGGTCATATCATTGCTATGCTGAATTCGCCTATTTTCTTTTTTTAATTTTTCGATCTGTTCTTGAAAATCTTTTTTTTCTTTATCCATCAATTTTAGTTGATTTCTAAGTCTTGCTATAGTTGAAGTGGACTTGGCATCCTTCAACCGTATTTCCTCTTTCAGATCATTAATTTCTTTTCTTAAATTCAGAACTTCATCTTTGTCCTTTTTATTAAGTCTTCCTCTAATTTCTCTAACATATTTATCATACATTTGCTTTTGCTTTGTTAGTTTCTCCTTTTCTTCAGCTAAATAATATTCTGAGAGAATCTTTTCTTCATTGAATTTCTGTTCAAATGATGCTTTTTCCTCATAGAACTTCTGTCTCTCACCATCAATTTCTTCTCGCATCTTGGTAAGGTTGGCATTTTCTTGTCTGAATGTTTCTATTTCATCTTCCAATTCCCGTAATCTATCTTTCAGAAGATCACTGGTAGCAATCAATTTAGCATTCATCTCCACCATGTTTACTTGTAGATTGTCACTTTCATTGACAGTGTCAGTAGTAACTTCTTTATTAGATTCTTTAGCAACCTCCTTCTTTTGGGTCTCTTTTTCTTTATCTTTCATTTTATCTTTCTGTACTTGTTTTTTTGGTTTTTCAGAATAAACTGTGTTGTTAGTTTCTTCCATAGTTTTACAAGAGCAGCAACTGGACACAGATGAGCAAGTTTCACTGCAACAGTCTGTATAATCACTATTGCAGGTTTCTGCATCACTTTGAGAGTTATCATTTCTCCTTTTACGTGCAACATCTGGGTACAAGTGCATTAAATCTGGATTCTTTGCAAGGCATTGTTGCAAGACCAGAGGAGTGCTCTCACCAGTACATTCTAGTTTAGTTTGTCTCAGAAATCTATGGAAAAAGGAGTTTTCTAAATTGAAACTTTCATTTGAAACTTTATGTTCAAGCAATTCAAACATGTTTTGCTCAGCAACCTCCCTTTCAAGCCTGAGGTTTGTAAGAGTTTCATCACAACTGGCATCAGATACAGTGCTTTTGGTTGGAGAGACAAAATTTTTATAATATTCACTTTGCTTTAGTTGTCGGAGGAAATCATTTTGTTCTGTAGTTAAAACTGAAGCCCATGTTTTGCCTTTCTTAGACTGTAAAGGATGTTTACCCTTTGTTAGTTCAAGTCTAGGAACCAGTTCTACAGGTGAATGCTGGGGTTTTTGTACAACTCTAACTGATGAATCTCCACTACTGGGTTTATCATTTTCTAAAGGAGTATTACTGGTCACACTTTCTGTTTTTGCCTCTGGCATTTCTAACATGGGAGTAATCTTAGAAGTCAGTTTAGGAGATTGAGCGACTGATATTTCAACTATCATTTTGTTATCCTTAATTTTAGGAAGTTTCTTTGTTTTGTTATTTACTGGTGATTTTGTCTTACTGTTAGCTCTGCTTTGAGTACGCCATGGAAGGGCTTTAGTGCTCTGTATAATTAAATTGTTTTTACGTAATCCAAATCGAGACATACCTTCACCTCTTTTCAAAAATGGCTTTTTAGGCTGTGATTTAGGTACAGTATTCTTTTGAGGACTCTTCTCTTTATCTGCATTTTTCTCTAGATGCAGTTTCTCTAGCACGAGGGCCTCAAAATCTTTTTTGGGAGATAAAATTGGCATATCATCAAGTGCAATTTGTTTCTTTATCACAGGCTGAACCATAGAGTTTATAGTCATTGGTGAACTAAGTTCCTTATTTTGAGAGCTTGATGATACTCTGCTTCTACTAGAAACAGGCGAATTTACAATGAATTCTGACTCTTGAGACAAATTTAAGACAGACACTCCCTCAACTAGGTCTCCTTCATTCAGTTTTTTTGGTAACTTACTAATATCCAGACGAGGGGTCGCGTCATTAGATGAATCGTGAGAAGACTGAAGTAAACTACGAAATGTGTTGTAGCTGGTGCTATTACTGAAATGACTTACAATTTCAGACGCACTTGACGAGTTCTCAGGTGTTTCATGGTACTCTAAACGTTGTTTTTGTAACTTCCCTCGCTGTAACAACTGTAGCTGCCGTAAAACTTGTAAGCGTTCCAATATTTGGGAAGGAGACAACGAGATATCACTTTCAGAATATGACTGATCCATAATAAAGTAGTTTTCATCAAAGCTGTAAGATAGTTCAAAACAAAAACACGATAAATTTAGAGTAACTGATACAGAAAAACTTAGAATTCACAAAAACGGCGCACAACACAAAGCGATAGCCAAGCATTTGAATTTATTTTTGACGTTTGACTTTTTACGTTTTTGTCAATGCATAGCACAATTTGTGTCTTGGGCAACCGTCATACAAGTCAATTGAATTAAAAACATTCAATGCAATGAAAATATTTTTAAATATGCGCCTTATGCTAGGTTCACATTGCTGTGTCGGGGTGTGTCGTGACGCAACAGGACGCTATTGAAGTGGTGGATTGGTGGCACCGTGGAATACACCGATGTGAATCTAATCATAACAGTTGAACGGAACCGATGGCGTTCTGGGGCATTACGACACACCCTGACACAGTAATTTGAACCTAGTTTAAAGGTAACCCCGACACAGCAATGTCGGGGGGGTCTCGTGGCGCGACAGAACGCTATCGGATTGGTGGATTGGCGCCACGCCACAACCAATCGATAAGCTAGGTTTAAATAACTGTGTCGGGGTGTGTCGTGGGGCGATTGGATTCACATTGTTGTGTTGTGGCGTTTTGCCAATCCGTCAATCCAACAGCCTTCTGTCGCGCCACGACACACCCCGACACATCAATATAAGCATAGCTTTAGATCACGTCTTGGTAGATTTAAGTCACCATGAAATAAAATATCTACCACGTAGTGGTAATATGTGGAAAACTTGGCAACCCTACGCCGTGCTCCACAATAAATGTCAAAATTTCTGTCTCAATTTATTCAAAAAACATCTGGTTATCTGAAGACACATCCAACAATAATCACAAGTATGTCTCGTAGAAATGGATTTCACAAAACTCCTAAGTTTAAGCCGGAACTGAAAGTGGTGAACAATCGACCAAAACAGTCGTTTTCATTGTTGAGTAAAAAGGAGAAAGTGGAGGTTCTCCCTGAACCCATCAAATCTGAATCTGATAAGAAAATTTATAAGTAAGTACTATATCGTGGTTATAACTGTTTAAAAATATTGAACAAATCGTTTACTAAACGACCGTAAATAAATAAATTTTAATTTAGTCTTCATTTGCTTATTTACACACAAGGTTTTTGTAATCAAAGTTAAATATTTTTAGGCTATAGTTTACACAAACAACACCAAAATATTCAGCAGATAGCACCATGATGCATAGTGCAGACCATGGTCTGCTGGAAGAAATCTCTAGTGTCTCAACAATCAGTGTGCCTCTGACCAACCCATTAGGGATATGGTCATGTTAAATAATGCTAAGTAAAAAAAAATCTTTGTAGAGTTTGTACCAGCCTGTGTTGAGGGAGTTCTTGGATGCTAATACTTCTAGAAAAACTTTCTTCACTTTCACATAATTCATATCTTTGTTCATTGAGTCTGGATGTTCTTAATATCTGATGTAATGAACCAGTCTCTGGCACCCATAGTACAAATTCGTAGCTAAGATTGGGTTCTCTTGGCTGTGCTATTCATATTCTCACATTTAGGTAGCATAGATAGAACACTAAAAACTATCTTTTAACCCCCTTATTCATAAAAACTTAAACAGCTCTACAACAACACGATAACTATCGTATCGCTTTGTCACTGTCATTCTTGTTGCTGCCGCCATTTGCGAGTAAGTGACAGAACACGTCAATAGCTTAAACAATGCGTTAGCGTTGCGTTCGTTTTTATGAATAAGGGGGTAAATGTTTAAAACCATGTTTTAGGACCATAAGGTTAGAAAATGGCTTGACAGCTCTACTGATATCAGATCCAAGTAAGCCCCCTGCAAAAGATGAGTCTAGCTCAAGTGAAGAAGACACATCGGGCTCAGATGATACCACTGGCCCTGAGAGTGATGGCTCTGGCAAGTCGGGTCAATCAGCCGCTAGTGACCAGCATGGTAGCAAACGCAGAGGAGAGTTTGATGAGGAGAAAATGGTGAGTTAAAACTGTCTTTTTTATAAACACACCACTTTCCTTTACTTTTAGGTTGTCTGGAAGAGATAGCTTTTAGCAATAAGACTAAGTATGTTAACACTATAACTAAATTGTATGTTATTACTTATTTGTGAATCATTTTGTTTTTGTGTGCAATAAAGTGTCTCTAATCTTCATTTTATAAAGGAATCTGAAGCTTTATGCAATAGAAAAAGATTGATATAAAAAGTATAACGTCAGATTGGAAATAAGCCAAAATAATAATGTCTCTGACTAATCTAACCCCAAACATTTTCACATCATAATATTAAAAGTAAAAAGGTTACATTAATAAAGAAAAACATTACTTACATTAGTAATTGCAAAAAAATATATTTTAGGAGCAAATAAATAAACTAGTGGTGCCTGGCATTTAAAGTTTTACTGTGAATATGTTAGCATGATTTACAGAATGTAGATTTTATTACAGAAATAGTAGTACCTAAATACAAAAATATGGTAGTAAGTAGAAAACATAATTCTAGTCAATCTTGATTATCTCATCTTCAAATATATTATCTCAATACAGCTTTTATACATTTTACAAGCAATTCTATGGTTACTACACTAGAAGTCACAGGCTCTATACCTGCACAGTAATCAGTATAAACTTAAGTGTGATGGACACCTCTATTCATATTGTTCTGGGTGTTTCCTATGCATGTTATATAATATTATGTATTTTTACAAAAAAGTGTTTAAGTAGTATTTTATAGGTATTCGCTCTAGTTACGGACAGAATAGGCAATTCAAGTAGGTATATGTATTATTAATTTAATACCAGGTGTTTAGAAGCTTGTTTTCTACTAATAGACTCATTTAGCTCATCTAAATTTAACAGTATCAGTTACATACTAATACTTGTTGTAATTTGTGATTAACTGCCGTAGTCAATGATGTTACAATAGAAAAGACGTAGATAGGTTATGTCAGTACTGACGCGATTACGCTAAGTCAAAAATTGACCACGGGGTACGACGTAGTTAATTTGACTGTGTTATAATAACGTGTGAATAAGACAGTACGATTATTTACTAGGTCAGAGGTTCCCAAACTTATTTTGTCTACTGCCCACTTCGAGAATAAATATTTTTTTAGCGCCCCCATTTTTTCACTTACCGCCTCAACACAACGGCCCCAATTTCTTTCTAGGTCTCTTACCGCCCCCCTTGAGACCTGCAGCGCCCACAAGGGGGCGTTATCGCCTACTTTGGGAAAGACTGTACTAGAGCGTAAACGAGACAGATACATGTTGCGCAGTGTCGTCTCTAACTGTCAACACTGTCAATGCCTTGCTCAGGTACACGAAAGGTTCTGATTTCGGGTGTCACTTTTTCAGCACAAGTAACCTATTTACCTTTTTTATTATAATATCAATGGCTGTAATTACAAGTTTATTAAACTGTCCTGTAAGGTACGACACACAAATCTAAAGCTGTAAAAGTAATTCACCTTTGCTAGGCAGCAGACAATGTAGGTACTTTATTGTTGTGTCCGAACAATATGTGATTCGCGACCATAATTGGACGCAGTATGCAACCTTGACCCAAGACCTTCAGTAGTTATCGAATAATGCTATTGACAGATTTATTTTCTTTTGTTACTGTAGTTTTGTTTATTCGTCAGTTTCGTCACACCTAACTCTGTCCCTTGACCGAGAAGCAGTAGTAAAACCACGGCAAAACTAATAAAAGAAAGCAATCGGGCTCTTGCGGCGCCGTGATTTGCGTTCTATGTGCGTGTCTTATGATAGGATTTTCTATGTGTTAACGAACGTAGCGAAAATGACCGGCCGCAGCCCGGCCCGGCCCCGTCGTCGTCTGCAAAGCGCCTGAGAAGTCTGGCTTACCTTTTTTTAACTCAAGGGATTCTCCAAGTAATTTAGCACTAACATTTTACTTCAAAGCTATGTTTGTTAACATTCTGTGGCTGTACGTAGTTACCTACATGCGTAGCTACTTTCATAAGACCCCCGATTTTACAAACGTCAATCAAAGTTAAGCAGCCCTTACAAGTATAGCCGATAGCTGTCACTATCGGATTTAAATACACTTTACAGGTCGGCATGAGTTTGGAGACGTTGCTAAACTTTAACTTTTGTGAATTCTAGGGTGAGTCTTACAAGTCGTCTTAAGTGGCACTCTTAAATTATATTGGCGCATTGTGCGTAATCTAGCTTCACAACCAAAATATACCCACCTACCTAAATCAATTTACTTGAATATTAAGTAAAACATAAAGTTTGGAGTAACGTTAAGAAGTCGGCTACTACACCAGTGGTCGCGGGCTCGATTCTCGCCCAGTACCTACACACATTTGTGTGCTTTTAGGTATATGTCTGTTTGTTTGTAGTGGTCTGGGTATAGTGTTTGTGTGTTTCCCACGTAAGTGTAAATGTATGTATTCGCAATAAACATGTATTTCAGTATGTATATTGGTTGTCTAGTATCCCATAGTATAAACTTTGCTTGGTTTGGTTCTAAAGTGCGCTGTGTGGATTAACGTCTATTGATATTTAAATGTGTGCGTATGCGTAATATACATCCAAACTTAAATGAATGATTCTGCCACTGGTGTCGGACACTCTATCAGAAGTGAAAGTAGTTTGATCTTTTATAAATTTCTAAACCTAAGATCGGTCCTTATCCTTTACATTAATTTTGGTCACTGTTTTGCACGTTTGAAATTTTTGTTGTCATTGTTGTGTTCTGGCAATGAGCTCGATCTGTTTCAGCCTCGCCGTTGTTTTTTTCAACAAGAACCTCTTTATTTAAAAATGTTCAATGCAATATCAAATGCATTGTATTGAATAATCGTCGTGATCTGTTTCACATTTAGGCTGTGTATCTAGGTCGTCGGTTTGTTTATGCCTTTCGCTATTTGTTTGCACGTAACGGTGTCATAGATATGGAAAAACAGCAATACCTAGATTCTTCTGAACTAGTTTAAAATTTAGTTTGATTAACGATGTAAATGGTGACAATTCTGTTGAGTCAATCTCTCTTCTTATGATAAGCAACTAATCTTCAGAGCTGTCGATTGTATACTATTGAACATCCTCATTCAATTATTATGAAGGGGATAAGAAGATACGTAAAAACGTATTGTTTTTAGCCAAAACGCAAGTCACTCATTATCCACTTTGAAAGCCGAGAGATCGAACAATGATCATTAGGAACTTACAATAGGATGGAAGACTTTTCAGCGTCTGCTAGGTCAGAGTACCTGTCTTTTACTTAACTTCATGGTTTACACTCTAAAAGCAGTAGCACTGCTTAAACCTTAAAGATTTAGACTTTATTACCTGGAATGCCAAGTTTAGTTTCGATTGACCGGTGCAAGTCGATACAACTAGGTACTTGTAAACATAGCATTCAATCATCAGTAATATGTGTATACCTTCAACAGGTCTTTGGCTGCAAAAGAAATATGCTTAGGTTCATGAAGAGCGCTTATGACAAAATTTCTAGAAAGCGGTGCAAGCTGCTAAGAACCGAACTTTCACTTGACACGGTATGAAGTACAGCCGGTTTTAAATTTGTACCTGATACATTCGATTTTAAACAAAGTTATTATTTACAATGCTTGTTCATAATAGATCTGTTGAAGGTATCGTTGGTACGGCTTCTTAATGTAGGCTAGGCATTGAATCAGAGTATAGTATTAGCAACTTAGGTCTTTAATCCCATTTTCTAACAGGCTGACTGAAATATTATGTGTACAGATATAACATCATGTTGAAGTAATTGCTTGTCTTGTCTAGTACGTAAATAGACGTCGTTCGTCCTTTGATATGTACTACTACTACTCGCTTCCCGAATCCCCACCCCCGGATCTATAAGAAAACAGATTATAAGTGCTCCACTTTTAAAAAATAACTGCGATTAAGTAGGTACCTAGTTGCAGGCCTAGAAGAAAGGGTAATGTCTACAAGCCAGTCAAGATTTTAAAGATGTGGAACGTACTTTTTGTATCGTATCCTGTCACCATGGTCTGCTGGAAGAAATCTCTTATTAGAGATAAGCTCACCTGTACTTTCAGTTATCTCATTATTTTCAATGTAACTATATCTTTGTGTACGAACTAATTAATAAATAATTAATTAACGTACATAAATACTTTTACCTTTTAACATCAAAAAACTTCGATCATGGTTATCATTTTTTTGACATATTCAAATATAGTGGGTTAATTGTTAGTGATCACTAAGGGGTTTTGCAAATCTTAATTAAGTTTTGACTTTATTTGCATTGCATCAAATAGGTAGGTAGGTTTTATATGTTGATAGGATAATAATTCTGTTAAGTGTTCCATTCTCTCAGCCATCATGCATAACAACAGCAACTTATTAAGCATTTGTGCAATTTTTCGTCATTAATTATGTATCGCAGATTTCGCTTTAGTAAGTATCGACTAAGGGTTGTGCCTAATCAATAGAACCTATTGAATTTTGAGCCAGGACCTCAACTTTTTTTCCATTTTCCGTCTCCTTGGACAGCGCATTTCTTATAAACTTGGGGTTTGTTTTTCTTAAACTGGTCTCCTAACGTAAAATTTTCTGCTCTTATGTGATTAAAGTAAATATTCGGTGTTGTTGCAGGCTGCGTGCGCGCTCAGCGTCGGAGTGGGCAGCTACAGCGATCCGCCCGACATACAGGGGCTGGCGCACTTCGTGGAGCACATGGTGTTCATGGGCAGCGAGAAGTACCCCAAGGAGAACGAGTTTGACTCCTTTATCAAGGTTAGTAATAAAAAACGGTGTAGCACGCTGTTTGTAAGCATGCCTATACTGTATGCCTGTTGTTCCGTGTAGCAGACTGCTGGGTGGGACTTCTACAGGCTTCTTTCAAAGAACCTGACCTGAGGTTATCGTTCACCTGACTTGTTTGTAAAAAGATTTTTCATGCTGGGTTTCGGTGTTTATTTGTTTGTTTAGAAGCTTGCGTGACCATCTTTTTTATTCTAAGGTGCACTTGTTGGATACGTCAGTCTAGTGTTCGACCTATATACCTACCAGAATAGTAGTCATTATTATTAGTAATTTTAGACCCTCATTATGAAAACAACATATTATTATGTACTTTTCTGTGTTATTTATTTATACACTTTACGTAGGTACACCACAACTAGTGCAGCGACTCTGAGGTAACCGCCTTGTGACGAGTCCGACTAGTGTAGAAAGTAGTTTGCATAAACCGGTTCCTGGTTAAAAACATACAATCGGAAGGGGGTTAATTACTGCTTCGACTACCGTAAATGTGTTGTATCATCTAGTATTAGCACGTGTAAAGTCACGTGTCTTATTATCTGCAATGTTATGATTTATTACCTTAAACCAACCAAATACACAAAAGAGACTCACCAGTAACTTCAGCATTACACTCAACAACTCATCCTGTAATTTTATCGCGACAATATGGTGTAGTAAAACGTACTGAAGTAGTTCTTATAAAAAAAAATGAGACACATGCATACCAGAATCAAAGAAGGTGCTAAAACCACCGGCACCGAGCACCAAAATCTTCCTATAGGTATTATTTACCTCGCCTTAGGTCTCTACTTAGAGAGACCAATCTGACAAAATATGTTAGGGAAGAAAAGCGACCCGGCACGTCTCGGGCATTATCCCTTAATCGGCTAAAGGCAAATAGTTCACACCTGAATTTGAACCTTGATGCCTCGATATAAAGTAGAAAACCAATGAGAAATTTAACTATGCCATGCCCGATTAAGGGTTATCGGGGCGAAAAGGCTATGGCGACTCCGCGCTGGCGCAGAGGAAATTTCGATTTTAACAACTCGTTAGAAAACTCCTCATGAAGAACCATAAGTTGAATCGTTACTAACTATTGGTCGGCTTAGTCTTAACAGGGCAAAAATCATGATTCGCTATGTTGTAAAAACTTGTTATCAGTCAATCACAATGCATAAACATTTTCAAGTCGAAAGGGAATTCAAAATATTTGCCGATGAACGCGTGTGCATCTCTAACGTGCCGTAGAGCGGATAAATAGCATTCTTTGGCAGATAAAATCAAAGAGATACGCGAAAAACGTGGATTGGCTACAGTTGAAACTTGAGCATATTTTTTTTGGCATATGATCATAGTGTACTGACTGGTTAGCCCTATTGGTAGGTAGTTGGCTTCATAATCTGCAGGTTAAAGGCACAGGTTTTGTGTTCAAGTAGATTGAAGTATATCGCTTAAGATGTGTATTTACTATACACGAGAACTAATTAATTATACATACTACAAAGAAAACAAACTAATTTAACACTAAATCTAATGCAGTTTACATGGTTGTTCTAGGTAAGTAGTTCTTAATTTTAATGATGTACATTTTCAGTCTTTGAAAACAAGAAGTGAGTAGTTTTAAGAGCCGTCAAATTTTCAATGAGATTTGTATTCACGATTACAAAATATTTAACTGTGATTCTAACTATTTCATGATTTTTTATGACAATATGCTACGATTTAAAGTATATAAAGGGGTATTTACGAATGCTTAAATCTTAAGGCCATAATTCAGGTTAAGATGGTTAAGAAAATTGCATATCTCCAGCAAATTTGTGTAAAAATGCAAGCATTGTTCTGAAAAATACTTCGACCGACCGACCCATATCTGATTGATTGTTTGGAACACAGCAGATCACATCAGTGCACGGAACCCAGCATTCCACCATCATAGATAAACCAGAAATTCTTCTTTCTTCTAAATACACGTCTGAATTTTATATTTCTGTACCAGAAGAAAGGCGGTTCGGACAATGCGTCCACAGACTGTGAAGCGACTACGTTCTACTTCGAGATCCAAGAGAAATACCTTCCAGTCGCCATGGACATGTTCAGCCAGTTCTTCGTCAGTCCGCTCATGAAGAAGGAGGCCATGCAGCGGGAACGAGAGGCTATTGAATCAGGTATTATTTAACTTTACATGAAACTGACAGTTTGGCAACTTCACCAGCCTCGCGCCGCGTCGCGACACCAGCAATCATTTGCTTCATATCATACGCGCGTTTGAATTGATTCATACATTTCGATATTTCGTGGTCAAACCTAGGCTAAGTTTCGAAGAGACCTTATACGACAATCAGACCTAAAAATATAAACTGTTCAGGATCTAAGGTTAGTGGCTCCCACACCTCATTGCGGTAGCCAGGTCATAGTCGTTAAGGTATTTTACACACGTTTCTACTTTCGTTTATGCCGCATTATAGTCCAGTCATTATAGTAAGTTCACCTCGGAATTCGAGATACCCAGCTGTAAGTCTGTAAATACTTGTATATTGACACCCTAAAAGTTGTCTCAAAACCTACATATGGTAGGGTGTACGCAACTATCAAATTTCAAGGTCAAATGTCACATAAATCGATATTTTGTAAATATCTCATTTCCTTTGTGTTTTTTGCTATTTGTATATATTATCAATACTGTAGAATACAAAATTCTCTACAAATTTTGTTTCAAAATTTTTTTTCATACGGTGAACCGTTTTCGAGATAGAGGGCGGAGAGCGCGCGGTCACAGCATCACTTCAGGTCAAACGGTGCCACCGGTCAAAAACTTAAAAAGTGAAAAAATGTGATAAGTCTCGATCATCTTCGTTATCTGCATTACGTCAAGTCTACAGAACTGTGATGCCTTCAAATATTCCACCAACAAGTGCAGCTGCTCATCAACATTGTAAAAACAACAACGTTGTCGAAAATCGTTTCGCATTGCCCAACCCCATACCTGGGGTTCCAAATCATGCCCTAACCAAGTTTGAACTTGATAATATACACGATGTTGTTTTTACAATGTTTATGAGCAGCTGCACTTGTTGGTGGAATATTTGAAAGCTGCACAGCTTTATTAAGTTCTGTAGACTTGACGTAATGCAGATAACGAAGATGATCGAGACATATCACATTTTTTCACTTTTTAAGTTTTTGACCGGTGGCACCGGTTGACCTGAAGTGTTGCTGTGACCGCGTGCTCTCCGCCCTCTATCTCGAAAACGGTTCACCGTATGAAAAAAAAATTGAAACAAAATTTGTAGAGAATTTTGTTTTCTACAATATTGATAATATATACAAATAGCAAAAAACCCAAAGGAAATGATATATTTACAAAAAATCGATTTTTGTGACATTTGACCTTGAAATTTGGTAGTTGCGTACACCCTACCATATGTAGGTTTTGAGACAACTTTTAGGGTGCCAATATACAAGTATTTACAGACTTACAGCTGGGTATCTCGAATTCCGAGATTCTTACCTAATTTAAGCTTAAATGACTGGACTATTATTTTCAACTTATGATGCAACATAAAAGTGCTTGGCAGTTTGGCACCCCTTTTAGGCTAACACTGCGGCTACAAGTTAATTGCATCGTGACGTCTAACCGAGGAATTTGCAGTTATATTACGAAATAATGTCAATCTGCTGCGCTTTGTTCTTTAGCATTGAGTCATAGCATGATAAAACCTATTCCTAATGGTTATGAATGCTAACAAAGAATAAGATAAAAGATTGGTTTCGTTGTGCATCAATTCACAAAATACGAGTACTAAAAAATAAAATTAAAAATACTTATATGCTGCAGATATATGTTTTTTTTTTAGGTTTGATCTTCAATGAACATTGTACTCTTATCTTTCATAGTTTACTTTAGTGATTTTTGATCACTATGCAAAATTTTAAAGTTATGAAACGTATCTGTCGAACTGTTAAAAATATGAAATTTGAGTAAATGTTCGGCCCGCCATGCATGGTCCTGTTCGAGTCGAACCTTACTTCGCGAAATAAGGCATCGTCCTCGGGAAATTAATTGCTGCTAGCAATTATTAAGCTTCTATTTGGAAATATGAATAAATATTAGTGATCGTAACTCATTTTTGGATCGTATCCAGTCACCATGATGGTCTGCTGGAAGAAATCTCTGTTTAGAGATAAGCACACCTGTATTTTTGTTGTCCTGAATATTATCTTTTTATGTACGAACGAAGTAATAAATAAAGAAGAGCTCCTAAAGATACTTAGGAAAGCTGCCCTGTCCATTAAGGCATTATAATCCCGCGTGGAAGCGACGTCGCCATCACGTAATTATACGTCGCAACCCATCACAAAATTACACACAGCGCTTCATGCTTTATGAGTTGCGACCCATTATCTACTTGAGCTTGCTTCACATGGACTGAATAATATGTGATTCACGTCGCCGTACAAGACCCCACGACATTTAAACATAACATCATGATAAATACAAAGTAATAGCATACTCCTGCCTTTGGACAATATAGGTAGAAAGAAATGCTCTAAGCTCCTGCCTGATCACTGTGGCATGTTCATGTTGGCAGGATTGATAAAATTGATCAAACGAGTTTAGCATTTTCTAATTCTCTATTCGATCGACGATCGAGACTTGGGCGGTGCTGCAGTCTCTCCAGCGATGCCACATTGACTATCGGTACATCGAAGTGCTGAAGTGCTTATATGCGAACGCCACCATGTCAGTCCGAGTACAGGAGCAGAGCACGAGGGCTATTCCTTTGCAAAGGGGCGTAAGACAGGGAGACGTCATTTCTCCGAAACTGTTTACGGCCGCATTGGAAGACGCCTTCAAGCTCCTGGAATGGCAAGGACTTGGCATCAACATAAATGGCGAGTATATGACTCACCTTCGGTTTGCCGACGACATAGTGGTCATGGCAGAATCGCTGGAAGAGCTCGGCAGCATGCTCGAGAACCTCAATCGAGTCTCTCAACAAGTGGGCCTAAAAATGAACATGGACAAGACGAAGGTCATGTCTAACGCCCGTGTTACGCCCACTCCAGTATCTGTTGGAGGCTCGATTCTCGAAGTTGTCGACGAGTATGTGTACTTAGGACAAGTGGTCCAAGTAGGTAGGTCCAACTTCGAGAAAGAGGTAAATCGTCGAATCCAACTCGGCTGGGCAGCGTTCGGGAAACTGCGTAACGTCTTCTCTTCCGACATACCTCAGTGCCTCAAGACAAAGGTCTACAACCAGTGTGTGTTGCCAGTGATGACGTATGGATCTGAGACGTGGTCGCTCACTATGGGCCTCATAAGAAGGCTCAAGGTCACCCAACGGGCTATGGAGAGGGCTATGCTTGGTGTTTCCCTACGAGATCGAATCAGAAATGAGGAGATCCGTAGGAGAACGAAGGTCGCCGACGTAGCCCAGCGTGTTAGCAGGTTGAAGTGGCAGTGGGCGGGGCACATAGCGCGAAGGACTGATGGCCGTTGGGGCCGGAAAGTCCTCGAGTGGAGACCATTCGAGGCCAAGCGCAGCGTGGGACGCCCGCCCGCAAGGTGGACGGATGACCTCATAAAGGTCGCAGGGTCTCGGTGGATGCAGGCCGCCTCCAACCGGCAGCTCTGGAAATCTATGGGGGAGGCCTATGTTCAGCAGTGGACATCATGTGGCTGCTGATGATGATGATGAATTCTCTATTAGATAATCAATGAAATAAAAAGTTCGATAATGTCCTTTACTAGTTTAAAATTAAAACTAAGTTATTTAAGATAAAACTAGGATTCTGACCAGTTTTGCATTGCAGAGCCGCAAGAGCTGCATTCACCTTAGTACAACAAAACACGCATTATAATCACGTGTTATCCTGCATCATTCATGTAAATTGACCGTAAAATTGATCTCATAATGAACGTCATTTTAGTTATAGGTTGTTAGTATGCTAGCTATTTAGGTAGGTAACTGCAAAAGCAGCTCTCAACTCAGAATAAAAAATTGAGTTGCAACTTACAATAGGAGAGGTGTATGTAAAGCCAGTGAGCTAGCTAATTCCTAAAAATCTTGTCCTCAGTAGCAACTGGTGGTCAAAAACGCTTTGTTTTTGTCTAAAATACAATACGTTGCATTTTTTATAGATGCAGGAAATAAGTATTATGACTTGCCCTTGGAACTCGGACTGAATGCAAATGCAGTTGTTTGCTTAGAACAACAGTATTTCTTGTAATTCAAATTAGCTGAATACGACTATTAGTATGTAACACTCAATCATGTCCTGAATAAAAATCGTAATTATACCTAAAGACGGCTTTAATACCAGAAGAAATAACTAGGTCGGTTCGAAGTATTAGGTTGAGTACGAAACGATTGCTCTTCCAATTAAGATAACGCTTGGCTCGCAGCGTAAAACACTAGAAAAATCGGACTGTTCGGTTTAAGAGTAAAGAAAAGTATGTCACAATTAATTTCATTATATGATCGCTTCTCATCTGATGCCTTATCGGTTTTCGAAAAAATACTTCTTCTACAGACCTTTTAATAAAAATATCCTAAGAGCTTTCAAACTAACTTTGAACTGATTGATCATTTTGTTAGGTTGGTAAAAGAATAATTTTATTTAGAGTTGACTAAAAAAAAACTACGATATTTATAAACCCTTGCATTCTTGTGCCTGTGTAGGTACTCTGTTATTGTTATAATTTAATCATGTATTTTACTATCAACGTTTCATCCCCTACAGAGTTCGCAATAGCGTCCCCCTCAGATTCAAACCGCAAGGACCAGCTGTTGTCAAGCTTGTTCCCGGAAGGTCACCCAGCGCGCACGTTCACTTGGGGCAACCTGCGCAGCCTGCGCGACGACATCGACGACGACGAGAAGCTGTACCAAGCTGCGCACGAGTTTAGGAAGCGGCATTATAGCGCCAATAGGATGACTGTGGCCGTTCAGGTCAGTTGCAACTGTTATTGTTATCATCAAACTATCTGCACACACTGCAATCGCATGGGAAGCATCATTGCTCTTGAACTTCTTAATGCTCCTTGCTGAGGGCCCAGTTAAGTTAGACCGCTGCACCGCGACAGCACGCCTCCTGGGCACAGAAACTTTAGCGTCTACTGCTCAGTCCTCCCCACTCACCATGTTCTCTTGGAACAGAATAATCCGTTTCAGACAAGCTGACATACTGCCGAATAGAACAAACTTTGCCCAGTCTTACTTAGATGAAAGACTTTGAACGTTGAATGTACAAGAAATTTAGTTGCATCTTGCCATTGATCAGAAGCTTGTACTTTATAAGGCGAAGGGGCTGGATAAGTAGCAATTAAGCTATTCCATGATTTACTTGAATATAATATTGTTCCAGGCCCGTATGGATCTCGACTCGCTAGAGCAGTACGTGACCAACACGTTTGGTCGCGTGCCCACGAACAAGCTGCCCGCGGAGGACTTCTCGCAGTTCGCGTTCAAGCCGGACTCGGTCACGCCGGAGTGGAGCAGCATCTACTACGTGAAGCCAGTCAGCGATACCACTGAAGTGAGTAGTAGAATAGTATAGAAACCACTCAGTTTAGTTATAAGTAACAAGCTGCCCGCGGAGGACTTCTCGCAGTTCGCGTTCAAGCCGGACTCGGTCACGCCGGAGTGGAGCAGCATCTACTACGTGAAGCCAGTCAGCGATACCACTGAAGTGAGTAGTAGATTATAAGAAGCAGCTAAGCTTCCTGTTTAACTAACTTGTCTAAGGGGTCCAATTTCAGGGGAAAGGACATTTATTAATATGAGTTAGTTAAGCAAAACCATCGCAGAAAAAAAACCACCTTAAAACATGTAAGAACCTAACGTTCGAATGGATCTGAGTAGCAAGTCGTGTGTGTATGTGTCGGTCGTGTGTGGAAAAATTACATCTGTTATTTTCCCCTACACGACATAAGGTCCTGTCTTTTGCCTGCAAGCCAGCTTACTACTACTCCACACTCGACCGAATTGACTAAGTAACCTTTTTATTACAGATTCACCTAACGTGGTGCATGCGTTCGCTGAAGTCGGAGTACCAATCCAAACCTCACCAGTACATCTCCTTCCTCCTCGGCCATGAGGGCAAGGGCAGCTTACTTTCTTACTTGAGGAAAAAGTAAGTTTCTTTTTCAAACATTTACTTATCAACTGCAGGTCTACACGATTAGTACAGTTATATTTAAACTAGCAGTCGTCCGCGACTTCGTCCGCGTGGAGTCGTGATGTCGTTTAGCCTATTACCTACCTCAATTAATGGACTATTCAACACAGAAATATTTTTTCACATTGAACCAGTAGTTCCTGAGATTAGGACGTTCAAACAAACACACACACAAACTCTTCCGCTTTATATTATTAGTATAGATATCATTGGACATTATTCCACACAACTTCACGCACGTCGCCAACTCTTTTACCCTTTCTTCTATCAGGCTATGGAATTCGCTCCCTAACAAAATCAAACTCTCTACCACTAAATTTGCCTTTAAAAAAGCCACTCGTCATCTCTTTCTGCAGAAGCCATAACCACGAGCTTATTTTTCTCAATTTTTTTTTTGTCCCCTTTCCTTTTGACCGATTTTTCATTTATTAGCATGGTCTGTATGACAATATTTATATACTGTAGGTACTATATTAATATATGTATGTTTATATAACATGTATATGTGTAAGTTTATCGCAGTAGGTATAGGTTTATTATATTTTATCCACCGCCAACAAGATTTCTGCTTCGCCCGATGGTTGACTGGTAGAGAATGCCTTTAGGCATTAAGTCCGCCAATTGTACTTTTTCTTTGTGCAATAAAGAATAAATAAATAACTTCATACTAGACAACGAATGAACAGGCATAAATACTTTTTTTTGTAAATAATACACACCATACATGGCAAACACCCTGTTTGCCATTTTTATGCAAATGTTTTACTTTGCGGTCATCGAACCCGCGACCTCTAATGTTTTGGTGAACTTATTAACCTAATTACACCAAATCAGTCGTCAATCGGCAATTAGATAATCGATTAATTACGATTTCATAATAAGCGATCAACACGTATGACGTCGGAAGTTGGTATCCTATCCTAATTGACTGTTCAATCATTTATTTGTATTCATAAAATATAATATCATTTTTTTCAACGATGACCTAAAATAAATAAGTTTCATTAAATATATTTTTACCCTTTTTCAAGAAAACTCTTTTGATAATATCAATCATATCCCCGTTGCTTCAATGAATAAACGACTGCCTACCTCCCCACAAAAGATCAGTGACGAGGTGCCATTAGGCTAAGACCATTCCAATACCTACCTGATTTTAGTTGTTAAGCATATTATTGTAACTACTTATATTGAGGTGGTTAATGTACATAATGAATTGAACATTTTTTTATTTCTGTTATTATTATTATTTATTAGGAGCCTGTCATTTCCCACTGCATTTCTATTAAACTGACTTAAATTGTAATATGTCCATGCAGGGTGTGGGCGCTCGGCATCTACACAGGCAACTCGGAGAGCGGCATCGACTACACTTCCATGTACAGTCTGTTCTCAACACAGGTTGTGCTCACCAAGAAGGGACTCGACCATGTTGACGAGGTATGGTAAAATTAACCAAAGCCGCGAAGACACAGCTGAGAAATAAAAAGATTTCATAATCAAAAAGTTGAAATGAGGCTCGAGACTCCTTGGGAATTTTGTCAGTGTTTCGACATTTTAAATAACATTAGCGGATGAAAGTAACGAAACTGCATATTTGACCATTTGTTTGTTTTTTAAATTGGCCATTTCATTATTAAAAGTACAATTAAAATGTTTTTGTTTCAGGTGTTAGAAGCATTATTTTCATACATTAATATGTTGAAGAACATGGGCCCTTCTGAAAGAATTTATAATGAAATGAAGGTAAGTACTTGAGTAATAAGTATTCTAAATATTTTCCGTAAATTTACTGTAGCTCTCCGAGTAAGTCGATTTTTTAGATTATTATTACACAGCCTGGACTTCAAACCACGATTTGTAAATCCTACTGGTATTACAAATGCGAATGTTTGTATGTGTGGATATGCTTTGTTGATTTTATTGAAACTTTACAATCATATAGCTTATTCATCTTAATAGCACATAGGCTACAATTTATAAAGATATGTCACATTTTTTTAACCTAAGTCCACGCGGACTAAGTCGCGGGCGGCCGCTAGTAACTACTAATATGTTTGTTGTGGTGTTTCTGGAAGAGAAACATCCAAAACAATTTCTGATAATTATTTTTATCCACAACGTGGACTTTTAACGTTGAATCTAATACATGAATCTGTCCACAACTTTTAATTTGTTTTCACTCTCAATGACGTCATACTACGTAAAACAGTGGCTTATTGCATCCGTTTTCAACAAAGCAGTTTAAAAGATTTGGTCGTCATTATTATTATGTTTGTCAGGCGATAGAAGAGACAGGTTTCCGTTTCGACGAGGAGTCGCAGCCGGCCGACTACGTGGAGATGCTGTCGGAGAACATGCACCACTACCCGCCCGAGCACTACCTCACCGGCGACCGGCTCTACTACAAGTATGACCCTAAAGTGAGTTCATATTCATATTAGACACCTGAATTCACAAGCCCAAATCAAAGTGTATTTGATAAATAAACATCACTAGACATTATTACACACAGCGCCATCTAGCCCCAAACTAAGCAACGAATTTATTTCCTTACTATTTATTTCACAAAAATAAATTGGTTTTAATGTTGGACTTAATGCCGATAAGGCATCATCTACCAGTCAACCTTTAACCTTAGTAGAAAAACATAGTAGATGGAGTATTAAAAATCCAACAAAAGTTGAGGCGCTCTTACGAGTAAAGCTGGCTGTCTCAGTTCTGTTGACCATTTTAGCCAAGTCATCGTATAAGAGTTGCTTGTTCAATATCCACACCGATCGGCATAAGCATCTGTGGATCTAACTCAAATGATCTCTTCTCTACTTTGAACATCACCCTATTATACAAATAGTCATGTTCACCCACACGAATGTTCCGTTCGAAACCGCGACTTATGGTGCTACTACCGCACTGAGTTGGTGTATTTTTTTAAAAGTTAGCAGTAGCCAATATACAGAAAAATTAAGTCGTTCAAAAAAAATGTGGCGATGTTCGAAGTTTTAAAAAAGTGACTGCTCGTTCTATGATATAGTCGTAAGTGTATTGTGTCGTGTCCAGGGAATAACGGAACTGCTCGACTGCATGCGCGCGGACACCGTGAACATCATGATTCTCTCCAACAAGCACTCTACGCCCATCAACTACGACGCCAAGGAGAAGTGGTTCGGCACGCAGTACAAGAAACAAGGTCAGTGTACAACGTAGTTTATTGCATTGAAATAAGGCACAGTTTGCAGTACACATTTATCCATAATGCACAACTTTGGGCTGTGGTCCTAATGAAAAGCGCTATCAGACCGGTGGCGTATCAATTCAGGTTGCATTAGAGCGCGCTAGAATCACTTGGGGTGCATTTCGGACCGCACCCTGATATGAGCTATCGAGCTTTCATCTTACGGGCTAGTGTCCTGATTATGGTTTCATTAAATTGCATTATGGGTACCGCTCACAATGTCTTTGGATTAGTTGGTAGATAATGCCTTTTCAGCATTAAATCCGCCATTTCTACCAATCAAAGATTAGATCATCCAATAAGGAGAGAGAGGATAATGGAGAATCTCATTAGATTAGTAGAAACGGCGGATATTGGATCATTATCCAATATTAAAGGGAGAGAGGATAGTGGAGGATCTCATTAGATTGGTGGTTGGTATCACCTGAAAATTGTGGTAAAATTTTCAGGTGATTTTTCATTCAGTACACAGTAAAAAATAAGTTTTTCGTTTTTAATTGAAACACTAGTCACGGATGTTTTTTAAATAAATGCTCCGTATAGCTTTATTTGCTAAAAGCTGTGCTTAACAACGAATAATTTTAATAAAAATTCCTAATTTGTAGCACTTATAATGATAAAACTCTTCACCAGAAATCCCTCCACCCTGGCTACAACGGTGGCTACACGCGGAGCCCTACCCCACCTTCCACCTCCCCGAGCCCAACATCTACATAACAACCGACTTCTCGCTGATCCCTCCGGCGGAGCCCTACCGGCAAGCGGCGGAGGCGCTCGGGCTTGACCTCGGGACCAGCTCTGTGAAGGATATACACAAGAAGGTCGCGGCTAGTGACGAGGAGACGAAGACGCTTACACACGGGGATCTCATCGCCACTGTTAATAACTTCAGGTGAGCAATCATCATCATAATCAGCCTATTGGAGTCCACTGTAGACGTAGACCTCGCCTGCGGTACGCTACAAGACCAGCTTTCGCCATCCAGTCGTCTCCAACCTCCTTATGTCATCAAGGATGTTGATAACCGTTATTTTTGTATAACTTAGGGTTAGTTGCACCATAGTTAAAGTTAAAGTTTTTGTCAAATTTGTCAATTTGACGACCAAAAATGACGTCGAATTGTCAAAAAATTTAACTTTAACTTCTACTATGGTGCAACTTACCCTTAGTATTTTTACCTTTTCTTCTGATATTATTTTTTTCTTTTGTCATTTAATTTCAGTTGTCACTTTGCTATCGTCTTTTATGCGTGTGTTTTACTCCAATTTGCCAGTATTTTTAGTTTTCCTCTCTTAATACGCAATACGGTCCATCTGGCTGACCAGATGGCGTTTAACACCAAATTTTACAATAATAACTGACATTTAAAACGATTTACGCCAATGTCTGAAAATGGCGTCTTTTTTTTTCTTGCGGCCAGCGACCGAACCAGACGCTGCCCCTTACAAATCCGCCATTGTCCTTTAAAGAAATATAAATGTTTGTTTTAGGTTAAAATTGGTGTTAAAAATTGGAACTGTATATTATAACCACGCTTTTACCAACGTACTCCATTTCATTTTTTTTCTAAATAGGTTGGACCAGCCAAACCTAGTCCGCAAGAACCGCCACATGGAGGTGTGGTACAAACCCGACTTCAAGTTCAGATTCCCGACCGCTCTGCTATACTTCTACTTCATCACACCGCTCAGCCTCAAGTCGCCTAGAGAGTAAGTTTTTTAATTTTTAAAATGTGTTTGTGTTTGACCTCAGTCTCGCCTGATGGTGAGCGATGACGAGGTCGAAGGTGGAACACGCTTACCCAGATAATGCCTATTCACTCTTGCCTTGAAGACACCAAGGTTGTATGTATTCGGAAATACAGACGCCGGAATAGCGTTCCACTCCTTAGCGGTGCAGACCATAAAGGAAGCACCAAACCGCTTAGTTCGGACCGCACATAGGGGTGAAAGCCCTTACGGCCTCTAGTGGTCCGGTGGTAGAAAGTAGAGGGTGGTATGAAGTAAGTTTTATACGAATGATTGCAAAATTTAAACATGGAAAAATATATTACATACATTTTGTTTGTCACTCGAATTTACTTGCACAGCGTCCTTTCTTATTATTTGTGTTCTGTGCCTAAATGAACTTTTTTTTCCAGTGCTTGTCTCATGGACCTTTGGACGGATGTGTTACAACAAGGTCTAAAGGTACGTTATTATTACTCTAAAACAAGTTGTACTATTCTAAAACATTATTCATGGTTAGACGCTGATTCTCCGTACCGAAGGAAGTTTTTAGCTTGATTTTGAACCTCCCTTTAACCATTTTCACGATTTCAAAACAATATGATAAATTAAGGAGAAGTGAACGCACCCAGCTCTCTGTTGCTGATTTTCAAATGATTATTTTATTTGCAATTTTGTGTTCAATTAATTATCTTCATTTTTTTTTAATTTGTAATTAAATTATCTCCAATTCTTAAAAGATATTGGTACTTACTAAGTAATAGTTGTAACAAATAGATTACAATGTTTTTTTAACTGACTAGCTGTTAGTCCAAGGTGCGACTTTCACAGCTTTGCCGGGCAATGGGGTGAACGGAAGGCTCACAACCCCTAACATTAAGTAACGGGCTCGCCCCTAGGGCATTACTGGGAGATGGCAATCGGACTTATAATAAAGATATACAAAATACACAGTATACAAACAAAATGTCACTCTACCACCGGTGTCGGACTATTGTTCCTTGGTCAAGGTTGATAAATGAATGATGTGTTATTTGTCTGTTAGGAAGAAGTGTATCCGGCGAGCATGGCGGACCTGGCGCATTCATTGTATGTGGCCGACAAGGGGCTGACGCTCAAAGTGAGCGGGTACAGTCAGAACCTACACGTAAGTCATCTTTTATCGTCATTAGCCTCTCGTATTGTAGTCCACTGCTATTTAGGACTGTCTCAAGGTGCGCGACAACTCCCGGCCACAGTCCGATCTTGTCACCATCTTCATCGGTTGATCTGGTTGGCTAAAGTCCAGTTTTACTTCAACTATAAGCCATCTTGATACACTTACAGTCAAGTTGTCTAACTTTGAATTTCAGTGTAATATTGAATCCACTGTTTTAGAACAATAAAAGTACCTACATACTGTTGTTTATGGTTTGTTTTTGGTCCAAACCCCTCATAGACTCAACAACATTTTTTAGTTGGAGTACTTATCAACAGTAACTGATCTAAAAGAGTGTATTCAATGTTACACTGAAATTCAAAGTTACCCAATTTGACCTTACAGTTATTATTGACGACCCACTGTGATTACGAGCGCTGGTTGAGACTGGAGGTGGATTCCCAAAACCATGGCACTGAGTAACTCCACAGTTATTCTTCCGTTGCAGTTGCTGGTGGACCTGATAACCCGCGAGATGCGCGGCGTGACGGCCAACCTCTCCGAGTCTATGTTCGAGGCGGTGCGCGACGTGCGCGCTAGGTCTTATCACAACGTTCTCATCAGACCTCATAAGCTAGCCAAGTGAGTGTGTGTCTTTTCAAAACTTTACAACATGTATTGATTATATTATTCTTAATTGCACAACAATAAATGGTACAAAAGGCGGACTTAATGCCACTAAGGCATTCTCTACCAGTCAACCATAAGGCTAAGCAGAAAAGTACAGTATAGTACGATTAATAATTGTAGTCAGCAAAATGACAACTTCAACAGTGACTGATACATAAAAGGGTGGCCCGCTGCAATAGTGACGTTCGGCAATCACTAGACTTAGACATTTAGTCATGCTTTATTTTATTAGGTATCAAAGCCTTTTTTAAACTGTAAATATTTAATAGGTACACAACGAATTAAATAATACGATTTAAGAAATATGGACCCACCCTACCTCCATATTAAAACTTCTCACTAAAAAATTATAACCATAGCTGGGAAAAAAAATTTCAAAGAGGTTCAGGGGAATTAACACTTGAAAGTCAGGAAAATACAAGTAATTTTTATTCGTTACGGTTGCTATTGATTCCGACTCCGATTCTGAATCGGTATACTCAGAATCGGAATCAGTTACATTTATAACGAAGGAATCCACATATTGGTCTATAATGTGGTCAAGTTGACACATTTTGTCTTCGACTTTTATGGCATGGTGTATGCACTGTCTCCAATCATCAGGCGTCACCTCTTTCAGGCCTTCTTCAAATATTTTTTTACCTCTTTTATTTTAAAAAGTTTTTTTGTTCCTGACAACGTACCCCTTTGCTTGAGCCCAAACTAACTCTATTGGGTTGAGCTCACAGTGATAAGGTGGCAGACGCAGGATTGTGACACCGTATTCAGCGGCCAACTCTTCCACAGCATAGCGTTCGTAATTTGATTTTTGTAATTTTACTATTTCGATTAATTGAGCCTTTATCATTGTAGGTTGATATTTAATTTGTTTTTCATCTAACCACTGAACAATATCAGCCTTCCGCCAGTTTGAAGTGGGGATACGCTCGACTTTTCTTGAATGGTACGGTGCGTTATCTAATACCAGCACCGCTTTTGGCTTTAATTTTGGAAAAATGATTTTAACCCATTTCTCAAAACACTCTGAATTCATCTCTTCATGATAGTCCATACTATTTTTCTTCGATTCAAAAATAAGTAAACCGGAATCTACAAAACCTTCATCACTACCTATATGTGAAATTATAAGGCGTCGTCCTTTGCCGGTTGGGCCCTTTAGGCCTGTAGTCAAACCTTTAGAAAACGCTTGTTTGGAAGATTTTACTGTTGTATCCTCCCAAACTTTTCCAGCTGTATGACCTGTTAATAAACGAAATTCTTACCTGTAAATAATATAATACAGAAACAAAACATTTTGAAACTGAAAACCTATTTACTAAATACAGTTTACCGAAATACCTCTATGTCTCAAGACGAAAGTCTGACCAGTGTGTGTTGCCAGTAATGACATATAGAAGTGACACGTGGTCATTCACTACGACTATTTTGCCAGGCTGTAATGTCGACTAACTTTTAATTGTAAAAACTCGATTTACCACATCACTATTTATTTGGGACTGAAAACCTGGCACCCTGAAAATGTCATTTCACTGACTACAATTAAAAATCCTAGTATAGGCGGTGCGACATTAATAAAGTATGAAAACATTAGTAGACAATTTTATTTGATTTTTAGCTTTCGACGACCGATTTTGTGTAGAGGTTCAGAAGTGAGCTATTACTCCAGTGGTCGCGGGTTCGATTCCCGCATAGTACATACATTTGTTTGGATGAACATGTCTGTTTGTACTAGTCTGTGTTTTCCTATGTATAGGTATTAAGTATTGTATTCACAAAAAGAAGTATTTAAGTATTTTTAATTGTCGTCTAGTATCCCATAGCACAAGCATTTAGTTGCTTAGGTTGCGGCTAGAGGGCACGGTGTAGATTAATGTCAGAATGCAGTAATTTCGTACTTGTCCTTTGACCTATCACGTACCCTAACCAATCAAATAGTTCCTAATTAGAAAGTCAAGTCCACAGTGACCAGTTGAACGCATACTTTCGAACGCAAAGGTTGTGGATGTGAGTTTTTTTTGTGTGCAACAGAATTAAATAAAAAACCACTGCATTCTTAACGCGAACGGACTATAGTAACCCCTCCCCTCTCCTTGTCACTTGTGGTCAGATTTGTGAGACCCCCCTTTCCTTAGTGTGACATCACAAATTTAAATTTAAATATGAATGTGACTACTTTACTTGTGACGTACTTTATGGGTGGCCCCTTACTAACAAGTTGTAATGTTGTCGAGAGAAAATAAAGTTTTTTATTTATATATTTATGTTATCCCAGGGATGTTCGTATGCACGTGCTGCTGGAGCCGTACATCTCCCCGCGCGACAAGGCGGCGCTCGTGCACGCCGTGACGCTGGAAGAACTGCGCGCCTTCAGCGAGCGGCTGCGGGAACGGATGTATCTGCAGGTAAACTACTATTTTATATACTTCACAGAAATTATATTATGTGATTGGACTTGTGCTCAAAAAGTGGCACTCGAAATCAGGACTTTTGACCACCTGAGCAAAGCGACGACACAGCACAACATGTATCTGTCTCGTTTACGCTCTAGTATATTATCATACTATCTTGTCCACACGGTCAAATAATAGGTACGTACGTACGCCAAGGTACAATTTTTGATATATACCGCTTTTAAATATTATTGGTTTTGATATATTATATGTTGTAACTTCACAACTGTAAACAGATGATGTTGAAAAGAGTAACCATGCATGTTGCGCAGTGTTGTCTCAAACTGTCAGTACTTTGCTTAGGGGTTCGAAGTTCTGATTTCGGTTGCCACTTTTTTAGCACAAGAAACCTATCTACGTCTGTTATTTCATTTATTAGTTCATCATTTTATTTATTAGTTCGTACACAAAAAGACAGTTAAAATAGACAGACAATTGGGAGATTAAAAGTACAGGGTGAGCCTATCTCTAAAAAGAGATTTCTTCCAGCAGACCTCGTTGACAGGAAACGATTTTTAAGTTGAGGTGGATAGACAGCTGTGCACAAAATTAAAGAAAGTTAAATTATCTATATATATAAAAGAAAGTCGTGTTAGTTACTCCACTTATAACTCAAGAACGGGTGAACCGATTTAGCTGAAAATTGGCATGGAGGTAGTTTAGAACCAGGAGAAAGACATAGGATACTTTTTATCCCGTTTTTTAAATGTTTTTTTTGTATTTTTTCCAATAAAAAAAAATGCTTATTTATTGCCCTTAAGGCGGAACAAAGTTCGCCGGGTCAGCTAGTTTACTCATAAAATAGTCTTTTTGATTATGATATCATTGATCAAAACAATATAAACGTGTTGTGTATGCAGGTGCTAGTGCAAGGCAACCTCCCGTGGCATGAAGCGATCCGCGTCGCCGAGATCGTGCGAGGCAACATCAACTACGACGAGCTCTCGCAGGAGGACATGCCGGAGGTACCCCAAGTTAAATGACATTGTTTCAGGAAAAGATGCAGTGGATTCTTGGCTGACATCAAATTAGACGGTCTGATGTAAATTAGAGCAGTCTCTGTCATTATGGGCCCCTTGTCTGCTAATTTTAGATCGCTTCAATTGAATCGTAGTTTAGTCTCAATCGGCTAATTTGACACATTATCTATGAAAAATATCAGACGTTCAGCGTTCGAAAATTAGCTGACTTGGGGCCTTGGAGAGCGAATCTCCACTCATCGAAAGATGCACGAACGAATTCTAAGAGATAAATCATTATGGATTTTTTCTTCCTCATTTGCTGCCATTTGCACAGCTGGAGTGGAACAGGCTGACTTAGATTGTTTTTTTATGTTATTGGGAGCAAACGAGGTGCCCATGGACAACGCATCCATGAACCGCTACCAGCGTTGCTTGGCTTAGGAAGAAATACGCCCTTTTCTTGAAGGTTCCGATGTCTTACTCCTCGGGAAATGCCGCCGTTAGGATAACTACCTCTCACAACAGGAACCAAAATTTACGAATTGACAAGCTTGTGTTTCTCATGTTTTATTCACTATCTTCAGTTTGAAATTATCACACGCCAACAGGCAAGAAATTTGCGTTCGGTTTCTACTTGAGGCCGTGAACTGGTTTAGCAAAAAAATAATTAATATCTTTAAGGTACCAAGGATACCTCAATGTTTTTGGAAGATGCTTAAAATAGACTTCGACTCGCAAGACTAGAAGAAGATGACACTAATTATTTTTTAAATCTTTGTCCAGCTGAAAGTACACCAGTTGCCGTTGGGAGAGCGCAAAGTCAGGGTTCTGAGCCTGAACCCGCAGTCCACCAACAGCATCGTCACCAACTACTACCAGGGGGAAATCACTTCTGCGAGAGACACCGCTGTTCTTGAGATTCTTATGGTGAGGACATTTTTGTTACTTACAAAACTAAATAAATTTAGTTTTACTCTGTAGATTGGTATCCCACATCGCAGGACGATTCAGAACGCGTTTTCGAACTATTCGGTAATGTTCTTCTAATTATAGTAAATCGCTTGTTCATCTATAGCGTTAAATTCTTCTTCATGTTGAAGCTAAATGGGCTCTAGCGTTTGTGTACAAAATAATACAGACACTATCCACATCAAAAAATAACGCGTTTTGTGTCACCCTGTTCATAACATGTAAATTACAAATCTATATACGTAAACTACATACTAAATGAAGTTAGTACAAATACTTCAATATTGTTTTTAAGTTTTACAGAGTGAATGGCTTCATTGGCTGTATTTCTATTATATTATGTTAAGTATTACACTGTAGGAGCTGTGGATTTTGTAATAACATAAAAGAAAATTTAATTGAAAGATTTAAACTGAAGCTCTTGTAGCGTTATTTCTCAGATATATCTTTAAGATTTCGATTACAAAAATGTTATCGATTCGTTCTAGGCCTACAGATCTGTCCACTGACTAACTGTAACAGTAAATCAGAACAACTGACCAAAAATCTGCTCAAAATACGACCTTACCACGTCGCATTACAGATGCTAATGGAGGAGCCGGTGTTCGACATGCTGCGCACGAAGGAGCAGCTCGGCTACAGCGTGTTCAGCATGATGCGGTACACGTTCGGCGTGCTCGGCTTCTCCGTCACCGTCAACACGCAGGTCGACAAGTTCAGGTGAGTTTATCATAATAGGACTATCAGTTTTCATTCAGACTTGACACCTCAGTTGTGACGTTCAAAGTTCAAAACATTTATTCATGTTAACTTTTTCAAGTGTTTATGAAAAGTCAGCGAAAAAAAAGTAAGAAACCCTTGAGTATGTAGATTTAGTTTTTGTCAAAATCGGCCTCGAGACTCCTTTCAGCGTTTTTCTACATTCTTCACTATTTAGGGTTATACCTGCCACGCCCACTTGATAAACTCCCTCTGTATATTTGTGAATATTTTGTAACAAATAAAACACCCAGACATAGAAACACAAATGTTTGTCCAGTCCAGGGCCTAAAGAGCGCACAGCGAAAACTCATGTCGCGTCCAAAACCATACGGCATTGTCCTAATACAACATGATAATCGCGCGATCAGACGATTAGCCCATCGTACTGATCAACGAGCAAACATATTGATCTAGTCACAATGTAATAGATAGTGAGCGGCGGGATTGTGATCGCCTATTCGCTTCCTATTAAGACTCTCCTAAATGATGTTGCTATAACACGATCGTCGCATCGTGTGGTCGTGTGATGATTGCGTTGCATTAGGCTAACGCTTACAAATTCCACGTGTTACAGAGTATCGTTTTAATTTGACTATAATTCCGTGGAACATAAACCGAAATTCATCAGGGCGCCGATTGTTCCTCTGTTAATGGTGTTTGAAGCTAGATTTTGCACGAATATTTTGCACTGGCAGTTTTTGGGATAGCATTCTATTGAAAGAAGATCTTATTTGGAGGTTTTCTAATTGTTGGATTTTTCTATGATTTGCTTTTATAATTAACTTAACCTTAAATTCAGGGTCTATTGCTTATTATTATTTTGATTCATTAAAACTTAAATGCACAAAAAATAGTACAAAAGGCGGCCTTAAAAGCATTCTCTACTAGTCAACCATTGGGCAAGACAGAAAATGCTTTTGGCAGTGCAAGATTCTAATTATTCGATTTTATTTTATTTATTGGTTGTTATCCTAAGACCTACTCTATTCCGCTCACATTGAGTGACATATTGTGTTGTTACAGCGTGTCGCACGTAGACAGCCGTGTAGAGGCGTTCCTGAAGAAGTTCTCGCGCGACATGCGGCGGCTCGGCGAGAAGGCGCTCGCCGCCACGCGCACTGCCCTAGTACAGCTGAAGCACACCACCGACTACGAGCTCAAGGAGGAGGTACGTGCAGGAACCACTGCTTGTGTTGATACAGCGTGTCGCACGTAGACAGCCGTGTAGAGGCGTTCCTGAACACTCGTGCAGCTGAAGCACACCACCGACTACGAGCTCAAGGAGGAGGTACGTGCAGGAACCACTGCTTGTGTTGATACAGCGTGTCGCACGTAGACAGCCGTGTAGAGGCGTTCCTGAACACTCGTGCAGCTGAAGCACACCACCGACTACGAGCTCAAGGAGGAGGTACGTGCAGGAACCACTGCTTGTGTTGATACAGCGTGTCGCACGTAGACAGCCGTGTAGAGGCGTTCCTGAACACTCGTGCAGCTGAAGCACACCACCGACTACGAGCTCAAGGAAGAGGTACGTGCAGGAACCACTGCTTGTGTTGATACAGCGTGTCGCACGTAGACAGCCGTGTAGAGGCGTTCCTGAACACTCGTGCAGCTGAAGCACACCACCGACTACGAGCTCAAGGAGGAGGTACGTGCAGGAACCACTGCTTGTGTTGATACAGCGTGTCGCACGTAGACAGCCGTGTAGAGGCGTTCCTGAACACTCGTGCAGCTGAAGCACACCACCGACTACGAGCTCAAGGAAGAGGTACGTGCAGGAACCACTGCTTGTGTTGATACAGCGTGTCGCACGTAGACAGCCGTGTAGAGGCGTTCCTGAACACTCGTGCAGCTGAAGCACACCACCGACTACGAGCTCAAGGAAGAGGTACGTGCAGGAACCACTGCTTGTGTTGATACAGCGTGTCGCACGTAGACAGCCGTGTAGAGGCGTTCCTGAACACTCGTGCAGCTGAAGCACACCACCGACTACGAGCTCAAGGAGGAGGTATGTGTATAACACTTATTGTGCTAGGGCGTTCGGATAACACATTTAATATGTTATTATTATTTTTTAGCATTTTCCATGCAGTATCTTTACAAAAGATCAGAAAACTGGAAAAAGACATTCGGTCTTTTTCTAATTATCCGCGTTCCTGGATAGGGCGCACCCGGTTTGCGAAAGTCACCAGACAGATCTGGACACTGGATAGCTTAAAAAATTAAAATATAAATTTTTAGCCATGACTCAAAACTCGATTATCTTGAGCAATCTCTTTTAAGAAATGACAACATTTTAAGTAATATTTAGAATTTTGGTGTCATCTTAAAATCATAATAATTTATGTTTCGTTTTTGTCAAAAGATTATAGTGATCTCTACTTACCTTTTTTATATGTTGACAGGTGGAAAGAAATTGGAGAGAAATCGTAAGCATGGAGTACCAATTCCAGAGGCTATTTATGGAGGTAATATTTATTTATCATATCAAATAGATTTTCGCTGAACGAATGCTTTCAAATCATTAAATGTGTACAAATTACATCATCAAATGTGACAATAATACTTTTTCTTCTAGGCTGATGCTATAGAAAGTATCAAAGTGGCAGACATCAAAACATGGGTGGAAAATCACTTCCCGTCAGGCAATAAATCCATGTTCAGGAAACTATCCATCCAGGTGTGTATTGATTACATTGATTTGCATTGTTTTTATTATTTTGCATTTTTTTTTAATTACGGTGACCCATGCAGATGATGTTGCGTCAAAATCGACATTTTAAAATCAATTTCAACTTAAATTACTTCGGGTAAATACTTTTTTTGAGAGAGTCATACCCGCTCTTTTGAGAGATGCATTTGCTAGAATATAATTAAGGCATTTGTCGATTCGATTACTTCACCCAGTTAACAGCTTTGAGCCAGAAAGCGCAAACAAGCGTAGAAAACCATCCACAGCTACCGGATTGGTTGTCTGGGCTGAGGATGTTTTTTGTGTAAATAGAGTTTTATCTAATGTTGATTTCTTGCATGATAATGATGATAAATTGGTGGACAATCGATCAATCTTTTAAATTATTGGCTAATCAGTAATGTTGCCGTTTGATGGCTCACGGAAGTGGTCGAAAGGATGATGGATTCCGTTATAAGACGCATTAGACTGAACCGTGGACAGGCTCAACTCGTCTATCAGGAATCTATACTCAAGACTTTTATTTAGTTACAGTAAAATAACAGATTATTAGACAAAAATGATGTCTTTCCTTTAATGGATTGGAAAATCTGTCATTTTCTATCAAATTACCTGTCATTCCAATGCACCGAAGTAACCACAAAGCTTATATTTAGTAATAACTAGCTCACCCGGCGAACTGTGTTCCGCCTTAAGGGCAATAAATAAAAAAAAGTAAAAAGAAAAGAAAAAAAAAGGAAAAATAAATAAAAGTATCCTATGTCCTTCTCCTGGCTCTAAACTACCTCTATGCCAATTTTCAGCTAAGTCGGTTCAGCCGTTCTTGAGTTATAAGTGGAGTAACTAACACGACTTTCTTTTATATATATAGATAGTAAGCTGTGTGTAATGTGCTTGAACTTTTGTACCAACATGAAGCAATAAAGATTTATGACTATGACTACCTAATGTAATGTCAACCCTCATAATCCAGGTAATGGGCCACAAAGTAGACAAGGACAGCAACATAACCGAGCCCACAATCAAAGACTACAACCTGACGTTCCTGGACGCGTCGCAGCCCGTGGGCGACGCGGCCGAGAACGACGCCGCCTTCGTCAAAGACCTGACCGCCTTCAAGCGGGGACTCCCCATATTCGAAATACCTAAAGTCGAACTCGCGCAGTGCTAGTGGAAGAAGTGTAAAGTCATTCTGAAATACCTAACTTTATTCTTTTCACGAATTCGTCACTGAATATGACGTGAAAAATAGCCATCTATGACGAATTCAAAACCAAACCAACAGTTTTAACGGTGAAAGAGCAGGTGTTTCAGAATAACTTTACTAAGGTACATGGACAGAGCAAATTATAATATTTGCAGACTTCCTTTTCTAGGCACATTAAAAGTAAATTAAAAATATACATTACGCTAACATGTTTGCAGAATCTTCATTGTTAACTGTTACAGCTAAAAGTGTGTTATATATTTACCCAAGTAATCCCTTTTCGAGATAGAACTATTTGAGTATTACCAATGTAAAAGAACTAGCTTCAAATATATCTTTGAAGACCACACTTGGTAATTTGATCATAGAAATAAGTAATTTAAATTATGTACGTAGATTGATATTAACTCTTATTTTAGACCAAATATCTCTGCCATTGAAACAGGTATTGTATTGTAAATTTCTATATGTATTACGACGAAGCTCATAGTAGTGATAGAGTATTATACGCACAATGAAAAATTAAAGACTAAAATATGAGCATTTGTGACACACATGGTATCTTTGTGAATTTATATAAAATCTAAAGCGTTTCTCGTATGGTACTCAACTGGACATAATTATTTTACTATTAAGGCGCTTTCAATTCATGCGTTTCGGAACGCTACAGTGCCGAAGCCGTGCGTTTGTCGTACGACGTACGGACGGTCGTTTGTTTTCATACAAAGAGCATGATGCGGCAACAGCCCTGCTGCCGAGTGTTCGCGGTCCGATACGAAATGCATAAACTGAAAGCGCCCTTAATGTGTTGAATTATGAATCTTTTTCATTGCTATATTTAATTTAAAAGCTATTGTATGTTATGTACGACAGGGGCTGGATGAATGTAAAATAAGCGTAAGCAATTATCGCTCGCTACGCCAATTTCTCTGGTTTCTTTTATCTGTGTGATATTGTTAAAAATCATAACATTTTGTAAATATGATTTTATTTATTTTAATTAGATAAATGTATGAAATGATCATCAATCTCTATGTTTTGGATTTTAGACTAGTAAGTGTTGTAAATAAACATATAATGGTGCGAATAGTAATAGTAGAACTTGATTATTCGTTCGATTTGTATAGTACATCTATGTATAGTCAACGGTTCATCAAGCTACCCATTTCCATTTTTTATCTTGCTCTTGCCAAATGTTATTTCTTTGCAATAGAACAAGGAGGAATGAAAGGAAATGTCTAGCCGTTGACGGTACTTGGTTGTCTATGCCATGTAAAATCCTCATGACTTTCGAAATATTAGGTGCTCTACTAAGTTATTAGAAGTGTTCCAACCACCCTATTTACAGACTTTTTCATAAGTCTTCCTTGATTATTATTTTATTAGCAAAAATATGTTTTGGGGAAATCGTTTTTTTTTCAAAACTTGAGTCCACCCTTCGTGTATTCTCTAAACTCTTTTAGGGTCTAGAAGTCCTTAGAATAGTTGACATATTGTATATCCAAATTAAATTTGGCAGATTGTGACCAAAATAAATTACATAAAAACACAAACAATTTTTTTTTCACTTTATATTTTTCCATTTGCAGACATGAATCAATCAATCGTAAAACTAAACTACGATTGATTGATTCATGTCTGCAAATTACCACAATAATCTCAAATCATACATGAGACTGGAGTGATCGTGGCGAAAAGGTTATTTTGAGAATTCTGTTTTTATATGTGAGAACGGGTCGTTCTCGATCGATTATCTAAGATTCTGTAGCGTTACAAATTCTGAGATAAGAGTGTTTAGCTACAGCCTGAGCTACATCTTAATTTTGCCTATTATAATAGAAAAGTAAAACAAAAAATGTACTCAATTTAAATGTATGTAATGTCAGTTGACTATTTGTATGCGTCCATCCAGATCCTGCACCACGGTGCCCTGCCTCCTCATGTACCTCTGCAGAATCACATAGTCCACTTCCAGATTCTCCAAGTTAAATCGGTTTTCTGACAGCATCTGAAAATAACATTTCATGTCACTTGATGATCTAGATTTTAAGTATGACCGCTTGCAGCCGACCAGGGACCCAACTCTGCTAACTTAAGAACGCTCCAATTGAATCGTAATTGAGTCTCAATAGTCAAATTTGCCGTGTAGTTTGTAGTGTAGTATTTATCGTGCCGTGTAGTGCCGGCACGTTAATAGAATAGCACTACCCCCTCTCTTCCCGTGGGTGTCGTAAGAGCCGACTGAGGGAAAACAGCCACCAGGAGATGGGCAGCAGCGTCTCCACACAACAGCAGGCCCTACTGCGATCGCCAACCCGCCTGCCAAGCGTGGCGATTACGGCAAACCCCCCCCCCAAAATGATGGCACGACATAGGAAACGGCCCCCAGTCCCCGGCGGCCCCGCTATTCCTGGCTACGGCAGCGGTTATGGTAACGGCGGGGCAGGGGGTGCGAAGAATCCCCGGGTAGGATCCGGCTGCCAACATCGACGACTCGACCTGGCAACTTATAACGCGCGCACACTGAGGCTCGACGCGAAGCTGATTGAGTTGGAAGAGGCAATTGGTAAGTTACATTGGGATATTATTGGGTTATCAGAAGTCCGAAGAGAGGGCGAGGACTCGATAACCCTGCAATCCGGTAACTTACTATACCACCGGGAGGGCGACCAACAGTCCCTAGGTGGTGTCGGGTTCATCGTCCACAAGTCCCTTGTCAACAACGTGATAACTATCGGAAGTGTTTCGAGCAGGGTAGCGTACCTGATACTCAGAATATCGAAACGATATTTGCTGAATGTCATTCAGGTCTACGCTCCGACCTCGAAACACGACGATGTCGAAGTGGAGGCTATGTATGAGGAGATCTCTAAAGCCATGCATAGCCATAAAACCCACTACACAGTTGTGATGGGGGATTTCAATGCGAAGTTGGGGCAACGTTGCGGTGATGAGCTGAGAGTGGGGCAATTTGGATTTGGGCAACGGAACAACAGGGGCCAGATGCTGGCAGACTTTATGGAGAAGGAGAACCTCTTCATGATGAACTCCTTCTTCAAGAAGCCCGTAAGCCGCAAATGGACCTGGTTCAGTCCGGACGGTAAGGTGAGAAACGAGATCGATTTTATCATGTCGACGAAGAAGCACATATTCAATGATGTCACTGTGATCAACGCTGTTAAGACAGGAAGCGATCACCGCATGGTCAGAGGCACATTGAATATCGACATAAAGCTTGAGAGAGCGCGACTGATAAAATCCACGCTCCGACCAATACCGGCTCAGATTCAAAACCCCGAGTGCTTTCAGCTCGAGCTTCAAAACCGCTTCGAAGCCCTTGAGAACAGCATCGATGTGGACGATCAATACAACATGGTGGTGGATACTGTCCGTACGGTAGGGTCCAAGCACTTTAAAACCCGCCTGATGAGGCTACAGGACTCAGTGGATGCCCATCGTTATCGGCAACTCAATAGACAGATATCTAAGTCTTTGACGAGCGACCTTCGCCAATTTAATACCCAGCGTATTAAAGAGGCCATTGAGCGGAACAAAGGCTCCAAAGTGTTCGCCAGAGATCTGTCTATTGGGCAAAGCCAACTCACGAGGCTGAAAACTGAGGCAGGTAGCATCATTACGTCCACACCTGAAATCCTGAGGGAGATTGAGAGTTTCTATGGACAGCTGTATTCCACGCAAACACCTGTTGAAAGCAAGGCTAAAGACCCTAGAGCCAAGCTTACCCGACACTATACCGAAGATATCCCGGACGTCAGCCTGTACGAGATTAGGATGGCTCTCAAGCAGCTTAAAAACAACAAGGCGGCGGGTGATGACGGAATCACAACAGAGCTTCTGAGAGCGGGCGGTCGGCCGATACTCAAGGTCCTCCAGACGCTCTTCAGTTCTGTCATCCTTGAGGGCAGAACGCCAAAGGCATGGGGCAGAAGCGATGTGATGCTGTATTTCAAGAAGGGTGACAAAACTCTCTTGAAGAACTACAGACCCATATCGCTTCTGAGCCATATCTATAAGTTGTTTTCGAGAGTCATTGCGAATCGTCTCGCTCGCAGGTTTGACGACTTCCAACCTCCCGAACAAGCCGGGTTCCGAAAAGGCTATAGTACCATAGACCACATTCATACGCTGCGGCAAGTTATACAGAAGACCGAAGAGTATAACTTGCCACTTTGCTTGGCGTTTGTGGACTATGAGAAGGCCTTTGATTCGATTGAGACCTGGGCAGTGTTGCAGTCTCTCCAAAGGTGCCAAATAGACTACAGGTACATCGAGGTTCTTAGGTACTTATACCAAAACGCCACCATGTCGGTCCGATTACAGAACCAGAGCTCTAATCCGATCCAACTACAGCGAGGTGTGAGACAAGGAGACGTCATATCTCCGAAATTGTTCACAGCTGCGTTGGAGGATATTTTCAAGCTTCTGGACTGGAAAGGACGCGGCATCAACATCAATGGCGAGTACCTAACACACCTACGATTCGCCGATGATGTAGTTCTTATGGCTGAGACCTTGGAAGACCTGAACATAATGCTCGAAGATCTCGGTAATGCTTCTCAAAGAGTGGGTCTTAGGATGAACATGGACAAGACGAAAATCATGTTCAATGCCCATGTTGCACCTGCTCCAGTTAACGTTGGGAACATTACACTCGAAGTTGTTGACCACTATGTTTACCTGGGACAGGCAGTCCAGTTAGGTAAGTCCAACTTCGAGAAAGAGATCTCTCGTCGAATCCAGCTCGGATGGGCAGCGTTCGGGAAGCTCCGGCATATATTCGCGTCCGAAATTCCTCAGTGTCTCAAGACGAAAGTCTTTGACCAGTGTGTGTTGCCAGTAATGACATATGGGAGTGAGACGTGGTCGTTCACTATGGGTCTCATAAGAAGGCTCAAAGTCACCCAGCGAGCAATGGAGAGAGCGATGCTTGGTATTTCCCTGCTTGATCGAATCAGAAATGATGAGATCCGCAGGAGAACTAAGACAACCGACATCGCTCGAAGGATTGCATCGCTGAAGTGGCAGTGGGCGGGACACATAGCGCGGAGAACCGATGGTCGTTGGGGCGGAAAGGTTCTCGAATGGCGACCGCGTACCGGACGACGTTCCGTGGGCAGGCCCTCCACAAGGTGGACCGACGATCTGGTCGAGGTCGCGGGAAGCCGCTGGATGCGGACAGCGCAGGACCGATCGTTGTGGAGATCTTTGGGGGAGGCCTATGCCCAGCAGTGGGCGTCGTTCGGCTGAAATGATGATGAGTCAAATTTGACATATTATTCATAGAAAATGTGTCAAATAAGCCGATTTGACTCAATTACGATTCAATTAATGCGTTCTAAAATTAGCACCCTTGGGGCATGGTGTTGTCATTCTCAATTCACGCTTCGATACTGAACTCGAATTCGCCTGTCAGAGAATTTGCCATTTGTGTCTTTTTTAAATCTGCTTCTGCCAAACTCAAATGGTAGAATACTCGTATGAGCTTAGTTAAGAGTTGAGTAAAGTTTTACGTTGGACGTATTAAATTGACGCAATTAGTTCATTAACTGACAGGTGAGGCTGGATGCTAGGCTGGATACTGCATCCATCGAAATGTCTGAAATCGTTAATGATTTCTGCTCGGAACTTTTATCCCTTTGTTGTAATTTACATAGAACTACAAGTAAAAGTTGATCTCATTTCTAAGCAGAAATTAAGTTAGTAACTTATTGTACTCGTAAGTGAGACTCACTCGAAGTCAATCACAAAAGTGGTTTAAGGCTTTAATTTCCAGTTTTTGTTATTTCATTGTAATAACTAACTCGTCAGAGCATTTTCCATTGCACATTTGCACATGCAACAAATAACACTCAAACTGTCAATTAGATAGGCTCGAAGGTTATTTTCGCCTCTGGTTTATTCTGTATAACTTCGTCATTATCTCATAAACTTCTCCAATAGTGTTATCCGTACAGTGTATCCGCCGCCGCCGTCGCCGATGTAGTTCTGCGAGATAACGCGATAGATGGCGCCACTCTCGAGCGGCTCGTACGCGGGCACGGCGCACGCGATGCAGCGCACCTGCGCAGACGACACGCGCGAACCGATTGGTGCTGACACGTTGTATACTACGCGGAGACCTGCCGACAAATTACGTTTTCGGTAGTACCAATATTTTGTTACTTACTTTAATATTTTTACATTCGAGTAGACTATTTAATTATCTATTATCAAAAAACATATTTTTAAGCACATGATAAACGTACATACGACACACATAAAATTCCTAATAACATGTACAGTCAGCGGCACATCAAGTGACCCTTTCCGTTCTTTTCTTGCTTATGCCAAATGACATTTCTGACCGGAAATGGGTAGCCTGATGTGCTTTTGACTGTACATCTTCTTCAGAATAAGTTGCTTTTACAAATAATATTAAAACAATTCAGTAACATGATAGACTAATCCACATTTTCCTTCATCCAACAGCGACGTCACAGTCCCTTGATAACGCATCAGACTTATACGTCTTAAAAAGGAAATCACCCGCAATCAGTTCCGAATTTTGCAAAGCTGCCACGCTTCAAAATTATTGCTTGGTGAATAGTCCTATTTACCTAACCTGGTCGATATGATCAAGTGAAGAAAAAACAACAAGCTTCGGCAATACAAAAGCGGTGCCTTACCTCCCAACTGCAGCATACGACCGCTGCTGAAGCTCCCGCTCCAGTTGACGCCGACGGAGAACTCCAGCGCCTCCAGCAGCACCTCGCCGCTCAGATCGTACACTTGCACGTAGTTCTCGAACGGCACCGCCATCAGTAATGACTCCGTTGTTACCGCTGCAATCGTTAAAGTTGCCGTTTTAGGAATTAAAACACACACCATTTCTAATCTCTTAATCGCCGCCGGTAACTGAAACAATCGATAAACTATTTTTTTATAGCGCTGCGTTTAAAGTCACTTTCAGTCAAAAGTAAGTTACCACAAGAAACAATATTTAGAAACGATGTTCTTTGAAAAATTCGAGCTAATTACCTTCCTCAAAAACTATATTTCAAACATGCATAAAAAAGAAAACTATCCTATGGTCGTGAGGAACTTAATAAATGACGTCAAAGTTTCTAGAGAACTGATTTCCCAGTCTGGCCAATCCTTGGGGGCTTTTCCCCTCCCCACCTTTGGAAACTCCCTACCTATGCCATACTCAGTCCCAGTTTTACAAGTACTTAACTATCATAGAACAGCGCCTATCAACCACAGTGCAGTCACGAATCCTGACTTTCTTCGGTCATATATCTCGTCGTGGAGACGACTCCATATAGCGTCTCGTGGTACAGGGGAAGAAAGCACCAGGCCACGTGGTAGATCGCCGATGAGGTGGACAGACCAGATCAAGGCCGCAACACAGTGAAGTTCAGGAATGCACCCGGAAAGCTGCAGTCCGCGAAGAATGGTGCCGTATAGCTAAGTCAATCGCTCATCGTGATACATAATAATGACCATGACCACTCTGCAAGAGTGTAGCGACTAAGAAGAAGAACTATCTGTGTGTTGTGTTGTGTCAACTTACTTCCGGGGTTGATTTGCACGCGCAGCCCGCCCGAGTTCACGAGGCACACATGCGCGTAGTTCCACGACGAGTTCGACGCGCGAGGCATTACCTGATAAAACGTTATTTAAAACAATCTCACATAAATTACACATTTTTCTATAATAAAGACACAAATAGGTCTTATTTACCGATGGTACCTTCCACCACAAATCAGCATTAGTTATTGGTTATTTGTGGTCCATAACTTCTCTGGATATCGACATAGCAAAATACTGCTGCGGCCTACTTATATTGACATCATCGCATTTAAGATCATTTTTCGTTGTACCTTTTCCACTTTCAGAGCCGATCATAAGTAAATGTCAGTTAGACTCCTCCTTTACAAACGCTCATCAAAGTTAAGGAGCCATTACGAATCCGTTTGAACATTCAGAGTAGTAAATCATTATAAGATGCGTCACGTGTCTTGAGGTTTGACAAAACAATAGACTGTATGAGTTAAAGAAGTATTAGTTCGGTATGTATGAGTCAGGCGGCAAGTAATTAGAATGATTGCCACATAGTGCAAGTGCGGACTAGATCGCACCTTATTGCCTTTCTTTCGAAGCACACGCACGTTAGATATTCTGTGCTATGACAAAGGCTTTATGATCTATCCGTAGCCATGAAGTAAGAATGCATACCTCTTCGAGTAAGCCGTTGCAGACCCAGCTGCCGAGGTTGCACTCCCGGTTGCTGCAGAAAGAGCGGTTGAGTGCGACCGCAGACCTGCCCAGCTCCTCCTTGCCGACGGCGTCCACTTCCTCCCTCCAGGGCTCCAGCTCTCTCAGCATCTCAGGGTCTAGAAATCCAGACACATAAATCGTACAGAGGCGCACACATTAACCTTTACATAGGGCCAGCTATTGAGGCTATTGATTGAGGCTATTGAGGCAGCTATTGAGGATTAGACCTATTTTGTAAAGGTTGATGTGAGCGCAAAGGTTGATGTGTGAAAAATATAACAAAACAGCAGGGCGACTTAAAAACCGCATCAGCGAACGATTCAGTTATATTAAATTCATTTCTATTTGGTGTCTGTTTTATTTATTATGTTACAAATATAGGTAGGTAACAGTTGTGAGGTCCAGATATGGGGTTGAGTACCTACAGTAGTGCAATAATGCTTAGTGGAGATATACGCCAGTTTTTTTAAATGATGACTTAGAAAATCACTAAACAAAGGCCAATGAAATAGGTACTTACCTTGAATAATGGAAGTGCCTAAATATATGGGCTGTCCTTCCCATGACTGGATGATTCCGTCATCGTCAATGAATAGCTTGATGTTGCCCAGGTACTGCGTGTAGCACGATGCTTGCACCACCAGGATCTGGCGACCAGTAGGATAAACAGATGTAGCTACCTACTTCTAAACATCGTTTCGTTTTACATCCCAGACCTCGCCTCAACAATGAGATGTACGCGGGCTCAGTGGAAAGGTATAGGTGGGTATTATACGATTCAAACTTGATGGCGGCTCGGAAGTTAGCTGCGAGCGCCCAGTGCGCAAGATTGACCTCACCTCGCAACCCGCTGGCACCTTCCAATTTGTGTTCTGCGCATCGACTCGCGCGATGTTCACAGCCGCCATTAAGTTTGAATCGTATTATTGGTCAGACCTTGCTGTTCCATTGTTTATCATATCATAACTGTCGCTGTTGGTCTTGTGGAGTGTGGAGTTGACACAAGCTGTTTGGAAGGGGATCGCCTCGCCTCTGTCTGACCGATACCGATTCCATATAAAGGGTGATGGCGTCATCAGGCTTAATAGTGACGTCGCTTTCTTTTTGCCAGTAAGAGGACAAGAGGTTTTGAACATACACACATCAAAAGTGTCTAGGGATATCATTTTTCAAATATTTCATAAAGTAAAGTTGGTTTACAAGTTGAACATTATCTCAGAATAACGCGAGGACAGTGGCATAAGATAAAGGTTAAGAATATTACAAAAAAAATGTTTGATTTTGCTAAAATTTTGACACCTTTTAAAAGAAAAATCTGTCTTTTTTTAACGTCCTTACGATTGTACAATAATGCTACTACAATATTTTTTTTTATACAATCTGAAAGGGCAGATATAGCAGTTTCTGTGTTCTAAAAATTTCTACGTTGGTAGCATTATTTTAATTTTTATAGCCTCCCAAATAGCTATACTTTGTATGAAAATGCTTGAGATATCCCTAGACACTTTTGATGTGTGTAATTTGAGACTTTTTAGCGGGTTCAACTAATTTGGAGGACAACTGGAGGAGGCAGGATGGTCGGAAGGTCTATGTCTAAATTAAGATTTAATGGCTTAAGAACCGCAGGCATCTGTGGTCTTATGAACCTGTTCTGGATTGTTTGAAGCCTAGCATATGGGAGTAAGCAGCGCGTGCAAACACGGGACTAACCCCCGAATACACAAACGACAATCAACGCTAAGCACGCGCTCACGCTCAGTTCTATTGACATAGTAAGTAGCATAGGTCATGAAAATGGTAGTGCCCGACTTACCCTGTGTCCGTCAGAGCGCGTTACAATCGTGGGGTATTCGCCGTGCGCGGTGCGGCCGCACGGGGGAGTCCCCGTGTACAGCAGCGTGTGCGTGTGCGCGCCCACTATGATGTCCACGTCGGACGAAATGCGAGGGGCCAGTATGTTTCTGTGTTTTACAAAAATACATCAATATTTGTGATAGTAAAAGCTAAAAGATCTAGGAACCTGAGTGGGTTGTCTGTTTCTGCGTTTTAAAAGAATGCATCAAAAATTTATAAATGTAAAAGCTAATAGATGAAGAAATCTAAGTGGCCAGTATGTTTCTGCGTTTTAAAAAAATACAGAAACATTTTAATTAGACGAGACGGGTAGAGTATTTTGCACAATTTATATGTACCTAAATAGGTATTAAAAAGTGAATTTTGGAACTGGAGGTAGTAGGCCTAACCCTGTAACTGCATGGCATTATCTGTGCAAAGGAGTTTCGAGACTGAGTTCGCCTAAAACAATAACAGAGTAAATACCAAATTTACACAGAAAAAACATATTTGATTTCCAAGATATTGCACTAAATTGCAACGTGTTACTCGTTAGATGACTTAGCACGAACTCGCTAGATAATTCGCAGATTGTCTTACGTGTCGGTTTGGAACCCGACGTGTGAGAGCACCACTATGATGTCCACTCCTTGCTCCGTCAAGATGGCCGCCTCCCTGTTTATTGCTTCCACCTCATCCTCTACTATTATTTGGCCAGTTGGAGCCGAGAACTGAAAAGTAGCAATAAGTGATAAAACTTGTATCTTTGAAATATCTGACAAGTCGACAAGTCATCAATGCAAAAAAGTCTGCTATTTCTTGCGATTGCTTAGCTAGGAGGTTAGTTTTACTACCTTCCAAGAAAGCAAGTGAATTTCAAGAACTCTCTGACCCTATATCGTATGCTGTCCACACTTACCACTCTTAAAAGCACTCCAATAACGCCGATCCTCCTTCCTTTTCGCGTTATAATAACGTGGTTCTTGAGATATTTGGCCAGCTCAGGCTCTAAGGTGGCGTTCACGTTGGCGGCCAACATGGGCGCGTTCAGGCGCTCCAAGTACGGCACCAGGCCTTCGATGCCATGGTCGAACTCGTGGTTACCCAACACCTGAAACGGTAGGAAATTAACACATGCTGACCTACTTACAACCAGAGGTCACTGCTAATGAAAATCTTGTAATCACCACAATTACGATGCTAAGGGCTTTCTGTTGATCGCAAATTCAAATTCTAGCTCTGCTGAATCTGATAGACACATTCTCATGAGGACAGGTACCTGGACATTATTTTCTCCATATGTCCTAACTGTCCTATATGTCCTAACTGTCGTAGAGTCTGCGTAACATAACACCCGAACACGACCTTTCCCCAAACAGGTTGTCAGAGGCACACCGATTGCTCCTGTCACAGAACATTCACAAGCCCGCATTTAGCGACCCTACAGTCGTTGTCTGGGTTGCTGGGGTGTTTCGAGCTAGAGTCCTTAGCTAACTTACTTACCTATTTGTGTCAGCCAAGTGAGCCGAGATGAGCTTTGCTAACCTTGCACAGATACCAAGATTATCAGTAGCTATATTCCACTGTTTCCAAAATTGAGTTCTCTAACTGAAATTACGTGAAAACTTACATGAGCATCATGAGGCAGCAGGTTCATAAAGTGCTGGCTAACATTCCACCGCAAGAAGTTGTACCAGATGGTGCCTTGGAAGGTGTCTCCGCCGTTCAGGAGTATTGCCTCAGGCTCGAGCTCCAGAGATTGCTTGACAGCTGTATACAGCCGGGCATAGCCGCCAACGCATGGCGCTACGGTCGGGTTGCAAACAGTGCCTTGGGGACTGACCTCGTCGAAACTGTAAACATATTAGAGATATGTCAATGCAATTAGGTTAAAAGCTTCTTTCCTTTACCAAAGTTTTTACACACTCGACGCCGAATCATATGTAAGCTGGGCACTGTTTTTTTTTACTTATTTTACCTACATAGTTTCAGATCATGTGGGTTGTTCTCAATTCAAGTCTTTCTAACTTTTCTTTTTATTTAGTAAACAGTTTTTACTGGCTTTATTCGATAACTTTCGGAAAATAACCACAACTATAGAAATAACAATGACCGATCAGTCCAAATAGAATTAAAAATATACTTACTGCGCATGAAAATCATTGAAATGTAGAATGTCTAGTTCATACAGTCCTTGTCCATTTTGCGCAGTAACAGCCCCAAACGCTGCTATAAATAAAATATACAACATAGCTAATGTTCTTAAAATTAATTCCCTAAAACAAAACTACGAAGCAGAGAGGCAGCTCCCTTGTTCACAAAAGGCTGCCAATTAAATAAAAAAATGGCATCAGCGTAGATCTAATCAATATTGTAATATAAATCAATCTTCAATCGATTTTCCCAGAGACGTACTCAAGGCATGCAAAGATTTTTTATAGCATTATCTTAGCTGGAGATTACAGCATTATTTTTTAAGAAAGATAATGTTTTTCTTCAAGCCGTTTTACACCCAGATCTGGACTCATGGGCGTTTAAAACCGCCGAAGCTTGCAAAATTGAGTCAGCTAGTTTTTCCATTAAAGACGACTCGTGAACAACATTTCGGGTTTTTATAACTCTCATGGCTATAGCCAAATCAAAATAAAATGTCTAACTCCCCAATTCACTTTGATCAACGCTACCACGCGCTCAAGCTCATGCTGTCTCGTAAAATATCAAGAGAACTGGACAGCTATACTTCTGGAAGATGCTCAGCCTTGATTTGCGTTTGTGAATTCAATGGCTTTCGGGGGTAAGAAAATCAAAGTAAGACAGCAACGTTGCATTGAATATGTTTACGATAAAAGCAAACATGTGTTGACAGGACATGCATTTTAACTTTTTACCCCCAAGTCCGTCTCTGTGAAAGGAAACAGATGTGTAATAAATTACTAATGAGATAAGCCTAAACCATGCCCTATTCACGCTGTTAGCATAGCTATATGGGGGAATTAACACTCATAAAACAGCGGCCTATCTAATCGTGATCGCGGTATTGGCCTTAACTCGTTGCGGATCGGCATATCTCTATCTAAAGTCAAATGTTTAGTAACGGTTTACTTTAATTTATCAACAGAAAATTGGAAATGGCAATAATGATTAAGATGTAATTAAAGTCGTAAGTTTTAATCCTTTGCAAATATTAATCATTTTGGACCGAGAAAAGATTCCTATTTAGGTATTACAAATTAAATGCAATTGTTAGAATGCCTATGGTATTGCAGAATTTACCAGGGACGTATACTTATGATTTTGTAATTTCATTTTTCTTGATGTGTTGTCGAAAAGGTCGTGTGGTCTTGAAGCCATATCTGGGCATTTGCAGCGGCTTTTTATTCTATCAAAGTACGTCGTAAGTCCAGGGCATTGATTTTACATTTGCTTATCAAATTTAAATAGCCTAGGGCTCGAGTAATCCATGCCCTACCTTTACAAGAGTAAAAACATTGTACTGACGATGTTCGGCGGTTTCACAGGTAATGTTTCAACAGTCATTTACAAAGCGACATCATATATTCCAATAGTCAGGATAACATCGACGTTGCCACTTGTCACGGCTTGGCCACTTGGCCCTTACGTTGGGCACATCGCCTAACCCATTACACAATTGAACAGGGACCACTGTCATACGAAGGAAAAAGAACAAATTATGTTATGAAAATAATACAACAATTTAATCTCTAACATTTATTTTAAAACAGTAAGACATTGGCTAAAATAGTTAAAGTACATAAATAGTATGTCGATAATAGTAAATGCCGTACGTTCCGTGCAGTAGACCTAATACAATAATAATATATAATTACTTAATACATTTCAAGTGTTTCACTTTTTAATACAAATACATGAATAAATCATAAATGAGAATAATATTTGTCATAAAAAATTTACAAGGCACTTATTTTCCATTTCCTTGACGTGGAATTATACAAAAAGACAAAGCTCCCTGTTTTGAGTAACTCTGGATAGTCAACACAGCTATAGCTTTATTCGTCTGGTATAAGTTCAGCTATCAATACTACCCTAGTAATACAATTATTGGGATTTACGTTCCACAGCTAAAACACGCGGGCTTGGTGAGGATTGTATATTATGTAAGGTTAGTGGTACCCTCATTGCTTCATGGCATGTTGCCGCCCCTATGGTTTAACGACTGCCTTCTTGCGACAGCTTATAGTGCCTTCTAAACCACGTACTCGTACCCAAAAAACGACATCATAAAATGTTAGTATCACATAACCGGACATGACGTTAGCTTAACAGTTGTTGCCAAAGCGCCATCTCTATGGACCCATGGTTACCTTTAAACGGACAGTTAGAAGTGTACAGTTTTATGCTAGAGCTGTGGTTGACTGTACAAGCACTTACAACAGGTAGGTTTTCATCAAGATAATCCCATAATTTAAAAAAGGTTTATTTTTGATCCCAAATTACATCTAAACTCAACTTATTCTCTTAAATATCATAACAAGCAGATACTTACGAAAACGTATCAATATAGAAAGAAGAACAGAAGGTCCGAGTTCAAATTGACCTAAAAATAAGGTTAAGTTTAGTGTCTACTTTTAAATGAGTAAATAAATAACTTATTAACCACGATAGTTAGATACGCATGTTTCCTGATACGACGAATGCTGTATTTTTAGATAACAAATCAATAATGAGCAAAACAGATTGCTCCGACATAACAACACAAGTAGAAATTAGTAATAGGTAGTTAATTAAATGACTTTGCATATGTAAGGAAATAATGTATAAAATAACAATATTAATAACAATAAAATATTTTTTGATTCTAAACGTGCAACTTAAGAACTAAAGTCAAGAAAACGTGATGTTGCAGTTTTATTCAAAATACTGAAACATAACATTAGAAGAAAACTATCACAATTAACCTTTGTTTAATAATAAACTAAAATAACTAGCATCTAACACATATTAATTATACAATAATGCCAAATAAGGCATCTAATATCTTTCGCATAACAAGTTTAAGTGCAAAATATAAGCAGAGTAGAGATAAATATTGTTTGTTTTATTTTAAAATGGTAAGTTTGAGGCAGACCCCCTCATTCAATAAAAATAACGCAACGCTGCAGCATTGATCTAGCCATTGACGCGTCTTGTCACTCACTCGCTAATGTCAGCAACAAGAATGAAAGCGACAAAACGTTACATAAGATACGTGATGCTATAGGGCTGTTTGGGTTTTGATGAATAAGGGGGAGAGTGTTTTATTTTATAGTCTAACTTATAAAAGAAATACACTTTTACAGCTGCCATTGTCATTGGAAGTTGTTCTTTAATGCAATAGAAATACGATTCAGGAGCTGTGGCTTGACTTTTATGCCTGAGAGAATACTTGAACTCTTTTGCCATTGCATTAAAGTTGAATTTCCAATGATACTGGCCGCTGGCAAAGTGTATTTCTTATATTAGTTTGACTATAATCACACAGGGCCGCGTTCTGAAACAGGGGATGGATACGCTTAAGTTATTCGACGCGAGTTGATAGTAAACGGAGCGGTTAGATCAAAGAGAACTGCAACTATTTCGAGGCAGGCATAAAACGCGTTTTGAGATGTACCCACTAATAAATCTGACATACAAACATTCTACACAGGCCATGGTCCAAATCCACCGAGGCGGATTCGGCCATTCCGTAAATTCTAAGGCTTATTGTCATGGAGATGGGAGGTGGATAACGCGTTAACATCATGGCGGTCATAGGTGACATGAAAATAATAAACAGATTAGGTTTTGCCTGATTTCTCGTTAATCAAAGCAGGAAATTTTTTTTTTTTCAGATTCAACAACAATAGATTTGTCAACGAGTTCCGTTTAAGATTACTCTTGATACAGAATTACTTAAATGCCTTTTTAAATCTTCATAATTCGCTCAAAGTTCACCAGTTTTAGAACGCAGCCCTTAGGGGAATACATTTTAATACATGACTAAGGCAAAATACTTTACCAACAAACCTAAAAAAACTAAAGTATCCCAGAAATGTTTTTTGGCATCTCTATTTAAGTACTACAATAGCATTAAACAGTAAAATACATATGAATATATTTTCCTAAATAGAAAATTTAATAATTTACATCCTTTCACCAAAGGAATGGATAAAATTTCTTAAGCAGGTGGAATATTAATCAGTGCACACTGCTACAAAGGTACTTCTAGACAGGCTTGTTTGAAGAAATCTTCTTATAATGTAATTGCATTCATCTTGCGAACCTTATCCTGGCCCACATGCTCGAAAAACACAAAAGCTTGAAAAGTGAAAATCAATGTTCTAAGTTTCTTAACGATTCTTTACAGCATTTATGCAACACCCCTTTACATCAAATAAGAATACTATGTTTGACTAATAAGATTTGTCGATTTTGTCTGTCATATTTAAGTACTTATCTTGTCTTCTCTCTTTCGTCCATGACAGCAGAGTAAAACATTAGTATAAATGAACGTTCATATCTGTATGTATTCTAAACAGGTTGATACCTGTATGTATAATACGATTCAAACTTAATGGCGGCTCGGATGTTAGTTGCGAGCGCCGAGTGCGCAAGATTGACCACACCTCGCAACCCGCTGACACCTTAATTTGTGTTCTGCGCATCGATGCACGATGTTCACAGCCGCCATTAAGTTTGAATCGTACTATGCGATTTAATAAGGTCTATAACTGATTGTGTTTAGGGCCAGGGGTCATTCTCAGATGCATAAAGCCTTACCGGACATACGTGCGAAGTGCGTCTCGTCTATATGGCGCGCTCGCTGCTTATGAATACGGCGTGCGCGGGTTCACGTTGATCATCTCAGTTGTGCTGGAAAAAATTCAACAATTAGATTGCGGATTAAATCAACTTACATAACTAGAACTTGTACATAATAAGTAATAACATACATAGTATCCATAGGAAACACCAATACAAACAGACGTGTTCATCCATGGATGTATGTGTGTTCATCTAACTAATAAACTTAACTAAGTTAGAACTAGAAGTAGGTTCTGAAGGTAACTAACGAAATAACTTAGAAGTCTACGATTTCTACAGAATCTATGTTACCCGCATATAGAGAGACTAATTTAGCAAATTCCTTCAGAAACACAACTTACTTTCTTGGAAAGTATATAAAACTTGACTCGACTTTGATTCATCTGTGAGAGACCTTAATGCTACTTGTCATTTTTATACACGTAACGTTATTCTGGATTTACGAAATCGCTTTGCAGGTACAAGAATGACGTGCGCAGTTAATTCTCTCACAAGTCAATTCAAAATCAATTAATAGAATCACTCTACAGGCGATTAAAGTGTCGTCCACTGTACTTACATTACCTACTATGTACGATCAACAATGGACAGATTACTTATCCTTACGATTGTACTGTATAACTTACGACGTGACTTGTGCGTTCAGGGTAGTGGGTTCATTCACCAGGAAATAAGACGGGGCAATAGCAGGGGGGTATCTAGAGTAATAGTGCAAAGCATTGATATAGATTAAGGACAGAATACAGCCTAGGACACATCCTGTGGTAAAGTATTAGTAATTGATGGGTATTTCAAGCTGGACGCCAGCCATTAGTGAGCTACGCGTACTCCAAGATCTCCTATATCAGGGTTTCTCAAACTTTTGGCACCACGTACCCCTGTTAAAATTTTAAGGTGACAGCGCTAATTAATTAATTGCCCCCCCCCCCCCCAAAGAAAATAATAAAATTGACTTTTGAAGAAAATAAGGTTTTTATTTTAAATAAAAGGTAACAAACATAGTGCCAAAAGAAATGTCTTTTTAATATTAATGTGATGGATGTGCTTGTTTCTTGTCGCAAAGGGAATCAATTTTAGGTGTAATTTTGGTGTAATTTTATCAAGCCGCCATTACGTACATTTTGTCGCGTACCCCTTGCCCTCGAATGGCGTACCCCTCTTTGAGAAACCCTGTCCTATATCATACAATTTTTGTAACTGATTGTGGGGGTGTGTGACTTAAGGCCAAAACACACAGCAGGCAAGGCGCGGAGAGACGCGACGGCAGCGCGACGTTGACTTGTAATGTACTAAACAGTATAGCAGCAGCCACAAAGAGCCGACGCGACCGCAGCGCGACTGGGCGTGACGCGACCGCTCTTTTGGTTAAAAAAATCCAAACCTCTTGGAGCAGCGCACGTGTATAACTAGAAGAACGATCCCGAGCAGCAGACAGAGCGTGCCGACGACGACGTACGCGACGCCGAGGAACGGGTTCTTGCCGCCGAGCAGCGACGTCGTCGAGATCACGAACGACTTGGTGCCGTCGAACTCGATCACCGGGTAGTCTGGGAATACAATCATATCATTGGACATTGCGAACTTAGCATTGCGTGTTTCACAAATCAAATAATACGAGTCTAATTACAATGGCGTTTTGGACTTACGAACAATTGCATTCCATCGACGAGGATCGCTGTTGTAAAGCAACAAACGCCGGGTCGGAAATGGGATGGGTGACCACCCCGACCGAAATTTAGTGATGTGTATTTCGGGCATCTCCGTGCTTCGGAAGGCACGTTAAGCAGTTGGTCCCGGCTGACGTCGCTAGATGTCAGTTGTTAAGCCTAGTCGGAGGCCTTAGGGCGGCTTGATAACATCTGACATTAAGGTTGCTCACTGGCCTTACACCCCTCCAACAACCCGCACTGAGCCCGCGTGTTGGAGTATGGCTCAATCCACCTCATATTTGAGGTGAGGCCTGTGCCGAGCAGTGGGACGTATACAGGCCGTTTATCAAACCGGAACGGTGTAAGGAAAACTTTTCGCGAACCCGAAGAGCTTTTGGGTGCGTTCCATGAAACGACGTAAATGGTGCAGTTCAAGAAAAGTAATATTAAATGTAAACAATAAATATACTGTACTTGAGCAAATGTAATGCTACCACCGGATCGGAAAGTTGTTTCTGTACTGAGAAGAACCGGCAAGAAACTGAGCAGTTACTCTTTTTTACAATAGTTGTTAGTATATTATTGATATTTTGAGAGATACTGACTGTAGTTGATGGTGAGCACGTAGGCGCCCTGCGCGAGCCCTTTGCTGAAGCCGACCTGCGAGTGGTCCACGCGCCGGTACAGCTTGCGGAACGTCGGCAGCGCTGCTGTTCTCATCCATACTATCAGGTCTTCGTTCTGTGAATGTTTCAATATCATTTAGTTGCATTATGGTGAGCTTCAGGCTCATTGATTGCCTCTCATTCAGCTTATTGACTCCTAATTCTTAGTGGTTAACTTTCTATGTTTGATTTAAGTATTGATATTTATTAATTTAGGTACTGTGTATAGTGAGTACTTCTAATCACGTTGTTTCCATCATGTATACAAATGGTTGTTTACATCTTCAAAATAAGCTTTACAATAATCTGTTCTTTAAAATCATGTAGTAGGCAATGTTGACAAAAATAACAACAACGTATAGACTCTGTTTGAATATCAAATTCCTACTATTTAAATAACAGACACAACACAAAGTGCAAAAGTGAAATAAATATATCCCAGGTTTTCAATATGCTTTTTAGTCAAGTGAATCAAAACCCAAAGAAGACATACCTGAAAACCATTATTGTCCTTATCGGTCGGGTCGAGCTCCCACACGTTCACGCGCCAGTTCACCGGCTTCGTGAAGTTTGCGAAAGCTGCAAATCACAAATCAAATAATACGAGTATAATTACAGGCGGACTTATTTACGAACAACTGCATTACATTTGCTCTGAAACCTTCTAACTGATAGGGATAGGTATTTAAATGAGAGAATTTAAATACCAATTAAGTTTTCATCAAACCGGAACGGTGTAAGGAAAACTAATCGTGAACGCGAAGAGCTTTCGGCTGCGTTCCGGTCCATTTTGACCACTCGATTTGGAACATAAAACTACGTAAAGGCTGCGGTCCTGAGAGGTGACTTAAACTTAAGCAGCCTTTAATAGAAGGAGTGATAAATGTGAATGACAATCTAAAAATCTGAATCATGAATGAATGGTAGTTTAAAATGACTTTAAAAATGATCTGTCTCTTGACCTTGCCTTTTTTATCAATAGAGAGAGTAGATGAGTTTTACCCACAATTACGTAAATTTAACTTTTTTTTTCCTATCATTCAGCTGGAATTTCAATTTTAGGAGCAATTAATTTTCTTACTACAATCACTCAAATTACTTTTATATCATTTGCAGTAGTAGTCGGACTACTTCTACAGGATAGACAAAGAACTAACGAAATTCCTTACAAAAGAATGACGCAGACGATAAGGACTGCGTAAGCGAAAATACATAAACCCTCAGAGATGTAACCAGTGATACGAAATGCAGTTTCGTTTGAGACTTTATGGACTATGTGATCTAAGAAATCCAAGGCACTTACCAGTTTGCAGATCACCCTCGGGATTCCGGAACTTTATAGTTTTATCGGAGTTCCACGCGATTCCGGTCCTTTTCACTGGCACATCTTTCTTCTGGTCAACTGAGTATACCGTCAGTGTATCTGTTTAAAGTTAATGATGGTGAGAATTACCCTAATCAAGTGAGAACCAAAACTTAGTCATCATATTGGCTGTTTATGGTTAAACCATGAATGATCTATTTCGAATATTCTAGCCCTATTCATATTTCATTGCGTTTTAATAAATCACTACTGAAGAGAATTATACTTCAGCTTATTAAAGTCCAACTTTACATCAAAACAAACACTGATCAGTGCTTATACTATTATAATGGATGTTTTGCAACAGAGATTGACATTAAAGTTTTAAGAAATAAGAAAGTTAAGTTTCAAGAAAACTGACAATAAAGTTTCAAGAAATATGCCAGTAAAGTTTCAAGAAATATGACAGTAAAGTTTCATGAAATATGCCAGTAAAGTTTCAAGAAATATGACAGTAAAGTTTCAAGAAATATGATAGTAAAGTTTTAAGAAATATGACAGTAGAGTTTCAAGAAATATGACAATAAAGTTTCAAGAAATATGACAGTAAAGTTTTAAAAAATATGACAGTAGAGTTTCCAGAAATATGACAGTAAAGTTTCAAGAAATATGACAGTAAAGTTTCAAGGAATATGACAGTAAAGTTTAAAAAAATATATCATACCATTGAACAAGGAATTAGCAATGGCACCACATGGAGCAACCGGTTTGCGTTTACCGTCCACTTCTGCGTGCGCGAAGGGTTCGCAGTCGGAGGAGGGCGTCATGGACAGGCGGCCGAGCAGCTGGTTGTCATCCCTGTAAAGTGGATTGTTTTTTTTTTCATAAGTATAATTTCCTTCATAGACACGAACATACTCTAATATTATTTATTGAGTATTATGCTTCAATACTCAATAAATCATTTAGCTTCAGTCCATTACAAATCAGCAACCAAGGAATTTCTAATGTTTAGAATTTTAAAATTGGACTAGAGAGGATTGTGATAGAAAACAAGCATTCAGCATGCAAATAAGCAAGCAAGCATGGAAATAATATGTATGCAAGCAGTAAGCAAGAATGGAAGCAAGACATGCCAGTCTCCCACCATATCCCTGATGGGGTGAACGGAACATTCAGAAGCCTACATTTCGCTGAAGGAATTTGAACCCAACGTGGTAAGGGGCGAGGCTACCACCGTTATCCAGGTTGCTTGGGTTTTATATCGGTGTTTTCCATCACCGGAGAGTTAGTCGCAAATTGTACAATGAACACAAAGTAGTGTGTTCCGGACAGATTTGATCTTGTGACCATCGGGTTCTGAGCCAGAGTGTTCCACCACTGGGCCACGACACTCTCACAAGTAAATTAAAAATTAATAAGTCATGTTCAAAAACACACTGAAGAACACTCAGAAACCTTTACTGTACATACAGTGTTTTGGCATTTTTAGTTGTCAAAACATAAGAGACAGAACATTATCAAAGATTTATTTGACTGTAAGCAGTAATTAGAGGATTTTATAAACTATAATATTATTTTGACATGCTCTTTTAATTCAATCTAGTTTAATCAAATTTTGCATGCTATATGATTGTAGCTAAACATGTGAACTGACTTGAATATTGTACCATCATTTTATACAATGTTTAAAGCAAATAAATGATTTATCTTATCTCATTTTCTGAGTTTCTCTGCATCATTCTAACAAAGAAAATGAATAAAAGTAACAAACCTAGACTTAACATATCTTCGGTGGTTCTGGTAGTAGTTGCTCAGTCCGTAGTAGAAGTACACATCGCCCTTGAAGTCCTCAGACAGGTTGAAGTCCAAGCGGCAAGTGCACGGTTGCATGAAGTTCTGTTTGATGTAGTCAGCACATGTTATGTTCTCATCTTCTTTGTCACAGAATGTGTAGTTAATCACATGCTCTTTTACCTGCAATTTTCAGCATAACATTTACATTCATACATACAACATTTATAATGAAGTTTTTGCAACAAAAAAACAACAAATATAAAAAAGTTTTTTATTTGGGTATTATGGTGCAGCCACCCAAAATAGCTTTTGGACACTGACATCAGAACACTACAACCTGATGCTGGTTTTGTTTTATTATTCAATACTAAAACTTGAAAATCCATATGAGAGAATTTATTGGTTTAGTATCAAGTTTGTTGAACAATGATATTTATTATTTTTTAGGACTCAAGAGTCCTTGAGAAGGAATTTTAAGTTAATTACAGACCATGTTAACATTGGAGATGTTGTTTACATGTTGAAGATTAGTTTGTTAGCCCAAGTTTTGTAACACTTACAATGGCTGACAGCGGCTGACAATGCCAATGGCCAATGGCTAGAGGAAAGGGGTTCTTTGTAGTTGCCAAGATATTGCTTTGTACAGAAAACAGTATTATGCTTGAGAAGTGGATGGCTACTGGACCATGGCACTAACTAGACTTTATTTGCCAAAATGTTAGTAATATAAACATGAGTCACACTTTGCAGATCATAAGACTCTCTCTTACTGGGTTACAAAAGTAGAAAGTTATATCATACCCTAAAGCCTCTGTTTTATAGACCTACTGGCATTTAAATATCACAAAATCTATTTCCGAGCATTACCTCATCAGAGAAATACAGCAACCCTATTCCTACAGGAATAAAGGCAATACCGATCACGAAGAAGGTCGGCAGCACAGTCCCAGCAGTTAGTATGGGCTGCCAAGCAGGCAGGCGCTGCTGCTTGAAGGCAGATTCTAAAAGGAAAAAGGAATAAGGCACCTTGTAAGCAATCAATAATATTAACAAGGTCATATTCGTTTTCGTATTTACCAGCAGGTCGCCTCGATTTAACATTTTGATCTGATGTGTCACTAGAAGTAGCCATCGTCGACTCCAATTACAGCGATCCACGATGTATTTTTATGGAGATAAATAGTAGTTTTGCGAAATTACAACAACTTAATCCCACTATCGCTGCATTTGCTGCAAATTGCTTCTCCGTTTGACAAATTGACATCGATGACATTTGACAGTTGACATTAGCCTGTTTTTTTTTTTTTTTTTTATTTATTAAGGCATTGGCGACTGGGCCATCAGCCAAAAAGCAAACTTAAAAATTACCAATACAAAAAACTTGAGATTAAGTAGTAGTTATTCTATTCTACACATTACTACAAAAATTATACAAATCAAAAGTAACTATATTGCTAGTATGTACAAAAACTTAAAAATAACTGATAACTTAACATGGTGATCAATCAATTCAATCGCACATTGAAAATACAGAAAGGAAAACAAATAAAAATTAAATTCGCCCGAAGGTATTAATTATGAAACAATATACAATAAAATACAATTCAGTGATACACAGTAGTTTTTGTGTATTATTAGGCAAGTTCCCCTTTACAATATTTAGCGCTTGAGCTATTAATAGTAGACGTTGAATAGCAAATTGAGGACAAACAAAAATTAAATGATCGAGATCACAAAAATCAGAGTCACAATGTGGACAGGAAGGACTTTCTAGGAGATTAAGACGATGTAGATGTGATGGAATTCTGCTATGACCGATTCTTAAACGACTTATTGTAGCAGAAAAAGATCTACCCAAGAATTTTGGGCTTTTTTCAAACCACGCTTTAGTGGAAGGTTTAACAGCAATTTGTTCCAACCATTTACCTTTAATAGCCCTGGAGTTAGTAAGGCAAATATCCCAACGTTTATACATATTGTTTTTAATAAAAATGTACAAATCAGTGAAAGGGACTTTCAAATCACAAATATTCAGATTAGCAGAGGATTTAGCAAGAGAGTCTACTAACTCATTGCCTAGTATACCCGAATGTCCAGGCACCCAGGTAAATTCTACTTGAATATTGACCTTTTTCAAAATATTAACAAGGTTTTTAACTTCATAAATTAAATAATTAGCAGAGGCATTAAAAATACTGACGGATAAAGCTTGCAGCACGCTCATCGAATCACATAAAATCAAAATCTTTCTTGAAGTTGTTAAATTAATTTGTACATATTTTAGTGCATAGAAGATACCCAAAGTTTCGGCTGAGAAAATAGAAAAATGATCGTTGCATCCGTACACCCTCCCTATTTTGTTAGATGCGTCATAAAAGGCAAAACTTGTTCTACTATCAGTTTTAGAACCATCGGTATATATTTTTACAAAATCAGACTTATGGCTAAGGTATTCTGACATTAGCCTGTGACTTTAGTAGTGATGTGAAATGCGGCATGCTATTCCATTTACAGCTCATTTGTTAACCATAAATTGTAGGCTAGACGCTATCCAATACTTTTAACGGAGTATCATCATGACAGCCGAACGACGCCCACTGCTGGGCATAGGCCTCCCCCAAAGATCTCCACAAGGATCGGTCCGGCGCTGTCCGCATCCAGCGGCTTCCCGCGACCTTGACAAGATCGTCGGTCCACCTTGTGGAGGGCCTGCCCACGGAACGTCGTCCGGTACGCGGTCGCCATTCGAGAACCTTTCCGCCCCAACGGCCATCGGTTCTCCGCGCTATGTGTCCCGCCCACTGCCACTTCAACGATGCAATCCTTCGAGCGATGTCGGTTGCCTTAGTTCTCCTGCGGATCTCATCATTTCTGATTCGATCAAGCAGGGAAACACCAAGCATCGCTCTCTCCATTGCTCGCTGGGTGACTTTGAGCCTTCTTATGAGACCCATAGTAAACGACCACGTCTCACTCCCATATGTCATTACTGGCAACACACACTGGTCAAAGACTTTCGTCTTGAGACACTGAGGAATTTCGGACGCGAATATATGCCGGAGCTTCCCGAAGGCTGCCCATCCGAGCTGGATTCGACGAGAGATCTCTTTCTCAAAGTTGGACTTACCTAACTGGACTGCCTGTCCCAGGTAAACATAGTGGTCAACAACTTCGAGTGTAATGTTCCCAACGTTAACTGGAGCGGGTGCAACATGGGCATTGAACATGATTTTCGTCTTGTCCATGTTCATCCTAAGACCCACTCTTTGAGAAGCATTACCGAGATCTTCAAGCATTATGTTCAGGTCTTCCAAGGTCTCAGCCATAAGAACTACATCATCGGCGAATCGTAGGTGTGTTAGGTACTCGCCATTGATGTTGATGCCGTTTCCTTTCCAGTCCAGAAGCTTGAAAATATCCTCCAATGCAGCTGTGTACAATTTCGGAGATATGACGTCTCCTTGTTTCACGCCTCGCTGTAGTTGGATCGGATTAGAGCTCTGGTTCTGTAATCGGACCGACATGGTTGCGTTTTCGTATAGGTACCTTAGCACCTCGATGTACCTGTAGTCTATTTGGCACCTTTGGAGAGACTGCAACACTGCCCAGGTCTCAATCGAATCAAAGGCCTTCTCATAGTCCACAAACGCCAGGCAAAGTGGCAAGTTATACTCTTCGGTCTTCTGTATAACTTGCCGCAGCGTATGAATGTGGTCTATGGTACTATAGCCTTTTCGGAACCCGGCTTGTGTGGTTGGAAGTCGTCAAACCTGCGAGCGAGACGATTCGCAATGACTCTCGAAAACAACTTATAGATATGGCTCAGAAGCGATATGGGTCTGTAGTTCTTCAAGAGAGTTTTGTCACCCTTCTTGAAAAACAGCATCACATCGCTTCTGCCCCATGCCTTTGGCGTTCTGCCCCCGAGGATGACAGAACTGAAGAGCGTCTGGAGGACCTTGAGTATCGGCCGACCGCCCGCTCTCAGAAGCTCTGTTGTGATTCCGTCATCACCCGCCGCCTTGTTGTTTTTAAGCTGCTTGAGAGCCATCCTAATCTCGTACAGGCTGACGTCCGGGATATCTTCGGTAAAGTGTCGGGTAAGCTTGGCTCTAGGTTCTTTAGCCTTGCTTTCAACAGGTGTTTGCGTGGAACACAGCTGTCCATAGAAACTCTCAATCTCCCTCAGGATTTCAGGTGTGGATGTAATGATGCTACCTTTTCAGCCTCGTGAGCCAACGGAGTATGATGTAAAGAAAAAAAGGTTAGGAATTTACTGGCCCATAATAAAGAATGCCCTGAATGAAAAAAAATAGATAAAAAAAAACATACAATACGATACAATGCTCGAAATCCCTCGACAACATTAAAACATCAAAATAATAAAAAAGCTTGCCTTAAATATGTGTGTAAAGAAGTTGATACGCACGTTTTTTTTTATCATTTTTTTTTGTTATGTTATTAGGATGCACATGTGCTAAACGTTACACTCATGTAGGGTGCGTTCCGAATTGTGTCAAAATCGATTACAGCGCGCTCACAGGCGTCCCAAATTGACTATATCGCGCTCACGTCCATCTAACGTCAGACAGCTTGACGTCATGGGTGACGTCACTAACGGCGCCATATTGCGCTCACAACGATAATGCTCCAGAACGTTATCGCCGTTAGCCTTATGTCAGATTCATAAATGAAACGTCAATTTGTCAATATTCCGCAGAAAAAATCTTTGCTAGGAAAAATCTTCCTCTGTGATAACGTAACAGAAAGTTTTACAACAAGAAGCGCAAGTATATCCTGTGAATAATAGAAATTACAACTTTTAAAAATTTACAGGTATTTCACTGACTAGCGGTCCAAATTGATTTTGGCGCTGACAGTGCTGTGAGCGCTAATTGCACGATGTTTCCATTCGGGACGCCTGATATACCACCACACAGGTAATGTCGATGACTCGATGGGCAAGGTAACATTGTAAAGCCGACATTCACGATACCTAGGTACATTGTTTATTAGTATGTATGAAGTAGTACTGAATTAGTAATAAAATACAAAAATAATGCTGTTATTACAACTTTTATCCTTTAAGGTGGCTTCTGTTACGGCCTTCCTTTTTTTTATTATCTCCCTTCGCATGGTTTTTCACTTAATTCATTATTAAATAAACTACATTGCAACCAAAAGAAATCGCTAGATTTTAAGGGTACCTTGTTTCCTACATTTCATTCACTGACAACCTTAACACATATTATTAAAAAACATTTTTATCCAAAATATCACATGATCTCATTACTGCTCCTATTTCTGACGCGTCACATTACATCACTTTGATTGGTGTCAGAAAAAGTTTTTGATGTCGGATGTCGGTCGGTGATCCTTTTGGTTGGTGTTTCAGAAATTATTACGGTCTATTGTGTGAATATTAACGTTTGTTGTAGTTAATTTTAGATTTAATAACGTATGCTACTGTCTTTAATAATTTAAGTAGTCGTGTTCACTTGCAATTTCCATTATCCAAGTTAAAATCGAAAATGACTAGCGAGACATCGAATAAAAACGTAAGTGTGAATCTTCTGCCCCTATTTATTCATTATAACCGTAATATCTTGTCTCAATTAACACTTTCATTGATAATTAACCGCTCGTACTGCTGAGAAGCAGCGCCTGTAAGGTCGAGCCTGGGTTATTATCAGTGAGTCATCAGAGTTTGTATTCTGTGAGTATTCGGTTGTTATTTATGCATAGTGTCGGTGAAATGGATCTCTGTACAGTTACGCCGGATGTATGTCAATGTTTGTGCGTGCCGATTGAATGTTTTGCCAGTGAGTGTAAGAATTGGAATACTTTTCCAACTCATGTGCTGTACTGTATGGGTCAGTGTGTGCACAAACAAGTCTGAGTTGGGGCTTGTGAGAGCAGTCAGCAACCTCTACATTGTTTATCAATGCGTCCATTGAAAATAGGAAGCAAGTTGGTAGGCACCCATATATCAGTAACTAATTACTCAATGGTCTCATTATCCTCATCAGTAAATATAATTAACATAAAATGAGCTCTGTAAAGCAGCTAACAAGATTTAAGTTTGGTCAGGCAAATCAATTGTCTTTTTAACCAGTGTTACAATATGCAAAAGCCACATTACCTGACATATTTTCTCTTTGCTTTCCATACTACTAAATCTTTCAGTTTTAAGTTCATTATTTAGCTCTTTTTAGTAGGTATTATACAAAAAAAACATTATCTCTCTTATTTATTTCTTTCTATTATCAATGTGAAAAGGTATTTCTTAATTATATATTTTATGAATTTATCTTTCTTTCACAGTTCTCCAACTTGGAGACCCCTGGCTATGTGGGGTTTGCCAACTTGCCAAACCAGGTGCACCGTAAGTCTGTGAAGAAAGGTTTTGAGTTCACACTCATGGTAGTGGGGGAGAGTGGGCTGGGCAAGTCCACCCTCGTCAACTCATTGTTCCTGACTGATCTTTATCCTGAACGCGTGATTCCAGATGCTATAGGTTTGTATTTTTTGTATGTGGAATATGTTTCATTTTTACAAAACATGCCTCTTCAAATATTGTTATCTTGCTGTGCACTGCAGTCAGTTAACATGTTTTTCTGGTATTTCTACCTTTATCAAGATACAGCAAAATAACAGAGAATAATAGTAATATATTTGAATAATTTACTGTGAAGAAATAGAGGCAATTTGTAGTATGCTTGTAGAATAAGATAAATAATGTAAAAAGAAGTTTGACTCTTTTCTAAATAGACAAACACAGTTTGTTACTAAGCCAAGGAATAATCTTTCAATGTGTCAAAAATTTCAGCTGAATAATAACAATATCTATCTTTATTTGGTTGACGTTGCTAGATGTCAGTTGTTAAACCTAGATCTGACATTAAGGTTGCTCACTAACCTTACACCCCTTCAACAATCCGTTCATAATCCATTTGAGTATGGCTCATTCCACCTCTTAATTGAGGTGAGGCCTGTGCCCAGCAGTCGGAAATATAGGCTGTTTATGTTTACGTTATCTTTATTTAAAACAAACAAATTTGTTTAGTTTATAAACTGTTAGCAGAGTGCAATCATCCATACAATTTCAGAGAAAACCAACCAAACAGTAAAACTAGATGCATCAACCGTGGAGATTGAAGAAAGAGGTGTCAAGCTCCGTCTGACTGTTGTTGACACCCCTGGCTATGGAGATGCCATTGACAACACTGATTGTTTTCGAGTAAGTTTGTTAAAAACAAGACCAAAGATGACAGTAAATGTGTTTTTAGTTTTAAATACTTATTTAACATGTTGTTTTGCACTGATGGGCAGAGATCTCCACCAAAGCTTCCTAAATAAACATGCATACTTATGTTAATAAATTCATATTGCACTAGGGCCTTTAGTTCTACACAAGTAGATAAACTGCTGCTGATTAAATTTAAAACCTGGTTTTGTTAAATTTGTAAACCATACTTCATAACAAATTCAGATTATAGTTGCCTCATGAGGATCTTAAGTCTAAATGTGATAACTTATTATAATTCATTGAAGCCTAGGGCCCTGAAAACTGTTTGTTTTCTCGCATTTGTACTACTTACATGTCAAGCTACGTTAGTAAATTGCTAATAGGATTGAAGCCTGAGTATTTTTTCAGTAAGTACTAAGGTGTATTTATCGCCATAATACTGATAGAGATGATCCTTTTGAGTTGCTCACTAAACCAGTTTGTTGCAAGGTTAATAAAAGTCAATTACACTTAAGTGCAGATAAATAGGCAGACCTTCAAACAACTTACGTTCTGTACAGGGCTGATTGCATGTGGCTCTTAATGAGGCCAGCAAATGGACCAGAATGCTTAAATTATTGCTTTATGTGGTTTTATATGATTTTAAAACTAAAAAAACCTAATGCCCAGTGTTCTAAATATCCAGAAAGATAATAATTAATTTATTTAATAACTAAAAACTTGCCCATTGCTGGATGAAAACATCCATTTCTGAAATGGTAGGTATAGGTTTGATAGAAATGGGTGCAATGAATGTTGATTATCATCAACCAAGTCAGCCATGAAACCAGTATAAATTCTACTAACTTGGCTAAACCAAAATGATAGGTTCAAAAGTCCTTTCGTTCAGAGCGGTCATAACATGCTTGTAATGTTTTGTAACTAGGTAGTTGGTTAAGTAAGTAAAACTTGATCAAAAAACTTGCAATAGTACTTTCTGTACAGAGGCGCACATACCAACCTTTACAAAACCATTGCAAAATGGGCCTAATGTGGGCCGCATAAGGTGCCCCAATGTAAAGGTTGATGTGTGCGCTACTGTACATGCAATGGTGCGTGATGCATAATTACCATATGAATATTCGCAGTCGATCATCCAATACATCGACGAGCAATTCGAGCGATTCCTGCGTGACGAGAGCGGCCTCAACCGGCGGAACATCGTCGACAACCGCATACACTGCTGCTTTTACTTCATATCGCCCTTCGGTCATGGGTGAGTTGCTTTATATGCAAACAGTGGACATCAATCTTTTAGCTTCCGTTTTTGTTACGCTTTTGCTATGTATACGTCAGTAATAGGGATCCTTCTTTTAAAAACAGGTATTTAGTTTTGTAACTTATGCATTTTTAGCTCCAACAACCAGATATTCTTAGCGTTAAAAGAGCCCAATATCTCCAATACAAAAAACTCAAAAAAAATATTTGTAAAGCTTTTTTAACTCCATTATTTGTCTCCATTGGTTTTCCTTGTAATTTGGTTAAACCTATTTTATTCAAAGTCGGTATAAACTACGAGATGTAGACAGTTGCTGCAACACACTCACTGCCTAATGAATGACATATATTTTTCAAGCCATCTGTCTATCTAATTCAGCACCATATGCACATGTCTGGACGTAGCTTTACTCTTTTCAATGTCAGAAGAGGTATAAAGAAACAACTAAAATAAAAAATGCTGCACATGTGGAGCCATAATTTCTGTGAGGGGAATGCCTCTTTGTTGAACGTCATGTGCTTGTTAAAAATAAAACAGAGAAAACATTTCGAGATTCATTAATTTCTATAAAGACATCAGATATTGTAAACATTGGTATTTAGTACCAAACAAATATGCAACGTGAGGGATTCGTGAATTTTATCTCTTAAATCACTTACGCCCGAATTCACAAACGTCAATCAACGCTAAGCACGCGCTCACGCTCATGCTGTCCCTTTCAGTTCTATTGAACGTGAGCGCGTGCTTAGCGATGATTGACGTTTGTGAATTCCGGGGTTAGTTACCTTTTCGGAACATAACACAATTAGAATATCATTCATTACTATCACACACCGTGAATACAACCCGGCTGCCTATGGGCTTACCTGAATGATATTACCGATATGTCTTTCAGTTCCTCCCAGTCATGGTGAAAATCATAATTAAGTCTTCGGCGACTTCAATCGCTGATCACCCAGTCAAATAGGACCTAGAAGCGCTTAAGCTAGCTTTTGTCACAAAAACATGATACAGGGTGGCAACCGTCAACAGTCATATTATTGTGTCATTGAGTAAGATGTAACTTCGAAGCTTTGTCGATTTGAAAGTACTATGTGACAGGTCTATTCGAATAATTGTCGTTCGTTTGTTATGTGTCACCTTTGTGTTTTTCAATTAGGTTAAAACCCCTGGACATAGAGTTTATGAAGCAGTTGCACAACAAAGTGAACATCGTCCCTGTTATCGCCAAAGCAGACTGCCTCACCAAGAAGGAGGTGCAGCGACTCAAGACCAGGGTGAGTTAAGATTATTTCCTATGGAATACAAAACCGTCCATATGTAAATCTGTTGTTTAAGCTTACGTCCTATTGTCATACCAAAATTACCGGCCCCCCTGTAAAAACGTTACTTCAATATTAGGGGTTAAGAGACTTCTCCCCCACTGTCGGGTAAAGCCGTGAAAGCCAAAATATATGCTAATAGCTGGTCAATTTAAAATATATTTTAAGCATTTTTGCTGATTCCAAACATATTTACGTTCAGAGATAAATCTTGGTCTAGATGTCAGGCGGAATGTGAAACCACATTTCCAGGCTCGCTGAAACGTATTTGTATCTGTTAATCAATACATTCTAAATGATACTTAATAACATAAATCGTTTTATTTCTAAACTTCGGTTAGTACATTTTTATTAATTTTGTAGGTGATGGAAGAAATTGAAAGGGAAGGAATCAAGATCTATCCTTTACCTGACTGTGACAGTGACGAAGATGAAGACTACAAAGAACAGGTAAATATATGTTTGTTGCACTTCATTTAACGTATTCAAGCATTTTAATTGAATTGAGTCAGCATCAAAAGTAACTTATCATTGCCCTTGATAAAAGGCAGAAAAGGTATTTTGAAATCTTTATTTGTTGGCCCAGTGTTTTAATAACTACATCATTCTAACAGTTTTTGGAAAATAATTTCCTTAGGGTTGTAACCAAAGAAGTGTTTTTTTGACATGGATGCAAATGCCGATTTCATTTCAGCAACATGTAGCTTAATGAATTGCCTATTAATTCTTACATCATTTTCAGGGTTAATGGTTAAGCTATTAATTTCGCGACATCCTCTATTACCTTGTTCAAAACATCCTCCATCATATAGGTCCGTCAGCTGAAGGCAGCAGTCCCGTTCGCGGTGTGCGGCGCGGGCCAGCAGCTAGAAGTGCGGGGTCGGCGCGTGCGCGGCCGCCTGTACCCGTGGGGCGTCGTCGAGGTCGAGAACCCGGACCACTGCGACTTCATCAAGCTGCGCACTATGCTTATGTGAGTTTTTTATAGTGATAACGAAAAGATAGGCAGGATTTTAAGCCATTTTATTGGAACACTTGATCTTGACAAACATGTGGTGGTAAATTAATCAGAATCAACTGTCCAAATTATTGAATGTTGTATCAATCGCAGCAGTAAGACGTTCAGTGCCATGGGTTTGTAAGTGCGCATTGGGCGTTAAAAATACGGACTGGTTCCAATCGTCGTTTTTACTCTTCACGCTTGTAGCGTCATAGTTATAAATTCTAAAAGATACGTAAAGTCTAAAATATTTCAAACTCGTTTTCGTCATCGGCTCCTCAGTTTATAAAAGTTTTAAGTGAAACCTTGTACTTGTTGCAAATGATAGTATTTCCAGGACGGCCAAATGTTAACCCAATTTCAATCGTAGGTTTTGAATCGATTGCCTAGCCATTTCCGCCACCCATTTTCAGTTATGATTGGAATCGAGAAGATGTCTCGCGTTTTTTTATTATTTTCCTGAGCAAAGTTGAGCAAATAATGAATTTTTCCCCTTAGCACGCACATGCAAGATCTGCAGGAAGTGACCCAGGAGGTGCACTACGAGAACTACCGCTCTGAGCGCCTCGCGCGCAGCGGGCAGGTGCCCAAGCGACACACGTGAGTTCACATCACATTTATATTGCATAGAAATTAATCCCTTTTAAAAAAATCAAATAAAAAAAACGGATTACAGGGATCCATATCACAGAAACCCTGTACCCTTTTTACCCTTTTTTGATTTTTATTGTTAAGGAATAGTTTTTGTGATAGAAAAAAAGAAAGTTGAGCATAATAAAAAATTAACAACCATCCAAACCTAGCTGGTTGGACAGTCCTGCGTTTGACAGGACATCTGTGGAAATCGGGACGGATAGTACCTAAGTGTCTGGAAAAACAGTGTTCTAAATGCTGAAGATAGCATTTTTTACAGAAAGAGACTATTATCTTGCGCATCTAACAAAACTGTTTTGATTCTTTAAAAAAAAAAGTATAAAAAGTAACAAGGGCTCCTTACCTTCTAGTTATGTATTTGAAACCTTTTCGCTCCATATACAAACAGCGAGACTAAAAATCGTGAACAAGAATACCATCAGTTATAGAGAGCTAGTAACTGATAAACAGCTACATAAGTTTTAGTCTAAACAAGACAATATAACTCTTAGAGATGACATCAACAAAATTCTAAAATGTATATTTTCAAACATTTTTTGTCAGGTCTACGGAAAGCGGGCTGAGCGAGCATGACAGCAACGGAGTTGCCAACGGCTCCAGCGAGGACCCCACTGAACGCGAGAGAGCTCTACGCGAGAAGGTCACTATGGCGCTTACTGATTACTCCTTACTTTTAATGTGTAATTAGGTGACAAACAAATAGGAGACTGCTTGAAAATGAAAACTATCTCGCCTTTTATAGAAACGAAGGTGGTAATTTTAGAGTGGCTTAGGCTTTTGACCGCCGGGAAACTGGTTTTCCATCTTTATCTGGATATATCTTGACATTATCTGGAATTCTGGACATACTAGGGGTTTACGGTAAATTGATCTGTGATAATTTTAGCAACAACAACAATAAAAATAGTTACAACAATAAAACCTTGTAAAGGATAGGAAATATTAATTTATAATTTTGAGTTTAACCATTGATGAAATACGTCAGCGCTGTGAAGGCTTTGAACTTAGAAATCGGACCGTAGCGCGACTGAATAACTTTTCTATAACGCGACATAAAAAGTGAAGCCGCAGTATAAATATTATATTATATTAGTATTGTGTTTTTGTGTTGATTGTGATTGCTGATTTCTGTGTTGGTAAACCAATAAATAAATAAAAGAGCTAGAGTTAGTAAATATTGAAGTAAGTGTAACCGGTAGTAAACCACAGGTTCGGACGTTGATTCTATCGAAAAGACTCTGGTGAGAAACCTGATACCTAAGTGACTCCCTTCGATATTAATTCCGAAATGTTAACTGTTGTCAGGAGGAAGAGCTGCGTCGCATGCAGGAGATGTTGGAACAGATGCAGCGCCAGATGCAGCTGCAGGCCAAGGGCACGGCGCCCGCATAGTGCACGACCGACGCTCAGGTAACAACCCTTAGCTAGCTTTTATGGCTATCTCATCTACGCCATCTCATCTCGATCGTCATCAAGAAAAAACGACCACTTTAATCCTCTATTGGCTTCACCTTGAATTGGTATTCACCCTCATTTGTTTAAAAACTAAAATTAAACGACAGGATCACTTTTTGTTAAATAAATGGTGTTCAGCACTCAACCAACCTCGATCCCGAACGTCTGTACATCAGGTGATAAAACCAAGGCTGTCACGTTTCTGAAACACATTTGTAGGGTTTGGGAAAATCTGTGACTCAGTGACTTATCAAAAGCATTTGATTGCGTTAATCACGTAATTGCACTCGCAAGCCTGAATTTTACGTTTTAGGAGATGATGCGTCAGATCTAATTATTTTGTCCCTCAGTTTTAAAACCTAAATAGTTCATGTAAATGACGTATTCTATAGTACATAACCAGTTGAAGTTGGAGTTCCACAGGGATCTATTCTGGGTTAAAATGAATACGTCGAATAAATACAAAAGTAAAATTGATAGTTAAATTAATTATTGAATTTACAGTTAAAAACAAGTACGGCTGTCAAGCTGCCAGTCGCTTGCGACGTCGTCGACTCCATACTGCGCGTCATCCCTTACTGTGTCACTTCCATCTAACTACGGACTTACGGACTGCACACCCAGCCCAACTTGTGCTGTGAACTTATCGAATAAATTACTCTATTAAATGTTTAGGAGTCCCATTTTACTATTTTCAAATAGTTTTCTAGAATTTATGATGAGCTTGCACATAATAACTTTGTATCTTGTTAGTATTGTACCTTCTTTTTATTTTATAAATACGTTCACTAACTGTATTGTATTGAGAGTGTTTGAGACGTATGAATTGAGTTTTCTTCCAGCCATATAGCTGAATTAAATCTCGACGATTATTCATCGCTTTTCTCTATCGTTCACGCTTCATAATGTAAGCAACATTTACATCTTTGTGATAGTGGTAAAGGGATAAATAATCATTACCGCGTCTCCGCTTTTTATTACGAAATCTCTCCAGCCTCGAATTATTAGTAGAAAAACAATATATTAAGTTGTTAAGTGCAATTTCTAGTAATCTATTAATATATTCCCTCTAAAATTTGTTATAGATGAATATCAAATTTTATCTCATCAGTAGAATTTAGTAAAAAACTCTATTAATAAATTCACATAGTGGAAATGGTCCTTCAACTATTGAGTCGTGTCATTAAGAATATTTTATTAATTTACAATTAATGAGGGTATACTGGGTGTGACTTTCGAAAATTTCGAAACATTGTTAGATAACAAGTATTATTTTTTATACTCATTTATTTCAAGACACGTATGTATTTGTGTTGACGAGTAATCATATAGGTAGGTATATTTAGTTAGATGTTATCAAATAGTATATTATAACAATATTATTCTCTCTATTAGTAGAATAAGAAGTTGCAATATTTTGTAGTCTCGCAGAGTGTTCCTGACTAACATATTGTATCATTCACATTTAATTCCTAGAACGGATTATTTTATTTTACATAAAATGATCAAACAGGATACACAGCGAACATTCTGCAAATGTAGACTAGTATAGAAATATAATTCGTAGACATTTCTGGCTTTGAAGCAGTGAAATTAATGTATTTCAAAACAATACCGCTCTTTGGTAATAAAAGATAAAAGCTCAATAATAGACTTCAATAGTCAAAATTCAATAGTATTTGGACCTCGGTCGACCGTGGGAACCTACGCTAGTAACTGCTTTGTGGGTGGGCCCCATTTTGATCAAAATTACAAAGGCCTGAGTAAAACAGAGATTCGAGAGAGGTCGAAACTGGCTCTGTATCATTTTGGTATGAATACAATCTAACTTTAAAATATCAATATCACATATCAAAAGCCAGAAAGGTCATCGATTTATTATCCTACTAATACTATAAATGAATAAAGTAATGTTTAAGTAACAATGGGTTGTCAATGTGGCCTCATTTACTTGGATCTGGTACGCATACTTGCCTGTGCCATCTCTTTCAGATGTATTAATCATCAAGAAAATCGTATTATCAATTTGCATAAACGCATACGTACACAAGTGACTTATATTTTGATTTCACGCACAATTTTGTAGTTTTGGCCGTACATTGTATTCTATTTACTAAATGTTATTCATATCATGCTACATATTCATCATCTCTATATCCACATATCAATTTATTTTATCTCTTTCATGTTTACTCAAAATAAACATTCACAATTTTTTTTTTCGAAAATATGCATCATAAAATCATTTAACCATTTTTTATAAGTAGTATTAATTTGTCATGGCTTTATTATTCTCGTAGACAAATAGACTGATTTTCCGTATTCCAATTGAGTATTTTATTTCTGATTTTATTATTATTATGCTTTTTAAATATAAGTTGTGACTGTGCGAATTGCAATGATTGTAACTAACTGAAGTCTGAATGGGCTTGTGACTGTAAAATTGAAAATTAGGGTAAGTAGGTTTCTAAAGATCTTATCAATTGATTGTAGACATTTCTATATTCCAACGCTCGGTGCATTTATTTTTATTATTATAATTTGAACTCAGATATTTTGCTTTTAACACTGTTTACACAATCTGTAAAGTATCCTCGTGTAACCTTTTTTTTTCAGACTATATATTTTAACATTCAATGAATAGCTTAACTGAATTAAATTGGGGAAAAAACATTAAGATAATTGAACACCTAATTTCCATATAGTTTTTTTTTGTAGACAGCTTTTTAACTTCTCTCAACATTGGTCAAAAATGATTTTTTTGTAAAATGAATTAGTAAGTCTTAACATAATGCTTTTGTAAAAAAATGCAGGAAACAGGATTTATGCAGATGACCTCTTGGTTAACGCCATACATGACAAATAATAATACTTACTTCCCATGGAATCTTCTCTTAGAAATAAAATTGGTGCCAAAGCAAAAATAAGTGGTTCTAATCCTATTTATGAAAACCAACGAAGAATTTCTGGCGATAGAAATTATTATAATTCATTAGGTAACATTGTATGGAATGGAAACTCCTATGTAATCAATCACTATATTTTTATAAAATAAACATGTATTAAATGAACCATTGTGTTTTATTTTTCTCATTTTTTAAAATAGCTCGTTGATCTTCAAAGGTGGTGTGTAATTTATTTTTCAACATCATCATTATTATCAGCCACACGACTTCTACTGCTGAACATAGGCCTCCTCCTTACAGGGCCCTGCCGGCTGAGCAAACGTGGTCACAAGATGGGGATCTCAGAGGTGTCAACCTGTAGATTCTGCCAGGACACGGACGAAACTCCGGTCCACGTCCTCTGCGACTGCGATGCATTATCGCAGCGCAGGGACCGCGTGCTAGGTAGTCATTTGCTTGCCCTCTAGGACGCCATGAACATCATTGGAGGTAAATGGTGCAGTTTATAAAGACTGCTGGGCTGGAGAGTGATCTCTAAAGGAATGATGGCCACAATATTTCAGTAATGGTCGCAGTGGCCTATCGGTCAGGCGACATCCCTATCCGTAACGAATAATGTAGGCCTCCTCCATAGATTTCCAGAGCGGCTGGCAGGTTCAACTGAGGCAAAATTTATTCACTGTACCTTCTACTATAACCTTAGTTCGGCTATCAGTTCTTCACTTTGAGCCTCGCCCACTGCCGCTTCGTAAACGCTGGGGCTACTTCAGCGACTTTATTTCTGCTACGAACTACTTATTATCTCATAGTAGACTCGATCTCGTAGCGAAATGCCGGACATAGCCTTCTCCTTAATACCTAGCTAATGGCCGTTAATAAGAAAAAAATCTGCAGGAGTAAAAAATCTCTGAGATAATAATAATATCGCCTTAAATTGTACAGAAGCGCACACATCAACCTTTACATAGTGGCAGCTGAAATTAGACACATTTTGCAATGGTTTTGTAAAGGTTGATATGTGTGTGCCTCTGATGTACATTGGTTTCTGTAATTTCATGAAATAAGAATATCTATCTAACTTTCTCGAGTGAATTCGAGTTTGAACTGAGTTTCCAGAATAACTTTACTGTACTAATACAGAATAACTTTACTTCTAAGTAAATATATCAGCAGGAGTAATTAATACATTAATTAAAACAGCCTTAGCTATCACTTCAGGATAAAAAAAGAGTTTCACTTGTTTTAGATTTTAAGGGGGACGCTTCAAACGACATACGCCTCTTTTGCTTTTGTTACACAATTCTTTTTTGGCCACTCTATAAATACACATTATTTTGATGCCGTCTGTACCTATTTGTTCTCAAGGACCTTGCGTAAAGCCTAGCGTAGCGCCCCTTGAAGATTATGTACGCTTCGAACAAAATGCAGATACGATTTGCTTTGTGCCTCGGGACAGTTTGTCTGGCTTGTCCCAGGGAGTAAATACTAAATACAGTTATCATGTTGTAAATACTATTCCCTGGCAAGATACCTATAAACTACCACAATAAAAAGAAATGGTACTTAGAACCTGAACATTATGTGAAGTAGTTATACCGGGTGGGGCGTTCCGACCGACAATCCTTGAAATTATGAAAAGCCCTACACATACACATACCTAAGGTATTTTTATTTTATTTTTAAGTTCGATACTTTTCGAGTTATTGAATGACAAAGTTTTGCTTCAAAAGTATGCGTTGTCAACCTTAATCAACAGCTGTTTGGGACGTATTTAGGGAAAAAGATTTAAAAACTTTCGTTGAACTCAAAGACTACCTACCATAAAGTAGGTAGGTAGAGACCTCCCTTAACAAAAGCGATTAGTAGGGGAACCCGTCACTTGTCCGAAATTTACTAGTCCGAATTTCGTAAGACCGAAAACTATAGACCAACGTTTCATTTGCCAGATGTTTTGTTTGACATATTTTTAACCCGTCGAAGTATCTTTTGACATAAGGTTCGTTTTACCGAACTACGTCAAACCGAATTTCAGAACAAACTTTTTACTATTGCCCGAAGTCTTTTTTCAACTTTTTTCGTTTACCGGATGACTTATTTGGCAAATGATCACTTTGCCTTAATCACATTTTACCGAATATTACTAGGCCACAACAACTGTATGATAACGTTCAACATCTCGTTAACGTCGATTTTTCGTAATTTCAACTTCAGGGCGATTCCGACTCAGTCAACCCCGACACCACGTGGTACTTGTTTTGCCCTACCCTAAGAGCGCGTGGGCATGAAGGGGCGAGGCGGCCCGCGGGCGGAGGAGCAGGTGGCTATGAGCGAGGCGCCACGGCTGAGGCTCGCCGGCGAAGCCGGCCAACAAGCCGAAGCTGCGGTGCTGAGCGAAAGCCATCTGCGACGATTAGCACGCGAGGAACCGCCGGAGCCCCGTAATGCCGGAGCCGTGACAGAATTCTTGGGTTTTCCTTAAACTTGCATGTTGAATACTTGCATGCTGTTTAGATGCTGTCAATTTTTTGCTTCAACGCTGCTTGCATTAAACTGTAACTTTTTATGATCGTTTGGTAAACTAAAAATATGGCAATCAAAACAGTGGTGTAACGATTGTTCTGGAAAACAATACTTCGGACTAGTGTCATTTCGGCCAATCAACATTTCGGTAAAACGTTTTGCGGCCTAATAAAATGTCTGGCGAACGAAAAAAATCCAGTTGATAATTAGTCAACTGATACAGTGGCACACGTCATTTCGGGAAAATGAAAAAATGCCGAACGAAAAAAAACGAAACGTTTTCGGGAAAATGAAATTCGGGAAAAGAAAATTCGGTCTTATGATAGGTAACCGATTAGTAGGAATGCGAGTAGTAGGTACCCAACAATCCGCACTGAGCCCGCGTGTTGGAGTATGGCTCGTTCCACCTCATAGTAGAGGTGAGGCCTGTGCCCAGCAGTAGGACGTATAAAGACCGTTTATGTAGGTACCTAGGATTAGAATAAAATAGTTTCGAGGCAAAGTAATATGAGTACAGAGTAACATTTGGCCTAAATCTTTTATCAGGCGTTATAACTTGATGAAATGGAATGGCCAACAAAAATAACTGTTATGTTACCTTGTACTTCATACACATTATAGAACTTACTTATATACTTACTTACAGGTCAATCGTAACAACAGGTATCTGCATTGTGGTACCTAGGTCTTGACCAAGTAATAAAAATTGTGTAACACATTTGCCCCAAACCCTGATTTGAACGCCCTTCTCGGAGCTAAGCTGTTCGTATCGCCTTCAGAACAATGTAGTATAAAGTTTAAACGCCTAATTTTTCAACTGGGTGTGGCAGGCCCTTAGAGCATTAAGAACTGGAGATGCCTTACGTGCATTACCCCTCTGCCCACGTTACGATTAAAAATCCGAACGTTGAACAAAACTACTTGAAACTCGGAAATTTTGACATAACGAGTCATACGTCGCTGAGTAAAGAGCTCTTCAAAAATGCCGTTTTGTGCTGTAGATAGTTGTAAGAACACTTCGAGAAACTCAAATTGGAAGAAGGATAATGTTATGATTCATCCGTATGTATTTTTTTGGTTCAATTTCATGTTTCTTTTGCAAAAATCACTAATAATTAAAACACCTGAAACATCGTTTGGAATGACATTTGAGTTTTTTCGTAATCACACTAGTGTTGGGGTTAATGTCAAGAAAAATCGATTGGCAAGTTCCGATTGCACTCGAATAAAATATTTCAATTAGTTCGATTGACGTAAGAATAATGTTTCTAATGATTCATTTATTTATTATCCGACTGAGCTAGCGAAGGTGGGTTATGTTTTTCGAGTGTATGTATGTATATATGTAAGTATGCTTTTATGTAATAGTGTTTGACACGCTCTGCAGCCTGAACGGCTCGATTTATTTCAGCTTGAGATGTGTCGTTAGATTTGTAATTACTGCGAAAGTGATACTGGGCCTAACAATATAAAAAACATTCAAATTCATTTTAATAAAAGATTAAGGGTAAGTTACACCATAGTGAAAGTTAAGGTTAAAGTTAAAGTTTTTGTCAAATTTGACAATTTGACGTCATTTTTGGGCCTAACTTTAACTTTAACTGAAATTTTGATGTTTGTTATTGTTAAAGTCAGATGGTGCAACCCAACCTAAATAAAATTTGTCAAAATTTGTTTCCGAGCATACCTTGTCATGATTTTGATGTACTAGTCAGTCATAACGTGGAGTTAGCAAGGTCAGTCCTGAGGAAATATTCCGATACAAGCATATCTTTCCTCACCAAACAAAGCAACCCACAAAACTGTATTAGACACATTTAAACAAAACTCATTCATTTTAAAAATCAATAGCGTGTTGATCAAAATAAATATACATTCAAATTGTTGTTTCCTGAATGTGTAAATTTAGAAATTTAGAAGTTAGACGTACAAATATTTACTCTGCTGTTTGTTGCTACTTTGTTCTGTTTTTTTTTTTTTTTTTTTATAGGATAGGGGGCAAACGAGCAGACAGATCACCTGATGGAAAGTGAATACTGCCGCCCATGGACATTTGCAACACCAGAGGGGCTACAAAATGCGTTGCCGGCCTTTTAAATGGGAGTACGCTCTTCTTGAAGGACTGCAGGTCGTATTTGTCCGGAAATACCGCATGCGGCAACTCATTCCACAATTTCGTGGTTCGGGGCAGAAAGTTTCTGTTGAAACGAACAGTAGTGCTCTGCCAACTGTCGAGGTAGTGGGGGTGGTAGAGTTGTCGCGTAGATCGATGGCGGAAAGAGGTGGCGGGAATCAGCCCGAACAGTTCCTCGGAGCACTCTCCATGGTAAATGCGATAGAGAATGCAAAGCGAAGCTACATCTCTACGCAGTGCCAGGGAGTCAAGCCTATCCGAAACCTCGCAGCAATCAACAACTCGAGCTGCTCTCCGTTGAATGCGGTCTAGAGGGAGAAGCTGGTACTGGGGAGCCCCTGCCCAAAGATGAGAACAGTATTCCATGTGAGGCCGAACCTGCGCCTTATAAAGTTGCAGGCGGTGTGCCGGTGTGAAATACCGTCTCGATCTGCTGAGCACGCCGAGCTTCTTTGAGGCTATTTTAGCCTTACCCTCCAGGTGGCCACGAAACTGGACTTCGCTCGATATGTCGACACCGAGAATTCCGATATTGGCTGCGTTAGTTAATGGGGTGCTCTCGAAACAAACCGACACGACAAAAGGCAGCTTTTTTGCGGTTTTTTGTGGTTTGCGGTTTTCATTGTTTTGTTTTATTTGTTGCTATATTTTGAATTTTAATTATTATTAGCAAAACTATGTTGAACGAGTTTCTTGCTAAGTAAAGTGACGCCTGAACAAAGGGGTTCCTAGTCACATTTTGTTTTTTAGATTTTTGTCATGTCCTGAGTAAATAAATAAATAGGTGAGTGTTTGTAAATGCTTACAATAATAAAGATGTGTTTTTTACTTTGCTGATGTATTTTGTGCAGTGAGCGATATCACGTCAATAGCAAACAAATCAGTTAGGAAATGACTTTTAATGGCTATGATAACATCATATTATCCTATTCATTTATAGAAATTAATCGGATGAAATGATTTTCTATCAGTTGATTAATTAAGAGAAGTGATTCAAATATTAACCAAAAAAATACTGTGGGTGAGGTTGGTAACACTGTTTGAAATAAAACTTGTTATTTGTCCAGCTGTAAGCTTCATTATCTTACAATACGAAAGCATGCATTTAAAAACGATGTTTCCAATCACATAATATCAAGTTTACTAACTTAGGCAGTCTGTCAAGCCCTAGAGTAGAAACATACATACAGCTCGTTTCAGTTAGGGCAGATTATTCAACAGTTAGATCAAAGTTATCGGATGAACAAATAACAACTCGGCAGATTTCAAAATATTCATCATCATCATCATCAGCCTGTTGTAGTCCACTGCTGAACATAGGCCTCTCCTTTTGCACGCCACTGTACTCGATCTTCGGCTGCTCGCATCCAGCTCCTGCCAGCCATCCTGCGCAGATCATCACTCCACCTTGCCTGAGGACGTCCTACACTACGCTTGCCGAGACGCGGTCTCCACTCAAGAACACGTTTACTCCAACGGTTGTCGGTTCTACGGCTAACATGGCCAGCCCACTGCCACTTCAGCTTGCTAATCCGGTGGGCTATGTCGATAACCTTGGTTCTCTGGTTCAAAATATTGAATTACGAAATCTAAATGTGGACCATCCATTTCAGACTGTGCACTAGTCACAGGTAGATTTTAAAATCTGCGGCGCTATTAAAGGTTAAAAATAAAAGGTTAACCGGTTCACAGTCCACAGCCCACATATGGGCTGCGAACAATTAGCTTTTAATTGTTATATTTGTGGACAGTGAACCTGTTAATTTATCAGACCAATAGGTCTGATAAGTTTTTAATCCTCAAAATTGGTCCTTCCTTAGTCCAAATTTTTACTCTAATAATTTATTTAATGATTGCTTACTGCTATATTGCTTTAAAAGATTAGAAGAATCTACACGTTTCAATAAGTTCGTATTTTAAAATATTCCACTAATAGTTTTAAGTAAATATTCATAAAGGTAAAAAGCCTGATTTTACCTGTTTACGTGGACTTCTCCACGGCAACAGTTAAAATCAGGCTTAGAAATTATGGAAAGTGCGTAATTTCTAATACATAATATAATTCACAATTTGTAATCGAAACATTTGTTCAATTTATTTTTGTACATCCAATAGCTGTGTTATGGTCAGCACTAGCCAAGTTGACATAAGTACCGTGTAAAGACACAACTAATGTCAAAAGTTGTGGTAGTGTGAATCATTTTATTGACATGTATGTGTAAAATATCCCTGTGTTGCTTAAATAGGTTTGTGTGCGATTGTGCCAACAAGCCTCTTCTGTTATAGTAGAGGTAAGTTTCTTTGTGTGAGTGTTCCCCCTGCCCCCGCAAAAAGGGACAGACTTTTTTGCATTGACGGGCGGCCCAATCGCGAGTCCATTTCTATATTGTCTAAGGGCAGGCCACATCCTAACTTAAACTTAAAAAGTTGTCATAAAGAACAACTAAAACTGCGTTCTGGGATTTGTAACTACTGCATAATAACTGAAAAAAAGCTAATTAAAAGTCAACCGTCTACTATCAGTTTTGGTTCACGTTTCAGCTAATTTGTAAGGAAGGAATATTGGTAGTCCCTTCACTATCCGCTAGAAGCGCTATAAAGTCTTAAACAACAAATAATACCCACTCGTTAGCATCTGTGTATGTAAGTCGAAACCATGATTACACTCATGGCAGACCCTCAGAGGTTCATGGGTTCAATCAATTATTTTTTGTTAGTACTTAATCGTGGCGCGTGATTGACTAGTGCAAAAAAAAAAGACTCAAATCAAATCCGACTCCAACCACTAGTGCGGTCCGTTTTGAGTCAAAAGTGATAATAGCGCGCTCACGTCTCGCTCACGCGCATACAATTTATCAATTCGGGACGCGTACGTGTAAGCGCGCTATAATCACTTTTGACTCAAAACGGACCGCGCCCCACCACAGCAAAAAAAAGTAAACTGTCACCTCGACATTGACATTGACATTAGCGTATCGCTCATTCCCATGACTGTTTATTGTTAATAAGAATTGTTTTCCTGCAAAAAGTGAAGAAAGAAATACTTAAAGCTTGATAAATATACTATGAAGGAATCGAAAATGAGCACACATTTATCAGGCGGTCGATTGAACGTTGCCTTAGTGCAAGAAACTATGCGAAAAGAGTTGTTGAACCTTCTGCAACTTTGCGAAGGTCCAAAAGTAAGTATTTGCATATATTGCAGGTTTAACATAGCACTAATACATTGCTAAAACACCGCAATAACCAGTGGTTGTTTCCATTTCTAAAAACTTGTTAAACTACAGCAGTTTTAAAGCATTTCTTTGATCACTTCCTAAGCCCTGTTTTTAAGGTCTAAAAGTATATTGCTGGTGCTCTTAAAAGGTTTGAAAGTATTTTTTCCTATAGGTAACGATTTGGGATGAATGGCTGGCAGGTCCTGTGGGCCTGGTAGCCCAGTACTCGCTGCTGAAAGACCATGAAGTTGCTGAAATGTTTCCCTTGCGCCCCGGGAGCCTGCCCACAATATCGGTCAAGCACATTGTCTTTATTGCACGTCCTAAACTGGAGCTGATGGACATAGTCGCTGATTACATAGTTTCTCTGAGGTATTGTTGAATTTGAGTTATAAAATGAGATGAATGATTTATTAGCATATTAGCCACAACTGTTTTAATATAATGTTGGTTTAGTTGTTGTGTGTAGTAATAGCATTGTAAGTATCGCCAAATAAACTATTCTTTACTGTTAAATGTATAATGGATTTAGGTTCTGTTAAAAAACAGGTTCTTTCATTCATCAGCCTTGGTAGTTCTAAATACTTTGAAATTAATACAACAACATTTATTACATGATTTGTATCTGATTTGCCCTTATTAGTCATAAATTCATAAAACAAAATAAAAAAAGGTAATTGAAAATGTAACTCTCTTAAAATCAGTTCATCATACAAGTTTAGTACAGTTATGAACATATTTTTCATAAACCACATAGTTTTTAACCAAGCTTGAAAATTCAAACAAAAGAGTGAGTCACATTTTATCACAAGAAATAAATATTAACTAATTTTAAGTTTAAAGTTTAAGCTATTGACGTGTTCTGTCACTTACTCGCAAATGGCGGCAGCAACAAGAATGACAGTGACAAAGCGATACAAAAGTTATCGTGTTCTATAAGAGCTGTTTAAGTTTTTATGAATAAGGGGGTAAATAAGTAAGTATGTACTTAACTTAAATGCTAAATAAATATCAATAATTTTCAGAAACAAACAGAGTTCACCTGTGGAGTTCCACTTATTCTTTGTGCCTCGAAGAAGTGAGTTATGTGAGAAGCACTTGTCTAACCGAGGGGTGATCAGCAACCTTTACATCCAAGAGTTCAAGTGTGACATCTTCCCATTTGAGAGTGATGTCATGTCTTTGGAACTGCAGAATGACTTCAGGTAAACATCCTAATCAGCTGTTTTCACAGAGCAAAACAACAAAACTTGAGTTTTTTTTTAAATTCAGTGATGCATTTTTTGGACATCAAGCAGTTGGTTTCAGCTGATGTCGCTAGATGTATAACTAAATAACAAAACTAATTATGAATATTCTTTTGCAGAGAGAATTATCTTGAAGGAGATCCAACCTGCATTTACAACTCGGCGCAAGCTCTAAGGACTATACAACAGCTTTACGGGATCATTCCGAGGGTATTTGGCAAAGGGGTAGCTGCTAAACAGGTTGGCAGCTTAAGGCGGGGTTCTATATATTTAACAGCACATCAGACCATTCATTTTAATTTTTCATCTTGCTCTTAGCAAATGTTATTTCCTTGCAATAGAGAGAGCAGGACTAATCAGCGAGGGGTAGGCCTGTGATGCCGTTGACTTAAGGTCAAGCCTCACAGCCGACGCGGCGTGGCGTTAGTGTTCACACAGCGGGCGCGACGCGACGTCAGCGCAGCGCGACTTCAACGCGACACTAAACCTAGTGGTTTTGACTTACTTAGCTTCCTGTCTATTAGATTTAGTGTAAAATACTACCACTAACTTGGCAACACTAACAAGAGCGGTCGTGTCACGCCCCGCCGCGCTGCAGTAGCGTCGCGATGCGGTCGCGACGGCACTGTGTGGCTGCTGCCATACTGTTCAGTACATAACAACTGGCCAACATCGCTGTGTTTTGGCCTTTAGCCAAAAATCGTTAAAATGAACTCTTTTTCCTCGTAATTAAAAAAAAACTGATAATAATTTTATGGTGTACTTTTCACAAATAGCTACAAACCTCAAACACTCGCTTTCCGCTCTTCTGTTTCCAAACGGATACAATCTGGGAATCTTAACCCTTAATTTGGCAACGACAAAAAAGTTAGAAATACAAAAGTTTGACGAATGTAACTTATCAAGGGCACACTAAAATCAAAAAAAAAAATATGAAAAAAAAACTTGCGCTTCCCACTGCTGGGAAAATACGTGTCCGTCACAGCGGACATTGCCAAATGAGGGATAAAAAGAAAGTTTCATTTTAAATTCATTAAAGTAAAAAAAATATTTAAGAATTGTACAAAATTAAGAAGAATTAAGAGTTAGTAACAGTACATTCATCAAGCTTTTCAGATTCTGGATCAGATATGTCACTTGCGTCTGAAGGAGCGTTTTCTTTCGGGACTAAAGCCAATATTATCCTAGCTCGCGTATGCTGTATACCAACGGGAAACCTGAGAGAACACCCATAACTGCAACCTAAACAAGGTTACATCATAAATGAGGTTGTCTGGAAGAGATCACTTTTACCGATAAGGCAACGGACACAGTTGTGTAATCGTGTCTTTGATTAGCACAAAAGATTGGTGCCGCATCTATTATACGGCACCCTCGTATAGAAAGTCGCCCGACAAAAGCAGGTCCAATGGACCGAGTTCAAGCCAATATGACAGCGACTCGTCAGTGTCAACGTAACGTACTTTCCTCTTTTGTTTTCGTCAAAGAAGATAGATTTTATTTTAACTCATCTTATCCCTGATTTGACGATGTCCGTTACAGCGGACAGAGTGGTTTTGAGGTGTATTTATGAGTAATTGGCATTGTCCGCTGTGGCGGACAAAGAGGTTTATGAAGTAAAATAACAGCAAAACACTTTTAAAATCTTATGAATTTTCGCTAAACATTATAACACACGTATATTCTAATACAAATTGCAAAAACTAAGAATATTTAGTAGCAAAAACATTGAAAAAAATATTTATATACCTCATCGAAAACAGATAACCGTCTTCTCGCTGACATTTTGTTCACCACTGACAAATAAGGTGTAGCCAACGTGAAGTTTAACTTTTTAATAACTTTCTGAGTGGTTGTCTTAAAATAATTTTGAAGAATAGTAGGAATAAAACGCTTCCAGGACCGAGAGTTTTTTTTTGAAGTTTGTGTCCGCCCCACCGGACAAAATCAAATTAAGGGTTAAAGACTTGCCACCAGGAGAGATTGGGATGAAACTGCCTAGTCCTACTACTAATATTATAAATGTGGAAGTTTGTATGTGTGGATGTCCCTTGTTCCTCTTTTACGTAATAACAACTGAATGGATTCTGAATAGGACATAGGCTATAATTTTAAAAAAAAAACTTCCTAAGTCCACGTGGACGAAGTCGCGAGCGGCCGCCCTCTATAAAAAAAAGACTGATGTTCCTAGAGTGAACACATTACACCTAACACGCACACAATACTTTAAAAGGCTTATATGTAAGTGACAATGTTGTTTGTCAGGTCTGGGACCTCCTATGTCGGCTCAACAAGGAGGAACAAGGCACTGGACCCAAGGGATCTGCCACCTCCTGCATTGACCACTTGCTGCTGCTGGATCGAGCCATCGACTTCACCAGTGTCATGACCACACAACTCACTTACGAAGGTTTAATTGGTAAGCCATTTCAATATTTAGTATTGTGCCCAAAAGATAGTTGACCTTGAAATACTATTGATAGTGGGTATTCAAATACTGACTGCTGCTGTTAATGTCTCCTGCGTACCTGCCGCCGCTGTGGTCGTAACTAACCATCGATATTGCTAAGTCTCGACTATTGATAAGTGTCCACTTGCTTGAATGTCTTGTATGTGCAAACAAGATTAATTATCTTACTCCTTATTAATACTTTAAGTGAATAAATTGTAAAAGGTTCATCATATCAGCCGAACGACGCCCACTGCTGGGCATAGGCCTCCCCCAAAGATCTCCACAACGATCGGTCTTGCGCTGTCCGCATCCAGCGGCTTCCCGCACCTTGACAAGATCGTCGGTTCACCTTGTGGAGGGCCTGCTCACGGTTCTCCGCGCTATGTGTCCCGCTCACTGCCACTTCAACGATGCAATCCTTCGAGCGATGTCGTTTGCCTTGATTCTCCTGCGGACCTCATCATTTCTGATCCGATCAAGCAGGAAATCCACTTTGCTGAGCGTTCGTGGACTATGAGAAGGTCTTTGATTCGATTGATTCGATTGGCTCTATCGGTAAAAAGTTAGATTAATTTATATTCCCTTCTCCTAGATGAATTGTTCGGTATAAAGAACGCCACAGCAACATTCCCCGGGCACAAGTTCGTGAGCCCAGACGACGCCAGCCCGGAGGTTACAGCGCGGGAGAAGAAACGCATCATACTTAACTCCAGTGAGGAACTATTCGCTGAGCTCAGGGACTGCAACTTTACTGCGGTAAGATAATTGGATATTATCGGTGTTTGGGTTCATTATAAAGAACGTTAAGTACTACGTTCTACACTTGATTAGTTGGATTTGTATGCGTCTTAGGAGTATTTTCAAAATGTACCATAGTAGAAAATTATCAAAATATATGTTATTTTTCTCTGAAAATTCTTGGAATCAGTAGGGACTTAAACGGATTCGACGTACTATTTGGTTGATTTATATCGTTTTTATTCAACTGTCATTTGACAGAACGCCCTTTTTCGGGCCAGCTAGTAAATAAATGTATTATTACCAGGTGGGTGCGGCTCTCTCGAAGAAAGCTCGCGTGATAAAAAGCCAACTGGACGAGCGACACAACGACAAGTCCGTGCAGGAGATCAAGCAGTTCGTCTCGCGGTTGCCGCAGATGCTGGCCAATAAGCAATCACTCGCCACGCACACTGCCATCGCCGAGTACATCAAAGAGGTACAGTCAACAGCACATTAGGTTACCCCATTTCCGTTTTTTCTCTTGCTCTTGCCAAATGTCATTTCTTTGCAATAGAGCAAGAAGGACTTGAAAATGGGTAGAGTGATGTGCCGTCCACCGTACCTATAGAAAGTTGAAGAAATAGTACAATTATAAATTTATTAAAATGTAGGTACATAGTTGAAAAAACAAATGCTATGACTTTGTGTTGTGTGAAGTATTGCGTTTTTTCATCAAAAATCACATGTCTTAAATTTAAATAATTTAATGTTTTCAGACTGCAGACGATTTTGACTTTCATGATATGATACAAAACGAAGAAGATTTCCTAAACTGTATTGACAATGAGAAAATATGCCCTTTCATCGAGGATTGCATTGCTAAGGAAGAACCACTCACTAAGGTTGGTACCAGAGATATTTGTGCTAGGTCTATCTAGGCTCCTATAGTATCCTATAGTTCGTTCGCGTTAAGAATGCAGTGATTTCATACTTGTCCTTTGACCTAGCACGCCCCCTAACCAATGAAATCGTTCCTAATTAGAAAGTCAAGTTCACAGTGCCCATATGAACGCTTTCTTTCAAACGCAACGGTTTTGTACCTGAGTTTTTCTGTGTGCCACGGAATTAAATTAACAAAATGACTGCATTCTTAACGCGAACATATCTACTATAGGTTTATTTTTATTTATTTATTTATTTATTCTTTATTGCACATAAACAATTGGTATAAATGGCGGACTTAATGCCGATAAGGCATTCTCTACCAGTCAACCATGGGGCTAAGCAGAAAATATGGTAGGTTTAGCGTGCATGTGACTGATAGGCATGAAAAACAAGTCTCCATCTTATGGCAGAATGGCCGATATACACACTCATCTCATGAGAACTCATGAGGTCGTACCAATAGGGTAGACGACTATGATGCATTTTGCGTGTTATTTTATTTTTACCAAATAAAATCATAAAATCAAATTGATTTGTGAAACCACAATCAAGATTTGATTCAGTATGAAGCCACAATAGGCCTTCAAAGTTGGGTGGGCAAGTCCATTTCAAAAGTATACATATTTTGTAAAAAAATAATACCATTTTCAAACAGAGACTATTAGGAAGCAATTTTGTTAAGATACCATTTTCATAAACGCAATATTTAATATAGCTGTCGTACAAACTTCTTACGCGCTCCTTATAACTACGTTGGTGTGACGTCATAACTTAGGACACGTTTGAATGGAGCGTTTTTGGGCAAGTCCAAAAATGTGCAATTCAAATTGTGATATCTCGGGTAGTATTGATACTATAGCAGTAATTCTTTTAGGATTGCGTTCATAAATGTAACGTCTTTCGATAGTAAACAAAAAAAAATTACAGTCGTCTAGCCTATTAGATGTAGAATAATTAAGATTTACATTCGACGGGATGCTGGAAAGATGAGACGACTTCAGGCCAGTTAAGGCTTGTAGCAGTAGGTTGCTGGGAAAATGGGTGGAACGGCCAACAAGAGACTGATCACCTGGCCTAAATTCCCCAACTGGTAAAATAAATTGTTTTGGGTATTACCTTTGACCATGCATTCTGTAGTCATATTGAGAAGATTACACCAAAAAAAAGGTATACCTAAACGGCCTGATCTCAACTATGAGGTGGAATGAGCCATACACTAACACTCGGGCTCAGTGCGGATTGTTTGAGAGGTGTAAGGTTAGTAAGCACCTTAATGGCAGATGTTGTCAAGCCGCCCTAAGGCCTCTGACTAGGCTTAACGACTGACATCTAGCGACGTCAACCGCGACCAACTGTTTAACGTGCCTTCCAAAACACAGAGATGCTCGAAAACTACATCACTAAATTTCGGTCGGAACGGTCACCCAACCCATTTCCGGCCCGGCGTGTGTTGCTTTACATACAACAGCGATCGTCGCCAATCACTGTCACAACTGCGCCACGGACACCTAGAAACAGGTAAACTACATGTGAAATTAATCTCCAAATATATTTTAAGGTTCTCAGGCTAATATGCCTCCAGTGCTCAACTGGCTCCGGCCTCAAGCCCAAAGTGCTGGAGTACTACAAACGGGAACTAGTCCAAGTATACGGCCTGAAGACTTGGATCACATTGTGCAACCTGGAGAAATGTGGCCTGCTGAAGATGCAGACTGGGACGAGGCAGTATACTGTGCTGAGGAAGGTCAGTTTCTATAGGAGTAGTAATATAATTAAGCATTTTGAAACCAAATTGAAAGTAAAAATATCTATACGAATATTGTGAGTGCGTAAGTAATTGAGGAAAAGACAACCCATTGAACCCAGTAGTTAAAGACACCGGTTGCGACGTGAAGGTTCAAATAAAAATAAATATACCTGGACTCAACTGGATAGTAGATATAATAAAAAAGGGAGATAGGTTACTTGTACTAAAAAAATGGTACCCGAAATCAAAACTTTTCGTGTACTTGAGCAAAACATTGACAGTTTGAGACGAGACTGCGCAACATGTATCTGTCTCGTTTACGCTCTAGTAAATAATCGTGCTGTCTTGTTTACACGTTATAATAAGGTCAAATTATCTACGTCAGTACTAACAACCTATCTACGTCTTTTTTATTGTAATATCATTGCCTGGACATTATTCCACACACTCCACAATGTTCACTGGTTCGATTAATGGATGAATTCCAGAATGCATAGATCTTATTAGAAGTGGCACTGCCAGTCATTTGACCACAAACTGAATTTGTGGTCAAATGACTGGCTGACAGTATGGTCTATGGTAATGATTTTAAGGTCTACTTTTCATTCAAGGCGCTGCATCTGACCATGGACGAGTCTGAAATGGACTCTAGCTGCTTGTCAAGCAAATTCACACCCTTGACAGTGCGACTTAGCGAACACATCGCCAAGAACAAGGGCTGGTCAGGTGAGACTTCCAATAATATAAGGTTGTTTTGGTTCGTGAGCAAGTCCCATGGACAACAGGAGCTGGGCTGACGGTATTTATTTATATAAACTTTAATGCACAAACAAGTACAAAAGGCGGACTTAATGTCAAAGCATTAAGAATTTGAGCACGTATAATTATTGTTATTCCACGAGTCGTGTTCCTGGAGACCATTTGAGGCCAAACGCTGAATAAGGCGCCCACCCATAAGGTGGACGGACGACCTGCTAAAGGTCGCGGGAATCCGGTCGACCCAGGTTGCACGCAACCGAACGCTCTGGAAATCAAGCAAGCCGCAAGACTTTCAGTCCAGGACTTCTTGCGGCTGCTGATGATGATGATATTTTTTTTCGCACACTTGCCGAAATATAAAACGACGAAAAGCTACTTTCCGGCGGTATTGAAGGTCTTGCAGCTTTCATGATTATTCGTTTCTAAGGCCCTTCGTACACAACGCTACTTAAATCTTCGATTTTGGTCACCGAACGCCTACCGCAGTAGAAAGTATAGTTTCGTAGGTACACAGGCAAGCCTTGCTGACGGGCTGTGTGCTCTTAGATACTTGCGACATACATAAGTTTCCAACATTAGGAGTTATCGAAGATTTGCGTAGCCTTGTCTACGAAGGGGCTAACGTAACAATAGTTGTAGTGGTAGATGTTAGATAACCATTATTAAAGAAGTTGATATTGGCGGCAAAAATTGATAAATTATGAAGTATTGGTTGAATAAGTATAAATAAAAAGTAGTTTGAAATAAATCGCCTAAAGTTTATATAAATTATACAAATGTTGTTAAAAGGAGGAAAAACATCGCCCATGTGATAAACACGAAATCAAACCTCGCCTTATCAACACTCACAATAGTCACTGCACTCACTTTATTAACGTGAATACATTATATACGTGGACGAATTTAAATGACGTCATTCGCTAAACCAATTGTAGTGACGGTACAGAAATAGCTGACCTACATAATTGGCACTCAAATAGTTTACAGAGCTCGTTGAATTAAGTAAGTAAACTTTCAGAATATCATTGAGCCATTTGGGTACGGTCAACCCAAGTAGTTGTGGCTAGTATTTTCTGCTAAAGTTGACAAAAAGGTACCCATTATGAAAACGACTTGCAATAGCCATCGTCTTATTGAAAGAAAGAAAGAAGACAAGCGCTCAAGCTCATGCTATCCCGTAAAATGTCAATAGAACTGAAAGAGACAGCTATACTTCTGAGGGATGCTCAACCTTGATTTGCGTTTGTGAATTCGGGGGTCAGACACTTATTGTCAGTGCGGCAGTTATCGCAGCACTCACTGTGTTTACTGGTTTGAAAAACAAAACAATTGCTGGTTTCATTAATAGATATGAAAAAACTTTTTATTTCTAATTCGGGCGCATTTACGAAAACCGGGTAACTTTGATGAGATTCAAAATCACTTGTCTCTCACTCGGATCTCTCGTCTCTACGTACTTTCGTAAGAAAATGTTGAACACACCAGACTTATGTTTATCATTTTTTATCGACCGAAGGTCGTCAGACTATTACTGTAAGCGAATATGCATATGTTAAATCCTTAGCTTAATTTTTCAATTTTTTCTTCATAACATTTTTTTTAACTTGTTCGTATAGTTTTTAAAAACGAATCTTCTGGGTATTAGTAGGAAAACCTAATCTTAGCTCAACACCGATCTGTTTATCTGTTTATCTTTTTATATTACAGGAATACAAGACGTGCTGACCTCACTCCCTGGCCCAACTGTGGACGAGCTCCAAACCCTCCAGCCGCGCATGGTTCGTCGCAACTCGATCTCCAGCGAGAATTCCTCCATGGAAAACCCTCGCGTCATACTAGTCTTCTTCATAGGCGGATGTACCTACCAAGAAATATCTGCCTTGAGAAACATCAGCCAGCAGGAGGACTCCTCTGTCGAGTTTGTGATACTGACCACGAAGCTGATAAATGGCACTACCTTTATAGAATCTCTGATGGAAGAATAAGTTGTATTTAATTGTGTCCCTGAACTTCACAATCGGCAATTAAAGTGAAGCAGCCCCTGCAAGTTTAGCTGTCACATTCAGTTCTTGGAAGCGTCTCATCTCATAATGCCAACTTCGCAAAATGCCGACCGCTCACAAGATACCAACTTCTCGAAATGCCAATTTCTCACAATGCCAACTTCTCGAAATTACCACTTTTTAAGGAGCAGACAAGCAGCCACAAAAAATGCTAAAATTTCATAATGCACACACTTAATGTACCACTAGACCATTAAACCAATTATATTTTAAGTTGCATTTTACCTGCATACTAAACTACAAGGCAAGGTTATGACATTACAATTTGATTGAATGCGATTTGCTTGTTACCTAGTAAAACTGTTATTTTTTATTGTTTTTACATTCTACAGGTACATAATGTATGTGATTTTTAGATTTTAGTCACGTTTTATGCCTGCTGGTGTGCCCCTTAAGAAGTTGTCATTTTGAGAAGTTGGTATTATGAAAAATTGATATTTCAAGTAGTTGGCATTTTGAGAGCAGCTGGCATTTGGCGAAGTTGGCATTATGAGATGAGACACTTAAAAGGCCCAAACACATTACATACAAAAGTGCGTTTGTTAGCTGCTTTTAGTAACGCGTGTGTGTAAAGGTAGACAATTTGCGACGTATGTATTGATGCTGCTTCACGGCTGAATCGTGCTTGCGCGATGCAAGCACGATTCAAAGGCGCAGTGTGTAATTAGCTATACATTTGTGTTTAAAAAATGACCTATGTCAGTGATCATGCCATTCCTTTGCTAATATTAATGTCACATAGTTATATATATAATACTATTAGTTTACTATAAATAAATGTATTTATTTAGGTTACCAAAGAATAAGATTGAATTGTAATTAAAGCTTGTTAGAATATTGAATTATAACTTTTGTATTTTTATTAAAGTTAATCATTTATACACACAGTTTTGTTTCATTTCTGTAATGAAAATACACAATCATGAACCATAAATTTTGGTTTATTAAAATTTCATATTGATAACTTGCATATAATATAAATTTTAATTTGATCAGTTTTTAAATAAACTTACAAAAATCCTGCATGCTTACTATCTATATATTACAGTTTTAAAGCTTCAGCATAATAAAAATAATTTTCGTACACCAACATGCCACATAAGGGCTAGTCTCATAAATATTCATTACTTGTATACTTAGTAATGTGGGATTTCTTTGGTGGTGCAACATTTACACCAAACTTCTTTGCTAAAGCTACTAACTTTTCATTTTCGTAACCAACCTCTTCCTTGTAGCATCTCAACATGAGAGGCATAACTGTATCCAGTATGAACTTGAAATTTTTCTGCGCATAACTAGCATCATTCCCTAAAGAGAGCTTGAGGCGAGAGTTAAATATAGCAAAGATACACTCATCTAAAACATCCATTATGTCCTTAGTGACAAGTTTTAACCCAACTCTCTGAACTGTTATTACGGATTGTGCGAACCATATAGTACTACTGGACAAATCCACCCATGTTTCATTGATTATATACTTAGCTAAGATAAGGCCCAAATTTTCCATCTGTGATAAGAATTTATTGACTCCTGCTTTAGTATGCATGTTAACAGGAGTCCATTTATCTTCCGACACTTTTGATTTCATAGAATCAACAATCCTCTCCTTGTATTCTTTCAATGCTTTCTGAATTGGACTTCTTAGGCAACTGTTCATTTGGAATCTTAAGTCTAGGCCAAATTCACAGAAAAGTGTACACTGTTCTCTAAGACTCTCTACACATTCTAATACGGAATCTAAAGCACAATGTGGAGTGAATATTTGTTTGATTATTTGACTCATCAGCATTCTGAGTTGGATGCTAGCCCAGACTACAAAAGCACTAATCTTACTCTTAGGAAATAACATAATGAACTCGGTTAAGGCATCACTGAGTGAGCAAAAGAACACTTCGCCCACTTGCTGCACATAACTGTTGATAGAGCCTTCTAACTGGACTCCTTTTATATGCACTTTGACTGTGTGACTACAAATAGCTAAAAACAGTTCACAGGCTTGGCTGGTCATGTTAAACTTATTAAGTATAATAACTGGTTGTCTTGATGACTGCAAACCCCCTCGGGGACTCCAATTGTGTGTAACATCAAGTTCTTTGAGTAATATTTCTATCAAAATTTTCTGCTTTTGTTCAATTCTTTTTAATATGTCTTCTTTTTCAGGGTGGGTCTTAAATTCTTCAGTATTTAAAGTTTTCTGTGCAGATACCATCAGTTCATAGGTCTTTCTGAAATGTCTTTCAACAATCAGAACATCCAACTCTTCAGTTACATCTGCTATCCATTCAGGCAGTGTTGGTATTTGTGGAGAGGGTAACTCCTCTACAGACAGACTAGGTGACTCTAATGACTCGAGCTTGGGTTTGTCTAAACCTTCCTTCTTCTTTTGTTTGATAGTTTCTTTTTCAATGTACAACTTTTTGGCTACATCAAACTTATCCAACCAATCTTTTTTAACTGAAATACTATTGCACTGAAACACTCTGGTATCTGGGAAAGCCAAGACTTTAAAAGCTTGCTTCACAGTGCCCAAATCACGTACATTCACTACCGCTAGAGTACTGATGGGATAGCTGGTCTGGAATTTGTACCTACTTGGCCCACGGCGATTTGATATCCATGAAGTCAACATAAGGCAGTCATTGAATAAATATACATGCATCCTTTGTAAGGCAGTGTTCTCCTCGGCATCTATTTCTAATAAATCACCTTCATGTAGCAGAGTTCTCTCTGGGACATCTAATAAATTCATGCATCCTTCAACTTTTTCTGTTATCAAATTGAGCTTGTTTTTGCGCTGCTCCTCGGCTCTCTCGGCCTCCACGTCGTGGGTGTCGAGGGACTCGCGGGACAGGGCGTTCTCATTACCTAAAATTGACGCGTGAGACAGAGTAGTAAGCACCGTACGTTGTTCACTTAGCAAATGGGAAAGTTTGTACATCTCTGTTTCCAAGTGGGATATCTCCGTAGCCGTCTCGATGAACTGCATATAGTTCTCGTACACATTTTTCTTGAGGGCACTTGCGGTTTCTTCTGCCAGCGTCTGAATGTTGTCTTTCTGTTGCTGGAGCTCCTCCCCCCCGACACAAGACCTCGCTAGTTCTTTCACGTAACGTTCCGGAACAAAGTCTGGGACAGCAAACTTCTCCATGTTGATGTCGGACATTGTTTCGCATAAATATTTACAGTTTTAACGGGTTATTATCAGTAAAAAACCTTAGCTCTCTCATCATTCGATAATCGAACGACAGGACGTATCAACCCATCGAAACTCAAATGTCAAATTAACATTTCTGCGTTCCGTTCTAAAATTTTGTAGAAAGTTTAGGATTCATCATCCACGCAACTGTTTTGAGCAACGACCTCATGTGTGGTCGATGGTGTTGATTGAGTTGTAAAAATAACTGTTTGTGATATCGATGAAAAGTGATGATTGCAATGCGATTTATTTCAGTGAATAAAAAACAAAACGTGTGTTTTATTTCCATAGATCTGCATCCATGTCCATCTTAGGGCATTAAAAATTGTCTCTATTGTCTAAGGTGTCCATCGACTAAAAACTTCGCATTAGATAAGTACAGCCTGGCAAAAAAGTCGTGAAATAAATGAGGGCGCCACTTTCGTTAATGTGGTCACCCCGTATACTACGACACGAACAGTTTTGATAGTTTACTAATTCAACTTTTTTTTTAGAGAGAATGGCTATCTCGTTGTCTCTATACAATCCCCCACTACCTATTCGCCTGACGCAATCATCGCGCGAACCACAGTAAGGACACTCCTTTATCATCAATCGGTTTGATCTTGCGTTCGCACGTACTAAGTTCGCGCGAATGCATCACGTGTCGACCACCTAATAGCACACCAAATTCTATTTCCGTACTTTCTCATTCCTACAAGTTTCGCGTTATATTATTGAAACGCGTTAAATTTCTTGAATCCCACACTATCCAGTAGAATAATGGAATTAGTCATACAGGTAACCAGCTCAATCAGATGAACCGTTAGGTGGCAGAAATGCAAAGGCAGTGGCACCAACACAGTCGATTCCCACCACATACAAACACATTGTCTGGACGGTTTGCTACTACCAATTAAAAAATTAAAGAAGAAACTAGAAAATCATAAAAATTTAAAAATTAGAAACAACAAAGCAACAAAAGATTTGCTTATTCAAAGTTTGTCCCCGTTGGTAATAACCATTTTCTATTTTAATGACGTGTTATCATGATTTTCTTCTTTCTTCGGTATATTCTCAAAAGCTGGCTCAGACGCTGCTTTGAAAATTAAATTAAAATTAAAACCTAAAATCAAAAAAAAGTATCAATTAGCTAAAATGTGCTAACTTCTTAATTTACTTTTTAAAAATACTGTATTGCCAGTGATAATATTTTTTAGTTCCCTTTCAGGACTTTTTTGCCAAGCTGTACGTTACGCTTAAAAAGAGACCAAAATAAGTAAAATAACGTAGAAAAGAGACCTCACCTGTGAGAGGATGTGACATCAATCCAGAGGGATCCAGAGGATAAGAGTGGAAATTATAAAAATCATAACAAACTTCCGAATTCACAAACGACAATCAACGCTAAGCACGCGCTCACACTCATGCTGTCCCGTAAAATGTTAACAGAAATGAAAGGGACAGCTATATTCTGATTGATGCTCAACATGGATTTGCGTTTGAGAATTCAAGACTGTTTGGTATTATGTTTTGTTTGTTAATTTAATTTGACGATTTAAAAGTACTCTGTAACAGGTCTATTTAAATAAAGCTATATTTTGATTTGATTTGAGAATAAGACTATTTTTTCAGAAATTTAATTTTTACGTTGGCATTCGCTGCACTAATATTAGGAGCCATCGTTTCTCAAACCCTAGGAACTCTGTTGCGCAGGGTGGTCACCTGACAGCCTACTTTTTTTTTAGGCCCCTCCTGCACCATCTTTTGTCTTCTTTCATACATCATGCAGTTTTGTGGTCATTCATACAACTGCAGTTACATGCCCTAATTAATGGTCATAAGGATTTTTCCGACGACTCACCACGTGACTCATGTGGTTTGTCAGAAAAAAAAAGTTCCTTAAGGATGTTATTTAAATAACTATCACCAATTTGCAACTTTCGTGAATTGTTCACCAAAAACCACTAAGTTGCAATGAAATGGCTGCTTTCAGACATATTTGATCACTTTGATGTGCACAACATCATTTCGCCGTGATCGACCGAGTATGACCTAGGTAAGAACATTTATTTTTGTTATTTTAGGTAGGAATAACTGGGAGGAAAATCAACACAAAGGCAGAGGTAATTAAAGCTTTATTTTATTTAATAAAATTTAACTTTTGGCAGTCAAAATAACAGATTGCCCACGTTTTTAAACCAGGCGTTATTAATATTATTATTATCACATTCACTTATCATCTTTTATTCGTCAAATTAAGTATGCTTTCGATTAGACACTGTTACAAAATTAGATTTTCATCATATTTTCACTTATTTACTTCAAATATCTACAGATAGAACTTACATTCTGACTGGATTACATAAAGTAGGTACTGACAGAGTCTAGTAACATTAGTTAGATTAACTACATAACTGTAAAAATCTTCAAAATTCGTCATTTATTCCTTCTCTTCTTTTTCGACCGCTTTACTTTCGCTAACAACAGTTGGTGTGTCTGACACATTTTTGGTGTCCTCAGCCGGTACCACGGGTACTACTTGACCTACTGCAGCAGCTTCGGGGTTCGCGTAAACAACTTCGGATTCTGCTGCAACCTGTACCACTTTCACACCTTCAAGAGTAGCTTCATCTGCCGAAGTGAAGTTGCCGTTCCTCTTGTACCTGTAGTAGCGGGTCGAAGCGGCTTCAGAGCGGGATTCGTAGCAGTTGACAAGGGCATCGCCGTTTCGTCCTGGTAAAAAGGTTGGGATAAATATTGGAAGTCAGTCTGGTAAACTAATAACAATCATCATCATCATCATCATATCAGCCGAACGACGCCCACTGCTGGGCATAGGCTTCCCCCAAAGGTCACAACGATCGGTCCTGCGCTGTCCGCATCCAGCGGCTTCCCGCGACCTTGACCAGATCGTCGGTAACAAAGGCCGCTTAGAATTTGTCTAACCTAAAACTCAACATAGGTTTTTATTTCAATCTGTTTTTTTTTTCAACATGAGTTCAATAGTGTCTGACGAAAGGTCTAATAAAAATCTGTTACTACAATAGATCAGTCCCGGAAATATACTGTTGTGAAGCACGTTGTTTGTACAGACAACAGCACATCAGGCTACTTACTCATTTCCCAAAATGACATTACTATTCAACAGAGCAAGGAAAACTGACCTTTATGTAGCCTGTCATGACGTACCGTATACATCGGTTTTTTTGTACATAATATATAAGTATATCTTTCTATTAGATGTTACCTGTAGGACACGTGCAGACAGCGAGATGCCGGCGCGCCATGCAGACGGCGCCGGAGCCGCACTGGGTGTTGCCGAGGCACGGGTCCACGCACTGGTAGCCCACGCAGGCCAGGTGGTCCGAGCATTGAGAGTCGAGCTCACACTCGCCCTGGATACATAATAAATTAGGTATTACATCTTTAATATACCTAAAGTAAAGATATGAAAGTATCTTTTTATTCAGAGACACTTACCCTCGAATTCACAAACGTCAATCAACACTAAGCGCGCTCAAGCTCATGTTTCGTAAAATTTCAATAAAAATGAAAGGGACAGCTATACTTCTGAGGGATGCTCAACCTTGATTTGCGTTTGTGAATTCCGGTGTGAGTACATTTTCAGCAATTACAACTTAACTAAATAGTATTGAAATTACTACACAGGACTTCAAAAAGCTCAACTGTCACCTCTGGTAGTCAAACTTTTTCACTTAGGGTTGGGCCCTGTGGTCACGCTCGCAGAATGTGATGTGAACAACAGTAAATTGCTGTCTCAAATAACACAAATATTTTCCGAAAAGTATTCATGACTTGCCAGTGACGTGCCATTCTGTAGCCTGTTACAAGAAGTTACTATTCCGCAGGGCCAGTTCATCAAATGACATATTCACAAGTTAAAATGGGTACCACATTTTCACAAATTTCATTCTTCAGGGTCATCATCACTCATCAGCCCAGTCTAACCTTTATGTCATCATTTAAACCAATGTATACCTTATCACAAGCGACGAGGGCGTTGCCAATGTAACCGGCAGGGCAAGTGCAGACAGGCCGCTCCGCGCCGGTGCGGTCGTGTCCGGGAGTGCACTTGGCGTTCGCGCCGCAAGGGTTGGGCTCGCAGAGATCACCTGGGGTAGTCAAACAAAAATATTTAATTTTGGGAAATTGTTCCTAACCAGATAGAAGTTATGGCAAAGCAAGGGTGCAAATTTTTGTAAAACATGTTTCTAAGTAGATGGAAAATATGGCAAGGGTAGAGGTTCGAAAGTCAATGCTATTGTTAACGCATGGTGCGTGAAAAACACAAGTGTTGTACCCAAAGATTGTGTACGATAGGTACTGAAGAAACAAAATGAATACAAAAATGAAAGTGTCAAAAATATTTTTGAATCTTTAACTTTTTCAGCCTTTAGTTACAGCATCACAATTCTGTATTAAAATTTCAGTTCTATGACAACGTCAACAAAGTTAGGTGATAATGTACTCCAAAGTGCTAACTTATTTTTTGAAACTAACTGTACACATGGTACCTATAAAGTTGCAATTTTAAGTCAGCAGACTGCTCAAAATAAACCCTTTTATTTCACTCACGAGCTTCGAAAGGCCTGCAGAATGTAAACGGATCGCCAGTCATGGTCTTCGGGCACGAGCAAACTGGAGTAAGTCCTCGGAGGTTGCAGTCTGCGTTGACACCGCATGCGTTGGTGCAAGGGTTGATGCAAGCGTTGTAGACGCAAGCTGGCTTGTAGCTCGGGCATTCGCCGTCGGAGGTGCACTCGGCGCTGCATATGCGGTAGGGGTCGCCGTGGTAACCCTGGAATTATACGTCGCTGTAGTTTCAATTCAACGCCTTAGAACACATGTAGGCATACAAGAGCTATTGCTGCCAAGGTGCTCCCCAGAAGTTACCAATTATTTTTTAGAAAGTAGCGTAGTCTGAGTTCTTACTCATTGCTATCAAATCAAAAGGAGTAATAGTATCTACGTCTTCTGTTTAAAACTTTTGCTGTTCAATAACAGCATAAATTAAATGTCCAACGTTAATTCTGCAGAAATGTTCAAGTCTGCAGACTTAGAAAACACATAAACATTAAAATATGGTATTGTTTATTTAGAAGGATGGGTGCCTTCCAAATATAAGGATTCCTTAAGACGCCTTACGTCCGAATTCGCGCATGTGAATCAGAATTAAGCACGCCTTCAAACTCATGCCGCCTCAAACATATTGGACATAGAACTAAAAGTGTCAGTTACATACTTGTAAGGACTACTCAATTTTGATTTGCGTTTGTGGATTCGATTCGCCAACTAAACTTACCCTAGGGCACTTGCAGACGGCGCGGTGCGCAGCCACGGTCTCGCAGTCGGCGTTGACGCCGCAGTCGCTGCACGGACTCACGCACTTGAAGTCGCGGCACGACTGCTGCGCTCCACACTCACCGTCCGATTCGCACTCGTGGCGGCACCCGGACAATGGGCTACCCTGAATATTTAATTAAATTGTATTTATAGCTGGTAAAGTCGCTCTGTCATATTTCCTTTGCTTGTAGGTTGTTTGGAAGAGATTGCTTTTAGCAAGACCGCCTAAACTGTACATCAACGTGTTACTGTATATAAGTTTCATTATCTTTAAATTTATTCGCTTTATGTGCGATAAAGTATTTCTTATCTTATCTTATCTTAAAGTATCAATTGTATTCTTACAATGACTACGAAAGAGCCTCTACGCGATCAAGCTAGTATTAAGTAGACACTGAAACTTTTTTTTTACTTTTACAGCTTTATCGGACAAACGGGGTAAGCGAAAGGCTCTCGCCCCTAATGTTTAAGTTACGTGCCTAAGACTGCCCCCAGGGGGCCGAGGCTCGTATTAGAGTGTTACTGGGCATTAGCAATCGGTCGCCAAAAACACACTAGTAATGTTTGATTAATGTAAAGTACTGACCCTGTATCCTGGTAGGCATGTGCAGATAGCCTGGTTATTGGAGACGTGGCATTTGGTGTTGGGGCCACAGGGAGATGGGTGGCAAGCTTCCTCTGAAACACAAATTTAGTTGTTTATTGAACTCAATTAATGCTTGAAGAAATATAATATAACGCTACTTACTAGATTTTAGGACATATAGGTATTATATATGAGTTAGTAGGAAAACTTTAAGTAAAATATTTTTACCAGGGTCTGCTAATCTACATGACTGGAACGGAGATCCAGTGTACCCAGCAGGGCAGGAACAAACGGGGATGTGGTTGCGTACCTGTCAAATATTGTTAAAAAAAATTAGAAACACCATCAAAAACATAGTAACGGTAATTCTCTACTTAAACCATTGAGAGTAGGGGAAAAAGAAAATGGGTCACTCATGAAATCAGGGGCAATAATTAGTTCCTTACTTAAAGTCTAACCCTATTACTTATAGAAACTAAATCAGCACTCATTTATAACTTTATGTCATAATTAGAGTGTCCTGTCACGTACTCGCAAATGTTGGCAGAAATGAGAAAGAAACAGGCGAAACATTCCTTTAGGTATAGTAGTGCTACAAGGCTATTTTTACGATCATGGTGGTAAAACTTTAAGCACAATGCTTAGGTCTATCTCTCTGACAACCATAGCACCTCTGCCTACTCTACTCATACGAGCTCTACTTAGTTTGAGGTCCGATGACCTTTATGTAAGTTGTTCATTATTTTTATTTTTTCATCTCTTATTCAATGCTACCTACCTATGTAATCGGCCTTTGGGAGACTTAAGTATGTAAGTAAGTACCTAGTTATTTATTAAAATAACGTCAGTAATGTTTTTAGCCAGGTTCGAAACTCACTTCACAGTTGGCATTGACTCCGCAGGTGCCCTCGCAAGGATTGACGCAATGCTGATTCACACAAGTTTGGTGACTGCGGCACTCACTGTTATCTGAAATATTTAATTAAGATCAGAATAATTTATGCACTTCCTCGCTATAATTTGGTTCCGCATTGTGAAATTTCTCTGAGTAGGTAGGCTCAAAAAATCATTACGCTAAACATGGTCTCACTAAGTTGAGCCAGCCTAATTTATATATTCTCACGAATGCAACATAAACGTTACATTGGTGTAGTACATACATACGTGGTACGTACATTATGAAGGTGCTTGAGAGTTGAAGCTACGTCACCTTACGATTTTTTTAAACCCAAGCTTTACCTCCAAGGAAGAACATAATAGGTACTCATTAAATGTTTTTTTGAGGACAACCGTTAACAATATTATGTGGATCCCTGTTTCTTTCTGTTAGTGTGTGACGTTCTCTCTGTGTGCCCTTACGGGGTGTCATGTACTCAATGACTGATTATTACAACACAGGTAAAACCATGTACAAGCAAATAAATAAATATCTTGACTAATTACCGACACACTCGATCCTAATGCACTGGGACAAGGGATCTCCTGAGTATCCCGCCAGGCAGGCGCATACAGGCCTGACGCTGCCGTGGATGCAGTGGGCCCCAACGCCGCAAGTGTGGGGTCCGCATGTCACCGTGTTGTCGGAGATGGACCTCCCATGCTCGTAGAGGTTGCGGCCATAGTAGCTCCTTGGATGGTAGTATCGTTGAGCTATAATTTAAATTAAAGTTATGTGTAGCATACAACACTTTAACTAAGATTAAAATTACTATTGCTATGGAACACGTGGGATTCACATTATAATTACAAAATCTTCAAGACTTTACTACAATAATCCAATGATTCCTATCTGCGGTCAAAACACGCAAATGTTTAGTCAGTAGATGAGTTTATTAGAAAAACAAACATACCTACGCCCACACACTCCTAATCTAAATACATAATTATGAATAAAAAAGTCGTATAGATCGAGATCACTTGTCGAAAACAATGTCTAACCTTGGCAACAAGCTTAAAAAATAAACAACCCACCCACGCCAAGCCTATCCTTCCAAAGATTGACCACGGAAATCCCAATGACAAAATAATAGACCTATTGTTTTTCGATGGGCACCAGATTGCTATTGCCTATTGCTATGATTACACGGTTTTTAAGAATTTGAATATTACCGAAAAGAGTTTGTTGTGCTCTGTGCCACCTGTTGCTAAAAAGCACAAGTAATTTAGCGAACCTTACTACCGTCTGATAACGCTCGCACTGTACCCTGTTTCTACCAAACAGTCTTGCATGGTCACTATGCTCGATCACGGATATTTATACCTATTTTAAAAAGGTTTTAAAGAATGAGAACTATTCTGATTAAGTTTACACACTTACTAATCTTATTCAATTCTTAATCACGAAAATGCAGTCACTTATTAGTAAAATTATAATATGAAACTTAAGCGCATGTTTTGAAAAGACAAAAAAAAGCCGCCCTCCATTACAAGGATAAGATAAGATAAGATAAGATATACTTAAATTAATATAGATAAATTAAAATCCGCAGCTGATCGAGAATGCATTTTATTGCGCTTTGTTTGCGCAGCACAAACAAAGCCTTCACCCACGTTATTATTATGACCATAGAAGTGTCCTTCTAAAATCCATCAATCGTTTTAATAGAACCTTACGCGTGTTCGCTATGATACAAATAACTCAAGCATGATGGACGTGGGCTGATTCCGCGTGGTCAAAGATAAAGCCTTGATAGATAAACATTGTAGCAAATCCTTCTCAGTAGCAAATGTTTAAATGATTGAGATCTGTTTTAAAACCTAATTTTATTATCAATAGGTCTTGGCTTGATTAAACCATATCGATAATGTTTAAAAATTACAGAATAGACTAAAGGTTCATGAACTACTAAACCTAAGAACGACGTTGATTTCAAACCCTGTGCTTTTTAGTATAGATATCCATATACGTAGAGTTTGTTGAAAAACCAACAACATCATTTTTGAAAAAGAAGCTCCATTTATATTCATGATCTTCTTGCACGTATAGAGATGTAGTCAGTCACTTAGCATTTAAAACCTATTTGGACTTCGGTTGTTGAACAAAAAGTTAGACGTAGACAACCAGTCGCCAATATCTGCTAAGCAAAAACATCAGAATTAAATTCAATCATCATTCAAATAATGCTTGCCACTAAACACCTACATGCTAACGAATATGGTGCGGTAAATGATTAATTGTCTGATGTAAGCTTATACGTATCGATTAGGAAGATAAACAAAAAGGTAAATCGATAATTTGGTTATTGTATTTGGTATTTATTGTTAAAATCATCCTATTTTGTAGGTGGATCATTAACGACAAACGTCCACCTTATGTTTATGTATATCTAGTTCGTTAGTAGTATTTTGTTATGGAACAATAATCTTAACGAATGTACAATTGAAATAATAATGAAATATTTGAAAATTCCGCGAATAGCTACCCTTGTACTATAGTAAGTGACAGCACATGTGCGTATTGTATGTATTCTTCATTTTTAAATACAAAAACTTTATTCTACTTTTGTTTAACTGGAATAAGGTACATGCTAGCCAATTTGTAAATCGAATAATAAGATAAGTTAAGAAACACTTGATTGCACACAAAACAATGTAAAAATTATGCGGTCTTATTGCTAAAAGCAAAAGGGTAAGCACCAATATGATGGATTTGTTTTTTTTACTATTATTACAAAAAAAACATATTAACTAACCAACATAAACGATTAACATATGATTATTTAAATTATTAACCTTTTTTTTCTAACCAAACTGCCAACTTACCTTCTACTCCTAAGTTGAAAAAAGCTAAAAGCACCAAAGGTGCTATCGAAAGCAGCTGCCTGCCCATCTGCAAAAATAAATAAAAAATATTAGATTGTTTCGAACACGACATTTTTTTCCTACTTTTGTGGTAGATCATTTGTTATTGATGAAAGTGCCAATGCACCCTAACGCAGTAGGTCCTAGGGCCTAGGCCTATTTTTTACAGTGAATTCCTATAGATGAAACTAAAAAAACCTTTATTGAAACTAAAAACCCTAGGGGGCACGGGGTCACGAAAACCACAGTTTGGGAAACAGTGCCTTGAAACCTATTCCTTTAATGCCTGTTTGTTTTTAACTAACTAGCTATGCTATGTCGATACTCAAATCGTTGTACCATTAACCAAGTTTAAATAGACCATTCTAGTGATTCATGTTCACTGAGGTAGGTAAATATAGCGGCTAGAAACAAGCGGCCAGTAATACCATGACTTAATATGGAATAGCAGCGCGTGCTATGAATGAATGAAACATTATTGCCGGGCGAGCAACAGTTCTTGAGCTCTCGCGATATTGGTATGAAATTGACTCAAAACACATTCATAATTCAATGAGCAAACACTTAAGATTCTTGATTTGAAATTCGAGCAACACTTTTGAATAATAATGTTATTACTGAAACTTCTTATGATAAGTACTGAATGCCACAATATCCAATTTTTGTATCACTATTTACGATTTTAGGTTTATTAATTTAACTGCATGAAACTGATAAAGAACCGAACGTCAGTCTGAAATTTTAAAAAACTTTTTCGCGCCATCTAGGCCTCACTTCACAAAGTTCGCGTTCACTGTTTTATTTTGAAATTATTATTTTTAAAAATGTCACAGCACAAGAGCACACTTACGTCTGTTCGTCTGAGTTATCGATGAGGAAAACAATTCTGAGGAACGTAAGAGCGTCCTTATACCGCCTGTGGCGCCTACACACCTCGCCTGCTGCTGCCTTTGCACATTTTTTTTTATTTTGGTTTTAATTATGTTTTTCTTTTCTTTTTTATCTAATAAAGGAGTTATCAAATATTAAGAAGTTCGATCGTCTACCAATGAAATGATGTCATTGTGTTCCTCGTTGATAGATATTTTTGGGACGGAACAGTACAAATCAAACAGAGGAGTACCTAGTCATTTTTTACTAATTAATTACCTAACAGTGAATTAAAGCTTTGAAAAACGTTCAAATTTTAAGAAAGATATTAAGAAAATATATCTAAACAGACAGCTGTGATAGTTTACAATGAGTGATCACTGAAGCAGTGGGTAGAGTTCCTGCACAAGTGCACACAGCTAAGTTTGCGGCTTTGATCCCAGGGCAAATAAATAACACACTTAGGAAAGACTAAAAAGAAGAAGAAACGTTAAGAAACCTTGGCAGGAACCTTGTTGGTCCATTGGGCTCGCTCTCTTTCCAGCTAATAGGTTAGGTATTTACTTACCAAACTTAGAGTTTAATTTCTACAAGCACCTATTATTAGTAGTCGACTACTACACCGAGGTCGCTGGTTTGATCTCCGCACAATGGTGTGTATCTAAACACCTGTTTGAATTGATCTGGCTGTTTTCTAGGCATGTTATGTAAAAAGTATTTATGTAGATAGATACCTATGTTAATCAGTCTAGTTCAGATAGTACAAGCTTTGCTTAGTTTGGGGCTAGATGGCGCTTTTTGGATAAATGTCCAATGATTCATTTACCTATACCTACCATCTTGTCGGTGACACCATTTAAAAAAAGAAATGCATTTTTAGATTCATTCTTCACGATTAAGTTTTAAGAGAACCATATTCTCTAATCTGTGATATACCTATCTATTATTTTACAGCTGTTAATACTGGGTTCCTAGTTATTTTGGTTTTCACACCTAATTTGGATACCAACGTCAGCTATAACTACCTACGTTTACATATATCGCATAGCGCACTTGTTAGTTAGTTTAAAGTAGGTAATACCTCACCTCGAAACTGACGTCATTTCTTGGTTTCGCGAATCGCACCTAAACATTCTGCAATCCGGCAACTTTTAACTAAACGGATCTTGAATGTTTTTTTATGAATCACCATCCTCATATCTTAAAAACAATAGTTTCTAAGAAAAGCCGTTTGGTTTTAGATTTTGCATAGATACTTTTAATAGTTTTAGTAGATCTTGATCATCATCAGTAACCAAAATGTAGTATTAATTTTTCAGAACTCCAAAGTAAATACATGTAAATTCACGTAAGTACGGTCAACGGCATGACAGGCTGCTTCCCATTAATTATTTGAAACAATTTAATGCGAATAAAATTGAAAAAAAAATGTGATTACCTAGATACTTATACATAAGTACAATTATATTTTATATTTTTATTAATGTGTATAAATAATTGTGAAAATTCAAACAACTTCTCTCTCTCTCTCTCTGTCTCAGATGAAATCTGTGAACATAGCCTAAAATAAAGATAATTCTCATATTATTGTTATTAATCTATTGAGATAATAATAATTCAATGAAGACAATAAACAAAAGTTCAACTTTTTTTTAACTGGGGTAGATAACAATAAATTTTATCCAAAAAAATGTGATGCGGCACAAAAACAAGCTCATCAAAGGTGATCAAAGGCTTAAATACGCCTAAATGCCAACTTTAGCATATTGGTTTGGCGAAGAAGAAGGTGATCTATTTTTTCCTGACTCATTTAACGCGACCCACGTGATGATTACGTAAGCCCTACTCGCTTGGTGGAAGTAAAGCTGTGTTGTGTTGTGTACTTTACATTCAGTACTGTAACAGCTTGATTATTCGTTGCAGGTACGATGACCAGCACGACAGGCTACCCATTTCTGATCATTCCTCTTTGCTCTATCGCAGAATTGTCATAAGACGAGAGTGAGATGAGAAACGGTAGTAGCCGGATGAGCGGTTGGCTGTGTGCAAGGTGGTGTTTATTACACATTGATCTTTAGACCAGATTAAGCAAGTTACAGGACCGCTGATTGCGTGAACTAGTGTGGAGAATTTGGGTCATTCAAGATACTGAATAGTGTTCACAGTGTTCCTAACTCCCTGTGCTTGCGGATGGTGTCGAGCCATTTGAGTTGAGTACGGTTGTGGAGAGATATGGTCGTACTTACGCACTCCAAAGATAAACCGCAGACAACTTACTGTTGAGAAGCCGATCTAGTTTATTGAGAGCGGCTTGGGATAGGTTGGAACTACAAACATCTACAATCAATGACAGGTTCTGTAAGCGCTTGAACCAGAAGCATCTTAGTTTCAAAAGCATCTAAAGTTTTAAAGCGGTAGAGAGCTTGAAGCGTGGCTGAAACCTTCCGATTTGTCTCCGAGACATGCATATCCCAGCTTAAGGTACTTATTTTCTCTTAAAGTGTCTCTTATTTCACCAACAATAGTATCTTTTAAGAAAGTCCAAGTTTTATTTATGCGCTTTAATAATTAAGTACAGTCTCGTCCACGGTTCGGGCTATCAATATCAGCTCGGCTGTAATTATCAATTTACCACTCTCATGTCATAATGTACTACTACCTATTACTATTTTATAGACAGACGCTTAAGTTAAACTTACTAACTTCTGCTGGCTAAAAAAAGGTAAAGAAAGTTCTACGATCCTCAAGGTTAAATAACAACCACTACATTCTACTAACAATACTAAACGAGCAAAAACAAATTATTTAATCGCCCATATTTTCCATTTTGGGCAGAGAATAACTCTTCATCAACAATAGCATGGGCTCGTCCCTCCCACGTAATTATTTACATTTTAAATACTTGTCACCAAGGAGCACCGTACCATATTAGGGTCCCAAATTATTTCCTATAAGTACCTACCTATCTATATTTATTGACAAAGGTGCGTAGATAGTGAAGCTTTACGTTACAGGAATTCAAATTCGATATCATTACAAACCTAGATAGCTAACCCAATTATTGGATGTTACTAACAGTGTATTGTGTGTGTACTGTAACACCAGTGGTAACACGGAAAATGACATAAAAAAGATGATTAATCTTCATTGCTCTATAATAAACACAGGCGAATACGAGCAAGCAGACTTTAAGATTTTCAGACGGAATGATCGCTACAAAGTGATCTCTTCAAGACAACCTTCAGTAGGAGAGTTCCTACACGCGCTCACGCTCATACTGTCCCGTAAAATGACAGTAAACTGAAAGGGACAGCATGAGCGTGAGTGCGTGCTTAGCGTTGATTGACGTTCGTGAATTCGGGCGTTAGAGCATAAAAACCTACACCTAAAAATTTCTAAAAGAAACTATAAGCATACATTCTCTACAACCAGTGACAAGTGGCATTTAGGAAACCTCACTGGCTGGATCTCACAATCCACTAGCGCCTTTAACGGCGAAGCACTCACGCGATAGCTCCATTAATTTCCTTCACGCTGAACCATCGCTGAGCTCAGTTCGATATCACTTGTTTTGGAACGCACCCTTGAATACTTTTTTTTTTGCCAAATACTGTAGTCCAGCGCCGTCAATGTCATCGAAAAAAAGGGAGCAACAGCTGACCGAGACAAAAAAAAGTATTTTGTTGACATCTTTCAATCCCACAAAAATGTACTGAGAAAAAGTGTGGAGTAAATACGTACTTTTAATACTAAATTAATTATTGAAAAGACCAGTACATTTTGAAACCTAATCCTATCTCGCGTAAAATGTCCGCTAGCAAATTAGATGCTGTCTATAGAAGTATTCTGCTAACCAAATTTTTTACAAAAGGATGGGGTAAACCAGAGAATTTGCGCAGGTAAATCCAAAATCCTTTAGATTAAATAAAGACAATATTAAATGTAAAATTCCATGGTTCAATTGTTTATTTAAAAACAGGAGGATATAGAGAGTGACAATAATAGTTTGTTTTTAGGTTATTTGAGTTTAGAAAAGTAGTGTCTGATCGTGATGAGTGCTTCAAATTGGTTGAAAAGGATTACCCAGTCACTATAACAAAGGTCAGTATGCATGTCATTGTCAAATATTATTCATTGCATAATATCTAGTTATTAAAGTTTAATGTTGTTTGCTTGCTAATTTTGGTAATGAAAAATAGTAACTCAGTAACCCTCTATAATTTCTAAAGTAGGTTGTCTGGAAGAGATTCCTCTAGCAACAAGACCACCTAATTTGTACGTTCATGTGAACATAAATATTACTTTACTTACAAATGTGTTAATTTAATGTGCAATAATGTGTCTTGTCTTATGTTGAGTACTTATGCTATTTATTCCAGAAAAAATTGCTAACTCTTTTGATCATTGACTAGATGTAAAAGTGTTTTGTTCTCGTTATCAAATCTTTTTAGAGCATATACCTACCTTCTTACTCAATAGGAACAAAATCTCGCAGACTGCAAACTCCTGGAAGGCTATTTCATCTCCCCACTGGAGCGGCACTTGCCAGGTATCGTGCCGGAGATTGCTAGAAAAGCCCATTTCCAAGTACTCCTGCCAGTGCACTGGCCAGAACCGAATTGTAAGCCTGTCTGTCTCCACTTAGCTGGCACTGGTGACCATGTAAGTATCAGTTAAAAGGATTTTGCCATATTATCTTTGTTTACAAGTCATCTACCAGGCTCGGATCCACCGTTGTGGGCACTGTGGGCATGCCCACAACCCTAGTTTGCTTATTTTAAATATAATAAGTCCATGATTGTTTATAAGTGAGTTTGTAGTTCAATCCGACTCTCACTTTGCTATTTTTTGATGGATGTGCCCACAACCTTTTTTGATGGCTGGATCCGCGCCTGTAATCTACAGGCCATTGTAACTGCATAGTAGGCTTAAGTATACACGGTGAGTTATTCAAGTCGGTGTGGTAGGCCAAACCTAAACTATGAGGAATATTCGAAAGTGCTATAATCATTGCTGATTATAAGTTCTTTATAATACCTAATTTATGGTCTAAATTCAATAACACTTTCGTCAAAGTTGATTTTCATATTTTCTGTGTTTAATCTAGATACATTCAATGAGTTTTATAAAGAGCTGCATGCTAAAATCACTTAGACCTAGACAGTTGCAGATTACAATGGAATGCCAAACAAGATTATAAAATCTTAACTCAAAATGGATTGAAGGCTGTGATTGATTATATTCAACCATTTCAATTCAATTGATTAGAATTTTGCACTGCTTTCAGCATTCCATAGTTGACTGGTAGATAAGGCTTCTAGCATTAAGTCCGCATATTGTGCCATTTTACATGCATTGAAGATTAAATTAATAATAATCCCAGACTTACGCCCGAATTCACAAACATTAATCAACGCTAAGCACGTGCTTACGCTCATGCTGTCCCTTTCGTTTCTATTGACATTTTACGGGACAGCATGAGCGTGAGCGCGTGCTTAGCGTTGACTGACGTTTGTGAATTCTACTTTTATACTTTTACTAGGGTTTTTATACTTGAGTTTGGATCATGTTTGAACATCATCTACCTAACAAATGCTAACACCCTACCCTAAAGCACATTGAAATGGCCCACAAAATTAGTCTCTTTACAGCCGTACGTCAGTCGCGTGGTTAACTCCATTTCTTGAATTTGAACTTTGAACTTGATTTGCTATGTTATTATTAGCCATTAGTAAGTGATAGAAACTGTTGAAATTTAGCACTTGAGACTTGTTGGCTACTTTACTATATCGGCTTAATTTCAGGTGAGGTTACCAAGTCTACATGCCCGCATAATCTTCACATATTTAAATTTTGAAGTACTCATCTTCAAAATATATTAGTTTTTTATCTGCAGCTAAGTGAGACAACATCCTAGCTTATCACACATTATCACGTCCACGAGTCATCGGTCTTAATCTATTGTTACCAACTGTATTCTATTTTGAGTCATACAACAGAGATGATAGAGCATATTTTTAAACTTGCACACATGGCCTAACGTGTTACGCATGTTGATAAGAAGTGCCTGAAATAAGAAGCAATTTCGTTTTCAAACAGTAAACAAAAACAAAATGGATTTGGTGATGCACATGGACATTGTTGGCCTAAATCCAAAAGTCTGTTGTTCAAGTCTGTAATCAAATGCAGTTTATACAATGTAGTTACAGTTGTCCTTGTCTGTAGGTTCTATATTTTGCGAATGCATTTAATGTGCTGTTGTCGGCGGCACGTCAAGCAACCAGCATTGGTCATTTATCGAAGTAGCGGCCGCTGGTGACTTTGTCCGCGTGCACTCCCCTTGTATTATGTTGTTGCTGCACTGAGTACTGACAGACAACATAAAGTACACTTACTCCAGAATGCACAATCGTCAATCAACGCTAAACACGCTGATGCTGTCCCGTAAAATGTCAACAAAACTGAAAGGGACAGCATGGGCGTGAGAGCGTGCTTAGCGTTAATTAACGTTTGTAAATTCCGGCGTTAGTTTGTGTACATTAATAATTTAATGTCTTGCGGTGTGTACGTTATTGTTAGTAGGTAGGTATCTAACATGTGACGATCTATTTTTAGTAATTCCTCTCCCTTTCAATAACTTACAGTTTACAGATCTCTTACATTTTCATTTTGAACATCTTTCTTAAAAGAATCCACTTGGTTGACCAGTTGGCGCAATAACATATCAAAGTCAAAGTCAAATCATTTATATCCTAATCAAAATGTTCAGAAATCTGGGCGTTTGTTCTGTGTCTGGGTGTTGCTATATATTTAGTATATGTTAAGACCTATTTCAGTTTCGAATCATCCTCGCAGACCCATAACACTAGCTCAGTCTATTTTGCAATTTAGAGCGATTCTGTGAGTGTATATCGACCTTAAATTCATCTATCACAGGAGTCACTTTCGTTATTTTAATGAAAATAATGTTATATTATATTTTTGAGAGTTTTCCATGCAGTATCTTTACTAAAGATCCGAAAACTAGAAAAAGACATTCTGTCTTGGCTTCAGGCGGAGGCGGGAATCGGACACGCGTTTTCGCAAACCGGGCGACTGCTCTTACCCTTCAGCTACCGAGACCATTAACAGGCATTTCTGGTATATTTACCCTATGCGCCAGGGTGATTCCATCAATGTTGAAGGCAGATATACCTTCAACTCTTCAAATGCCACTTACACATAATATCAGACATAATACACATCAGATCAGACACATTGCTCTGGTTTCGCCCCAAGGTCAGATTCCAGTCATGAAAACTCAAACCTTTGCAACTCAATTGACACTTATAACCACTGCTCTAAACGGGTCTTCATAAAATAAATGCTATAGCATACTTTTAAAGATAATTATAATTCGATGATCCATACAGTTGATCATATTTAACCCACGTGTCTGACGTTATTCAGGCGAGGTGACGTCGTGGCCTATTTATCACATCACACTTATGTAACACGTCCGTTTCTCAAGACGCTGCTATTTTTGCTACTTATGCGTTTTAGTGTTATTATTATTCAGAGAAATTTGACTCGTTTAGCACTTCTTACAAATAAAACGCTTACAACGAAGGATACCTTATGCAGCTAAGGGGTCGTAACATAGCAATGCTCCGAAGTACTCCGAATGAAGATTGTCTACAAGCGAGCGAGTAGTGTATAAAGAGCGTCGTGGCCCAGTGGTTAAACGCTTTGGCACGGAACCCGTGTGGTCCCGAGTTCAAATCTAGACTGTATACCTACTTATTCATTTTTTAATTCGTGGAAAACTCTCCAGGGAGCCTACCGCGTTAAGGATATAGCCGTGCCGTGAGCGTATGAAGGTCCATACATAGTCTACCACATCCAACAAGCGCATCTCATAATTATTTCGGCCAAATGGTGGCCAGATACGATGAAAGTCTGAAAAAACTAATTTTAGTTGAAAACACCGGAGGGCAACGAGCGCGAGGTCGTTCACCAACTAGCTAGACGGATCGATCAAGTTAAAGACTCGTCCTCTAAATTCTTCACGGTCAGAAGGAACGCATTGAATATGAACTGGAAGGCGTTAGATAGAAACCGGTTAAGGCAAATCTGCAAATCATCTGCTTTATAGGAGTAAACCAGTTGTCACCACGATACTCAGTCATGAGAATGGCTTTGCTATCATCAATAGCAACACGTTGCTCGGTTGTTGGTATCCTGCCTACTCCTACGTGGGTCGTAGTGGGTTCAATGCAGGACAAACATACATTGTGGCGAAAGATGAGTTTTTTCAAGTGGCCACGTATTTACATATGTCCGAGAGATACATAAACGGCCTATATACGTCCCACTCTTCTGGGCACAGGCCTCACCTCAACTATGAGGTGGAACGAGCCATCCTCCAACACGCGGGCTCAGTGCGGATTGTTGGAGGGGTGTAAGGTCAGTGAGCAACCTTAATGTCAGATGTTATCAAGCCGCCCTAAGGCCTCCGACTAGGCTTAACGACTGACATCTAACGACGTTAGCCGCGACCAACTGCTTAACGTGCCTTCCGAAGCACGGAGATGCCCGAAATACACATCACTAAATTTAAGTCGGGGTGGTCACCCATCCCATTTCCGACCCGGCGTGTGTTGCTTTACAACAGCGATCGTCGCCGATCACTGTCACAACTGCGCCACAGAGAGAGATACTTATTTTACTACAAAGTTTAGGTTTCAAATATGATTCGAATGAAATTTGTTTCTGTTATTGTTTTTTCATGACTGTACTTAATGAAACTTTACACGAATGACGCTTGAACATCAGAATACGTAGGCTACAATTATACTAATATTATAAATGCGAAAGTTTGTACGTCTGGATATGCCGTGTTGCTCTTTCACTTAAAAAATATTGGGTGAATTTTAATTAAACTTTACAATAATATAGCTTATGCATCTGAATAGAACATCGGCTACAACTTTTAAAGATGTATCACTTCGCGAAGTCGCGATAAAACTTTTCTTTAAACTAAAGTCCACGCGGATGAATTTGCTGGCGGCCGCTAGTACCTGAATCATGACAAAACCAACGATCTATGCGTTTGAATGTTCGTACACCCATTGTAACTGTATGTGATTTTTGTACGTCAATTAATGTGTTTGCAGAGCCACCATATAGCTTTTCATCTAACTTTCGATTATTTCATTATTGAGGGAGAATAGGCATGACGACAGTATCAAATAATCAACGATTTGAATACATTAGGGGAAAAAACATATTAAAAGGATTTAAAAGACACATTTAGTTTGATTTTAAAATCTGAGATTAATCAGATTTTCGATAAAGTAAAAGGATAAAATACTCCATTTCGCCATTTTGACTCAAACGTCAATCACGCACTATGACGTCACTGTAATGGAAATCAACAAATGTCACTGTCGTATTTCATACAAGTGAGTTTGACAGACACTTGATATTTACATTACAAATACGTCACACGGACGCCATGACACCTGCGAGCGTTTTCGCGCGCTGTTGATAAAATACTAGAATAATGTCCTCAAACTTTGTTAAACTGACCTTTGAAACCGAAATAAAGTTTTTTTAGTATACAATACATGTGTACCTTTATCACGAAAGAAGATTTCAAAATTGTTCGTCATGCCTATTGAAGTATTTTCTCTTTGTTATAGTTTTTCTGGCGGCGGCGAAATTTAATGGTGAAGCCTCTCTTGAAGGAAGCTGGTATCGGTGGCATCATCCTTGAGAATCCGTTCTATGGGCTGCGAAAACCAACTGATCAAATGTAAGTGGAGAGGAGTGGACCTTAGGACAGAACTGGCCATTTTTTTCAATAAAGAATAAGAAAACGCTTACAGAAACTGATTTAGTCGTTGCAATTTTTCTGTTTTGAATACCCTTGAAACGTGAAAATAGATCCTCAGAATGTATAATGTAGGACCTGAGTAGTGTACGGTGGACGGCACATCACGCTATCCGTTTCCGGACAGTCCGCCTTGTTCTATTGCAAATTACATTTGGCGAGAGCAAGACAAAAAACGGAAATGGGTAGCCTGATGTGCTGTTGACTGTACAGCCGAATTCGTGATTGCATGTTACTAATAATAGTAGTGGAAATCAAGGCTGCTGAACTGTTTCTTTTTGTCATTTATCAGCGTTAAGCCAAGATATTGGCACGTGTATTGGTGTTCTTGGGCTGTTTGACAATTTCTTGACATAGGTCGGCATTATATCAGAACAATGTTTTCAAAATTGGCTCGGTTCTAAGGTTCCGGCATATGCCCCCAGTATTGTGTGATAAGTTTAGCCATATTCATCAGCATATTGTCATCAATTAAAGGACTGTCGTGTATGTTGACAGTTGATGCTAATCGTAAATAAGTTGAACACACGTTTTCTATGGGACCCAAGCTTATGTCACAGTGAACAGAGAAACTAAAAAGTCACTTGATAGCAAACTAGCAAGGATGTGGAAGTCGTCAAATGTACGAGTGTATGGCCGCTCTATAATATACCTATATTTAGCAATGAACGTATTGCCTAAATCTGTTCCTTTTTGTAAAAACATACGTTTGGTAATAGTTAAGTAGGTATATTCAAATTTAGGCGGGCTCCGTCCGGGGGAACGCGTAGAAGGCTTCGTGCCACTTACCGTATTCCCCCACTATGGACGATGAGCGGGAGTAGTAGGGTATTTAGTAGGTAAGGCCATTGAGATACCACCTTCCCAGTGGAGAGTCCGACATAACCCGTCCGCCCCCCGGTGGGCGCGTATGCGTAAGGCATTTCCCCTACTGAAAAAAAAAGTATATTCAAATTACAGAACATTTAAGTACCTACGTGTTATTATTTCCCCAGCCGTTCCTCCTTACATAATGTGTCTGACATTTTCGTAATGGGGGGCTGCCTGATACTGGAGTCTCTGGTGCTGTTCCACTGGTGTGAGCGCAACGGACTCGGCCCGCTTGGGGTCACTGGGCTGTCCATGGGCGGACATGTAAGTTACTGAATACCTTATACTATTAGATGATCTATCTATGTCACACTGAACAATGATATCACAATGAAAGACGTAGATAGGTTATGTCAGTACTGACGCGAAGTCAAAAATTGTCCCCTGGCGTGCGTACCTGTAATTTGACCGTCTGTACAAGATAGCATGATTTACTAGAGCGTAAACAAGACAGATACATTTTGCGCACTGTTGTCTCAAACTGTCAATGCTTTGTTCAGGTGGTCGAACTCCTGATTTCGGGTGCCACTTTCTTAGCACAAGTATGGCTTATCTACGTCTTCCTATTATAATATCATTAACACTGAATATACCTCTGAAGCTGAAAGATGGAATAATACATTTTAGGGAAACATAAACTTGAGTTTCCATTACATAAAAGCACCTCACCACACAGCAAATATGACTAAATATTGAAAGCAACCTTAGTAAATGTCGTAAGACCGTTAAGACCTTTATGACTAATCCGGTACACTAAGCACACAAAATTTTGATGCTGACATGTACTTTAAGTGCTCTGTTATTCATTTAAAGATGATAATAAATTACAGATGGCGTCACTGGCAGCTACAAATTGGCCCAAACCTCTGGTTCTAGTTCCTTGCCTGTCGTGGTCCACCGCGTCAGCAGTCTTCTTGCAGGTTATTATTATTGACTCTATTATTGACTCTGATTAGCTTTCATTTATTAACGCTACATGTTTTTGTGGTCATAGCTTATAACATACGCTAGCAACTAAGTTTAATATCCAAAACGGGTATATTAGACTTAGTCTTACCGCCGAATTCACAAACGCAAATCAACGTTAAGCATCACTCAGAAGCCTTTTAGTTCTACTGACATTTTACGGGACAGCATAAGCGTGAGCGCGTTTGTGAATTCGCGGATTAGTCTTTTATGTACGTACCTACTTCATCTCTTGATTACATTAGGTTAGGATCTCATTAAGATCTGACGATTCCAGGGAGTCATGTCGCAATCGATAAACTGGGACCTTCTAGAAGACCAGTATCTCTCGGATGGAGTATACAGAGAAAAACTATCCAAAATGGTCACCATAGTAGACGAAGCTTTCTTAGCTGGCAAGAAATTCGCGCGCACCTACTCTCAGAAGGTGGAAACAGACATTAAACCGAAAAAGCCAGAACCACTAGTCAACCCAGCAGCAGACAAGGAACTGGACATAACTTACAAAGAGTCTGTCTGCTCTAAGGATCCCAACGTCGTCGATATAACTAAGAATATAGAAATTAAGAAAGTGCCTAAAATAAAGAAGTCTGATTCAGAGTCGATTGCGCAGTTAAACGCTGAGTTAAAGAAATTGCTTGATGAGAATAAAATAAGTGAGATACTGTACGAAAAGTTGATGTCTAACGAAAAATTCGAATTGGACTCGCAAGACATCGTCGATATTAATAAGTTGACCGAAGATAGAATTAAAGAATTGTTAATAAAATTCAAAGTTGGTAAGTCAGCTTTTGGTTTTCAAATTGAAATGTCAAATTAATGTAACATAGCCGTTTGGAAATGACGAAATATAAAAATCATCAAACTGTATGACTTACGGTCTTCTGTACCTAACCCAAAACTATTATCGACCAGTATCTGCATAATTAAAATCATTTGATTGCTTTCTTTCCTTAAAATAAAATCAGCGTTTTTAGAACGTGTTACAAATTGAGTTTATTTTCAACACGTTTTAACAATCAAACTACAAAAAATCCCTAAAATTTTATATTTCAAATCTTTCTTAACTTTTTCACAAAACAATATTTTCTAATGAAGTGCAATATATTATTATGTTACAGCTCTAATCCAAAGCGAAATTAGTGGTCAGTCTGAAATCACCCTAAACTTAGCACCAGCCCACGAGATGAGTCAAGAAGTGCCTTCAACGCAGGCTAAATCTACAGAAAAAGATTCCATTGAAACCAATACTGAAGATTCTAAAGTCAAAGATAAAACGAAAACATTGAGTGTGACAGACAAAGACAAAAAGACAGACAAACGGTCATGGAATGTGTCGGATCTAACCTCTGACTTGTGGGTTAACCTGCCGTTCCTCCGGTCGAGTGGGAAGAAGATAGATATAAGTAAGATACACTGGAGAGACAGAGAGGCACTGCAGTTTATGCGCGGGATCATGGATGAGTGCACTCACTTGAGCAACTTCTCTGTGCCTTTTGACACTTCTTTGATTATTGGTGAGTTAGGATGTCATCTTCTTAGTTATTTGTAGTTTTGAATATCCATTAAATTAAACTGATGCCTATTTTTATGGTAGTTCCGAGGTTCAAAATTAATCAACGAGTAGACAAAGTATATTCACTAATGAAGCAATTTCAAAATCCAGTTATTAAAACTCATATAATTTGATAATGTATTAAATATTCCTAGATGCCTATTAAATTTTTTATTTATATGTCTTAAAGCTGTACAGCCTCAGAAGTACATAAGTGAATAGGTACTTAAATTGCTGTGAGCTAACTGCTCAATTTTTTGTTAGGAACTTCAAATTCCTAAGTCCGAGGGTAGATAGATTTTGCCAACGATTGGTGTTTTTCAAAATACTTAATTTTAAACAAGTTCATTTTTAACAACAAATATAACTGTGTAAGCCAAGAACAAACCAACTTAAGAGATGTTTGTCCACAGCCGTCTGCGCCAAGCACGACGCATACGTGCCGCGCGACGACGTCGGCACGCTGGAGGAGATCTGGCCCGGCGCGGAGGTGCGCTACGTGGACGCGGGACACGTGTCCGCTTACATACTGCATCAGTCGCTCTTCAGGTATTTATTTTTAACATTTGTCTTGTGCCTTTTCAGGCCAGTCCTCCAGTCTTCATGGAGGATGAGAAAGGAAGTCTTCCCAACAGTGGAATTCTGATGGCGAATTTAGGTTAAGAGAAGATAATCCTTTCACCTTTTTTGTTTGTGAATATTTGCCTTCAAAAGCGCGATTGTGTTTTTTTATATAGATTTGACGGCAACATCAGTTATTAGAAATGCAGATTTTTATTGACTATGTAGTTATTAGTCAAAATATCAGAGCATAATAAACCCACCTCAATAATGGGCCACACGATGGGCGCCATGTAGCACTGTGCGATCAAACCGCTTTTTTCTGCTAAATAAACTATTCTTTTTCTCCTTTCACAGGGCTTGCATAAGAGAAGCGTTCGAGCGATCAAAGAAAAGGTGGAAGGACGGAAAACACATTGACTAACGGTTGATATAATCTTAGATTTTTATAAACACTTGACATAGCCAAAATGGGTCGGGTTACATTTGCCGCCGCACTACCTTCAAATAGTTAGTAAGTTACCTGGCGAGAATATCTTGGAGATCGCCACAGATTCTACATTTGAACATAGGTTTCCCTGAAGATTTCCACGTGGCTTGGTTGTAGGCGACATTTGTCTACTAAATTCCTGCAAGTTAATCAAGCCATCCGTCCACTAATAAATCTTGTTATATTATTTTCCCAAAATGTTTCTAGTTTTCGTACCTGTCAAACGGCCCCGTCCTGTCCACATATTTGTTGGTTGTCAAATATTGTTTTTATTGAACCGTCACAGTCCAATAGCATTTGACAGAACGACGTCTGTCGGGACAGCTAGTAATAAACAATGCGTTTATCACCAAAAATATATTAAGTGGGATTGAGGACACTCAATCCCACTTAATATATTTTTGGTGATTTTATGTGAAAACTTTGTAACACCATTGCAGGCAGGCAAGTGTAACTCGATTCTCTGCCCCCATATATTCTATTTAAGACATTCGCGCCCCTTCAATTGAGTTCCAGGACTGATATTATTGACTTGCACAAATCTATTGACTTATAAGCACAGAACATCCTAATGAGCAATGACGATATCCCAACTAATTTGCCCAACGATGGACATGAAATGAAGGGTTCATAAACTTGCCAGTATTGGCAGTATTTCACCTTACCGAGCAAGCAGCAGTTGATTTTTTGGATATTAAAAAAAATGTAAATACGGAACGACACCAAACTACAGTGGCCATAGTCTGCGACGAAAAGGGTAATTAATTCTTAAGAATTCCGACAGATGACCCGTTTCTTTTTTCGAAAACAAATAATGATAGACATATCAAGAAGTGAGGCCATATCTTTATAAATAAATTATTGCACAAACCAAATAAATACATTGCATTGGTATCTCAACACATGTAACAACGACATTTTATCAATATTTTTATAATGCTCATTTTAAAGGAATTGTTTCCAAAGATGAAGATTGAAATTGACGTTGTCTGCTAATATAAATAAATATCGAATGTTTGTAATTTTAAAACCTTTTACGACAATTTTAATTAAAAGGGTTGTGACGATTTCACAATATTCAGCTCAAATGAAAGGTGTCTGTACACAACTATATTTTATCACATTATTACTTTGCAACCATTTCTTGTTAACAATGACAGTATGCATCAATCTATGTTTATATTTTTTAATGACTGTTTCCGATTTAGGTACTTTTATCCACACTTGTGGTTATGAATAACTGTAATGATGTCACCGTGTTGATAGAATAAGTGCGTTTTTGAGGCTTTAACTCACAATCATTTAAAAAAATGAAACGAAGATATTGGGCCTTTTGCAATGGTTTCAGTTGTTGCCCAAAATTTAATGGTCTGACTTCACAACAAAGTGTATAAGCCTTATTCATAGAGTATCCTTTAATGTAGGGGTTCCCAAATTTCCACACTATTAACAACTCCCATCACGGGCTATATTTTTTGCGATGCCTTTCTTGAAGCAAGCTTTAGCATTCATATGATTAATTAACTGATCATTCAGAAAAAACTGCTGCTAAAGTTTGGGTACCTCTGCTTTTAATGTGTTGTTCAAATACATACGTATCAAATTCACGTACGGTCAACGGCATGACAGACTACCTATTTGCGGTCTGTCTTCCTTGCTCTATTGCATTTGACAAGATAAAAAACGGAAAATGCGTAGCTTGACATGCCGTTGACTGTTCATAGCGACGTGACGGTAATACTCAAATCATTCACTATTCATGTTTGATCTTAAACTTTTGAAGTATCATAAAAACACAGCGTTATCTAATGCTTTATGTATTGCAGTTCCGCGCGAATGTTAAGTATAATAAACAGATTGTGATGGTATTCTGATTCAAAGTACAAATTATGTATTTTCGTGTGCATATTGTTTAAAAGATTATTGTCGTGCAATGCTTTTAGACGTTATTTATTGTAGTCTGGCCTGTAAATAAGATTTATTCTCTATTGAGGATGTACAGTGTAATGTATTTTTATAAATAAACATTGTTTTTGTTAATATACGTGTTTTTATCACAACTGTTTATCACAGAAACTTTGATGTCCCTCTAGAGTGAGAGTTGAATAAGAGTTTTAGTTTGTTGAAGTCTGGAAAACCCAGAATATGCCACCCCTTCGTTTCGAAGATTCAAGGAATGGTAGCTATGTCAAGGTAAACGGTATTCAGGCATGTCCACCCCTAGCTTCACAACTGCAGCGAAGTTAGATTTGGTGCTTACACCAAAATTTGTTAGTTATTGCGTATGGAAATTGGTACTTACTCTCAGTTTAAATAAAAGTCGTCATGAAAATCTTAATCCTATATTTATTTCAGAAGTTCTGTACATGGAATTATGAGATACACGAAAAAACAGTGTATAATAATATTATATGACCTTTTTCACACATATTTGGTTATTATGAGGAATAAAAATTATTAGCGAAATATAACAATGACCATGTTCAGATTTTCATAAATTAGAAACCAATACAAACTTAAGTAATTCTGTATGTTATACAAACGATTGACGTATTTAAATGACGACACTTTGCAAATAATCATTTAAAATACAACATTTCGACTTAGAAATTCCACCATGTTAAAATTTGAAAACAAAACCAGTCTTGAAAACCTTTAAAAAATAAAACAAAATTATCTGTATTCTTGAATACAAAATGAGTCGCATCGTTCCTTATACACTAAGTTATTATTTATTCAGTTCACTCGTTGAGACATGATTTAATCGACATGTCGAAAAGGGAGAGACCGCTTAAAGAACACTTATTAATTAAGTCTATTTTAAAATGTAGAAGGGCATCCAAACTGTATGCAGTTTTTTCTTGATAAAACATTTATATACTAAACCTACACATGTAGGAGAGATTACAAAGTTGTGACCCAACAGCATTATGGTGGTGAATGTTTTCAATGCGTTGCTTTACGTAAAGGCAGCCGAATGTGATAGGATCAAGGCGAAAAGAAGGTCCGATCTGCATATTTTTGGGGAGCCCCAAAAATATTTACAAAGATTCGAAAAAAGGCTGAACAGCCAATACGATTGTTATGTTTCTTTGTATTTTGTACAATAAAATAGAATGATCAGAATAGGTATCAAAAAATCGTGATAAATTTCGAATTATTCGCACAAAAATAATGATGATGACCTTAATCTATAAAATTCTTGCCAAACTCCTCCGAAACGGCTTGGCCAACTTTGATGATTTTTTTTATGTATGTTTTTTAGGTCGGAAAATCTGTTTTTATACGCTTGCCGCGGGCGGCCGCTAGTAGACTACTTATAGAAATTTAAGTAACTGGTATAACAGAATATTATCGTTAGCGGACGAAAAAAAAAAAAATGGCACATAACGCTAAAAGAAAAATAAGATAAATATTAACTTGCAAAAAGGTCATTGACCCTGCTCTGCACCCGCCTTATACTATACTAATCGAAAAGTTGAGGTTAAAAATGTGTTTATAAATAGCGATGCTCGCCATAGATTATCTTCGTAAAACTGTTAATTGCGTGGCAAACCATATTAGGTACCGAAAAGTTATAGTAGAAGTGGGGTCAATAACATTATTGCATGTTCAGTTAGCACAGTTTATAATTCTAGGTATTAGATGTAGAGATAGTAAATATAGAAAGAGCAAACAACTATCTCTAATTTTATTAGCTAAAAAGGGTTTCAGCATGTTTCTTTAACCATACCTTGGCTAGAGTGTAACACTAGCGGCATAATCATCGCTACGAACTTTTATAGGTACTAAAATCCAATCAATACAAAATGTTGAGATGTGACGTGAAGTTCACAACAGAACGAGTTTAAATGAAGCTTTTTTGGGAAAGAAAAAATGTGGTTTTGATATTTTGGGACTTGATATTTAATTTCATGATTTGTTCCATAGACGTCGGGTCTTTTGATAAGACACAAAAAAACAGTAAATACCCAATTGATGGGCTTAGCCAAACACAACGTGACACAACGCTAGCAGGCGATCTCTACCGTGGGTTCACGGGTTTATGTTCCAAAACGACCAAACCTGCGATTTAAGTGCTGGAGGTCAACTCCATTGCAAAACTGCGAAGTTTCGTAAACTTTTTAAAAACGAATAAAACGAGTATGTTTAAAAAAAATTTAGAAGTGTTTAGTTACACAAAATATGATGATTAAAATACGTTAAAAAGAAAATAAAGCAGAAGCTTGTATTTTAACGATTATCGATAATACAACAGAGTGCAGAGATTTTGGACATCGGGATTTACTGGAGGATAAAATATCTAAACAGGGTGAATTCTTTGGGCAGTATTCAATGAGTATGCAATTACAGTTAATGTCAAAACTAGATCAGAGATTTGAGCAAATTTCTCTATTTGCGTTACTTAAGAACAGTTTTCCATTCACCCTGTCCACAAGCGGTCGCTCCCTTCACAAGTGAAAATCGCACTGTAACGTCCAACTCACTTCACTTCACTTCTTGAGCAGTAACTGCCTAAAGTCCGTGTTGGAGAGTTTGCTGCCGCTCGCGCCGCTGTGGCCGCCGTTGGCCGCACTGGTCGAGGGGGTTTGCAGGACTCGGGGGATGAAACTGCTCAGTTGGGTGCGACGCCTGCGTGAAATAAGATAAAAATAAAGATTAATAATGGTTTTTGTACAAAAATACTACTGATATTATAAATGCGAAAGTTTGTATGTGTAGATGAATGTGCGTTGCTCTTTTACTCGTACCTAAAAGCTAGTGTGTGAATTTTAATGAAACTGTACAATAATATAGTTTATACATCATAAAGTCATTTTTGGTTATGGTTTATGGGATAACCAACCAAAACGAATAACGAGCTAAGTACATAGGCCTTGGCAGCAGCGTCGTGAAAGGGCGCGTTCTGCGCCCACCTTTCAAGCGTTAGATCGGTAAATCTCACCTCTGATTACGCCAAAGAAAACTGTACTCCTAGTTTCTGGCAGCATCACACACCATAGTGAAGTTTTACATTGTCTGTTATGGAATCTACTCACATGCCCTTCTCGGTCTAACGTTTCGGGAGCCCTAAGGTAGCAGTGGCCGAGGATTCGTCCTTGGGCGGCAGCGCGCTTACCGCCACGGAGATGGTCCGCTCGCCGAGGAGCAGACCATCAGTCTTCTCTATCGCCTTAACCGATGAGACGTAAGGGAGCTCAAACATCATCTCAGAGCTTCAAGCCAACCTCACCTTTATACGGTACGTCATAATGGGTTAAATGGACCGATGGCTAACCATCAAACATTAATAGTGCCGAAGTACACAAACCGCGATGGTACCCTAAGATAACGTTAAAGAAAACAGGCCCCCTAGACTCCACATCGTCTGAAAATATCTTAAAATTCATACAAAATCATCTGGTATTCGTCTACTTACATGCCTTTCCCGGTCTCCCTCTTCGGCAGCCCTAAGGTAGCAGTGGCCGCGGATTCGTCTTTAGGCGGCGGCGCGCTGACCGCCACGGAGATGGTCCGCTCGCCGAGTAGTAGACCGTCGGTCTTCTCTATCGCTGTGGCTGCGGATGCTTCATCTTCGTACTCCACGTACGCTAGGCCTTTTGGTCTGCCGTCTCTGTGAAAGATATTGCAATGACGTCATCTTCAAATCCACAAATAAACAACAAAATAAACAATCTGAATGAAGTTTAAAACACTAAAAAGTCTGAAAGTCAAATGCAATCAATTTAAAATGAGGCCACAGATCAAAAGATAATATTTTTAGAAAGATTACACATGATGTCATTGCGTGTTTCTATAAACGTGATATTATAACACATCCAAATTATCATTTATTACTTTACGAAAACAAAATATCAAAAAAAAACTGAATTGTAACTTGTATATTATCAAAAAATCTATTTTTCATAAATGTTGAACAAAATTGCACTTGGCATCAATGAACTTGTTTTCAACGAATGTCTTAGGTGATATCAGGGTTTGGAAATAGTGTGTTATCAAAACTCACTTGTGTGTGACAATCCTGACATCCTTCAATTTCCCGTGCTTATCAAACACCTCAGAAAGCTTGTCCTTGGTACAATGCGAGAAGGGCAGGTTCTTCACGAACAGCTTGTTCTTCTCCGGCGCCGTCGAGTACTTGAAGGAAGCTTTGCCCTTCTTCGCGGAGTAGCGCGAGAAGAACATCGGCCGCCCTTCTAGCGGCGTTCGGTCGTGCTTTAGGGCTTCGTCGACAGCGTCCTGGTACATAGAAAAAAGTTTTCTGAGTAACTTTGAAGAGCAGTCATACATCGGTGTTCACTGAATTTTAATCATGTGAAAATAAACGTCAGTGTGACAATACAAACTTATTTTACTATTCGTATTTCTTGTAGGAAATGGAATGTTTTTTTGTTAATTCCACACATCATTATTTACCATTAATTTAAAAAGCGCTGACGTTCACCTAACGCCATATTGCACTCACAGCGATAATGCGCCAGAGCGTTTTCGACCCTTCTGTCAGATTCATAGATGAAACGTCTAACACACATTTGCACGTAAAAATATTTTTGGCAATATTCCTCAGAATAAATCTGTGCTAGGATAGATATTTTTCTGTGATAACGTGACAGAAAGTTTTATTACAAGAACCGCAAGTATATCCTGGAAATGATAGGAATTACAAATTTAAAAATTGTTAGGTTAAGTGTCACTAATTAGCGGTCCGAAATGATTCTAGCGCTAACAGTGTTGTGAGCGCTGATAGCACGATTTTTCAATTCGGGACGCGTGATATCGCCGTTCGCGCTCACAGAGCTGTAATCGCATTACGGACCGCACAGTGAACGTCACCTCATCGTCTAGATACTGACCAGTGTCTTGTATTGGCAGTAGCAGATGGATCCGCCGAACGCCTTGACGCCCGAGCGCACGCGCAGCGACACGATGTCGCCGTACTGAGACAGGTTGTCTCTTAACTTCTGCTCGTCCACTCTGCAAATACGAAAAAACATATTATTCCAATAGGGTAGACGACTATGATGCATTTTGCGTGTTATTTTATGTTTACCAAATAAAATTATTAAAATCAAATGGATTTGTGAAACCACAATCAAAATTTGATTCAGTATGAAGCCACAATAGGCCTTTAAAGTTGGGTGGGCAAGTCCATTTCAAAAATATACATATTTTGTAAAAAAATAATACCATTTTCAAACAGAGACTATTAGGAAGCAATTTTGTTAAAAGACCATTTTCATAAACGCAATATTTAATATAGCTGTCGTACAAACTTCTTACGCGCTCCTTATAACTACGTTAGTGTGACGTCATAATTTAGGACACGTTTGAATGGAGCGTTTTTAGGCAAGTCCAAAAATGTGCAATTCAAATTGTGATATCTCGGGAAGTATTAATACTATAGCAGTGATTCTTTTAGGATTGCGTTCATAAATGTAACGTCTTTCGATAATAAACAAAAAAAAATTACAGTCGTCTAGCCTATTATAGAAGGATATTCAATACATCAAATTCAAATTATTTAATAGGCAGCAGTAGGATTACAACAGATTGGGGTTGGAGCTTTCCTTTGAGCGAACGGTGTGCTTGTTTTAGAAAGCTCCCCTCTTCAATAAATTAAATTAAGTTACTAGTGCCTACCGTCATTTGTCCATTTTAAAAATTAAACCTTACAGCCCTCCAATAATCCGCACTAAGCCCGCGTGTTGGAGTATGGCTCAATCTACTTCATAGTTGAGGTGAGGTCCATGCCCAGCAATGGGACGTTTATGGACTATTTATGTATATGTAATACTAACTTGAATTCGAGGTTACTGACGAAAAGCGTGCAGTCATCTCGGCTTCCGAGCCGGTCTTCCTTCGCATCGTCTGTCTTCTGTCTTTTGTTTTCAGTCTCTGGAATAAGACGCGTACAATAAAATAAAATAACAAGAAAAATTAAAGATCTGAAAACCCGTATGAGATTCGGTGTTGGCTTCAGGTGGGAATCGAACCCGCGTCTTTCACAAACCGGGCGGCTGCATTGCAATGTCTTTTTCTGGTTTTTGGATCTTTAGTTAAGATACTGCATGGAAAATGCTAAAAAATAATATTAAAATGAATTAAAACGATATTCTTTAGACTTCACTGTAGAATAAACCATTTATACTTCAACAAGAACTACACGCAATATCATAATAAAGCCTTTTCAATTAAGATCGGGAAAAAACAATTAAATAAAATACAAGGTCACAAGAAAGAAATAACCAGTTTCCGATTATTTACCTTTGCTATTGTCCCCTTCCAGCGGCCTCTTGACACCACTGCCATGTGCTTGCGTCTCGCTCGCACTCTCCTCGACCTCCATATCTGCGTCCCTTTTCCTCTTCGACTCTGTGCCCTCCGCGTCCTCGTCCGCTTTCCTCTTGGTTTTGCTCTTTGGTTGTTCTTCATCTTTCTTCTTCTTCTTCTTGTCGAATTTCGACTTTTTGTCCGATTGCTTGCCTTTCTGTTTCTTGCCGATCATTTTGTCCTTCATCGCTTGGTAGCTGTCTCGCCATTCTTTTAGCTTTGCCTGCGAAGAAAAAGTTAATGAGCGAATTTATAATTTAGATCAGCCGGCACCACGAATATTTAGGGAATATATTAGCGGTCTCGTGTTATAACGCTGTTTTCAATGAAATTTTAATCCAAGAGCCAACATCTGTAAATATGTAATCTATCTGTGAGGGAGTAGGAATAACGGCTTCGCCTTTTACCGTGATGGGTTCATTAAGTTCCTTCGGCGGAATGTGGGCTCTTAATGATCCATTCACCATGATGGCAACAATTAGTGTGCCTCTGTCTACCCTGTTTAGGATATGATCGTAATATTGTATACAAGAGTAGGTGCAGAATCGATTTGGTAAGAAAGTTAAAAACGACATTTGTCAACCCACAAAAAGCCGCATTCTAGCTGGATTGACGTCTCCCAGTATCACTAGGCTTGCTACGGCGCCACATACAAACCTCTCAAGTGTCGTAGCACTCCCGTGCAGAGTCCAGGGGGCTTAGCCAAAGTAACATTTAGAAAACGACAGCGAAGTTCGAAAAGAACAAAATGTATGGGATTGACATAAGCCATCGTTCAAAAGTCATCGTTTTCGATGGCTTAGCCAATGTACCATCCTTTCGCGATCGTTGTTTCGAAGTTGTTAGGCCCTAAAAAGTAAAATATTGGCTATGGTATCGAAAAATTCGGAAATTTTGCTGTCACTGTCAGTGTCAAGCAGATCAACAGGGGCTGCGGTCCGAATATCGCTGAAAGTACTTTATGCGCTTTTAGCACATTCGTGCGGTCCGAATTAAAAAGTGCGATTTTATCGCTTAAAGTGCTTTCAGTGCAGTTAAGTACAAAATGGCGAAAGTTGCTGATGTCATTTATGGCGTCGCAATATCTTTCAAAATCGCGCTCGAAGTGCGTTCGGCGCAATTCGGGACGCTTTTATGGGTGCCAAAAGTACTTTCAGCTATATTCGGACCGCAGCATACCAGAGTCTGGTCAAATCTGTCAGGTAACCAGACAGATTTGTCTCTCTGTGACAAGTCTGTTAATAGCAAACCCTTTTGGTATATATTTATCTTTCTCTATGTAACAAACTAAAATGGCAAACTAATAGCTAAATTATTAATAAGTTTTGAATTTTGTATAGTTTATTAACTTTGGTTCTATTAATTTTATTCAAAGCTTTAATCAGTCTAGGTTATCATAAAAGGAACTTATTCATATTATATTTTGTTTGTCTCTTACTCATTAGGTAATTAGAAAGGTAAGATAAGTTGACTGCCTGTATTGAAATGTAGTTTAAATAACTTGTATTTGTGCGGGTCTGCCTGCCCGCGCTTGTTTATCGGAGATGTTCTGTTTTTAAAAATGAAATGCTGGATTGCTTCGCGAAACTTGTAATTCTTCACAACGTTAGATATAATATTTAGGAATTTGCCGGTTAACATTAATGGATGATCGCCTCTGCGCGCCAGGAAAAAGTGGCTAGGTTAAGCGTCACTTGGCATAGACACACCTCAATCGCTGCCATAGAAGATTGAGGTGCGTCGACAATAATGCGCACTACATCATTGAGGTGCGTCGACAATCATGCGCACCACATCATTAAGGTTTGTCGACAATAATGCGCACCACATCATTAAGGTGCGTCGACATTCATGCACGCCACATATTTATAAATTACTTTTTTATTCCAACTGGCGTCGTAATTTTAATCGCTTTTGGCGTCTTTCCCATGTGTTTTTGTTATGTGCAGCCTACAATAAACGTAACGCATGCATTTTAGGCTCTGTTAATTTATTAAGCCTTAATCAAATTCTTTTGAGAATCACAGCTGATGAATGAAATCGGCCATTTTGTTTCGATAACTACAGCATCCGAGTGTTCGTTCAAATATCATTTCTGACGATCGAAATCGTAATGAAGGCGAACACTGAAACTGCTGCTTGTCTACGCATTTGTACTCATTTGTATGACAGCGGCATGGATAGCGTTCGATAACAACTCGCTATCTATGGTTACGTTTCGCTCACAAGAGAAGTTACTTTGGCTAAGCCCCCAGACGGCCGTAGTCGCGCTCGTAGTCGGTCCACAGACGCGCTACGGACGGCGGGTAGTCGCCGACGAACATTCTAGCTGGATGGACGTCTCCCAGTATCACTAGGCATGCTACGGCGCCACATACTAACCTCGCAAGTGTCGTAGCACTCCCTCGCGGAGTCCAGACGGCCGTAGTCCCTCTCGTAGTCGGCCCACAGACGCGCTACGGACGGCGGGTAGTCACTGACGAACATTCTAGCTGCAAACGTCTCCCAGTATCACTAGGCTTGCTACGGCGCCACATACTAACCTCGCAGGTGTCGTAGCACTCACGCGCAGTGTCCAGGCAGCCGTAGTCGCGCTCGTAGTCGGTCCACAGTCACGCTACGGACGGCGGGTAGTCACTGACGAACATTCTAGATAGATGGACGTCTCCCAGTATCACTAGGCTTGCTACGGCGCCACATATAAACCTCGCAGGTGTCATAGCACTCCCGCGCGGAGTCCAGACAGACGTAGTCGCGCTCGTAGTCGGTCCACAGTCACGCTACGGACGGCGGGTAGTCACTGACGAACATTCTAGATAGATGGACGTCTCCCAGTATCACTAGGCTTGCTACGGCGCCACATACTAACCTCGCAGGTGTCGTAGCACTCCCGCGCGGAGTCCAGGCAGCCGTAGTCGCGCTCGTAGTCGGTCCACAGTCACGCTACGGACGGCGGGTAGTCACTGACGAACATTCTAGATAGATGGACGTCTCCCAGTATCACTAGGCTTGCTACGGCGCCACATATAAACCTCGCAGGTGTCATAGCACTCCCGCGCGGAGTCCAGACAGACGTAGTCGCGTTCGTAGTCGGTCCACAGACGCGATACGGACGGCGGGTAGTAGCCGACGAACATTATAGCTGGATGGACGTCTCCTAGCATCACTACGCTTGCTACGGCACCATATACAAACCTCGCAGGTGTCGTAGCACTCCCGCGCAGATTCCAGGCGGTCGTAGTCGGTCCACAGACGTGCTACGGACGGCGGGTAGTCGCTGACGAACATTCTAGTTGCATGGACGACTCCCAGTATCACTAGGCTTGCTACGGCGCCACATACAAACCTCGCAGGTGTCGTAGCACTCCCGCGCGGAGTCCAAGCGGCCGTAGTCGCGCTCGTAGTCGGTCCACAGACGCGCTACGGACGGCGGGTATTCACTGACGAACATTCTAGATGGAAGGACGTCTCCCAGTATCACTAGGCTTGCTACGGCGCCACATACAAACCTCGCAGGTGTCGTAGCACTCCCGCGCAGAGTCCAGACGGCCGTAGTCGCGCTCGTAGTCGGTCCACAGACGCGCTACGGACGGCGGGTAGTCGCCGACGAACTTCAGCGCGCGCCGGTAGAGGTCGCGGCGTTTGTTCTCAGACAGCGGCGGGCTCCGACTGCATTCTAGCTGGATGAACGTCTCCCAGTATTTAGACATGGCTTTGTTCTCGCCGTATTCTGTGGACGTTGGTTCTTGGTTAGAAATTTCGTTAATGCAGCGAATCAAAAAACATCAGACCAATTACTACTAGTTTAAGTGGTCCGCACTTAGAGACGTGTGTGCAGCAGCAGCAAAATTCGTATTGATATACATATTTATTTATTTATTTATCATCATCTGTACTGATTTTAGTCATCGATGTATGAGCACCCTTACATTGATAATCCCATTTTTTTTCCTATCCTATTCAATTAAAACCTTGATAAGTAGGTGATATCCAGTGCTATAGACTTCATCATTTGGTCCAAACTACCTCTCCATAGCTTTCATTTTAAACGATAGGCTTAATTTTCGTGTCGCCTTTTTTAAATAAATGTACAATAACTTACTGAATATCTCCTCAAAGATCTCCTTGCCCTGTTTCGGGTCATTCATGCGGTTGTACTCGAGCCGCGCCCAGAACAGCGGCACCTCGCAGTCGTTGGCCTCGTCCCCCCACGCCTGGTAACGAAGGTTGCAGTTTTTAAACATTATGAAGATCATTCTAGTTACAAGATTTTATGATTAGACTAGCCTCTATCAGCGGCTATAATAAAACAGAAACTAAACAAACCACAGACTTTATATGTCCCACTGCTGGACACAAACATCACTTCAACTATGACGTAGTGCAAGCGAATAATTTGGACGACCGATTTGGTGTAATGGTTAAGAAGTTGGCTATTACACCATTCATGGTCACGAGATCGATTCCCGTACAGTACAAACTTGTAGTATTTGAAATGGTTTTTAAGTATATTTATTAGTTTTCTTTAGTCCAACTAATTTAGGAAAAATACACTTTGACAGCTGGCAGTTTCATTGGAAATTGTACTTCAATCTAATAGAAATACGATTCATAAGCTCAGGAAGAACACTTGAACACTTGAACCCTTTTAGCATTTACATGAAGTTCAATTTCTAATGACTGGCAGCTTTCAAAGTGTATTTCATATATTAATTGGACTGTAGTATCTCAAAGTACAAACTTTACTTTGTATGGGGCTAGATGGCGCTGAGTGGAATAATGTCCAATGAATTAAAATTATGCTGGATGCGGACAGCGCAGGACCGATCGTTGTGGAGATCCTTGGGGGAGGCCTATGCCCAGCAGTGGGCGTATTGTTTCTGTTTTATGTACTGTATTTGTTACTATTGTGAAATGTTTCTGTCTTGTTTCTTGCATTTTTGTGTGTTGTTGATAAATGTTTTCTATTTTATTCTAACCTACTGTAATTATGAGTAGTTGCATACCTCAGCAAGCGAATCCCAAGCAAGCCTGAAGGTCTGCCTCAGTTTCTCCACTTCCTGCTCATTGTCGAAGTGGGTCTCCCGCCGCACGAACTCCAAGTAGCTCAGCCAGAGCGACTCCGCGTCCTTGTAGGATTCCATGCCTTTTGCCAGGGCTGTTTCGAATATGGTTTTGACCTGGGAAGATTAATAATTATGTTTGACTGGTTTTAGACTACCGTGGAACTACTGTTGAAGGTTTCACCATCGTTCTCAACTGGGTGTGTTACTTTCAAGGAAGTCTCGAAATCGAGTAGCTAGCTCGAGTATTTTTTGGTAATCGAAAAGTGAAAGATATTTTTTCTTCTTTTACCTGTCTTAGAAAAAAGGAACGTTTACTTTTCGATTACCAAAACGTTAGCGGTTTGTGCTAGCCCTACTGTATAAACAAGCTGGAAATGAAGCAAAACAATGAAGATAGATCAAAACGGAGAAGACATGTGATTAAATATTATTTTGCATCTTCCGAATAAAATAAATAAATCCAAATTGCATTCACTGAAAAAAAAACATGTCCAAAGAAACTGTCAATCCGTTACTGTACCCATTTTTTTTTTACTTTTATTTTGCTCTTAAATTCATCTGGCGTCTCGATGTTTTTTTACTTTTGGCATTTTTAGACAGTATTTTTGCTAGATTACTTTATTATGATATTTTAGAAGTCAAGAACATGGTCTAGAATACGTCTAGTTAACAGATAGTAATACTCGTTATGTTGTCGAAAGATATCAATAAAGTCAATATTTGTATTACCTGTTCATGCTGAGCGCCTTCTCTCTGCGCATGGTGCATCTGCAGCGACCAGAAGGTGTGCTTGCGCGGGCAGCGGCGCGTGCACGCGGCGAGCACGCGCGCGTAAGTAGCACGCGACGAGCACGCGCGCGCGTGGCACGCGAACGCAACCAGCAGCGAGTGGGCCAGCGAGCACGCTATGCACTCTGTTGTTGCACGCTCGTATAACACCTGAATGTTAGAAGTTCGGTTTAAGATATTTTGTGATTAAGGACAGCCCCTTAAACATAAAACGTCCAATTATAATCTCTATAAATCAGAATGGATTGCTGTTCGTTGGTCTCGCTAAAACTCGGGACGGCTGGACCAATTCGGCTAATTTTGGTTTTGAAATATTTATAGATAAACACTTTATTGCACACAAAATAACACATTTGTAAGGAATACATGTTCACATGAATGTACAATTTAGGCGGTCTCATTGCTAGAAGCAATCTCTTTCAGACAACCTACCGGCAGAGGAAATATGATAGGACGGGCTCGCAAGTAATAAAGTAAGTAAGTAATGTTTGTTGTAATGGTCCAGGGAAGGTATAAAAGGTGAGTAAACATGAGAAAATGTCTCTTAGCAACCGTTTCTACCTGTCACGTGACACTGAATGTTTGACAACAGAACGAAGTCTGCCGGGACAGCTAGTATGTGATGAAATACATCTGATCTAACACAGTAAAATGATTTTTTTAAACGGAAGGAACAACAACGAGACGCGGTACCTGACAAACAGATAATAAATGTATTTAATCTTACTTATTGTAATCGGCTTAGGCTTTAAAATAATGTGTGGGTCACGAAGGGGCTGTGTGAAAAACTACTGAGCCACGACAAAGCTATGTTTAGAAAACACTGACTTAGAGAATAAATAACATGAATAAACACTCACCTTGAGTATTCCATTACTGTCACATTCAGCATATTTCTTGTCATTTGACATTTCCTTCACAGTGTCTATGTACTCCTGGTACAGCTTACATTTCTCCTCCTGATTTCTGAAATAAGACCACAGAATTCCTTAGGCAACAAATGGGGCAGAAGACAGATAGTTGATTGGGTTTTCAAAGATATAGTTTCTAATAATAAACTTATGAAATGTACTCACTCAACAGTCAATAACTTGTCCTCATATGGTGTGATCTTTTGCAAATAATCTAGTGCTGAATCATGTTGATATTTGACCTGCAGACAAAGTGAAAGAAATTAGAATAAGTCGACAGAATCCTTTTTGTGTAAAGACTAGGTAGAACGAATTCTTGGTGGTTTTTTTTACATTATTAGATGGAATTAGATGGAACTAGCAGCCGCCCGCGACTTCGTCCGCGTTGACTTAGCTGTATGTGAAAAGAGATTTTCCTGCTTTTCTGTTGAAATTTTCCTGAATTTTCTTTGCTATAAACCCCACGGAGCCCAAGACCTTTCCAACGAATGCAAAACCGTGGGAATCGGTTGGAGCGTTCTGGAGTTATAGCGTCAGGAAGGAAAACCCGACTTATTTTTATAAAGTAGAGATAAGTAGCTTGACATGGCTAAATGATAAAGTTGTCGTTTTATTCAGGGCGAGTTTTCAAGTAGGCGTGGTAGGCCAAATCCTAAACTACGAGGAATATCGAAAAACGCTGAAAGGAGGCTCGAGGCCGATTTTGGCCAAAATTCAAACTGCATACTCAGATTTTACAAAAAACTATTTTGATTAGCCAGGAATCTAAACTTGAGTGACCTCTTTTATTTCTAAACCAACAAATTCAATTCCCGGCCAAGGAGAAACTGCTTCGTCTCCGCTGACCGCGCCTGCTGCCGTCTGTACTCACCTTGTCGACGTACTGCTGGTTGTGCAGCGCCAGGGCCAGGTCCAGCGTCTGCTGCCAGGCCTCGTCTCCGCTAGCCGCGCCTGCTGCCGCCTGTACTCACCTTGTCGACGTACTGCTGGTTGTGCAGCGCCAGGGCCAGGTCCAGCGTCTGCTGCCAGGCCTCGTCTCCGCTAGCCGCGCCTGCTGCCGTCTGTACTCACCTTGTCGACGTACTGCTGGTTGTGCAGCGCCAGGGCCAGGTCCAGCGTCTGCTGCCAGGCCTCGTCTCCGCTAGCCGCGCCTGCTGCCGCCTGTACTCACCTTGTCGACGTACTGCTGGTTGTGCAGCGCCAGGGCCAGGTCCAGCGTCTGCTGCCAGGCCTCGTCTCCGCTAGCCGCGCCTGCTGCCGCCTGTACTCACCTTGTCGACGTACTGCTGGTTGTGCAGCGCCAGGGCCAGGTCCAGCGTCTGCTGCCAGGCCTCGTCTCCGCTAGCCGCGCCTGCTGCCGCCTGTACTCACCTTGTCGACGTACTGCTGGTTGTGCAGCGCCAGGGCCAGGTCCAGCGTCTGCTGCCAGGCCTCGTCTCCGCTAGCCGCGCCTGCTGCCGCCTGTACTCACCTTGTCGACGTACTGCTGGTTGTGCAGCGCCAGGGCCAGGTCCAGCGTCTGCTGCCAGGCCTCGTCTCCGCTAGCCGCGCCTGCTGCCGCCTGTACTCACCTTGTCGACGTACTGCTGGTTGTGCAGCGCCAGGGCCAGGTCCAGCGTCTGCTGCCAGGCCTCGTCGCAGCGCAGCAGCGGCCGCGAGACCGTCTCCTCCAGGCACCACAACACGCGGCCTTGCTGCACTTTGTACTCGGGGTCGTCTTGGCTGGAATACTTTGGAATATCAATCTTGGAGCATTGGAGTTAACTAACATTTTTAATCATAGTCGAGAGAACTGGTGTTTTGGGCAAATAGACAGTCAAACTCAAGTGATATTTAAGCAGACCATATTTTCAGAATAAGCCCATTAAGGTGAGCAACAATTGTCACTGAACGGCAAACTGTTTTCAATAAATTCAGATTGGAATATTGAACAAACCGAGCTAAAACATAATAATCTTAATTGAAACATCAAACCTAATAGGAAAATTGGAATCCAAACAGTAAAATTACAACAATTCTGACATTGAACATTTACAATTCTGTTAGACTAAAACATAAATAAAACCAATTGGAAAATTAAGACTAATAAGAACGAATCCCAGCCATTAGTCAAAATATTGTGATTCAATATTCACATTGTTTACAAATTACTGTTGTTAACCATTTATGAAAGATGCAAGCTGCCTTCTCTCTCTTTTCTCTTAGAAAATGCACTACAATACTTAGCTTAAATCAAACCTTAGTATTTAAATATTAATGGCATGGTACAATATTTGATAGTGAACCTTATAGTATCCAAATGAGCCTTCTCGAGTTCTAATTTAGCATCCCAGAAGATCTTCCCCGACAGTGGGTCAGCCCCGGCACGCCGCAACACCTCTTCCATTTGAGCTCGCGCCACCGCTGTGTCGCCGCTGCTAAGCGACCAAGTACACCATTCGGTCAGGATGGGGATAGCTGGAAAGTGTAAATATTATATAGGAAAGGTAATAAGAGTATGTGTGAAACATTAAGGTGTTAGGCAAAAAAATCCAAATACTAATTTTAGTGGAATAATTTTCAAAGATAGGGATTTAAACAGGTTTCATTTGCCCAAAAAATTCTTACCTTTAATCTAAATTTAAGAGAAATAAAGTAAAGAGTTCCAAAAACGTCGGAGATCTGCATCTTGTCGGGAATTAGGACGTTAGGTAAAAATTCGGGATGATCCCGGCGAATCTTGGCCATATGGCGACCCTACTCACAATACAAAGGTTTTTTGAACCCAATTTAGGTCAACTGTATGTATTTCTAGCCAAATTCTGAATCTCTCTTGAAAATTTGCCAGGATTTGTAAACAAAACCACATGATATTCAGTTTCACATTTAGTAGTAAAATGTAAAACCGTTTTTGGCTGTTAGTTTAATCAATAAGTGCTTTCTGCAATAATTGAAGGGCTGTGGACTTTGTTAATTCAATAAATACATATCTTCAAACTTGAATATACAAGAACACTGTTAGTCAATTTAATATCAGGAGCCTTTATTTTTAAGTATTATGTACCAAAAGCAGCTACAGAGTGGGCCCTTCAAAAGCAGTACCGACGACCTGGCAGACCAAGGCGCAGATGGCGAGACGAGCTGGACGCCTTTGAAGGGGACTGGCCGAAAAACGCCCAAAATACTCTTGCGGAGGAGGAGTAGAGAGGCCTTTGCCAAGCAGTGGGATCCTTATGGCTGATTTAGATAAGATTAGATTTAGATGTACCAAGTGTTAAAATACAAAACTCACAATAACAGTCAAGTGTAGCCTGATGGAACAGATCAGCGATGTTGTCGCGCGCCTGCGCCGAGTGCGCAAGAGTCACCTCTGTCTGCAGACGCAGAAGCCAGTGCTCTGGCTGCAATGCGGACAGTAGCTGCAACCGCTCGAATGCGCTCCGCCATCGGTCCAGTTCAGATAAACGCCTGAAAAACAAGTGATTTTTAATTTGCAAATATTAGAAATTAAATGATGTTTTTCCATATTAGAAAATGTTGCATATCATTGATGTGTGGACATCCAACACTGCACTTATAGCCAGAAAAGCACTGAAATAGGTTTAAAAAATATGCGATTGCTTCATTATAGGCAATAGCCAATTTACTATAACAAAACCAATCAAATAAGTATTAGTATTATTTTTCATTTATAAGTAGTTTAGTTTTTATATTAGGTTAGGCTTTATATAAATTTGTTCCTTTTAGTTTTAATTTTGTATAAATAGTAATAGTTGTTACAATCAGTAATAAATCTTTATTTGTTATAAATCGTAGGCTTATTAAATAATACTTCTTAGAAAAAAATACTAAAACTTACTATTCAGTTGAAGACTCATTTACAAATGCTCATGATTTATGTTTTATTATTCTAGTATGGATACTGTCCATAACGGACACTTACCACAAAGCTTGTATCAACTCAATGTGATCATCATAGTTGTAGGGATACTCTGCAATTCGTTGCTCAAGTTCTGCTACTTTCCTCTCTTGCACCTCATCGTCATCATCATCCTTCCACAAAAAAATTGCATGGTTAGCTTTTAGTAATACTTAATTACTTAATACCAACAAGTATAAGGCCTGTAGTTCAGTATGTATGGAACTCAGCTATCATGCATTTCCTCAACTACACAGTAAAAGCAGAGTGAACAATTTCCGAAGTGCCAGCTCCATGCAAAAATGCATTCCAAAATTCAGCAATATCATGGGAACCCTTGCAAAAAAGTAAGAGTTAATCAGTTTTCATGATGGTGTCTCTTTTCTTGTTGCTGTCAACATTTGTGAGTAGACATTACACTTCAAAGGCTAAACAAATGCTACAGTACTGAATTAACCTTTATGAAAGAGCGAGTCTAACAATGAACTATGGTTTTCTGCACTATTACTTACTTATCAAGGGTAATTGATAATAAAACTGTTTGGGCGATCTGGGGCTTGACCAAATCCACAAGGATCACTAACCAACAGGCCACAATCTAACTTGTTGTGATAGTAACAGTACCAACAAGGCCACTGAGTTACAACAGCATACAGCAAAAATTATAAAAAAATGACTTGAAGAAATTGTTTCTATAACAATGAATATCGATACGGAATTAATTGACTAGTCATAAAGCACGTAAATTAATTGGCTTATTGTCAAATAATGCAATTAGAATCGCCACCTAGCAATCATGTAACCAAAAATGTGCAGGACATTACCATGAGGAAGTTAGTAGACTTACCAAAAATATTTAACAAAAGTATCGAATATAATGAGTACATATAATAAGAATAGATGCATTAATTAAGATTTGTAATGTAACGATTAGAAAAAAAGGCGGAAGGTAACGAAATATTTTACAAAATAAGCGTACCTCCGAGTCGTCAGAATCTCGGTCGCCATCATCTTCCTCCACAACCACTTCTATCTCATTTTCTTCTTCTGAGTCATTCCTCACTTCGTCCTCTACGATAGCCATTATAAACACAACAGAAACTAATTAAAATCAAAGTTTTATACGATGTTTAACAACAAAATCCAGACAATCAAAAATTTAGTATGGCGGATACGTCAACGTCAAACCACTTCATTTGACGTTTTTGAAGGAAATAATGTTGCATGCAGGAAAAAACTACGATTTTACTCAAAACCAAACCAAATACACTAGGCTGCGTTCCAAAACGACCTAAAGACTACTTTCACACACACACGTGTTGGAAAAAAGGGGATTAATAAATAAGGATGATGGTATTAATGAGGATTTTAGTTGTACAGACCGCTTACAATAAACATAGGGACTACCACGGACGTAAAAGAAAGACGGACGGAACATCACACTAAAAAAATGTGAAGCTAGCAAGGTCATACAACTTCGTGAGTTGCACACGACCTACGCTCACACAAACTTACTAGGTGCTACAATCTATCGCCATTTTACCCCGTGTGACAGCGCGAATAACACGCGTGTTGCTATGACAATATTTATTTAAAAATGCCGTCTTGTGTGGTGAAATCATTTAAAAACTACATGAGTAAACTTAAAAAGTCACAAGGAATCACCTATCACAGGTAAATTAAGATTATTCGTTGCATTTTCTCCCAATTTAAAAGTCAAAACACAACAGTGTTGCCACTTTTTTGACGGTAAAATTTCCCTAAATGAGGGGAAATCTGTATTTGTCGTATTGGCTCGACTTTAGTATCATAACGGGTAGCTAAGAGCTTAAATTTTTTTTTGGTAATAGATGTTAATAAAACATGTAATCCTGTGAAGTTTCATTTTGCGGAAGTGAATACTGTTCGAGAAAAAAAAACCTAAAGTTTAAGATAACATCGGGAAATGTTAGGTTTTTTACGCCATTTTAACGATTTGTTGCATCAGACCAAGGTTTATTTCTGAAATTAAATTTAGAAAACCATATTATTGGCGAGCGAACGGCCTCGGTGTCCTTCGGCCGCGCACTCCCCTCCCCGCGTAGGTGCGTTGTGTTCGCAACAATTGCTATTCTCTTTAAAATATGTTTTTAATGAAAAAAAAAGGTAAGTAGCCCTTAAGGGCTTCAATGACGAAAAAATAAAAGTTTAAAGGTTTTGTTTTTTGGAATTGTCATGAACAAAACGCAATCCGCCATTTTGTGCTGTCAGTGGCTGGCTGTTGACCTGTCACTCGTTGTTGTGTAGGTACCTACCTACTCGCGTCTTTTTATTTTTTCACTGCCTTAACCTAGAATCGGGGCACAACCGACTGGTTAGGGTTAGGTCAGGTTGGAAGGCTAAAGGCCGGAGCGTGATCGAAAATAAGAAATAATGATATTGTATATAAATAATCTTCAGACTAAAGGTATCCCTAGGTTAGGTTAGGTTAGAACTGTGACCAAAACCGCGCGAGCCGAGCGAGCAAAGCGAGCGCGCGATACAATTAATATAAAATAACCAGTAAAAATCGACGGGATGACTGGGTTTCAATTATTCAAAACTGCAGAGGAGAAAATTTTTGGAACCCCTCATCTGTCAGTACCGTGTGCAGTGCACATAGTGCACATTGCATAGTTAGAGGGGTGTAAGGTTAGTGATAAACCTTCTGTCAGATGTATAAAATAATTACAATCATAATCGGACTTAAGTTAATAAACCCGGTTAAAATAAAAGGTAAACTTTAGGGAAATTTATGATTTATATGGCATACCTCAAATTACGCACACACCATTGACTGCTTCCTTCACTCATGATTCGACGAAGTGGCGTCCGTCTTTCTTTTACGTCCGTGGGGACTACAATGAGTTTTCACTTTCGTAGTCGTCTTTTGCGAAAATTATCTGTATGGCGTGGTAACAGCCGGCTGTTACCACGCCGTACAGATAATAGGGTATTTTACACCATGTAAGAAAAAATATAAAAATGCATTTATGCAAAATAAATAGAAAAACGTTGATATTTCGCCTAAATCAAATGTTTTAATTTAATAATTTAGTTTTAAGAGTCGACATTTTTAATCTGTTCTTAATATGTCAAAAACAGCAAACGCCATTTTGGAATCCGAAATGACGTCACTCCGATAGTAACACAAACTAGATAGGGAACAGGTTCAGACGGGTAACTTCCGTAGCAAAAAACTCGCCTTAGGATCCATAGAGATTTCCGCATGTAAAGATTTTGACAGCTTTTTTTGTTTTAATTGTTTTTTCATAATGCGGCAACGATGTTAACGTTATAAATCAACAAATATATACAAAAAGGTTTTTTTTTTGTTACACCTTTTTGTATATATTTGTGGATTTATAACGGTACGGTATATTATAGGTAGGTACCTACCTAAATTCTGCTTGTTTTCTTTGGAAATAGAAATTGGGTATAAATTAAACAATTTTCACTTAGTATGCCTGTTATTTCTTAATTTTGTTTAATATTTAGTAAATGCTTTACGCTGCATACAGGGCAAAATCGTCTTTTCCAATCTACAAACATCCGTACCTTGAGATTTTTGTTTATAATGTTGCACCAATTGAACACAGTTAATCGCAGAGTTAAATCAAAACAGCTTTTCGCAACTACACTTTTGTGTTGCTTACAACCCAAAGAATCATATGAATGCTGATGAATGCTTGGACTGAATTTGATGTTTCAACTCTTTTATTAAACCCTGTTGATGTGGGCTATTTTCCAAAACTTGATTGTCTTCTACAATTATGTTTCCAAACAATCTTACCGCATTTTCTGATTGGTAGGTAAGTTTATTTTCTTTTAAGCATTTATATTTTCTGAAAAAAATATTGTTGACACAATGAAATAAAAACCAACCTGACAATACTTGACACAAATGACAATCAACAAAAGCGTTACCTAGGTTACAAACCAAAGACAATCCTTAGACTAGAAACCTCATCATCCGCGGGAGGAGGGGAAGCTGCCATTTTCTATAAAAGCATCCATAGACAAGTTTAACCTTAATGCTATTATTTTTTAAAGGAAGAAAACCGGCCGTGCGCATTGTATAAGCTATCGACGTGTTCTGTCACTTACTCGCAAATGGCGGCAGCAACAAGAATGGCAGTGACAAAGCGATACAAAAGTTATCGTGTTCTATGAGCTGTTTAAGTTTTTATGAATAAGGCGGTAAGACTTTATAGCGCCTCTAGCGGATAGTGAAGGGACTACCAATATTCCTTCCTCCCTCACAAATTAGCTGAAACGTGAACCAAAACTGATTTTAGACGGTTGATTTTAGACGGTTGATTTTCAATTACCTTTTTTTCAGTTTATATGCAGTAGGTACAAGTCCCAGAACGCAGTTTTAGTTGTTCTCTATGACAACTTTTTATGTTTAAGTTAGGATGTGACCTGCCACACCCAGTTGAAAAATTTGCCGTTTAAACTTTATACCTACATTGTTCCGAAGGCGATACGAACAGCTTAGCTCCGAGAAGGGCTTTCTAATCAGCCTGCGCCACTCTAGTTTTGCTAAGGTTCGGGTTTGGGACCAATGTGTAACACAATTTTTATTACTTGGTCAAGACCTACCACATTGCAGATACCTGTTGTTACGATTGACCTGTAAGTAAGTTCTATAATGTGTATGAAGTACAAGGTAACATAACAGTTATTTTTGTTGGCCATTTCATCTAGTTATAACGCATGATAAAAGATTTAGGCCAAATGTTACACTGTACTCATATTACTTTGCCTTGAAACTATTTTATTCTAATCCTAGGTACCTACATAAACGGTCTTTATACGTCCTACTGCTGGGCACAGGCCTCACCTCTACTATGAGGTGGAACGACCCATACTCCAACACGCGGGCTCAGTGCGGATTGTTGGGTACCTACTACTCGCATTGCTACTAATCGCTTTTGTTAAGGGAGGTATCTACCTACCTACTGTATAGTAGTCTTTGAGTTCAACGAACGGCAAGTAATAACTACTTCACATAATGTTCAGGTTCTAGGTACCATTTCTTTTTATTGTGGTAGCTTATAGGTATCTTGCCAGGGAGTAGTAGGTACCTACAGAATAGGCATGACGAACAATTTTGAAATCTTCTTTCGTGATAAAGGTACACATGTATTGTATACTAAAAAAACTTTATTTCGGTTTCAAAGGTCAGTTTAACAAAGTTTGAGGACATTATTCTAGTATTTTATCAACAGCGCGCGAAAACGCTCGCAGGTGTCATGGCGTCCGTGTGACGTATTTGTAATGTAAATATCAAGTGTCTGTCAAACTCACTTGTATGAAATACGACAGTGACATTTGTTGATTTCCATTACAGTGACGTCATAGTGCGTGATTGACGTTTGAGTCAAAATGGCGAAATGGAGTATTTTATCCTTTTACTTTATCGAAAATCTGATTAATCTCAGATTTTAAAATCAAACTAAATGTGTCTTTTAAATCCTTTTAATATGTTTTTTCCCCTAATGTATTCAAATCGTTGATTATTTGATACTGTCGTCATGCCTATTTACAACATGATAACTGTATTTAGTATTTACTCCCTGGGACAAGCCAGACAAACTGTCCCGAGGCACAAAGCAAATCGTATCTGCATTTTGTTCCCAGCGTACATAATCTTCAAGGGGCGCTTGGCTTCACGCAAGGTCTTTGAGAACAAATAGGTACAGACAGAATCAAAATAATGTGTGTTAATAGAGTGGCAAAAAAAGAATTGTGTAACAAAAGCAAAAGAGGCGTATGTCGTTTGAAGCGTCCACCTTAAAATCTAAAACAAGTGAAATTCTTTTTTTAATCTCATCTATATAAGGCTGTTGTTAATTAATGTATCAATTCCTTCTGATATACTTACTTACAGGTAAAGTTTTACTTACAATAAATATTATTCTGGAAACTCAGTTCAAACTCGAATTCACTCGAGAGAGATAGATAGTATAGGCGATAATAATATTAACGCAGAGATTTTTACTCCTACAGATTTTTTTCTTATTATCGGCCACTGCCTAGGTATTAAGGAGAGGGCTATGTCCGGCATTTCGCTACGAGATCGAGTCTGCTATGAGATAATAAGTAGTTCGTAGCAAAAATAAAGTCGCCGAAGTAGCCCCAGCAAGCAGCGGCTCATAGTGAAGAACTAATCGCCGAACGAAGGTTATAGTAGAAGGTAGAAGGTACAGTGAATAAATTTCGCCTCAGTTGACCCTGCCAGCCACACTGGAAATCTATGGAGGAGGCCTACATTATTCGTTACGGATAGGGATGTCGCCTGAGCGATAGGCCACTGCGACCATTACTGATCTATTGTGGCCATCATCCCTTTAGAGATCACTCTCCAGGCCAGCAGTCTTTATAAACTGGACTATTTTCCTGTAATGATGTTCATGGCGTCCTAGAGGGCAAGCAAGTGACTCCTCAGCACGCGGTCCCTGCACTGCGATAATGCATCGCAGTCGCAGAGAACGTGGACCGGAGTTTCGTCCGTGTCCTGGCAGAATCTACAGGTTGACACCTCTGAGATCCCCATCTTGTGACCATGTTTGCTCAGCCGGCAGAGCCCTGTGAGGAGGAGGCCTATGTTCAGCAGTAGAAGTCGTGTGGCTGATAATAATGATGATGTTGAAATAGTACATTGTTATCCTAGGGGTGAAAGTTACTTATTTAGTCCCGAGACGGGGTTTGGCGCCCCGAACGAAGTGAGGGCGCCAATAGTTCGAGGGACTAAATAAGTCTTTCACCCGAGGGAAACACTGTGCTTTTCATTACAAATACGAGGAAAGTAAAAATAAAAACATGAATTAGCTTAAGAAAAAATGAGGAAAATAAATGAAGATCGAATTGCCGCTTTCCCGCCTATTTTGTTTGTTTTTTTTCTGTGGCCAGCCCGCTATTCAGCCATTATTTTTTATTTTCATCATTAGAAAAATGGTAAATATTTTAGTCAAAGCTAAGTTATTTTAAAGAAATTGTTGAAACTAAATTATAATAAACTTATTTAAAACATATATATTCTCTGATCAATACTTAACTTTAAGTTATTTCTAATTTTACATCGTGGCTGTATAGAAAGTTGGAACATGGTTCAATAGATATGTGAAAAAGAACTAGCTTTTTTAAAAATAATTTGACACCTGTCAGTTGAAAGTGATTCTCCCTAGGGATGAAAAGTGTTACTTTCAGCCCGCTTCTCAGGTCAGTAATGACCTACTTTCAGAGTATGAGTAATGAAAAGTATTTTTAGACTCCTTCCGCCTTCCGTAGATAGATACCTATCTACAAAGTTTTCGTTAAAAAGGCTATGCCCCTTTTCTGTGCAGTAGAAAACGTGTTCGCGATCCTAATTGCTTTAAAAGCTAGGCTAACGATGCGGTAAGCAGTTAGGTGCTGAGGTTTCATATTTACCAACTACTGGTTGCTAAGTTATAATAAGGTTCAAGTCCAAAATGACTGGCCACAGCTATTAGGTTAAATATCTTTAGTAATCAATGCTTCTCAAAGTATCGAACACTAAAATACTAGGAATGTAAAAAATAGTCAAAACTTGTCTAGATCCTAAATCGTCTGAGCGTCCAGCTATTTTGTCCGCCCGGCCTTGAGGGCACTCGCACTGCATCGCCGATATTTTCTCTCAAGAAAGAAACGACCACCAGGGGGTAACAAATACCACCACCCGACAATCAATCGTGGAACCGAGACCAGCCAACACAAGATGGAACCTAGCTATAGATACAAACAAACGTAGCGTGCTATCGCCTCGGCATCGCGGCAGCGGGTGTTATCATTTTGTGTGGAGCGGGCGTTGCGCGCGGCGCTCATCGATTTTCCCCACAAAACAACTCATTTTCATCCGTCACTGACGTTACAAACACGTTTTAAACAAACCATCGAATTCTAGTACGCATTTTAGACCGGGTTAGTAGAAATGTGAGAGTTTTCGCGCGAAAATAATGCGCCACTCCCCGCGCGAGGAAAATTACTATGGCCGCCCAGAATAAAGGTGAGTGTCGACGAATATTTGCGTTTGAAGCTTGTGTTGTGTGTAGAGATATTAGAAACAGTGTTTTTTATGTAAATTATTAAGGTCGGTTTTTTTAGAGCAGCCAGTTAGTTCGCGTCAGCTTTGAGATAATAACAAATTGTGTGGGCGACAATTGGCCATGTGAGCGACAGTTTGTAATCTTGTTTTCAAGGCATTAGAGATAAGAGCTTTCGCGAAACTTAATTTGGTGATGTGGAAAAGTACCTGTGTTTATTTCACTCTACATTGCACTAGGCTATTAGTGACAGCTTATATAAACTGAAATAAATTAGCTATGAATTTTTTAATAAAATGGATTAGTTATGGATAATTATCTAATTTGAGATTTAGAAAAAAAATTACGGTAATGCCAAATTCCGTTACCATTTAATTTAAAAGATCCCACGGCAAGTTTAAGCGTATGCAAATTAATTCTAGGTCTAGTTTTGCGTCTTATCTGCCTCGTACACTTGTTGCGTTAGATGTGCTATGTGGAAGTAGATATAATGACATATTTAATGGGTGGAAAGGAGGGGAACTTCCTGTAACTGCCAAGTCGTCACAACAGCGTTTATTTGGTAAAGCGATTATTTGCTTAATGTCTACTTGATAGGCAGTTTGTAGGCAGTTTGTCTTGGCAAGTCTTCAAAACATGAAGGAACTAAGGGAGTACCTTAAATAAAATTGCATCGATAATGTTCATTTATTTTATTTGGTCTTATGGCTTGCAAACAAAACAGGTGGGTGTGTAAACGAATTTGTAGTTGAACCACATAATAATAAATATAGCAAGGAAGGAAGGTGTAGCAGGAATTATAGCAAGTAGAATCCCAATGTACAATTTAGACGAGCTTATGGCTTAAAAAAATACGATCCCATGTAAGATGTTTTGCCGATTCAATAACTGATGGTATCTACTAGAAATACTTTGCATTTTGTTAATTCTGTCCGCGATGGCACGAAGTAAGTGCAATGACCGTTTGACCGACAAACTATAGTAGGTATTTCGTTGTTGTCAACGTTGATGGCCAATGATCAGTGTGTGGACAAAGGTTTCCGAAAAATATTAGGAGACAACATGATGCATCACAAACATTAGATATTCTGGACCCAAAGTAAGGTTTTCTGTTATAGAGAAACCAAAAACCAGTATGAATAGATACGACATAACGCAAACACCTGAACCCAACATCTAGTCTGTTCTTTCAACAACAATTGAAGCTGGTGCAGGAATCGAAGCTTCTTCAGAGTCGAAACTGTTGTAATTAAGTAAATTTATAATCATTCTATGTAAAAGAGATACGCAGCGCCACCTTTGTTTAATTTGGGAAGAAATCCCGCACAATTTGTTTACACCACAGACTAAAAAACTTTTTTTTCTGTGCCCTGTTCTATTCTAATCTCTCTGGATCCAAATTGTGAGATGTTTTGTGTTACAAATAAGAGCCAAGTTTAATTAAAATTATTCCATTATTTCAATGATATCAACAGAAACTACTTGTATTCGTTAAGCAACCTTAAACTCCATGCGCTCATATTCCACCAACATCACGGCACATTCATAGGCACAAATTAAATCATGACGTGTTCAGCTGTTTGTACACGTGAGGCATGGATGCATTGTCTGTGGGGGAGGCACCACCGCAAGCATTGTACGCGACATCGATGTACCCCCATTTGCACAGACTGAGCCTGACCCTCTATACATGATTATCTACCCAATGATTTTTAAAAGAGGTATGTCAGTACTGATGATCTGATGATGGTCGAAAATTGTCCACTGGCGTACATAGGTACCTATAATTTGACCATGTGTACAAGATAGTAGGTATGATTACTAGAGCGTAAATGAGACAGATACAATGTTGCTCAGTGCCGTCTCAAACTGTGAATGCTTTGCTCATTTGTTCGAAGTTCTGATTTCGGGTGCCACTTTTTTAGCCCAAGTAACCTATCTAGGTAGGTCTTTTTTATTATAATATCATTGTATCTGCTTACTTATCCTTTTTCCTGCTACGAAACCATTCAAATTTTAAGATACATCAAGACAAACCACGCCACAACATCATCATCATCAGCCTGTCAGTTGCAGTCCACTACTTGACGTAGGCCTCTCCCATTACACGACACATTGGGTTTGAAATCCCTTGGCGAAATATGGGCTTTTAAAAGTTAAGTTCACCATGCAACAATCAGTGTGCCTCTAACCACCCCGTTTAGAAAATGGTAGTAAAGCTATGTATGCACATGACAAAATTAGCCTGGTAGACTATAACTGGAGTGTATTTCATAGTACTCGAACCTACATACCTACTTAGTTCCTATACCTATAGATTCCAGAGGTTAACACGTTTTTGACACACTTCGCCTGAGGGCTTTATTATTAGGTTGTTTACGATCGCCTTTGCTTTTAGGTCATTGGATGTTTGATGGCTTTTATGGGTATTCTGTCCGCATTGTCATCAATGACCTTGTTTGAGGCAATCAAAACATGTGCAGTCAACACCAAAAGTTCCTGCTAAGTAATTCTCGTCAAGGATAAATCGTATCTTGATCTCCCCTCAAGAAAAAGCACCAACATTAGTCGTCTATTGGCTTCACCTCGAATTAGTATTCTCCTTCGTTTGTAGGTATGAAAATATTTTCCAATAAAACGATCACATTCGTGTAGTTAGTTTTACAGAACGCCAAAATGGAATCTCCCTATGAATTCACTTGTGTGAAGTTTGCATCGAGACTGCCACCTCTGTTATAGTGGCTAATGTGATTGCTCCTTCATAAGTCCTATTACACCTAAAGCTAAGTTAATGTGACTTTAGAAATATCCTTCAATCGCTAAAATCATGTTGAAAAAAGGTTTTGTGAATAACTGGGTAGAGTAAATTAAATGCAGTATTTCCTTGTTGAATATAGGCCAAATGCGGCTTCTTATTTGGCGAAATAAAACAAAATAACATTTTACGTGAATCGTACACAAAACTATAAGAAAAAATTGTCTTCGGTCATTGACATTGAAAGGTTGAGTAGACCTACTTGATGACTAATTTTATTATTCGACTTTAAAAATATTGCGTTTTTTGTTTTAAGAGCTCACAATTTTTTTATTTTTTACTTGTTGGAGGATAATCTTTATTGCGTTTATGTAAATGAACGCTATGTGCTAGTATGAATGGTTTTGGTAGAGAGCGTTGTAGCCCAGAGGTAAACTCTGGCTAAGTGTCCGGGTGGTCTCGCCGAGTTCAAGACTGGCCGGAACACTTACTTTGTATACAATTGTATACACATATATAGGTATACAATTGGCGGTTTACTCTCTGGACATGAGCGATAAGAACTCAAGCAAACCAGATAGCGGGGACAAGCTCGCCCCTTACCCCTTAAGCTTACCACGTTGGGGCGAACACGCTCGGCGAAATGTGGGCTTCTGAATGTTCCGTTCGCCATGAACGCAACAATATGTGTGCCTCTGTAAATCCAGTTTGGGATGGTCACAAGCGTGTTTCAGGTTACAAATTGCCAAAGTATATACCGCCTAGGCACAATACGTACCTACCTACTTACAAACTTGTTCGAAGAGTTTGTGTTTCATAATCAAATTAGTCAGATTGATCGAAGCGACTTTTATTTTATTTCTGTGAGTTCCTATTTTTAAAAACAAAAATCTTTATCCGGACTAATAACTTAATCCCTTCAAAACATTAAAAAACAAATGTTAGCTGCTAAATCGTCCGCCCTCGCAAGTATGCTGGTTTATTTATTACAGGCTAAGCAAAAAAGTACTGTAGGCGAACAACAATATTTGAGATGAACAATATTTATCAGTAGATTATTTATTTCTAAGTTTATAATTTCAGATGAAGATCTTTTTAAACAAACAAAACAAAAGCGACTTTAAAAAAAACTGTCCGTGGATTTTTTTGTCTGTTTATCGTTTGATTCCCATTGTTCGTCGTTTAGACTAGCATTTTTTGTTTTAATCTAGTGAGTACATATATTTATACATATAAATCCTTCTATGTGCATGTATTGTTCAGGTATGTTTATTTTATAAGTATTTATTCCTTAGTCCATTGGCTATAGTCTACTACTTCTTTCTAATTACTCATTTTCCACCGCCAACAAAATTTCTGTCTCAAGTTCATTAAAGTACCTATAAATAAATAAAACAAATAATTTAAAAACGCTGGATCATTTCACCTCTAAAGCAGCATATTTATTTCAATCGTCAATTCGCTTCACCTTGAAAAAGTATTCTCCCTCATTTGTATTAAAACATATTTAAGGGTGAAGTAAAGTGTGCATTAAGAATGATAACCCTGAGGCATTATCAAAAGCTGCCATTACCCAACATACTAGGTACTATACCAACCCTTTTGAGCTAAGAACCCTAACATATTATGGGTACGACTTACTTAGTTCATAATTTTAACTAAGATGTTCGTAGGTAAATCATTGTCATTAAAATTGATTTCGATTCTGACATTGATAATATGGCATTACGCGTGATGTCTCAAGTGGTATATAATTCTCTTTCGAGTTGAAACAAGTTTACAAATTCGCTCTGTAGCAAGTTAACCTAACTTCAAGTTGATACCGATATCAGTTATATCATCAATATTAAACATGGGGAGCACCGAACGGAAAATGATTGATGGTCCTTACTTCTTAGTAATATTTTTGCTCGCCTCGACGTTGGCGCAGAAAAGGCTTTTTAACAAATACTTACTCGTAGTGATGAGCGATGAGCAAAATATCTTACACTTGAAAATATGGATATTTTCAAGTGTCTCTGCAGTCATTTAGCTTTTTGGATTTCGCTATTGTTAGGCGAAAATACATTATCGGAAATAAAAAATATTCAGTTTGTAACAAGTGCTTATGTATCGTGTACATTTTCATCTCGAAAATGTTACATACCTTAAGTATTCAGACCTTACGCCTTTTGGGCGGCTTTGCTCCTCAGTTGCATGACCTCATTTAATGGGGACTTGGTCAAAAACATTCGATCATAAGCATTTACCGCACTGTCAGTGTCCACGTCTCTACACCATAAATCATTGTCAGCATCAGCATTGTAGTCAACGGAATTATTCGACGGGAGGACTCGACGAAGTATCCCCAAACTCTGCTCTGTCGAGCTAAATATTCCCCTTGGCCTCTTCGGTTAACAATGCAAAGAGGTCATATGTAACAAATGATGTATTCTGTTTTAAAAAAAAACCTATTCCGAATATTCTAGTATGGCCGTAGCATTAGAAAGAATCCCACGACAACGCTGCCTTGCCTCCCACTGCGTCTGTTGCCCTTAGGGACGCACTGGCTGGCGGAAGTAAGCACTGGAGCGGGATGAAGATAATTAATCTTGTTTTTTTCAAGTTCATATCTCTCTCAGATTAATGATGTTCAGACGCCGAATGTTGGAATTGCCCCTGGATCCAGAATTATCTAACTAAGAAATTGAGAATAAAAGTTATTTCAATTTAAATCATGAGAAAGTTATTTTAATTAAGAAGTCTGTGGCTCAGTGCAATAGCAAATCGATGATATTATGCATTATGTTAGAGTGTTAGAGTGTGGAAGTCGGGAAGTGTGATGAGTGATCAGCCTGACCGCAATTCATAGCATTTTTGGACATCTCTGTGCTTCGCAGGCATGTTTCCGCGATGGTTCTACCTCCTGCCGGTACAAAGTTTTTAACTAATCCATCGTAGCAGACGGGATTCTATTGTAGCAGTGGTATCCTGTCGTAGCACGGGGTTGCTACGATGAGTCATGCTGGAGCATAATTTAATAACTACGAACATTAATTGTGAATTGACAAGCCTACTACTAGACTACTTCTAGTCAAGACTGAAATTAAATAGAGATAGTAGAGTGTGAGAGATCTCGTAAATAATTATTTTGTTAACAATTTCTTGTTGATTCCTAATTGAATAACCTTTCAGGTGATTCCTCGTCTTGTAATATAATTTAATTACGATCAAAAATGAAAAGGTCGTTTTCAGACAGCTCGCAAGAAACCTTGAAACTTGTCCTTCTTTTCTTGTAAAATTAGACTCTGTAACTCAGTTATGTTCCTCCTTTGAGTTTATTTTAGTACGATATTTGATATATTTATTTTCCTGAAGGGAGTCGTTATCATTGTATTTAGACATTATTCTCGCGTCTATCTCAAAAGTCTGTAAAGAAGCCTTGGTTTAAAGGATATTATGGTGGTTTTGTCGTCGCCAATTAAGAAACTTCAAGAAAAGTTTTCCCTTTCTGAAAACTTTTTTAATAGGCAGTAGTTCAATGTTGAGGCTTTTTGTGGCTACATTGGCCAAGAACATAAACACAAACGGCCTATATTCGTCCCACTGCACACAGGCCTCACCTCAACTAAGAGGTAGAACAAGCCATACTCCAACACGCGGGCTCAGTGCATATCGTTGGTGGGGTGTAAGGTTAGTGAGCAACCTTAATGTGAGATTGTACCAAGCCACCCTAAGGCCTCTGACTAGGCTTAACGACGTCAACAGCGACCAACTACTTAATGTGCCTTCCGAAACACAGAGCTGCCCGAAATACACATCACTAAATTTCGGTCGGGTTGGTCACCCATCCCATTTACGACCCGGGGTGTGTTGCTTTACAACAGCGATCGTCGCCGATCACTATCACAACTGCGCCACGGGCGCCTCCCGAAGTGAAGTTTAATGAAGATGTGAAATTTATTTGACACGAATTTGGTTTTAGCACATTTAACATATCTTCACGACTGTATGCCTGAACAACAGTTGCCAGCCTCACGATCGGAATGAAAGAAAGAAAGAAAAAAAAATTATTTAGTGACTCAATACAAATAATTAAAAATGAGAATAAATTGATGCTGCGAACCTCACATCTGGAGAGCAGCTTTTATAGTTTTTTGTGAGAAGTGGTGTGTAGGCATACCGCCGTTTCTTTGGTTTCTGTCGGTATTTTGTACATCACCAAAGAAATTATATTTAAAAAAAGTTTATTTTACAAGTTTTCTTACAATTTATTTGCAATGTTATTTCATATAAACTTTTACAACTCTTTAATCAAAAAAAATGTTAGGAAGTATAAAAAAGGATAAGAGAATACACGAAAAAAAATACAGAGAGCAACAGAGCACACTGTGCACATTTCAACACGAATTGCAAAAACGGTTTTCTGCCGAGACCGAGTCCTACCTCACTCACAGGTTTTTCTTTCATACGATCTTCAACCAGTTCAAGAGTTTAAGGATAGGGTTTGGAAATTAAATCGGACAATAACTCCAAGTAAAATAGTTACATAGATTTCTAATGATTGATTACTAGCTTAATAGTTCCGAACGAACAGATGAATTTCCATATACATACATACAGGTCAAAATCATAACCCTCCTTTTTGGTTGCCGTAGTCGGGAAAAAATAAGGAAATAAGCAAAATTTGAACTGTAAACAAAGACAATAACAAATAAATAATTGATATTGCTTTTTCAATCATGGTGGTCAACGAAAAGCTTACTTACCAATTGACATTGGCACTTACTTTTACAAAAACAATTACTAGGAACTCTCTGTGGACGGAGTATTCGTAGAAGCCAATATCTGGTAGATTTCAACAGAGTTTTTCAATTTTAATCATCGGATAACTATGTATTTACCAAAGAATATTTTAATATGAAAGTTGGACGTGGCTGCTCTCAAATGCCACTTATTGAGTTTGATAGATTATACGACTCGTATTTTTTATTGCACATTATCAAATAAGCTCACAGTTAAAAACAATAAGTTAGACCTAAGTAGGTCCAAAGCAATCCAAATCCAAAGCAATGCACAATTTTGGTGACCTGCCTGGCGATGAAAACTGCTGAATCTAGCACACAGCATAGAGGTACACATAAGCATTCGGAGAGAGATAGAACACACTATGAGTTTTCTTAGGTTTCAAAAAGAATAGGTAATATACAGGCTGAGTTTTTCAAGTGGGCGTCGTAGGCCGAATCCTAAACTATAAGAAATTATCGAGAAATACTCAGATTTTACAAAAAACTTTTCCTTGGCCGGATATGGAACCTGCTGGTTTTGAAAAAAACGGTCACCTCTATTATATGCCATCTCGTATTATCTCCTTAAAAAAACTCACCCTGTATATCAAAAACCAGATTTATCTAGGCGCAATTACGGTCTGGAACGTCCAAATAAATTACAGGAGCAATTAAGAGCGGCGAGGGAGGAGCGCAGAAACCTTCATCTGATTATTTCCTTCTCGCTCGCTTTTTTTCTTCTTTGAAACGGGAACAGGTTACAAACTAGATTTAGATCTGAAATGAGATATTGCCGGTCTCTTTAGTTTTAATCTTTGCTAACAGTATTTGCAGTCGAGTGGCGGAAATTAATTACTTAAGCAATTTGGAACTACTTAAGCACCTTTAAAAAAAAAGTATGTGTTTTTCTAAGCACATACTCCGCCGGAATAGCACCCCGCTATTCCGGCGGACATCACTTCCCATCTCGGTGCTTCACGCTTACATCAATCATCAATACGCTACACTCTGAATTATCTAGAGATATCACTTGCTATTCATATTTTTTTTTATTTCACAATATTTCTTTACGTTTTCTTACAAGCGATAAGACCACCTAAATTATACATGGGTCTCTGTAATTTATTAGATACTACTGAAATCAAAAAATCAAAAACAAAAATATCTATACAAATAAACCTGTAACAATCAACCTTCGAATTGACCTACTAATGTTGTATAAGTATCAACAATATGAAAACAGAGTACCTACTTAACTAGTAACTACCGAACCGGTGTTTTAGAGGCACCTTTTTTATTTATGCATTCATTGACTTAATATTATTATGGCTCATTTTCCAAAAATAAGTTATTTCCTAAATAGTTAAGTTTCATTTTAATGACTCTTCGCTGAACGTAAAACAACATGCAACATCAAACATAGCCAACTATATCTCGTGAAATAAACAAAGAGAAAGCTACATAGCCCAGTTGCTTTGACTATTCGCCTTTGATGAATATCACAGAGTTTCACAGAGGTCCTCAGAGGTTCGTTAATTTTAGTAGTAGACAATGAAATGGCAGCTTCATATTGCGCAGCAGGTTCGGGCTTGAGAAACTATTTTATGGAGCATAAAAGTGTTCAGATAACGTCTGCATCAAAAGCAGACAGACTTACCAGATAAAATTATGCCTAAGTAGATAGGTACTTCTATTTAATAATGCTTTAAGAGCAAAAAAGTAGGTATTTTTTCAGGTTATGTCTTGACTGTCGTAACAACTTAACATAATCTACAACCGTGTTTAGATCACGTTTTCAAATGAACAGAAATGTTCTTTTTCTATTTATTTTTATTAGCGACTAGCTGTCCCGACTCCCGACATTGTCAAACATTCAGTGTCACGTGACAGTTAGTAACGGTTGCTAAGAGAAAAGTAAATTGTGGTTATTACTATAAGTATTCCTAGCATTCCTTCATGTGTACTCACCTTTCCAACCTTTCTTGAACTTCCACAAACATTTCAAGACCAAATTATCCAAATCGGGCTAGCCTTTACCGAGTTTTAGCGAGACTAACGAACATCAATCCATTTTTATTTATAGAGATGACAATCATTATTTGATCACTATCTCAAATTAAATTAAATGACGATGTGACCAATCCAACCGATCCAATCCGATGTGTGTGTTCTCTAATTGATTACCAGATTTAAGCATACATTTGAGCATTTGTGCTTCATAGATACCTATATCTCTTAGTATAGTTCACATGTCCCTCAATCGACACCGCAAAGGATTAGTCAAATTACTGCGAAGCCGACACTTTGCCTTTACGTCGGTTCAATTTGTGCCCACTGATGATGTTAACTAGTGGCTGTAATAGTGTTAGTGAGGGGCTGGAGACTTCTGAAGTTCTTGCAGGGTTTCGGTATATTACCCGCAGTAAGGGGCTCAAAATACTGTAGAGGTATCCCGCCTGTTGTACGACTAAATAGGGGGCCCTTTGTTAGTGTAATGTAGCGCGTTTTGAGCAACGATCCCGAGAGAATATATATCCCGAAAGATAATACCTAATGCGTGTTGGCGGTTTATGTGATTGTCAGTTCGAGTCTTGCCCTCTTATTCATATATACGAACGCAACGCTAAAGCGTAGTTTAAGATGTTGGCGTGTCACTTACTCGCAAATGGCGGAAGCAACAAGAATAACAGTGACAAAGCGATACAAAAGTTAAAGTGTTGTTGTTGTGTGTAGCTGTTTAAGTTTTATAATGAAGTTGTTTAGAGTTTATCTCGCTCGTTGAAGAGTATCATGTTGTTCTTTGATGATTTACTGACTTTTGTTTTGTTACAGCCGAGGGCGAAGAGGAAATGCCGGCGGCTGCGGCAGACCCCAATGCGGAGCAGAAGGACCGACTCATCGCAGCAGTCAAGAAGGAGGTCAAGCAGTTAATGGAAGAGGTGTGTACTTAAATAATCTCACTTTAGTATTGTGTCTAGATCATTCTCTATAGAGCATAAACTGTATTGTGTATGCAGTCAATCCTAAAGGAGAGCCTGTGATTTTTAGATGTTGTTCTGCAAATGAAACACACTTAACAGTGAGCTCCAGCTTCAGAGAATGAGACCTACTGTCTATCCCAAGGGCTTTTAGTCTCAGAGGTCTCGTGAAATGTGTGCAGATTAAGACCCCTACAGATGTACAGCGGACACCACTATCTAGTCTGGTTTAATCGCGTTTAAGACTATTTTCTGCGTCAGGGTGCAAGCTCATCCAAACCGTGTAGACTTGTTGCCTTTACATGCAAGAACAAGGCACTTTACTCGCCTTCCAAGCAGTCTTTCAGAGTCATGAGTGCAGCGGACCATTTCACGGATAAGTAACCGGGAAGCCGCTCAAAGGGAGAACTTGAACAATCTTATTTTTCACTTTGTAATCAAAAGTGAGTTTGTGTTAATTTCTCTTCAAAGAAAGTTACTTGTAAAGTTCAGTCAAAGTTCTCTGAATAGCACACGCCCGGACTTTATAAAAGTAGAAATGTGATGCATGAGTTGAATGGACTGAAAAAAAGAAACTTTGACCCAGTTTTCGTTGAAAAGTCTGCACAATGGTCAAGGAAATCCGCATTGAAGATAAAGGATTTCTAAGTCCTACAGCAAGATTAAAATCACTTGAGACTTCAATCAAGATTAAAATCACGAAACGGGCAAAAAATAAGCAGCCTAATACCACATTAATTGCTTTAAATATGTAATAACAAACAAACGAGTTCTGAGGGGGAAGTGTTTGGCAATACTGAGCTCAAATCTTGAGTAAATCAATGATTACTACTGTTACAATCATCATTGTTATTTTTTCTATATTTTTTAAGTAACGTTGTAAACCTTGGACTCTTTTTTTTAATTTCGATTGTGAATGCTGTATACACCTGTAAAGGCATATCTTTTAAGCTCAAATTGTATATTTTTTTGTTTATTTAAGTGTTTAATGATATTGTCGCTGGTGTATCTTAATCAATAAAATAAATAAATGCTTGAAATCTAGACCGAATAAGCACTGGAATAAATGCTAAAGATAGTGTGGTTATGTGTGGTTCATGCAGAAATGGGATCACAACGAGTCTTACCGGGATTAACAAGCATTTTCCATGCAGTGTCTTTACTAACTTTAAAAAAAACATTGACCTCTGGGCCAATCCGTTAGCCATGCTTTACAATAAATGTTTTGATCAAAGCATCTTCCCTGCTCAATTAAAAATCGCAAAAATCTTGCCTGTGTACAAAAAGGTTCAAAAACAGATCCGAAAAATTACAGACCAATTTCTTTGCTGCCTGTACTTTCAAAAATATTTGAGAAAATAATAAAAATTCGCCTTGTTAAGCACCTAAGCGAAAACAAAATACTGAACAGGAGACAATTTGGATATCAGAATAATATTGGAACTAGTGATGCAATAGAAGCTTTGGTTAATGATGTGATAACAAATTTGAATGATAAAAGAAAAGTAGCCGGCCTATTCCTAGATCTAAGCTCTGCCTTCGACATGGTAGACCATTCAATTCTGATAAAAAAGCTGCAACACTACGGAATACGAGGAAAAGTCCTGAGGCTTTTTGAGTCGTACTTAAACAACAGATATCAGTATGTTGAAATAAAGTGCCGGGCACACAAGACTGAAACAATATCCCAATCTAAACTTAATAGAATTAGAAGAGGCGTTCCACAAGGTTCAATTTTAGGACCCATTTTCTTTATAATGTTTACGAATGACCTGATTGCGTTTATGAGTAACACTATCCAGAACATCGAACTAATTGTTTTTGCAGATGACACAAATGCAGTGGTAAATGCACGAAGCATAACAGAACTCAATGACATAGTTAACAACACAGCGGCAGCTTTTTCCAAGTGGTTCAATGCGAATAACCTCAAAATAAACGGAGAAAAAACCAAGGCTATCCTTTTTAAATCTACTTCGAAAACAAAAGACTCCTTAGATGTTAAAGTTGATAATTCCAGTATTGCACTAGTGAATTCGTTGAAGTTTTTGGGCATACACATAGACTCCTTACTTAATTGGAAGGAAGAAGTAAACTTTGTGGAAGGCAAAGTGTCGTCTTCATGTTTTGCTCTGCGTGCGTTAAGAGAAGAATTAAACATGAAGCAATTGAAAATGATATACTACGCCTTGGTCGAATCAAGGTTGCGATATAGTATCAAATTCTGGGGAAATGGCTACGATTACAACATAAAAAAAGCTTTCATCATTCAAAAGCGAGCAATCAGAACTATGGTCCGTATACCTCAGACAGAGTCATGTAGAGAACATTTCCAGAAACTTAAAATTTTGACCGCTCCGTGCCTTTATATTTTGATTGTACTTACAGACCTCATTAAACACCTCGACATATATGAAACGGAAGAAATGAGGGTAAAACGTTATGAGACTAGGCGCAAAGATATCGTTCACATAATACAACCAAAATTGCTAATTGCTAAACACAGTGTTCGGTATCAAGCAGTCAAATTATTTAATCATTTGCCCAGTCATCTAAAGACAGTTAGTAATATTAAGATTTTTAAAGTTCGATTGAAATTGCATCTGTTGGAAAAGTGTTTTTATAGCGTAAAAGATTTTATAGATTTTAAATGTGATATCGATTAATTTATTTCAAATTGACATAATTTATTGAGTGAGGTTTAGTTTAGGTATTAGAATTGTTTTGATTATTTGTTTTGATTATTATTTAGATTTTTCGTTTTGATTATTATTTTGATTTATGGTTTTTATTATTGTCTTGATTGCTGTTTTTATTTTTGTTTTAATTTTTATTTCGATTATTGTTTTGATTATTGTTTGATAATGACTTTCTGAATTTTTGCATGTATTTTGTTATAAGTGTGCTACCTCTCATGTTCACTTTCTTTCTTTTTTTTTTTCCTACACAATGTATATTGTTTTTGGAATAAATAAATAAATAAATAAAAAAAAAAAAAATAATTGATCCGAAAACCTGAAAAAGACATTCACCCTCACCCTGGCTCATATGGTAAAATATAATCTGGTCTGTTAATGGTCTTGGTAGCTCAATGGTAACAGCAGACGTCCGGTTTTCGAAAGACGCGGGTTCGATTCCCGCCTGAAACCGACAACTGACAGTGTTCAAACTTCATACTGAAGTCTATCTCGTAGGAAAATTAATCGTTATTTGTCGTAATTTGGTATTTCTCGTGCACTTTAACCGCTTGCGATCAGGCTCGTGACTCCGCATTTGAGTTTGATAGTGGAATTGCTTTATAAAGAAACTTTAGATTAAAGTCAACTGACTATGCAATTTACTGTTTTTGCAACGCTAGAGTTCAAGTTGAAATCGAGTTATAAAACAGTATAAAACCAATGCGATACGACTACATAGACACCTAAATCCAATTTAGCAAACGATGTCGTGTTTGCGTTGCGAATCGATTCCTATTCAGGTTTACAAATAGTTTGAACGTGACTCGCGAATAAATCGATGTATGGCTGCTTTCCACCAGACCTGCCTGTAGAGCTGTATTTTGAAATAATCAAATTAGTTGTGCAAGATTACGTTTTGTAATCCTTCAGTCGAAATATATTTGAATCTACACAGTTGTTTTAATAAATTCTGCTAACACAACGACTTACTCAAAAATAATGTTTTTTCGATTCGAGTAATGGAGTTCAGTCGTCGTTCCAGACACTGACTCTCCTTACACGTTAATTTTCGTAGGTTACGTGAGTAGACTGTTTAATTGTGTTGTAATCGATTTCGGTTTTGAAAATTTCAAATTCATCAAGTTTTGACAATATACCAACCAGAAGCTATAGTAGAGTCCAAAGTTATTTTCAATTTATTACAAATTGTTATCGTCCCTTCCAATTTCCTGTCAGTCTCTAAAGGAGATACTCGTAGATTGTAGCCCTAGCTGATTCTTCAGCGCACCGAAATGTTTTGTACTGAACTCAATTCAGAGGCCCCAGGTGACTTTAGCGCTCTTAAAATATTATGCCACGAATACTGATAGAATATTTAGCATTGTACCGAACAAAATTGATGAATTATAGAGCCGCCAAGAGAGCCTTGTTGGCTTGTCGGCTTTCTGTCATAATTGCCGTCTTAGGTTCTAGGTCCACTTGTAAAGCCAGCCTAGAATCTTTGAATGCGATAGCATTCAATATATTGAGGTATCTCTAACTATCGTAGGAAGCGGCTAAAAGAGCCTGGGGCATTTTGTCTATGTCATGGCATGACACTGCCAAGTTGAGTGTCTCCTACCGCCTTTACAATGGTGAATGCTCCGAAGAGTTCTTCCAATTAATCTCATTCCACTTCCGTGCTACACGCACTGGATTATGTCGACATTCACACAGGATCCAGCGACTATTGTCCTGCACCAAAAGGTTTGGTTATTCGTTCCTGAGTCGTGCTACCCAGACGTGGAATGCCATCCCGGGTTTAAGCGGGGCATAAATAGTACATTGTTATCCTAGGGGTGAAAGTAACTTATTTAGTCCCGAGACGGGGTTTGGCGCCCGGAACGAAGTGAGGGCGCCAATAGTTCGAGGGACTAAATAAGTCTTTCACCCGAGGTAAACACTGTACTTTTCATTAAAAATACGAGGAAAGTAAAAATAAAAACATGAATTAGCTAAAGAAAAAATGAGGAAAATAAATGAAGATCGAATTGCCGCTCTCCCGCCTATTTTGTTTGTTTTTTTTTTCTGTGGCCGCCCCGCTATTCAGCCATTATTTTTTATTTTCATCTTTGGAAAAATGGTAAACTTTTCGCTCAAAGCTAAGTTATTTTAAATAAATTGTTGAAACTAAATTATAATAAAGTTGTTTGAAAGAATTATATTCTCTAATCAATACTTAACTTTAAAGTTATTTCAATTTTACATCGTGGCTGTATAGAAAGTTGGAACATGGTTCAATAGATATATGAAAAAGAACTAGTTTTTTTTTAAATAATGTGACAGCTGTCAGTTGAAAGTGATTCTCCCTAGGGATGAAAAGTATTACTTTCAGCCCGCTTCTCAGGTCAGTAATGACCTACTTTCAGAGTATGAGTAATGAAAATGTTTTTTCCAGCTGACATATTATTAAAAAAAAACTAGTTTTTTTTCACTTAACTATTGAACCATGTTCCAACTTTCTATACAGCCACGATATAAAATTGAAATAACTTAAAGTTAAGTATTGATTAGAGAATATATATTTTTTAAATAACTTTATTATAATTAAGTTTCAACAACTTCTTTAAAATAACGTAGCTTTGAGCAAATTATTTACCATTTTTCCAATGATGAAAATAAAAAATAATGACTGAATAGCGGGCCGGCCACAGAAAAAAAAACAAACAAAATAGGCGGGAAAGCGGCAATTCGATCTTCATGAATTAATTCATGTTTTTATTTTTACTTTCCTCGTATTTGTAATGAAAAGCACAGTGTTTACCTCGGGTGAAAGACTTATTTAGTCCCTCGAACTATTGGCGCCCTCACTTCGTTCCGGGCGCCAAACCCCGTCTCGGGACTAAATAAGTTACTTTCACCCCTAGGATAACAATGTACTATTTCAACACACTTGCTCATAAAGTGGCTCTTATTTCACTGCAATTAGGCACATAATGACACCTATAATCAAACTGTGACTTTTTCATTACTATTACTCACTAGTGAGTTATAGAGTTTTTTTTATTGGTTGAATTGCTTTGTTCTTAAAAAAAGTTTCGATACAAAAAAGATCGTGTTTAATAATACAAATAAAAATATTTATTTCAAAAGAATGAATAAGAAAAACATTAAGTATGTGCAAAGGTAAATTACATTATTTGGTTCATTAAAGTAAAATCAGCATAGCTATTTGAGCGGTTGGCGCCTTTTTTCCTTTACTGTCGTTAATTTTACAAGAATGCTCCAAGTCTATTTTATTAGTGGCCAGTTCGACATTCAAATGAATCGTCTTTGGTGAAAAGCTTTCATGTTTTTTTTTATATGCAAAGAAAACGATAATATACAGCCTACCTCAAAATAAAATCTCATTGCACCTAAACATTTTTGACCACACGGCGTTGCATTCCAAATTCAAATCACTTTACAAATAATGAAATCCAGTATATAGTAGGTACAACATTATGTCCCGGCTAGACCGTAGGGTTATAATGACTTACTTTAGGAAAGGTTTACATGACTACATAAAATGAGTTTCTGAAATTATTTTATTCACAATTGTGTTGAAAAACGTCGTATGATACACGTGTGTATTGATGATTACCGTTCTCGGCTCTCTTAAGACCCTCGCCTACGGCTCGGGTCTCAATGGCGCCTCAGCGGTAATCACCAACATTACACACTTGTACCATAATGTACTATTATCCAGGCCATAGAGTCGAGATTGCGCCAGCTTATAGCCTAATAACTACTTTGTAACTGTATTACTTTACTTATCAACCCCATATTTAGACCTCGTGGCTGATTCACATCAGATGAAGAGGGATTTTGAAAAAACTTATCGAAAATTCTAATTTCACGGATAATAACTATGATTTTTCACTGATTATCATGTAACCAATATCATTATTTACAGGCGGTAACTCGCAAGTTTGTCCATGAAGAAAGTGGTGGTGTTACCGCGCTTTGCGGAGCGGTTGAGGCCTGCCTCGGGCAAGGCCTGAGGCGACGTGCCCTAGGCCTTTTCAAGACCAGCTCCACCACAGCTTTGCTGCACAAGATTGCCAAGGTAAGTTCATAGTATTTATCACATGGCAGATTTTGACTCACTTGACCGTGGAACTGGTGGGTGAATTTTAGTAGGATCAATTTAATACCGTCTAGTCGTATATGCTCTGTGGAATCAAGCTATCTATGATGAGTAAAGTAAAGTAAAACCTAGTAAAACAATCCATACAGCCATAAGCCCATTATCTAGGCTACATATAAATACTTTACAAGTAAATGTTCTGGAGTGGTCAATAATGGCAAAAAACTTTTGCTTTTGTTACTGCTGTATTAATTAGTTTTTGTTATTTAATAGTAAAACGGGCAACTAGTAGTGAAATTGATGCCTCCCAATATTATAAAATATAAAGACAAGATAATGCTATCACGGAAAAGTATCTGGGCTAGTCCCTTGCGTGAAGCTATTTACGTATTTACGTGTATGGGGACTTGCGTTCTATTTTTTTCACATTGTTGTTTTCATATATCATACAATTTGCAATGCCGTTATTTGAGTGGCAAGGTGATTGATGTGTTGAAGCTGAGCTATGCATATCTGGTTTATTGCTGTTGGTTAATGAGTTTTGTGGTTTATCTCACGTTGATAATTCTTATTTAATTTATCTGCTGTTTTACGTTACGTGCTGAATTTTCTGTAGATATACTTTTCAGACGCCTGATTAAAATATTACGCAAAGCTACTCGTAGTGTATAAACACAACTTGACTGCCAGTATGAAGTAGCATCATTTGCAGTGAATGCAATAAAGTACTCTGCGGGGAAAAGTCACAGTTATACTGTTTAAGCCATCCAATAGCATAGCTATGACATCAAATTAAATATTTCTATCTCAAATCAAAACTTCTCTATTGTTTCTATGGTCTCAAGTTTTGATGAAGAGCAATTTACTTGGTGAGCAGGTACTTACTTACTTAGTTTGTAGCCGTGGGGCATAAGTACGCAGACTTATAAACTCGAGAAGCTTGTCAAACTTTTGAAGTAAGTGTATACTTTAAATACTTGTAACAAGTTAGTAGGATACTTTGGGAATGCAATCTATAGACTGTTTAAATTGCGAAACCTGCTTTACATAAATTAGAATCACCCATATAAAACATTTCACTTACAAAAGTTTTTTAGAAACAAAACGTGTCGGTATATTCGAAAAATGTTTAGAAAGACATCCTGTATAGCGTAATTTAATATACACAAAGTAACTATACACCCATTTTTGTAAGTAGGTGACGATCTCACCACATATCTTTGGATATAAAGTATGATTATTTGTAAAACTAACTAAAGTATCACTCTGTTGTTAAATTCTTCAGACATACTTGATCATATCGGTTTTTATGCTGACTGCACAGGATTTGTTCGTTCCTGAATAAGATGCCTATACCTTTAAATTGAACTAAGTAGTATACACAGCACCAGGCCGCACGTGTTGCGTAGTCTTCGTTCAACCGCAGGAACTTCCTTCAGAGTTAAATAACTTAAATATTGACAGAACAAGGAGCTCAATCAGAGAGCATCTACTGTTAATCGTATTTCGACTTAAATTATATTATGAAGAAAGACTAGCTGTCCTGACAGACTTCGTACTGTTGTCAAACATCTAGTGTCACGTGACAGGTAGAAATAGTTGCTAAGGAAAACAAAATTGTGGTTTTTCACTATATCCCTAGCATTTTCTCATGTTTACTCACCTTTTAAACCTTCCCTGGACCTTCAAAAATATTTCAAAATCAAAATTAGCCAAATCAGTCCAGCCGTTACCGAGTTTTAGCGAGACTAACGAACAGCAGTCCATTTTTATTTATAGAGATTGAGGTCTGAATTCACAAACGTCAATTAACGCTAAGCACGCGCTCACGCTCATGCTGTCCCGTAAAATATCAATAGAACTGAAAAGTACAGCTATACTCCTGAGGGATGCTCAACGTTGATTTGCGTTTGTGAATTTGGGGGTAAGAGTTTCATGTAATCAAATCAACTGAAAAAACAACAGGTGACACTAATAAGTTATTGGAACTTCGGTTAAGAAATAAGGTTTTATTTTTCTCCGTAATTTTGCATTTTTAATGCCGTATCTTTAATTAAATAAAGAAATAAGTTCTACAAACAGTCCATCGGTCAAGCAAGGCTTCAGAGGGATTGGACCCGCGTCCTCCGCGAACGGGGCGGCTGCGTATGAGTAACAATAGGGGGTGGCTAGGCTTGTGCTCACACAGGATTAGGGACAGGCCTTGATCCACTGAGCAACTGACCCCCGAATTCATAAACGCAAATCAAGGTTGAGCATCTCTCAGAAGTATAGCTGTCCCTTTCAATTCTATTCACACTTTACGGGAAAGAATGAGCGAGAGCGCCTGATTAGCGTTGTTGACGTCTGTGAATTCGGGGGTGAGACGCTAACTTCTACTTTTAGTAAAACAAAGTTCTGCTGTTTTGTACTCAACGAATTTTTCTGTGAAAAATATATCACACAATCTAGGTACTTGAATTTGTAACAATGAATGTTCTGGAAGATAAAACATTTATTTCAGTAAAGTGACTGTCAAAATTTTTATTCATCAAAATATGGTGAATGTTATGGACAAACGATTTTACTCTATCAATAAAATAAACAATATTGGAACGAAACAATAGGGACATTTTCTCCTGTGTCCAGGGCCACACCTGTGGTTGAAGCCGTCAATATAGGCGCCAAAATTAATTTCCGCCCGTAAATTGCTTCTCTTTGATCTCGCCGCATTTGGCGGCATTGTTCCAACGGCAAATAGTTAGGTGTTGACGGTTAACTGATGTCATGTTGTAGAATACTCGTACACTGACGAAAAAATAATTTTGGGTAAGATTAAATGCTCATTGAAGCAGTGAAAAGGTTCCAAATGTTTATTTACTGACTCCCTTATTTATTAAAATTAAAAACACGCTTAGCATTGGCTTAGCAATTTGATGTATCCTGTCATAAAATGGCAAAAATATCTGACATACTGTATGAGTATGAAGTTATAAGTGTAAATGTGGCAATCAGTTAACCATTTCAAAAACTTACTGATTGCTTGTTTAAGGCTTCCCAAATCTGACAAAAGACGGCCATTAAAACCATTATATCAACCAAATGGTCATCATATTGTAATCACTATTTAGGACATACACATTAAACCAACAACGATAGTAAGTAAATTAAATGATAACACGGGTTTGACAGCTGTGTGGATGTCACACTGTCATAGCACATTAAACAAATTATTTCTGAAAAGCTTTTAATCCATTACGTCACGACGGGCTGTCCACGATGTTATTTCAGCATTAATTCAGGCCTAATTTGGTTATTTTTGGTCGTCTTGTGTTTTGTATTTACAATATCTTTTAATATCTGACCTATTTGTACAACAGTAGGCTAAATGAAACCAAAACAAAGGATTTTTGACTAAAACAACAATAATACTTTATTGAACTAAAACAAATATGTAACATAGCAGATATAAATTAGTGACAAATGATATGAATTAATGATGGAATTCTTCCAAAAGGGTTCTGTAAAAAATGTTGGCGGTTTAACAAAAAAAAATTTACTATGTAACTTTAAGACAGAAAGAATCCATTGACGTTCGAAACGTCACTAAAACCTAAAATAAGTTAAGCATAATTTTAATACTGTACTGACAAGATTGTTGATCTAAAATACTTCGGATATTCGACCTCTCTGTTCGCACTCATAATCATAATGCTGCCTTGTGGCTTGATACGACCAAGATGAAGGTTTCTAAAGCCTAAAATACCCCAAAATATAAGAACAATGTACTTAGTATATACTTGAGAAAGTTTCATCATGCCTAAGAAGTTAAAGCACTACGAGCACAACGCGCTACGAGTCGTAGTAACCCCGGATATTCGTAGTCGTAATAGATTCGTAGTAGTCTCGCACTCCCTTCACACATACCACATTCCCAGAAGTAGAATAGTAGAACATGGCGTATTCTACTGTTAATAAGACTCTTTCATAAAATGGTGGAGAATTAAATATTAATAAAGGCTTTCTACACGAAGTTACCTCGATCAAAAGTCGATAATACAAGACATTCAATAACTGGCTGTATAACGAAGGGCAGAGGTAACGCTTGCATTATTTATGAAGAGTAACCTTCGCTGTAGAATATTGGCTTTTTATAACCACAGATAATTTTATGAAACCTATAAGTCATACTTATACTAGTCATTTTTACATATGGCCAACCGTAACTATGAATGGATAATTGAATGATTTATTCACACATAAATACATATGTTCTTAAGCTATTCAAGTTCTCAAATTTTATCATATCGATTATCTTATCTTATAGATTGAAATACATGCCTAATGAACCACTATTTTGAACCTACTTTACCCAGAACGAATTTAAACCATTAGAACGTCATCTATGTGCTAAAAGTAACAGTTGCTCGTAGAAACTTTGAATTCAAACTGCCGAAGCGAAAGGCACGTGTTGTGTAGTTTGCTCGTTCGGTCGGGACCGCAGCAACTATCCTCTAAGTCCAATATTTGTCAGTCAACAGGGAACTAAATCAGAGAGCATCTAATAATAATCGCAGTTGAACATAAATCGTATTAGATTGAGAGATACTTACCTATCCATCTATTATCATCTTCTACCTGGCTAAATACGTCTTATTGATCAGAATCGCAGAACTGAAATTGTCAGCTATACTTCTGAAGGATGCTCAACGTTGATTTGCGTTTGTGAATTGGGGTGTAAGTCGCTTGATTTTAAAATAATTTTCCAGATGGATTCGAGGAGAAATCGGGAGAATAAGTGTTCAAGGGTGTGCCGAGTCAGGGAATAAAGCAAACGCCTTGGTCCGGAACGCATAGACATTTATTGTTTGTCATTCAGAATATTAGTACTATTTTCAAAATACAATGCTTGCGCGAGCTATCTTACTATAACTCCATCTAGTGTACAATAAAAGAACTGAAAATAATACTATGCTAAGAAACTATATAAATATTAGCATTTAACAACAGAACAGATTAGACATACCGCCCCTCAAGGACTCTTTAGTCCTTCACTAGTGCAAAATAAAACAAAGACCTATCTTATAATGATCAAACAATAATAAATTGAACCTGTCATCATTAAAACAAATTAGGATAGCATTCGTTAATGAATTAAAACTAAACGAACTTCGATATGGACTGTAAATTATAAATGTTTGACACTTGGCAGAAGTTAAACTCATATACAAAACGGAACCCTAAAAATCTAATCATTTCATAGGCAAAATGACTAAAAAGTAAATACAATACTCAAACGTATTGTAAACAAACTGTTGGAACAAGTATGAAGTAGTACTTCTATATTATAAAATATCAACAACATTTTTGAACATAACATATAAGTTAAATCTGTTATCATGTAAACGAAGTAACACGAAATATAGGAAATAACTGAATGGACTAAACAAACTACGATGTGGACTGTAAATGGAAATTTTAACACTTGGCAGAATCAAAAAATGTTCCTACAAACTAAAAACATTTGTACAGATAATCCACTCAAAACAAAAGCAATAACCTTTCGTGTTACAATAAAATATATTTTAACAAAATCTGATGATTAACATCAACAGACCCAGTAAATGGGTACAACTTCGAAGTTGGACGTCGAATAGTTGAACCCTCAAATCTTTAGCGTTAGGTTCCAACGCTATAGTCACCTCATTACACAGACTACCTCTTTCGCAACTACCTTTTCTAGCTATGAAGCTCCTATATGCAACGATATATTTATGAATAATGAGATTGTATACAACTTTACGAAAGGTTTGCGTTGCTACAAGTGAGAAAAGGCAAATGTGGCATTTATAAAACCTATGTCGCTGATGCAGACAAATGCAACAAACAATCGCATCCTGATTTTTGTCAGCTGTAGAATTAGGCAAAGATTTAATTTTAGGTTTATTAAATTCCTTTTTACACAACAACCTTCTACAATATGCTACTCCACCAATTAATTTCCTTCTGGAGGAAAACTTTAAGATAATGTGCATCTTTGAATCATGTCTTACTGCGTTAGTGTGGGTCAGGCCGTTTTTCCACAAACAATGACTGATTAGCTTGGCTAGAGGTATACCTCTGGAAGTACTGTCATCGGCATTTTCTATAGATGGTCCGTTCGACCACTGACCTGAATTCAACAAAGGATGTATTTCCGAGATCTGATTGACAACATAAGCTTTCCATCGACTAGAGTGAACTCTCAACCATGCCAATACGATGTTTGAATCGGTCTGAGCGTGACATTCAGCTTTGTCCCGATCCAAGATTTCAGACAAGTTTATGCCTATCGCTCTGCGTGAAATCGTCACCGGCTTGCTCAGGGCGAACTTCACCTTCCCAGTTTCAAGGTGTGACTTTACTTTGCCACTATGATTAACGCATGTTCTCTTTGCTACAACTGCACATGCAGCAGCATGGGAATCACAAAAGCCATGTAACTCTGCCTTTTGAGCAACACTAGTACCTTTCACCACAACGGCTCTTGTGTTTCCATCATCTTCCGGAACCTCTTGGCGAACTAATAACTCAGTGGTGTAGCTACCAGCATCGTCTTTACACTCAGCTTCCCATGCTTGCTCTTTTGGAGTGAAGATTTTAGCCAACATTGAAGTTGGTCCCGCTTCGAACTCACAAAATTGATTGAGTGTTTGATTATAACACTCTTTATACTTAGCATGCAAGTTCAAGATCACTTTGTGACAATTTAACTTTTTGTCACCGTCTACTCGACCCGACAACACCCATCCGAGGTGTGTATCCTGCGCAACCATTAAACCAGAAGGGCTCTTCATCAAACCCTCTTTCAGGATACTACAATACACCTCGGCTCCTAAAATAAGGTTTATTTTATTAGGTGAATTGTATTGCGGATCTGCTAGATTTACTTTATCTAGCTCAGCCCAACCAGGTTGGGCGAATTTTCTTTCAGGTAAAGCTGAGGTCACTGTGTTGAGAACATGTGCCTTCACTTGCAATTTGAAGGTGGGGTCATTAAGTGACTGAATATTGACCTTAACCACATACTTTGAGGTTAAGCCACTATGACCTCCATCTCCACCCAAACCTGAAATACTGCTTGGAGCTGCAATTTCATCCAGCTTAAGTAACTGAACCGCTCCCTCTGATATGAAAGATGCTTGAGACCCTTGGTCAAGCAGAGCTCTCAATATCTGAGGGTAACCATTTTTTGACTCAGCCTTTACAAAGGCTGTGGCTAGTAAGGTCTGATTAGGTACCTTTTCTGTCGCAAAATGGCTAGAAATTTCAGTGGTCTCCCTCGTCTCACTGGACGGTTCCGGACGGCTTGGCTCTATTTCCTCTGTCTCAGACGTTACTGCAACTGTTGGAGAATTTGATTTACCATGAAGAAGTGAATGGTGCTTTCCTTTGCATATGCGACACTTGGTAGGGACTCGACAATATTTTATGGAATGACTGTTGCCTAGGCAGTTGAAACAAAGTCCAAGTGACTTTACTATTTCATGACGTCTAGACACGTCTTCTTTGGCAAACTGACTACAGGACAACAGTTTGTGACCTTCATTGCAATGCGGACAAGTGACATCGGATGTGGTGTGCAAGACCTTTGGCTCAGTGTTAATTTGATAAGGATTGTTGAACTTACTTTTTGCAGGCTCAACGCACTCTAACGCGCGAAACCGGGTTTCTAAGAAATCTTTGAATAAGGCGAAGGAAGGTAGATCTACACAAGAATTGTTGACGTGCAATTCCCATTGCTTGCGGGTTTCGACGTCCAACTTCAAGCTAACAATGTATAGAATTATGATATCCCACGACTCTACCTCAATCCCCAAATTAGACAATTCATGAATACAATCGGAAGTACAATCAAGAAGTTCCTTAAGACTTGGCGCAGATTCACAATTCATTGTGCGCTGACCAAATAAACGTTTGAGGATACAATTTGACATGAACCGTTTGTTATTATACCTATTTTGTAATAACTCCCAACATTTTCTATAATTTGACTTAGTTATAGGTATATGCTTGATCAATTGTTCTGCTTCGCCTTTGAGTTGAGTTTTCAAATAATGTAACCGCTGAACGTCATCTAGTGCCTGGTTGTTGTGAATCAACGAGGTGAACAGATCTTTAAAAGATGACCACTCAGTATAGTTTCCACTAAACACCGGTATCGATATTGTTGGTAATCTGACCATACTTTCTTTACTCGCAGGCGAATCGGAATCATTGACCTTTGCAGGTTTCATTGACTTCAAAGCAGTCATCAACTCTCCCTTATACATCAAATACGATTCCTGTCCCTCACTAAATAAATCATCCTTCATGTAACTGCTTGCTCTAAGAACTTCTCTTTTGTATGAAGCTATGATGGATTCATGCTTTTCAGTAAACTTCTTGATCAACCCTTCTAGACTTTCTAATCTTGCCGTAATGTATGGTTCTGTAACTCTTTCCTTAGGGGATTTTTTGAAGTTTATACTGCCTTTCTCTATTTGAACTTTTAAATCCTCCATCACCCTTACATCATCTTCAAACTCTTCCATTGTTTCGAATTTTCAATAAAATTCAGCAAATAAAAGATCTCCTAGTATTCAACTCGTCGCAATTTTTCAAAGTTCAAAATCGTCGCCAATTTTTCTAAGTGTTTGAACTTATTACCACCGTTCAAAAATCGGGCATAGGTTCCCCGTAGTTCAACTTTATTCAGAATTATTCTAAGTCCTAATCAACACTTTTTTCACTAAGTTAATGACATAAGAGTACTTACAGTTTTTCTTGCACTTTACCACTTTTTAATCCAATTTTGAGGTCAACTTCCAAATTCGAAGTTCCATAATATTGTTCTTCCGCTCCGATAGATGTCGCAATCTCTTCAACTTCCGGTTAACAAATAGTTGACAGCAACACTTCCTGCTTACTTTCACTTCTTTTTTTATTTTCACAAAATTGCCAAGTATACTTTTTCCCTAAAAAACGATCCGGCTCGAAGGACCTTGTTCAAGGGTGTGCCGAGTCAGGGAATAAAGCAAACGCCTTGGTCCGGAACGCATAGACATTTATTGTTTGTCATTCAGAATATTAGTACTATTTTCAAAATACAATGCTTGCGCGAGCTATCTTACTATAACTCCATCTAGTGTACAATAAAAGAACTGAAAATAATACTATGCTAAGAAACTATATAAATATTAGCATTTAACAACAGAACAGATTAGACAATAAGAATTAAAGGTGAAGTGTGTGAGTCGCTAGCCTTCTTCACTAAATAGTGACAAAATCAACACAAAAATATGTTTTAAATTAAAACCAGCCGTGGTTGGAATTAGCGGGTTCAAACAAATAAACAAACTCTTTCTCTTCTCTGAAGTTTACATAAGTTTTGCAATTTTAAGCTGTGATATCGTCTGACAGTCAATGAAGGCTCCTTTGAAGAGATTTTCAAACGGGTAATACCACTTCCTCAACGACACAAGTTCCTTGCATGTTACAAAGTAATTTTGCTGAAGCAGCCGCGCGTCGCTGTGCAAAGTGCAAACATTGCCGACATGCATACGCTTACCGATTCCAGCTGCGTCTGCCTACTTCATAATGTATTCTACTCGTATGACCGCGATACAGAAGCACGTAGTTGCAACGAATGCAGCGAGTTTCTTTGCAGACAGGAGTTAGTTTTGGCTGCGATTGTTTACATCGTTTCCGTGACATGACAATAAAAATAAAAATAAACGGACGTTTGTCCCACTGGGCACACCTCAACTGTGAGGTGGAACTTTTGATTGATTTTTTATTGTCTCTTAGCGAGAGTTGTCAAAATGGAGTGTACAGTTGTTCTATCTCACGCGCGCGGGCAAGCCTTACTTGTGTTGTAATACGTATAGACACGCGCACTTGTGAGCGCAGCCGGCGACTCGTCCTATGATTGGTTCAGAGCGTACGCACGCAAAGACAATGTGCTTTACATTCACTCACACACAAGTACAGCTCACCCGCGCTCGTGAGATGGAACAACTCTATTAAAACGTCGATGACTTAAAAAATAATTGAGACGGATCATGGGCATTGCTTATCGCGGCACGTAGATATAAAGTAAATTGATATTACGAGAGAGGCAAACCAGGTTGAGAGCGAGAGAGGAAGCAAACGAGCTAATTATTTGCGAAGTGGTACTAAACGCGAACTATTATACTATGATGTTTGGTTTAAATGTGCACATATGAGAAACAGCCAACACCACTCCGTTATCACAACAACAACAAACGTTTAGTGTAGTGGTGTCTGAATCAATCATTCGTCCTGTGGGTGAAACATCGTGTGTGCATTTCGCTGTTTCGTTGTTCTTGTGTGTGTATATTTTTGTAGTTCAGCGTAGGTATTATAACACGAAAGAAAACCTTACATTAGGCAAAGAACAACCTGTAATCACGTCTCATATTTATTTATTAACGCACTAATATGCATAATCGTTGCACGATTTTTCAATGTCACTGCTCATCGCTTCGCTGTCTCTTTGGAAATTCCCTCTTATGTTCCCAAGTAACATTTTGGGTTTTAAAAAGGTTTTGAAAAGGTTCTAAAACCTTTGTATGGAAATTTTCTCGTAAGTCTTACTAGGCTCAGTAACGTTAAATTAACCTTATATTAACCTCCTGTGTGCAAAAAGGGCCCACGTTTCAGAACCATTCGGAGAGCTACAGCCAAACCTGAAGCTCAAATCCAGAACCTTTCGAAGTATTTGCACAGAACCTAAATATAACCTTCACAACTATAATTTAACGTTAATATAACCTTGTAAGGAAGCCTTTAAGCTCTCAATTAGTAACTTGATTTAACCCTATCACAACCTAAAACGTTTTTCATAGACATGAATAAATACCTTTCCAGGACTCTCGGGTTTTAAAATGTTTCTGCGTAAGATTTTTTTACACAGAAACATCCATTGTGGACTTGAAACAAATTTTTAATGGCGCCATCCTACCGTTATACCAAATTACAAAATGGCAGTGTTAAAAATTAAAAGTAAAGTCAGGATAAATGGAAAAAAAACGTGCGGCCGGCACTTCATCGTGAAACTTTAGGTTAATAGTGCTGTATACGAAACGGGCCTTTCGTAAGTTTAGAATTTCGAAGATTTTTCAATGAAAAATATAATTATGAAATTAGGTAATCGCATTAGAAATAAAGCTTTAGTTTATATGAAAAACATTTATTTTAAACTGTATAGCACACGATACCTAATGTTGGCTGATTGAATGAAAATATTGCTTTTTGGTTAGTTTTTTTTTATTTCAGTGAAAAAAATATGGCCGGCGTAAAGAAATTATTAGAAAGCATTAGACTAACCTAAGAATAACCTTTCCAGAACTGTAATAGCTGGTAGCTCTTAATTTTGTCCAAAATAAGAGCTAAAGGTAAATGTGCGGAGCTAATTAAGATTACAAAGCTTTTTCCGTTTTAATATTTAGCTATAAGGTTATTCCCAAGAGTAGTTCAAGACTTCCCCGCCGCGCCCGAGCACAAACCGCTTATACAGGCTGTATTTGTTGTGTTAAAGTGATTATTAAGCTTTATTATGATATTTTTTTTTTTTTTTTATACTACGACGGTGGCAAACAAGCATGCGGGCTGCCTGATGGTGACCAGCTACCGCAGCCTATGGACACGTGCAACACCAGGGGCGTTACTCGTGCGTTGCCGACCCTGCAAGAACCTTTTCAAACCCCTCTTGAAGAACTCCATGCTATAGCTCATCGGGAAAACCTCGCAAGGGAGTTCGTTCCACAATTTAAGTGTCCTGGGAAGGAAGCATCTCAGGAACCGAGCTGTACGAGACCATGGCGGCTCTAGAGTATGTGGATGAACACCCTGACGATGGCGGGCGGTGCGATGGTAGAAAGTAGCCGTGGGCATCATATCAAACAGCTCTTGAGAACAAAACCCGTTATACAAGCGGTAGAAAACGCAAAGCGAGGAGAAGTCTCTCCTCAAACTTAGCGGTTCCAGGTCGCGGGTGAGCTTGGGATCGTCGACAATCCTAATAGCACGCCTCTGCACCGAGTCAAAAGGACTCAGTTGGTATCCAGGCGCTCCCGCCCATAGATGAGAGCAGTACTCCACGTGTGGTCTGACTTGCGCTTTGTACAGCAGGAGTCTCTGCCTTGGGGTGAAGTACCGCTTCGCTCTATTCAGCACACCGAGCTTTTTAGATACCAACTTCGCCTTGTTTTCAAGGTGACTACGGAACTGGACGTCACTGGATATATCGACACCAAGGATCCCAATACTGTTGGAAATTGTGAGAGTAGTGTTCTGAAACTGAGGAGCTACAGCAAATGGAGTTTTCTTAGCGGTAAACGCGCAAACTTGTGTCTTTGTGGGGTTAAATTGGACCAAGTTAAGTCCACCCCATTCGGAGACCCTAGCGAACTAAACTTGTGTCGATTTCCGACACAAGTTTAGTTCGACCCTCCTCCACAACGGTACGAGGGATACCAGCTCGGCCTGTATAATAGGCATCTCCGGTGCTGTCATCTGCATAGCAATGAATGCCGTTGATTGACAGCATATCATTAATATGCAGAAGGAACAACGTTGGATAATATTTATGAATAAAAAGATTATGAGAATTCTTTCAAAAGAATTTATTTTTATGGGCATAAAGTTTGTAGTAGTGGAATAAACACAGTATAATCATTGCATGAAACCCTGATCAGTTTGCATTTTATGTCTGACAATGGTTCGTGCAACTGTCAAAGTGGCGCTAGTAGAGCAAAGACCAATAACAAAGACGTTTTTGTATGAATTTTGTAGAGAATTCATAATTGAGGACGAATAACACACAAATTCCCGGGTGATGTGTTCCAAATTGCAAAGAAACTAGAAGCCACTAGTTTCCCCGTGATGAGCAACTTAAAAAAATGTGGCCCAAAGCAATAAGGAGAGTAAAGTTCGAGCCTTCTATTATAATACCTCGAACTCTTTAAAACTAGGTAGTATGAAGTTTCGTGTTTTCATTACTACTAAAATGATAAAATGGTTACACACTGGCTAGTCTATCATAGGTTAACATTTAATAAACTTAAAAGCAAGTTCCAAGACCTTAAATTGAAAAAATAAGAAGGAATTCATGGAACACAAATTTCCATTTAATTAGGGCTGCTTTCCTTCCACGGAAAGAGGCGCCTCTTTTTCTTAGTTCTTCTTTCAACTTGCTTCTTATTTTACAAGTGGAATACATGTTTAAAGGTGGGGAATTATTAAGAAATGGGGCAATTTTTATTGTTTATCGCACTGCCACAGATGAACAAGGGTTCATGCTATGGTGCCGCCATCTAAGATTAGCTTTCACTTGTAGGCCCCATTAGAAAATAGTTTCATAAGACATTAAATCATTTTAATTGACAGTAGATGCAGTGACACAGTAAATATTTAGTTTAGATGAATCTATTGGCTTCAGAGATTCTTTCGTACTTTACGTTGAAAACTTCCGCTCCGTTGTTTCGATATCACCCTGTATCGGTTCATGGAGAAGTCACGGAGACAACTGATAATTTTTAGAGATGCCTTTAAAGCTTTAAAATATTCTTGTAGAACTGTAAACATGCCTTTAAATTATGAAAATAGCTTATTGGTTTGGTTGTTCACTACGAATTCCTAATTTGTTTATTTAGGCAACTCTCATAAAGCCTAAAGGTTAAAATTGGGTTTAAGAAATAGCTTATAAGCGATTTCAACATTTCATAACTTTATGGTTGCATGAAAGTTTAAATTTAAACCTTCAGGTCTAACTTAAGCATTTTGCTAGCCTTTTTAGAACCTATTCAGGAGTTTATGAAAACTATAAGACCCTAGGATTATATGCTCTTGAAACACAAGTCAACATAACGTTAATGTAAACTCTTGTCAGTGGCTCCGAGGTTGCAAAAATAAACAATTAGTTTTAAAACTTACTAATCATTCTCAAGTACTTAAAATGATCAGAAAGCATAACGTTAACCTTTTTAGCACTAATATAAAACCAAAAGGCATTTTTTACAACCTAGGCCCGAATAAAATGTTACTTGGGTTACCTCTCTTCACCATTTTACACACACTGAACAATTAACCAGTGAGCAGGTCGCGATCTTTGTGCAATAATGCCAGTCTTGAGGGTACAGTCAACCACAGCTGACATAAGCTGAGTTGTTACCATCTGACTACATATACCTACACATAGATAAATGCTTAGACGGGATGATTTTGAAGGTAAATGCCAAATTTGTAGGAGCGACTTGGTATCAGGAACTGAATAGAATCGTTATTCGTCGATATGATTGCACGAGTTTAAGTACAAGTGTAGAAGTCATTTTTGTGCGCGAATATAAGCCCAATCTTTTATTGGCTTACTCTTTAGCATTCATTTTTTGAAATCAACCACTACTTTAAGAAAATGCGATGAGGATGTAGTTTTATATTGATATTTAGACCTTATTTAAAAAAAATTGGCAATTACTTTCAAAGTCACCCTGTATGGATTTAGTTAGTACCCAAAATGTTGCAAGCAAGGTAATTTTAAGCTAAGTAGTTACCAGGGCATTTTTATCGACGTATTCTGGCCGTTTTGAAATACACTGTGTCAAGCTTGTGCTTTTGACTGTAAAATATCTTGTGACGGGTTCAGTGCACATACTCGAATAGAAGTTACCTACGAAACTTAGGAGTAATTTATGGTTATTATCCTTGAAATGATGTAGTATCTGCCTTTATTTGCCTTTGCTCTGGGTTCTAATTACTTTAACTTGATGGGCTAGATGCGCACCGTGATAATAATGTCTTATGTTATCTCGTGTAATTTGTATGGTTTTGGCTTCTAGAAAGCCTGTCATCTTGAGCTTGGAATCTTAAAATATATTTAGTTTTCTCCAATTTTCAATCGTTTTCCAAGCGAGTTTTCCTGCGCGCTAGTTTCCATGAGCGCAAGTGTTCATGCACGCAAGCGTCTTACGCTCAAATAACTTCAACACAAGTGTTTCGATCGTTTGCCAAAACCGGTAAAAACTCAAAGAAACGCATCACGAACAATCACGGCGTGTAAAAGAGCAACCTGCTTGAGAGCTAAAGTGAGCCGTTTTTGAAAAAGGTGTAACAAGAGCCCAACTCGTGTTCCGACAAAGCCCTAGAGGGCCATTCGAGGTTTCTTTGTTATATAAGAGTGACTAATTACTGTAATTTAAATGAGAAAACTCCCAGGCGGTGTTACGACGTGAAAGGCCACTTTATGTTAAAAGATCCGTGAAATTAGTTGTAGGGCGAACGAAGGCTTACTTATTCACACTTACTTATGCCTCTAAGTGCCGCTGGTACATTCTTGTTTTTATTCTTAATACTTTTTTCACTTTGAGGATAATTAAATTACAATTACATTTGCAAACATGATTTACTGTTACAATTTTACAGACGTACAGAATAGTTCACTGTTTTTAACTTATTTAGGGTTCTGTACCTAAAAGGTAAAAAAGAACCCTATTACTAAGCCTTCGCTGTCTGTCTGTCTGGCACCAGACTGTATTTCATAAACCGTGATGGCTAGAAAGCAGAAATTTTCAAAAAGTGTGTATTCTCGTTGCCTCTTTAACAAAACACACTAAAAAACAAAATAAAGGGGGGTCCCCATACAATAAACTTGTTGTTTTTCTTATTTAAAGTTAATTGTAAATTGTAATAGTATATTGTATGTACGCAATAGGTATCTAGTTGTTAAGTAAATTGTGAAGTAAATTGTCCTAGAGACCATTGCAGTACCCGCAAAGGGTAACTTAAGTCAAAAGTGCTTAAATTGAATGTGCGCAATGAAGTTTTGAAGTTATTTTCCTATTCTTGTTCTTCTTATTACAGAACATGTAGTTGTATATTACTTTTCATGATACAACAAACCCATGCAACAATTTTCAAACAGCAAACGTAATTTTCAATATTTTTTTTACTTTATGATGGTACGGAACCCACACATAACTACATCATTGTCATTCAGTCACTGACTATACTATAGCCCGCATTGAGTCCACCCCAAAGATACAAACCAGCATGTTCTGTTGTAGATAGATAAGATAAAGATCAACTTCCAACATCCAAAGCTAACTAAATTTGAGGGTCAGCCGGCCGTGTATAAGTTTTCAGAGATATTCATTTATGTATATTTATGGGAACCATGTCGTCCTGAGGTGAAGTCTGGCCGGTACACCTAGTTTGCGACGGCCGATTTGATGTAATGGTAGAGAAGTTGGGTACTACACCAGAGGTCACAGGTTCGATCCGCACACAGTACAAACGTTTGTGTGCATGGACATGTAGGAGTATGTTTGTATTATTGGTCTTGGTGTTTCTTGTTATTTAAAAAAAAGTATGTTTATTCGTTGTCTAGTATCCCATAACACAAGCTTTCATTACTTGCTTTGGGGCTAGATGGCGTTGTGGGAAATAATGTCCGGGAAAATATATTTATTTATTCATTGTACAATTTTCTACAATTTTCTTCTTTCTCTAGAACTAACTCCGGTTAAGGAGAACACTGACTAAAACCCAAGCAACCCGGATACCGGCAGTTTCAATCTGACCACCTTGGGTATCAAAATTTTCTAATAATTCTTTCACCATTACGGCAACAATTAGTGTGAATCTGACTACTCAGTTTAGTTATAGTGTGCGTATGTATGTATGTATTTTCCTGAAAGAACTGTGCTTCTGAAAAACTGCTGAAAGGACATAACAAAAAGAGTTCGTTCACTTCAGTAACAAAAGCGGTCCAGATTCTTGCAGAATTCCGACGGAATCCCCTTGGGCGGGTAGTGAGTACGTACTATCTACTGTATAATAATAGGTAGGTATGTCGGGAATGTTTTCACTTTCATAAAAACAAAACATTGTAGGTAACGAAATGCTTGATAATTATTTAGGCATGCTATGCTGTCGGCGATTGGTAGTTGCACCCACCTCAATGTTTTTCAGAGATTTTATTCAAGGTTCTATAGTTTTTTTTAGAAGTGTCTTGCTTTTTCTCATTGTCATCATCGTCAATCTAACTAGTTATGTATGTTTATGGATTATTTGACTCTTTGTATGTAAACTTATATTACTTAAGTTGTGCTCAAGCCCCTATTTGATGAATAAGTGAAAAATTAGCTGCGTATTTCAGGTGCGTTGCGTTTGTAAGTATATGACTTTTAGTTTTTGCACTTATGTATCTAATCTTTTGTGTTTTAAACAGTTTCAAGTTATCTGTGATTGCCCTACAGGCTTGTTGCCAACTTTTGAAGCTTCATTCACATTTATCTTATGTGCCCGCCCTTAGTTATATCTATATGTTATGTTGGTAGACATAGGTCACTTTGTGGAATCCTTGGTGAGGCGCTTCCTTTGTTTGCCGTTTGGGAAATTATTCTGTGCCGGAGACGAGAAAGATCTGTTCTATGTTCTTTGAGCAATTATTTGTTTGTTGCAAATAAGACACGTCGTTAAATGCTCTGCCTTTATGACCAACGCTAATCGAAGGGTGTTTTAAGTTTAAGATGGGTAGATTTCTGTGTTTATGGCTTGTACAAATCGCTAGTTTACAATCTATGTTGCATTATCGATAAATTTTGAACTGCGACATCAGTTTAAAATCTAACCCATATAATATTTTTAGATATGGTTATTATTGTTTTTAGTATTTTCCATGCAGTATCTTGACTAAAGATCTGATAACCAGAAAAATACATTTGGTCGTCTTGGCATCAGGCAGGAATCGAACCCGCGTCTTTCGCAAACCGGGCGACTGCACTAACCATCGTGCTACCGAGACCATTAACAGACCGGCCGAATCTTTCTAGTATATTTTACCCTATGAGCTAGGTTGATTTCATCCATGTTTAAGGCATCCACCTTCAACACTCGGAAGAAATATTATTTCAAATATTTAGCTTCCGATTAAGATGAAAAAGCTATGACTTTAAGCCCCAATTTGTATTTGTAGTATCTACTCTTATTTAAGAAGATTTAAGTTGTCGTCTTTTGTGAAAGAAGAAACACAAACGAGAAGAAGAACCATGTAGTACATGGTTCTGTATTCATGGAACGTGTGTGTGTGAACACGGAACGGCAGAAGTAAAATTATATTATCATCGAGAGCTTATGACGCAAGCGCTTTACAGCGCTCGAGCCGGATTATCTGTCCTATTCATGTTCACGTATTTGAGAGGAACGAGTACAGTCAACCACAACTAGAGTAATATTGCCAGCGTGAACTGAACTCTCCGTGCTATGAACTCGCACATTAAGCATCGACGGTACAGCGTCCACCACTATGCTTGAGCTATGGTCGTCTGTACAAGCTTTACAACGTACCCGAGAGTATGATAGGATTTAAATTATTTGCTTCGAAACTCGAGGCTACGAAATGGGATTGTACATAATGTACTACTCAAATAAAAGCTATCTAATAGAGATGTTATTCGAAATCGCCGCCTTTTCAGGATAATAGAATACAAACGATATGTGACTCTACTAATTGGCGTCAGAAAGGTTGTTTCTACTGATAAAACCTAACAATAAAGACAGTAAAAGAGTTCGAATTAAACAAAACGTCCTTTAGATAGGCAAACTTGTGGTCGGTGTATATTGACAGACACAGAAGGTGGCATTCTAAACATATGAGGGGACAGAACAACTTAGTCAACGATTAATGAAACGGGTATGAGAAGGGTTTCTGATATTTCACCTTTAGTCCAGTCATTATAGTAAGTTCACCTCGGAATTCGAGATACCCAGCTGTAAGTCTGTAAATACTTGTATATTGACACCCTAAAAGTTGTCTCAAAACCTACATATGGTAGGGTGTACGCAACTATTAAATTTCAAGGTCAAATGTCACAAAAATCGATTTTTTGTAAATATCTCATTTCCTTTGGGTTTTTTGCTATTTGTATGTATTATTAATATTGTAGAATACAAAATACTCTACCAATTTTGTTTCAAAAATTTTTTCATACGGTGAACCGTTTTCGAGATAGAGGGCGGAGAGCGCGCGGTCACAGCATCACTTCAGGTCAACCGGTGCCTCCGGTCAAAAACTTAAAAAGTGAAAAAATGTGAAAAAGTCTCGATCATCTTCGTTATCTGCATTACGTCAAGTCTACAGAACTTAATAAAGCTGTGCAGCTTTCAAATATTCCACCAACAAGTGCAGCTGCTCATCAACATTGTAAAAACAACAACGTACCTGGGGTTCCAAATCATGCCCTAACCAAGTTTGAACTTGATAATACCTATACACGTTGTTGTTTTTACAATGTTGATGAGCAGCTGCACTTGTTGGTGGAATATTTGAAAGCTGCACAGCTTTATTAAGTTCTGTAGACTTGACGTAATGCAGATAACGAAGATGATCGAGACTTTTCACATTTTTTCACTTTTTAAGTTTTTGACCGGAGGCACCGGTTGACCTGAAGTGATGCTGTGACCGCGCGCTCTTCGCCCTCTATCTCGAAAACGGTTCACCGTATAATTTGTAGAGAATTTTGGATTCCACAATATTGATAATACATACAAATAGCAAAAAACCCAAAGGAAATGAGATATTTACAAAAAATCGATTTTTGTGACATTTGACCTTGAAATTTAATAGTTGCGTACACCCTACCATATGTAGGTTTTGAGACAACTTTTAGGGTGTCAATATACAAGTATTTACAGACTTACAGCTGGGTATCTCGAATTCCGAGATTCTTACCTAATTTAAGCTTAAATGACTGGACTACTTTACGGTTAGAAATAACTACCTTAAACACAATTTGCACCATACCACGGGAGGTAGGAAGAGCTCGACGTAGTGTCTCAAAATTTAGCTAACACAGCATTTAAGATCACGAATTCATCTTTTACTCTGCAAAAAACTAAAGTCTGTAGCCTTGTTGCAATCTTTGTAAAGCTCACTTACATGATACGAATATTCAACTCTTTCCCGCAAGTTTGATTATGAACTAGGCTAGGAGATTGATCTATAGTTCCTAGAATAAATACACTAACATTCGGGAATTTCGACGATTATTTCACCTATTGTGTCCTACTGCGGGACAAAGTGTTCTCTAAAGTTCTCTAAGTCTTTTCTCTAAATCTCTAAGTCTTAATTCATAAGTTATTTCTTTATCTTACCAATTCGCCCACACAAAGCGGAAAAAATCTAGCTCTAGGCAAAGAAATTCAGTTTAAATACACACTTACCAACAATAGAAACCTGAATAACAGTGACGTGAGTTACTGAAGTGCCTTCACACGTATGGAACTAAAAGGTTTTTCTAAAAGGTTCTCTGCTTCCACCGGCTCGTGGAAAGGTAAACGATCACATCCAGGTGGAGGAAGTAAAGCAAAGTAAAGGTATTGGGTTTCCTTTTGAAGGAAAAGGCTAGCCAGTAAAAGGCTATAATGCAGCAGATTTTTACTTTATTAAGTCTGCGAGTAAATAGAGGCAATGGTGGAATTTCTAATAATAGGTCTTGTTTCATAGAATGATCGTAGCTTCGGCTTGTGAGAAAACGATTTTAACAAACACACTAGGAAATACCCATTGCTTTGGTCAGTCAACTACGATTACCATTGCACTGAAATTTGGTTTAGGATAGTCGAATTCATGATTTGTGAATTGTATATGTTGATCATTTTATGCAAATATTCAAACTAATTATTATTATTAATAATGTATAGTCAATTTAATTCAATTTAATGATGTATAATGTTTGCGATCTTAATTTGATTGTACAACTCCTATCGCCTACCTGGCTAACCACTAGTCAATAAATAACGGCGGTTTTACGACTCTGTAATTATTTTTGCTCTTGCTAAACCCCCAATAGCCTTTTGACCATTCTATAATCTCAAATGTCAGTTATGATGCTGTGTATATTACCGTGTACTAACAGAAGTGATGTTTTCAGCACTGTCCGGAGGCGGCGCTAGTGTCAGCGCGGGTGTTAGCAGCCGAAGGTGCGCCTGCGACTCGATCGGCTTCTGGGGTTGAACGACGCCCTTCCGCGCCCCGCCCTCCACTCAACAAGCGAGGCTCAGGGTCCTTGCTTTGTTCTGCACCTCCAACGTCCAGGTAAGATCAATTTGTAACATGAGAGTTGCTCTGTAGAAGTTTACGTCAACCACGAAAGGCTGGGTTTACTTTGGAATCAGGTAAGTTTTTTTGAGAGTGCTCAAAATGTTGACCAATTCCGTTTGTGTGTTTAAGTGGTGTCAATCTATTTAATAAAACTCTGTAACAGTGTTAATAAAATAATAAATTTAATAGAACGTTTGAGCATGCTCATACAGCGTTCGTCATCAGATCCCATTAGTAAACCATAAGGCATATTATACTTATAAAACATTGGCAAAGTTACCCTTGCCCTAAAAGGCCTTTCACGAGAAAGGAAAAATAGAAACTGTCGAAGAGTGCACTTAGGACTTAGTGACAGCAGAGTTGTAAAAGCCTGATGGCAAATGTGAAGTTCTAAAGCACCTAATTATTTGACGTTTAACAAGCGTAAAGGTTGACTACAGTGACTGCTTTTGGTCGTTATATTTGTCTTTATTGTTGTAAGTAGGTAGGTATTTAGATCCTATAGATGTCGCTATCGTAGCGCGATCCGGAAGGGACAGAAATGTCGCCAAGTAATTTATTTCCTCTCAATAACATACCGAAATCTCTCTCGGCTTTCTTAGCTCGACCTCTTTTTCACAAACTTTGTGATATCGCGTGAACCCGAAATTGCAAGATGAACCCTCCCCGAAATTGGTTTAGTAAAACCCGTTTCAACGATCTTATCACAGTTCCGAGAACTGATTAAATGCGACCTGCTTTTGCTTTCTTATGGTATAAAATAAAGTTTGTGTACTGGTTTTATTTATTTATTCTTCATTGCACAAAGAAGTAAGTAAAATTGGCGGACTTAATGCGTAAAGACTGTGTAATGCACAGGTGTGAGTAATACTTACTTGCGTACAAATGTAATTCTGAAGCACTATTAGACAAATCTGCTAACACTGTAAGTAACAGATGTTTCAATGTTTGTTTCAGTTCTGTGAAAATGTTGCTTTGACATGAATAACTTATGAAAATATTATGTTCATTTGATTTAAGGTAACCTTTTGCATTTGCTACGTTTTTCATCCAGTTATACGCGCCCGAATTTTTCCCTTCGCAGATTTATTAGGAAAATGAAATTGTCGGCGGGAGGCGACAGGCCGGGAAATACGTTTTACCGCCACCCTGTTATGCCAAGGTTGACTTTCATACCTTATTCGTAATATGAAAGTTAGAGTGGGTGCTTAGATTAGCGTTTGTTACTTCTGTTTCATTTGAAACTTCATTAGCTTATTTTGTCCTTTACCACGTTGGGCTCAAATTCCTTCGGCGAAGTTGGGCTTCTGAATGTTCCGTTCACCATGACGGCAATATTCAGTGTGACCCATTAGGGATATGGTCGTGAGAGTATGTTGTGTTGTTACCTATATAACCATGTATTGAATGTAGGTATTGATATCAATGAGCTCTTTTATATGAAAAACAAATATTTCAACTCTGGTCTGTGTAGGTTTGTACAATGTCAGACTCGTAGGTACGAAAAGGTATGTAGGTACGTCGTTTGAAATGTCGCCAAAATTTGGAACAAATGAAACACTATTTAAAATCTGTAGTGATATAGTTGCTTTTCTTAAATACTTCAAGCATATTTGATTACTCAGTACTCACTACCCACACATCATTTTAGCTTCGTTAAGTTACAAGCCCATTTAAGCAAATAAATTAGGTAAATGGGTTGGGAATAAGGAAACATTATTTCATTTTAACTTGAGTAGATCCCTACTAACGTTATAATTAATGTAGGGGCAAACAGATCTTCCAAATTACGGCTGGTGTATGTCAGAATGAAAATAGAATTAAGATGTTGTTATTCTCACAAGCATATTATTTTAAGGGTAGATATGTAGGGTAGGGCCTGGTGGCATGGACGGCCTTAAACCTGATTCTCCCTCAGGTACATTTGGGGACATCTTTCATCCAAAGAATAAAAAAAGAGAAGAAAATGTGTCATTCATGATTGTAACAAGTGGAAAGATGGTCTCTCCTGACCCCGTGAAAAAGAACATAATGAATTCCCTACTGACATGAAAAAGCCCAATGATGTTACAGGTGTAACAAAATTTCAAAAGCCACACCTTAATATAAAAAGTGATACGAAAATCTATATTTTTTGTGAGGTAAAGGTTAAATGTATAGCGATGTAACTATAAATAGGTATTTTCATAGGTATTTCATACACACTAATGCGACCAAAACTTTTTTGCGAATAACTCTCCGGGTAGGTATCAACCTCAAAACTTCGTGGCAAGATCCCCTTCGTACGTGAGTACGTGACTAAATAAGGCCACCTTTCTTTTTGGATGCGTATATTATAAATTATGCTTGCTAAAATAAGCTTTTGTCTTATTAAATTCAGAAAACATAATGCTACGCTTACGTGCAGACTTATTTTGAAGACTTCAACCACGTACGGTCTGTGCCCTAGAATATGTATCCAGCCACATTCGTTAATTTAAAGTTTTAATGGTTTACCATTCAAAAAATTTAATTAAATTTTGTATTGATTTCGTTTTGTTACTAAATCAATACAAAATGAAATTGAAATTTTTCGAATGGTCTGTGGCTTAGTAAAACTTATAATTAGCGAATGTACATGGATACATTTCTTACATACGTAGACCTACCCGAGATGATAAAAGGATTAAGTGCAACCTTAGTAGGTACCTGGGTCAGCTATTAAATTTACTTACCTAGCTCCGCTTTAAAACTGTAATAAACGACTGACCCGCTTTAGGGCTCTTAAAGGCGCCCCGCGACAAAGCGAAACATGAGAGAAGCGAAACACAACAAACAGAAAGCCAAATGATGACAGGAAACGCCTCGGGTTATTGTAAACTTGCCACAAAGGAAACTTTTCACAAATTAACTGTAAACCTCTTGAAGCCCGCGAAACCAGACGCAATAGAATATCTTTTTTTTGTAACAGGTCATAATGCCTGCGGGCCTCAACAGGAAGCTGCCCTAGTCCCATAGATAAAAAACGCAACATGCGATTTGATGTCATTGAAAAAGTTAAGAACTATTTAATAGCAGGCCCGCCGCTAGCTGTTTTGCCGCCCGCGTGCAATACCAAAAATGCCGCCCTTTATGAGTTTCGGCAAAAAAAGGATACTAAATAAAATTAATCAATGAAATTGATAAGCGGAGCGAGGGCAATTTTTTGGTTTAGAATAGGCTGGATTAGGCTGATCTATTGGCTTTCAAACATTGGCGTACCTCCCCAGTCTTTGGATCTGTATAGCAATCCTCGCAAAAATCTGTTCTAACTCGATACCCCTTAGGTGAGGCTCTCTTCGATTTATGGAAATCATTTTAAAACCTCACCTCATGCGTGATTGTGTCGTTGCTAAGACTAATCGCCATAAGCCCCAGGCGGCCGAATAATGATGGAGGAGCGCCTTTTAAAAAAGTCAGAGCGAGCGAAACGAGCGCGATTTTTTATGAGTTGAATAAGCCTTTTTTTAAACCTATACACCTACACTAGCCTGAATTATTATAAACAGCTTTTAAGCTGTTTTAATAGCTTTTCAGGGAGAAGGCCATGGTCATTTGGCAATTCAATTCACGTTTGTCTCAACGATCCACAGTTAAGATAAGAAATTGCGCGAACGGCTCCTTTAAAGAAAATCAACAAATCGTACTAGATTATCGCGAGCGTAGCGACTGATTTTTTTAAGGAAGTGAGGGTGTTCACTCGTCGTGGAAAAAATATTGGAGTAGGCAACTTCTAAAACTTTTTTTAGGATCCCCTCAGGCTAGAGGCCAGCAACGCCGCCACTGGACGCAAAACTGTTATATCTCACTGTACGCGTAAAAACCTCAACTAAAAGAAGATAACTCGATTGAAGCGAAGCTCTCATTCAATAGTTAAAAATCCTATATCCTTAGTTTCAGGGGAGAAAACCGTAAACAGTAGAATGATAGGTATTACGCGAGCGAAGCGAGCGCGATTTTTTTGGGCCATGGGCCAGATTAAACTAACCAGTGCGTAAATAAGCGGCGCCGAGGCGGCTCAAAAGTTTTTTTTTTGCATTTACTTGCCGCCCCTAATATCAGGCGCCGTAGGCTCCGGCGCCTGAGTCTTAGGCTGGTTTCAGAGTCACGCCATCGCGACAGGCCGGCAGCGCCCGCCCATGTTTTTACATGCTATGACTTAATATTTTTTTTCTTAAAACAAGTACCTATAAATTAACTCAATTTGCCGCCCCCTATGCGTGCCGCCCGCGTGCGGTGCACGCGTTGCACGCCCGCTTGCGGCGGCCCTGTTTAATAGTGCAGAAAAACGGTCGCTTTTAGGGCAAATTTTTCACATAAAAATCAAAAGAATAAATTACAAAACTAGACAGATTTAATTGTCGATTGTAATTAAGTGTGTTCAATAATAAATACAAGATGTCACCTAGACATACCTACATCTTATAATGGGCCGAGTCGTAATTTATTAGTCTGTTCTGCCCAATGATTTTATGATAAAAATAGGTAGATGAGTTACTTGTACAAAAAAAGTGGCACCCGAAATCAGAACGATTCGTACACCTGGGATAAGCATTGACTGCAGTGTTGACAGTTTGAGACGACACGTCGTAACATTTATTTATTTATTCTTTATTGCACAAAATTAACAAAAAAGTACAATTGGCGGACTTAATGCCTGGAGGCATTCTCTACCAGTCATCCGCAAGGCATAACAGAGACATGTATCTGTCTCGTTTACGCTCGTAATGTCTTGTTCAACACGGCCAAATTAACTACATCGTACCCCGTTAACAATTTCTGACTTCGCGTCGGTACTGATTTTGAATAGTTTTTTATATAGTTTGTAATATCACTGGTTCTGACTATTGAAAAATAGCCCTCACATAACTCAAATATTCTTCTACGAATTCTCTATCTGAAAGGCCACATGTTTTGTTGCTGACTGTACCCACAGTGGAAATTCCGTAGAGTATTGGAAGGAAAGTGAGGTTATTTGATTGACGGTGATATTTCCCAGAAGCCGAAACGGCTTGTTTTGTTTCTTTTGTTTTGAAGGGATTTGCTTTCTGAACTTTTATGAACTGAGACGTTATAATCCAAGAGCTGCTGAACTTTGCGAGTACCGGTCTTCCTGTAAGGTTGCAACTTTGTACACCTTGATTTAGATGATTTAAAATACTTCATGATTATCCAGAAGAGCAATACAGTCGATTTTCTACCCAGGGTTTAATCCTTTTATGCGACACTTAGAATATAACAAAGAGGGTTCCTTTTCAAATCTAACAGGTTCGATTTCTGGCTAAGTGAAAAGTTTTATCATAATTTAAATACGATGACAGTCGATAGGTATGTCCTTTCGTGTCAAAATCTTCCTTGAGAAACGATGACGCCATCGAGCATTTATCTATACAAATATTATAAAGAGGAAAGGTTTGATTTTTTGTTTGTTTGTATGAATTGAATAGGCTCCGAAACTACTTGGCAGATTTGAAAAATTCTTTCACTGTTGGAAAGCTACATCATTCCTGAGTGACATAGGCTATATTTCATTTTAAAAAAAAATAGGCATCCTTACTAAAATTACGATAACGTTAGTCCACGCGGACGAAGTCGCGGGCGGCTGCTAGTTTTTAATAACTGGGTGACCTACTAAAAATAAAGAAAGAAAAAAGGCCAGTTCTTCTAAACGAATGCCCTGTTTTTGATTAAGTTTCTCTTCATTTGACACGTGGTCGAAAGTGTTTTACACAATGACAAAAGATTTAAAAAGGAAGTTATTAATAATAAATTAAATTAATTAGTTAATTCTAAATTCTAATTTAAACAATCGTTCCTGGGCTCAAGCGGTGCTCCCAATTAAATTTGGAGGTCTGGGCATTAGGTCTGTCACCAGTGTGGCTCTCCCCGCCTTTCTGTCTTCTGGGTACAGTTCGCTGCCTCTTGTCGGTAAAATTTTAAATAATATTAATCAATTTTCTGACATTGAGGTAGCTTGCTTGTCCGAAGCCAGATTGGCGTGGAGTGCCGCTCATCCCACTGAGACAGTCCCTGATGAAACCGCCAGCCAAAAACATTGGGACCTACCGTTTTTAAAATTGGAACAGTCCATTCTACTAGCAGAGAGTGTAGACAGTACGGACCGTGCCAGGCTCCTTGCGGTCTCTGAAATAGAATCTGGGTACTGGCTCCACGCACTGCCTTCAAAAAACATTGGCACGTTGCTGGACGCCAGTACCTTGCGCATAGCTTGCTGCCTTCGGCTCGGTAGTAAGCTATGTCAGGAACATTCTTGCCATTGTGGACGAAGCGTGGGCCAGCTGGAGCATCATGGGCTTTCCTGCTCCCAGAGCTCAGGCCGCATTTTCCGCCACAATGCCCTCAACGACATAATTCGTCGCTCTCTTGCCACCGCCTCTATTCCTGCTTCCCTTGAGCCACGAGGCTTATTTAGGGATGATGGCAAGAGACCCGACGGTGCTACCCTTGTGCCGTGGACGTTAGGACGAATCCTTATTTGGGATGCTACCTGCGTCGACACGCTAGCAGCTTCCCACGTCCATGGCACGTCGTTGAGGGCTGGTGCTGCGGCCGAACAGGCCCAACTTCTTAAACGCCGCAAATATTCATCGCTTCTCGGTGACCATGAGTTTGCGGCGTTTGCAGTTGAAACGTTGGGTCCGTGGAGCTCGGACGCAAAAAAGCTGTTCAAAGCTATTGCGTCCAAGCTAGTCCACGCTTCAGGGGACCTGGTGGTGGTGCGTATTTCGCTCAGCGCTTGTCACTGGCAGTCCAGCGCGGCAATGCGGCCAGCATCTTAGGGTCCATGCCTCAAGCACCACTTTTAGAAGAAATTTTTCATTTATAGGTAGTTTAGTTTTTATATTAGGTTAGGTTTTATATAAATTTGTTCCTTTTTGTTTTAATTTTGTATAAATAGTAATAGTTGTGAATAAAAATTTTCTTACACAAAGTTATTATTAAATATACCCTTTTTCAGCTCCATTAACTTCAGGTAAACATTAGCTTACTGAACTGATTATGTTTATTCAGCTTGGGTTAGTTTACATAGGAAATTGAATTTAACTGAATTCCGGCTAAACGCGTTGTGCACACACCATTCATCTTACTATCCTTATTTCCTAAAGAAATATTGTCTGAGAGAGGTAGAGTGTGTTCACACTACGACAATTATTTTCACTGGCTTGTCTACCTAAAATACAAATATAACGATATTAGAAAAATCTGCGACTAGCCTAATTAAGAATACACGTCCTATTCGTTTTTATTGATATTGATGTCACTGTCTTTGTTACTTACTAATCAACAAGGAAACTTCGATTGCAGAAGTAATCTGTTAACAAATAGATCTACTCTACTAAGTTACAACGGTGAAACTCAAATAGTTTCGGAAAAAGGTAGAGAACACACAGACAGAAAGACATGACAATCTATAAGGGTTCCGTTGTTTATACGGTACCCTAAAAGCAGGTCAATGGTTTGATGTCACTTCAATTTGTGCAACATAACTGCGTTTAATCGTTTAATGTTCTTTTTAGTAATTTATTTATATTTATGTTCAAATACTTTCTGTACTGGTGAAGGTTTTTATGAATTCGGGTCATCTCTTCAAATTTTGTACGCGCACTTGGAACCTATTGGTGTTTTTATAACATTTTAATTAATTAATCTTGATTATCTACTATTGTTCTTTAGTACAAACTTCTCTCTCTTCTCAGTCGTTCCCCTACTGCTGAGGATCGTGACTCTTAATCGAGCAGCCGACGAGCTCTCTCTATCAATTCCGGTACGTCGCTTGGTGCAGGGCAGCGTTATGGGGATGTTCAGACTGTGGGATATCTGATCTGCCCATCGTTTAGCACTTCGGCCTCTAGGTCTTTCTCCCTCTATTTTTCGCGTCACCATTAGTACAAACATTAACCATGACATGTATACTTGTGACTTAAATAAAATATTTATTGTAAACGCGTCTTATGTTAGAAAAGATACCTACCACGGAGGCCATGAAACGAACGTGACCGAGGACGTCCGCGCTCTGGATCTGATCCATAAAATGGATGGAAGGAGGTTGGACGATGCCTATAAAATGGGGGGACGGGACTCTGAATGGCGGAATATACCTACTAACCAGAGTTACTGTCGATAAAGAGAGTTATGTTTTAAGAGGATAACATAAATATCCTCAAGAAATAAAATGAAATGTGTATACGTACTTATACCTGCGAGATGTTTACACTTAAATGAAGTAAGGTGTCTTGTATGTTACAGATTTTACCCATGCTAGAGATGTTCGTTGGATTAATTTACTTTGAATTAGATTCAATACCATGAAACTGGATAACTTATATTTTCACTATGCCATTAAGATGGCGCTGTTTGAGAATAATCGGGGTAGTTACTAAGAGAAATAAGCTACATTATAAGCATATAAATCGACTTCGAAATATCGCAATAACTTGAATCTAGGTTTAACCTTGTGTTATGGTTGACTGGTAAATGGACTGGTAATGTTTAGGCACTCAATGCGCCAATTGTATCTGATTTCGATATTTTTAACCCAAATTTTAGATATATTTTGTGAGAAACTTTAAAAAATATCTGAATAATTCACCAGGTTCGGAAACAACCTCTATCTGTCGTGCTAGTAAAACCGATACGCCAAAAATTTCACGGTCCCCTTAAAGCAATCAAATCAGCAATTGATAGCCTTGATGGCGAAAGTAACGAAGATGCTGAAAACAACTCAATAAGGTGATCATAGACATCATTACGCGTTGGGGGCGCGTGCCCTTGACCTCAAGGGTGCTCAACCGAGGGAGCCTTGGCTGAGGACTGGGCGATCGATCAACGTCCTTAAATCCTTACAACAGTAATTGAGGGTTACGCCCAATGAGCTATTATACAACGCTGGAACGCATCAGTAACATTCATGGCATCCTTTTGAAAAAGCTTTAACAAATCAATACAAAAGCTAAAGGTGTTCCGGCTGCTTTTGAAGAAGTTCTTCTTAAAACACTGGGCTAATGTGCTGCTATTTTAACTAAGATCGTGAAATAACAAATAGCAGAATTGTACTGTCAGCAGGCAAACATTAGTTGAATAAATGAATTAATTAACACGCCGAATTATCGGCAAAAATCCTTGTTGAAACGCGAATGACAATCAATTTTTTTTCAGCTTGAAAAGGCTTTGTGTGTAATTTCAAACTATGGCCCAGGTTTTCATAAGAGTTATTTATAGCATTTTCAATTAAGTAGAGCACACAGTGTGGGGTACATTTTCATAAAGCACTTTAAAGCAGCGTTCACATCATGCGTAAAAACATCTGTCTATTCAGAAATGGGAATGTAAGCCATTTTGTTGTTTACTTTTCATACTCACATTTAACTACAGTTAACTAATCCGGGAAATGTAGAATTTCATTGTAACTTTTAATCTACTTTTGTGTTCATGTCAGCTTACATTTGACGTAGGTAGCACGTTTAACAATGAATCTGTCTCCCATAGGACAGACTACGGCCTACTTTGGGGGTCTTAACCCAAAACCACTGACGTGGTTTGCAGTAACACTACCACAGTGACGTACGTATGAGATACGTCCATATTTCAAAGAATTGTCCACTCGCCTTATTGAAGTTACTGGTGATCAGAAGGCTGGTAGCTACCTCGGCCAGCGTATAAGTCTGGCCATTCAAAGAGGCAATGCTGCCAGTATTCTGGGCACCATTCCAATTGAGGCGGTGGACAATTCTTTGTAACGTTTTCTTTTTTTTTTATTACTTTTGTTTTTCTTAATTTTAAGTTAGTTACACTTTTTCTTTTTCTCTCTGTTTTTAGTTTAGTTGGTCGTTTTTAATTAGTTTTAGTTTTTGTTTTAATTTTACCAGTCATTGCATTGATAATAATAATAAAAAAACACTATTACAGATAAAGATCTGCAGCAGATATTAAAATAGCCAAGATATGAAGAAAGTTTATAAAGTCCACTTTTTTGCAGTCAGCTGACAAATTTTCAGACTAACGATTCTGATTAGCGGCCTTTCTTTGTATGATTCCGCCTGATTTCCTTTTGCTTACTAAAACCAGCAGGAATTTACGACATCTGGAAGTCTTCGGCGCAGTATAAGATGGCTTAAGTACGATTTATTATTCAACAGATAAATGAAAAATAGAACTTGAAACATAGGTGTACGTGATAGGTCGGAACTTTGAACTCACCCATTAGAAGTGTACAATTGCTCTTTCTTGCTACGCGCGTCTTTGGAGTCCTGCAAACTGCTGAGAAGGGCAAGCAAAGATTTCCGCGCAATACAAACTTACGAACGAATAACGGTTTTCGTGACTTTTGATACCTGCTAACCTGCTACACGCTTATGTTCCTTTATCCTTTATTCCTTAATCCTGTATCATGTGAAATCAGGATTAACCACATTAACCCGCTTTAAACACACGACGTGTTTATTAAATCACGCTGTCACGGATCTTTGGATTGCTGAAATTGTGTCATTATGACAAGATAATTTTCCGATTTAGACGTAATAAACATGTATTAGTATGAAATTTAACTTACTTACCAGTAGCATAAGATCCTGGTCATGCATGAGAGGTGACAAGATCCTACCCAATTTTACGTGGAGCCAGATTTTCTCGAAGCGAAACTACTAACCTAGGCGATGTTTGCTATCTCTACATACTCGTATAACAGGGTCAACCTTGCAATCAGCCGGTAAACAAGGATTTAATCAGACACCTCGTTGGATACACAACGCCGCGCTGTTGTATATCGCAGACCTAATAATATGTCGGAGTTACCACGGGCGTAGCCTGGGTTTAGTTACGCGGTGGTTTCAGAAAATTAAACAACATATCTCTACTATATTGGGATTTCAATTTTAATCTGTGAATTTCAACTTTAATAGATCCTCTGTAAAAAACAGAAGATTACGCTAGCGAACTGAGGTTTCTAAAGTCCTATACTTACTAAATTCTATAAGGAGTGTAAGTAAGTGAGTTTTTTGTTTGAAAATTTGTGTCATTTTATTTAGGCCATCCGCTAAGCGCAGTGCTCAAATGCACCAGCTGAAGGACCATAGGTTCGTTACGCATGCTGACGTTAACAACCGTTAACAAAGCCTATTAGTACGGAATTTGTACTTGTATACTCTGGGATCAGTACAAACAAGTGCGTTATGTGTAGTAATTTTAATCTTACCCATCTAACAGCGGTTAAGGGGAGTCCCCCTTGCAAACCCTACTCCTAATCCTCCACTGTGAGGGCAATCGATCATTATTATTATTATTGCTGTTAAGCCTTATTGATAATCAATAAGGAGCGAGCTTATAGCTTCTCTAAGGTCTTATGAAATCGGATTTACTTCCTCACAGTGCCTATAAGCGGATTCATCGGAAATATTAGTATCTTTTATTTTATTTGAAAAAAATCTTAGTGTGCTTTTCAAATGTCAAACAATACTTATAAGTTTATAACACGCATTTACCTTAATATCATTCACATCGGCACGTAATCGGTTGGTGGGGGCCTGTGATCCGTGGCTGTTCCCCCCTGTACGATGCTTCAGCGGAGCCGCCCTTTGCGTGTCTTGTGGTTGCGGACCCATTAAGGACCGCGTACAGTGGGAGCCAGCGGACCGGAGTGCGGGGGTGCTCTGCCTCGCATTGCATGGCGTCTACCGAGACAATGGAAGTGCCTGTGTACCCCAGGCCCCATCGTGGCCTCCCCACTGGTGGCGGAGCAGTGCCGTAACTATACAGCTTTGCCGCCGAAGTGCCGTAGGGTTTAAGTAAGTAGGACATAAACTCGTCGTCTCCCCAGGCGGCGAGTAATCCATGAGAATTTCCCCACGAAAAATAAACAAAAAAGGTAAGTAAGGTTCTGCTTACCCAACAAACTGTCAATACTTGTAAGTAGTAGTCAAAAGGCGTAAAGCGATAAAATGGCATTCTTCGTAGACCAATAAGCACGATAAATATTCCATTACAAGGAAGGTCGCCCTTGTTATTTCGCGGCCCTTGGAGCCAGCTTCGGAAATTCCTTTTTCTTACGGAAGAATTCGCCGTATCAACATTATTATATTCGGCAGCTTACTTTAGCACTTATTGTGATTAAAATTTAGAGTTTAATCCATTTACTCGTAGATAACAAGTTCCAACCCACGCAACGACAAGGACAGGTTTCAAAGGATAGTAATGGTATTATTTCCATTGATCTACATCGGGCGAGGATTGATTGAATCTGGGAAAAGTAATATGATTTCCGTTGTTAGATTATTGTAATTAGTCAAGATACTTTTATTCAGTACAAAATCAAATAAGACTAGTAATGAAGTATAGTAATTTTTCTAGTAGAAGATACTATAAAAATAAAAATGTGCATTTCAAATTGTGATATCTCAGGAAGTATTGATACTAATGAACTGGGGGGCTAAAAAGGCAACATTTTAGATGATTCATATATGAAACATCTTACTGACGTTTCATCTAGAGCGCGGTCCGTTTCGAGTCAAAAGTGATAATAGCGCGCTCACGTCGCTCACGCTCATACAATTTATCAATTCGGGACGCGTGTGAGCGCGCTATTATCACTTTTGACTCGAAACGGACCGCGCTCTAGAAGAAACGTCAGTTAGATGTTTCATATATGAATCATCTAAAATGTTTGCCTTTTTAGGCCCCCTGATTCTTTTAAGATGGTTTACATAAATGTAAGGTCTTTCGATAACAGACAAAAACAATACAGTCATCTAGCCTATTGTAAGTAGTTATGTAATGATTTTTCAAAACGTTACAACGATTAATCGCGAACACCGTTTTGTCTGAAGTTGTTTACAGTATTGATTTTTGAGTGCTACTTATTTGGCAAAGTTGATCGTGTCTTCATGTTCTTTGAGGTTATTAGTTTTAGTTGAGGTGGTTAGAGGGAATTAGTTTTGATCTTGAACTAACTTTGGAGTATCTGTTCAATGGTAAGGTAGTTGCGTAGATTGATTGGGGATTTCAAACTCGATAGCACCTAACGATGTTTAATTCAACTAAGTTTATAACAATCCATTGTTCTTCCCGATAACTAAGTTTGTTAGACGACGTAAACAGTTATGTTTATTCACGTAACATTTACAGTTAGGTATAGGCGTTATTTATATTTGAAGCCTTAAATTACAAGTTGACAGGACTTAGGCACAGAATAGGTACATCCTTTGGCAATGTTTTTTTGGGTTAGTGTTTGTTAGCTAAACTGCCTGCTTTAATACCTTTGAAAAATAATAATGGACATCTCATCTCTTTAAATAATTGCAGATAATTATTTGTATGACTTCAAATACGTTGTCATTGCACGAAAATATATCTCAAAGAACTTTTGGTTGATATTCTTGCCGGGTATTCTCAGTAGAAACAACCTTATGATAGAGTCACCCGTGGTAGAGTCACATTATGTACATGTATTTAATGTCTAGTTTATGCATCGTATTATTATATTATGTATGTTCACTTTGTAAACACTGTGGAATAGTCTACTTGACTGAAGAAACATGTTTTTTTTGTGAGTAAGAGTTTTGGACGTAAAAAGTTTCTTATAATAATTCCAAAAACGCCACCGCCGTTCATCAAATTTCAAATTCAATGTCGTTTCACGCTTAATATCTTGAAATCTCACTAATTCACTTTAACATTTCGTATAAACAACTTGAGACCGAATCAGTCCGCCCCATTTTCCACCCAAATTGCTCCTTTACGTGTCTCGAATGTATCCGAGGGTTGCAAATTTTCGTTGATCTCCGGTATAGCGCATTTTTGACCGAATTTGTGGCTGGATAGGAAACGTTGCAGTTCAGTTTAGAGTGGATGTTAATGAAAACTCGGATAGGAGGATGAATTTAAATTCATCTCGCATTCGTTTCTATGTGGAAGCTTCAAAAGTTAGTTTGAATTTGTATATTACGTTTGAAAGATTTGTGAATGTAGCACAGGTTTAAAAAGTTGCAATTTAATTCATTTACATTAAATTCAAAACAGTGGAGAACTGGTGGTTGATGTATTATGATCATGATGTTGATAACAATTGTTGGCCCTTTCAGCTTTGGATAATCTAGGTCGCGCCCACAGCTCTGTAGATGACAAAGAGTTTATTTTGGCTACGTGTTAAAAATTGCAAAATTCGTCATTCGAGGTTTTATGATCAGATTAACCACTAAGATACTGAAATAAGATGAAAATGGTTAATAGGTATTTGAAATTCAACTCTTAACCATCCATTGATTCAATTTTAAACTATCGAAGCAATTTAACGACGTTTCACTCTTATAAAAAGCGTAGGTATTTTAGTCTACAGAATCTTAGTACTTACTTTTATTACTTCCCATCATGGTCGGTCGTAGCGCAAAATAATAATACAGATATTTTTTTAAAACAGAGCTCTAAGGGTAAGTTGCGCCATAGTAGAAGTTAAGGTTAAAGTTAAAGTTTTTGTCAAATTTGACAATTTGACGTCATTTTTGGGCCTAACTTTAACTTTAACTGAAAAGAAAGAAATTTTGATGTTTGTTATTGTTAAAGTCAGATGGTGCAACCCAACCTTAAAGTCACAGTCAAAAGTCTGAATGTCGAGAATATCTTGTTCGATAACTCGCGTGCGATTGATGTCTGCGTTGCGTGCTTCGAAAAGTCGCTAGGAGGTTTCGAAGATTAGCGTTGCCCTGTGTATTAAGCGCCTTACAGGCTTGCACGTCTGAAAGGGTGATTTAGATGACTCAAGACCATTTCAAAGGCAATATCTTCTCTGTGCGACAATTAGTTAATGCCCAAGCCGACATTAAATGGTTAATCGATATTTCATATCGCGGTCACGGATTTGAATAATCGCTTGCGTTTTATCTTTGGAGCGATAATTTGTATCGTTATGTAGTTTTGTAAAAGCTTTGGTTTTTATGACACTATTTTTCTACTAAAAGGTTTCATTAAAACAAGCCTTTTCAATGTGATAAGCACTATCTAGATTTGTTAAATATTGCAGTCTGAAATAAAATATTAACTCTAAATCTATTATTTTGTCCTCTATGTACTTTGTTAGGCCTCATGCGAGTTTGATTCGATAACACGCATGGAGCGTGTAAACGTGTATGCCATCCGTGGTGTTATTTAAGTAAAGAGGCGTTAGAGGTTTTTATAGATACCTTTTGATACTGCATTTAAGTACCTACGAGTATAAGCTGCGGTAATCACTTACCTCATACAAATCGCATCACGTAGGCATTCGCACTTTTACACTGTCGTTCTTTAAAAAACGGGTTGTTGGCCTAATGAGCAGAAAACCTGCAATAGCGCTTAAGGTTCTAGTTACATTCTTGTCAGGACCAATCTTTGGGACGTCCCTAGGACTTACCGACGAGTTTCCATATAGGTATTTCCATAAGAGAACGGCCACTGGAATAGCACACGCACTGACATTTTCCACACCTGCTTATGAAGCTATTTATCTTCCAGATATCTTTGGATACGAATAGCTCTCTTCGAGAAGCAGTTGGCGAAGATTATAGAGCATCTGGTGAACAACGCAACTCGTTACTACGAGCGCGATGCTTTGGTAGCAGACCCTGACTACGGCAGCATCCTGAGCTCTTTGCTGGTCGGCCCATGCGCCTTGGAGTACTCCAAAGCTAAGGCACCTGCTTGCTTTTGGACGGACCCTCCTGCTGATGAATTGGTGAGTAAATTTTATGATGGTTCAAATTCAGAAGCTTCCACAGCTATATTAAAATGATGTACAGTACAGTACAGAGTGGTAAAATACTATATCTGAAGTAGGTATTCAAGTGAAGCAACTTCATCACGACACAATAGTGTTTTACGTGTTTCCAAACGACAAACGATCGGTCAGTTTTTTAAGTTTTTTCTTTTTTTATTATTGCAGTATTACAATTTCTGGAAGAAGGCCAAGGTGACAGGATTAATTTATTAATGTGTGCATAATTTTGAACATAATTTTGAATCTGACTGTACATAGCAGCTAGTACCCAGAGAAAATCCTTCCACGAAAGTACACAGGGGGCTATAGGTGTCACTCCAAGCCACTTAAAGTAAAGTAAGAGTGGTGGGACACTAATATAGCAGCTATTGGATTGTGGCTCTGATTGGCTGCCGTGTCTGGTCCAAACACTACTGAAACAAGACCACAAAGTGTTGATCAACACAACGCAGTTTAATTTATTTCTGATGATAAGCATAGGTTTGATTCAAAAGTGCTGAAGAGTTCGAGGATAATCTTAACGTTCTCATATATTTCCCTCTTATTTTAGTCCGTCGTATTCGATCTGAAAGATAGAAAAATAATGACATTGCACAAAAAGATACTTTTTTTGTCGTGGGGAAATCCTCATGGATACCTCTCCGTCCGGGGGAGGGGGAGTTTATGTCGGACTCTTACCGACTAAAACCGCACAGCACACAACCGTGGCACTTTGGCGGTAAAGCTGGATCCACAAAATGTTTACCGTACGCTTCGCCGTCAGTGCTAGCCCCTAACGGGGCCCCCTCCAACCGATCCTCCAGCAAAGGGGGCAGGCCACAAAAGCTCCTGGAGTACGCAGGCACTGTCGCCGTCTTGGTAGACGACGTGCAATGCAGGCCAGAGTACCGCCGCATTCCGTCCCGCTGGCTTCTACCGTACGCAGACCCTAATAGGCCCGCAAGCACGAGCCATCCAAAGGGCAGCTCCGCTGCCGTATCCGGCTGTACGGCCGCGGCGCACAATCGTCTAGTTGGGACCAGTGGTTCAATTTTCATAATGCAGTCGATTTAAGTCTTTAATCAACTCAGACAGATAAAATGAAAAGGATTTCGTATTCTCTGGAGAGCTTTCGCTGTGAACAAAAAGATTTAGATAAAACCTGATTAAAAAGAGCTCCAGTCAGCTTTACAAACAGTGGTGCCCTTTGTGGCACTTTTACAGAAATCTCGTTTGCTTCTTAGAGATAATTCACGTTTATTTTATCTTTCGTACTCACGTGAGCTACTAGATACATCAAAGATAGGCTAAGTGTTCAATTTTGCCTTTATCGTATTTATTAGTAACCTTTTTAATGTGTTTTTTTATTTATTACTTAAAACTTTTTCTGTCTTTATTCTATTTACCTCCTGGATTGGAATCAGATGGTCCTATGGTTATTTATTACATATTAAACCAGTGTATTTCCATTTCAAGTCTGAGAAACCATTTAAGTTAGAACCCCTGAAAGACCTGTCTATGAACCCTAATGAAACATTTTGATCATCAGGTTCAAAGACACCGTATGTCAGCTGGGACTACAACACCGCCGTCTGTTCGACGGCCGATTCTCAACTTCCGGAGGAGTTTGAATGCTTCTTCGGATGACAGTGGTTCTGTGAACACAGGTAACCTCTAACGGCTCTAACCAATGATATTACAATAAAAAAGACGTAGACAGGTTATGTCAGTACTGACGCAAAGTCAAAGATTGTCCCTTGGCGTACGTACCTATAATTTGACCGTGTGTACAAGATAGCATGATTATTAATTAGAGCGTAAACTAGACAGATACATGTTGCGCAGCGTTGTCTCAAACTGTCAATGCTTTGCAAAGGTAGTCGAAGTCCTGATTTCAGATGCCACTTTTTTAGCACAAGTCCTATCTAAGTCTTTTTATTATAATATCATTGGCTCTAACCTATCAATTAATTTTCCCTAATTAGTTTGCGTTTAATAAATGTTTCTTCTTTTGTTTAAATTTTGTTGGGTAACTAACTAGATTTCCTGGAGTATTATTCTAATTGTTTTACCAGGTTCTGGAAAAGCTGGTGGTTCTACAGCCAAGGACTACGTTGAGAGCTTGCATCAGAACTCAATAGCCACGCTTTTGTATGGGAAGAATAACGTCAAAGTGCAACCGGTTGGTCAATATTTAATATCTATTAATAGAGTATGGTGCGAGAATCGTAAGATCGCTATTCGCTAATTTTATTGCTTCTTGAGGTTTTCCTCGATTTTTGACAGTTTTGAACTGCATTAAGCTCTTACTTTATTTTGGCGTTTTCATCTTTGTTATCAAGGATTAGTTGACCGGTGATCAGTTAGCATTGTATTTAAAATCGTTGCAAAAAAAAATACTGTATAATTATGCTTCAGGATACTTACGGTTGAATAACCATGCATTCAACACGCATGCAAAGGTGGTCCTTTTCAATTCTTTAATACCCTTTTGAATGAATTTGCAATCTTATTCCTATTGCAGAAAGACGTAGAAGAGGCGATGCCTGGCTACCTGAGCTTGCACCAGACTGCAGCAGGACTGGTTATCAAGTGGACTCCGAATCAGCTCATGAACGGCTACGCAGAGAGCGAAGGCATTGACAAGGGGTATGAATCCAGCATACAATTTGAACATTTTATTTGAATTATATTCTTATTCGGTTTGAATGACTTTCCTAGCTTTTGTTTTTTAAACAGCTTACATGATTTAATTTGGCATTATTCTATGCTAGTTGTTTTGACTTAGTTATGATTTTTTGCTTTTAACAGACGATAGGTGGATCGTTTCTATTAAGTAGCATTTTTAAGTTTGACTGCAACTGCAAGAAACAAATTAGATGTTGTCCTTTTTTTTGTAAAAACTATTGTACCTATTTAATTGTTTGTAGTGTAGTGTGTATAGAGTGCATGGTTGTATCTGTGTATGTGTGTAGTTTGCTGCGCTGTCATCTAGTGCATGCGTCTGCCTGCCAAAGTACCTGTGTTATGTGCAGTGCTGCCCCCTGCTCCGTCTACCGGCGCCTCTGTGCTGGCCCACTGTGTATTGACTGGTAAGTACAAAAGTATTTACAGAAAAGCATGCTATCACGATCGTGCGATGCCGATTCGTATTTCTTTGGTGTTCTTGCTGAAATGGAACCATACTTGGGGGTATTAACATACCAATTTTTGACCTATTTATCCTAACCATAAACTTCGACGAAAAACACCAAGGAACGAAACAGATGGGTACATAATATAGTCCAAACCGAAGCTTGAAAAAACAAAGAATGATCAAATGTGACATTTGATCAAAGGCCGTTAATGATCAAATGTTCAAGAACCCAAGTTATGGTATGAGTCGACGAAACAAGGGAGAGCCTGTCTGAATAGGTCCAAGGATACATGATTTACATGAACCAGCCAGAAACAATATTGCTCCGACACAGTTTAAAATTACCTATTTACTTGTATTTTTGGTTTCCTTCAGCGAGGGAATATGAAATTTGTCTCACCAAACGTTGTGTTCACATATGAATTTTGATTCTTTTGTACAGATAAGAACTAAACTTTCTTGAAAGATATTATGGACACCTGCAAGTTTGTTAACATGATTTATCCCGTTTTGTGTTGCTTTTACATTAATCGGATTTTGTTGCAGTGTGTACTGGGCGATGTCGCTGCAGGTGGCCGTGTGGGAGGTGGTGTACGTGCACGTGCACCGCTCGCAGGCCAGTGACGCGCTCATCCTGGTCGGCCAGGATGGCGTGCAGCGGCCACCCATACACTTTCCTAAAGGTACCAATAATAAAAACCTTACTTATATGTTTGCAAGAAAGAGATGGCGGGATGAGCTCGACCATTATCTCAGTGACTGGCCGAAAGTGGCTTTGAACTGCAAGGAGTGGAAGGTGGGAGGCCTTTGCCCTGCAGTGGGACAGCATAGGCTGAAAATAAATAAAATAAATAAGTATGTTTGCAAGAGCAATGGCAATAATCTTATTGACACTAACTGGAATTATTCTGCCACAACTAAACATTCTTCTCATTTTTGCAGGTGGACATCTCCTGTCATTTTTGAGCAATTTGGAAACAGGACTACTGCCTCATGGTCAACTAGACCCTCCGCTATGGTCGCAACGAGGGACTGGAAAGGTAAATATTATATTATCACATTTTAATTTTGATACGTCTCCTACAATTTCTGGCTACGAAAGAGCGTGTAATGATGACTCGTTCTAGCAATAGGACCGTGTGCTGAGTACTAGCAATTTGCTTCCCTTAACGAATTTTTGGCGCCCAACGTGGAACTTATTATTAAAAAAATATATTTTATATTATTAAAAAAGGCCTACTATGCAGTTACAGATTATTTAACAGATGGAAATATAATGTAAAAATGTAATAATTAGAGTAAGTAAATAATTTAAATAAGGGAATATATTTGGTAATTTTGTACATTTAAAAATAGGCATGTTTCAAGTTAAAAGTATTTCCCCCTCATTCATAAAAACCGAACGCAACGCTAACGTATTGTTTTAGGTATTGACGTGTTCTGTCACTTACTCGCAAAAGGCGGCAGCAACAAGAATGACAGTGACAAAGCGAAACAAAAGTTATCGTGTTCTATAAGAGCTGTTTAAGTTTTTATGAATAGGGGGGTTTATGTTTACGTTAGTGTACCCTCTATTGCAATACCCTAACAAGGTCCATGTATTTTAGTTATAGTCTTTTTCATTGTAACTTTGTATGTGGTGCAAATGAACAAATAAATAACTTTGGCGCCCAACGTGGTTTAACATTTGAAGTTGGCTTAAATTTGAAATAAATGAGACGCTGCAGACTAGACCGATCTTCTTATAATAATAATAATATTTATTTATTTTCCCTTCACAAAATCGGTTCTTAAGGCTAAACTTAGCACTATGACATTGAGTAAACCTGCATTATATGAGGGGCTGGTGCCTGAAATGGGTTTCTGAAAAAAAACCTGATCTACAGGTCAGAAACGAAAATAAAATCTATTAAGTTCCGTGTAAAATTTTCAGGTGTTTGGTCGAGGCAAAACGCGCAGACGTCCAATGCCTAGTTTGTGTGAGAGCGGTGAGACGGAAGAAGCTGAATGGGAAGAAGCGGCGGGAGACTACGTGTTTCGGATCGTTAACAATGCTATTACCGACAGAGAAGGTACGAATGATAAATACCTACTAAATTGAATATTTTAGAAATCGATAATATGCTCGTCAACACATACCTATCATAACCACTAAATGAAACTTTTACCCTTTCTTTCGTTGTGTTTTGAAAACTCTGTCATTCATGGAGTCAATTCTGAATAATCAAACAACCGCATGACGTTTTTATGATATTATTTTCAAGAATTTACTCTTTTTAAGCGAAACCACGTAATAACAACCTGAACTTCACTTAGTATACATTTTAAAAAGCTACGTTTCTTTTACAGCCATGCGGCATTCCCTACTCGAACGAGCAGTGGCCTCCCCTCCACGAACGCCTCGTAGGCCACTAGCATCTACCTCCACTACCTCGTCGGATTCCTCCACAATGTCTGTCGACTGTCCACCTAGCGCTGGTCACAGCGGAATTGCACCACAATTATCAGCACCAAATTTGAATCCCTTAGACCAGGTGATTGAAATACGCTCTAAAGTACCCAGCGGTGAATATTGCCTTTGGGAAAGGACGATCGACTAGTATCGGTCACCGATACTAGTCAGTATTTCCGTGGAATATGGAAATGCGATGACTGAAAATGAGCAATATTCACCGCTGGGTACTATCCCAGATATTGTATTGCGTGCATTGCTTTAGTTAACAATTCAAAAAAGCCATATCAGGATAGCAAATATTAATGCACTAGGTGAGAAATAATTTAGGATGTTGCTTTTCCTTGGCACCCAACGTGGTGTAGACGAATTCGTCAAGTGGTAATCGATTATGGATCGAATCGAAAAGTGCTACACAGTCATATAGTCATAAATAAAGTTCATGAGGAGTGAAAATGTTTATGTGTATAACTTGGTAATCGTAATTTATAAAGCAACTAACCGATTGTTCAATCGTATTATTATTAATTAATTTAGCAAAGAGATACCAAGCTTGCCAATGTGTAGCTTCGGATCTAATTTCAGTTAATAGCTTAGCATCTAACCTTTTGTCAATATTTTTCATTGTCCTGACTGTGGTGACCTCGGCTACCAACTTTTCGTGAAGGTTCCTATCGTATGGCGCCCAACATGGTGTTTTTAAATCCGAGTAACCAATGATATGACAATTAAAAAGACGTAGATAGGTTATGCCAGTACTGACGCTAAGTCAAAATTGTCCCTGGCACACGTACCTATAATTTGACCGTGTGTACAAGATACTATAATTATTCACTAGAGCGTAAACGAGACAGATACACGTTGCGCAGTGTTGTCTCAAACTGTCAATGCTTTGCTCAGGTGGTCGAAGTCCTGATTTCGGGTGCCACTTTTGCTAGCACAAGTAACCAATCTACGTGTTTTTATTGTAATATCATTGCGAGTAACCCAAACCTATCATACCTCTTTGTTATCAGTTGAACAATAAAATTGGTTATTTTATGCCCGTAGCCTGCATCGATTGAACTGGTATGCAGTACCATGCGTCGGCAGATAATATCACGAGCGTTTTATGGATGGCTTGCGTACTGCCGGCACTTGTCTACAGTACGGACGCACCTCAGTGGCTTGGTTCATCCTAATATTATCCCTGGAGGTATGTACTAAGTGCTCTTATGGTGATCTTCATGAAAATTAGATAACAACTATTTTTTATACCGTTGTTATTAGGTACTTTATTACAAAGACTTCTTGTTAGAAATAGTCTTTAAATTATCTTTGATAAGATATAATTTTCATAGGTTACTAAATACTAAGTTAAAGAGAAACATGCAACAACTTATGTTACCGATTGTATAATTTACAAAATTGGAAGCAATATTTGAATTCCGAGGAACAAGCTTACATTCGCATTAAAAACAGAAAGTTGTTGAATACCTCAGCCAAATTGGATTAAAAAAACCGAAATCAGAGCTCTAAGATACTTTTGTTACAGAAGGCACAGAAGCGGGCTTGACGGAAGAAGTCTGGAAGTCTATGACGGACGAGCAAGGAGCAGTAACGGATAAGGATGAGGTGTACAGATTAGTTTACTACCGAGGAGTGCAACACGAAATCCGCAAGGAAGTTTGGCCGTATCTACTCGGTTATTATGAGTAAGCAAAAATACAAATAAGTATTTCTCAAGACTCGGTCTCTACATTTTTTGAATTATTTTCAGATATTATTTTCCCTTTGTAAGCCACGAATAGGTATTCCATCTTAATTTAGTAGTTAAAGTGAATTGAAATACTATACAATTTTGCACATAATATTATTGTAACCGTAAAGAGAGTGGACCTCTTTACGGTTACAATAATATTATAGTGCAGACGCACGTTTCTAGATTCTTTCAGGTTGACCACGTTTCAACGGCAACAATAAATATTGTAATTGTAGCGACGGCAGTCACAAGACTAAAAAGTACATATTTTTTGACCATTTCTAGATTCGGAACAACAGCAGAGCAAAGAGTGGAACAGGACATAGCGTGCCGACGTCAATACGAAACGACGATGTCTGAATGGCTGTGCGTAGAGGCCATAGTCAAGCAGAGGGATCGTGAAGCGACTGCGGCCTCCATAGCTCGGCTGACAGAGGCGTCTGGCAAGAAGCCTGTGGAGGAGCCAGAGCCGGCTGAGGTATGCAAATATATTATCTGCTGTAAGAAAAGTTAGGTGACATGTGGAATAGGCACTTACTTACTTTGAGTAAATTGAAATTAGTGGCGCCAGCTAGGCTTGATAGGCGGTTTGAACATTGTAAATCGTATCGTATTTTAGGTTTTTATATGCATTGAGACTGAAACGATGTGAAAAAACTCATTTTCTGCTAATTTATAACAACATACTGACATTTGCGAGTTATTTTTGCATGCGCAAAGTTTATTAAAACTGGCAAAATACAGTAAAAAATACAGTAAAAACAAAGTAGATTGCCTTTTTAAGCGTCTTGCAAATGCCAACTTTAAAGTTCAGTAACTGAAAAATTTAAAGAAGTCATGAGTCGAAAGCCATTTTATGGAAGTCCGTCTATACAGGGTGTCCCATTAAACCTGTACCAGCGGAAGTCCGTGTTTAGGGGACACTAATACCCATCGATTGAACCCCCATGTATGTTCAGCGAAATGTTATAGTTTAGGAGATATGTTTTTTTTTGTTTTATTTTTCGTTTTTTGTTTATTTTAGATGTTTTTGGTTGTAACTTTTTCTGAGTGGTGTTTCCTTGTTTTTTTTTCTTGTCAGTATTGTCGTTGGGATATGTGCTATCCTAAAAAAATACAAAACACCTACATTCTAACTGAAAACAGCTCGAATTTTATATCAAAAGATGAAATTTAGTGTTAGAGATATTTTTGCACATGATTTCAATTTAAAAAAAAAATACTTTAGCCATACTGAATGACTTCTTAGTGATCTTAAAAACTTTATGGGTTCCTAAACTTTAAAATAGCTACAAAAAAAATACTACTTTATAGGGCATTTTTACGCGAAAATGGAGTTTAAACTTGTCATAGCCAACAACAGGGGAAGGAGAACAACCATTTCGTACCCAAAAATGAAAGTGCCGACCAGACAAAAATACTGCCATCCTATTGGAAATGACGCCCTGAAAGAAAACATTAAATTTGGCGCCAAAAATCCGCCATTTTGTTTTTTTTTATTTTGATATACCCAGTGTCATTCTCACAGTAAAGACAAATCTAACGACATCTCACAAGGTGAAACCCGTTCATCAAACAATCCTAGGAAATAATAATATTATTTTAATTTCAAACTCAAGTAGCAGTCTAAGGGTTAATTGTAAACGGTTCTTGTGCTAAAAAGAAACTTTCAGGGCGTCATTTCCAATAGGATGGCAGTATTTTTGTCTGGTCGGCACTTTCATTTTTGGGTACTAAATGGTTGTTCTCCTTCCCCTGTTGTTAGCTATGACAAGTTTAAACTCCATTTTCGCGTAAAAATGTCCCATAAAGTAGTATTTTTTTTGTAGCTATTTTAAAGTTTAGGAACCCATAAAGTTTTTAAGATCACTAAGAAGTCATTCAGTATGGCTAAAGTATTTTTTTTTTAAATTGAAATCATGTGCAAAAATATCTCTAACACTAAATTTCATCTTTTGATATAAAATTCGAGCTGTTTTCAGTTAGAATGTAGGTGTTTTGTAATTTTTTAGGATAGCACATATCCCAACCACAATACTGACAAGAAAAAAAAACAAGGAAACACCACTCAGAAAAAGTTACAACCAAAAACATCTAAAATAAACAAAAAACTAAAAATAAAACAAAAAAAATCATATCTCCTAAACTATAACATTTCGCTGAACATACATGGGGGTCCAATCGATGGGTATTAGTGTCCCCTAAACACAGACTTCCGCTGGTACAGGTTTAATGGGACACCCTGTATATCAATATTCCTTTCAGGTATTTGAAGACGATTGCAGTGTCATATCAGACAATCCACCAATCGTCTCACCTGAACCCAGTGAAAACGATCAGAAGAAGCTTGACGTAAAACCAATTTTGTCAAGAGCACCAAGCATAGACGAAGTGGACAACATTGAGATGGACTCAGAGAAGGAGAAGGATACGAAGGTTAACGGAGAGACTGAGACGGGTGATAGTAGGGATATAGATATAGACAGTCTGAAAGACTTAGATGATGATGAAGAATTACATGTTAAGAGTGTTATAGAGAATCCAGATATGAGGAGAGAGAGTATAGCAGAGATAAAAAGATTAGCCGAAGGTATTGTACAAAAGGGCGAAGGAAGGGGTCTTCTGTGCAGTGTAGATAGTGCGAATATGAACCTTAATGGCAACGACTTTAAATCATCAATAGACGAAAGCCTGCCGGAACAAAGCCCAATTCAACAGCACACGAGCGTGATAGTAACGAATCCTTCAGTTGATTTGGCTCCTGGTGGTTCACCTGCGTCTGAAGGTACTACGGGTACGTGATGATATTACAGTTCTACTGAATCCACCGAATTACTAACTGATCTTAAAATTAGACATGAGGAGAAAATAAATTAAGATTCTTAATTGCTTTTTTCCTCATGTCTAATTCTGTATTAAATATTCTACACAACATATTTTGCTGCTATTTCATTAACTTTCATTATCAAAAATACTTAATGTATGGTTTGAAGTGCATCATTGTTCTCAATAATTTTATTTTTCTAACGCAAATTTGTTTATTTTCATCATGCAGCGAACGTCAGTCCAGCGCGCAGTCCTCTAGGAGTAGTGCGTGAAGAATCTCATTCAGCGAATGCGTCGTTTGACACACTGGAGCTAGCGGCTGACCAGCGACCCGAAGCGAGGTCTAACTGTGTCTCACCAGCTAGCTCTAACGGCGGGGTTTACTCGGTAGGTGTTACTACAAAGTCAACTTGATTTAAAGTTCAGACTGATTCCTTCCCATTACATGTCAATATTAAAACATTTTAGGCAGCTCAACTTCCAATGGCATAGGCAGTTCCCATGCTTATAGGCCTCTGACGTACGAAAAGTATGAGCCTAATCGATCGGAGTTCTGTTGTGCGGCACAGTGGCAAACCTAAATTGGTCATGTGTTAGCCAAAAATGTTTCAATTACCTTTTGGATGCAAACCCCGAATACTACCACTAGACTAAATAATGAAATTACGCTGCCTTAAGGCAAGTCAATAAATGCATCTTGCTCACGTATAACAAGAACGAACTACAACAATGGCATCTCATCTTCAACAACATCTGCAACAACGACTGCAGTGCAATCTCTTTATCTCCAATTAAGACTTAAATAACTTTTTAACTGATACAAATATCGTTACAAAATCTAAACCCGCGTACAAGTACACAGTGTGAATTACTGGTTATGATGTATTTAATATTGATTCTTTCATTTAGAATGAGCTCGTGGAAAGCTTCGCCTTGAATCTGCATCGCATTGAAAAGGATGTTCAGCGTTGTGACAGGAACTACCCGTTCTTCAATGATGAAAACCTTGATAAGCTCAGAAACATTATGTGCACGTATGTATTCATTCATTAGTTATAAGTATTGTATTAGTTGCCTTACTATCTCTAAAAGTATTCGGTATTGTATTAGTTGCCTTACTATTTCCAAAAGTATTACCTATAACAACAGTTAAGTTAGTAGGTAGGTACCTACTCGATACAGAAGTACGAGCTGAAATGAGATTCTGACCTACTCTTACTATTATTTACGAGGTTACCAACGGTAGCCGATTACAATGGTGGCACATTATAGGAGAATCTGCAACAGTTTTTTTTTGCCAGCCTAGGTCAGACCTGACACCTAGCCTATTGCCAGTCTTTGCTGATGAAATACTCCTTTATGCTTGTGGCAGGTTCTAGTCAGTCTATTTTCGCAACGAAGTCACGACTATAAGTGCTTCATGATTTTACCCCCATAGTTTTGTATGGGAGCACCTGGACATGGGCTACATGCAAGGCATGTGTGACCTGGCGGCGCCGCTGCTGGTGATGATGCGCGAGGAGGCCGCCGCACACGCGCTGTTTGCTCGCCTGATGGACCGCGCGAGGGACAACTTCCCTTCTGGGCAGGCAATGGATGCGCACTTCGCTGATATGAGGTAAAATGAGCTTTCTTCTAACTCCTTAGATAATATCTTTTCCAGCATTTTACCTTCTCGAGTGGGCAAATAGTATCTGTAATATAGTAAAGATTCGACTTCTGGAAAAAAGGTGCCGTTAAACTTTTTCCACTAGTCGCGTATCTCTCGCCATTTTCCAGAGTACCAGGTCATGGCACCAACGTTTTTAAGACCTGTACGGTTTACGTACATTGTGCAATCACCGCGCCTCGGCGCGCGGTCAGCATTTTCATACGTCAATTATTATTGCATATTTTCTTTATAATTAGTTTTCGACCAGTACACGTCTAACGACCAAACGTACCACGCGTGCTCACCATACCATACCATTACCATCTAGATTAGTTCAACTTTAATACAGTTTATCTTCTTTACCAGTGACTTTAATTTATCTACCAATCAATCTATAAATGTGTGGTTAGTTACCATACATTTAAATGGTCCTTCGAGCCTTAAAAGAACATACGCGAGTGAATAGTGACACGGACCATAGTGATCAACTGTGAATTCGAGAAGTGTTCTGTGAAAATCAGTACCATTGGATTATACCAGTCAACTTACCACAACCTTCGCACCAGTAGAAGTGAGTCAGGCAGACTCGCTTTACCAGCCGTAAGCAGCTCACCAGATACCAGTAAGCTCTTTCCAATTTTTTCTCTTACTTGACCAAAATCATCAATACCATGGAGTCTGTGTTGGAAACGCAGAAACAATTGATGATGGGCATGGACCAACTTCTGACAAATTTTAAGAAGGATGGTCATGACCGTAAAACACCAGATATGATCAATAAAAGGTTAGAGACGTTGGACTCTTATTGGCAAGAGTTCCACTCCAACCATTTGAATTTGTGTACTCATGGGGACCAAAACTATGCGTACTTCACGGACAACGATTATGAAAAAACCAAGAACTTTTATAATCGGGCAAGGCAAACTATTTCAAGTTACCAAGCAGAAAGTAGACCGCCGACACCAATTCTTAAACCAGCAACACCATTACCAACTACTTCAAAATATCCTGCTTTTCCACCAGTTGCGTCCCTTAGGAAATCCGAGGGTACCAACAGCAAATTGGACGAAATGCTTAGAAAGCAGACCAGTAACTTTAAGGCATTTTCTCGTACAGTGTCCAATATCAATGTGTCTACGGTGACCGAAAAATGGGAATTCGAAGACATTCTTAGGACATTACAGTCACGATGGGCTGTAATCGATTCGCTTCATTGGGAAATCGATAGCGAGTTAGACGGCGAAAACCCGAGGTATGAGCTGGAATATTCACACCACGAGAAAACCTTCCAGGACATCAAAAAATCGATCAATACCAAAATGTGGTCGGTTTCACATCGTGAGAAGATGACACCTCAAATGGACATACCAATTTTCGCCGGGAGCTACCAGCAGTGGACAACCTTTAAGGACTTGTTTCAAGAGGCTATCCACAACAACCCCTCCCTGTCTAGTGCTCAAAAGCTACAATTTTTGAAGAGCAAACTCAAGGGAGAGGCCGAAAAGCTAGTGCAGCATTTGAACATAAGTTCAGACAACTACCAGGTAGCGTGGGATATACTTAATCAACGCTACAACAACACCAAATTAATATTTTCATCTCACATCAATGCTCTGCTTAACTTACCAATTATGCAGATCCAGTCGTCATCTAACATTAAGAGGCTGCACGATACTACCAATGAATGTTTGCACGCCATTCAAAAACTAGGGGTCGACGTATCCACTTGGGGTCCACTTTTGGTGCACATATTGTCCCAAAAATTAGACGCTGACACTCATAACGACTATATTGAATCGTTACGCAATCCCCGAGATCTACCAATTTTAAAAGATTTCTTGAATTTCTTGGAATCCAAATTTACTTCGTTGGAAGCTTTTAGACGCAAGCAAGACGTCGCCAAATCTTCTCAACAAGAAGAAACTCGCTTCAGAAAACCAAACTATCAGCAGACAACCAGTACTAACTTGAAAAAACCATCATTCAACCCACCATCACCATTCAAAACTTTCCATGTCGAAAATCATAAATGTATATTTTGCAATCAAAATCATCCGATATTTTGGTGCAAATCGTTCCGAGAATCCAGGCCAGAAGTTAAGCGGAAAACAGTTGCGAAATTTAATTTGTGCAAAAATTGTCTTTATAATCACCAAGGTAAAGAATGCTCATCAAGCAAAACGTGCCGAGACTGCAACGCAAAGCACAATACATTATTACACGAGGCGTTTACGACATCAAGCGATCAATTTAACAATGCCCCCATTTCAGAAAATAACCAGCGAAAATGCCACGTGTCGCAGGAAAATATCGCCGAAATTCTCCTGGCGACTGCGTATGTTAATGTCTCAGCTTCTGATGGAACTTACCATAAAATGCGAGCTCTTATCGACCAGGGGTCACAAACCTCCCTCATCACGGAAAATGCCGCTCAGCTGTTACAATTACCACGTCAGCGTTGCAAGGGCGTCATTTACGGAGTTGGGGCCAAAGAAAATACTTGCAAGGGTGTTATTAACGTAACACTGTCATCCCTACATAATGATTTCACCATGCCTACAGAATGTTTCATCATGAACTCTCTAATGAACAAACTACCAAATCGTTCGTTTAACAAACCATCTTGGCCATACCTAAACACCATTAACCTTGCCGATTCGGACTTCTATACAAGTCGTCCCGTTGACATGTTACTAGGGGCCGATGTTTATTCATCTATTATTTTGAGTGGAATCATAAAACTCGATGCCTATCACCCAGTCGCGCAGGAAACGCAGCTAGGTTGGATATTGTGCGGAAACGTCAAGACTTTCCAGTGCAATGTTGTTATAAATAATACAGAAGATTTACAAAGATTTTGGGAAATAGAGGATATAACATCTGACACAAACATCTCGGCTGTTGACGACCAATGTTTACAGTTTTACGAAACCACCACCAAGCGAAATCAAGACGGAAAATACACAGTGAGGCTTCCTCTCAAACCCAATTTAGAAGACCATTTGGGATCATCAAAACCAGCGGCCATCGCACAATTTCGTCAATTAGAAAGAAAATTTAATAAAAACCCAATAATAGCAAATGATTATAAATTATTTATGACTGAATACCGCGATTTAGGGCACATGATTCCTGCCACACAGGCCGTCACCGGTAATTCGACGCTCGAACGCGATTACTACCTACCACATCACGGGGTTTCGCGACCCGACTCTACTACCACTGCACTTAGAGTCGTTTTTAACGCTTCCGCTAAAACCACTAGCAATCTAAGCTTGAATGACCTTATGGAAGCGGGTCCCAATTTACAGCAAGATCTACAAGCTTTGATTTTACGTTGGAGACAATACCACTACGCTTTTACTGCGGACATAGAAAAAATGTTCCGGCAGATTTGGATTCATCCCGATGATCAGAAATACCAAAAAATCATTTGGAGAGATGTACCACAAGAAAGGCTAAGAGAATACCAGCTTACCACTGTTACATACGGCACCAAAGCCGCACCATTTTTAGCCATGAGAACTTTAAAACAATTGGCAATTGACGAGGCCCCAAATTACCAAAACAGCAGGGCGCCAAACGTTTTGAAGGCATCATTTTTCATGGACGATTTATTAGATGGAAGCCATGACGTATTAGAAGCTCAAAAACTACAGGCAGATTTAATCCAGCTGTTGAGATCGGGCGGGTTTAACCTAAGAAAATGGCGTTCTAATACACCGGAACTAGTACCAAACCGGAATACCGACCAGGAAAATTTTATTTTTAAACAACCAGAATCCACCAAAACACTAGGTCTTCGCTGGAATCCACACGAGGACATCTTTTTGTTTGAGTCCAAAATAAAACCAACCGATAGTCACCCTACCAAACGATCACTACTATCAGATATATCCAAGGTTTTTGATCCTTTAGGGTGGCTATCTCCTGTTACAACGAAACTGAAAATTTTATTTCAAACTGTTTGGCAGTTACGTATCGAATGGGATGAAAGGTTACCAGAAAACGTTTGCACCGAATGGAGGAAGGTTCAAGCGGACATCAACTATATCGACCAATTAAAGCTACCAAGATGGCTAGGCACGCGCCAGAACGACTTAATTGAACTTCACTGCTTCTGCGACGCATCTACCAAAGCATACGCAGCAGTTATTTATTGTAAAATAACCAAAGGTGACTCATCATCTGTTGTTCTAGTAACTGCGAAGGCAAGGCTTGTGCCTGCGAGTAAAACCATCACCTTACCACGACTAGAGCTGTGTGGAGCACTCCTTTTAGCAAACCTTTTAGAGAAGGTCAAGAAAAGCCTACCAGAGAACAACCTAAGAATATTTGGTTGGATTGACTCTATGGTCGTGTTAGGCTGGCTTAGTGGGCAACCAAGTCGCTGGAAACCATTTGTTGCCAACAGAGTGCGCCAAATAACCACGATCATGCCAACCGACTGTTGGCAGTACGTAAAATCCGAAGAAAATCCTGCGGATTGCGCCAGCCGTGGCCTGAGTGCAGACCAACTGAACAAACACCACTTGTGGTGGCATGGACCTAAGTGGCTACCATCATATTCAGACCAAGACCGAGACCAGAAACCAGAATATACCACAGAAATTGAAATGAAAAAAATATCTCAAATAAACGTTGTCACGAAACCATTAGACAACATTGTACAACAAGTTATTTGTAAACACAGCACATTTACGCGAGCGGTGCGCGTCATGACATGGATTTTGCGGGCGATAACACGTAATAGAAACCAGACACCTTATTTGACTTTAAATGAATTACAAAAAGCGAAAGAAATTATCATCAAAGATGCCCAATTATTAGAGTTTTCATCTGAAATAAACCAATTAAAAAAGCAAGAATTTGTGGACAAGAGAAGCAAAATATGTAATTTAAAGCCATTTTTGGACAAAAATGGCATTTTACGTGTTGGTGGCAGGTTGGAAAATGCATACATTGACAGTGAGATGAAACATCCCGTGATTATTCCACATGCCTGCAAACTAACTGAATTATTAATTGACCACGCCCACAAATCAACCTTTCATGGAGGAGCTAGAGTTACATCAGCACATCTCAGACAGAAATATTGGATAGTAGGCGGAAATCGCGCTACGAAAAAACAGATTAGACTTTGCATTAAGTGCCGACGTACTGATCCTTACAAACAACAGCAATTGATGGGAGATTTACCAGCTTCCAGGAGCAACCCTTCTCGACCCTTTTACCATACAGGGGTAGACTTCACGGGGAGCATCCTAATAAAAACCAATAAAGGTCGCGGAGTAAAAACCACGAAGGGTTATGTGTCAGTGTTCGTGTGTATGGTGACCAAGGCCGTACACTTAGAACTCGTATCAGACTTGACAACACCTTCGTTCCTTGCTGCGCTGCGGCGAATGGCTGCTAGGAGAGGAGTACCAGGCCATATTTATAGCGACAACGGGACCAACTTTCTAGGAGCGAGTCGTATCTTAAACAGAGAATTTGAAGATCTGAAGCACATTTTCAACGACGAATTTCTGTCAGAAGCTATTGAGATGGGCATAGAGTGGCACTTCAACGCGCCATCGTGGCCCTCTGCTGGTGGTCTCTGGGAAGCGGCCGTAAAAAGCCTTAAGTACCACCTAAAACGTGTCGTGGGTGAGCAGAAGCTCACTTATGAAGAATTTGTGACCATCTTAGCCCAACTAGAAGCCTGCCTAAACTCGAGACCACTTTGCCCACTAACAGAAGATCCCGACGATTTAAATTACTTAACACCATCTCATTTTCTTAGCAGTGGACCAATACTGACAATCTTTGAAACGGAAAGAGATGAGAGAACCAGGTGGCAACTGACCCAAAAAATATTCCAAGATGTCTGGAAACGCTGGCAAGCCGAGTATCTAACTCAGCTGTCCGCAAGAACCAAGTGGCTAGAACCAAAACAAAATATAAAGGTTGATGATGTTGTCATTATCCATGATGCTAACCTACCAGCAGGAAGGTGGGCGTTAGGAAGAGTTTTAGAAACCCATCCAGGTAAGGATGGCTACATCCGAGTAGTGACCATAAAAACTAAGAACGGAACCATGAAGCGACCAATAGTAAAATTATCAGTACTACCTGTTAATACTAACCACCACGAAGAGGAAAGGATCCCAGATCCTGACACAGAATCAGCAAAAAGTAATTTAAAACCAGTTAACAACAGACGACCAAAGATTTCTTGTAATTATTTGTCATTCGTAATGACAATGTTTATGTTGTTATGGACGCCAATCAGCGGAAATTATCACGTTTCGAGTCTCCCAAACAATAACACCATGTTTTATTTTGACCAAATTTCGACCATGTACCTCGTTCGTGATGAATGGAAGCTAATAGTTTACTATAACCTACAACCATATCGGCAAGGAAACATTTTGTTCAACAAATATATTAACCACCTGGAAACCATATGTGCTAATTCAGAAATAAAGACTCAATGCGATGTTATTTTACTGCAATTACGACATGGCTACGCCGAGTATCACTATTACAACACGATGCTACTTAGTCAGCAGTTCACACCACTGTCTCGGCGGCGTCGCGGACTTATCAACGGCGTTGGCTACGTTGCCCATAGTTTATTCGGAGTCCTGGATGAAGAATTTGCCGAGCAATACAAAAAGGACATTGACTTATTGCAAGCTAACCAACAGCATCTTGCAACATTATGGAAAAACCAGACTTCCGTTGTTGAAGCCGAGTACAACTTGCTAAAGAGAGCAGAGAATACCATGGACAAGCAGCACAAGATATTTAACCAGCATCTTAATTTATTAGAAAAGGCCAATAACGCTTTGAAGTTAGGAATTCAAAACGTTGCAAATAACAACGATTTTGCCATGTCATCTATAATAGCTACCAATATTTTAAATAATCTGCGTCATATTCAAGACACATTGTTAGACACCATAACCAACATATTTCACGGAAACTTCAATATTCACCTTCTTAAGCCAGAACAACTTCTTCAGGAGCTGAACATCATCTCCGGCCAGCTTTCCAAGGATCTATCATTACCAATAGACAACCTACAGAATAATCTGGCAAAGATTTACCATTTATTGAAGGTCAAAGCAAGAGTTACCGACGAGTATGTTATATTTGAAATCAAAATACCATTAGTCAGTCGAGACCACTTCGATATTTACAAAGCTATACCAATATCCCGAGACGTTAACGGAAGCATGGTCACCCTAACGCCAATCGCAACCCATATTGCTATGAACCTACAAAAAGACTTGTATTTGCCTTTGTCCGATAATGATTTACAAATGTGTATGAGCCTTGATGAGACCACACATCTTTGCTATTTGCATAGCCCCTTGTACCAACTGGAGAATGACCAGTCCCTATGTGTAAAAAATCAACACACGCCAAACTGCAAAACCAATGTTGATTCCTGTAAACAAGCGTGGACTCAATTACATAAACTGAATACCTACCTGTTCTCCTGTTGCGGTCAATGCACCATTAGAATAATATGCGGTAACATGATCGTAAGCGAACGACTCAGCAAGGTCGGTGTTATCACTTTAGACGAAGATTGCGTCATCAAGGGGGACTCATTTACCATAGTGTCCCATAAGCAGTTTAGTAATCGTCTTGATGTCAAACCAAGCGTTATGACGCATTACATACCGCCTATCAATAACGTCATAAATGTGTCCATGCCCAATACTACCCTGCGAATAGAACCAAATGGATTCGAGGAAAATCTTAAGAGTATTGGAGAGCAGATAACTCAGCTGAAGGAACAACAAGGTGACATAAGTCAAATTTCGTACCACGACGTCCACCACTACGCAGCCATATACGTGTGTCTGGGCGCAGCAGCATTCGTAGTCGCCGCTTGGGGTTGCCGCCGGGTGCGACGGCGGCGCGCGCAAATACGCGCTGCAGCCTGCAGTGACGTCAGCGCCGCGTATAGTGCTAGTGTTCAGTGCGTTAGTGTAAAAAATGGGTCTAATAGTGCAATCGTAAGTGAAAGTGCTAATAAAATGCCAACTTGCGAAAGTGGCAGCAGTGATAAAAATAGTGCGCGAGTAGATAAGGCAACGTCGCCTAGTACACGCTTCCACTTTATAAACAGTTAATTGTTAATTTTAATTGAAATTATGCCCAATCATCTTGTCAAGCACCAAAACTATTGTTAATCACCTTGTAACCATCCCATCTCACCTGCACAGCCACCATACGTTCACCTCATTTTTTCTCGCTCGGGAGCATGTACGGTTTACGTACATTGTGCAATCACCGCGCCTCGGCGCGCGGTCAGCATTTTCATACGTCAATTATTATTGCATATTTTCTTTATAATTAGTTTTCGACCAGTACACGTCTAACGACCAAACGTACCACGCGTGCTCACCATACCATACCATTACCATCTAGATTAGTTCAACTTTAATACAGTTTATCTTCTTTACCAGTGACTTTAATTTATCTACCAATCAATCTATAAATGTGTGGTTAGTTACCATACAAGACCTTCACCGCTTTAAAATGCGTTGTGTTTTTTTACCTTTCAGAGTATGTTGCTGGCTTAGGGCAGATCTTAGTCTATGGGTTAGGTGCTTAAAGATTTAAAGATGATTTTACAAACGTTATTGTCCCGCAGGTCGCTCATACAGATCCTGGACTGTGAGTTGTACGAGTTGATGCACGCCCATGGTGACTACACTCACTTCTACTTCTGCTATCGTTGGTTCCTTCTCGATTTCAAACGGGAGCTGCTCTATCAAGATGTGAGTATACTCGTGTATTTTAACTATGATTTGACTTCTCGTAAAGTTAGGTTCCTGAGATGTTTCCTTGGCACGACACAAACTGTGGAGCGAACTCCCTGCCGAGGTTCTCCCGATTAGCTGTATAGTTCAAAAGGGGTTTGAAAAGGTTCTTATAGTGTAACCATTTACCAGCAGGCGGTCCGCACGTTGTTTGCTACCAACGTTGTATTTTTATTCAAAACCACACCCAAAATTTCGGATAGAGTTAGTAGATACCCTGTTAAATAAGGTTCTTCCATAGATTACCAAAGGCCAGAACCAAGAACCATGATTTTTACATCAGTAGCTACTTGAGAACGCTGCACAATATCCTTTCAAATTAACTCTTCAATTCTTGAACCCCTTTTTTATATATTTATTTTGAGCCTATGCTGTCCCACTACAGGGCAAAGGCCTCGCCTCCCACCTTCCACTCCTTGCGGTCCAAATCAACTTTCGGCCAGATACTGAGATTATGGTCGAGCTCATCCCGCCAACTTCTTCTGAGCAACTATCAAACTTTTTATTTTGTTCTTTTAGTATGCCGTAAATAATATAACTATCTATCTATCTGTCATCAGGTGTTTGCTGCGTGGGAGCTGATCTGGGCAGCGAGACATGTGTCTTCGGAGCACATGGTGCTGTTTATCGCCCTGGCACTGCTGGAGACCTACAGAGACGTCATCCTCGCCAACTCCATGGACTTCACTGATATCATCAAGTTCTTCAATGGTGAGTCCATTGACACTAGTGTGGATCTTGACCCTACTTATTCCTTTAGAGCTGCACTGATTGTTACCGCCATACTGAAATAAACATTCAGAAGCCCTCTTGTCGTGTGGTTAATATTGTAACCCAACTCAAACATGGTGTTCCGGACAGACTTAAACCCAGGAATTCACGGTTCTCAAACCACTGAGCCACGACAACGGCCGCCCACGACATCATCCGCGTGGACCTAGGGTTTAAAAAAAAGTTATGTATATTTATAAATTGTAGCCTATGTGCAATTCAAATGCATATCGTAAAGTAATTAATTGTAAAGTAATTTCCGCTTGAAAGAGCAACACGGCACATCCACACATACAAACTTTCGCATTCGTAATATTAGTACTACCTAGTATGATTCCAGTTATTATATCTTCATTTATCTATTACACAGACCATTAAAATAGACATTTGTTCCAGAAATGGCCGAGCGCCACGACGCTTCCGCCGTCCTGTCTCTGGCGCGAGACCTTGTGCTGCAAGTGCAGACCCTCATCGAGAACAAATAAGGTTCAAATTAGATCACATGACTAACACACAATATATTTAACTAGGTCATCGAAGCATACGACTCGGATGTACAATGTCATTGTCATGGATATTAATGATTAGCAAATGGATTCGATAAAATAATGTTCTGAGAAATTACTACCATTTAATACCTAACACTGTTATTAAGGTTTTTTAGTTTTACCCAAACTTATTCACAAACCCAAATCAAAGTTGAGCAGCCTTTCCAAATAGAGCTGGCGTTTTCAATTCTGTAGACAATTTACGGCATGCATGACTTTGATTTAATTGACGTGTGTGAAAGGGGGGTATAGCTTTCTTCTTCCCCAAATTAGCAAATGTAGTGCAATACTATTACTTACAACTTTGAATATAATAAAATTAGTCATTCATTAAGTTATTTATTCGACCTACTTATTCGTTCAAACATTTGGTTCAACTGTTTATCTCAATAATTTGAATTTTGGGCTGTTTATTTTATGATGACTATTAGACATCGTTCATTCTCTATTGATTAGCTACTTTCAACACTGGCATGTAGAAATAAGAAACTTATGGCCAAAGGCTAAAGTAGTTTCCTATAAGGCTATAGTCCGTTCGCGTTAAGAATGCAGTGATTTCATACTTGTCGACCTAGCACACCCGCTTACCAATGAAATCTTTCCTAATTAGAAAGCCAAGTCCACAGTGACCAGCTAAACGCATACTTTTGAACGCAAAGGATCTGAGTTTTTTTGTATGCGACGGAATTAAATTTAGAAATCACTGCATTCTTAACGCGAACGTACTATAGTGTCGATCGTCTTTAACGTTAATATCCATGATAATACCATTGAGGAGAGATACCTTATTTATGAGAAGAGTATATTAAACACATGAAATACTATATTAAATAAGCAACACTGTTGTGGTAGATCGTTTTTTAATGTTTATTACCTAAGGTAGATATTGCAACGTGCTAAAATAAAATAATAAAGATGATTTGGAGACTATCATAATATAAATGATTGTTATTTTTGGGTACAGTCTAGCACACTTGAATGCATATAAATTTAATAGTATCATATATCTAGATGTTCTAAAATGTAGCTAAATTGTATAATTAAGTGCGTTCGGCTGTACGTTTGTAGATATTACTTATACATGTTTTTAATACTAATGTTGGTACTGTCTGTATTTGTGTTAATAAATTTGATATATAAATCTATAAATTGTTACTTCGAAGTAAGTTTCTGATCTGTACAAAAATGCTCACACAATTAAATTCAACGTGGATAAGTAAAAACAATTTCAATTTAGAAGAACACTGCTAGTACCAATGATATTATAAAATAAAAAAGAGGTAGATAGGTAGGTTATGTCGGTACTGATGCGAAGTCAAAAATTTGCCACTGCATACGTACCTATAATGTTATAACGTGTAACTGCGCAACATACAGTTATCTGTCTCGTTAAAATAATCAGCTCTAATAAAATAATCATACTATCTTAGTATAACTATTTTACTAGAGCGTAAACGAGACAGTCTAGTCATACTATTTTAGTATGACTATTTTACCAGAGCGTAAACGAGACAGATACTGTATGTTGCGCAGTGTCGTCTCAAACTGTCAACACTATCAATGCTTTGCTCAGGTGCACTAATAGTTCTGATTTCGTGTGTCACTTTTTTAGTACAAGTAACCTATCTAACTCTTATCATAATATCATTGGCTAGTGCATATTTACTTTTAGTAATTGAAGACTGTACGTTGAGTCCCTTTTTTCAATGAAGCTCAACGGAGCGGAGATGTGTTTTATTTTAAACGATCAATTCAATAGTTTTGAATATCCACCAATATCAGGTCAGGGGGGCTGGCCATGAGCAACACACGCTGCGCGGCGAAAACTAGAAAGCCCCAAGAATGTATGGTATGGGGAATTAGAAGCCACCACATCGGCGAAATGTCGGAATAAAATTAAATGTCACCTACATGTAGAAACTTCCTAGAGAATTAAATTGTTAGACATGCAGAAACTATTGGCTAGCTTCCCAGACCGTAACTGACAAAATGCAATGTTTCGGAAGCCTAAATTGCACCCAAGAGTGAGTTACCCACTTTCTTGACAAATCCCGAGCAGCATATTAACTATTCGAAGATGTACTACATTTTAAAATAATTACCTACTACTCATTATGTACCAAGTCAGTTTACTAACACTGCTAACTGCCTAATACATAGCATTCTGCGAATTTAAATAATATTACTATCGATGTGTCCACGAATTTCATATCGCATACAATTAAACGTTCTGACAAAAGATATTTAAAAATAAACAATTAACTACATACTTAATTTGAAAATATTGATATAATTACATTCAATTGTGTTGATCGCTGTTGCGACACGTCATTTATCTTTCCCAATTTTATGTTGGCAGGTATTAAAATATACATTACACTTAAATAAGGGCATAAAATATAAATTAGAATAAATAAATAAATATAAATCAGAAGACGGGAAAAATATTGAAATGTTGAAACATAAATGATGACGCATTTTTAACCATGACATATCTTGGTAAAAAGTACAGGTTCTGAGGTAATACGATTTACACGTAGAATATTAATAATATAATATTATTACATCTTCTTTCGACGTATGTACGGTCAACAGCATGAGATGTTACCCATTTCCGGTCTTTCGTCCTTGTTTTATGCAAAGAATTGTCATTCGGCCAAAACGAGATTAAGAACAGCCGTGCTATTCCGGCGGTGCACATCGGACATCACTTCACATCTCGGTGCTTCACGCTTACTTGTATCATCAATACGTTTCACTCTGAATTAGTATTTTCATTCATTTTGTATGGAAATAATTGAAAAATGTTATTTGGCTTAGTTATTTTCTCTTAAACGACCACAGTTGCAAAGAAATTGAACTTTAAAGTTCACTCACACGAGCGAAGGGAGTTTTGGCATCCGCCGGAATAGCATAGCAGATCAGAAGAGTTTACAATAGTGTGAACCTATAACTATCAATAAAATAATGTTTGTTTGAACGGAAATGATAAGGTTATTGAGCCGCTGACTACAAGAATAACGAAAAAACTAACTTCTAGATATTTACTGAACGTTTGATTGCGTTGTAAGTGTTAATAGTAAATAAAAATGACATTATTATTGTGTAAGCTTAACGGAGTCGAATATAAACTAATCCCCAATCAATATCTATGAAACTGCACTTCAAAAAATCGGTTTTACTCCTAACTATAAATATTAAATATATTTTCGAGGGCTCCTAAATAATATTATATCCTAAAAATCATTCTTCCTCCTGTGCCTTCCCTCAAGCAGCATTTTAATTGACCCTAGTAAATTTAAAAAAATATAATTGATATTGCGTATACACTTTTTCAACCTCAAAATTTTAAATAATAGTGGATAAGTAAAAATATCTTTCTATTTGTTTAAATTGCAAAGCAATTCCAGTTAATTGTATTAAAGAACAGAAATTAACATTATATTACGCTAAAAATATTTATTGACTGATTTTTTTTCGATGTTGTTTTTTTATTATTTTTTTGACTATAAAATTACAAACGCAAATTATTAATGTATTTATTGTACTAATAGGTAAAAAACAATATTTTCTTATAATTCTAACCATAATTATTGGTATATTTATAAAATATGCATGTCGATAGAAGAAGTAGGTAGACCGTTAGCTTCTCAATACACGCTTTTTGTATTTCGTCCATTGCAAAATGTACACACGATGTGATTATTTTATTCAAAGAGATCTATTTAATTACTATAAAAAAATATGTTAGCTTAGTGTAATCATTTTATCGTTAGTAAAAATTAGCGCTTCCGTTGATTTAACGAATATTAAATAGAAAATTAAAATACCTAGGTATAATTTTTAATTTTGGTTAATTTTATATTTCTAACTGTCTTGGCAGTTAGTTGCACCACATTTTTCGCCATCAAAGTTAGTCACGATTTTTCTACAACATATATTTTTATGAAGTACTAAATTGAACTCTATTGTACATACATACAATATTACTATTTTTATTCAAGTTAACATATATTTTATACGCTAGTCTTATTTATTATTAAGGCTTTTTAAACATTACTTATGCTTTTACAGTACTCCTTCGATGTCCATCTATTTCAATATTGTGATTGTCATACGCTTATATTATTAGAGTATTACCACACAAACAGGCCTAAGACAAACTAAGCCAAGCTTTACACGTACCCGGACTGTGTTAAGAACACGTATTGGTGTCAAAAAGTAGTAAATTATAGTAAAAAATTATATAAATTAGATAATAAATATGTTTCCAAAATAAATGTTTGTACGAACCTATGTAAAGACCATTTTTAATAATTCGCACTTGTTAAATTAGGAAATTAATAAATTATTTACCAAGATGTTTATGTACAGCCGTATCTATAGAGTACTTATATTGATAAGCCGTGTTTTGGGCGCAGACTATAAATATCATTCTCATTGTTGTCATAAAGTTAAGATTATGTTAAGAGTGGATTTCATTCCTGTTCTTTTCATCAAATTGATCTCACTAAAAGTATCAATGCTATTAAACAAACCTTCAATGATTGTGAATGAAAATAAAATACTTAAAGAAATCTTCGATTGGGATAGTACTTTAACACGTTGAACGCCACGCCGGTCACAAACAATAGGAATTCAATTGTTAAAGTGACCGGCGGCGGTGAAAGACTTAAGCCTCAAATGTATTTTTTTAATGAATATGAATATTGTAATTCATTTTTAACCTGTTTGAAGAACAGACATTTTGCGGACTAATCATTAAAACTATCTAAGCTGCACATGTGTCATTCCGTCTTTTTCAATTGATTTAGGCAGTATACTGACAAAACTCACAATGAAGCCATAAAAAAATATTCGGACATTAATAATAAAATTATTTATTCCACTTAGATATTCTTATCTATGACTTAGGTCAAAGTTAATTCTGATTCATACGCATCAAGTTTGTTTACATTGTAATTATTGATTCTTCCTGATGAATGAACGACAGGAAAACGTGTTGTGAAGCGTAGACATTTTGTTTTATGAATTGTATTTAGGTAATGTGAATCACACTACATAGTCAGAAACGTGTTAATTCCCTTGATGTTATTGAATCCCTGCACTAATAGAGTTGAATGAAACGTTGCCATTAATTTTTGTGAAATAAATACTTTCTGTGTTAGTAAGTATAAAAATACTCTTCAAACTATTTGATGTAACTGTATTTATCAATGAATGTGTCATAAAAACTGGCGTATGTGCCAGTCAGTTTCAAATACAAGACTACCGTTTAACGCTTGATCAAAACACAGTTGATTAAGAAATAATTAGATGTTGTGTAGGTTGAGTATTTAATTGGCAACTCTACATTTTTAATTTAGAAACCGGCTGTAAATTTTCGTGAATATGAATAAAAAGCTTACTGTCATGAGATGTAACCTGCAAACTACGTGATTGTAGTACATTGAGTATACCTGTTGATAAATCTAAATATTCTCCCATAGAGTTGCCTTTTATTTGATTTGAATGGTTTCAAAACATTAAACGTAAATAAAAAAATAAAAACCAAAATATTCGAAAAGATAAATTTAATTTTCTTTCACAGTCATTTACCTAAGTTATATATAAAGAATCCTAATAACTTTAAGCGGTTCATGTTTATGGATTTCTGCTTAATTATTATCATTTATAGAAGGCAACTCTTTTCAAAAAATAAATCCAAATAAATGCCATTTTCTGCAGTAATGTTACCTGCAACTCTTGACGATCTTTAGGTAATAGTACTTTTAATAATAAATGTCGCAGAATAATAATTGTTAACAGTTAGTTCGTATATAGCAGACAATTATTTTTGTGAAAATCATCTTGTCATTAAATATGTTTCCATTTTGAATCGTGTTTCCTTTAAACTACTCTTTAAACTCTGTCCGCTTGAACCCCTTGTGTAAGAATAAAACAATCAGTTTTTATTATCTTATTGATAGGTATATAAGTTCGTTTATTGTTTTAAATAATAGTTAACTCTCATTTTCTATAGGAACAATAACTTTTAGCGAGTATTAAAGGAACAATACATAAGTATTAGGTACAAAATAACAACTTAACTTAATATAAGTAAAAAAAGTAGGCATTATATTTACTTCCAAGTTATCAATTAAAATAAAATGTAAAACTTATCGACAGTACTGTTCTTATTTTATAACATACTTAACGCTTATAAATAATTTTCTTAAAATTTTGCTTGAAATGATTCCATAAAATTAATTTATATTCCTGGGGCAAAAACCGATGTAAAAATTACTATATACCGCCTTCTAGAATTAGGTTTAGTGATTACGATTGGGTACTAAATATGTTTTAAATATTTTGGTCCATGGCCCATGAGCGGTCGACTTTGAAGGTGGCTTTTTGAAAAAGGTTTTGTTGAAAAACCTGCAGGCTACCTAAGACGTGTACGTGGCATTACCTCTAATCACCTCTTTAACTTTTTCTGATATCTCGTTCATATCTAACAGATCGGTATGTGATGCCGGGTATAGTGAGTAGTGGTCCCAATGCTGTATCTCCTGGAAGAGCGAGGCTCCTGGGCACTCGGTTTCCCTGACCTGCCGGTGGCCGACCAGTTTGTAGTCTGGGTGTATGAAGCCTTGTTCGACACCTGCTGCGATTAAAGCCTTCGCTGTTTTCATTTGTTCTGCTGGCGGCAGCTCATCTGTCAATTAAGCAAAAAAGAAATGTCATTATAGCAATGAATAAGTGATCTACAGTATCTAATAGCGGCCAGATAAGTGCTTCTCTCAACCGACAACGCACAGAATGGTGCGCCTTCCAAACCCCTCAAAAATACTTGTCGCTCTAGGAGATGTAAGTACCGTCAGCATCAAAATGATGGGTGCGTACAAAGTGGTCAAATATGTCTGGAGTTTTAATATAAGCAACCTTATCATTACAGGATTAATGTTTCACTTGGTATAGAGTTTTCGGACCCTTCAAATGACATACGACTCATTGCAGTATTAAAATTGCTTTTGACAAACCGCCAATACCTTTTTGACCAATCTGTTAGCACACATCATTATGATGCTGACTGTACAAGTTAAATCGAAATACCTATCAATAGAGAATATGCACAGTATTTTTTTGAAGAAAAACCCAATACTGTTTTTCCACGAGAGTGACTTTCAAAGTGAATTCAGATACCTTAAACTAAAGGTCTCCTGAATTACTCCCATGTATTCTTCAATTTGGCAAATTTTAGAAGCTGGTTTTCTTTGGGATTACTTCTGTAATGTTCAACATGTAGGCACTCAATTGCATTTCTTGCATTTCACAGAGTTACCTACTTAGTTTAAGATCTTACAATATTTTATGGATGACCATGAACGTTTTCGGTTTTGTACCCACTCTGTTGATCACTGTAATGGTGGTTATCATCATAAATGAACTACATTCACAAAAGTTCCTAGACAGTATGATAAGGTAAGATATAAGTAGATACTATACGTTATTCCGTTATTATGTTTAATACATTTAGAACAAATAAACAAATCTTTTTTTGCCAAGCTCAGTGGAGTAAATGCAGGCAGTTTTACACAAACAACCTTCAGGTAGAGAAACAGGAAAATAAACTAGACGGATGTGGGGTACAAGATTATTATTGAATGATATGATGAAACCGCACCACCTTAATTTCTCTGTCTGACTGTGGTTGACTGGTAGAGAATGCCTCTAGGCAATAAGTCCGCCATTTGGGCAATAAAGAATAAATAAATAAACACTCACTGCTCCAGTCACCAATAAGACAGATGCCGATGCTGACACTGTTGAAATGCAGCGCGTGCGCACCCAGGATCGACCAGCCACGCCCTTCGTATGCGCAGCCATCGCTGCCAACCGCAAAACTGTGAGATGAAAGGTGAAACATGAGAATTGGCCAAACTTCTTTATCATCATCATCATTAGCAGCCATAAGACGCCCACTGCTGAACATTATCCTCCCCCCAGATTTCCCCCTAGGTTGCAGGTGGCCCGGATCCACTGAAACCCTGCGATCTTTATTAGATCATCCGTCCACCTTGCGGGGGGGCGTCCTACGCTGCACTCGGCCTCGAATGGTCTCCACTCGAGGACTTTCTGGCCCCAACGGCCATCAGCCTGACTTCCGGCCTGACTTATTGCGGAATAGAGAAGGGTGTCGTCTTGTAGTGACGGTGGCCAAGAGCCACCATGGTCGCTGAGTCAGAGGAGTAAGTAAGTATGGTGTTTGCATAAAGATCACGCAGACAAAGTCACTAGCTTGGCAGCAGCTAATTTTAGTAGTATTGTCTGTCTTGAAATTAATAGACAACTTAATAATGTTTTTGCCAGCGGGCAGGAGTGCGGTGGTGCTCTGGCTTGCATGGCACGGCGTCCACCGAGACGGCGGAGGTGCTTGCTTACTCCAGGCGCTTTCGTGGCCTCTCGCCTTTGGTGGGAGGGTCGGTTGGACGGGGTCACGTTAGGGCTAGCACTGGCGGTAGAGCAGTGTGAAAACCTATTATGGATTCAGCTTCACCGAAAAAGTGCCACGGTTTTAGTCGGTAGGAGTAAGACATAACCTCGTCGTCCCCCCAGGCGGCAAGGTATCCATGAGGACTTCACCACGAGAAAAAAAAATACTTTTCCTGAGAAGGTAATCAAGCGGAACTTTCGATTTACAGTGTATTAAGCCTTACCAAGACTCTACAGCTAAGAATAAAAACCAAAAAAAGTAGCTTGTCACAGCAGTTACCTACTTACTTATATCCAATATCCCACCACCCCCTGTCGTCCATGTGGAAGTCTTGCATATCCCGCATGGCTTTCTTGCACTGGCTGCCAGTCTTGCAGGCCGGTGGCAGGTAGGAGTGGTGGATGACCACGAAGGGCACCGGGGAGAGCGGCAGCGTCAGCTTCGCTTTCCTGGCCTGCCATTCCGCTCGGGTCACGAACGGGAAGTCGTAGGTAATGACCTCGTTGTCTAATGTTTGATGTTCTGATTCTGAAATTGTTCGTCAACTCATTTTTATTTATTTACTAGCGGCCGCCCGCGCCCTCGTCCGCGTGGTTTTAAATAGTAATAATCAAGGTATATAAAATAAATTATGAGACTCAGAATCAGACTTAATAAGCATACCTACATTTTAAAATTCTTCAAAATCGGTTGAGCCGTTTCGGAGGAGTTGGGCAACAATCACTGTGACGCGGGAATTTGATGTATAAGATTGATTTATTCTTTACTAGCGACCCGCCCCCGCTTCGCACGGGTGCAATAGGATGTTATTATACATATAAACCTTTCTCTTGAATCACTATATCACTATGTCAAAGATTTAAGCATTCAAAGGGACATAGGGACAGAGAAAGCGACTTTGTTTATACTATGTATTGATTGCGCAAACATGAGATTGGTACAAATGGCGGACTTAATGCCGTTATCTATCACACATACAAACCTTCCTTTTCCTCACCTTCTTTTTTTCTTCCTTCTATATAATTAGTGAAAATGTATTTTGCATTTAAAAAAATATATATTACCAGGTCTGTACCTATCTATTAATTCACTACGTATAAGTAGCTAATAAAAACAGGCAAACTTGACGACTTTCGCGAAGAAAGACATCTAACATCACTTCAATAACAAAAAGATAATCTGAGAAACAAAACGTTGTAAATCTTACCTGCCATTAGAGCCGGAAGTCCAAGTGCCACACTCAGGATGTTTACAAACACGACCGCTGGCTGTAGCATGACTTCTCTCAATGACACACACTACAAAAAAAGATAAAATCGTAAATAAAAAAACACAGCGGATAAAAGTGTTACGCACACCTGCAATCCTGCACAGTTTAGGTACACCTATTTTTCAGTATGATAAATTAATAACTATAGATAACTATAGGAAATTATCAGCGTTATCGATCGTAGAGAGTACAGTTTATCTAGTGTGAATTAATTCAGTTTTTATCTAAAACGGAAATTATCAGTGGATCAACGTAAATTTCCTACAATTCATTTTATGACGTAACAATATCGGTCTAGAAAACTTTGCAAGTTTGGAAAGAAAGCAAGAAAACGTGGTATCGTAGCCACGTTACTTGCCTTTTAGGCAGAAATAGTTAGATACGCTCTTTTCTTGAAGTCTGGGCCTGAAGCGCGATGTATTTAAGGAGAGATATACTATTTGGTATCTCTCCGGGACATTGGGGTGTCATATCTCTCCGGAAATACCTTCGCCCTGGGTGACCGTTCCATATTTCAGACGTAATCGGAAGGAAGTGTCGCGTAAAATGAACGGCGGACAAGCGCCAAAAATCCAGAGTGTGAGCCTGAAAGATTTTATTCTGAATCGTCCTAAGTACAACGAGGTCTGGGAGAGTTATTCAAAGAAGAGGTGATATCTATGACTTTTTATATTGAGTTTTCAATATCTCATCTGATATGGCTATGGATCTACAAAGTCTGATTTGAGTTTGGAGCAATACGGGTTGCCACCAAAACTAATAGATTACGATTACGGAAAAGCAAATAACTAACATGTCTACAAGACTTTGTTTGAGATACTGTATATAGATTACCTATTCACTAAATCTATTGTTGTCTCATTTGATAAATTTACGTAAAATGGGCCATTATTTTTCATATTCAGTTTTCTTGGGTTCGTGAAAAGAGTCTTCAAGGCACTAATGGATTGGCCGGCAAATTGTCTTCAAATTACCAGCTATTTGCGTTATTAATGTCATTTTGGACATTTATGTAATTCTACCTATAATCCATACATATAGGATTCTTCCACAATTGACATCATTCGTTTTGGTCCAAATGAGAAAGTGCAAAAATGCTTTCTGAACAAATTTAAATAAGAATTTCGACTGTCTAAAATTAAGATCAGGTCCCATGTATCTGCTACGCCATACCCCTGGATTCGTTCTCCTTCTTTTTGCTACTTACTCTAGTTTTGGAGCTGAAGATTAGGTTTCGTTTTCGACACATAAGCACTATATAATTTGACAAATATGTGTAAAAAAGATAAATAATAGCTTTTGATGAATCAAAAAACCACAATTAAAAATATTAGACCTAATGACTGCCACATAAAATGATAAAAGGTCAGAATGAGCTAGGCGACTCCTGCAGTATGTGTGAGAGATCTTCAAGTTTGTAGAAGTATTTATATGAAAAAAGGTGAACTTAATTATATTCACCTAGTAATTGTATTGTACCAAATTAAAAATGTATTAGAAATATAACTTTGAGTAGGTGTCTATGTTTTTGAGGCTGAGGCTTTGTTGTAAACAAATTATGAAGCTACTCCGAGTTCAAACGAGCTCTGTCAACGCTGAAACTATAGTTAATTCATAAAAATATCAAAATGAACTTACAAAAATGTTATCCTATTATGCACGAAATCATTGAACATTACAGAACACCAAAAACAGAAACAATCAGATCTAAATAAAATAAAATGTTTGATAGCAAAAGACTCCGTGTCTTAACTGGCGAGTAAATTATACTAACTTCTGCGCCATGGTATACTGTAGTACTCGTTTATATAGCCGTAGGTCGGCGAGGGATTCCCCTGGTCTTAATATAAATCAACAAAAAAAAATGGCGAAAGAGAAAAAGTACTTTAACATATTTGGGTTAAAACTGGTTTCGACCTAAACATATTCACACGCGTATTCTAAATTAAGCTCAAGTATGTTAATTTGCTTGATTGTACAAAAATAAACAACACACTGATACTTTTTATTGTAATAATCGAGAATTCTTTTAATTCCTTTATTCCAGTGAGTTTTTCGTGCAGAAATAGAGTAAAACATTTATATACGTACTTTATATGTATAAGCTAAGATTTTGTTGTCTCTCTAATGTTCTTGATTATGGCCAAACGAGAAGAAATAAACAAGAGCAGAGGGTTATATTAAAATAACTAGTTTTCAACCTTTAATAAGTAAAGAAATAAAAACAAGAAATACAATAAAATAAAAATAAAAAAATTAAGCGATGTACATATCCAACTAATTGGTTTGTTGAAATTTTGAGACATGCACCAGTAAACTGAGGAATCACGCATCATATTTGCTTCCAAACGAGTACGGGCCTACCTAAAGCCAAAAAAAATCAGCGTCTGAGCCTATCAGGTCCAGGCATTAGCTGAGTGGGGTCCATTTAATTTTGGACATCGTGACACTGCTGCCTGGGGGAAATTATTCTTTGTTTTTATATTGTTTGTTTTATTTTTTTGTTTCTTCCTAACCACCTTGTTCTGTATGTTTTTGTCTGTTGCGATGTTCAGAATCAATTTTTTTTTTCTTTCTTTCTTTCTAAAGCGTAACCTCCGGTAGGGGCTTTGTACTCGTGCCAGAAAATAGTAATTATCTGACTTTAGGGGTCAGTAAGTCATTGCAATGGCACTCAAGCTAAATGCTGAACAAAATGAATATAGGGACTTATAATACATGTTTGTCGACATCTAATTCTTTCACGGGACGACGGCCGCCCAATCTGTTGTTCGGTAAATAAGAAGGACGCTTAAATAATAAATAAATAATATTTTATATGTATACAAGCGGCGTTAAGGTTTCAAACGGGGCCAGAGCCCACAATCCTTGTGATTGCAGAACCCACAATCTGTCACTATCCGTGTGGGTTACCTATCATAAGACCGAATTTTCTTTTCCCGAATTTCATTTTCCCGAAAACGTTTGGTTTTTTTTCGCTCGGCATTTTTTCATTTTCCCGAAATGCCGTTTGCCACTGTATCAGTTTACCAATTCTTAACTGGATTTTTTTCGTTTGCCAGACATTTCATTAGGCCACAAAACGTTTTACCGAAGTAATGATTAGCCGGAATGACACTTGGCCGAAGTATTGTTTTCCAGAACAATCATTAGACCACTGTTTTGATTGCCATATTTTTAGTTTACCAAACGATCATAAAAAAGTTACTGGTTTAATGCAAGCAGCATAAAAGCAGACAAAGCATTTTTGGATTTAAAATAAAATAGGAAATTTCATTGAGCATGTAAGTACGCAGGCAAACAGCATGCAAGTATTTAACATGCAAGTTGAAGTAAAACACAAGAATTCTGTCACGGCTTCGGCATTTCGCTCAACACCGCAGCTTCGGCTTGTTGGCCGGCTTCGCCGGCCAGCCTCAGCCGCGGCGCCTCGCTCATAGCCACCTGCTCCTCAGCCCGCGGGCCGCCTCGCCGCTATTTTAAATAACAATCTTGGGGTAGGGCAAAACAAGTACCACGTGGTGTCGGGGTTGACTGAGTCGGATTCGCCCTGAAGTTGAAATTACTGAAAATCGACGTTAACGAGTGTTGAACGTTATCATACAGTAGTTGTGGCCTAGTAATATTCGGTAAAATGTAGTTTAGGTAAAGTGATCATATGCCAAATAAGTCATCTGGTAAATGAAAAAAGTTAAAAAAAGATTTCGGGCAATAGTAAAAAGTTTATTCTGAAATTCGGTTAATCGTAGTTCGGGAAAACGACACTTCTGTCAAAAGATACTTCGATGGGGTAAAAATATGTCAAACAATACATCTGGCAAATGAAATGTTGGCCAACAGTTTTCAGTCAAATGAAATTCGGACTAGTAAATTTCGGACAAGTGACGGGTTCCCATTCTCCATTTGTTATAACATTAGAAAAAGAGGCTCATAGAAGCAGGGTTGCTCAACACTACCACCCACTAGGGCTGACTTTTGCCATCTGACAAATTTGTATAACCTGGCAAAATTGAAAAGCCCTTCTGCCTTGTTGTGGCAGAAGGGCTTTTCAAATCTACCAAATCTGATTGTTACTAGTAACATTCAGATTTGGTGGATTTATTATGTCAGTAAAAGTAAGATTCGATACACAACCCCTGCCTCTTTTAGGTTTTTAAGATCGAAAATATAGTTCCACGTTAGACAAAATAATTTTATTTAGTAAAAGCCTTATACATTCTGAAGTTACTTACTTTAAATGAGAACAATCAAGTGTGACAGTGGGCTCAAGCCGTAGATTTTAAAAAGTTCGGCATAAATCTTAAAACCTAAATATTGTACTTTTACCACAAAGTTTACCCTAAAAAGAACCTTTTTTTACTTCGGTCTAATGCTATAATAAATGTAGTACCTATACGAGTAGTAGGTACATCTGGTGGTAATATATTCACCTTTATATGAATAAGGATCGAAGGCCTTAAATGCAGCAGCAGCAGCTCTGGAAGCATCTTACACTAGTGCCTTGTGAAGCTTATCAACTAGTGTTAGATCTAGTTAACACCTCTTCAACAATTCGCAATGAGCCGGCTTGTTGAATATCAAGGCTGACTTTTACCTTTCCTTTAACTTGCCATAAGTTACATCCCAGAATTTGATAGTATTATCCTTTTCTAAGCCCACAACTTTGATTTCCTATAGATCTATGGGAATAACTCTTTTACAGCGAGCAGTTTTAGCTTTTGACCAATCGGCCTCGAGACTCCTTCGTGCATTTTTGAAATTGAAAAAAATTTGCAATATTTTTAATTATTATTAATAAATACTTATGTGGTTTAGAATTTTGCCTTCCACGTCCTATTCAAAAACTCATCCCGTAGATCGTCTAAAATACTTGTTATTAAAGTGAGATCTACAGATGGGAAGGAAATTTGGACAATGAACTAATAATTTTAATGAACAACTTTTCTGAGTGCGGCAGTAAGAATGATTCAATGCACATTACCTTTAAGCATGCACCATAATGTAGCAATGCTTATTATAATCACTACATTTACCTATGTTTATACCAACTTGTTAATACATCAGCTGAGTTGAACATGACTGCTTACTCACCTAATTTACAACGATTTATTTAAAATTATGTTAAAAGACCGGAAAACCAACGTCGTGGTCGTGTGGTACGTCAGACCAACGTCGTGGTCGTGTGGTACGTCAGGGCACGACGTAATATATGCCTGGCAATCTTGGAAGTATGTGTGATCGAAGCTGGCAATCCAAAGAAAAAATATTTTATTCAAAAAAGTGAGGTCTAAAGAAATTATGTCAACTGGGAAGATTCTTAATTTTATTATGAGACAGGACAGACGAGCTAGAGGGTCACCTGATGGAGAGTAATCCCCTTTGCCCATGGACAACTGCAACACCAGAAGTGTCACAAGATGCGTTGCTTGCCTTTCAAAAAGGAAAACCCTCTTTTCTTAAATGCCCTAATGTTACACCCTTCCGGAAACACTGGAATACCGTTACATATCTAGTAAAAAGTGACGTGTGAATCGCTCAGTTGAAGAGCTCTAACCGGCCAGGCGATGAGCGTGAAACTTCAGCTTAACTTATCTTAAATTGGAATGTTTGAAAGAATGATAGTTTACTTTACAGCATTTACAAAAAAGATACACAAACTATAATTAATATGAGTAAGTACTCATATATAGGTACATTTTAAAATCATACACACACGTAACATTTCTGTTGTGTTATGTTATGTGAGCAATTTCTAAGCATGATGGGTGATGATTAATTACTAACATGCTTACCTTTTTTGTTTTGCGTGTAGAGCAATAAAAGATTCGATTCACTTTGGTTTAGTGCTTAATCACTTACCTACCTTTGTTTCAGTTACCGTCAATTGTTACTTATTCAGATTATCACACATAGCTTGTGTAAAGTGTGCTATACAACAAAACTCTCTCTTGAATAGATGAACTCCGTGCATGCTTATACTTCTTTCAGCATTGCTGCTTGCAAGGTTTAGCGATTGTATAGCGTTTGTAGTTTAGAGCTGTGACGTCATGTTTGGAACTTACAGCCAAAGAAGTAAAAAGAATTTAAGTGCTTGTATCTACAGATAAGTAAGTAACTTATGTCTATCTTTTCAGTAATGGGTAATAAAAAGGTGAAAAATCTCTGGAAAATGAAAATATATTTAATCAAAATAAAATAAGAAAATAAAACGCATTTATTTTCCCATACAAAAAAAAGGTGCACAAAAAACATATATGTATGCGTAAGTATTTTACTTAATACTAAAACATTTATAAAATTTTACTATACAACAAATACATTTAAAAAATATTGACGTGGCAAGTGTGAACGACAACACAACGCTAAGGCACATTTTAGTATTGTGTAGTGCAATTTAAATTCTTGAATGCATACCTGTTACCACGGTAATTATACCTTTATTTACTTAACATTAAGGATACAATTATTAATAAGCTCAAACAGATTTGGCACAAATTTAAAACATTTTTAACCTCCCACACAAATTATAATATACGACATAATTTTATGATATGTTTATCAGGTTGAGGCATCGGCATCGAAATAAAACATCTTTGTCATCCCGTGATTACGGTAATGTAGTCGAACCTTCGGGTTAGAAAATGAAAGAAAGTATAAGACCGCGAGTAGAATCTGTAAAGTTGTTTTATTCCGATGTATAGTGTTCACGTAAATATTACAAATATTATGAGGCATTTCCCTCAAAAAAGTGAAGCTGATTGTGATCCGTTCTTTGCTTTCAAGACATAAGCTCTGATCACGGAATCTGCTTGGCCGTTTCAAGATCATCAACAAGAACATACATGTGTCGGGAGATTTCATTATTTATTATAAATGATTATTTAGGAACTCAGTAGTCAGTTTTTGTCGTTTTATGACCGTTGCTAGTTTTTTGGCGGTTCAAACGTGGGCACGAAGTGGTCCCAGGTGGCTATGTGTCGGAACAGCGCGCCCCCTGGGCACTCCGTCGCCATGACTTGTTTGTGCCCCACCAACTTGTAGACTGGGCTGATGTGGCCCCTTGCCACCCCGGCTTCAATCAGCGCTGCTGTGGACTCCAACTGCTTCGATGGTGGTAGCTCAGCTGAAGGAAAGAGTCAATTTAAGCTATTTCATCGGTGTAATTTCATAGCTGTGGGCTTCAATTAACAGGTAAAAATTTAAATTACACTTCGTAGCTCGCGGGCGGTATCGCAGCGGGTGAACGCCTTATCGATCAGTCAAAATCAAAGAGGGCTTCGCGGCGTGATCGCGGTGAGCCCACGGCGTGCTCGCGGCGTTTATTTTATCGAGGAACTATCGCTGCGAGCACACCACGTGCCCCAAACGTGCAAATCGCCCCAAAAAACGCTAAATGTGAACAGGCTCTTACTTCTCCAGTCGCCGATCAAGCAGATGCCAATGCTGACTCCGTTGGCCTTCCCCGCATGGATACCCGTCGTCTTCCACCCTCGGCCCTCGTACACCCCACCTTCACTCCCGATGCAGAAGCTGAAAACAAAGAAACATTTCTAAATTGTAGAACAAATTACCTACGAGTATGTCAGGGTATTGGACATCCTCTAACCCTATCCCTCTGTAAGTATCACGTGTATTTTTTTTTACCCTTATAAAATTTTCATTTTTTACTGTCACTTTTGTACTGTTGTAACGGTGCGTTTTAAGTGGGTTCAAGAACACTAAACGTCGTTAACAAATATAACTTAGGTTTAGGTATTCGATGTAAGAAGAGTAGTTAGCACTATGGGTCGTGAGCGTAGGGCCCGTCTGATTATGTTCACTTTCGTTGGTCTGGGACTTCCCTGCAGATAGTGGCCGAGATGACAGGTGGCCGACTTGGGACGCAGCAGAACTATGAGGTGCGTGGCAATGGCTCAGCAGCCAAGGTGGTAGTAGGTCGCCCAGTGAGGTACCGTAAGTGGGTACGGCTTCCAACCCTAGCGGTGGACCCCTTTCGGTGATTAACACGATCATTAATTCTTTAGATAATAAAGAAATACTTTGGGTCCGCGGACGTGACGGAAGATTCCGTGCGCCGAGGCAACGACCGCTTCATGTCTGTCCTCTAAGGAGGCTGGTCGCTTGGGCGATTTTATCTGAACCAAACGTGGTAACGGGTGAGCTTAGCGTCGCGGTGTTATCAGGGTTACCTATACTACTAGGTTTCCTTCGGTGTTTAGCATCACCGGAGAGTTAGCCGCAAATCACAATTAACATGAAGTACTTAGGTGATCCAGCTAGACTAAAACTGGGGACCACACGGGTTCTGCGCTCCAAATCGCGAGAACACGAAATTAAAATAGAATGATTGCATTTATCAAAAACGTTTTTGTGCAATTTACATGTATCAAATCTCAAGACTACAATCAGACAGCATTTATTACGTCGGTACAACAAGCCCGCTATAAATAATCGGATAAAAATAGCTTAGGCAAATGAATGCATGTCGTCTCTAGTCTCGTTAGGACAAAAAGTTGTTTGTATGTGAAGCGATGAATGACCTCCGGGGAAATCCCGAGTGCCCTTACTATTCGTCGCTGTTGTAATGTGAAAGCGACTTTTACGATATTACTTAACAGATAAGTTAACTCAGTAGATACCTACTTGTAGGTGATAACAATTATCATTATCCGCTTAGGTCAGTGCGTGTAAAAAAACATCTTAGAAATACCTACTTTGTATTATTTTTGCTATAAGTTGAGCTGTAAGGTGCATGTTACTTTCAAAGTAAACAATGTGAAAAAATACTTTTTTGTGTACTGAGGACGGCACATCACTCTAACCATTGCCGATCAGTCCTCCTTGCTCTATTGGAAAGAAATTACATTTGGCAAGAGCGAGAGAAAAAACGGAAATGGGGTAACCTGATGTACTGTTGACTGTACCTTCTAATCATAAGATGGGGAAGCTTCCATTTCATTGCAATCTAGTCGTTCTTCAAGTCGATAGCGCAACCATAATGTCAGCCAACTGCGGGTAGATACACAAATCGAATGTTCTAAGGTAAGGTAAGGAGGTAGGCTCGCCCCTTCCCATGTTAGGTTTATATTGACTCTACGCAGTGTGGGGTTCTGAAACACCGTTTGAAATGTAGCCCTGAGCGTTATTATTATGTTATGTTTGTTCTTGAAAATTACACTAATACTTAGTATCGAAAAAATTAACTAGGTTCGTTCACCACTATATTATGAAGCGTTTATCTTAGTAGCAATAACTAAGGATACGGCACCAACTACAGGAGATGTGAATACAATTCCCTCATGCAACGTTGCTTTTCAGCAAAATATCACACCTAGATATTTTATTATTTCTTTCCTCCTTTGATATTGAATATCCTCCATCTAGAAGTTCTGAATCGCATAATTAAACTTAATACACAAAGTACGGAACTGCATATCTTGGGTATTAACTTACGCAGTTTCCCTTAAAATATCTCTCACTTCGGGTGATTTGGCTGTAGGTTAAGGTTATGGCTGTAAGCTTCTGTACCTCGTATAATGATCGCTACCAAAGTAAAAATATGTAAATTGTGTTTGTATAAGTTGTTAAGAGAATTTTAAAGATTTCCTACTTCCGTAGTAGAATTTCCGGACACAGTCTCATTTAAACACCTTAAAGGCAACACCCTTAAATATGTAACTTAGGAAAATAGAGATTATAGACTAAACCGAAGTTTAAATAACATGACAAGCCAAATTTCGTGGTCGCATAGAACTAACCTAAAAATTACACCTAACTCGTGTCTTAATGTCAATGTAAAATTCCAGTCATTAGCAAGTCACGGTCATCGGCTCAGCAGGTAAATGCCCGACAGGCCGGATGCAGGAAAAACTAAAAAAACATGGTGCTAAAATCGACTAATTTACTACTTACTACAAAATCACGTCATTGTTTTTGTATTTTTAATAGGACTTTGCAACTGTAGTGAAATTATTAGTAAGTATAAGGACTTAGTTATTATATTAATGTTTTTTATTCATCAAAAACATTTTATCCATTCTGCAGTTTAGGTATTGGCGTGCCTACTTCTACGGTTACTTTAAATTTGCCTCTTGTCAAAATGTTACTTAATTGCATTGTACTCATGTATTACAATTGCGATTGTTTAGGTAACTCTACATTGTCAAACAAACAATTGCTATTCTGTTTCCCTATTTATTTTTTTAATCTTCTAGAATCCTATTGTAATGCTTCTCATAGTGTATTCATACGGGTTTCAATTTCAATTTCAAATTCAATTTCAATTCATATGTTACTCAGTTTTTTTAATATATTTTAGGTATCAGGGCATCGTAAAAATTATTAAGGAAGACTTTAGTTTCGCGAAAATCTAAAGTAATATGGCCTCACCCTTACGATGACGAGAATTAACCTACTTATACGTAAGACAACCTCTTACTACTTATTCGTCATCCTTACTACTTGTTATCAATCAATGAGTGAATCACAAAAACGTGGTGTAAACATCATAAATTATCGGTCCGGTTATTTTTGAGTCAATATTTTGCACGATAGTAGATACATTTATTAAACGAGTTTACCTGTTTTGCAATGTGATGGAATAACAGTTGAAGTAATCAAATACTTACGAATCCACTGTGGATTATTATTGTAAAGGTATCAGTTGTTGGTTCCAACGATAGCCCTACAAAATCTGGTATGTTTAGAAAAAATATCCTGTCTTTGCCTATACTGGCCCACATCTGGCTCGCAAAGCCTGGCCCACCCTTGCAAAGAGCATCTGACAGTAAGATTTACAAATTACGTATAGGTATATCATAACATGCACTCACGTTCAAATCCCAGAAGGATTATAGTCACCTCCGAACCCACAAACGTCAATTATCGCTAAGCACGCGCTCACGCTCATGCTATCCCGTTAAATGTCAATAGAACTGAAAGGCACAGCTATACTTCTGAGAGATGGTTAACGGTGATTTTCGTTTGTGAATTAGGGGGTCAGAGTATTTTGCTAAACCTAAACCCAACGTAGTATGAGGCGAGCCTAACACCGCTATCCGGGTTGTGTTGAGTAGTAACACAAAGTAGGCGTCCCAGCCTTTCTTTATAGTCCAGTCATTATAGTAAGTTCACCTCGGAATTCGAGATACCCAGCTGTAAGTCTGTAAATACTTGTATATTGACACCCTAAAAGTTGTCTCAAAACCTACATATGGTAGGGTGTACGCAACTATCAAATTTCAAGGTCAAATGTCACAAAAATCGATTTATTGTAAATATCTCATTTCCTTTGCGTTTTTTGCTAGGTATTTGTATGTATTATCAACATTGTAGAATACAAAATTCTCTACAAATTTTGTTTCAAAATTTTTTTCATACGGTGAACCGTTTTCGAGATAGAGGGCGGAGAGCGCGCGGTCACAGCATCACTTCAGGTCAACCGGTGCCACCGGTCAAAAACTTAAAAAGTGAAAAAATGTGAAAAGTCTCGATCATCTTCGTTATCTGCATTACGTCAAGTCTACAGAACTTAATAAAACTGTGCAGCTTTAAAATATTCCACCAACAAGTGCAGCTGCTCATCAACATTGTTAAAACAACAACGTTGTCGAAAATCGTTTCGCATTGCCCAACCCCATACCTGGTGTTCCAAATCATGCCCTAACCAAGTTTGAACTTGATAATATACACGTTGTTGTTTTTACAATGTTGATGAGCAGCTGCACTTGTTGGTGGAATATTTGAAAGCTGCACAGCTTTATTAAGTTCTGTAGACTTGACGTAATGCAGATAACGAAGATGATCGAGACTTTTCACATTTTTTCACTTTTTAAGTTTTTGACCGGTGGCACCGGTTGACCTGAAGTGATGCTGTGACCGCGCGCTCTCCGCCCTCTATCTCGAAAACGGTTCACCGTATGAAAAAAATTATGAAACAAAATTTGTAGAGAATTTTTTATTCTACAATATTGATAATACATACAAATAGCAAAAAACCCAAAGGAAATGAGATATTTACAAAAAATCGATTTTTGTGACATTCGACCTTGAAATTTAATGGTTGCGTACACCCTACCATATGTAGGTTTTGAGACAACTTTTAGGGTGTCAAAATACAAGTATTCTCAGACTTACAGCTGGGTATCTCGAATTCCGAGATTCTTACCTAATTTAAGCATAAATGACTGGACTATTAACCCAGGACCGAACTCACTGGGCATTGTGAATTAGGGGGTCAGAGTATTTTGCTAAACCTAAACCCAACGTAGTATGAGGCGAGCCTAACACCGCTATCCGGGTTGTGTTGAGTAGTAACACAAAGTAGGCGTCCCAGCCTTTCTTTAACCCAGGACCGAACTCACTGAGCACCAAGCTCTCCACCTTATACGTAGGTATACACTATCTAACAATTTACACTTATCATTTGTGTTTTAATTAGCCTGAAACCAATGATATTTAAAAGAGAGATGATGCGAAGTCGAAAATTGGCCCCTAGCGTACTTACCTATAATTTGACCGTGTGTACAAGAAAGTATGATTATTTACTAGAACGTAAACGAGACACCTGAAAACCAGAAAAAGACAATTGGTCACGTGGGCAACAGGCCGGAATCGAACCCGCATCTTCCGCAAAAAGGTACAGATACTGCATGGAAAATGCTAAAACAATAATAAAACATAGTAAACGAGACAGATACATGTTCCGCGGTGTCGTCTCAAACTGTCAATGCTTCGCGCAGGTGTTCGAAGTTCTGATTTCGGGTGCCATTTTTTAGCACAAGTAATCTATCTAGGTACGTCTTTTTTATTATAATATTATTGCCTCAAACATAGCAGTAGTACGTAAAAGGCCAATGTTCATTGATTTAGTTTAAATCTTGCAGTTAGACGTAATAAATAAACTTCTATACATTATTAGGCGCTTTCTCCATGTCACCGAGGTGTATGTAGCTAATGGATTGTCCTCCAAGTAAGTATTCATTCATTACTATAGTATGTTCGCGTTAAGAATGCAGTCATTTTTTAATTTAATTCCGTTACACATAGAAAAACTCGAGTACAAAACCGTTGAATTTGAAAGAATGCGTTCATGTGGGCACTGTGAACTTGACTTTCTGATTAGGAACGATTTGATTGGTTAGAGGGCGTGCTGGGTCGAAGGGCAAGAATGAAATCACTGTATTCTTAACGCGAAGGGACTAACACATTGTAACTGGTTCGAACTTACTTGTAACCGATGTCACCCCAGTCCAGACTGTTATGGTACCTCTGCATGGACTGCATGCTGGTCTTGCACTGCTCCGTGGTGTTGCAGGCGGCGGGGATGTACGTGTGGTGGATGACCACGTAGGATACGGGCGCGACCAGGGGCTTGGTGCCCACTGGCGGCTCTGCCCCCCAATCTTGCCGCTTGTAGAACTTGAAGGGGTAGGAATTCTCTGCAAGGAATTTTTTTTTTTTTTTGGAAATTGAAACGGTTTATTATGTTCAAATAGATTTTATGCCGAACGAACAAACCATCTCAGAAGAATCTATTGAATTAATTAAAAAAAAAGTCTGGCTCACACGTCAACTTGTGAACAAGTGCTAACTTCGGGAACTAGTCTGCTTAAGTTTCCTTAAGTAATTCACTTAAGTTTACTTTTTTCCTTGTCAAAACTGAATAACTTTGTTGGTAATTTATCTTGCTGAAGATTAAAAACCCTCTATTTATAAAGGGGTAAGTTCTGCTGAGTTTCTTGCCGGGACTTCGCTGTAGGAACATCCTTCCGTTGCCGGAGATGACCCACTATGTTCATGTATTTGGTTTAGTTTTGGAATTGTATTAGTATCTGTAGATTTCTAATGTGTATAGACGATTGAAAAGTACTTACTGTAATTGTTTGTTCGTATACTGTAATTGTTAAGAAGAAAAGTTTTGAAATAGCATTAATATCATGATCTGTTTGTAAAAGGGGAATTACCTCAGCCGGTGAAAAGGATGTTATTATATCACGCTGTTTATATATTTTATCAAAGATTACCTTTGGATAAAAATAGTCTAGATAATGCCTATCGTACAGATCGGATAATCGATCATTGAGCTTTGCTGTATGAAAGACAGTAGGAAAATATAATTTAAGAATTGTATCTAAAGGAATATGGCTGTGGGCAAATCACCTCAGACCAGAAGAAGATCTTGTGGTTGAACTGTGGCTGTCTGTACAATTCAATTTTTGTGAGTATTATGATGACTCATTCATATCAAAAAGTAGTTTATAATAACGTGATGAGTATTGTTCATTCATGACAGATTATTTCCTTGAGTACTTAATTCTTTTTAAAAAACTAACCCCCTAATTCCCGAAAGTCAATCAAAATTAAACTCGCACTCAATAGCCTTCCTGTAAATTGTCTTTTGAACTGAAACTGACATGTATACGCGACGGATTCTCAACTCCGCTTTGTGTTTGTGAAGTCAGTAAGTTGCAAACTTAGTTACTTTCGTTACGTGTATATAGTTCACTTGCTACCGTATTTTGGTCTCAACTCTCAATATTTGAATTAACGTTAATGGTTCATTAGAGTCAAAACTGTACATTCTTAAAAGTTCTTTATTCTTTTTGTTATAAAGTCTCTTTTGAAAAGTGAAATTTTGACTCTAAACAACCATTAACGTTAATTGACGTCTCTGAGTGTGGCAGTAAGTGATAGTTCGAGTAATAAGACTTAATCAAATGTTTTACATACCTTTAAATAACCTCTCGGGGAATCCATTTACAAAACTAGCAACTAACAGCACTACAATACTCAATATGTGTGTTATCATCGTGAATTATACGAACTATGAGATTATAACCTAACAATTATCCTCAGTCGATACTGTCGACACATTGAAGTATTTCTGCAAAACTGACTGTTTTATACGAGAGTTTCCGCCCGAGGGACTTTACCAGAAACATGATACTAAAACTAACGGGTTCAGTCTTTTAGGGGTCGTTGTCTTAGTAAGAGGGATCCTGCTTTTGGTAAAACCCAGAAAATTCGGCAATATTTACTCAGCCTTCGAAGCGAATTGCAATGCGAGCTCGAGCTAAGTAACTAGGTACTTGGTGATTGATGTTTTTATAATCAAAAAATTCAAAAGAGATACATGATCCCGCTTACAAAACATTTCAAAACAATAGTACATTGTTACGCTAGGGGTGATAGTAACTTATTTAGTCCCGAGACGGGGTTTGGCGCCCGGAACGAAGTGAGGGCGCCAATAGTTCGAGGGACTAAATAAGTCTTTCACCCGAGGTAAACACTGTGCTTTTCATTACAAATACGAGGAAAGTAAAAATAAAAACATGAATTAGCTAAAGAAAAAATGAGGAAAATAATAGAAGATCGAATTGCCGCTTTCCCTCCTATTTTGTTTGTTTTTTTTCATTACTCATACTCTGAAAGTGGGTCATTACTGACCTGAGAAGCGGGCTGAAAGTAACACTTTTCATCCCTAGGGAGAATCACTTTCAACTGACAGCTGTCAAATTTTTTTTTTAAAAACTGTTTTTTTTTCACGTATCTATTGAACCATGTTCCAACTTTCTATACAGCCACGATGTAAAATTTGAAATAAGTTAAAGTTAAGTATTGATCAGAGGATAAGTATGTTTTAAATCACGTTATTACAATTTAGTTTCAACAATTTCTTTAAAACAACTTAGCTTTGAGCAAAATATTTACCATTTTTCCAATAATTTTAAATAATTTGGCAGCTGTCAGTTGAAAGTGATTCTCCCTAGGGATGAAAAGTATTACTTTCAGCCCGCTTCTCAGGTCAGTAATGACCTACTTTCAGAGTATGAGTAATGAAAAGTTCATTGTTGTTATGTCGATTCTAGCTCAATTTTAAACTTGAATCATTCGTTTTGGAAAACTACTCGGCCCCCATAGAGGGTAGAACTATCTACGGGATTTTTCTTCATTCGTAGTTTTTTTTTTTTCTTTCTTCTGGCTTCGCACGGTTTGTGCATTTGCCACTGACGAGGTGATGTGGGCGACGATTGTACGTTGCGTTTGGTTGTATTAACGGTGCTATCGTTTTTCCTCAGCTTGGTTTTATCGGGTAAGGAGAGGATTGGTATGGTTGTTATTGTTTAAAGGTAGGGAAACGGTTAGTAAGGAAAACAAGTTCGGAGAATTAAATAGGATCAAATCAGTAGGAAACAGTAGGATAGATGATAAACATATAAAATAGGAATAACAAAATGATAAATAGATTTCATATTTTAATTTTATTATGACTTATAAATCTAGATATAATATTATAAATATCAGTATTGTTCATATGTAATAGAATAGGAATACAGGTTGGAAGAGGAATACGGAGGGATTCAAGCGATGCGAAAAAGGACGTATGATCATAAAAAGGGCAAGCAAAAAATATATGATTAAAATCTCCAACACCAGTACCACATTCACACATTTCATTGTTTAGAATATGAAGTCTAGTTAAATGAACAGGTGTACAAGCATGACCCAGTCTCATGCGGATGATAGTGGATGTGGCTATTTTGCCAAGTCTTATTTTGTGGAACCAAGGTTTCGAAGGAATAAATGGCTGTATACTACGGTAGTATTTTCCCTTTTCAAGATTTTTGTTTTCCCAGTTTTCTGACCACGAATTTAACAAATCAGTTTTTGGCAAAGAAATTAAGTCAAAAGTATAGTTTTTATAGGGGAAAATATCACCACAGTTTACTGCTTCATTAGCAAGTAGATCTGCTTTGACATTTCCAGCAATGTTGTGGTGTCCAGGAATCCACGCAAAGTTTATAGTAATATCTCTAATAGAACATTTTAAAAGTAAATCTCTGCACTCTAATATAACAGCATTACTTGAATTACATGCAAAGGGAAACTTGCTCAGAGCTTGTAAGGTACTTTTTGAGTCTGTAAATATTATAGCTTTATTCAGCTTCATGAGAAGGACATATTCTAAGGATTTAAGAATGCCATAGCATTCACCAGTGTAAACTGATGATTCAGGAGGAAGTTTTATCATTTGAACTATTTTAAATTGACTATGAAATATGCCCACACCAACATGACCTAAAGAGGAGTGCTTGGAGGCATCACTGTAAATATGATGCCAATCGTTCCAGTACGTTTCAAGGATATAATTAAATTTAGTATTGGTTTGTTTATCTTTTTTTGAGATTCCTAGGTCAAGATGGACTATAGGAGAAATTACTAACGATTCAAAATTATTGCAAAAAATGGGTAGATACTGCGTTCTGTGCGTAGGAGCTCGGAGAGCTAAGAATTTGCGAAAGCTTATTATCAAACAGGGTAGCTTTTTGTGAGACCAATATGGCGACATTTCAATTAATTGTGAAAGAGTTTCTAGCTTAGAGAATAGTGGATGGTTAACAAATTGGAGAGCTCGGAACAAGAATTTATCGCTTAAAAATTGCCTACGGAATGTCAATGGAGGCTCCGAGCATTCAACTTGTAGAGCTACAACTGGGCTGGATTTCATAGCGCCTGTCACAATTCTAAGGGCTTTAGATTGGGTTATATCTAGTTTATGCAAACCAACTAGGTTACATGGTTCGAGAAAATGTATTCCATAATCCAGGACACTTCTAATCAACGCATTGTAAAGTAATTTGAGAGTGAGAGGATGTGCTCCCCACCAAACACCAGATAGACATCTTAATATATTAATAGTTTTTTCACATTTGGCGACAATGTAGTAACAATGAGGTGTACCGGATAACTTTGTATCTAAAATAATGCCCAAAAATTTTGCTTCTGTGTGTGAAGGAATAACAGAACTCTCGTATAAAACAGAGACGGGCGGAGGAAATCGTCTTCTGGTAAATAAAACAGTACTACTTTTTGACACTGATAGGGTTAATCCATTAGTGTCAAGCCAATTTTTAAGTAGCTTCAGTGATGACGTCAGTGAGCTGCACAAATCTTCAATAGAGTTACCAGAGTTATATAACAGTAAATCGTCAGCATATTGTAAAATTTGAGATCCATTCGCACCGATAATATGAGACTCTAAGTCATAAGTATATATATTATAAAGCAAAGGACTTAGGACGGAGCCCTGAGGTAGCCCTTTCCAAACTAGTCTTGACTTAGTAGTCATGTTTCCTTGATTTATATGAATTGACCTTTCTGATAGAAGGTTTATGATGAAATTAATAATTAAAGGCGGTATTTTTAGAGCTTGAAGTTTAGATTTAAGAATTGTTAGCACTACGTTATCATATGCAGCCTTTATATCTAAGAAAACTGCTAAGACCGACTCATTACGTGTAAATGATAAACGAATATCAGTAATGAATAAACTGATACTATCCATGGTGCTTTTTCCTTTTCTAAACCCGAATTGACTACTGGACAGAAGTCCTTCACTTTCAACAATCCATTCTAACCTGTTCTTAACCAAATGTTCTGATAACTTAGCTAATACAGATGACAACGCTATCGGTCGATACGATGACGCTTGAGATGATGGTTTATTCGGTTTAAGGATAGGTATCACTTCTTGGGATTTCCAAGAAAGAGGGACGCTGCCGGTACTTATAACGGAATTTATAATATTAAGGAAATAACTAAGAGCAGAATCACTAAGGTGGGTAAAAAATGAATTCGGAATTCCATCACAGCCAGGCGCTGAGTCTTTAACTTTGGACAATACTCCTTTCAGTTCGTAAAGACTAAAAGGAGCATTTATACCAGACTGATTCGTATCTGGTGAATTCAAGCAAACAGGTAAAAACAGTTCAAGTTCAGGAACAAATGGAGGAGCTAAATTATCAATAAAAGATTCTAAAGCAGCTTCTTCAATTAAAGGGGGACTGGATTCTTTAAATGCTGATCTAAATCTGCGGATATTATTCCAGACAGCAGAAGGTGGAACATCAGGGGATAAAGAGGCACAAAATGACCTCCAGCTTTCCCATTTTTTCTGTTTAAAAAGTTTTCTGGTTGAAGTCATTAAATCACTCAGGAATTCAAGATTTTCAGAAGTTGAATGTACCTTATATTGTTTTTCAGCTTCCTTTCTTAGTTTAATTGCTGCAGTACATTCTTTATCCCACCATGGCGGAGAAGGGATACCCTGGAATGAATTATTTTTGGAAGGGAATACTTCATCTGCAGTTTTGATTAATAAGGATGCTAAAGCTTCAGAACAAGTAGAATGGTCATTGCCATTTACATTAGGGAGTGATGAGACGCTCTGTTCGACTTTTTCTTTGAATACGGACCAGTCAGCATCATTTAGTTTATATTTAAGACGTGGAGAACGCTTGGTAGGAGGCTTATAAAAAGAAGTCGAAAAAGTAATAAGTATAGGGAAATGATCACTGCCGCATGATGAAGGTAACGGAGACCAGTTAAGGGTGGATGCTAAGTTTGGAGTTGTGATAGTAAGATCTGGAGCACTAATGCCTTCGTGAGGTTTTGTCCTACGTGTAAGATCACCAGTATTTAACAAACATAAATTATGGTTATCTAAAATATCAACAATTCTAGCTCCATAATAATTAGAGTTTGAACTTCCCCAAGAGGTATGTTGAGCGTTAAAATCACCCATGATTAAAAATGGTTTGGGTATACAGGTGATTATATTTTCAACTTCATTATAAATAAATGATGAGGGGTGAGGTATGTAAACTGATATAAAAGAAATGTTATTAATGTTGACAGCAATAATAGAAAATTCATTACTATGTGCAGGAATCGGGAGAAACTTATAGGGGACAGAATGACTAACAAGGAGAGCAACTCCTCCCCAGCCATCATCTCTATCTTCTCTCACACAAGAATAACCTGGTATTTTAAAAATTCTATTTGGCCTAAGCCAAGTCTCCTGAAGGGAGATCACAAAAGGGTGAAACGCGTTAATTAAATACAATAAATCAGTTTTCTTATTGTTTATGCTATGGCAATTCCACTGAATTACTGTGGAGCTACCAGTCATAAACAATGTCTACATTTTCACTCTGAGCATTCATATTAGATTGGGCAACGTTACGTGTGGGTGGAATAGATATTTCACTATAATGGGACAAAGTGTTAATTAAAGTTACAATTAGTTCTTTAACAGACATATTAAGCAAGGGGTTTCTTAAATCACTGTTAATAAGTGCACATCCATTTTGAGAAGGAGGTCCATCATATTCTTTAGTTAATGAATCATGTGCTACACGGTCATAGCCTTTACCTACTTTAGGTGGGCTTTTTGGTTTTAAAAATTTGGTTTTAATATAAGATAGTGTTTCTGGAGGTCTCTTCTGAGAATGAATGTTAGCATTTAAATTATTTGAACAAGTCGGTGTAGAGATTAAAGTATCTGCATATGATTTTGACACTATGGGGTGTAATTTTAATGCCTCTGCATAAGAAATACTCATTTTTGCCATAGACTCTTTTATTTTCTTTTGTCTTGAAAACTCAGGGCATTTTTTATTGTTTGCGAAATGAGGACCACTACATAAACAACACTGTGCATCATCACTATCAATAGAACAACTTTCACCAGTATGGTTTTGACCACATTTGAAACACCTAGGCACAGATCTACACTGACTCTTGATGTGACCATATCTACAACAGTTGAAACATTACAATGTTGGATAAATGTATAAATCTACAGGAATGGAATTGTAACATATGAACACTCGTTGAGGTAGGACTTGACCATCGAAGGTCGACACAACAGTTTCAGTTGGAATATACTCTGCTTTTCCATTTACAATGTTCTTTCTATTAAAACGTCTTACCTTAAGTATTCTTCCACAGTTACTAGGCACTTGGACATTATTTACAATATCTTCATCTGACCAGTCAGTCGGAACGCCTCTAATCACTCCCATTCTTGTGACATTGAAAATAGGTATGAATGATCTATATTTGTTGTTTTTTAAAATTGTACTTTCAATAAATGCATTTGCATCCCTAAAATCGGTGAAGGACAATGCAATTCTATTTCTCGATATTTTCTTAACACTTCCATCAAGGACATTTTTGAAATGGTATTTTTTTAGGAAAAATCCGAACGAAATCGAATGTATGGAGACATTCTCATTTGGTTCCGATTGTTCCCGTTGGACATGCACTACATAGGGTGAAATGTCTGAAGCTTGATATATTCTAGCAACAGTAGGCAGTGGTTGAAATTGTGGGTCATGCTGTACACCTGACATACTTGTTGAAGATATTGTAGGTTTTGAATTCAGTTCCGGCAGTGGACACTTAGCGCTTTCAAGTTCATTGTTAGGTTCTTTATTGCCACAGTTGCAGTGACAATTAGAGTTACTAAGAGCACATGTAGAGGGTGATATTTGGTGCTTGTTCCTTTTTTTGTTACAGTGCTTACAAACTTTGCGAGATGACGTTTTTTTACGTTTTTTTAGGTATATTTACACCGCTCAAATTTGTGTCGGTTTCAAAAAAAGATTCCTCTGTATCCAATTCTGACCAGTTATTATGAGTAGGAATGGTCACATACTCCGAGACTTGGCTGACCTCAGGGGGTGTGCCCCCAGGGTCTTCCGGCTCCTCCATACGTACTAATAAAATATATTCATGAAAACTTACCAGAAGCCTTCAGATATCAATACACCACTTATAAATATATACAAATATCTTGACTAACTACTTTATAGTACTTATCTGATCCCAATTACAAATTAATTAGAAATTAAATTACGATTGGAAAAAAACACGACCGCTTAAGTCAACGTTTCCCCTCATTCGTAGTTAGTAATGTGGACTTCTAGTGGGGTTTACGAGAACGATTACGAAATACGAGAATGATTTAACAGACTGGCGTCTTATCTTATCTGGCCTGCATAAATGCAACAATTTAAATTAAATAATTTGATTTATCTGATTTCATGGTTACTGAAAGTTACATGGTTACAGCTTCTTCACGGTATTTTTTTTCGCGGCTTGCACATTCTGAGAATATTTTTCAAACATGTTGTAATTTTTTTCTTAAGACTTCATGTAAGAATATCATTTAGATACCATGAAAGTATTGGATTGCGAAAGATGGCGTATTTATTACTCTACACTGTAAATGATATACATGTGGATTTCATATTACAGAACTTAAATATTTTGGAGAACTCTAATCGCAGCTTAGCACGAATATCTAATTTTAAGAAGTAGACATTTAATTGATGTGTAGTTGTTTTGAAGGTGTCCGTAGCGCAGTTGTCAACTGAAATTTAGTGATATGTATTTCGGGCATCTCCGTGCTTCAGAAGGTACGTTGAGCAGTTGGTCCCGGCTGACGTCGTCAGATGTCAGGCGTTAAGTACAGTCGGAGGCCTAAGGGTGGCTTGATAACATTGGCATTAAGGTTGCTCACCAACCTTATATCCCTCCAATAATCCGCACTCAGCCCGCATGTTGGAGTAGGGCTTAATCCAGCTCATAGTTGAGGTGAGGCCTGTGCCCAGCAGTGTGACGTATATAGGCCGTTTATGTATGTAGTTGTTTACCGTTGCTATTTATTCTTTAGCATTATTTTGATATTGGTATGGCTTTTGTATAAAGATAATGCTTGCACGTGTGCGTTCCATGTTTACACCAGTTATCACTGTGATAAGTGGTTCTGTTTTACGTCTGTTTCTGGCTTTGTACCTATATTGGTCAATTTGGTAACGTTATCCCTATTGTTTCCAGAAACAATTATTATCTAAGCCATGTTTTGCATAAGTTTTGGCAAAATGTGCAGAGAACCAGATTATACTCTTTATAAAATTTGATATACATAACATTAACGGCCTATATACGTCCCACTGCTGGGCACAGGCCTCACCTCAACTATGAGGTGGAACGAGCCATACGTGGGACAGTGCGGATTGTTGGAGGGGTGTAAGAATCGTAAACAACCTTAATGTCAGATGTTATCAAGCCGCCCTAAGGCCTCTTACTAGGAATAACGACTGACATCTTTTTTTTTTTTTTTTTTTTTTTTATTTACTCTCGTTCTCCCCTAGTGTGGTGGCCAGAGACGTTTTTTACTTTGTTTATTTTGGCCGGCGTGGATTTTATACATTTTCTTTATCTTTACGCAATAGCGTCGTAATTAATTTTCTAACCTAAATAACATTTTTGTTGCACTTTGTTGTGCCCTACCCTTAAAAACTAAATTTACAATCAAAAACTAATTTTATACCTAACCTAACATACATTTTCATGGCCACCTGATTGGTGCCTCTTGTCTTATTCTATCTTTATACATTTAAAATTCTAAATTATCTATCCTAACTTACATTTTTACTGCCACCTCTTGGGTGCACTATCATTTCTTATAGCTAACTTATATTTATCACAGGTTTGGTTGCATTATATTACATACAGTTTGTCAGAAAATTTAAAATTAAGTAGCTAAAATTGTGTAGGATTACATTTGTATAAATTATGAAAATGTTTAAAATTGCAAAATTATGGTTAGATTAAAAAGGTATAATAAATTGTCAGAATTGGTTAAAATGATATAAAATTGTATAAGTTGTATAAATTGGGTAAAAAGGTTAAAATTACAATAAAACACACAAAAAGTACAAAAATCCACAATAAAAGCATTAAAATTCACACATATTACAATAAATTATATTCACAGCACATTATTACATATATATCACAGTTATTTAAGGATTAACCTTCATTCATGTTACAAAAAAAAAATATGGTTTTTATCACTGGATGTTGGGAATTTCCAAAAAATTGCCACAGCAGTGAAAGGCTATTTGTTCTTTTTGATAACTGTAGTTAAGGTTTTGTAGCAAAAGTCTAAAAAGATCCTTCTTGTGCTTTTTTCCTTAACGAGGGCACTGAGGTTGTCTATCTTGAGAGCGGTGCCCAGTCTTATCTCCGTGTCGAAACGACCAGTTTGAAAAATGGGACAGTCTAAGATGACGTGGGTCACCGTCTCATCTACATTAGGATCGCATGGGCATGAGGGACTATCCTTACACTTGAATCTGTGCAGGTAGTGGGAGAAACCTCCATGGCCGGTCATCAGCTGAGTGGTGAGGCCTGTTGGTTGTAGACTCCTTACAACCTTGTACGCGCCGTGCACATCCTCGAAGAAGAGCTTGGTTACGGAAGCAGTATCGGCCGACTGGTATCTACGGTTCCACGTGTAGCGTTGTCGTGTCTAGTTTCCGAACGGATCTGGCGCTTGACGTAGGAGACCGGACACAGGTCGTAGTCGGGCGTCCTGCGTAGATGCAGGGCTGCTTCTTTGGCCAATTCGTCTGCACGCTCGTTCCCTGGCAGTCCCGCATGTGCTTTTATCCAGAAGAAAGACACAGCTTTCTTCTGGAGAGAAGCTGCTGCGAGGTTGCGTCGGGTCTCGACGGCAAGTGGATGGGGAGAGCTTTGGCATGCGATCGTCTCCAGCGCTGCCCTCGAATCGCTGTATAGGCCGTAGCTCTCCTCCTTCCGTCGGAGGACTTCTTTAGTGGCCCTACATATGGCCAGTAGTTCCGCCTGGTAAACCGTGCAGTATGATGGCAAGCAAAGTTTGATCGCTTTGATCTCTGCGTCTCTATCCCACAAGGATAGAGCTGCACCGACCTTGCCGTCAATTTTGCTGCCATCCGTGAAGATCCTCACAGACTGCGCGTTTCGGCTATCAACCTGTTCCTGGTTTACCAAACACTCGAACCCTATCTCCATATGCTTGGCCGGATGCGGAAGCTCTGCAAAGGCTACCGGTACCTCTATCTCCCGATCTCCTAACCCGTCGAGTGGTGCTCCCCTCTTGGCGGCGTACAATGACGCCGCTTCCTGTATACGCAGGTCAAGGGGGAGCAAGCCGGACAGGGTTAGTGCCGAGTTCAGGGAGACAGTGCGGTAGGCCTTGCATAGCTTTTGCGCGAAGCCTCGTTGCACCGTGTTGAGCTGCTTTTGGACGCATATCTTCTCCGCGGCTTGTGCCCATACGCTGGCTGCGTACAATATGACAGGCTCCACCGCCGCGTTGTAAATGACCCTGATGACCTCCGGATGTAATCCCCAACTAGCTTTGGCGGCTTTAGCAAGTTGCTTATATATATTTAATGCCTTTTTGCAGGCGTTCGCGACATGGGTGTTGAATGACAATTTGTCGTCGATGGTCAAACCTAGGATCTTAATTTCTCGCGACACGACAATATCTACTCCGCCCATGCTCAGGCGTGGTGTGTCGTACTTTAGTTTCCGAGTAAGCACCATCGCACAGGTCTTGTGCGGTGCAAACCGGAGCCTATTTCGGACCCCCCACGCCCGGACATGGTCGAGTATGGGGTTGGCGATACGCTCAATCCCCGTTGCCGTGTCGGAGTCAAAGACGAGGACGACGTCGTCCGCGAAAGCCTGGCAGAAAATGCCTTTTCCCTCGATATCCCTCAGGAGAGGGTCTAAAAGCAGATTCCATAATATCGGCCCGCCAATGGAGCCTTGCACACACCCTTGGGATGTCTCCCGCGTGATCTCCTCCCCGGCGTACCTTAGACTCACTTTCCTGCTGGACAAGTAGCTGTCAATCAGCCGCCTTATGTTCACCGGGCACTTTTCCTCAGCCAAACGGACTCTGATTGCCGGCCACCAGGCGCTATCGAATGCGCCCTCTATATCTAGGGACACCAGTGTGATTATCTTTTTACAATCCAACTTGGATCTGATGTGCTCAACTAGATTATAGAGTGCGCCTTCCGTGCTCCTCTGTGGCATGAATCCGAATTGGCGAGTACTAGTCCGGGGAACTAGGTGCCACTTCAATCTTGCTACTAACATCTTCTCCAGAACCTTGCCTAGGATGGGTAATAGACCAATCGGCCTATAGGACTTGGGGTGAAGGTAGCTGTCTTTGCCCGGCTTTCTCAAAACTACCACAGTGGCCTCTTTCCACATATCGGGAAAGTGGGACAGCGAAAGGGATTTGTTGGCGAGGGAGAGGAAGACAGCGGGTTCTAGGAGAATAGCATGTTTACAGATGTCCGCAGTGAAACCATCCGCCCCGGGAGCTTTTTTGGGATTGGACCCGTCCACAGCGGTCTTCAGCTCCAGCATAGTGAACGGCGGGTCATGTTCCTCACCATGCATTTGCTCGTTCACTATTTCGGCAGCTTCACGTGTTCGCTTGTGGTCAGCGTTGTCCATGCTCACCAGGTCTACCGGATAAAAAGTCTCAGCAAGTAAGGCAGCCGACTCTCTTGGGGTTTGTGGCGTACCGTTACGGACCAGTGGTAGGTCCTCTTCTCTCTTCCTGGTACGCCCGATCACTCTGTATATGCCTTCCCATACACCTTCTCTATCTTGCTTTTCGCAGAATTCTTTCCAGCTGCAGGTCTGGGCGGCTTTTACTTTGCACTCATATTCAGTCTTCATTTCCAGGTACTCGTTCACAACCTTCGCTCTTCGGACTGGTGCTGCGCATCGTATACGACGCTTCCTGGTGGCAACCTGCTTCTTCATCGCCTCTAGCTCAGCGGACCACCATGGTATGAAGAGTTTCGAACCTTGTTTTATTTTCGGGATGTGCTCATCACATGCTATTTTAATGTTGTCCGAAAATATTTTAATATGTTGTTCTAAGTCTATTTTGTTGTTTATTAGGTCTATTGAATCTACAGTGGTTCCGGAATTGTTATTTAACTGTTTCAATTTCTCACGAAATTGTTCCCAGTTAGCTTTTTTGGTGTTATAAGTTCTGGTGGTTCTGTTTACTGCAATACCTTTTGATTTTTTCAGGTTGATTCTAAAGAGGATGCCATTGTGGTCCGAGCTAGTGAGTCCGCGATCCACTCTCCAGTCTTCCACCAGGTCGAGCACATCCAGCGAACAGGCTGTGACGTCTACGTGGCTGCTGATCGCCACGTTCCCTCTGACTGTGTCAAAGGTGGGGGTGTCCCCATCGTTCAGTACCTGGAGGTCTAACTCTTCCAGGATCCCCGACATTTCGTCTCCCCTGTGGTCGACCTTAGTGCTGCCCCACCAAGTGCTCTTTGCGTTTGCGTCTCCGCCTATGATTATTCTGGTGTTGGCCAGGATTCTGCGTATGCTTCTCAGCTGCTCCAAGTATGGCTCTATGGGGAGATCTGGCTCAAAGTAGTAAGAGACTACTGCGATTTCCCAGGCGCTGGTCCGGATCCTCACCACTACGATGTTGTTCGTGGTGAGTTCTGGGCACTGTATGACATCAAGGTCGGCGTCGTGAACTACGACAGCCGCCTTGACAGTCCCGCTTCCTTGGTCCGCGCACTGGTAGACTCTCGCACCCCGGTAGCTCTTCATACGTCGGGCTCCTCCCACATAGGGCTCCTGGAGAAGCGAGAAGGCGATCCTACGCACGCTGGCTTCAATCATAAGCTCTGTGGTGGCCAAGTCCTTGCGTTGAAGGTTTGCTTGGGCCACTGTGTACGACGCTTCGTTGGTTGGGGTGCCTGCCCTGTTGTTTCGTGTGGTGCCCTTAGCAATACGCAATCTTAGCTCTAGCTAAGCTGTAACGACTGACATCTAGCGACGATCCGGTTGACGTCGCTAGATGTCAGTCGTTATTCGTGCTACAACTGCTTAACGTGCCTGTGCACATGTTGTGCATTTAAAAAAAAAAAGCTTTTCATACCTAAATAGTATGGAGTCTAAAGTCTAGTGTTTACAAGTTTGTTTCTGTTTCTAGTATTTTGTTTGAAGTAGTATAGACTGTTTTGTTTTCAATCATAATGTTAATGATATCACATAAATGCGTACTTACTTAGGTGCAAAATATTTACTTCGACGCTTCCGGAGATTGATTAGTCTTCTGCAGGGGAATAACAGCGAAAGCCTCTTGTTTGCAGCTGTTTGTTTTAATCGTAAGAAAAATATTAAGTAGATAAAATACTTATGATTGATTTAAGCCCATTCATAGCTTATGACTGGGCTTTAGATAATAAATATTCATTGGTTTCGTTTCGGATTACTTACTAGAATATGTTTATTATGAATTGGTAATACGGCTATGGCCACGTGTAACATCAAGATACGCAATCTCGGAAATAGGTGAGTTACCCACTTATTGCCGGCGCTAGAACGCCTAAAAAAATATTTCAATTAAAGGTTACAGGATATTATAGCCAGTGCAGGCTTAAAATGAACGTTCTGCAAGGAGGGCAAAGGAAGCTCCCACACCCACAACGGCTAAATAAGCTCGCTAAGCTAAGCTAAGCTCGCGTGCAATGCGGTCTATCATAGAGTATTGTTATCGTAACTTATTTCAGCATTATATTTGCGACGTAAGGTACTCTATTTTGGTGGTTTTGGTTGTCTGCAGGTGTCTAGTTCAGAACGCGTAGTAGGCTTCGTGCCAGTCACCGCTGTTCCCCCAACATGGACGATGAGTGGGAGTCCCGGAGTTTTTAGTAGGTATACCACTGGGTGTCACCTCCCCAGTGGTGAGTCGGGCGGATATGCGTAAAAAAGGCGTATCTATCATCTTACTACAATAAATACAAAGGATAACATTAAAAAACGATGTAAAGCATTTCAGTCAGTTTTATTTTGGCATTTTTTGTCAATTTAAACAACGAAATCAGGGTCGAAGTGGTCCCACGTTGATATTTCATTAAATAGGGCTTGGCCAGGACACTCGGTGGCTGACACTTGTCTGTGCCCAATTAGTCGATAGTCTGGACTGATGTAGCCAAGCTGCACTCCTTTTGCAATCAGCGCTTGCAGGGCTTGTGTTTGTTTGGTAGCGGGGACATTGGCTGTAAGGAAAAGTATGAGTTAGTGTGTGGATCATTATTTTATTTCAATATTGATTTCCCAAAGTTTTGACACTGTGTCGTCTAATGATCTCCATTCAAGAGCTTTTTAACCCCAACCATCAGATCTTAGGCACTATCTGGCCAGCCAGCTACCACACTTTTAAATAGTAAAGTAAAAGTAAAGTAAAAATAGTCTTTATTCATGTAAACTTATTGAAAAGCACTTATGACAAGTCACAACATAAAAATTGAAAAGTAATAGGTAATGTGATTCTACCACCGGTCCGGTGTAGTGGCCTGCTAAAGGCCAACTTCTTCAACATTACACCAAATCGCTCGTCGAAATTAACAGTATACTTTCTCACAAGTACTTACAAACAAAATCTCCAATGAGAGCAATCCCAATGCTTCTACTGTTGACACCATAGGCGTGTGCGCCCACTGCGCGCCACCCTCGGCCTTCGTAAACTCTCCCTTCACCGCCTACAGCAAAACTGAAAACAAAAACCAATAATTTGAAGATCAGCGCTAAAAGAAATACGCTGTGAGCTGGTACTGACAGCAGACCTAAACGATCACTCTAGTTAAGATAAGTCCGTCGCCAGGTCGTGTAGTGGGATAGGTGACCAAACTTGGATATTGCAGGACTAGACCGACGAAAATTCAAAAATGGTTTCTTCTTGTGACTGTGCTTCAGAGGCACATTTAGCGGTTGGTCCCAGCTGACGACGCTAGATGTCATGTAGGATCTCAAAACAAAAAAAGAAACTACCATGTCTAAGGGGAACCTAGAGCTTAAACATGAAAGGCTTAGTAACGCTACGCCGCTTTTGCCTATTACGAAACCGTGCCGTACCATTTACGTGCCAAAAACAGGAATTGAGAAAATGAAAGCTTACGGAATTGTGCGATTACACCAACCCTTGCTACCCTTGGCTGGTGGCGCCCCTGCCAAGGGTAGCACTAACTGTAAAAGCGTTAGTACTTAATTTATCCCGTCTGTTTCAGGAACCAGTGGACCACAAGGTCAGTGGCGAAGGTGTAATCACCTGTAGCCAATATCACTCCACCCATTCGTGATCTGATGGAAGTTCTGCATGCCTCGCATGGCGGATTTGCATTCCTCTTTTGTGAGGCATATACGTGGTATGTAAGTGTGGTGGACCACCACTATTGACACGGGTGAGTCCAGCTCCGTGGGCGGAAAAGTGGGTGGGCGTCCGCCCCAGTCAGACCGACTGACGATTGACTGAAGTGGTGATGCTGGAAGAAAATAGAACTTGATTAAGTATATTTTAATTGGGCTACAGAAACCTCGTTTTTTTATAATCAATAAAGGTCATTATAAGAACGGAAGACTCTCATAACGGATGTTCTTTACAGACTAGGTTGTTGAACGTATAACGTCACAATCCACAGACAGAAACAGGGTTATTATCAGGAAGAAGAACCATCATGATAGTAGTTACTTACTTTTCGACAATGTTGTAGGATGGCTCATGCAGCTAAGGTTGAAGCTCATGAATAAGACTAATAAGGGACGGGCCATTTTGCTGTGAAGTAAATAGGGCAATAGTCATTTATTTTCTAACTAGGCAATTGATCAAGATCTTGTTTGCAATAAGTACGCCTCGCCACAAGTGCCTGCTCCTCACGGGGCCATCTATCATCTACAATAATCTGCCCATACTTACCTACTTAAGTGTCAGCGGAAAACTCCCAACCCACCCGGGGTTGAGAGTTTCACCGCTCACCTCATTGTCCGGTAAAGCAAGCAAAAACTTAGGCCGACAGATAGTAAAAAAGAGGTTTGACTAAAAGACAATTGAAGGCGTAAATTGATTTCCTAGATCCTTATAGATAATATTGAGAGCGGTTTTTGAGATTATCTGCTTCTGATTGTTCAAATGTTGAGCGTCGATAAGATACAATAAATACTAATGGACTGGAGTACAATGACTGTACGTAAGTACGTTCTTTTGTTTGTATGTAAATCGATCTAATTTACAATTTGATTAATTAAATACGTAAAGACCTTGTTTATTCGACGGCACATCGACAAGCAGTTAAGAATTTAATTTTTTGACAAATATAAAACGAACTGAAAATGGTTTATTCAGTGACTAGGTACATAATTTGGTACATTTGATGGCTGACCCGTTGGCGTCAAATAATGAATGATCCCGCTACTACATGGAGGTCGTAGCTTTGATTCCCAATGAACACTCATGTGTTGATGATTTTTATTTTGCCCATGTGTAAATAAAAGCTATGTAGAGATCGTCTTGTCTGAAATGACGCGCCCCTCCCTCGCATCTACAGTAGAGGGACGCGTCATTTCAGCTTAGACAAACTCTAGTTACCTACACCTGATTTAATGAAGTAATGTGTAATCATTATAAAAAATAACAAATACAGGTAGTCTGACAGGACTTAATACTCTTTTTTCACTTGACTCTAAGTGATGATGTTTAATGTAAACAAGAGTTAGGGAAAAAACTAAACTAAAAATTAATACAAATTTCAACGACCGCACTAAAATGTAGTGTAGCTATTAGCAAGAAGCAATACAAGTTACTTATGTTTTCGTACCACATACCTAAATACAAAACTTTCTAAACTCCACAAAAAACAAAAACAAGCACATTATTGTTAGTAATGCTCCATTATCATCATTTTAATTAAAGAGATTATATATGTTTATGGTACGAGTTATTTAAAATATTGAAAAACGTAAAACTTACCGTTTAAACCAAATCTTCTAATTAAACTATTATTTCACAACCCGCCTCTGGCCTGGGGTTACCAACATTGTTTGTTGTAACAATCTGTCAAGGGTATTTATGCATATACAGCCATCAGACTTTTATTGATAAGTGACGAATGAGTTCTCAAGTAGATAATTTTGGCGCAGATATTATCAAACGCAGCGATTTGAGATTGTGATTTGTGACGTAACACAGTCGTCGTAACTACTTGTTGAGCGGTTTGCGCGGGAAATCACCTTATCGAACCCGATCTCTTTCGTTTTTATAGACGAAATGTAATAAAGAACTTCTTTAATTACTTTCTCGCAGAGATTTTGGTGCTTACGATTAGATTGGCCCTGATTTTTGTTAGGCTTTTGTTAAGTTATTTTACCTTAGACCTACCTACTGAACTTGGTACTTACAAATAGTGTTTTATTTATTTCTTATACTAATTGATGTTCTCATTTTTTTGAGCGATGTTTTGCTTCTTTCTTTGGCCCAGCAAACAGACGACTTTTCAGCTCGGAAAAGGGCGTAAATGGGTGGGTGAACATTTATACATATAGTATACGTGAACGGACGACGTCGCAGGTGAAAGCAATTCCGAACTTGGGTTCAAATTCTTATTTATCTAAAGGTGAACCAAACCATGGCGATCGGTAGAGTAATATTATGATGTACTAGCTATCCCGACAGACTTCGTTATTTTGTCAATCATTGACAGGTAGTAACGGTTGCTAAGGAAAAAATGTAGTTTTTCATTATGTTCCGAGCATTTTCTGATGTTTACTCACCTTTTAAACCTTTCCTGAACATTCACGATTATGAAGACCAAAATTAGCCAAATCGGTTTAGTGGTTCTCGAGTTTTAGCGAGACTAACGAACAGCAAGTCAGTTTTATAATAGAGATTTAGTCGTGGCATCATAAAACATTTCTTGACTAAACCCGTTTGCTGGCACCACTAGCAGATGCTAAGCGATTCTTAAACCTCGTTCAGTCAAGCGTGTTTTTCACATTAGATACTAAGTTTAAATAAATTCAGTGGACTGTTGCCATGAGGGTTGTCAGGCGACGTGGCATTAGAAAGAGCATATATGAAAGGACTCATAAAAGTAGAGAAAGCGCACGGTGTGTCAGGATCGTAGCAAGTAGAAAGAAATGGTCTCTGCCTACCAAGTTGGTAAAGAGGCACCATCACGGTGTACGTATATATTAAAAGTATCTTTTAAATACTAATACTAGTCGGCACTTAAAGCTGGGCATTTCCTTCGTTTGTTTTCGTATGTCATTGAACGAATTCTTAGAAAGTGGACCAAGGTTTACTTTAGGTCATCTGTTACTTAAGAGGAAAAGGGCAACCATTACTGAGGGACTGCCCCTGCGTGTACGCATTTCATTGTTGTTTGTTTTCTTAGAAGCGGGGACTTTCATCAATCTATGAGGTCGTGGCTATAGGTCACGAGTAGCAGAACGCATGCAAAGTCTTTGAGCCACTATGTTCTTTGAATAACAGGGACCTAACCAACGGTTACATACCACTTTTACAGTTACAGTCACAGTCATTTGTCTAAGTGCCTATAAACTTTCAAGATTTAGCATCTTAAAAAATAACAATGAACTAAAACAAAATCACATTTATTAGACACCACCTTAATAGACGCAACTAATAAATAAATTAGAGCTCAAGACAAAACAATGGCTGATAATAATTTAAGCTGTTCAACCTTCAATTTCGGGACTTACATAATCAATTTTCATAGATCTTACATCTATCACACTTCAGTGCTTCACGTAGTGTTGTCAGTGAGTACTTATCGATATTTTTGGTTTGGTTCGCAAGACTTAAACGCCCAATCACTAATTTGCACGAAGAAAAATAGCGATACCTATTTTTCAAATAGTCATTTGACTAGCATGTGTCTTCGTTTATGTCATTATTTTTCTTAATTTTGTTCGTAAATATTCATTTGTATACCTACACATATATGGCGACAGCCTTAGATTGACCTTTTATATACTAAATAATTTATTTAAGAACAAAGTAAAATCTAAATATGAAATGATTCTATTGAAAGTAGTGATTGAAATGTATGGTTCATTTTGAGAAATATCTCGTATAAGTACATTACCTATTGTAATCAGAAGTAGTTACAGAAATGAAAATCATTATTGACATATGATACTTAATGGCTCTTTAGAAAAATACCGACATACTCACCAATCGATAGTTCCCCACCCCAAATGCGCGGGAGTGGCCGAAAGCGCAGATGTTACGTCAGCGAGGCGAGGCCGGAAGACGGGCGCCGCAATTGATCGATACTCATCAATACTGACTTATTGCTGCCCATTGTGATCAATATCGATCAGTTTTAGAGTACCTGCAAGATCATTGTGAGCATATATTGGGATTGTAATTACTAAACCAAGATAACTCTATCTTCTCAACCTGTGACAAAGATTCATGTGACAATCTTTGAGTATAATACATACACAAATAAGAATAGTAAGAAAGTAGTAAATAGTCAACTTGAGTAGTACTAAACAAGAAAAATAAAAGTGAATAATGTAGGGATCAGGGACTGCTACGACATTCATGCTACGTATAGTACGATTAATAATTGTAGTCAGCAAAATGACAACTTCAACAGTGACTGATACGAAAAAGGGTGACCCACTACAATAGTGACGTTCGGCAATCACTAGACTTAGACATTTAGTCACGCTTTATTTTATTAGGTATTAAAAAGTAATAAATTTAAATTGTAAATATTTAATAGGTACACAACGAATTAAATAATACGATTTAAGAAAGATGGACCCTACCTCTATATTAAAACATCTCACTAAAAAATTATAAACATAGCTGGAAAAAAATGTTCAAAGAGGTTCAGGGGAATTAACACTTGAAAGTCAGGAAAATACAAGTAATTATATACGTTTTTATTCGTTACGGTTGCTATTGATTCCGACTCCGATTCTGAATCGGTATATTCAGAATCGGAATCGGAATCAGTTACATTTATAACGAAGGAATCCACATATTGGTATATAATTTGGTCGAGTTGACACATTTTGTCTTCGATTTTTATGGCATGGTGTATGCCCTGTCCCCAATTATCAGGCGTCACCTCTTTCAGGCCTTTTTTAAATAATTTTTTCACCTCTTTTATTTTAAAAGTTTTATTGTTCCTGGCAAAGTACCCCTTTGCTTGAGCCCAAACTGACTCTACTACTCTATTGTTTATCATTGTAGGTTGATATTTAATTTGTTTTTCATCTAACCACTGAACAATATCAGCCTTCCGCCAGTTTGAAGTGGGGATACGCTCGACTTTTCTCGAATGGTACGGTGCGTTATCTAATACCAGCACCGCATTTGGCTTTAATTTTTTCAAAATGCTTTTAAGCCATTTCTCAAAACACTCTGAATTCATCTCTTCATGATAGTCCATACTATTTTTCTTTGATTCAAAAATAAGTGAAGGTAGAAGAGAAGATTCTACTGTTGTATCCTCCTAAACTTTTCCAGTTGTATGACCTGTTAATAAACGAAATTCTTACCTGTAAATAATATAATACAGAAACAAAACATTTTGAAACTGAAAACCTATTTACTAAATACAGTTTACCGAAATACCTCTATGTCTCAAGACGAAAGTCTGACCAGGGTGTGTTGCCAGTAATGACATATGGAAGTGAGACGTGGTCATTCACTACGACTTTTTTGCCAGGCTGTAATGTCGATTAACTTTTAATTGTAAAAACTCGATTTACCACATCACTATTTATTTGGGACTGAAAACCTGCCACACTGAAAATGTCATTTCACTGACTACAATTAAAAATCCGAGTATAGGTAGACACGTAGTCCCCGTTGCGTTTCTTGCTACGACGTAAACGAAACTTGTGGGAAGCTCACGTCAATCACATCGCAATGTTTTATAAAAATTGTACTTACTATTGTTTCATTTTTGTGTCTAGGTAAAAGTAATTTAATCTTGAAAAGACATTAGATAGTTATTGACTACAATTAAAAATGGGGAAAATGTAACTAGGAAGGTGACTGCGGAAGAACAACCGAACCTAAGAAGTTGGAATGCACCCTTTTTAATTTCAAAGGTCTCGTGAAATCCATAAAGCAACTAATATAGGGTGAATGTTTTTTTTTTGAAGTTCAAGTTGAAAATTATGTGTAACCAACTTCTTGGGCGAATGTAGGGCGAATGCTTTTTTGTGTGTATTTTCCGAAATGTTTAAGTTCAAAATCAGGTTTTTACAGGGCATTTAGTAGAAAGATCTAAACAATCATGAAACATTGTCCTGGGTAAGATCGAACTCATGGCCTATAAAAGCTGGCCTTGTAATAATTGTAGGTCAAATATACATAGGAAACTAACTATATCCATAATCTAAGCATAACACCCTACCTACCTATCAAGTACCTATTTCATACTCTAATCATTTCAGCTACACCCATTTTGTCACTAACAAACAGTCTTTAGCTATGTGTGTTACCTATGTTAATTATACTCGCTAACTAATTAATGAATACTACAAGCAATGTGTGCGGCAATGGCGACACCGCCCTCGTGTCTAACACACATGAATGCACCAGATTTGAGCTAATCCTCAGATCTCCCGAATGTGACTCGACGCCATCTTGAACCATCTATTTATAAGTTCCAGAGAATTGTTCGCAGACGAAATTCCGTCGGTAGTTTCGAGGCACGCGCCATACCCGACGTGTCGGGGGGCCCAATCCAACTCTCAACAAAAACGTGTGTGTCAGAAAAAATAACCTAAGAAAAGTGCCGCAAAAAGTCAACACAAATAGTGAATTCGGCAGAACTTCAAAGATAGAGTAAGCCCCCTGGGTAGCGATTCACAACCGAGTTATCGAACGATTCGGTAATTTTCAAAAATATATATGTCAGTTTTTTGATATGGGAGGTGTCTGTATTATTCGCCTAATAAATACTTGATGCCATTGGCTTTAACATATACAAAATTCAAGCTATTACGCGGAACAACCGATTTACTAGAATTTATTGAAAGTTATCGAATCGATCGATAACTCGGTTGTGAATCGCCCTCCTGATTTTTCAGCTGGCAAGTGCAAACCGATGCTTTTCCGGACATGACATGACAAGTTGATCAGACAGTGCCGAGGTGTTTTTCAAGTGCGTTTATTAATTTTGTGAAAGACTTTACATTGCACACTACTCAACAACACATGTAAGAGATAGGTTGTAAGAAAAGTATTTTAGTATCTACATAGTTTTAGTAAATGCAATTTTAAATCTAATAGTAAATTAGGAAAAGTTTGGAAGCTCTAGAAAAGTAATAAGCGTGGTTGCTATAATATACTATGTGGAAACGCAATCTGGCTTCTAGCTACCGTTATATTTTTGAAATACATAGAAACAGGAAACCGTCTAGTAATATCAAGCTTTTACGATATCTCACGAACTTTTCTAAGGGCTCTTGTAAATTATCTCTGCAATTAACTGTTTAGCGAACATCTTCTGTTAAACAACTATTATCTGATGACTCTCAAGAGTTTCTCTAAAGCGTTTAGCATAAAAAGTCAAGTCAAATAATAAAAATTATTGTATTGAAAATCTTCGAAAATATCTTAATGAATTGACAAATAGTTATTTAGTTTAAAGTTTGGTTAACTACATAAATAACATAATTCAACCAATATTGTGCAGAAAACATACGTACTAAATTATTTATTTTGATGTATATCCAAAATTATCCCCTTATGAATAAAAAAACATAGGCAGGCGACTTTTAGTGAAATACCCTATTACCCAAAATGTAATTAAATGTAATGTGTAAATGAATACCTTGTGAATTGTACTATGAAATATCTTTTTTGAATCAGAAAAGGTTGAGTCCCATTTCAAACGTGAAAATGATGAACCGGAAAGGACTTTCGAGTGGTACTCAATGATTAAGTTTCAATTTTGATAAAAATTCTGTGTCACGGTAGTTTGTTTACAATAAGCGGGGAAATACTTTTTCCTATACCACACAAATCATAGATAGGTATATCTAATTTACAATGAAACTAGTTAACTAATGCTGTCGTAAAAATACTTAATAAAGTATAAGTCCGAACTGAGTAGGTAGGTGCGAGTACCTACCCTTCTTTCCAGTCAAATGATTAGTTGATTCTTGAATCCATTGTAATTATTTCACATAGTGTAATGAAATAAACAACAAAACAGAATAGTTTTTTGAGAGTAGGTACAATAAAAGAGTGGTATGTTGTTTGTAGAGTCACCTAAAATCTAAACAAGTAAACTCCTAATTCACAAACGTCAATCAACGCTAAGCTGTAAGCACGTACTTACGCTCATACTGTCCCGTTAAATATCAATGGAACCGAAAGGGACGGCTATACCTCTGAGGGATGCTCAGCGTTAATTTGCGTTCGTGGATTTGGGGGTAAGTATCTTTGATAACTGTGATGATCGCCATATTCCAAACGCGGTAGTCAGACGTTCACTGATTATTTCCGTCATGATGAATGGAACATTCAGAAGCCCACACTTTGCAGAGGGAATTTAAACCCAACCTGATAAGAAGTGACCCTGCCGCCCTATTCGGGTTGCTTGAATTTCTATAAATCAGCGTTTACCATCACTGGAGAGAAATAAATAGTAGTCGCAAATTGTAGGTACAATGAACAAAAAGTTGGTGTTCCAGAACACGGCGCAAACGGGTTCCGAGCAAGACTGTTTGACCACTTTGACCTATGGTTTTATTCCCATAGAGTGATCGAAAAAGCTCCAGTGTGATAAGTAGGCAAACATAGAGCTTCCTTTGGTAAAAAAGCTCACAAAATACGCAGACGGTAGGTGAAGTATTAATGCTTTTGATAAACTGTAGGTGACTGTATCTACATTATCATTTGAATGTCGTTGTTGTTGTTTTAAGCACCTAACTTTTTTTTCAAGCCAGGTTCAAGCCTAGTTATAAAAATGTTATCAACAGAAATACTCGTACAAATATTTTTGTTTATATTTTCAGGCGGCTTAATAACATCTGATACTTACACGGCCTCCAACAATCCCCACTGAGCCCGCGTTTTGGAGTATGGCTCACGCAATTTCTTAGTTTGATAAGGCCTGTGCCCAGCAAGGGGACGTATTTAGGCCGTTTATGTAAACCAAGGTCGGTTCACCCTCCATCCTTTGACAGGATACGGACATGATCGTGTCAGTCGCTAACGATCAGACTAAAAGCGTGTGCAACAATTCTAATAGCACTACGCAACTTGTATGTGTGTGGAGCTTCTATAAATATTTTATGTTGAATGAATTTGTGCCGGCTGTTTTGCCAATTTTCTCGCTTCAAGAACTAGCACATTATGATTTTATAAACACTGAGCCGGTTAGGCAACACGTATGTATAGTAGACATCGTTAGCGACATCCTCTACTGAATATAGGTCTTAAAATAATAGAACAGAATAGAAACCATTAGATACGTACAGAACATTTACAGACAGTATTGTTTTCAAACGAAGGTTTTTTTTTTTGATCTGGCTCAACATTATTATGCTTCTTTATGCTGCAACGGTCAAAGACCTGAGCAGCACTGGTTTTCAGCCAGTGCCGTTCTTTCTCAGAAAATACTCCTAGAGATTTCCTACATTCGGTGAAATCCTGTTTTTTTGTTTTGCCAGTCTCAAAGATTGCTATGGCACTCTGAATCGAAGTACGAGTTGTTCATGGGTTCAAATGTGTCCGGAACACCCACTTCTTGTTCAACCCTCCCGTCATGAACACCGATGTAAACTGAAGCAACCCTGATAACGACGGTAGGCTCGCCCCTAGCCACGTTGCGTTTTGCGTCGGCAAAATGTGAATAATTACATAGTTTCTCGCACGTATATGTTTTAATACTTATCTTTATTATAGTTGCTGGTTGTGCTCATGGCCGTGGGTGTTAGGAATGTCAAACACGAGTATCGCCTTCAAGATATATCAAAATAGCCCTGAATACGAAAATCTTAATACAATTTTAATCGTAAGCCACTTTATTTCTCGGAATTTCTACGTATCTTGCGAGGGCAACTGGTTGTACCTTGGACATATTGTATGTTTTCAATGTTAGACCATTTTTCTGAATCTATTGATGTGTGATTTACTGTATGTCGTATTGCATACGTTTTAGAGATAAACCTTGCAATCAAAGTTGACCTTTTAAAATCAATAAGTACTAGATTTCGTTTCAACGATCTATCAACATCTATACAATCTAAACCAATAGGTATCTAGGTATCTCTTGAAATCAGTTTACAATTTACTTTAATACTTCCTAAATGAATTAACACCGAATAATGAAGGTACAAGTAAACAGATGGAGATTAAAATATTTAGTTATTCTGCATTCAAAATATCAACCAAATCACTTCACAGAAAACTACAACTGACACAACCTCATTATGTTCCAACGCCACACTCAACATCGATGTCATCACATTTCCAAACACATCTTACTCTCCAATACACCCTTACGTCACAATCATACCGTAAACAAGTGACGTCACGTTTGCAGAACACACCACGATGCCGATCGGGAACGTGAGCAGGGACTCAGGGCCGCGAAGGGAGAACTACCGCCCTCCATGGGTTAAGGATAAGGATACAGAGGCCCCACCTCCATGGATGCAAAAGAAGCTGAAGCCAGTGGAATCAGCCAAAACAGTGGACGAGGAACCGGCTGCACTGCCAGCGAAACCTTTGAAACGTAAGTGATAATAGTACCCATAATGTAAGAGTGTCTAATCATAAACAAATCATGGTATTGCTGACAGCTGTTTTTTGAATTGGGAAACTCTTTCGTCTCTAAGGATTTACGAGTATATTACATTATTACATTTTTCAATTGAAAAACCAGCTGTTACTCACAACCTGATTGCTGCAGTCATGGTTGAAAACCACTCATGATGCCTACGTTTTGCCCGTGTTTAGTTCATAATTTGAAAATTTAAATATTTATGCACAGAGGAAGAAGCTCCTATTCCAAATCGTTTTAATGTTTGTGATTTTAAACATGGGACTATGAACAGATTCTCTTATTCCTAAGCTTTTTTATAGTCCTTAATATGATAGATTAAAAAAAAGAAAAAAGTATTATGCTAAGTTTAGCAAAACCGACGACATTTTCTGATCTTCGATTTAAGAACTTGAAGGCTTAAAGCTTGGTTATGCTTGTCTAAAGCTTACAATTTTTTCTCTAATTTTTTTGTAAAAAGTAACACGCGTTAGTCAAAATATCTATTTTAAATCACAATAAGGGTAGTGACTTTGCGATCTGGACGATCGAGGGCGTGGTGTAGAGCGGTTGGTATAAGGGTATAAGGCAACCCCCTCATGGGTTCTCGCCTCGGCGTGGCGAGGGGGCCTAGTGCCGGTGATAGGGGAACCACCGGGAAGCGAAGAGAACTCAGGCGTGGCAGTGTGGTGGACTGGGAACCCACCCGCTGCGGCCCGCAAGGGCAACGTGGGGCTGCGGGGCCAGTGGGGCCTGCAGGCGCCTTGAGGCGCGTGGTTGGGGCCGCGGCGCACAACCGGTTGGTGGGGGCCAGTAATCCGAGGCTGATCCGCTCTGTGCATCGCGGCCCGGCGGGGCCGTACCGCCGGTTACCGCAGCGGAGCCGCCCTTTGGGTGGCTCGTGGTTGCGGGCCCAGTAGGGTCTGCGAACAGTGGGTGCCAGCGGGCCGGAGTGCGGGGGTGCTCTGGTTTGCATTGCACGGCGTCCACCGAGACGGCGAAAGTGCCTGCGTACTCCAGGCGCTTTCGTGGCCTCCCCCCTTCGTTGGGGGGTCGGTTGGAGGGGGCCCCATTAGGGGCTTGCACTGGCGGCGGGGCAGTGCGGCATTACTTACGGTAGGATCCAGCTTCGCCGCCAAAGTACCACAGTCGAGTGCCGTGGGGTTTTAGTCGGTAGGAGTCCGACATAACCTCGTCGTCCCCCCGGGCAGCGAGGTATCCATGAGGATTTCCCCACGAAAAAAAAAAAAAAAAAAAGGGTATAAGGCATACTGCCTCCGTTGGACTCTCCACAATTCGGAGGTAGGTATAGGTTTGACCAACAAATGTTTATTTTTGGTCGTGCCTATCTGTTATCCCATTGTAGGTATCATAGAAAAATGATGAAAGAGAGCGAAAGTGTGTATTGTACACACGCTAGTGACTATAATATCTCAGGAGATATTCAGGAGATAGGTACACAGGTGTACCTAATTGTTAATTGAGCTCATTGAGACTAGCCGCTATGGTCGAAGTCGTTTAAAAGGGGAGTACTTAAGAGGTTTGTATTAAGCTGTACTTGAAGGTAGCAGTACGGGCTACAGCGCGACGTGTCAGAACTGGCTGCACCGCTGCCATCTCGCTATCTACCGCGCCCGCGGTCGTCCAGAATGTAGACTAGCTAACTAACTCTATTAAAGATCAAATCATCTGTTCAATAACTAGGTATGACACAGATCAGTGTCATGTTCACACCTAATATTAGCGCAAAATCTAGTAATAAGTAGCTTCAACTCACGGCTAAATCAATTTCATGTGTGCGTGTGAATACAAAAACCAGTTGTGATATGTGTGTCTTCTTTTTCAGATGCTTATCAATCACTGCTAACAAAGTTACTTGAAACACGTATGTACCGCGTAGAGGTCGTTTAATATACTTAGGTGCCACGAAAAACCTTGTGGTATCGGTTCGGTTGTTATAACATAGTGTTTGGCAAGTGAGGCGTCTATGCCAAAAACCTCATTGTAGTGATAGTCTATCGCTATGATGAAGGCATTCGCCCTACAGAGAAACATTAATAGACTGCAATGTCATCTCGCACCTGGCACACGTATTTTTGAGTGTTTAGTTGTATGCCACAGTTGCTATCAAAATTGCTCAATCATGATTCATGAACTTTTTTTATTCCATTGGCTTTAACATTACCTAGCTCAATAACATGGAGTTAGACTCACATTCAAAAACGAACAGCATACCTAGACAATTCACCGAGCAATCCATTTTTCCCCGATTCTGTACTCTCCCGTTTGGAAGTCATAAATATTTTTAATCGAATAGACTACATCAGAGTTTTGAAAAATGTCTACGGACTCTTTAAGCGCATTTCCTTCTTCACCTAAAGTTTTCTCTTTTACTCGTCATGTCAGAGGTCTTTTTGGTTACTATTTCTTTTCCAGCCTTTAAAAAATGAGTCTTTCTGAAAGTCTGGCGTCAATTCATAATGTGTTTTATATCCGTGTTAACTGGCGTTATGATTATATTTAAGTATTTTTATTGCGTTTCCAAACTCTTGACGTAAACGTTGGTCTGTATACTTCGCATTACACACGTGACGACGGCGTCGTGTATCACGACGTTTCAGATATTATTTTATATGCGCCTACGCACGGTGCGAATCTTATGCCATGGTAGAAAATAAAGTAGTCCTCTGAACTGGGCAGAATATCTCTAAAGTTGATAGAAACCACTTACTAACAAAAGAGCAATTCTGCCCTCTTCTTTACCTGCGAAAGAAGAGAGAATTCTAGAAATATTTACTACTCGTGTTTAATGATTTAAAAAACAGTGTTTCATTTCATTTGAAGAACTGTAAGAAAGTGACAGTTTTTAGGAGGGTAGTGAGTTAGGCAGACCATAAACATAATTCATACGATAATAGAATGCTGTTGGTGATATTGATCCGTATCGTTGAATTTCTCGCAGTCTTTATTAGTCATATTTACCAAAGAAAAAGAATGATAAGATTAAACTGATTTGGTGAAAAACCGCTAAGTACTCATGTTTAGGGCGGCAGCTTAACTGATTTTGATAACATCAATGAAATGGCAAGCATTTCAAATGAACATAGGTCAGTATTAAAATGATTAGATAGGCGAACATATCTTTATTGTATTATTGTAAATTACGACCTTACATTATGTATAGGTGGGATGGTTGGAATTACATAACTTCAAATGCTGTAGGTATGTATGGCTTCGGGTACTCCTTACTGGTAGGTATTATCAAGCTGCCCATAAGGCTCGTAGCCTTACACTAGGCTAAACAGAATCTAGCAACAGTCTGTTGGTATGGCCGAAATCAGTTACAGCTGCTGAATCTGACTATTAACTGACCGCAAAATAAGTAGAGCTTGATCTAAAAAAGCCGAATATACTCGTAGTCTTTTTAAAGAGTTACCATACAAGTACCTGCTTTGTGACAAAAGTAAAGTGACACATAACCTGCTAAAGTGAGAGCAGATGTCGGAAATCCCAATACCAGAGGCGTAGCCAGAGTGAAAATAGCGGCTGCCGAATACCCTTCGTTCCACGCGAAGATGACCACCATAGTGGGAGGTCTCTGTTACCAAGGAGTTTCTAGTCCTACCTTTTGCACTCATTCTTTGCACCATCAGTGACCCAACCAATTCGGACTGTCCTTGCAGCACCTGACCTGGTTATGCAAAACTGCACCTTCAAAATTAAAACATAAGCATTCTAGTCGCATAATTAGTAGAAAGATCATAAACACATCCAAACGACTTACGTCTAACGAATTTACGCATGAACATGTTAAGACGAGCTAACATTAGAAATTATTTCTTTAGAAACTAGGTATTAAGTGCATCATACATGACAGAACACAAAAGTTAAGAAAGCGTTCGCGACGGTGAGTGAAGCCAGAAATGTTGACTGTAATATAGAGTCGATGAAGTTAGGGCTGGTAGAGTAGTGCGTTGGGATTCAAGGGCTTGGCTCTAGATTTAATGCCACTAATTTCATGATGATGATGTTTTTTTTGTGAAAGCCAAGATGGCGGGACGCCGCCTGGTTTCTTGAAAATAATGTGCATGGGTGTATCTACTGTTTTATACTTTCATTAAGAAACTACACTCATAAAATTTCGAAAGATTCTACAAAGCAACGGGTCCCGCCATTTTGAAATCATAATGTTGAGACCACCATTTTGTTATTGAAAACGCAAGGCACGCTCATAATGGGCACACCAAAATTTAGTGGCCTTTTTTTCTACAGTTGAATCGCTGTTAAAGATTTAAAACTGTTACATCTTTCAATAAATGAAATGTCTGTAAAATTAACGCAGGAAAGCGCCTGATGAAAAAATAAAAATTTTGAGGAAAGCATTATAAACTGATAGAGTTCGTTTAGAACTACTAGAAATAGACGGCTCTTCATGAGATGCGATATCTTTGTCAGAGGGTAAGCATGAGAGCAGAGTGGGGCTAATCTATAGCTAAGAGATAAAATAACTTATCTCAGTAAGAGGTGTTTATATTTTAAGCTTTGTTTTTTAAATTAGTAATATGTGTGTACTCGTATTTACGACAAAATCCGCAAGTAACGATAGCACAGTAGTCCTAGTAAAGTAGTCGTATGAATATTCAAATGAGAGTGGTTTTCCTTTTAATATGGAAAATCACAGGCAATCTGAAGGGTTTCTAAAGAATGTGTATGACTTATTAATCACTTCCAAATTTAGGAGAGAGTAATGGCTACTATTAAAATGGTAAGCACTATTCAAGCGGAGAGTAAAGGCGAGCTTAAGAAAGAACCTTAGTGTTCGATGTGATACACTAATAATACAATCCACCCTTCAAAAAGTAATAACTAAGTAAGATTCAAGTTACATACTACTTGAGCAACCACACTAAAACATCAAAGGGAACAATGAAAAACGATCCTCAACGTTTCACAAAAAAATCTCGAAGCTCAAATCTCCGTCTTTTTTGCGGATTCTACTTTCAGAGCCATATTTCACAGTGCATATTATATCTGTAAGTTTTCGTTTGTAGGTGTGTTGACGTGTGTATGTGTTCAGTGTGACGTAAACACCTGAAACTTTGGCAGGAGACACGCTTCTGAATAATTGACTCTCCGAAAGCGTTCAAAGTTTTTAGTCTGGAGTTTGGGTGCGAAACAAGTCAATGTGTGCCTTGCGAGGGATCGGAATTGTGAAATATCATTTGATTTCTATTAAACTTTATCAAGACGTGATCTAAAGAGTGAATTTATAGTTAAGTGTAATAAATGTAATATTCCAGCAGATAAATTACAAGTGGCTGAAGCTGAAATAAAGAAACAACGGCTAGTTACAAGCCGTTCTCATAAGAATTGGAACAGGTGGGATTGCTCTTCGTTATTTGGCACTATTCATTGTATATTGATGACAAGTGGAAATAAATAAAAGTGGAAGCTATGAATCACAGCGTAGGTTGTAGATACGTTCGTACTTGTGCACAATGTTCAAGATCAAAATATTCTGTACCAATTATCTATTATGCAGTGATGGTGTAGCCAAAAATATACCATTCGTTTACAGAAGATAAAATATTTGACAATATAGAAACCATAAAAACATTGTAAGAATGGAAACTTGGTATTTATTTTGTTGATACGAAACTATCGCAAACCTTTCCCAAAGTTGTGTTTTATGTGTGTGAAAAAGCTTACATTTTGTAATTTATTAAGAAAAACGATAAAAATAAAAAACTAAACTGCATTCTATGAGATTCTTCTGAATATTCTTGGTCGTCATGTTATTGATTTTTTTACGGGTCATGTTGACGACTTACAAAAAACATTTTAACTGCCCCAATCCGAGATCTTGTGCCGTCAGTACACTGTTTAGGAAGAGATACTGCCCATTGTATTGTTGATAGCAACGCGGCAACGGCATTAACAACAATAAAGCAACATTAGTTAGCAGATTCGAAAAAGTTTCTCAGTCGTACAATGACGTGCCTTTACACGTTGGAGTTGTGGATATTTCGGGAGCCGACGCCGACGAGAACGCGGTATTTTTAGACAGGACACACTTTTTACAAAATAAACCAAGATGTTGAGATTACAGGGTGATTTATAAGAGATGGCGTACTTTATTTCGAAAACATTTTTGGTATGAACAACATTGAGGTTGCTAAATCTTTTGGAGCTTAAAAGGCCAGATGAATATGAATTCGATTAGTTATTGTGGTTTCTTTGATAACTGCGCTTATTTTCTCTTAATCCATAATAAAAAGCCTTTTAAAAACTTAAGTTCTTAAGCAGGTTATGGATATCTTACAATATGTTAAAGAAAGACGAAACTGCAGAAATAATTTTATTTCTTCTTAAAAGTATCTCAGTCAAATTCATTTCAATAGCATGGCATTCTAAGGGAGTCATTATATTAATTCTATTGCTGATTCGCATATCTGTTAGATAAGTAGGTACGTAATCTAATAAAAGTTTTGTCAACTAAGACGAGGATTTAGCTCACATGATTTTCAATGTATTTCTTGAAAAAAAAAACATAAATAATCTACTGTCTTCAAAGAAAGTATGAATAAGCTCAAAGTCGATAAAATGAATAAACTACCAAACATTACGTACAGATTAAAAATATGCTCGAAGCTACGTTATTATATTATATGGGAAGTAGAAATCTTAACATAAGACGAATAAATCACGTGACCTTTAAAAGAGGCGGGAAATCACTGGTGGGCGATGTAGCTAATTTCCCGTGTCCTCTTGGCCATATAATAGGGAATTTCTCGTTGGTAGCTAAAATAGCGAAGGCCGTCCATCTTGGCAACCGCCATGTTTATTTACGCTGCAGCTTCGCGGCATTGCCTCGTCGACACGTGCTTCCATCAATATTACTGTTTTTATCATCAATTATAATTTAGGCTATTTACTTGAGCTAGGAATTAGAGAAAATTTGACATTTTGTCTTGAATCGTTTCGCCTTTTCATATCCAATTAGGAATTCTAAGAACTAGGTCCATTGTATTTATTTTAATAATTGAAACACACGTAGGTACCTACTTGCTACAGAATAGTATCATCCGCTAACCATCGTCAGTAAAGTTTCTACAAAAAAAAACTTTGCACTGGACTGGTCATGGGTTTCCCATCTGAAAATCTAATAAGAAATAAAATTAATGGGAACCCAATGTTTTCTATTTTTGTTTGTTTATCATTTTAACACCATTATTGATTGATGGTCTTAAGTGTTTATTTGCAACTTTTAACTTGCTATGTTTGAAAAAAGATAATAGTTAAGTTCTTATTTTACAAATATATCTTTATGCTATATTTTGACAACATTTATTTTAATACTGCATCATGACTTTTTTCTTGTTTTTGTAATACTTTTGATTCGTTGTCGTGATTTTTTGTGTTTTGATGTTTATTGTGCTGTCCTACTGTATGTACGTGACTTTAATGATTGTATATGTATTATAATCACTTATCATTTTTATTTTCCAGCTGTTTTGAAGAAACAGACGACTATAAAGGATAGTTCAGAAAAACCGGAAAATGGAGTTTCAGATCCAGTAGAAGAAAAGCTAGTTAAACCATCAGCAGCTAAGCAGGCTGACAAAGCTTTAAAACCCACTGACGAAAAACCTCGGTTCACTAAGTCCAGCCTTAAATCTGCTGACAAGTTCAAATCAGAAGACAAAGCTAACGATAAAAAGCCGGAAAAACCTACTTTAAGAAGTGTTAGAACTATAGATGATAAAGCAAAGGAAAAATCTGTAACCATAGTTGATACAAAAACTGATAAAAATGGTACAGCAAAGGCAAATAATGCCGTGAACGACAGAGTGAATAACAAGGTCGCCACAAATTTTACAAAAGTAAATAAACCAGCGGTTAAAGTAATTGAAAAACCAAAGCTGGAGGAGAAAGTAGAAAGAGTAGTCAAACCAGCAGCAAAAGTAGTTGATAAACCAAAGGTAGAAGAAACAGTAGAAAGAGTAACCAAACCAGCTGCAAAAGTAGTTGATAAACCAAAGGTAGAAGAGACAGTAGAAAAAGTAATCAAACCAGTTGCAAAAGTAGCACAAAAACCAAAAGTAGAAGATAAAGAAGAAGAAATGTCTAAAATGGCTACTAAACCACCAACCCCACTCGAAAAAACTCCTTCTAAGGTAAAATTTGTGTTTTTTTCCCTATACATATTTTATCCTCGTTGTTTTGTCGCATGTTTCAATAATAATGAGAAAAGTAACCCGTCTTGAAACCTAATTCCAAAAAACATTCCGTTAAAATTATGCTGAAATTAATAGCCCTTATTATGTGGATTTCCAGCTACCCCCTCGGAAACCTTCATTGGTGAAACAGCCTTCCAAAGATGAACCGGTGAAAAAGTGGAGGGACCCTCTCCATGAACGAGTGAAGGAAAACATTGATAAGACCCTCGCCAACGAAATACCGAAGGGACACACCCTCACTAAGAACGAAAGCTTGCGAAGTAAGTTTTTTGTACTTTAAAATGGAACAAGCTATAATCATAAGCTTCTTTAGGAAAAATAAAATAGGCACCAATCCGACTTTTGGTTGTTGGATTATACTGAATTTAGATCATACGTACAAACCTTTCGCCTTGGTCATATCTTCTCCCGACATTGTTCATTGTTATAGCTTCTTTGATAGTCAAAACCTAATGCCAGTGCGTCTAAACGAACTTCGACTTACGCCGTCAAACTTCAGTCGATTTTCTGAGGTACTTTGCCAAGAACTTCGTGATTAGTGTATAGCAGGCTACTAGTGAAACAAATTAGATACACCAGAAAACTATCTAGAATAGTATGAGGCTACATGTACACATACTAAAAACTTTAAATATTGGAATTCGAAGTAAACTAGGTTACCGGTGAATGTAATATGTTAAATATCTACCTACAGTGTCATCTTATTATTCATCAGACCTTTACCCAGATTACAAACGTTCATGAATAGATCAAAACATGTGCCACTTTATATAATGAGTGGGTATCGAGTAAGTCACTTCGATTAAAATAGAGTAGGTAAGAGCAGTGAATCAAGCTGCATCAGAATAGATCCAGCAACTTGTTCGTTTCTTTGCCTGGTGTTAATAGGGTTGGCATTAAAGAAATCACGTCTATTAAAATAAAAGAATGCATGTTTATGTTATGCGCCGTAAATTTTGGATCCTTTTTTGATAAAAAAAGCCTTATCAAATTTGTTTTTATAACATTTCGTCTTAAATGGTAACTTTATAAGGTCATTCAGGATAAGTACGATTTCAAAAGGATAAGATTGAATATAAGAGTCAATCTTCAGGACTGTCCATGTAATTCCACAAATCCTTCGCTTACTTAGGTTTTACAAATCTTTCACAAACATTTAGAATGTTCTTTCAAGGCTTTTAAGAGCTCAGCGAGGCTACAGAAAAGTCCGTAATGTCCGTATCTATCTCTACTAAACTCACTCACATCAACCAAATTAATTTGTACTTTACTTAATACAGAATTAGTAATGGAATTGTTATCCAGTTGCGTAAGTATGCTAGTAGGTAATTACTTTTGATATTTAAAGTACTTAAAAGTCGCCCTGATCTCATCCTAAAGAATGCTTACAATTAGAGCAAACTTCGTAAGCAAGTGGGCTAAATTGTGACCATGCCAAAAAGGAATAGAATTGTCATAAACGTATTCAAGTGATTTTAGGTCACTGACCTCAGAGATGTTTTACAAAACTTTAATAGGTTCTTTGAAAATTAGAATTCAAGTATTTATTTGTATCAAAAACGATAATATACTTAGCTGTGTAACAAGTTTCTTGTTTTGTAATTTTGAAAAATTACTATTTTACAATATCAAAATATTATAGGTTACCTAATAGCAAAATAAGTGATATTTTTTATATTCTACTATATTAATAGAGAAGATGAAATGGAAGAGTAGGGTAGCTAATACTGACGAGAACGGGAGAGCCGGTCTTCCGGCGTACCCTTGGTGAGGCCTATGTCCAGCAGTGGACTGCTACGGGCTGATGTGATGAAAATGTGAATAAACATTTAAATTCACTTCCTATCACATTTTTTCAGCCCTATATGTGACAACAACATTGACACACTACCGCTTTATAAAATTAGCGTAGCGATTTCGAGTTCGATCGCTCACCATGCGTTCCGTTGTTCAATCAAATTCGATTTTGGCAGACCATTTTGTCTGACGCTAATGAGAAGATAGTTCCAAAGATAAGTTCACAATGAGGTAATCGAAAATATAAAAATGCATTTCATTATGTACACAATCTTATTTTATTTTAAGATTCTTCTTTCTTAAATTTTGTAATGTAGATGTAGGTATGTGGTAGCTTACATAAGACAATTAATTATCAAGAAAAGGCATAATTATTAAAATAGTAGGACATACGTTAAAGTAAGATATGAAAGAAAAAGATTAATTGAGACCACAAACCTTTATACCTAGGAACAATGATTTTAACATCGTCTCAACTATGTTTTCGTTACTGGTTTTCTTTCACCCAAGGCAATGTGGGTTATTCATTTTATATGGCTTTGTGCAGACACAAAGCCATATAAAATGAATAACCCACATGTAATACATGAATAACCCCAATGAATATCAGACACAAATTATTAATCATGGTATTTACAATCATGGTATTTATTCTGAGAAAAAAAATGTATTGGACAGTATAAATTGTTGTGCTCGGTTGATCTCATGCTGAAATGATACTTTTAAATAAGATAGAGCTTATTCTATTTTATATGCATTTGCTGTATTAAGTTCCTCAGTAATTTTATAACTGGTGTGCTAAAGTGAGTTAGCTTTTGAGTACGGCTATCAGAAATCTTAGATTGCTATGGTGACGATAGATGTTTGATAAAACGTTTTCTTCTTCTCGAATCAGCAAAACGATTTTGTAAAAACTTCGATGTCAAACACATTATGATTGCACTTGGCAAAGACCTCGCTAGGCTTGTCATTATTGAATTTAATGTCCTATTGTCACCTTGTTTCTGAATTTAACTGTAGATTCAGGAGACGTTTAAACGAGGTTAAAATAATCGCATGATCATATGTGGTTTTGCGAGATATTCACTCACTTGTTCCAACTAAGCTGTGTCAGTTGCTACAAATATAGGGTCGTTTCGCCGGTTTGCGTCCACTTAGTGCAGTTGCTAAGTTTGAAGGTGAAACTAAAAATGTTCTAGCACTCGTTTATATGAAAAAATGATATAATGTGTTCATTATATAGTCTATTTTAGGATTAACTTACAGTTTTGTCCGAAAAAGCTTGCGTTTTTTTTTAAATAGATAATTATCCGAATTAGGCGTTTTACCCAGTTTGCGTCCAAAAAAGCCAGTTCGCGTCCATCCTGGACCAATTCGCGTCCACCGGCTTTATGAAGGATAAAAGGATAATAGGGGTGGTATTTTTATGAATTTGTACAGAAAAAGTTGTATTAGGTATATCAAATTCTTTATTTAAGGATAAAATATTTCAAACCAACTTTATTTACATTAAAAAAACGCTTGAAAAAAATTAGTACTCAAATTAGGTAAGTGTACGTAGATAATCATTGCACCTATAAAAAATAAAACACTGGGAATATGCCGGGTGTTCGGTCCGCCTGTTGTGTGCCATTTCACCCATTTCCCTAGGCTCTGTGTCTTCAAGTTGTCACAGCTTCCCGTCGAATTTTCGCGTTGCTTAAAGAGTCTGATAATCTGCTCCACCGTCAGCGCTCTTACTTGGGCTATGCCTAGTTTGTCCGACCCTGTGAGCTCCCATTTGGTCAGTGGGTACGTTGGGCATTCTGCGATCAGGTGGAAACTTGTTTCTTCGCATTCCTCGCACTGTGGACACATGGGGTCGTCTTTCACGCTTATCAGGGTTAGATGTCTATTTGGTTGGGAGTGTCCCGTTTCTATCTTGATTACTAGTCGAACGTTGCTTCTAGAAAGCTTAATCAGTAGCCCCTCCCCTTTCGTGTCTAGTCCGTTGGTAAACTAGCTCAACTGTCGCAATCCTGCCCTGGTCTTTGATCCTTCTTTGGTTGCTGCGTTAGATCTGCGCTTGATTATCCCTCGATGATGTTAACCCCTACTGGGTTCTTCTCTACCCCTGCTTTGGGCCATTGATCAGCTTCTTCGTTGTCTGCCTTTCCCTCGTAGCAGGAGAGACTCGCACATCCAACTTCAGCTGTGCCAGCTAGTCGCTCTAGTGCTGATTTGCATCCTTTGACAATCGCTGATGTTGTCTCTGCTTGTTGAGTGCTTTCAGTGCGCCTGGCTGTCACTGTAGATCATCACTTTTGTGTCATCGTTTTGATGCATGCCTAGCAGGCATGTCAGCGAAATCCAGAATTGCGGAGATTTTGGTTTTGCAAACGCTCGCCAGGCAGGCTGCCCAGGCGTCTTTATCTTGTCATCTCCTCTGCTATCATCAAATAGTACATATTGCGCACGCTTGCAACCAAGAGCTTTGTTGATTTTTTTCTGAAGCGGTCAGGATAGCATACTGCTCCACCTGGTTCTGTTCTCCAGTCGTCTGTCCATGAATGAATAAACAGTAAGTAATCAGTTCTGTTAAGTTTTGAAAAATATAAGAAGAATGAAAGAAAGTACCTAATTTCAATTAAAAATATATTTATAAGCCCGTAGTCTGAATAAAAAATGTATTATAATAACAAACAATACATTTAAAATTATTTTAGTAGTGGACGCAATCTGGTCTATCATTATCCCCTATAGGTATACTTTGCGTCCATAGCGGACGCAAACTGGGAGTTTTATAAATTCGATGTAGTAATTCGCGTCCACCCCATTTTATTCGTCAAATACAAAAAACTTAAGCAAATTCATAGTTAATATTATTCCTTTTTTCATTATAAAACTCTAGAAACAACTATGTATCCTAAAATTCACATATAACAACAATAAACTTACCTTCGAACGCGCCACTGCACACTATTTTTTCGCTAAGAATCCGCTCTCTTGCTGAACATCCGAGACAAATTATTTTTTTAAACAGGATTGGTTTGGTGCACGGACCTTATATCCTTATGTGCGTGTCTCTTGAACATTGAGGTATTAGCACTAATGACTATTTTTTCAATTCGTGTGTTATTTTACTTATTTTTGAGTATTTTCAAAGGCAGATCGGTAAAGTGGACGCGAACTGGGTGGTGGACGCAAACAGGCGAACTAACCCTACGTAGCATGTAACTATTCATGTTCTAAAATATTTCTCAGGAATGCTTCCTTGCAAAATAGAAAGCTAAAACGTCGCATATTCTGTCGTCATGTCCCAGCAGGACGCAGATATAGATCGTTACCTTTTGATCTCTTGTGCAGCTAGCTTTGGTCAACGCGTCCGAAATAGCTGCAGTTCCGCGTCACAAGCGCATCAGGTGCGAACAGTCATGCCTCAAGGAGTGCTCCATTCGAGTGAAATTCTGAGGATTTACCTGGTTTTAGTGTGAGGACATAAGGAATACGTTTTGTGATAATTGTTTTAAGTGTGGACACGAAAATGGCAGAGGAAATCGATAATGGACAGCTTTTCAAAGGTTAGCATGTTGGTTGGAGATTTCGTATCGCGTGTGATGTGATAATACCTTCATTCAAAGTTTTTTATAAAAGGTTTTTAATGTCTTTGAAAGGTGCTAAATTAATACATATTATGAAGATGATGCATCCACCATTTGTATTGAAAGAACCGTTCAATGCTACGAACCGGCAAGAAGACATAATCAAATAAGTGAAAAAAATATACAAACAAACAAAAGGTTCTAGGGTATTCAATATTCATTCATTTTAATTGATGTTATTTGAAAAGTAATTTATGTTTATGTACCTAAGCTGATGTATTCCTCCCTAAACTAAGTAACTCAACATGTTGAAATGGCAAAAAAAACGATCAGTTTTTTTTTTTAGAAATGTATCCCATACTTAATGAGAAAATATATGTTTATACGAGTATCTACCAACAAAAATACCACCGCCTAAATCATAGACGATTATAATTATTTTCTGTTTTGCATTACAGTATGTGTATCAAGCGTTTGTTTGGGTAGAGATTTGGCAACGTCAGTCCATAGAAAACGTCACTCAGAACTCCACTTAAGTACATCTTAGTTTTAAATTCAGATTGGGGCTCATGTTGTTATTTGTAGCAACAAAATAAGTACAAGACCAGTTATGTTTTTTTGCCAAATTGCACCGAAAATAAATATGCTTTTTTATGATGAGGCAGTAGATAATAAGTGGTTTATAAACCATTTTAAAAAACCAGAAGGGAATTCAAAAGGCAGCACTTTCCAAGTGTTTGTGAACCCAAGACGCCAACATTAAAATTAATGTTTGATTAAATGTTAATCTACCAGGCTTGCTCAAACCAACTCCACCACCTATGCCACCGCCGTTACCGCCGAAGATGCCCCCACCACCTGACTTTAAGAAAGCTCCGATAGACCCTACCAAGTTGAAAAAAATAGAGCAACTCAAAAGCCGACCCAGAAGACGGCCAGACTGGAGTGACATGATGAAAGAGGTGGAACAGGGCAAGAAGTTGAAGAAAGTCGTTTGTAATGATAGGTAAATAAAATTTTATTCCTTGACTTCGTTTCAGTTGTTCAGATTTATACTATATTTCCACTTGGGCAGATTCATAGTTCTAAAACCAAAACTTAAATACTTTCAGGTCAAGCCCCATCATTACGAGATCGGCAGTTGTAAAAAACAAAGACCAATTCATATTTGAATCAGAAAAGCCTAATTCGCATAATGAGCTGCTGAGAGAAATCAACAAAGGTATTAGGTTAAAGAAAACAAAAACAAATGATAGAAGTAAACCTAACCTTGAGGGATTGAGGAAGTTCAGAAGACAAATGACCATAGAAGAACAAGTACAAAAGTCGATGTCGCAAGCAAATATAGCAGCGTCTCCTTCCGGAGTATCCGTAGCTGAAGTAAGTTTGATTATGAAGAAAGGACATTTTCGTATTTACTTTTTTTATTGCTGGTAGTGTCACTTTTTTATTTTCGCAGGTTCCTAGCCAGGAAGAAGAAGAAATCGACGAAATGGATGATATTGATAAAGTGAGAGACGACTTGCAATCTACAAAACAACTGCTTGCTATTGAACTTAGGTAATCTCCCTTTTGGTATTTCCAATCATGTTTATGTAAAACCCAGGAAGGGCCCTATGTCTACAATTAGTATACCGGGCGGGGCGTTCCGACCGACAATCCTTGAAATTTTGAAAAGCCCTACACATACACATACCTAAGGTATTTTTATTTTATTTTTAAGTTCGATAGTTTTCGAGTTATTGAATGACAAAGTTTTGCTTCAAAAGTATGCGTTGTCAACCTTAATCAACAGCTGTTTGGGACGTATTTAGGGAAAAAGATTTAAGAAGTCGTTGACCTTTTTTCTTTTAATTATTGTAGGGAAATCCTCATGAAAAAGCCGGACTTAAGTCGCGGCAATAAGTCAACCATTAGACTAAGCAAAAAATACAGTAGGTTTGCATAGTACTGCATTCTAAAATGATACTTAAGCACTCATTTGCCCTTGAGAAGATAATAATGTGATTGCATGAACTGAGGAATACAATAACGATCTCAGCTCCTCAACTCAAGTTCCTAATTTAGGCACTTTTTTTTAAATACCTACGCTAATTAGTTCAGCTTTTGAAACAAGAATTCAAGTTCCATAATTGTTTGTGCTATAACAAAATAATAAAATTAACTAACTTAAATTCAACTTTACATTAAACATAATAAAAGCAATTTACACTATCCATCTTAAGTTTAAAGCCGGCCCTGTCTCCCGCAAACCGACGCGCACACGCCGAAAGGCGATAACAAAGAGACCGCGCCGCTTTGCCTACGTGCCGCCTTCCTTTGCCGGCACCGAGCTAGTGTTGTTCTCCTCAGCCGCGTAGCCGCTTAGCTAAGTGTCGACAGTCGACTTGTCGATACCAACTGATTTATCATAACATCATTTCATTGCAATTCTAAAATCCTATGATGTTCCAACAAGATTTGATTGATTGAAAGGAATAGGGACAACTTTGCTTTACGGTGTACAGTGAATCACAAAAAGAACTTAAAACTACCACTAGAAACAAAAGCACTAATTGAACTCGCAAGCTGAATGCAAAACATTGTTTAATACACATTTCTATCTTTTCTGACAAGCTTTTAGCCATTGTACTTAAAGTCGATAAAAAAAAACGTGTCTTCAAGGCCTGCCGGTAACTTGTTTGGTTTGTTCGCGGTTATAAGTTTTTAGATCAAACACGATTTAACAAAATAATCGATAACTTTGTTAAAGCGTTTTATCGTGTTAATAATCGAAAACTTAACTTAACACTACGAACTTAAGGGCTTTGTGTTTATTAAAAGATCACAATTTATCGACGTTGGAAACGGTGACGTCTCTAATCGCCTACTTTGCTTCTCCCTACCGTTCCGCGCTCTGCCCAATTTTTTTAGTCGCTTCGCAGATGTCAGCTAGTGCGTGTGTATCGGGTGTCGTAAAAGCGCGAGTGGTTGAGTGGAGTTTTTTACAAATAATACGTAGTGCGAGTGTTTGTGTGAGTGAGTGGCAGTATTCAAAATGTCTTTACAAGCGCAAGACTATTTGGAATTCGCTTGGTGGGAGCGTAAATGTTGTCACGTGTGCACAGGCATACTCGATTACGTCTTCGGCTGTGCCTACTTAGAGGAGGTGGGCACATCGAGCATCGTATTTCCATTTAAGGTAAGTGACTGTTGTGTTATTCACAAGTGAGACGAGTGAAATGTGGCGACTTGATCGTTTCGCGGCTTTGCGGAAAGTACAGATAGGTACTTCGTCAATAGGGTTGTCACAACGTACAAAATTGTTTTTTTTACGACTGTTTTAATATGGTCTGAATTCACGTATTGAGTACTTAAAACGCAAGTATGTGAGGTTCTTTACACGATATTTTTGTCAATGTCGGTTATTCCGCCCCACCCTGTATGATGGTATGATGCTCCTTCTTTGTTTAACTTTGATTTTATTGGTATTTACAGGAATAAAGAAGCACAAGAAAGAGAAAACAAACGTTTACTAACTAGGATACAAAACCTTGAAGCAGAGGTGGCCAGAGAAAGAGCCATTATTAAACAAGAACAACACAAAACTGTCATATCAGTCACAGACGCATACGATGAAAGGTTAGTAAATAATCTAAAGATGGAAGTAGAAAAAACGAAAGAGAACGCTGATAACTTAGAGAAGCAGTACTTAGAGGCTGCAGAAGAGAGAGATACTGCACTGACTGAATTGGAAGACGTGAAGAGAAGAAACGCTGAGCTTGAGAAGAAATTGGAACAAGCATTATCGGTAAAAAAACTGCAATAAATTTTCTTTCATTCGATTTTCGCAAAACACAATATCATGGAAAATGAAATGTTGTCGTGGTGACTGCTTTTACGCATAACAAACAATCAACTTTCTTCTTTTCAAATTCTAACTTTTTATTATGCTATGGCATATTTATTCTTTTTGTATCGAAATAAATATACAACGATTCATATCACAATTACCCAGAAATTAATCTTCATTTTAGATTTAGACCTATAATAAATTATAATGCTTTAACCAACATTGCAGAATAAAGTTGAAGACGTATATACATCTGAAGAACCTCTTTCTTTCTATCAAAAGAGGCAGATAGATTTTGAGAGGCAATGTAGTTTACTTGGTATTGAGACTAATTCGCCTGAAGCCTTAAAACTGAGGAAAAGTGCTGCTACCACTAACATTAACTTTGGTACTGCTGCTGCTTATACTAATAATTTAGACGAGGATGAGGTATGGCTTTTATTTGCTCAGAATTTAACTTGATGCTTTAACGCTACACGATATTTTTACTTAAGCACTTTATTCGAAACTGATCACGGTCAAGTGATTAACATTGATATAATTTCAGGGTATCATGCCAACTAATGTTGGTTCGAGAAGGTCGAGTCACGCTATCAAACAACTGTCTGTCACTAAAGACGATAGTTTTGAGGAAGAAGAAGAATCGGACGAAGATGAGGTATTTTTAATTTTACAAAATTTTATCAGTTGACTAAACTGAAATAACAATTTTATTTAACGAGATAAATTTTAATGCAACGAAAGCTAATTTTCTGCACTACTAGTGTATTCATAACTGTCACTTGATCTTTATGTATAAGTAATCTTAAGATTTATTTTTAAACTGATCACAAATGTTACGTCGTTTTAATTACAGGAGGAAAGTGAAGAAAAGAAGCAAAAACGTATTGAAAAAGAGATACGCAACATGAGAAACAAAATGAGACATTTGAAAGAGAAGCAAGACAACATGAAGAGGGAGCGGATGGCATTTAAAATGTCTCTAAAGAACCAACAAGCAGCTTTAAAGTGAGTACCTGTTTCCAGCGTTTCCTTATGTTTTTGGACACGTCAAAAATAGTGATGAAGGAATTACTTCTCCCCCTTACCTTCTCAAACATTGAAATGTAACCAATTATTTTTTGAATGTAATCCATATGAACTGGTGTTTAGTGGATGATAAATCAGGTATCAATCTATTCAGAGAAGTCTCGCTGCGTTGTTATTTAAGTAAATTATTGTTTGTTCATAAACACACGTCTAGCGGTGTGGCTTCGGACAAATCCATCATAGTCGTATCACATTTTCAGGAATTGCTATTATGTAAAGAACTGCAAGGAAACCATTAACTCTTTGAATGTTTACGTTTATATTCAGCATTGATCTTTCATGATTGCTGTTCCATGTAAAAGGGGTTAGGTATTTTTAAGGAAGGTATGAAGTTGCTTGTTATTGGTTGCAAAAATACTTGAATATTGTCATTTTACGCAGATCATTGTTGCTTGTCTAGTAACCCTACCATGTTTCCTTTCACAGTTAGATTTTCAAAGATATTTTTGTTTATTTTCAGAGAAGAAAAGCGAAAATACAAAGAGCTTAAGCGCGAAGTTGATAAAATGGCAGCCATGATGAAAGAAGTCGGTTCGGATGACGAGGACGAAGAGGAGGAAGATGAAGAGTCAGACGAATCAAAGAAGAGCGAAACAGAGGAAGAAGAAACTGAAACGGAGACAGAACAAGACACCGAAAGCGAAACTGAAAGCGAAAGCGAGCCTGAGGTTAGTAGTAAAAATATTTCCAGATTAACTAGGTATTTTGTGCAAGTTGTTGTTGCTAAATTGGTTGGAAATTTAGTTATTAATGTCCTCCAAAATGGATGTTTCAGGACGCACCATTACCCAACAAGAAGGACAACCTCACCAAACGGCTGAAACGACACGAGACAAGAGTCAATGCGTTGAAGAAAGGCAACGCTCTACTCATGGCTAATGTGGACCGGCTCAAGGACGATGTACTCAAACAGAGAGAAGAGTCGATGACACTCAAGAAGGAGTTGGACTCCCTCATCGATGACCTCGAGTGATTCAATTATCTAGCAACATGCCGTAGGCTGTTGGCATCAGTACTTTCAGAGATCTTAAGCTGCAGATACACATGCTCATTAACTGATACATACACGCCCGAAGTGAGCATGCTTATTATTAGCAATGGTTCGATACACATGCTACTAAGTAGCATTTGCTCAATAGTAGCATGCTCTCGTGCTAATAATGCGCATGTGTATCTGTAGCTTCAATTTTATTCATGTCGAATAGGTTTTGGTGCACTGAACGTGTTCCTAAAACATTTTATACATAAATCTATTTGTGATTTCGTTTGAAAAGCAACAAATGTTTTCTGTTGTTAAATAATTTTAATAAGTTGCAAACGCTATTAAATTCATATTGCTTCACATTGACGATGCATTTGTAAGTTGCAATACTTAGTAACCTTCTTCATTTTTATCACTACAGGATCGAAAATATCTTGTATCAAAAACAAACAATACCTATAACAACACTAAATTCATGCTTGTTTATTGATTTCTTAAAACTTTAAATCTATTAGGTTAGTAATTCGTAAGTTCCGAAACAATGATCAACTACTTTGGATTAGATAGGAAATGTGATTTTGTATGTTACTTATCGACATTATAATTTTATCTATTTGGACTTTTTTATTTCTTACAAGAAAATTGACAATCAACGTACTTTTAAGCAGATCTGTCTATTACTTAAGTTGCTAGCACTTTTTAGTTAAAATAATATCATCATATCTTTTTACTTTAGTCTTTATCATATAGTTGACTACTTCATTCGTTTCATATGCTAGATTTTCACCTACGCAGGAATTTAATCTTTTAATTTTAATAATTTAATCCTCTGTACGCTAATTATTTATAACATTGTGATTTGTACATAATCATTATTATTTTAAGCTTAATTTAAAATATAATTTGATATTATGAAAATATTCAGCACAATAAAGAAAATTAAGCCCATTAGTTGTGTTTTACATTAATTCATAAGGTATCTATTGTGAGTACATTAACAGAGTGTTGAGTACGACACGCACAGACCAAACGCGGCGAGGAAGTAAACGCGGATTTGTATGGCATCGTGGTCGCGGCCTCTGGTGGCGGGTAGACGTAACTTTTTTTTTTAAATAGAAATCCGCGTTTACTTGCTCGCCGGGTTTGGTAGAACAAACTCTGAATAAGCACCCTGAACGTGTAATTTTTCAATAGGTGTACAAAACAAACCACTTTTTAAAAAAAATATCTTTTTTTTTTTACAAATAACTTATATTAAACTTATTGGCAATAAAAGGCAATGCATGATTTAGGTGCCTTTTTTCCGCTGTTACGTACGACCAAATTTATTAAAAATAATATGATCCAGCGAACATAAAATAATGCTCTAAGTAGACAACTACCTACATCTAAACACAGTCCGAATTGAGTTTCAGATGTCAGAAGTTTGAAGAATAAGGAAAGTTTTTTTCAATATTTTTCTCTGTATATATCTTTAGGTACTTAAGATGTAAATATCTTAACGAAGATCAGAAAAAAAAATAGTCTGGGCTTCAGGCGGGAATCGAACCATCGTCTTCTGCATACCAGGCAGCTGCTGAGTTTCGTTTTTGATAGTTACTCGTCAAATGATCGATAACTTCCCTGTGAATAATAGTTTTGCTGTGAAGACTCATAAAGATCTGTTAAAATTTGTAAAACCCGACTTTGGTAAATCAGCGTTTGCTGGTCACTCAGTTTATTTAAAGATGGTAGTATCGCTTTAAAAAAAGATATATGCCTATTTTCAGGCTCTTGTAATTTTAACATAATCTCTTCTTCAAAAGCATTAACAATTCTCCTTTTTTGCGGTGGCTGGAATCGTGATGGACTTCCAAGTCTTCTTTTGTGAATTTGCTTAATCACATTCTGTTTATCATCATCATCATCATTATCTTCTATAATCCTTTCTCGACTTTCATTTTGGTCATTTTTATTTAAAAAAAGCAACTGTTTGTACAAATGGTATTCTTTGATTTTTTTAGCTCCAGTTTTTTTAATTTCTTTAAGTTTTTTTACGTATTTCGCATAGTTGTCTTTAATCCCAGTCCACTTTTTCACCACCATATTCTCTGAAACATTATTTTTTGCATAGTTATTTATTATTTCAATTTCAATTCTTTATTGCATATGTATCAAGCTTGTTGCATGCTTATTATTACTAACAATCGGTATCTAGGTGGAACAATCAAAATATTAATGATTAAAGGTCAACGCTATTACCGCAACAATTTAAGTACACTATTACCTCAACAATTTACTGTCATTTAAATTAAATACATCTAGGTATTTTTTGAATTGAGGGTAGGTCGAAAATTTATAACGTTTTTATTGTTGATCCCGAGTGTCGGTTAGCCTACAATTGTTTAATGTTTACAAAAGACTATAATCAGTGAGTCTCCCCTCTCATAAGCTGTATACACATTCGAGAAAAGTAGGGTATGTCCGTGCCACTTTTTTGCTCGACTTAGCGTGGGCACTGCCGTGCACCCAGATATCCTTTCATCGCCATACACATACTACTCATGGACATAAGCCTCTCCCAAATCTAGCCACCGAGGCCAATCTCCACACTACCTACCTACAAGTTTATAATACACTATTTCTAATAAGTACTTCTTAATTTGTTTTAAGGTTTTTTGCAACAGCAAACACCTCTAGGTGTTTTGCAGACGTGGGGGCGGGCCGATCTTTTTGACTGCGAAGTAGGTAATAAAGACCAAGTCTGTCCCAGCGATGCCCGCGATTGCCCGCACTACGAACACAAAGCATTTGAGGGCCCGCCGGGAATGTGCGGCGCAGACTTTTTGCCCTCCATGTGCGTTGGTAGCATAGGATTCCCTTTGCGCTATCTTTCGCGGTAAAATTGCCGCCCTGGCCCGACCGAAGAACTGTTAAAGCATACTGCTTTTGTCCGCATTCCCGAAATTAATTTATTTGTATACTTGTTTGTACGCCTATTCTCGCGTGTGTGGTCACCATACAGCAGCCGATTGGAGCCACAGCTCTACGTGAGTTCGTACGTGAATACCGTACTAGTGCGTACGTTTACGTTTCTAAATAAAATTAAATAATTAATGACTAATTAATTGCAGAGCCTGGCACGGGATTGAAATGTTTGGAAAGGATTAGGAGAGACCTTTGCCCAGTAGTGGGATGATGTAGGTTAGAAAAAATATATATATATTAATGACTGTCTATAGCTACAGTTTGGAATCATTAACTAAACAATTAGTGCATAGGTGATTTATAAGGATTGTTGAATGACTGTTGAATCTTCTTGTGCATTTTAACCCACTGGCTATATGTACATCAAAATACAATCAAATGTAAAAGATGATGCTTTAGATACCTTATTTATATATTCTGAAAACAATTTAAGTTTAGACTTACTTAACATAAAATGGATAAATTTTCTAATTTTCGAATGAATTCAAATTTTCGTTTTTATTTCTGAAATGGAAAGAAAATCAAGATTGAAATGGGAATGGGCAGGTCACGTTAGTCAGATAGCACCCTGCCAATGGCCTCAAATTGTCACCCTCTGGCAGCCCACAGACAGATTTCGGAACAGGGGAAGGCCCAGAAAAAGGTGGAGTGACAATTTGCGGCACCATCGCGAGAGCTGGCTAAGCCTAGCACAGGATAGAGACCTATGGAGAAGATTGGGAGAGACCTTTGCTCAGCAGTGGGACAATGTAGGTTGATAAAAAATGAAAAAAGATCTGATCAAAATTTCAATATACTGGGGAATTGGTTTCTTGATGATGGTATAAGAGCATTTAGAGCTGTAAAACTTATTTAATAGTAAAAAATATATACATACCTTGTTTGGTTTTTTCTTGATTACTTAATTCTTGATAACCAGGCAATAAATTTTCGCACACCTCTTCCCATGCTGTTGCTCTTTTACTTCTTTCTTTATAATCTTTTGATGTTCTGTCCCATAATATTGGACGCTCTTCGACGAGGGCGATTAAATTATCAACTTCAATGTCATCCATTATCGTATAATATTCCTTAAATTAATAGAAGGGAGACAGAAAATAAGTTAACGATTTTAAAAAAAGGAAATAAAACTTTGATTAAAACAAATATAGAAAAATATGCATATTCAGGTCCAATGGACCTGTTTTCAAGACAACAGCACAGCGAGTCCTTTACGTGCACGTCACTCAAACGTCATTGATGAACGTATCTTCCTCCTTTCATTTTTATCAAAAAAATTAAAGTAGAAAATAATTATAAATGTTGAGGAAATTAATACATACCAAGACCAATAACACCAATAACTGACAGCCCTCTATTATCAAACAAAACAAGAAAAAATACGGTCAGAGTATAGAATTACAATTTGACGATAGCAAGATTTAAGTAAGATAATCCGTATTATAAATGTGGCCACCGCAGTTTCAACCGACGACGTCTCGTCTAATTTCCTTAGGTTCTTGTTTGTTTAGAATAATTAATTAAATAAGGTGGAAGAGTCTTGGCGTATGTACTGTAAACAAATAAATTTCACTGACACTGACACTGACAGGTGACAGGAGTGACAGTTCAGGACAGTGACGGACATACGCTGTGCGGTCCGTAATGCAACATAAATAGCACCATGACGGTAATTTTAGCTCTACGAAAGATATCATCATCGACCTCATAGCCAATCAATCCCATCTGACTGGTTCTAATTTGGAACTTGGGTAGGATTAATTTCCAAACTGACAAGACTGTGATAGCGACGCGGCTGTGTATAATTCACCTGACAGCTGTCAGCTAAAAGTTTTGCTACGTTCGGTGGATAATTTTAGCCAGAAAACTGTTTTTTTTTAAGAAGGGCATTTTAAATTTTCTAAGATAGCCTCACGGAATAGAAAAAACAGTGGAAGTGCAATGCAACCATATTAGTGAAGGAACCGCTGTCGCCAAACTCACACAAATATATTAAAAGTCATTTAATGCACTACAAAGAAAAAAGCCGTTTGATTGGTCGTTTCAATTCTAGTCCAAATTAGCTTAATTCACAGATCGTACATCCGGAAATAAACCTTCACACTCTACAGATAATATTTGTTATGCTTTACTGCTGACAGTATTTACGACTTTTTCTAATCTACTGTCAATTTAGTTTCGATTGACGAGTTAATTCCGTTGATCGACCATAGATGGCGGTATTCTCTATTGGGAGCAATTATACATTTTATTGTTAAGCACTAAGATTGAAATTTGCGTTATAGGTCGATTTCTATCTGTCTATTGAAATTAACAAGATTTTATTAGAAAACAAATAAAATAGTACTTAACGATGGTAGGAAAGATCTACATTTACAAGTTTTTTTATCCTACTATCATTTTTGCACTCCAAAATGGAGCATTACGGCATAACTACGGAAATATGAAGTTGTCGCGAGACGAGCAACTCGATGCGATGTTAGAACACGACTGGGACCAAGTATGCGTAGCTCCGCCTAATTGTGGCACGCGTGCCACGCCTACTTTGCACTTCCACTGTTTTTTATGTTCCGTGGATAGCCTGTATTTGAATTTAAGAATTACTTGACTTTTGTCTTTGTTTGGAAAATGGCTTGATAATAGGCATGACGACAGTATCCAATAATCAACAATTTGAATATTTAAGGGAAAACTACATATTGTAAGGAATTTAAAGACACGTTTAGATTTATTCTAAATTCTGAGATTTATTCGATTATAAGAATAAAATACTGCAATTCGCCATCTTGACTCAAACACCAATCACGCGCACTGACGTCACTCTTAGGGTGCGTTCCAGAACGAGTAGTGTATAGAGAATTTTACACTCGGTGAAAAAAAAGAGACAAAACTATAAATAAGAAAGAGACAACACAAGTGCGATATAATGGTTTTAGGAACACTATCGAGTGTTTTTTAACGAAAGGTTGTTTTAGAACGGCTTCGGATAAATATGTCACTGTCAAATTTTCAAGCCGATTTTCTAAACAATGATAAAGTTCAAGTTATTTAAAACACTAAAATACTATCAGAATTCATTCAATACAACTTTTTAATAAATGTTCAGTTTGTCTGACTCAAACCATCTTCCGAAAGAAGCAAAACTTCTATCTGACAGCTGTCAGGTGAATTCTACCCGGCCCCAGACGTCGGTAGAAATCGCAGTGTGAACATTACTCTCACCCAACTCGTTCCAAATTGCATGCGAAACTGTCTGAGTAAACGGGTCGTTTACTCTCGGTTTCACTCGGATTGCTCCAGAGTCTCTCTGCGACAGCTGTCAGTAAAATCAATTATTTTTTCATTATCCAGGTTTACAAAATGAGCAAGGGTTGACTTTTTCTTTTAAGTGCGATAAGCACCCATGCCAGAAGTAGCCACTCTTATACACAGTCATAGATTTAAGTCTTATGACTAAAAGAGAAAATATACTGTGTGTGTGTGTGTGTGTGTGTGTGTGTGTGTGTGAGTTTGTGTATCTTGTGTGTGTGATGTGTGTGTGTTTGCGCTCGCGCGCTTGAGTGTGTGTAGATGTCCAATTTACAAAGAATAATAATACCTTAACATTATTTACATGTGTAAATACTTGATCTTAAATGTCAAAATTGGATTGCTATACATTTGTCTCGCTGAAACTCCTGAATTAATAGATGAAAGGATTTCGGCTTGTGAATTAATTCAATATTCGTTTAATTTAGTAACATTTGCAATTTAATAAAACCCAATAACATGTTACATTTCATCAATAATTACCATCAACCATTTTTTATATCTTGACAACCCTAGGCATGTCAGATTGACATATTATGTCGCAGAGATCAAGCTATAGGGTGCGTACCGAATTGAGTCGAAATCGATTACAGCGCGCTCACAGAGCGTCCCGAATTGAGATATCGCGATAACGGGCCATCTAACGTCAGACAGCCTTACGTCATGGGTGACGTCACTAACGGCGCCATATTGCGCTCACAACGATAATGCTCCAGAGCGATATCACCGTGGGCCTTATGTCAGATTCATAGATGACACGTCAAACAGACATTTTCGCGTAAAAATATTTTTGACAATATTCCTCAGAATAGATCTTTGCAAGGACAAATCTTTTTCTGTGATAACGTTACAGAAAGTTTCACCACAAGAACCGCAAGTTTGACCTGGGAATGATAGAAATCAAAAGTTTAAAAATTGTTAGGTTATGTGTCACTATCTAGCGGTCCGAATTGGTTTTCACGCTGACAGCGCTGTGGGCGCTGTTGACGCGATATTTCAATTCGGGACGCCTGTTATCACTGTGAGCGCCCATGGACCTGTAATCGCATTACGGACCGCACAGATAGTTAACTAGCAGACCGAAATAATTTGGACGCTAACAACGCTGTGAGCACTGTTGTCGCGACATTTCAATTCGGGACGGCTACAATCACCGTCAGTGCTCACAGCGCTGTAATCACATTACGGACCGTACAGAAATGTCTGTCAATGTCAAACGGTTTGAACTTTGAAAAACAGACGGTTACTTGTGTTGGTTGATTTGATTTGATTGTGTGTGATGCATTGCATTTTCAGTTTGTAAACATTATCTAATATTGGTAGTCATTGCAAACATTAAAAGGAAACTTACTATTTAAGAAGTAACAATGCCGCCTAAAGATGCTGATATACCACAACCCGCGCCAGTGAAGCCAAACCCGCGGAACAACCCAACGATGTTCAAGATATTCCAAAATGTTCAATATAACATTGTGCAGCACAAAAAATACGTGAAAGAAATGATAAAACTGTATAAAAAAGTAAGTTACACTGTTATACTTTAAGTGCGTAAAAACTACCGTGCTACTACCTACCTATTTCTGTGCTCAAACATACAACTGCCAAGAATCTCTGTGCTTTTTTTGAAACGTTCTTCGTATTTACTGGGCAAACATTTTTATTAAACGTTTAATCAGCTTGTATAATTAGTAGCTAAATAGTAAGGACTACGTATAACTGTCTTTGCATTATCATCCTGAAATTCTTGAATTAACTAATAAATTAAATAAATATCATTGAACATTAATCCACCACTAAGCAGAGCTTGTAATATGCAATTCTCTTGCTGTTTTGTTTGAGCCAGCTCAACTGGTTTTGTGGCTTGTATGTTTGCCTTCTAAACCATTCTTACCATGTCTCTAAATCCCAAGGAACCTCACCACCACTCATTTTCTGAAGTAGTTAACTGCTGGGAAACCAAAGACAATAGACAACACCTTTCTGATCTGTTTATACTACCTAGACTCAAAGACTCGTGGCAGTCACTGCTGTAAATGACTTTTCTAACAGATGTGCACTTATTTTTGGACTATTGATAGTATAGAATGCATGAGCTTTATCCCCAATACCTCTACTCAGACCTATTGATATTGTGTAACATGTTCACAAACTACAGGGTCATTCAGCGTTTTGGGTGTTACATTTTTAAATCAAGACAAAAACTTATCAAAAGGACCAAGCACAGATATACAGATCTAATTTCAAATCTGGTGCTGTTTGCGGGAAACTCTTGTATGTAGATGGCCAAAAGCAGTGGCTTTGGTGTTTGATGAAACAGGCTTATGTCCAGCAGTGGTTTCTTAGAGGTTGAAGATGACAATCATTAATTGTATTATAAAAACTTCTTGTTGTTCAAACTAACTTGTTTGATCAATAAGGGAAATAATGGAAATATGATCTTTTGAGAACCTTGGGAGAGACCTTTGCCCAGCTGTGGGACAGAATAGGTTGAGTTAAAAAAAAAAGGAAATGTAGTTATGACTTAACAGTTTTTTTATTTATTCATTAATTTACACTCCTAACAACTATCCCTTACTGCTTAACCAAATACGACAGTGTGTGGCATCCAATGAGTAATACCTGAAATGGATTGTAACTTTTTAGATAGATGAGAATTCTTTCCGTGAAAGCTTCAAGAATGCTCTCCACTACTTATTCACCTTTGGAGACACCAGTGCCAATGTAGATAGAGCGATACAGTTCATTGCAACATTCTCTACATCTCTTGATGACGAAGAAGAGTTTCTGATGTTTATCTGTGATATTATATTTGATGTAAGTACAATATTTTATAAAATATGTAGTAAAAAGTTTTTTAAAAAGCTTCATAAACCTCTCAACTGTTCAACAGTATACTACTTTCATCCCTTGCCTATTTTGAAATATTCCACTGATTTGGTTTCATAAAAGAAAGTCATTATTTCTTTACAAATTGCTTTCAAGCTTGCTAGTTTCTAACCCCCTTATTCATAAAAACTTAATCAGCTCTTCAACAACACGTTAACTTTTGTATCGCTTTGTCACTGTCATTCTTGTTGCTGCCGCCATTTGCGAGTAAGTGACATAACACACGTAAATTTATGCTTTAGGGTTGCGTTCGTTTTTATGAATGAGGGAGTAAACCTATAAATATGAATTGTCTCTAAATAGATTTGAATGCTCTATCTGATCCTAATTTAAAATTTCCCATACTAAGCTATTTTGACTAATATGGGTAATATCATGATGTCTTACAGTGTCAATGTGTGTCGGGGCAGTCAGTGCGGTACCGTGCGAGTCAGCTGCTGGCAGCTGTACTTTCCGCTCTTGGAGAAGATGCGTCTCTAGATGATGATCTTTGTGACAAACTGCTTGCATCACAAGTAAGTCATTTATTGATTACAATGATTAGTGGTAATACTTGAGAGATGATGGTATTCAGTTTGTTCACCAAAGTGGAGATGAACCCTGCTGCCAAACTAGCTTATCTATCACACAAAGCTTTATAAGTTACTAGCGGGCTCGACAGACGGCGTTCTGTCAAGTACTAGTGGGTTGTGGTACTTCTGGTTGTGGCAGTTCACTTAAAGCAGCCTAAAAATGTCAATCTTGACCCATTAGAGAGGTACAAAACGCCGAAGTAAAGTTAAAATTATTGTTTTTACTATTTTCCTTGTATTCTTATGTTTGTTCTCTCCATAAGAACCTTTCTCAGACTTCATCAAACACAAAGAATAAGTAATCAGCCAAATTATTTCAGCTGTCCTCCAGTTTGGCGCTTAGCCACACATTTAGCTATTAATTTTTATTTTTTATAGATCTAGGTATCTATCTTGAATTAAAAATAATGTCTGCCTCTTAATGTGCTCTCTGGATGGCAAACTCTAATCTTTTCATTGTTTTAGTTTCTCTCCTCTAAAATTTATTAGGTTTTGTTTTTTTTTTCAGAATTATTGCAGCCTGGTGAATAAAGCAATAAATCTTTAATAAAATTTAAAAGCACCAGTGCCCCAAGTCTACTAATTTTAGGATGCTTCAATTGAGTTGAACATGTTCATAGAAAATGTGTCAAATTAGACTATTGACACTTAAATTACGATTCAATTGAAGCGTTTTTAAATTAGCAGACTTGGGGCCCTGTAAAATTGCTATTTATTCCAGATGCAACGGCTGCAAGACACCAGAGGTGCGGTCCGCTGTCGCGCCGCCCTGGCGCTGCAGCGACTGCAGAACCCGATGGAGCCTGACGACGAAGTCACGCGCGCCTACCGCTTCCACATGAGCTGTGACCCGAGCTCTTCAGTTAGAAGGTGAAGACTTGTGATATGACTCACTACTGGGCACAGGCCTATTAGATCTGCAAATACTTTTAACTTGACACATTCTGAGAATGTCTTAAACTTGTCCAAAAACATTCGTCTAGGCCTTCCCCTACACAGTTCAACAGTTCCATTTATCCATGGTTTATGCATCTGTAATGTTAATCACCTTAATCCATTCTGTTAAAACCGCAAAGAGCGGAATTGCTACCATGTACCTTATTTGTTTCGAGTTTCCGATATTTCGACACTGTTACGAGCGCCATGAAAGTTTGAAGTAATAGATTTATCCATTCTTTCCTTAAGAATGATGATTACCATCTCAGCAATATTTGAATCTGAATTTTAGTAACAACGTTCTTTTACACCACGTCGTTCTCATAATGTACAGAGGCGCACACATCAACCTTTACAAAACCATTGCAAAATGGGCCTAATGTCAGCCGCATAAGGTGCCCCTATGTAAAGGTTGATGTGTGCGCCTCTGTACAATTTCTTGTTCTATAACTCATCACCTTAGCCATTCCAGCCACCACTTCTAATCACTATTGATTTCCCAGGGCAGTAGTGATGTCGATAGCGAAGTGCACTCGCAATGTTCCCTACGTCCTAGAGCGCCTGTGCGACGTCGACGAAGCAGTGAGAAGGGCGGCTTTCCTCTACATAGCCGGAGTGAATGTTACCCAGCTGAGGGTCCGCCAGAGAGTGCTTACACTGAAGGTAAGGAAAACTACGAGGACATCTACCGGCCAAAGAGCTTGACAATGCATTTTTAAACGTTTGTCACGTGACACAAACGCTCCTGATTGGTCGAGTTTATTATGACGTCTTATCCTTGTAAATCGTTTGCCTTCTCATAGTGAATGGCATATGCCACAGATTATTTTTTATTTATTTATTTATTAACACAGTCTTACAAATATCATGACAGGAATGACCCAATGCGATAACGTATCTTAACTATTGTAACATAAAATTTGTAATGTAACTCTCTCGAATTCACCCAAAGAACAAGTAAAAATATCTAGTTTTTGATATACTTTATTTAAAATAACAGTGACTCGCGTCAGAGGTGCTTTTCCCAGTAAGTTGGTTCTCGCAGCCGGCAGCGCCAGGAGTGGAGGGCGCCGCCGCTTCCACACATATCCGTCCGGAACGCACAAGCCAAAATACTGCAAAACGGTAGGGTTGTGGGCAACACCTCGCAAAAGCCTTGCAATTAGAGTCCGACCGAAACTGGTTTTCCGGCCGAAACCGAAACCGAATGTTCGGCCTAGGCTTCAGTTTCGGCCGAAACCGAAACCGAAACCGAAACTCACGTGGTCAAGTATAAAATACCTACAATTGCTAAATTTAGAAAAATGTAACTCATTATTCTACTAATAACATCAAAACTAAGTTACGGACTCATTTCTTTCAACACAAGATCCCACCACTGGGCAAAGGTTTCATTTTACCCGTGTCTTGCTCAAGTCAGCCATTCGCCAGAGTAATGGTACAGATGGTTGCACCATCTTTTTTTTTAGGCCTCGTCTTCTAATGATATCAGTCTTGCAGGAGCCATTGGGTTGTCATTCGGGCCGGATGCATCATACAGACTGCTCAGCGCTCACAACTATTTTGTCAGTTTGGCGACTTACTGGCCAACGTCTTAAACGTCAGTTTTGGCACGGATCGTGGTGACCATTTTCTGTCTGTGTGTTTAATGCCTAACACACTCCACTCCATTACCCTTGGACCCATGCCGAGCTTTGACTTAGGGTGTTCCATGAGCAACCAGGCTTGTGCGCCGTGGGCAGAATGCAAACGTCGAGAAGTTCTCGCTTTAAAGATATAGGAAGGTGGCACTTCATTTAATTGAGCTAACTTTTCGAGGCATTTAGTTTCCTTTCCCCATCCTGCCTGTTCTCGAAGAAGAGTATCTTTTTTTTGGGGGGAAATTCTAAATCCAGAGGGCGGGACTCTAGGGGAAGGCCGGGGGTGTGTGAGACTCGCCTGCCGTGAGGCGGCAGATAGTACTCATTAATCCCACACACATAAGGGTATGTGACTTGCTTCAGCGCGTATCCAGAGGTCCCCGTGATCTCTGGTCAAGAACTCTATGCCAGTGGACCCTTGGCGCGCTATGCTAACCAGCCCACCTTGGGGGGAGCTACACCTCCCTTTTACACTCGACAGTCAGGCAGTCAGGGAGGGAACCGTGCCAGAATTGGATGCAACAATTAACCTCTCTCTCGAAGGTGGACTTGCCTACTTGAATCATTTGGCCAAGACATCATCATCATCATATCAGCCGAACGACGCCCACTGCTGAGCAAAGGCCTCCCCCAAGGATCTCCACAACGATCGGTCCTGTGCTGTCCGCATCCAGCGACTTCCCGCGACCTTGACCAGATCGTCGGTCCACCTTGTGGAGGGCCTGCCCACGGAACGTCGTCCGGTACGCGGTCGCCATTCGAAAACCTTTCCGCCCAAACGGCCATCGGTTCTCCTCGCTATGTGTTCCGCCCACTGCCACTTTAACGATGCAATTCTTCGAGCGATGTCGGTTGTCTTAGTTCTCCTCCGGATCTCATCATTTCTGATTCGATCAAGCAGGGAAATACCAAGCATCGCTCTCTGCATTGCTCGCTGAGTGACCTTGAGCCTTCTTATGAGACGTCGAAATCTTCGAGAATCGAGCTCCCAACAGAACAGTAACTTACACGTAATCGGTTCCGTCAAAACAATACCTCTAAAGAAGTTTTGCGTCTGGCGATTACGCACTGACCAATTTTTGTGTTGCTACTGAGCCATCCGAATGTCCTACGACAATTCCCGAAGATTGTGGAGGTCGCCAGGCTCTGCCATAACGTTGCCGCGAGAAACGAAGTTATACGAGTGCGCACGACATCTTCCGAAGTGAGTTTCGGTTTCGGCAAAAGTTTCGGCCGATTTTGGCCGAAACCGAAACTCTGGCCGAAACTCGATTTTTTGGCCGAAACTGGCCGAAACCGAAACCGAAACCGAAAGTTCGGTCGGACACTACTTGCAATATACACCGCAAGTGCCAAATCTCTACGTACTTCCAGCCTGTGATAACCCACCATCCCCAGAACGAATAGTGTTGGGTACATGAGAGGATAGAACGGATACACCCCATAAAGCTTCATGTATAAGAACCGTGTGAATTTATTTTGTACTCGTTCTATCATAGAAGTATACTTTGCTTCATGAGGTGCCCAGATGAATGCATTAAATTCCAAATTGCTTCTTACCAACGCATCGTACAATACCCTTAAGGTGGCGATGCTCGTGAAGCCCTGGGACTGCCTAAGCACCAGCCCTAGGTTTCGATACGCCTTTTTGCAAATTTGCGTGATATGGTCTCGGAAATGCAAATCCGATGTCATGTGCACCCCCAAGTCCCGAACTCGTTGCTCTCTTACTAATGGTGCTTTGTCCATATCGTAATCGAACAAGAGCGGTGAGCGTGCTCGGCCGAAACATGCAAGACATACCTTGCATGTTTCGGCACATTATATTATATATACATTATATATAGGTACATTATGAAACATGCAAGTGACGTCCCTGGCCTGATTGCAACGCCATATTGTCAAATAGCTCTTTAGCACGCTATTTAAATATTGGAGTTTTCAGAAAATATTATTTGAAAAAAACACTTACAAGGTTCCTAAAATTCCACTTCAAAAAAACAAATAGATTTTAAAAACTTGTCGAATAGTCTACTAAACGATACGAATAGTCTACTAAACGATACGACGTGGCACCGTACCGTACCGACTTGACGTCGTACCGTCTTGAATTATGTATAGGATAAGATGCGCACGGCGACAAAATTTCGTTCTATTGTGCGAACGCTCGGAGTTAATTTTGTCGCAGTACGCGTGGTTTTTGGCCAGTACCAGTGTACTGGCCAAAAACCACGCATTTGAGTCGTAAACAAATAGTAAGAAAATCTTGCACTGGGCACTCTGTTAATAATATCGTTGTGTGAACGATAGAAGAAAGCAAAACACGGAGAAAACATTGAAAGCTAATTAAAGAACTGAGGATTAATTGAGAATCATTTCACTTAATAAAACTGATTTCGCTTCCTTTTCTTCCTCTCGCTTCGAATTATGTCGCTTGGAATAGCACTTACTTCGCTAGACCTTTAGCCATACAACATTTTAGAAACTCCGAGATTACTCTAGAATTGCCTGGATCTTTCTAGAACCTCTTGGGTAGTTAAAGTTTCGTCTACAGTTTGCAAACAGTTCGCAAATTGTAGAGCACGTTGCGAGAATCGAAATACCGTTAGTAAATTTATGAATGTGCACTAGATTATGGATGTCATTCTATTCAGGTCGGTCTAACGGAACGTAGCCAACGCGTAAGACGAGTTGTAGAAGAGATCGTCATACCCGGCTGGCTGAGCACGTTCCAGGGCAACATCATAGACCTTCTCAAAGCCATTCGCCTGGACAACGCCCATGATGCGAAAGATTCGCAATACGTCGCTGGGAAGCTCTTGGAGTCGCTATTTAAGTGAGTAAAGTTCTATAATATATGAAAAACACCTCAAGTCAATGATATTCAAAAGCGGTAGACACGTTATGTCAGTACTGATGCGAAGTCGAAAATTGACCCCTGACGTACGTACCTGTAATTTGCGTGTGTACGAGATAGTATGATTATTCACAAGAGCGTAAACGAGACAGTTACATGTTGCGCAGTGTCGTCTCAAACTGTTAATACTCTGTTCAGGTATTCGAAGTTCTGATTTCGGGGTCTTTTTCATTGTAATATCACTGCCCCAAGTGCGTCAATTTAAAACTTGCACAGCCGCAGTAGCTCTGCTCTACTTTGAGGTCTAAAGATCTTGCTGTAAGAGATATTCTAAGATATCTCTAACAAGATAAGAGAGTTGGTTATTCTCTTATTTTTTGTAAAATGAGAAGGCTTAATAAAATTTAATTCGATTTTATGTGTAAATACACACTAAAACTGACACCGTCTCCTTAGGCGTCTCCCAATGTCAGAACTGTTAGAATGGCTGCCGACGGACAAGACCCTGCGTCTGATACCAGCAGAGAAGTTGAACAAGGAGACTGTTTGGTACTGGCGCCATCTAGCGGAGCACTTACAGAAGATTGAAGACGACGAAACTCTGGAACAAGTGCTGCCAGATTTAGTGGTGCTCACAGGGTATATTAGAGCGTAAGTATTTATCAAGTCTTTTTAGATTTAAAGGTTGATAATATACAGTGTGTCTGGTCACCGATGTCGGACCCGTTAAGGTTCATTAATATAATGAATTTTATCAACAAATCCAATGTTTAAAAAAAAATGGCCGCCAGTTTTTTTTCTTTTGCCGAGGCTGGGACGGTTCATTTATTTAGCAATATCTACCGATCTGCTGAACCTACAAGCATAAAAAAGGGTTTGATCTACAGCTGAAAGAGTAGACAAAAAGTAGATTTAAAAAAAACAATAAAAAACAATAGCTCCTATTAAAACTCTTAAAAAACACTTGAAACGTAAAATTTAAATTGCAAAAATACAGTCTTATAAAAGATGAAAAAAATAGTAGATTTGTCGATAAAATTGACTATATTCCTGAACCTTAACGGGTCCGACACTGGTGACCAGACACACTGTATAGTTTACTCAACTCATATTCCCCAAAATATAGAGGCTGTAATAGAATAGTATTATTCAGCTTATAGAGATCAAACTCTTGGATGTAACGAAATAAGGCAAACTAAAGATTTTATTCACTGTTCTTGTAAAATACGAAAAATATCACGTTCCGATTAATAGGGAGACAGTGGCTATAATGGCAGAGGCCTGTGCAAATTCGGCCGATTAAGTTGAGTTCAAAATTTGACAATATTTTGATGTCACTCTCCAACCAAGTCCAATGCTTTGTATCACCTACAGGATAGTGGAATCCCCTTGTCCGTCCGAGACTGATGACCCGGTCGGGTTCAGCACTCGGCAGTACGTTCTGCACGAGCTAGGAAGCATGCTGCGAGTGTACGATGCCACCGATCCTACTGGCCGGACTTCACTGCAGACACTTATCACTGACACACTCACTGGTATGTTACAGTTCTTACTTTTCAGGTGAATATACCTGAAAAGTTGATATTTGTCAGCCATTTGACAATGACAGATTTGCTTGAAAAATCTGCCAAAAAGCCTGTACTGACTAGACTTTAAAAGTGCGAGTATAGTCAGGTGGGTGTCAGGTGGGAGTCAAACTGGCAACTAACGCAAGCTTCCTTCCACTTAAGCTACCGGGAACCGCTGACTGGCTGATTCTTCTAGGGTATTTATAAAACGATTCAAACTGAATGGCGGCTGTGAACATCGCGCGAGTCGATGCGCAGAACACAAATTATTGATTAATAAATAAATAAATAAATAAAATTAAGGTGTCAGCGGGTTGCGAGCTGAGGTTAATCTTGCGCACTCTGCGCTCGCAGCTAACTTCCGAGCTGCCATTAAGTTTGAATCGTATTATAACTACCTATAAGTTAGAGGGTTATGTTTTAGGCAAATACCACACTTGAAATAAATATTTTCAGATTCGATAAGGATCAAATTTAGCTGCTCATTTATTTTTGTTATTTTAGCGACTTAGTTTTTTGTATTTAGCTAGCCTGATGATTTTAGCTCGCGTCAGATACAGTATCGAATCCCACCTAACACCCCCGTAGGTAATCTGTCTTTTTTTTAACGTCCTTACGATTGTACAATAATGCTACCACAATGAATATCTTTATACAATCTGAAAGGGCAGATATAGCAGTTTCTGTGTCCTAAAAATTTCTACGTTGGTATCAATATTTTAATTTTTACAGCCTCCCCAATAGCTATACTTTGTATGAAAATGCTTGAGATATCCCTAGACACTTTTGATGTGTGTATTTTGCCAGTGGCGATACGCTCCGTGCAGGACACGTGACGTTGCCACACCGGTGCGCGCAGGCGGCGAAACGGTGAGCACCCGGGTTAAAACCGCGTAAGATGGCCGTTATAAACGCGTCTGCCTCACTCGAAATCAGATAAATTACTATAAAGGAGACAACGGCGCACAGGGACCGCTCAGATATGGCACTGGGATGATACGCGGACCCTCCCGTCACTAAAATCGTTACGCACGGGTATGTCACGCCGATGATAGTGAGATGGTATGCTGACTAATTTAATTATTAAAAAAAACAAAAGAAAATAATTTTAATTCAAGAAGAAGCGTTTCTGTATGCGTTTTGCGATTTGTAACGTCAAACGCCGCCTCAGACGAGCGGAGGTCGCGGCGGACGACGCCGCAAATAACAAGGCGAGTTAACTAGCCAGTTTCGCAAAAAAACATTTAGAATAGTAATTCTGATGAATTACGCGCCGACCACATTACTAAGTACCATGTTTTTCCAATATTTACCATGCATTTGATGTAAATCCTAAGATCACGTAACTGTTCACCATTTTACCAATAAGGGTTGGTAAATCTTAGGTTTCACCGGTAAATCTTATGATGTACCGTAGTTCGGGCTTTTACAGTAAAATATACATCGTTTCTCTTAGGTGAATACGGCCCTCTCAGTTCAGACGTGGTACGCGCGTTCGTCGAAGCGTTAGAGATGGTAGTTCCCGAAGTGACGCATCGTATGGAGGTGATCAGCGGCGTCATCTCCGCTTTGAGAGACCCTCCTGAACCTGACGTTGTCGCTCCACCTCCCCCACCGGTCGATAGTGCTGAAGTCAAGATACAGGTATGTATGATATGAGAAAGTCTGTTGTCTTTGATGGGCAGACAGTTTTTGTTGAATAAAGAGGGGGTTGTCGTGCTGTTCAAATCTGGCTGGGTCATTTGCTGCCGGCCAACTTTGTCTTCATTATTATTATTATGATAATTTGTGACTAACTCTCCAGTTATGAAAAACACCAAAAAAACTCAAGCATCTTGGATAACGCGGTAAAGTTGAATCTTACCCCGTTGGTTTAAATTCCCATTGTGAAGTGTGGGCTTCTGATTAATTTACTCTGAACCATACCTCAAAATTAGTAAAATGACAGTTGCAAAATATTATTTATTTTTCTAGCGAGCCCGTCTTCGAGTATCATTAAACGTCGCAATGGAAGCGCAGGAAGAAGCCGTCAGCGATCAAAACTATGCCCTCGCTGCAGAATGCAAAGCCAAGGTAAATAATATTTCATTTCGCTAAATCTTACTCTTTCCTTCTTTGTCTCGTAAAAATCCTCTACCTGAAGGTTATTGTGAGAGATAGCTTCCTTGCAATAAGGACGCTTAAATTGAGCCAGATAAGCTTTCAATATCTGTAGGCTTTTTGTTTATTTCTATGATAAAGTACCCATTGAAACACGATTTCAATTAGTGTCAAAATGTTCATTTTGTTGTCACTTTTTAGGTGGAAGACATTCAAAAGAAACTGGAAGCTCTAAACGTTCAGCCTACACCACCGCCGCCTGCACCTATAACGGTAAGAACTCGAGAATCTAAACCTTATTCATATGACCCAACATCAAATATAGGTATTGACATCAGCTTACTCTTTCCTACTATTGTTCCAGACAATCAAAGAGAAAGTGTCAGATGTTGTAACGCTGAACAAATGTCTCATAATACTGAATTCTGCGTTGGACACTCCTCAGCTGCAAACCGTCACGCCTATGTTGCAGATGATTTTCAACGAATTGGAGGTAAAATAACATAATTATCACAGTTTCTAGTATTGTTTTTGTGGAAATCCATATAAAGGTGTAATCCTATTACCATTTTAGGTGGAGATCTTTCAAAATCCGGAAGTTTTGGATAATGCGCTAATAACTGTGGCGTTGTTTGGTATGCTAGATAAAGAGTTTGCAAAGGAAAATAAGGCTTTCTTCTTCGCAAATGTAAGTAACTATAACACTTGTCTCCTTCATTATGTTATTCTCCTTCGTTTTTACATTTGAAGGGTCCACTGCAATAATGATGAAAGTCCAAAAATATTAAAACCTTGGTGACTAATGTCATTCGGTCGACCTGAACCGAGTTCATTTGTTTTAAAGTATATTGCTTTTTTTGTATTTAGTGATTTCTTTCACTTTAACCTATTTCTTTCTTTTATTTTAGCATTCTTGCACCAACATATTTGTCTTTTCTAGTGTTTCTCTACCTGTAGTCATGCGATAAGACCGCCTGGCTTGAAGTTACATGTTTAAATTCTTGTCTATCATCTCTGTAACTTTTATTGTGAGTGTTTGTGGAGTGTTTCTTTAGCAATATTTTTATACTTTCTTAAGATTCGTCATAAACAACATTGGTTCTTTCCAGCTCATAGACACCTCCAACGAGCCCATAGTGACGACAGTGCTCAAGTGCATAGTGGACCTGCTTTGTGTCCACGGCGCTGCGGTGTTCGAAGACGACGCTTCAGAATCATTGAAACCCGATGAGTCCAAGTCGAAGAGCAAACGGAACACTTATCACTCTATAGATGCTATTGATGAAGATGGTAAGTAGGTTTTGAAATACATCATTAAATCTCTTTTGAAGTTTTTAGGCAAATTAAGCTTATACAGTTATGGAATGTTGATTTAGATACTGAATTACGTCACTCAAATATTTGTTTTTTGTACCGTTTTTACTGGGTGAGGTCATCTTGAATAGCACAATAAAAATAAAGTTCTCATATAAAAGTTAAAGAATCAGAATCAGAAATATCTTTATTTAAATAGACCTGTTACAAGTTCTTTCAAAGAGTTAGAAAGTTGTGTTTTTTCTACAGGTAGTATAGCTGAATCGGTGATATCGTTGTCTCCCGCTCACAGCACTGTTATTGAACTGCTTTTGAAGATTATGGACAGCACAGTAAGTAAATGTATTCATGATGATTATTTAGTAATCCTCAGTGCAGCAAAGAAATGATAACATGTATTTTCTGTTTTAGTGTGCGTCTTATCGCTTGATAATCGTGGAAGGATTGTGTCGACTGTTACATCTCGGACATCTAGAATCCCCGGCGATACTTAGCCGATTGCTGCTGTTATGGTTTAACCCTGCTACAGGTAGATACTTTTTTATGGTCTTTACTGGCAGACTGGCTTCTATTTCATATCATGTAAGAACTAATTTAATTAGGCATGTTAATAGTCTATACTTAGAAATTCGTAGATACAGTAAACTACGATGGTTTTAATGAAATTACAGCATCTAGTTTTGATCCGTTTGACGCATTAAAGTACGCGAGTTCAACTAAAAATTCCCCAACACAAGGGAAAATGTTCTCATATTCATCAATATTTATGATTTATTCATACAGTGTCGCTGGCATCAAACATGCAGACAACCTTATAGTCCGTTCGCGTTAAGAATGCAGAGATTTTGAAATTTAATTCTGTTGCACACAAAAAAACTCAGATCCACAACCATTACGTTCAACTGGTCACTGTGGACTTGACTTTCTAATTGGGAACGATTTGATTGATTAGGGGGCCTGCATTCTTAACGCGAGCGGAACATAGTGGTAATGGTTATTTACTTATGTTGTTTCATGATTTTAGTTGAAGAAGACATGTTACGGCAGACGATTGGCGTTTTCTTCCAAACATTCCCAATAAGCGTCGACGGCGCGCAAGATCAAATACAGGTAGGTATTTTAACTAGCTTTATTCGAGTGCGAGTTTTTTGTAACTCAATGCTTCCCATCATTTTTAACCGGTTTCTTAGCACCTTATTGCCGCACTCAGAGACGTCATTTAACGTTAATGGTTCATTAGAGTCAAAATTTCACATTCTTCAAAGTTCTTTATTCAATTTGTTATAAAGTATCTTGGACATAAAATAAGTTGCTTATAGCCATAAGCAACTTATTTTAGCCATAAGCAACTTATTTTATGTTGTGCATAGGACTGTAACGTGGGGTTTCGCATGCACAAACAAACACACCGGTAAAGAGGTTTTAAGCCATGTTATATTTAGGTTATTTCTTTATTTTAGGAAAAATAAAGCCCGTAGCCAAGACCGAATGTCTTATTCTGGTTTTCCTACCGTTAATGTTATTTTTGTAGAAAGCAACGCTACCAACACTGCGGACGCTGGCAAACGCACCGTCGAGTTCGCCGCTGGCTGAGATAGACCAAGAGGCAGTCGTGCGGTTCATTGTCTCGCTCACACGAGTCAACCATGAGGTAAACCTATTGTTATTGTGAAAGTCCTCTTTGTGATGTGCATATTTGGATAAAAATAGGAAACACCCTGACCAATACAAACAGACATGACATGTTCATCCACATTAATGTTTGTACTGTGTGGAGATCGAACCCGCGAACTCTGGTGTAATAGCCCACTTCTCAACCATAATACCAGATGGGTCGTCGCAGTCAGCATCGGCAGTCAACAGCATGTCATTTCCTCTCTGCTCTGTTGCATAGAATTTACATTTGGCCAGAGCAAGATAAAAAGCGTGTTGTAGGTGTTGAGTCGTTGACTGTATGTTCATCTGTGTATTTACATTATTGACGCATTTGTGAATCCGGCGTAAGTAACTAAACTGTATGAATTTAACATATATTTGTTTTAGTAAGCGTGGTTTTGGAAGTATCGTGGCTGCGAATTAATTTGATGAAATGACAACAGCGCTTCGTGAACCCGTTTTTTTTTCCTAAAGACTTACCGTTTATTCCTAAAAACTTAAATAGCTCTTCAACAACACGATAACTTTTATATCGCTTTGACACTTTTGTTCTTGTTGTTGCCGACATTCGCTGGTAAGTGTGTAAGCATGTTCAGTGTAAACATTGCTTTAGCGTTGCGTTAGTTTTTATGGATAAGGGAGTTACTGTTTAGACGCCAATGGCTTGCTTTACTAGACTTCATAAGCGCAAAGGACTCTCAACCCTAACCATAAAGCCTTAACCATCAGTTTCGCTCAACAGCTGGCCGACAGTCAAGGCGCAATGGCGATGGCTCTCTGCAGCTACATAGTCCGTAACTGTTGTTTAGCCGCTGATGGCTTCAACATCTTCAACGACCTGTAGCAGCGCATAGGACTCTCAACCCTAACCATAAAGCCTTAACCATCAGTTTCGCTCAACAGCTGGCCGACAGTCAAGGCGCAATGGCGATGGCTCTCTGCAGCTACATAGTCCGTAACTGTTGTTTAGCCGCTGAAGGCTTCAACATCTTACTCGGGCTATAGCAGCGCAGAAAACTTTCAACCCTAACCTTAAAGCCTTAACCATCACTTTCGCTTACCAGCTGGCCGACAGTCAAGGCGCGATGGCGATGGCTCTCTGCAGCTACATAGTCCGTAACTGTTGTTTAGCCGCTGATGGCTTTAACATCTTCACCAGGCTGTAGCAGCGCAGAAGACCTTCAACCCTAACCATAAAGCCTTAACCATCAGTTTCGCTCACCAGTTGGCCGACAGTCAAGGCGCAATGGCGATGGCTCTCTGCAGCTACATAGTCCGTAACTGTTGTTTAGCCGCTGATGGCTTTAACATCTTCACCGTACTGTAGCAGCGCAAAAGACTTTCAACCCTAACCATGAAGCCTTAACTATCAGTTTGGCTCAACAGCTGGCCGACAGTCAAGGCGTAATGGCGATGGCTCTCTGCAGCTACATAGTCCGTAACTGTTGTTTAGCCGCTGATGGCTTCAACATCTTACTCGGGCTGTAGCAGCGCAGAGGACTTTCAACCCTAAACGTAAAGCCTTAACCATCACTTTCGCTCACCAGCTGGCCGACAGTCAAGGCGCAATGGCGATGGCTCTGTGCAGCTACATAGTCCGTAACTGTTGTTTAGCCGCTGATGGCTTCAACATCTTACTCGGGCTGTAGCAGCGCAGAGGACTTTCAACCCTAAACGTAAAGCCTTAACCATCAGTTTCGCTCACCAGCTGGCCGACAGTCAAGGCGCAATGGCGATGGCTCTGTGCAGCTACATAGTCCGTTGACCGTCGTGCACGGAGGCGGGGCTGGGACTACCTTTATTCTGGCTGCAAATAAATGTGATGAAATGACAACAGCGCTTTTTATGTAAATGACTGCTACTGTTCAGCCGCTGATGGCTTTAACATCTTCGCCGGGCTGTAGCAGCGCAGAAGACTTTCAACCCTAACCATAAAGCCTTAACCATCAGTTTCGCTCACCAGCTGGCCGACAGTCAAGGCGCGATGGCGATGGCTCTCTGCAGCTACATAGTCCGTAACTGTTGTTTAGCCGGTGATGGCTTCAACATCTTACTCGGGCTGTAGCAGCGCAGAAGACTTAGAACCCTAAACGTGCCGCCTTAACTATCACTTTCGCTCACCAGCTGGCCGACAGTCAAGGCGCGATGGCGATGGCTCTCTGCAGCTACATAGTCCGTAACTGTTGTTTAGCCGCTGATGGCTTCAACATCTTACTCGGGCTGTAGAAGCGCAGAGGACTTTCAACCCTAACCATAAAGCCTTAACCATCACTTTCGCTCAACAGCTAGCCGACAGTCAAGGCGCAATGGCGATGGCTCTCTGCAGCTACATAGTCCGTAACTGTTGTTTAGCCGCTGATGGCTTTAACATCTTCACTGGCCTGTAGCAGCGCAGAGGACTCTCAACCCTAACCATAAAGCGGGCTGTAGCAGCGCAGAGGACTCTCAACCCTAACCATAAAGCCTTAACCATCAGTTTCACTCACCAGCTGGCCGACAGTCAAGGCGCGATGGCGATGGCTCTCTGCAGCTACATAGTCCGTCGTCCGTCGTGTACCGAGGCGGGGCTGGCGTTGCTCTCGCCGCCGAGAGACGGACAACTGGCCTCGGAGCTTGCTGTTATGATTAATATTATTAACTGTTGTTCAGCCGCTGATGGCTTCAACATCTTCACCGGGCTTCACAAGTGCAGAGCACTCTCAACCCTAACCATGAAGCCTTAACTATCACTTTCGCTCAACAGCTGGCCGACAGTCAAGGCGCAATGGCGATGGCTCTCTGCAACTACATAGTCCGTCGTCCGTCGTGTACCGAGGCGGGGCTGGCGTGCCGCATGCTGGCGTTGCTCTCGCCGCCGAGGGACGGACAACTGGCCTCGGAACTTGCTGTTATGCTGAGGGATCTGTGCCTGGTGAGTTACCTCAAATTAATTCAAAATCAAAATCAAAAATAGCTTTATTTAAATAGACCTGTTACAGAGTACTTTTAAATCGTCAAATCTAATTAACCAAAAAAAACATACTTAATTATAGACATGAATACCATAATATTAAATGTAAACAATAAATATACTGTACTTAAATAAATGTGATGCTACCACCGGATCGGAAAGTTGTTTCTGTACTGAGAAGAACCGGCAAGAAACTCAGCAGTTACTCTTTTCAACTGTTTCTCTTTTTTACAATAATTGTTAGTATATTACAACAGAACTTAGAACAAGATAGCACAATAAAATTCATAATTTATGAAATTATTTTTTTTGTCAAGTAGTAATAAATATACAAATAATAATACAATATATAAACATACAATACATAATGTGACTCTGGACCACTGGCGTCGGAAGGTTGTTTCTACTAAGAAGAAAAGGCGAGAAACTCAGCAGTTACTCTTTTTAAATCGTCCAATGTTTTAGAGTACATGTTGAATAATGTACAATGTTTGAATAAACCAACAGAGTCATGCAGTTTTGACATAAAAATAAATGAAACAGTAAGTTAATAAGTAAACTTGCGTAAACTTGAGCAGATTAGTTGGCACTTGAAGGTGGCACCTGTTCACAAGATGACGTGTGAGCCAGCCATCATCCCACTCAACCATAGTACCTCCTCGAGTATGTTAGCTTGTCTCTGAGAAATTTAGTGAACGAAACAAGGTTGGCCTAGTTGGTTGTTCAGAACCTCATATTCGACCTATAATTTTCGTTTCCTTCCCTTTAACTTTCAAGATGGATCTTCTGCCGTTCTCCAGAGTAGTGTATCAGGTCGTCGCATCGCCGTGGTTGAGGCCTTCCTCTTCGGCCATAACCATATATTTTTTTCTATATTAGGAAATCGCTCTTTGAGCAGTACCATTCATAATGGGTAGCCTGTCATGCCGTTAGCCGTTACTGGTACATTTTCTTTTTTTAATTTCAGAAATTGCCTGACAAGCAGTCGTGCAGAAATCTGACACGTTACTTAGGGCAACTAGAAGCAATGGAACGTACGAGTCTCAACAAATTGTCAAATACTGGTGAGTATCTTAATAATTGGTACTCATTCTGTGATTATTTGAAGTTACTAGTCATAACTAATTATTAATTGTGTTACTCGTGACAGGTATTACCGAAGGAACTTTGCAAGCTGAAGATACCCTGGCTACGATTGGACGAGCTACTTCATCTTTGCGTAAGTTTATTTTCCATTGATCTGTGTTCAAGTGAAAAGTAGGTTCTTGCAAATGTATTTTATGGTTGTGAGCGTCATAGCACCCCGTGGTTTAACACTCAAGCCAAAGTTTGGAACTCGTGTGGCCCCCGTAGGCCAGAAAACTTCCTTCGTGTTCATTGTATGTGGTAAAAACCCCAGCAACCCAGATAACAGCAGGAAGCGAAAAGTGGGCTACTGAATATTCCGTTCACCATGACGAAAACAATCAGTGTGCCTCTGTCTACCTGGGATATAGTCATGAGCACTTGTTATGTTTTGTTTTTTATGTTTTTCTGTATAAATTCATAGGAACGGTCCCCAGTCTGCGCTACAGCCGAGCGTCTAGCCTATTTACCAAGCTCTTTTCAAGTAAAGATGTGTTTTGAAATACGTGAATTGTATTGTAGCGTAAATAAGTTTTGTAAATTTTGAAGCTAACATAGAAAAGCATTATCTGGTAATAGCAGATAGATGTTTGTCTTAGTATCAGTATAATACCCTGTATTTTTTTTTATTCTTTTATTTTAGTGTGGGTCGATGTAGTATTGATAGTTTTCAAATGTATAATATCAATAATGCGCCCGGTACATGTCTTCAAACTTTCTTTGTCACCAAAGGCTTCGTTTCAAACAGGGCTTTAAAAGACTAAAAGTTGTTTTGTCATTTTATGTAGAAACTTATTTTGGTTGTTTTTTTGTTTGGTAGTTTAGTTCAAATTCAGCGATTATATAATCAAGTTCATTGCACAAAGATGTATCGAAGTATCGTCAAGTTCATTTCACAAAGATGGATCAAAGTGAGGAGGATTCCGGTTTTCTTACTTGTCTTGATTAAGAACAGTCTCGACAAGTATTGTTAGCGGACTTAGTGAATTACAATTTAAATCAAATATAATCTACTATATAAAAATAAGTCGGGTTTTCCTTCTTGACGCTATAACTTCAGAACGCACGAACCGATTTCCACGGTTTTGCATTTGTTGGAAAGGTCTCGGGCACCGTGAGGTTTATAGCAAAGAAAATTTAGGAAAATTTCAACAGAAAAGCGGTTTTTTTTTATAATATAATAATTTGTCCAATTTATTTTCTGTTATTTCAGTTAATAGGCATGCCGTTGTAGTTTTTTTTTTTTTTTAACTAAACACTGTTTACGTTGCAGCTCAACCGCTCGCTCGCAGCACGCATGTTGTCATCAATGAAACCGTCGAAGAGGAAGTTGAAATCGACGAAACATCGCCCTCTGAAGTAGTCTCAAGAATCGATGGTAAATAAATACTTGATGTTAAATTAGAAATACAATAAAATAGAAATACATACAAAATATGTAAAGTGTTTATAGATAGTTAACAGAAAATGTGACAGTATCACAATGTGGAACTTAACAAAGAATCATGGCCAATTAAGCTTCAGATGTATCCTAATCCTTAATGATGAAAATATTAGCTAAATAGTAGAGTTCTTTTTTTAAAATCCAAGCCCAGCTCTAGGGGTGTTATACCTCCCCTCTACACTCGCCGATGTGTACGGCGGTGTGAGGTCACTCTTACACCGCTGCCCTTCCTCGGGGCCATTTAAAATGGAGGCACACAGCCCCCTCCGTGTGCACTCTCAGCGACCCCGAAGGCCCCCTTTTAGTCGCCTCTTACGACAGGCGGGGAAACCGTGGCAGGATTCTAACGCCTCATACCACAGGGCGAGTCACACTTACCCTAACTTGACCTTTTATGTTGGCGAAAGTTATTACCGTTTGTTGATTATGTTTTAATTTCCATTGAACCTTCTTTAATAAATAGTCTAAACTTGATTGAATTCCATACGTAGTTTCCAGATGCACAGAACGTAAGACATAATGAGTTTGAGATTCGTGTGGCGGATAGCCACGTACAATAGATTCATCATTTTAGATAGATTGTTAGAGATCTTGTTGCAAAGTATTGAGAGACCCAATTTTTATTCTAGAAGAACCCGCGCCAGCTGAAGCAAGCAGCCCTAAAGCTAGCATACAATCTTCAGAAGCAGCGCCAGAGCCGGCTAAGGAGCAGGCTGAAGTGTCATCAGATTCGAGTAGCGGAGTCTCACCAGTCAAGAAAGCTAAGATAACTAAGGGTAAGTTTGATTGAGTACTACCTACTAGCGTGATAATCTTCTTGTACGGCCATCCTCTACCAGATTACAGCTATCATTAAAGCTTTAAGAAAGTGACCTTCGTTAACCACCAACCCTTTCTTAAATGATGTATCCGAGAAGACGTCCGGATTGCCAGTTATTCATTCATTGCAATAGCTCATGACAGAATATGTTATAGAATAATGCTACTTAGGCTATAAAATATTTGATTAAAATGACCTTGATTTAGTTTGTCATGAAAAGATGTGCCAATAAAGTAGTATAATTGGTTTTTTACTTTCTGTCACAGGTAAGAAGAAGAAGCTGTCAATGAACAAAGAAGCTGCCGAAACGGGTAACGTCAAAGGAAAGGGGAGACAACCAGCCAAAGGCAAAGAAAAACCTCAAGAAGAGAAAGAGAAAGGAGGAGTCAAGAGAAGTCGCTCGCAGAGGTCGCTAGTAGATGTCGAAAGAGGTAATCTTACTTGACTTTACCCTATCTAGCTAATAATAGCTAGTTTTAAAAATGACAGGCATACTCATAGGAGAGGAAATTGGGAGAGACCTTTGCGCAGCAGTGGGACAAAATAGATTTTAAATAAAACTCATAAGTGAACCAATTGAGTTTGTTAAAGGACCCGGACCAAAAGACCCCGAAAAAAAAACACTAATGGAGAACGTCTTTTCAGTTGAATTTCCTGAGATTTTAATATGCTAGAGTTTTCTTGGTCCTGAACGTCTCTAGAGGTGGTACCACTGTTTCTGAGTCTCTTCCAGAGTTTAATTGATATTTTAGGTCAAGGCCCTTCTTAAATTCTCTAAATTAAGGGCCAACAGATCTCCATATTTCATTTCGTTCTTCGCAGCTCAAAAAGCAAAAGCAGAAGCGGTTAAGTCGAAGAAGGCCAGTTCTCCTAATGAGTCGCTCTCTCCACTGTCGGACTTGGACTCTTCCAACGTTACTGTTAGGAGGTCGACGAGAGGGCCGCAATCCACTGGCTCTGGCACTGAATCCACTAAATCTGCTAAGAATTCCAAGAAAGAAGGATCGAAGAAAAAAACCAAAGGTACTTAACTACTGTGTTATATTTTGATTAATGTAAACTAACACTTTAATCATTTTTAAGCCTTTAACAAAACTTGATGGACCGCTTGTGTCACCAAATTAAAACCTCTCACTATCTTAGACTTTTTTTTCGCTTCTGGCAATTAAGGCGCGTCTTGATTGGGCGAACAGTGAGCGACTGACTGACTCTGAGTGGCGTATCAGTCGCAAAGCGGCGTAGTGGACGAACTGCGCCGCCGACGGTGTGAACCGTGTGTGTTCACGGTATTCGGTGCGAATCAGTCGTTCACAGAATGAGTCGGCAAGCGAAACGTCGCAAACTGCGCACATTACGCGCTGATTGGACACTTCATCTAAAACTGGAAGCAAACAATGTTCAGCTCACTGTCCGCCTAATACGGATTTTTAGGGCGTGTACCGACACGCCTTAAAAAATCCTACATTGTACGTTTTTTTTAAACATATCTTGTATATTATCTCTGTAGTTGTTGTTGCATACCTACCATAATATCTTGTCATAACCATTGTATCTACAGAAGTAGTAAAAACTACTCGGCCAGCTACGAGGGCGTCGACGAGTTCGGCAAGGAGCAGCGTCAACAGCTCTCAAGGATCTGTGTTCGAGGACTCAGCGGACGAGACGCAGCTGCACACCATTGTCTATGAAAAGGGATTTGTAAGTACTGTCATACACATCTCGAAAATAGCCGACTACTGAACATGCGCTGATTGCTAACATTATCCCGCCCCACACGCACCCCAAACGCTAACATCCCACATGTACAAACACACACCCCACACACAAAACATGCAGAATTTCGTTTACCTCAATATGTCCCACATAGGTGTTATCTCCTAGGTACCTCGCAACCGTGTTACACGTGATATCACACTTACCATGACACCTTCATGTCGTCGCTAGTCACTAAAAACGTAAAATGATATTATTTTTTATTTAGGAACAATCTCTACTCAACGACTCAAGCGAGCTAATGGACAGCAAGCGAACATCCAAAGGCAACGTTACTATACCGGAAACCCCTGACGCTAGCGATGAGTGAGTATAATTATAACTATTATACTTAGAGTGGGTTGCACCATCTGACTTTAACAATAACAAACATCCAAATTTCAGTTAAAGTACCGGTTCGGCCCAAAAATGACGTCAAATTTGACAAAAACTTAACTTTAACTTCTACTATGGTGCAACTTACCCTTAATGTTGTTACTTGACATTTAGCGTCATTTCAATACATTTTTGGTGCTTTGTGAATGTTGCCGAGCGGCGTGATGCCTAGATGATCTCAAAGATGCGTCTGCACTAACGGCCATCGGTCCTTCTACAGACAGTCAGAGAGAAAAAATATATATGGATATCCAATCACCATTAAATCCCCAAAAAACTGTTAATAGGATAGAAAGGTTTTCTAGCTTTCATAAAATTTCGCTATAAAACAACTTTGAAATTGTTATTTTAAACTCGCTATAGAACAACTATAAAACTTCTAGGTACTCAATATAACTTAAAAAGTCTGACCACTAAGGGTGTTGTCCGTTTTGAGTCAAAAGTGATATAATCGCGCTCACAGGCGCCCCGAATTGATTAATTGTATAAGGCGTGAGCGACGTGGGCGCGCTATCATCACTTTTATCTCAAAACGGGCCGCCAAGTAACAGTCTTCCCTGCGAGAGTTGATGAATTCCCTTGGCAAAATTCGGTCTATATTTCGGTTGCTACTATGCCAACAGCCAGCGTGGCTCTGACTATGTTCATCAACCCTTCCAAACACATCACACATCTACATCACAATTCACATTAATTCCAGATCCGAGTCTGAACCAGAACCCGTTAGAGAAAAACCGAAAAGCAAACGTAATGGTAAAAAGAAGTGATAAGTAGCAATTAATTGTAACTCTATGATGTTAAAGATAATATTTTTAATAAAACACTTTGATAACAAGTAACTTACTTGAACACTTTTATTTTCTTTTAGAAACTTTAACTGATAGTGTATAATAACCATAATTATTCTAACCTATCAGTTGAAGATAACCTTATTATGTATTGTTTCTTATCTCACTATTTTGTAATTAAATTATTTAATGATATTTTTTTCGAGAGTATGTTGGTCCTTCGAACTTTTATCTTCTCACATACACCTCATACATGTCAGTTTGAATTACAGCTAACAGAATCAATGTTCGGTGAATCAAGCTATAATCTATACTTGAGTAAAGATTTAAGTTGTTACGTTTTAAAAGAGACAGTACAGAATAAAATGAAAAAAATGAATATCCGCAACTAAACGAATATTGTGATCATGATCTTTATTGTATCATGAGAATTATACCTAGCGCATTAAAGTTCACTGTCCATCTGCTGCGTGACGCTTGTCGACCACTGTACAGTAATAATAATCCATAGTCCGTTCGCGTTAAGAATGCAGTAATTTCATACTTATCCTTTGGCAACAAGTGTGAAATTAACCAATAAAATCGTTCCTAATTAGAAAATCAAGTCCACAGTGACCAGTTGAACGCATACTTTCGAACGCAAAGTTTGTGGATCTGAGTTTTTTTGTGTGCAACACAATTAAATTTAAAAATCACTGCATCCTTAACGCGAACAGACTATAGCCGTTTTAATAAGAAGGTATCCAACGTGCTCATACAAAAAATATATTATCTAAAACTGTTAAGATGTTAGCCTTGTTGATGATTCTTATTCCAGTCAGGGCTATGTTGGTGGCCAGGCTTGTCCCAGTGTTGCCAGTTGTTGTCCCAAGGCTTCCACCGGTGGTCCCATCTGTCGTGGCCTTTGTTCGTTTGGTTGTCTGTGATTTTGTCTTCTTTGGGTTCATTGCTGCCGTAGTCGCCGAAGAATCTGCAAATTTAGCGATTAAGGAAGTTGAAAGCAATATATTTTTAAACAGCGTTAGAAAAACGAAAATGTTATATTTCATTGCGGGACGAAACTTCAAAAATCGGAATGTACTGGCACTTTTATCAACACTTGTAACAAAATTTTGAGGCAGTGTAGTGTAGATTTTAGCCCGAACATAAAATGTTCTTCTTATGTTTTCCCAGAAACAGTATAACCTAGCCTATCACCCGTTCCTGCTTCACCTCGCGTTTTAGAACATCCTGTATTATGTATTTAAATATAATTGATTTATTTAGCTAAATAAAAAAGCACAAAAAGTATCCGTTTCCGAAATTGACCCATAACTTGATCAGTCATACAATGTTCCTTATAAAAAAGCTACCACTCCAGATTTGAGCATAATCGGTTTTTGTGTGAAGGTGTTAAGGTATCTTATTCTTTATAAGATTAACCTTCTTCAAAAGCGTGTAGGTACATTTTATAAGTACGTTTTTCTTTAGTTGTCCAATTCAGTAAACAAACTCGGCATGTCTTTCTTTATAAATAACAGTGTAGTATACAATGAACGAATCAATTTAATTTAAAGATAGATATTTTTTTAATAATGATTAATGATTGCAGTACCCGTTCTTCTCCTTTAGGATTCATTTTGTCAAAAGACTTGTTATGATTGTTTACTAAATAAGTTAGAAAAAACGCACTTTAGGTGCAAAATTGTATTTATTGTGAATTGATGTGTTTTTGTAAGGCTGTTGTGTATATTTGTGTTTTTGCAACATTTCAAAGCTGTGTGATGTAATATATTGTATAGGTAGGTAAGTATACATTGAGATTTTTTGGTTGGTGTTACGTCCAGATGGTTTCTGCAGGTGTGAGTGTACGGAGTAGGGCCTTTTCGACAGTCACAGTGTAACGTTGCTTTCTGTAAATTATTTTAAATTAAATATGACATTCAACCCTCAGTTTGTCATGGATGATCTTGTAAAAGTTACATTGACCAACCTCATCTATACGAAATTTTATTGTGCATTTTGAAAGAGAAGATAAAGAAAGTAATTAAATAATTATATTGCCTTAAAATGCACTCTCTGATGTTTCTTGGTAGGGCCCTATCAAAATTAGCCTATATCAGTCAACGGTCGGACATAGGCCGATTATCGTTTCAACTCATCAAAGTCATAGCCAATAGACTCATAATGGCAGACGAGAGGCTATGATGGTCACAAAAAGTCAGATAAATACGTCAGAATTTGGAATCTACCACCCAATGGGTTTCTACCGTTTCCGTGAGTGACGTTGCGCCCCGCCTCAGGTAGTTGACACACTTAATTTCATACAAGAAATCAAACATCAGTCGTCTAGTGGCTTTAAGATCGATGTTGCAACTGAATCATTCTGAGAGTTATGTGTCATGTAATAAATGCCCTCACTGAGTTTACTATCTTTAAGCGAAACTGCGAGCATAGCTCTCTACATAGCTCGCTAAGCGTTGGCTGGTATATGGCACATTACACAACTGAAGAGTCTTGTTAAACTGTTATCGCAGGAATGACTTACTTGATCCCTTCATTGCTGGCATAGTTCCCGCTGTCTGAGTCTCCAAACCGATTATCTAAACCAGGCTGCTTCTTGACCAGCTGGTACCGTGTCGTGATAAACTCGGCGCCACGCTCCGCGATCATCACTGTAGGGGCTGCTGTGTTACCTGGAGGAATCATGCAAATATCTTTTTATACATTTTCCACCAAATAAATGGAAATTTATTCATCTTCATTGCAGTGGTTCATGAATGATTTACAAATCTTTAGCTGCTTAATAAATGCATTAATAATTTACCAGTAATAATAGTAGGCATGATTGAGGCGTCAGCTACTCGTAGGCCTGAGAAAAAACATAAAATAACTAGGTTAGTAAAGGTTGTAAGCAGAGCGTACCTACCTATACCTGTTCATAAGTGTAGGTACATGAACAGGTAGTTGTCAATTATCTGTTCATAAGTACCTTGGTCTACTTTGACCATAGGAGCTAATCTCGATGATAGCACAAGTGTGCACAATACATAAGCAGGCCCTCACTTCCATCACCTTTCAAGGACCTGATGCGTCGGTAGATCGACACGAACAGAGAAAGGTAAGGCGCACTAACATGCCCATCTCCGGTAGCGTGGAAAATCGTAACAGTAATCGGACACCACCAGCCAGCCGGACCAGCCTCCACTGTCCTAGCCACACGAAACAAAAACACGTTGTCGTTCCATGCGGGATGCTAACCCACGTCATCCGGATGGAGAATTGAGTCGGTACACCACGGTAATTGTCAATTGAAAATCTTCAACGCTTATTCAAAAGTCTAGTCCCTAAATATTGATTCCAATCTATTCACGACTTCTTAAAAACTATTCTGCCATTCCGAGTCTTACTGAGTATAGTCACTCCTTACCTTCTATACCGTGCACCTTAAGCTGCATATCGACCACTGCCATCGGGTCTGAGCTGGGCCCCATCTTGCAGGTGCCGACCTGATGGTTCTCCGCTGCAGTGTGATGTTGGGCAAGACATTTGAAGTACTCGTCGGTCGGGTAGTCGCCGCCCTCTCCGCATACTGAGCCGTAGCCTTCGGTGGGAGTCATGCCGTATTTTTCCCGCATAATCTGGGAAAGTAATAAAGGAGAATTGAATAACTTAGTTATAAATTTGTCGTTTCTTCTCGAAACCCATTAGTGTACTCATCTGGTCATCAATTCTTATAATGGTTCTACACTGCTCAAAAGTGTCTAGGGATATCTCAAGCATTTTCATACAAAGTATAGCTATTTGGGAGGCTGTAAAAATTAAAATATTGATACCAACGTAGAAATTTTTAGAACCCAGAAACTGCTATATCTGTCCTTTCAGTTTGTATAAAGAAATTCATTGTAGTAGCATTATTTTACAATCGTCAGGACGTTAAAAAAAACAGATTTTTCTTTTAAAAGGTGTCAAAATTTTAGCAAAATCAAACGTTTTTTTTTCGTAATTTTGTTAACCTTTATCTTATGCCTCTGTCCTCGCGTTATTCTAAGATAATGCTCAACTTGTAAGCAAACTTAACTTTATGAAAAATTTGAAAAATGATATCTCTATGATATCCCTAGACAGTTTTGGTGTGTGTATTTAATTACCGTATATTCTGCAGTTTTGTAGAGGCCTAAGGTTTCTAGAAGGCTTCCCAGAACTCATCGACAAAACTTTTGATACTCGCAGTAGTGTTTCCAGGCTGTAAACACTACTGCGAGTGATTGATTATAACAGGTGATTTTATCAATCATGTTCTTCTGAGTATTTACCGTAGTGTTAGCGAGCCTGTACGCGATCCTGGCAGCTTCCACAATAACGTTGAGCTCGTGTTCCTCCAGGAAGTAGTTGGGCTGGAAGATCGGCGGCTGCAGAGGATCCACTGACTGGATGGTCATGTAGCCTCGGCTGCGGGGCTGGAGAGATATCGCTGATATTCTGCAAAGTGTATCGCAGTGATCAAAGTAAGTTTTGTACCTATTTGGAACAAAAATGTTAGCGTTGTTGTGTTACAAGAAATAAGTAGGTAGCTGCTTCTGTACTAACTGTTGTAGTGTAAAATATTTAGCTGGATTTCCCCGCTTATAGTTTAAAAGACGATATCTAATTACAGTTTTAAGGATTGAACTACAACCACGCACAGTGGACGTCGATGCAACACTCAGTTCGTCGCTCTAGCAAAATGACGGTTACGACTGACGGAAAATGATACAAGCGTAGGAGACTGCTTTGATGGAAAACGGGCTTCAGTAGTTAGGCATAGGTTACGATATGAAAAACACCTGTAGTAAATAAAGCAGCTTTAACTTCACTGTGACTGGACATTGCCGGCGTTGTTAGCGAGTGAGTTGTCAGTGGACTTTTTACGGTTGTTTTTAAATATTCATAAGCAGGAGTCATTGAATGGTTGTTGCAGTACGAGACACACATGGTAATTACTTATTTTGTATTCAATGCAGCTTCGATGCTCAACATTTTTGTTAGTATCTCAAGAGTTATTCCACATAAATATAAATAATGGAACCCAGGTCTTTACAGAGGTCACGCCTCAGTAATTCCTTCAGAAATATTTTACTTGGTTGATGTTAACTATTTCAGTTTGATTGGGAAACCAGCTGGTAAAAACCGCTTTGATATAATACTAACGTGACTTCTCTCCTGGCCTCAGTCACGCGTTCAGGGTCCGGGGTGTCGCCATTACTGCACGCTGCGTAGTATCCGCCGAAAAAGAACTGCACATCGGGATGTCTGCCTCCGTTAGGGGCGTACTTAGAGTTGACTATGCCCGTTAACTGCGAAAAAGGTCACGATGAAAAGTTGGCAGTTCTGTTGTTTTGATCTCATAATAAATACGCTTGTAGTTTTAGATCACTGAGATTGTGTAGTGTCGTGTGTTGTGTCGGATAACCTCGTGGCTTTTTTATTCTTCGAAAGGACTTCACGATTTTTTTATGTTAGAGGGAGTAAGCGAGCATGAGGGTAACCTGATGGAAAGTGATCACCTCAGTCCACGGACAACCGCAACACCGCCGGTGTCGCTTTAAGTTTATCATATTATGTCGAGCTATAATAGTTTAGTTTGTAGTCGCTGAGTGGGTTTGGCATTTTTGTCGCAATCGTGTAATTTGTCTTTTAGACGTTGTGGTTTCTGCTCACCTGTGATAATCCAGTTCCAGACAATGGCCCTTGTCTCTGCAGCATATACTCCATCGCTGATTCCCAATCTAGTTCAGGAACTTCAGGTTCCTTATTAAGCGTGAAGCTCAGGTGTGCTCCGACGTGGTTGTGCAGGTTCTGGCCGACTCCTGGGAGGTTTTTGATGACAGGAATGTTAAATTTGTCAAGGGTCTCCTTAGGCCCGATGCCGGAAAGCAGCAGGATTTGGGGAGAGTTGAGTGTGCCACCAGCAATGACTGCCTAAAAGATAAAGATAAAATTAAGTCAATTAGTACTATTCTAAAGTATGGATGGTTGGTAGGGATAAAGCTTTTTTAGGCCGTGAGACGCAGCTTCGATTCCCAACTAGGAGGACAGTTCAACCAACTGCCCTCCTAGTTCGGAGGACCGTGGTTAGCTGATGCTTGCCGAGACCAATACCACAATTGCCCAATATTTAACCAACCAATATTATGTTAATATATTTCTTCTTACCTCCCTCTTCACACCGACCACTTTCATCTCTCCGTCTTTAATGTACTGAACCCCAGTGACCTTCTTGTTTGCTGGGTTGATGACGACCTTAGTGACATGGGCGTTCAGCAAGACATGCAGATTCTGTCGGTGGGCCGCTGGTCGGAGGAAGGCTCGTGCTGTACTGAAGCGTGACCCACCACTGCAAAAACAAGGAATTGTAGAGTCCGTATAAAAACTAAAGGGCTTACGGACTACATCGTTAGTTGACTTTAGGCTGAAATGGTAATAGGCAGGGCACATGACGTGAAGGCTTGATTTGAGGTTTACTTGGCTTGGCTTGAGTCGAGGCCATCGTGGTGGACGCTTACAGCCAGCCTGAAAATCTATGGGAGATCCCTATAGAAAGTCCAAGACGCCAATGTAATTCATGCGGCTAATGATGATCAATTCTAGCTAACGAAAATACGTTCAATTGTCATCTCCCAGTAACGCCCAAAGCAGATGCTCGTCCACCCATGTGGGGTGGCCTAATGGTCCCCAATCAGGCGCGTTATTTAACCTAAGACAGCGTTTTGCTCACCCCATTGCTCGAAAAAGCTGGTCAAAAAGCTGTGGAATTTAAAAAGTTTAGCTTACTCATTCTGTGTCTGCGCTATAGTGAACCCAGTGATGGTCTCGCCATTGAGGTCGCTGGTGGGCGGGTAGCCCAGCTCGATGGCCGCGGACACAACGTCGTGCGCGAACTGAGGTGCGTAGCGGAACTGCGCAGAAGTAAATAATAAACGTCTGTGATATTTTACAAAATGGTCATCAGTCTATTGAAATTTCATAAAGATGAATCAAAGCTTGTTGATGTATTTTTTTAAGATGTTTGAAATCGATTCGCATTTGAAGACCGTAGAGCTTGAATATCAGCTAAAGTATGTGTATACAGCTATGTGGGCAGGTGCAGCAGGCCTGGCTATGTAAATGCACTCTGCGACATTATTATCTGACGCTCTTCGTCGTTCCTGAACCATACCAATGTGAGGAGAAACACGTGATAATATTTTGTCGCAGTGTGCATCTTAGGCCGGCTGGTCTATACCATCAATGTCTACCATTTCATTACTGAACCCCAAAAACGTGTAGTCTCTTACTGCAACTACGCAAGTGGACTTTTTGTCAAAAGAAGCGGAAGCGTTTTTGTTGAATTTGCCTAAAATGTTGAGGTTAATTAAAATCTGTCTTATTATTAGATTTTCGTGTGATTTATTGCGCATTGTTGTTGTCTGATTTCAAGGTCACCTTGTTGAAGCATTATGAAACCTATGGCTTAGTGGCGACAGGGAATCGATCACTGATCTAAAGCTTCACACGCCAGATTGTAAAATGGGGTGGGTGACCACACTGATCGAAATTCAAGGATGTATCTTTCGGACGTCTCCGTGTTCGTACGGCACGTTAGCGGCTTCACTACCTCTAGTTAAGGTGAGGCTTGTGCTTGTGGTGCCTACAAAAACGAAGTTCAAGTTGAAGATATCAAAGATACAGGCTCTGTTTCTAGCCAGTCTGCGGTCAACCATCAATTACCCTTGCAGAGGCAGTATGTTTATTTTCTGCTAAGTGAAATAAGTCTGATATAAGTTTGATTAATGAAGTGAGCTGCATTTATTACCTTCTGTACGGGTATAGGTCCTCCAGCGGAGTGGTACTGCCCTGACACTCCCTTTCCGATCTCCTTGTTGTCTTCACTCTTCAGGAAGTAGGGCATCACCTCGTACCAAGACCAGCCCTTAGCTCCGTTGATCGCCCACCCATCGTAGTCTGCGGCATGGCCGCGCATGTACATCATGCCGTTGATGACTGAACAGCCACCTGCAGAACCAGGGTTTAAGAATTTATATTCTACCATCTTATTTAAGTTTCTAATAACTTGAAAACTTTTATGAGACAATTTTATTTACCAGCGTAGCAGATTTATGAAAACCGAGCATAAATTTGACCGCAAACGAATGGCCCTATCACCATCTAGAAACTTGCCAGCTACCTGATCGAGTGGCCTAAGGCTATAACTGGATAAGAGAAGTCAAGAGTCACAGCTTCAATAGCACTAGGTATCTGCTTCTGAGCAGAGTCCAAGAGTGTCCTTATGTTAGACGGTCAGTTACTCGTAAGTTAACTAGGTAGGCTAATCATTCCAAAAGAAGTGACAAGGTATTTATACCACTTACCTAACATTTTTCCCCTATTCCAAGTACATTTGCCCTCCTCGTCCAGACATGCTCTCTCCTGAGGTTCTGTATGATAGTTCCAGTCGGTATCATCCCGTCCCCAGTAGGCCGTCACCCAAGCAGGAACCGATGACTGTGTCGGTTCGTCGCCACCAGCTTCTATGAGCAGTACCTTCAAAAATATAAAAAAAATTAGGCTCCTCTAGAATGTCTGAGCACAAGATCGGTGCGAGAAGTGATTTGACACCGTAAGTTTATACTGAAACAGATTTGGATCCACAACCTATTTAGCAATGTATGTGATATATGATGGTACGGCAGCGTTCACATCGGGCATATTGCTGACGTAAGACCTATACTTACTACTTACTGCAGGTAAACATTTATTTTCGATGATGGTTTTTGATTTCCTTCTTTTTAGCCATCGTTAACCTTCCTACCACTGAGTTGATTACCTACTGCTAACCAAAGCAAGTCGTTAAGCGCTATTCAACGTTAAAAGCACGTGGTTATCGTATTCTACGCTTAATTGCCCGTGCAAGATTGCGATTATGTTTAGTACCGGTTTTTTGTACGCTTTTTACAATAACTTCTTAGCGAATAATTTTATTATTGCATTAGGTACCAACTACGAATTCTTTTTATTTTGCGGTATTTTGTTTAAATGTAAGGCTAATGTGCTGTCACGATAAGTTTTAATGAAAATAATGGTTCTAAGGTCAAGGTGAAATAAACACAGGCAATTTTCTAAAGAAAAACAAGTCTGTCTGTAGGACTAATTCTGTGTTGCTAGTATGAACAACGTCTACGTTCGTTAATAAAACTTTGGCTATCTGAAATAAAATAAATACTGAAGTAAAATAAATTTAAAGAATAGTATGGTTAACTACTGGACCTTTTGGTGGAACCTTTGGGGAAAAGGTTTTGAATCAAATCAATCCAGGTTCGCCCTCGTCGTCCTGCTTAACTATCCCGTTAGTTTTACAGAAAAAGCAAGAGTCCACTGGCTGATGTTACCACACGTCCACCGACGAGAGGTGCTCTGGTTGCTTACCTTAAACGTTGTTTACAGCAACTTTTGTATACGGAACTTATGTTCCCTTAAAAGGGAGGGAGATTTTTGTTGCTTTCCATATGTCGCTGAGCGGCGTGTATTGCTCATGGCTAGCCCCCCAAGATAAAGACGTAACATCGGATCAATAATGGATCGAAGAAGTTTATCTATGAACCGATTAAAGAAACTCGCGGGACAATAGTGGTGACACAATACACGGATTTACGCTTGGTCTGCGACGTGGTTCGGCAGTTTTCTTCAGAGACTAGACTACTTCGGAGTGGCTGATCTGCTGGGTTAATATTAAAATAAATTTGCGACTAAACTGTCCCAGATCATACAGATCGATACGTGACCAAAAGCATGGTCATAATAAAAATCTCCTTTTCGGAGGCTAACTAACCGTATGTCGTTTGGTTTCTGACTGCTTTTACTGAGCAAGACTTGTATAGGATGTCCTGCTAGCTAGTCTACTGAGTGGAAACCTTATTGAATTAAGTATTTCAATGAAAATAATCATTGATAATTCTACGGAAGTTACGTACCATAGAAACAAGGAAAATACTATTGATTATTGATGTAGTTATTAAGACCATAATATTGTAGCTGAAAAGTATAATAATTTATGCAAGTATATTGTAAGTTAAGTAGGTATGAAATTAAAGTAAATTAGGCAGTTCTTGGAGTAGTAGTTACCGGGTCATGAGTTAGCTATAGGAACCTTATTTTTCCGCAAACACGCAGTCGAGCAAGAATAATTAGGTTACATACATTCCCTACTCCAAAGTGTAGAACTTATGTGTCTACATACCTTCCATTGTGGATTTTCTGACAGTCTTGCTGCCAAAACAGACCCCGCTGTGCCGCCCCCGGCTATCACGAAGTCATAGGTTTGCTCCAACACTTCCTCACTTTGGACTCTGATCAAATAAAATACGATGTTAGTGAATGCAGACTACAAACAACAGGTGCTGTCTGCCTAAAATGATTTACTTCAATACAGGGAGTTAATGTTTTATGTAAGGTTAGTTGCACCACCTCATAGTTACGGTGAGGCCTAGCCGTAGGACGTTAAAAGGTTGTTGATTGTTTGTTTTATTCAAAAAGCTAGGTTTCTTTCATATAACTACTAAGGTACCAACCTGTTACAAGGATCAGCCAGGTCGCATCTCCCGTTGATGAATGCCTCTAAAATGCCCATGAACAGCAAAAACTGGCTACCACAGGAAGACGCCATGGAGGGCCCCACTTCGTTTATCGGACACGCACATGCCTGCACAAACAAAAAAAAAGTTACTAACACACTTTTCTAAACATGTTGAGAAAACAGAAAAAGACATTTGGTAAGTGCAGTCGCCCGGTTTGCGAAAGATGCGGGTTCGAGTCCTGTCCGATACTGAGAGATACTGCATGGAAAATGCTAAAACAATAATAAAACACTTTATATGGAGTTGATGGAAACCTAGTTTATGCAAACTATTCATTGAAATGTGTTCTAAAGTTCTTTCCCGATTATAGTCATCCAAAATTAGGCAGGTATTACCAATTTTTTGATAATTATATTTCACTTTTATTTGATAACAGCCTGTAAAAAAATAATTGACAACTAGTTAGTCATCATTAGATTTAAATTTATACTCCAAAAAAAGCGAGAGAGGCAAAGTACCTAGATTGGTTTTTCGCAAAAATAAACTTTCCAGTTCAGTCTAAAATGAAATTTGATTAAAGTATTACTGATTATAAATACGGTTACAGAAGACAACATGGCTTTCAATAACCAAGGGATTAGTTCTTTTGCAACTGCAATAACCATTATTATTTGTAAGAAAGCCCTATTGTTAAGTTGTAGGTACCCATACTTACATTAATTGGATTCTAATCATTGTCGGATTGTTGAAAATGGCGACCTACTAGGAAGAGCGATTGTCGCAACGGCCCTCAACAAAGATATCCAATTGATTGAAGTAATTTCATAATTGCTATAATTTGTGCTATCATAGAACAATCGGGGTAGGGGCAAACAAAGACAGTTTTATTTATCTGTCTCGACAGTATCTTAGTGTACCTATCTAAGTTGTTATTGTAAGACTGGACAACTAACATAACATTAAATAAAAACGTCCCACTACTGGGCACAGGCCTCACCTTAACTATGGAGGTGGATTGAGCCATACTCCAACACGCGGGAGCATTGCGGATTGTTAAAGGGGTGTTAGGTTAGTGAACAACCTTAATGAATGATGTTATCAAGCCGCCCTAAGGTCTCCGACTAGGCTTAACGACTGACATCTGATGACGTCAGCCGGGACCGACTGCTTAACGTGCCTTGAGAAGCATGGAGATTCCCGAAATACTCATCACTAAATTTTGGTCGGGGTGGTCCCATCCGACCTGGCGTGAGTTGCTTTACAACAGTGATCGTCGCCGATCACTGTCACAACTGCGCTACAGACTCAACCTACGCATTTAAAAACTTCATAGTTGTCTGAATCAATGGAGTTAGAATTATTGATTTTGAGAAGACGAATCATTGTTAGTGCTCATTACCCCAGGAACAGCCAGTGCGGCTGAAAGAGCTGGAGAGTTTTGTTGGCCATTAAGAATAAAAACCAGTTTCTTACACTTCAGACGTAACTTCAGTTATGGATATTTTGCGGAGGGCACGTTGTGTAGTTGGTCTTTGCTTGCTTTACCTGACGACAGTTGGTAGGTCTACCTAAGGCATCTAGGGCGTCATGACATCACACGTCAGCTTTACGTACACCTCTCCAACAATCCGCACAGAGCCCGTGTGTTGGAGTATTGCTCGCACCAACTCATAGCATGCGTATTGCCGGCAAACCACGGACGCCCAACAAAATAGATAATTGTAGATACTATTTTTTATAAGGCACAATCAAACAAATCTCAAGCGAAACACTGCTATTAGTACTTAGTTTACGCTAAATCTGCGTGTTCAAAGCAGTAATACCTTTATGTTAGCAAGTTCTAGCAGTGTTGAGTTCGACTGAACAGGCAAGCCGGGTGGTAGCGTGGGTATTCAGCCCCTGGGGCAATTAAGTATACAACGTGCTGGAAAGCTATTATCTTTTTTACAACGCATCTACGCCCGTCATTAAACCGGCAGATTTTTGTTAAAGCAAATGATAGAGTAAAATCTTGTTTTACCATCGCCTGTGGCCATTTGCTATATTATGGTGAAAAAAAGGTATACGTGACTACTAAAATAGCCTGTGTTGCGTGTGATGAGTAAAAAGGGAGAAGAAAATCTATCAAAAACAAGTAACCAATAAATAGAAAAAAAAGTGGTCATAAATGAATTTAAAGACTCATAATGTAGTGAAGGTTCGGACAGTGGCTGATGACATGAGAACGGACTGGGTGCGGAAGGGGCGCAATTTCCGAGAGACCAGCAAGAGACTTAAATAGGCTGATGACGAGGACCAACAGAGTTTTGGAGACACACGTGATCGGTGAAGTAGAGCAATTCTAAACTCATTCCGATCTTTAGATTCAATTCACCAGTCGAAAAAATTACTTAGGTACTTACGTCGTTTTTATTTAATAATCTTAATATTTTTTGGATACTTAACTGAGTGAATTCCGTGAATTAAAGAATCTTTACAAGAGTTCGAAATAAGTTAGCAGTAATTATCACTTTGCTCGTGAACTTGATGTGAAGATGATCCAGATTTTATATTTACATAAAGATACATAATGTATGCCATACCCTACGGGTCGTGTTCTAAATCACGCAATGTGATGATTAGTCACGGCCAACACAAGTCACTTCGAATCATCAGTAGGTACATACTCATTTGTACGAATCAATTTCCCGTGAAGGCTATATTAATGTGAGGATAATGAGATGATGGCTGATGATTAAAACGACAATGTCAGTTCCTATTAATCATTTGCGACGTAATCTAATAAAACTGCAGATTGAAGCCTTATAGCAACTTATTAATTAAGAACTTAAAAAGATTAGAAGCGCGTAGAACTTACATCTGGTGACCGAATCATTGTAAATTTCTGCTTCACCCACAACCTGAAAAAAATACGATAGTGATTAATTATCTCCAAGTAGGTGCATAGTATAAAAAAAATACGGTTTTTGTGTATATCTGTATACTAATTCGCCAACTCCTTCCTAATAAACCACGCGGTGCGGTTCTCACTATCACATAAATAATTCCTTCTGGATGATTGATATGTAAAGTATACGCATGTTAAAATTACAGAAAATGCATCAATGGCGTGCGAAGCCAGGGTGGTCGTTAGTGGATTATGATTGATTATATACAAACTGATGGAACAGAAATTATCTGATAGACACATGTCAAGGAACAGATAAATAATAAGGAGAGTAAAGATTGAGACAATTGCATGGCAGACGTCCGTTGTCTCAGGCAATAGACCAGTTACCCTGTCCACCGAAAATTCCCCTCCATAGCCTGGCTTTTTGTTTTTTTACTATCTGTACAATAGTCCTTGCATTTTCCGGGTGTTGTCTTTGGGTAGATACTTATTATTTATCAAGAGACGAAACCCGGCAGATGTACACATTTCAAATTAGAGTAAATGGTACCAAAAAGCCTCTACGTGTTGGCTTCGGCCCCACGCAAGCTTCAAAGGATCGGGTCCCCATGGACCCGTGAACTTCCGAGTACCTACAAAATAATAATAAATAATAATATTTATTTATTGCACAAAAACAACAAAAAATAAAACATAGAAATTTAAAACAGCGGTTAGTGCATTTGAACAGTGTGTCATATCAGGAATGTAAACAGAGGTCTCCAAACTAGGCTATGCCCGAATCTTGGACAACCAGATAAGATTTATGAGTAATTTTATAGGAATTTAGTTAGTTTTAAGTAAGATGTTAATATAATCTATGCAGATGCCTATGGATAATGCTTCTTTTATCCATAGGGGCTTCATCTGCTCAAACTCCTTTCTTCAAACTCCGATTAACTAATGTGTCTATCTGTTATAATAAGTATTATATTATCAGCACAACACCGTATCAGTCAATTTTATATAGCGATAAGGTCGCCTAAATTTTACCTAAACTACAAGAATTCTTGTACAGGAAGTATCAATATCTGTAATCGTTTCGAGCAATGAACTAAGTAAATCTTATCTTAAGTAATAAGAATTTTGTATTTGTATTTTTGTATGAGCTTTAAGCAGGCTAAGTAGAGTTCGTCTGAGCTGAAAAGCTTAGACGATCTCTACTCCTAAATGCTGTAATATTATGAGTAGTAAATGAATGGTGCGAGATCGTTCGCCGATATCGCTAGAGCGTTATATTTATGAGCTGTTAAGCCCCGATCCTAACGGACTGACAAGTTCGTCACCCGTTAGCTAAATCGATGCTTTATTATTTATGCAATTTCTCGTTGAATAATAATCTGAGTTTGAAGCATAAAGACTTTGAATTAAATTGTGTAAAGTGATAATATTTTGCTAAAACTGGCCATGTTGTTTTGTTTGTTTGGGTACGGACTATTTTATTTTGAGACATCATCAATTTGTCGTCAAATTAGAGATACTTAATGGACTTTTAATTAGAAAATGTGAATGGAATACAAAAGATTAGTGCATTTATTAAATTAATAAATAGAGCGGAATACGAAAAAAAAATTTTACTCCAAAATATGAATACAGCATAGTGACTGTCATAAAACATCAGTATCCATCACTAAAACCACTTATTGATATACTTCATGAAGCAAAAATCTCATAGATAAAAGGTCGAACTTACAACAACTTTAAACACATTTTTATAAACTTCGAAAGCTTTATTTATAGATAATTAATTATAAATGTATTGGACACTAGTTTTAATAATTTTCGTGTACAAAATATACAGTGAAATTTTGCTTTTGTTGTGAGTTGTTGCTGCAAAAAATTATTTTGAGCCATTATAAATAAATATCCGGCAACTTCGTAATAATATTTGTAAATCTCTGAAGAAAACGATCTCCGTTCGAGTGAGAAAGCATAATGATAACGTTTGAACCGAAGCCTTCCTAATATACATATAGGTAGCTGTAACCTAGCGCTATTGTGTCGTTGAATACCTACTCAATGTCAAGAGAAAATTGTCTAGAGAAAGTTGTATTAGTTGCGGTTAAAGTTACCTATGTCACAGTAAAACCATACAGTAGAACATCTACATACAAACGTGCCACTCTCGGTTTGAATGTGTGCGTGCGCGTCGCGCGCCGTGTCGCGATATCACGCACACGCGATTTCACGCACACGCTAGCATAAAATAGGGAGGCATAGGGAGGCGGCAGTACGGACGGGCTGTGCCGCGTATCTGTGTGCACGCTAGGCTAATAACTCGGGGGTACACTACACACTAGGGTACTAGGGCTGCCCTCATCTAATTTATGACAGATGAAAAAATCAATGCTTCCGTTTTTTTTAGCCTATCAGGTATCTAGGCATTAGCTTAGTATAGTCCATTTTAGTTTGGATATCTACCCATTATTGTTTTCTCATGGTTCAATTAATGAAAACATAATGATTTCATTTTTGAAGCTGTCGTCTGAATAAGTATCTATTTCGTATATATGTGGGTTATTTCTTTTAAAATTTAGAGACATACAATTTCATAAAACTTTATTAAAGATATTACCTATTTTTGGTTGATTGTGCTTTACTTCGATTTACTTCGAAATAAAGTATCGTATAATTTTCGATTACCAAAACGTTAGCGGTTCGTGCTAGGCCTACAGATTTGATGGCTCAAACATACGAGAACCTTTGGCTCTCTACACGTCGCCGGGATCGTGTTGCTTCTAGCTGTTGATTTGAGAAATGTCAACCATTATAGCTCTACCTATAAAAAAAATACCCTGCAAAGCATTTATTAGCATAATTCGGACAGTTTAAGTCCTCCTAAGTTTGGTAACAGGCTTCCGTGTTTGATTTCGTAAGGCAACACTAACATGGCATTGGCAATGGTTAACACAATGGTGTAGAAATTAAATGTTTAAACAAAATAGTTTATTTTATTTACTCTTTCAACTAGCGCCACATTTGCATAAACCGGGAAGTGAACCGGATTAAGCTATTATTGTTCTAAATGTTTCAAGGATTACGATTGACATTGGTAGTTTGGGGCATATTATTTAAATTGTAGTCAAATGTAATTTGATAACACTTTTTAAATTACCTTCATGAATATGTATCATTGGCGTCGTTTTTACCGTTGTCTTTTTTGTCTTGTTTAAGTAAGAAATCTGCTTTAGTTCGATATTTGGTATGTTAATACTCTTTTTGTAGTAATCATATATCAATTCTTATATTTGTGCCTGCTTTATCTTCTTCACTCATGTATTTGATTTCGATTTCGTTATGTGGCCTTAACTTTCGTTAAGGTTTTAGGTTTGAAGACTTTATTTTCAAAAAGACTTAAGTACATAAGTGACTTACATAAAAACAAAAGAAAAATAATAACGATGAAGGCAAAAACTTATTACGAGGTCTAGTTCTTGTTTACATGTCACATAATTAGAACCCACTTGTGTAATTTTCACACGCGTCATTCGAGATTGATCGAATCACTCTGCATTAACCAAAAATACATATGCTCTTAGTAAATTATCTGACAAGTGAATTTGAATTTTTAGTTCTAAAATTACTCAATCAGTCTTCGCTCCACGGTACAACTGCAAGACGGACCGCAGACCACTAACTGCAAGCGACCCACTTTTGTTCCCAACTCGGCACTGCAGTTCGGACACTCTTGGAAACACTTTCAGATTCATAGAAACCAGTAGTGTCGCTTGCAGTTTGCGGTCTGCGGTCCTCCTTTGTACCTTAAAGTAACCTTTTAGCTGTGGTCGACTGTATATGTTCATGTCGTTGAGACTGTCGTGATCCTGAATGTTGAGTTGTACAATTGTTGTTCATTTATTTGAATGACATGTGTTTCATTTAGTTAATTGATATTTAATCTATAAACGACTAGCAGCCGCCCGCGACTTCGTCCGCGTGGACTTAGCTGTATGTGAAAAAGATTTTCCCGCTTTTCTGTTGAAATTCTCCTGAATTTTCTTTGCTATAAACCACACGGAGCCCGCGACCTTTCTAACGAATGCAAAACCGTGGAAATCGATTCGTGCGTTCTGGAGTTATAGCATCAGGAAGGAAAACCCGACTTATTTTTATATAGTAGATTTCATCCGTTTTACTGACACATTTGGACCAAAAATGTACGTAGCACTGATCGTGTCCTTTGACAAGTACAAAAAATGTTATAATTAGACTAATAATGTTTTATAATTTTTAAATTCACCTTTGAATTTGCATGCTGACATAAAAGGCTGGTTAAGATGTATTTATAACTCACTAAATTAGCATCCAATTGAAGGTACATACTACCTAGTCTAAGCATATAAATGGTGCCTGATTTCTGATTTCAGTGTGTGGATTTGATCCGCACCCAGGGCAAAAAACTTTTTTTTTTTTTTTTTTTATAGTAGGGGAAATGCACTTACGCATACCCGCCAACCGGGGGGTTGGACGGGTTATGTCGGACTCTCCACGGGCTACCCCAGTGGCTCTACCGACTAAAAACCCTACTACTCCCTCTCATCGTCCATGGTGGGGGAATACGTTGTGTAAGCACGTGCCTTTTACGCGTTCCCCCGGACGGTGCCCGCCTACACGGCGGGCCGGAAGCGACCCCCCCTTCGAGAGGGGGGGCCAGTAGGGACAGCCGAGGGTGTCGAGCCGTCCCTACCAGGCAGTGGTGGAGGCCTGTGCAATGCCGGCAACGGTACCCCCGTACCGCGCGCCGGCTGGCCTCCTCCACGGAGGGGTGCGACGTGGCGCGCAGATGCGCGCGGTCTTCCCCACCTCCTCGCCCAGGGCAAAAAACTTGCACTACGGATAAGAAATTATGTGAGAAAGCACCTACACCTTCCCTATTTATTCATTTATGAAAGGTATACAGACAGGACTATAGACCTGTGACCTAGTTAACCTAGAGATGTTCATTTATTTTGTTAAACACAACCTTTACAAAACAACCCGAATAACGGCGGTAAGCTCGAACTTTACCGTTGCGTTTAAATTGTCTGTGCGAAGTGAGGGCTTCTGAATGTTTCGTTCACCGTCACAGCAACGGCCAACCTGCCTCCGACTACCCCGTTTAGCGTTTGTAGGTACAGGCTAATGTAGAGACACCACAATAGGTACTAGTAAAGCACTCCACCGACTTCTTATTTCCAAAAAGATGAAAGAAAATGACATTTAAAACCCGTCAAATTGCCATCCTATCAGCGGCAAAAAAGTACAAAAACTAAAACTCACCACAAAAGTATACAATTTTGCACAGATAACAAAAACCAGAAAACACTAATAAAAAAGCACATTCACAAAAATCACTGCGCGCGATAACCTGCGCGTGCGACGACACCTGCGCGCGGTCGCGATTTAAATGAAGAAGACTCAGCTGTCCCTAGCATACCACTTAAAAGCTTTGTTGGCATGAATCTTCGTTTTTCTAAAGGTATTTTGACGTCATCAACGTGATTTCTAGACATTGTCATTGCCTTCGCGTCTTGTTCTCTGCTTTAAATAAATAAATGAGGCAACAGCACAATGTCCAGTCATTGTCAGGGCCCAAATTTGAAACCGCGCTGTTGAACAATTCCATAAATTCAATGGTAGTACATATTTTACTGGTCTAGTTACTGGTAGTTTTGATTACCAAAATAACTTGAAAAATAGCTGCAATTAACATTTCCTTACTTCCTGTACGGGAAGAGAACCCATGAGTGAAGAGCGTGAAAAACAGATCTCAGGCAGGAGGTAGGGTAGGACATTTTTGGTGAGAACTAAGGGTGCTGAAATAGAAAACCAAAGGTATAAAACTAAAAGTGCAAGGCCTGTTCTAGATTATTCGGCACTGATCACAAATACAGTAATGTAATACTGAAGTACCTACTGAGTTAATTAGTAGGTATACGTTTTATAGAAAGCTGATCATATTTACTACGATGTATATTTTTCCCTAAAATAAAGGTCTTTGGTTATTCCATAGAAGTAAAAATGATTGGAGAGTTGGGAAAGCCTCCGCAATCAGTAGCTGTGGAGAAAGGTTGATTTGAAAATCTTGGAAAACCCCTCACGCAGGTAGTAGTAATCTTCAAATGCAGGCTGTTGAGTGTTTATTTATTAATTTAAGTAATACTCTGGGTTCTATTTCTGGATTAACAGTAGTAGATAATTACTTGTAGGCATTTTTTATAAATTCTACCGAAGCGTTATTGAGTGTTCGAGATTTGCAAATACATTTCCTTTAAAAAAGCAGTAGGTAGTTATCTGTGTTGAAAGTCGCTTTTCAACAGTATTGAGTTAAAATTTTGTTAAAAAACAATACATTTTGTTAAACGAATCCTTTGTAAAATGGCAAAAACGTGATAACTACCAAGTAGATACTTATACCTACCCATTGTCGTTCTTGTGTATTGTAGTTATTGGGTATATTGCATTTGAAATATTTGAACTCTGAAACATTTGTGGCAAGCAGCAATCAGTTTTCTCAAATGAATAGTTTTTTGATTTTTGTTGTTGTTTGTTATTTTTAACCTTAGTAATAAATGTTATCTTCAGTTAGTGCTGCAGTGGACGTACTTTGTACAGTTGCGTCACGGAAATTATATGAATAAGTATAGATGTCTCTAAGAAAATATAATATTCCAGGAATCGATCTCTATGAATTAATGAATTAATCTATTCATGTCGAAATGGAAGACAGATAGATAATCGCTATTCTGCAGAACAGTCAACCACATCCATGAGCTGTAGGTTGATTCTGTTCACAAATTTCTAAAACACAAAAGTAGAGTAAGACGACTTTACGCTTTTCAAAATGACTAGTAGATTTGTTTCAGTTCTGATGTATTAAAACAATGAGAATCTGGGAAATCGTTTTACTGAAATCATTTTTACCCCATACTAAGCAGAGCTTGTACCATTGAATGTTCGAACAGTGAATTCGAAGGGAGCATGTATGTTGGCGGTTTTTGAAACTCAATAACTACGCGAATGTGATATTTTGAGTGGAAAGAACTAAGCCAAATATCATTTTAAAATTGGTGTAAACTTTTCTCTTGAGGGATATCGAGATGAACTTTAGTGTTAACTATAATTTCATAGCTGAGCAAAGTTACGAGCGCCTTTGAGACTCGCGGATTCGATTCCCTCTCAAACACAAATAAAATGTTTGTTGATGGAACAAATATTTGTGCCGAGTGTGGGTGTTCGAGATCCCTTTGTTGTTGCTGGTCTTTAAATACCAGAGAAAACCTTACTTTGGGACCATAACCATATACGAGTACGAGATATCTTTAAAATACAATTCTCGTGTTTGTGGCCAAACTCTCCAAAACGGCACGGCTTGACCAATTTTGATAAAATTTTAAATGTACGTTTGTCAAGTCTGAGATTAGGTCGTAATCTATTTTTTAAATTAAAGTCCTCGCGGACGAAGTCGCGGGCGGCCGCTAGTAGTCTTATCAATGCAATGTAGATAGATTTAGTTCAGGGTGTCAGAGACTGGTAAACAATCTACTACGTTCATAATATGGTACAAAGTTTGTAGTGTACTGTACAATGGAATTGCCTTTTTTATTATTGATGGGCCTAAGCTAGGCTCTTACGAGTATTATTATGATTCATAATATGAAGTTAATTAAAGTCATCACTGTGGGCACGATCGGGTTTTTCATTCGCTTTTTGTATTAATCTGATAACAGTGTTTGATGTAACACGTGTAGTAAAAAACTACAGCTTAATTATTATAACATCTGTCCATCTTATAAATGGGGCTGCCCCGAAAATTTCTGTATATTCCCATCTGCGTATAGGCAGTATTTGAAAACAAAGAATTATTGATAAATACTCAAAGTTGAGTATTTTGAAATAAATACTTATAGAAGTAGATAAATAACCCCCAAACTCGAACAAACATAACTGTTCGTAACACGAATGTTTGTCGGGCTGGGAATCAACCTTTTTGATCACAACATTTTGCCACCGTTTTGATGTTTAGTTTATAGGTAGTTTTTATAATGTGTAAGTACTATCATTTTGTACAATGAATTCAAAAATCAAAAATAAAACGTGATTTGGTTCCGTCCGTTGCACAAGTCCCACACTTTGAAGCAAGACGACGCATATTATGCATACGCACACTTTAGCCAGCTTCAGCTATTGTATTTATTATTATAACTAAATCTTAATTTGGTAACAATTGATATAATTTCTTACAATGGGACTTACGTCCTCACTCAATGTTATCAAACGTCCTGTGGAGACCACCATGTCGCTGCGTCATCGAAGAAAAATGTAGAAAAAGCTGTAGTTCGTAGTTCCACGCTATATCACCTGGATGGCTGGCAACTTACCGCGTACAGAGGCTCTCACATTAACCTTTACATAGGGGCCTTATGCGTCTGACATAAGACCCATTTTGCAACGGTTTTGTAAAGGTTGATGTGAGCGCCTCTGTACATCTTAATTATGGAACAGACTCCGAGCGTCGGTGGGTCCGGAAAGATGAGATATTGTGTGGCTTTCAAGAGGAGAGATCTTCCTTTTTGGGAGGTAAGCAAAACATCTGTGCTCTTGGTATTGCGGTTGTCCATATCCAAAGATGATCACTTTAAATGACTCTCGCAGAGTCACCAGACAGCCAAAAAGTTTTTTTTGAGCATAAGTTTTCAACTTCAATGGTAAAGTAAGTTACAAATGCATGAATATAAGAATATCTTCAACCAGAACGGCGAACATTTTAAAACTGCGATTAGTCGCAGATGCAAAACTCTTTATCTGAAAGTGTGCGTTTCCAGTCTCCGCGGTTCTTACGCGGTCACTGTCATTGTCAAGGTGCGCCGGAGCAGATTTCTTGCGCGTAACTGTTACATAAGTTATTGCGGCAACTTTCCTGATCAATTCGGTTTGGCATTGGCCTCGCGCGTTATTGGTTCGTCGACCGAAGATTTGTAATCGAACCGCTTTTCGATTTTGGGTGTATTGCTTTTCTTCTAAATAGAATATGTGAACAAAAGTCCAACCAAAACAAATAGCGAAATAATCAAAAATCGGTGAAATCTTTGCCCATTCAATTGATCATTTTGAATCTCCAACAGCTTTTTTGTTTCGCCTAGTGGTTGACTGGTAGAGAATATTTAAGCATTAAGTCCGCCTTTTATCGTGTATTGAAGTTTGCAACCTTCACTGGGCTAATCTTACACTAGGCTAGTTTTTGGAACAAAGAGCAGATGTCTTAAGTTGGAGAGCAGCTACTATCTTAATATGTTGTGTCGTACCGTCTAACATCTACATCTATACGTACGAGTACAAAATGGTTATATTCTATGGCTCAAATGGGATTAGTCAAGTAGTGCTGACTGTGGCTGTCAGGGTCAATGGCTCTGACTCAGAAGTACATACTTAGGCGAACGATTTAGAACCCAGTTGCGGGGGTGTTTTCTATCACCACAAAAAGCGCAGCTAATTTTGTGATGTACCCAACATCACTACTTAGTATAAAACAAAGTCGCTGTCTCTGTCCATAAATGTTCGCTTAAATCTTTAAAACTACGTAACGAATTTTGATGCGGTTTGATAGATAGAGTAATTGAAAAGGAAGGTTTACATGTATAACTTAACATAACATCCCATTGCACCCGTTTCACCCTTGTGAAGCCGGTTCGGGTCGCTAGTGAATAATACGAGTTACTTGTTTTAATTGAATACCGAATGTTTGCTGTTGACAGAATCCAAATCTGATTTCTAATTAATAAAATCGTTTAAATGCTTATTATAATGTCTGTAGGCTACTAGGTTAACGGCTCTATAACATCATTACATATGACAATAAACAAATAGCCATTAAGCCCAATTAAAACCGGGGTTTTAGTTCAAATAGATTCAACGTGATAATAAATAAAACTTATTCGCATATTTTTATAGATACAGCTATAGGTAGTTTAATTCTAAAACAATACAATTATGTATTGTAAAGGGTTTCTTTAAATCAGTAATAAAGAGGGTGAAACTGGAGGAGAAATTAATAAGCATATTGCTATTATTAAAGATCACCTGTGGGTTAAAGTATAATGTACCTACATGCGAACGAAGTCGTTGGTAAGAGCTAAATAGTAGGTACCTATGTATAGGCAAACAATTGCAAATCTTTTTACAAATTGTTTAGCAGGTAGGTATGACCTAAATGACACCTGTTCAGTCTGAATACAATATAGGTACTTAAAAAGCATAGAAAATTAGGACACCTAAATGCGAACTGAAACATGGCCGCTTAGGTGTCAAATAAATAAATACCCGGAAAGACTGAATTCCCACATAGAATGCAGATCCATAACTAATCTCATTTTCCGGTCTTTTGTAACATTACTAGATTGGTCAGAATCCATCGTCATAGGATCGTGCTAAATCAACAATGACACAAACGGATCTCTCTGTCTAGTAAGTTGGCTACAGAAAACAAAATACAGTCGTTTTTTGTTTCGATGTATGATATCATAGTTAATAGTCGGATAGATTAATTTCCCACTTTTTAATTGTCTGTGTTAACCACAAATGTTCGTTGCTAAGTTATTTTTGATTATATTACTATGAGAATCACTTTTTAGCTCATTCATTCATTTAGAGTACAGTCAACGGCACATTAGGCTTCTCGTTTCCATGTTTTATCTTGCTTTTACCAAATGACATTGTTTTGCAATGAAGCAATTTTAGGTTACATTTACGTTAAAAATAATTATTCGTAAACCACTTGGCAATGTAAGAGATTTTAACTCCAGATGCAGATGGCATGGGTTTATTTTGGCTGTGGGTATCGTATCAAATACCAATCAGTTAGGTTGTTGGAGGAATACTCCAATTGACCCGACATTTGTCTTTTAATAGTTGGTTTCGATTCATATTCAATTAATCAAATAAAAACACCACTAGACGAAAGGTTCAGCCTAATATGCTAAAATGTGATTCCCGCCCCGATAGCCCTGCTTCAAATGTGACGGACAAAATAATCTAGTTTGAAAAGTGTGTAGCTTGTATCTAGCTTCTCCAGTAGCTCGATTGGTATTCTAGTAAACACCTGGATCTTACTAATGAAACTCGAATTAGATACGTAATTATGTTTCGTATCCTAATCTAAAGGAAAATTCAAAAGGTGAATGTGCACCGCACAGCTTAGCCCTATGGTTGACTGGTGCATTATCGGTTTTAAGACCACCATTTGTACTGATTCGTTGCCGTGAAATAAATATATTAATGAAACTATTATACGATTGAGGTTATTGAAAAACCCCATGAACCGTATGCCATAAGATTTCCGTTATTTTTTCCAAATACTAACCTGATTTTGCGCGATGGATTTTAAGGCCGTTCCTTCTCACATTTCACATAATATGTGTTTTTGTCAACTCGAATCACAGTAGGGGACAGGTCATTGCCACTCGGATAATACACAACGTATAAATTTACGAAGTCACGCGAATTCTGTTGGCACTAGGGTTGCATAGCTTCAGTTATCGCATATCTCTCGTAAGGTTTATTTTCCACATGTATTGCAGCCCATTTCCTTGAACTTTCACATGTCATTGTTCTTTTTAGACCATTTTTCTCGTTCTGTCCCGATAATTTTGGTTGCAAATTTGGTTGTTCAGTTATCTCACTTTGCATTACTTAGATATTATAATATGAAATGTTTATGTATTAAAATGAATCGAAATTATCATGTTTAAAATTATGCTTTTGAATTTTACTGCCATCACTAGCCTGGCCGTTTGGTTGCTATTTGATTCCTAGCCTTTTCGTCAACTTGCCTTTACCCATGCATTATTTAGAAGATATTACTTTTGAGCGCCAAAATCTCCCAAGTTGTGCATGTTCATGTAATTTTAAACTAGCCTGTACATGGTGTACACGTACAGGCAGTGTTTCATGTTTTAGCATTTATTTATATGATTCGACTTGGCAATTTTCAAACTCGAACAAAATATTCGTGGACTAAACACGTAAATTGCTTTGATGTTTTTGAATTTTTAGCAAGCAACATCGAGCATATTCCTAAAACTTAGTTGCATGAATGCTCACAGTGAGTACCTACTGTCCTCAAAGGAAATATAGGCACCCCTAAATCCTATAACGGAATCTCTCGTTCCATTTCATTCTTGTCGTTTTGCCGACTTCACACAGTACAGTTGTCCAAAATACATTAACACAAATGGTCGAGAACATGATATACTTTAAAACAAATAATGTAGAGATTAAAGAAGAGGTGCTTGCTCCAAAAAAGGTGTTGCAAATGCAGGCTAAAAAACTGCAAGACTTACAAGTACGGAAAAATACAAAAGATAAGTAACTCCGAGGTGATAAAAGAAATCCGCAATGAAAGGAAATCCAATCGGGCGACAGATACGTTTTACATACGTTAAAGATACGATAATTATGTAGTCAAAATAACATATTTTCTGTACGTATCCATCATCAAATGTGTTCAATAGTAACTAGCCGTAAGAAACGAACCAATAAAGTTTTTTATTATTATTATTATCGATATATTAAGCCATTGCCATTCCAAAGCGGCCGGTTGCAGGCAGCCTGCTTCCTTCAAAATCCTGAGTCCTGGGTTGAGTAAGATACGGTCCACGGATTATTAGGCTAGGACCAGTTTCTGTTTTCCATCTCGTGCTTGCCAAATGACACGCGCCGGGTTGTGGTGCCCATGGTTCCGATCGTCGATCCCCTGTCACCACAAGACAGTGGATGGCCGTCCTTAGGCAACTCAGCCAGGTCGGGTCGGTCTAATGGGATAAGTGACCAGCACAACCGAAGCCACATTAATGGTCTCGGCTGAGAAAACCTTAGGGTAGCTTGATAAGCACAGGAAGGTTTATGCGCCTCCAGCAACTTACACTCAGCCCGCGTGAGGCCTGTGCCCACCCGTGCATGAGACGTTTAAAACTTAAATGATTGATTTCGGACTGAACATATGGATCCGATATAGATGATTTTTAGTTTTAAATTCAATTTATAAAAGCTGTTTGTTGTTGCCAAGTATTTTTTTCTGAAAGATCAGAAGGAATGACCGGAAATAGGTAGCCTCCATGCCGTTCAACGTATATAATCCACGTGCTTTAAATTACAATTGACTAGTACTTTATTTGTTAGTTAGGATACGAACAATTAATAATTGCTCTCGATTTAGATGCCAATCGGCTGTTTTATGGCACGTAACAAATGATCGGCGTAATTGATGTAAACATCAATTTGATTATACAGACAGTAACATCAGGCTTCTACACTCTATCAAATTGGTCTTATAAATTGGGAACTTTATTTTCAAAGTGATAAGTTTCAAGACTGGTTATCGTTCGTTATATTTGTTGTAAATTGATGTAGATACCATTGTCCATACCCCTTTTTTGTCTAGGAAAAGATAAAAAATGATATCAAATAATGCCTTTTAAAAAAAAAAGGAATGTAATAAGCTTCCTGCGCAGGTGTTTACTAAATCACAACTTGAGGATTCTGAAGAAACTTTGGCGTCAAACAAATTTTATTACTTTTAGTATGCCCCTACGGTGGATGACTAGATGGTGAAACCGGAAGCGTGAAAGATGCGGGTTCAAGGCCTGCCTGATGCCAGCCAACATGATGTGGTTTTCAGATCTTTAGTAAAGATACTGCATTAAAAATGCTAAAACAATAATAAAACATAGTAATAGCTTTTTCATCTTAATCGGAAGTTAAATATTTGAAATAATATTTCTTCAGTGTGTTAGAGGTGGATGCATTGATGAAATCACCCTGGCTGATAGGGTAAATATACCAGAAAGATTCGGCCGGTCTGTTAATGGTCTCGGTAGCATGCCTAGTAAGTTAGTGCAGTCGCCTGGTTTGCGAAAGATGCGGGTTCGGGTCCTGCCTGATGCCAACATGACCAAATGTCTTTTTCTGGTTTTCAGATCTTTAGTAAACTTTATTTTGTTGAAGTAACTGTAGGTATATATTTTTTTCGTGAACTACAAATCTTGTGTTCAATATTATTCATCTAATTGAGGGTTTTCCCCCTTTTAAGTGTAATGCAATTGGATTTAAACTCATACGTTCATCAATCCATGGCAGTGTCTTATGCCATTCATTTAAACCAGTTATCTAATCCTTATCTCTAACCATTTGTTTGAACAGATTACACAGTACCCACCTACTTAAACTTTGGAAAACCCGGCCTTATGCAAGTCACCACAGATCGAATTGAATGTCATCTTTGGGCTTTTAAGGAAAAATACTGATTCCCATGCAATGTTTTCCGAGAATTTACTTCCTAAGCTATATTTTTCTTTATTCAAAATATGAGCTTGCAATTTACCTATAGCTTGTGTTGCATTGAGATTGTAGTTTGTTTAGTTAGGTACACGAAAGACTAAACTCCGTAAATGGTCGCACTGTACAATTTAACAACTCGTTGTTAGATTAAGAAGGTACATATTGACATTTCTTACAACAAACTTAACTATATTTACGGTGTCTGAAGACTATAGATTGTGCACTATATCATTATTATCATCAACATCCACAGGACGTCCACTTCTAAATATAAACTTCCCCCATACATTTCCAGAGCGGCTGGTTGTAGGCGGCCTGCATCCACCGAAACCGCAATCTCTGTGATGCCATCCGTCCACCTTGCAGATGGGTGTCCCACGCTACGTTTGGCCTCACATGGTTTCCACTCGAGAACTTTTTGGCCCCAACGGCCCTCAGTTCTTCGTGCTTTGTGCCCTGCCCACTGCCACTTCAACCTGCTGATACGCTAGGCTGTATTGGTCTATGAAAGAGTAATTTCATAGATTTATTGTCATGTTTTCGTACCACATGGAATCTCTACTTATCTATTCACGCGGCAATTATAATGACAACAATAGGTAAGTACCCAATTATCTACCTTTATTGGGAAATGTCTGTCAGTGATTTTGTTATCAACCTCAGAGCAGAGATTCCCCGTTTTCTATGCAAGATGATATGGGTTATGATTTCATGTTACATGACTACTAAACTAGAGTAAAATGAAATCATAACCCAGTTAAGCAATGCGGGTTGTGGGCTGGGTGGCCGGTATTGATGTCAATGTAACTGATAGGTCCTTATTAGATGCTCGTCCCAAGGTTTACCCAAGTTTCAGGTGTTTTTCTGTAACAACATTACATGTACTGACATACTCACGACTTCATTCCAAACGGGGTAGTCAGAGTTACACTGAGGTCATGGTGAATGGAAAATCCAGAACACAAAACACAAAACGATTTTGGTTAAAATAATGTTTGTTGATAAACACAGAACAAATACAAATGTTCGCTTTGACTCATGAATGCGGTTTAGGAAGCGCAGGCCCAGATTATAAGATGTGACATTGCTAAAATAAAAAAATGCTTTTAAGGAATTATTTATACAACGACTGTGCAAACAAACATTCAGACCGTCTGATGGTAACACTTCATCGCACCGCTCAAAGAATTTCATGCTCATCGTGGAAATCTCGGCAAGAAGTCTGTTTCACAAAATAAGTTAGGTTAAAGTTCCAACAAAATTTAAATTCGGGACCACACTGGTTCGAAGCTAAAGTTTAACCACTGGGTAACGACACTCGTACCTACTTACAACTTAGTGAAGTACGTTATCATATAATAGGTATATCCTTAAAGTCGTGATCAGAAAGTGATCTGTCAGCTCGTTTGCCCCCTAACCTAAGAGCGATCTCTTCCAGACAACCTTCAGGTAGAGAAACTGGAAAAGGAAGTAGATGCGGTGGTACAAGATGGTTATTAAAAAGAAAAAATGAATACCTATATTAAAACATAATTTAGTTTTCTAATGATAACATAGACATACATACAGTACTAAGAGCAAAATAATAAACTTACACATACCTACTTAAATATAATACAAACAGTTTGGTATGGATTAACAGGACGATTGCGTTAAGTAGTGAAAAGAAGAACATTGGGTCAAGGCAATAGAAAGTGTGCTTTGACACGGGATTTGAAAATAGGAAGGGATTTGGATAGCCTCATGGATGAGGGTAAGGAGTTCCATAGGCGAACGGATTGGACGGTAAAAGAATTAGAGTGATAGTCAGTAGAATGAGGAGGAAATTTTAGGAGCAGTTCACGGCAAGAACGCATATTGGCAGATTGCTGAAAGGTGAAACGCTGCTTGAGATAAGGGGGTGACCTAGGATCGAAAGATGACTCACGAGGAGGTGAATTTGGTTTTGAACAAAATAGCCTAGTAACCTAGTTATTTTATAAGATGATGGTACTTGGCGTCAAATTAGCTAATGTTTTTTTGTAGGCTCTTGCATTACAGTACAATTTAAGCAACCTATCGAAAATATGGAGATTGCTGAAGAATAAAGAAAGGACCATTACCCAATCAGGGTACTTATTGACGTTTCCTTGTATTGACAGGCCAGTGCTTTTCAGTAAAGTGCTCTGTTGTGATAGAATAAATTATTCAGTTATCATCATTATACAATACTTGGTTTCTTAGATAACTCCTGTGATTATTTTTATAGCAGTATTACATCTTCATGTCACTCGTCCTCTTCACGTTCATTAGGTGCGTTGTGTTAAGTTTAATGATTTTTTGAGTTTTTGAGTTGTTAAGTTTAATGATCAATTAAAGATTGTGTTAACATAAAAGAGGATTGATAGGAAAACATGGTTTCATAAAGCTTGTTCAGCCCTCTTCTGCAGAATCGATATCTTTTATTTATTTAAATACGTCAATGTAACATTCAGAAAAGACAGTTTGCTCAGTTGAAAAAGTTTTCAATGTTAAAGTTAACATTCGAAAAAAAAAGGAAAACTGCCTTAACAAATAAGTTTACGACCTAAAAGTGAAGTAAATTACTGTCTTGGCTCCATCGAATAACGCTGGCTTACACCTGAATAAAAAAAAGTTAAGTTGATTAGGATCTCGGTACCTATCTCATTTAGAAAAGCAATCGCTTGGCCTAAAAAAGATTCGTTTAGCAAAACGGACAGTTGAACTACATTTATTATTTCAGCAAAAATACCTTAATATTGCATAAAAAATAACAAAAACAATTTCATTGTTCGAATCGCGTCTGAAAATGACCATAATGTCGCCTTTACACGTTTCTGCTGCCCCCAATGCTGGACAAAGGCCTCGGGATCGTTTACAGAGCGGGCTGCTTGCACCTGGCCTTCATTATCCATAATACAATATTAACTTAAAATCATGAAGATAGTTCAACTGTCCGTTTTGTTAAATGCACCTTCTTTAGGCCAGGTGACTGCTTTTCTAATTAGTGGTACCGAGATCTTATTCAGCTTAACTTTTTTTTAGATTCAGCTGTGCCAGCGTGTGTGATACCTCGCAGACCGGGGGACGACAAGATTGGGTCGGACTCCTACCAACCAAAACCCTACGGCACTTAACCGTGGCACATTGGTGGCGAAGCTGAATCCACTATAGATTGAACGCACTGCTCCGCCGGCTTGCGCGTGGCCTGCACCAACAAGTCCTGAAACGTAACTTTAAGAAACCTAATTCTGCACAATGTTTTGTTGGTTGGTAGGTAAGTAACAGGGTTTTTTGTAACAGATAAAATGGTACAGAGTTTTAATCGGCATAAGAAGTTGAATAGACTTGTCTAGACTTATTAGGTGTAGTGTGGCCGGCCAATTGTTATTCAGAGACCTTATTTTCATTCCAAAAAGGTTTGGTCATGATCAATTACCTTCTTAAATGGACACAATAAAACTGCGATATGACATGGAATTTTGCACAAAAAATATAAATTAATTTGTAGGTTGTCATGTTCACTGTTATTCTTAACCTAATAAAGAAAAAAATATCTGTTGTAGTCTATTAAATCTTTTATTCATCGCATTCCAATGGGGGATAGTGACCAATAAAGATACTTAAGATCACGTTATGACAGGTTTTCATAATTAAAATTTATAATACACCATTCCCGAGTTGGAAGGTAAGGTAGGTATTACTATTACTACTTTTGAAGGTCTTTATAAGTCTTGAATTGGAAGTATAATCGCTTTTTGATTACTTGATTAGCACAGAAAACTTCGTCTTTTGTTATGACTAGATACTCATTTTACCTCGTAAATGTACAAAAATACAGAAAAGTGTTAAAATGTTTAATGAAGTTAAGCAGAACTTATATTTATAAGTTTATTTGACATTTCAGTTCGGAAATTGAAGAATACTTATAGTCATAATGTAGAGGGAAATTCTTCTTCTCAAAAGGCACGTTCTAAACGTAACTAAACAGAAACTACGTGAATTCAGGACTCTAGGGTACTCTGATTTGGAACCACGACATAAAAATGTAATTTGGAAATATTCAAATTCATATGATAGGACAAAGTCTAATCTGAAGCAATAGCGCTGTTCTTTTGCGCCTACGATCCACCCTCGGCAACAATGTAGCGGAGTGCATAATTTCTGTCACTATTTCATAGCTTCAAAGTTTGAACTTTATAGAACCTGTAAGTTGAAGTTAGTTCTATCCAAATATTATTACTAAACTTCCATCTAGTTATCACAAAACTTTTAGAATCGTTCATCGATCTTGCCTGATTTTTTATTAAGTCACGTACAACTCAAACGTACAAGTCCAGTAAGCTGATATTTAAAAGAAATAGGTTTTTATAACATAACAAGCTACTGCTACGAAGGGATTTTCATACTTTCGACTTGTAGGGCGAAAAAGCCCCTCTCATTTTATTTTGTAAAAGTCCATGAGGAAGAAGTCCAAAATGGCAAGTTTGATATGAATGCGCGCGTTGATGTCTAATGCTCTCACTGCACTCGGAGCCGTCCAATATGAAGTAAAAATATTTTATTTTTGTACGAGTCTTTTTCTTTTGAAATGATCAATGCATTAATTTGATTGTCGTCTGTCTAAGTGTAGAGACGTTTTGAGGAATCACGAGGAACTCCAGAAACATCGCTTGTTTGTTTTTTTCTTGCAGTTATACAATAGAAGTGCCCGATGTACTGTCACAATTCAGCCATGGTGAATTGTGACAGTGGATCGGAAACGATCAACGCTGTAGAGCAACAACCCTTGGACCGAAGTTTTGTGATGTATGTTTCGGGCATATCCATCGTTCCTGACGTCGGTAGATGTCAGTCTTCATGCCTAGTCGGAGTACTTAGGGCGGCTTGATAACATCTTACAGCAGCACGGTGGAACACTTACCTTACAGCCTTTTAACAATTTGTATGAGTCCGTTGTTGTTTGTTTGTTTGCTGTATTCAATAGAAGTTCTCATCATTAGAAGTGTTATATTTTGAACTGAGCTCTTATAGCTGAATGAAAGCTGAGTTAAATGAACATGAAAACATTTCAGCGAGTGGCAGATCTTGGTCCATGTTAGGGATAAAGGGAGGAAGGATCATGCCCAAACATGGTAGGTTAGGTTAGGCTTAGAGAATATTCTAAAATTTTATTTTATTTTTTACCATTTGAACAATCCATTTCTCTTAGCATCCCCGCACTCGGGCCACAAAACGCCGCCACCGGCGTATTCCTATAGTTTGTAGCGTGGGGCGTGTGGCGGCGTCACCGTGTGCGCCGGGTCTTTATAAAATGTATGAAAACTGCAGGACGCTTAATAATAAGGGTGAAATTGGTGTGAAAACGGTCACACATTCACATTTGTCATGACACTTGTCATCGGCAGTTATTACCATGTATATAATAATATGGACATTTCTCAAAATCTTCAAAAAAATATTTTTGTTAGTGAACAGGGGCATTATTTCAATATCTTATTAACCTGACAGTTTCAGTCACAGGCCCATCTTTTGAGCTGCATATTCAAAGTCGCAAGTCGTATTTTGTGTGGTAAATAGTGTCAAAAAAACCTTAATTTTTCTTCACTGCTGTAGTAACTTATTTTGCATGTTTTAGTCAAATTGTAATAAATGAAAAAACGTAAACTGATAAAATGGTCATAACAAGGCCCCCGTACTGGTCTGAATTCGCTTCAAATGCAACTTTGTACCGAGTTTGAACAGGCGGTAGGATATCTTATGTTGCGTAGAAAAGAGAGCTGATTGCTTAAGTTGCATGAATAAATAGTAATTGTAAATAATAAATTATTCTGATTGCATAAGCTTTTTTAGGTAAGTTATTGTTTTTGAAAAATATCAGTGTAGTTTTGATTTTTATTTAGTGCTGAATAAATAGTAATTGTCTCATCTTATCTAAAATCTAAAGCATTCTACAATATGAATCAGCCGAGAACGCTTTCAAGTTAGTAGTAGACTACAATGTACTTAAATCCGTTTCTCTTGTAATCTGACAAGGACTTGTACGTGAATTGTTAAAGTTGCAACGTTCTGAACATTATTTAACGTGGCAAGAGAGTTATTTCCTAAACTCAACGTAGGTAAACTATACTCATAAACACACTTGTGATTTATAGGTACTACATAATAATGTAAAGCTAAAGAGTTTGTTTGTTTGTTAGAACGCGCTAATATCAGGAACCACTGGTTCAAATTAAAAAATATTTTAGTGTTGAATAGTCCTTTTATTGAGGAAGACTATAGGCTATAAAACATCACGAGTCCACACGAACGCCGCCAGTAGTAGCTAGTATAGTGCCACAATGAATGGGGTCAGGTACTTTTTCAATTGCATTTGGTTGGAGAATATCTGGGAATTTGATGTTACCATGCGAAAGCGCGTGTGACTGCGGCGTGGATCCTCAGACTATGGGTCACCTCCTCGATTGCACTCTATGCCCCAAGACCTGCACAGGGGAGGATCTAAACATGGCAACGAATGACGCAGTCGAGGTCGCCAAGTTTTCGTCGGGCTCTATTTGATTTGATGCCATTGACACGAAAGAAGAAGAAGAAGAAGAAGAATTGTATTTGGTAGTTTGAGCGATCAATTATTAAATAATGATTGCATTTAAGTAGCTAAGACTTTGTTGGTTAGGTAAGTACCCATTTTCAATTATAATATGTTGCGTTTGATCATTTGTTATCTCTGTTGTTGCATCTTGGTATTACAAAACCAACCGAAATAAGAAATAAAATCCAAAAAGTAAAGTTATTAAATTTTTATTTTACATTTTCATTTCGCTCTTCAAGAGTTGCAGTTTGCATTACACAGTCATACTAGTTGTTATATACAGGGTGGTCAGTCGTGGGCTCAGTGCCAGCCGTGTCCAGCGTGGCCCCAGGGCTCCTCGGGCGCGGCGGCGGCGGCGTGGGCAGCGTGGGCGTACTGGGCGAGGTGGGCGGCACGCGCGTGTTGGACCTCAGGGGTGTCTACTACGTATTGCCCGTCGTGGGTCAGCTGGATGTGAGCCTGTTAAGAAAAAGGTATTTGTTAGTTAACGTTCTATAGTTTAACGTGAAAGAGATGGCGGCTAACAAGGCTGTCGAAATTTCTTGAGTGACGACCTTTGTCTCATGAACAAAAGCTTAAAAGAGAGTTGAGTCAGATGCAAATGACGTGTTCTAATCCTCGCACCAGTCTTCAGATCTTTATGCTGCGGAGTCGTTCGTCATATTCATAATATAGGGAGAAAATTACTTTTTTATGTGGTCAAAGTTGGAAATTGAGGGTTTTTTACAACGGTTGAAAGTATCATGTTCAAATGACTGAAGCTTACCTGAGGACCAGCCCATTTGCCGTAGCCGGCAGCGTAGCCCGCACCGTGGGCGAGGGGAGCGCCGTAGCCGATGGGGGCCACAGCGTGGTGCGCGAGGGCGCCGTGGTGGGCCCCGGCGTGGGCAGCGGCGTGGGCGGCGATGTGCGCGGCCTTAAGGTGGGCCACCTCGGGAGTGTCGACCACGCGGCCGTCGTGAGCGAGCGGCGCAGGGCCGTATTTGTAAAGACCTGGAATACGTTGTTGTTAGAAGTGTGGAAACAAAAGACGGTACCCTGATAGAAGTCCGCGCCCTAGTAGGTCAATTAAAAGAAAACAGGGAAATCGATCATCGGGATTTGAACAATAAAAGTTTCCATTTACTCAAATTAAACTTCATCAAAGAGGTTTGATTCAAAATATGACAACATTACAGACTGGTGTTGATAATGAGGCAATTAAAAGGTTATTATTATTAGTGACTCAGAATGCGATTCAAAACACTTTTCATGGGAGATGACCAGAAGCTTAGCTTTTCATCATGGTATTCCCTTTTTTTAAGTTTAACTTTTTTTGTGAATCTATTAAAATTAGAATCCTTACCAGCAGCGGGCGCGCCGTAGTGAGCGCCAGCGGCATAACCACCATGGCCTCCAGCGAAGCCACCGTGGCCTCCGAGGTAGCCAGCGGCCGGCGCCCAGGCGCCGTGAGAGGTAGAGGCTTGAGCGTGTGCTGCGGCATGGGCCGCCTTCGCGTGTGCTACTTCAGGCGTGTCCAGGAGGTATTTGCCATCGGAGCTGAGCTGGATGTGGGCCGGAGGTCCTGCATAGAAGGACGCTTTGGCGAGGCAGAGGGTGGCGGCGAAGATAATCTGCAAGAGGAGAATAGATCTTAGTCATATTTCAGGTACTTTGCAAATTTTTCAACGACTCGAAATTTACTAACAGGTCATGTTAACATACGCGATGATCTTCTGATAATACACAAACAACTGTTTCTCTTCAAATCACATGAAATGGCGAGTGAAATTTCTACTTTCAAGGCAGCCAATGTCAAACTGTGTCTAAATGTTAAGTAATGACAACAAAGTCGAAGAAACCGACCACTTTTGCTGACATTGTAGATTTACTAGAGCAAAGCGAAGTGCCTAGCTTGTTAGTCCGGAAGAATTGCAAATAAGTTTTTCTCAGCAAATGTTCTAACATATTTTCCACATCATTTAAGTTTTGATCAAAAAATACTTATACAATAGTTGTTTCATAAACTGCTTTAAAAATGTTATTTTCAGCAAACATCACGGATACGAAATTGTTCATTTTCTAAACATTATTAGCTATATAAATATTTCCAAGAAATATTTCCCGCTCACACCGGCGGAAACGGTCGCAATCTTAATCTACATGACGTAGTATAGCGATTAAACGCTTGATTGGACTTAGTATTCTAGCAAAATGCTGGCATTCATTAATTTCGAAATAATGTTAATTGTCATCACACGCGCCACTGGTTCTAATGACTTATTTAGAAAGTTGCGATTAAGTTCCGAACTAGAACTCCAATAAACATTAATATTTGAGTTACGGAAACAACACATTAGGCGAAAAATCGTTAGCTAAACACATTTTCTAATTCTCATAAACCTTCGATTCACATTTGAGATTTGTATTATGGTCCTTAGAACCGGATAATCAAACTAAACAATGGCATAATTGCCAGATGCGGCATCATCAAATTCTCTTCAAAACATTCTTACCTACAATTAAGTCATACGATGTTTACGTTGATCTTAATCCCACGGCTTTTGTGTCATAATATCAATTAACTTTGTACATACATTGTCTATGTTCTCTATAAACTGTCTCGTTTCGTCAACTTCGGACAATGCGTGCGAATTTGAACGACGAAAATAGTAAGTTTCTGATGCAATATGGCCGTAACTGTACCTAATAGAAAAATTTGGGGAATTTCGTAGCACGTTGTGAAATTTTTATGTGACCACGTGCCATTAAAATGGAAACTGAGCCGCAAATGATATTGCTGACAAATTGCTTGTTGAGAAATGGCTGAAAAATATTTCTAATTTCACGTTTGGAACAGGTAGCTTAAGAGTTTATTGTTTAAGCGTTTCTCTGATCGATAACTGGTATTGAGTACCTTTTTTTTAAACAAAGTTGACTGTGTTTTAGGCGGAAACAAGCTCGTGTGTCAGCTCAAAAGTGGCTGCTAGAATAGGTACAAGTGGACTGCTAATTGGCAACTGCTAAAACAGCTTTAGTTTACGTAAATGTCCCCAAGTAGTCCTGCAAGGTGTTAAAATTAGCCCGAGTTAGCAAGCCTGGGCGTGGCATAGTTGCACGCAGGCTCAGATGCAAGATAAAGTTATTGCACTAGGAAATAGGTACGATCACAAAAGGCGGAAAATCAAACTGTCCGTGTTCGGTAGAATTGAGCAAAATATTGAGGAAATTTGCTTTATGAGAGAAATTTAATTAGAACGGATTCATTGCGTTCTTAATATTACCTACTTGTGATAAGGGAGTTTTCGAAGTATTATTATAACTCCTAATAAACCTGATAAAGTCACTGCAATCAATCTCCGAGGCTTTTGTCAACTATTTATCTGGCTATCCTAATTATAAAGTAAAAAAGGAATAAATCTTTACGGTATACAATATACATTATGCTCAACAGGTCTATTTATAAGCCATTGATTACAAAAATATCAGTTTCTTATAGCAAAGGAAAAGGAAGATTTTCACTAATTAGCGTTGTCTTTCGTATATCCTACTATTGTTAGCCCAACGACCGTCACAATTTGGGAGGTCAATGTCTCGAATATCATAGGAAAAAGTGATAGGAAAACCTTTTCCTCTTTTTTGCTTTTACATTACAAAGTAGGAAAGAGGTAGTCTTGGTACACGTAACAAAGGAAATAATAAAAGTACAAAAGAAGGAAATCTGGGAAATAATAGGCACCTTTCCTACATTCACCAAGTCCAAGAAACAAACCATTAGCCCTATTTGAATAAATTCCAGGGGCGTACTCCAAAAGGCCCTTATCAGATTTTATTACAAAGTACTGAAAGCCCAACTAAAGCGAATGGGTGTTACTGGCAATAGCGTTGTATCACAAGAGGCATTAGGCCCACGCACCTCTCCGCGGTTCGACACGGTGGCCCGATTTATGGCCACCTGATTACAGCCGCAGATCACGAGACAAAACTAGGTACATCGACCGCAAAAGGACGAGATATCTTAACCACTTTATTAAGGGGTTATTGTGAATTGTCTAATCCTTTTGTTACGTTGTTACTCTACAGATTATCACAGATACTTAACTACAGAGATGCAATGATTTTGCATTCTATGAACACAAATTCTAACATAACATACCATTGTATTCATTTACGTTCATGGGTCACCAGCAGTATTATATCAACTCTACAACTATCAACAATTATGACAAAAGGGCAGACAATAAAATATTACACATTTAAAAAATATATTGAATAGGTTTTATGTGGCTTGATTGTATCGAAACATTGGAAACCTGTCCAAATATTTTCTACTTGGCTGTTTTCAATCAGAAGACGTCAATGAATAAATCTCGTTAAATCCTTAATAAACTGGATCAATTATTTTTCATTGGAATGCGGAAGTATAGTCGTCAGAATAATGCTCGTAATCATCTTATTTTTATCTTCAAACGATCTACTTTACTTATAAATATTTATTAATTTTCAACTTTGGTTACATTTAATATTTTAATTAGAACAAGGTATTACGCGTGGGTTTAGGTAACACATTTAGATAAGAACCTCGTTTAATTATCATTTCAAATTGTTCTTATGTAAGTAAGGGAGTGCCTACTCCATAATCCAACCATAATAGGTATGTATCACTGCAGAATCGAGACAATGACTTTGACTCTATATTTTAATGTGATATGATTCAGCGTAGTTTTACTGAAGTTAATTACTTATGAGGTTCCTTTATGTTAGGTTAAAAACGGGGTCTACCTAATATTAACCTTTTTTTTCAATAGCAAACTATATGATTAAGATCCTAGAAACATCAGGAAAAGAATTTATTCCCGTTGTCTTATGTTGTTACCTAACTACATAAATGCAAAATTCTAATTTGAATTCTAAAAACTTCGAAATGGGACTTTAAAGTGCTATGTACTTTGCTTTCAAAATATCAACACATTACGATAACAAGGCAAGTCTATACAGTCTATACGTCGAGCCAATTTTGTAAATCGCCAGTAATGCGGCACTTGTCTGTGCAAATGTAACCCAATTGTTCAACAATCGATCCAGTGTAAATAACTCGCCCATTTTATAAACAATCGACAGCTATTGTGCAATTTGATAAATCGCTGTAGGCCTATGTAGAGGCTTGGTCTGAATTTGTTGTTTATGTTACAATCTATAATTTTGTTTATGGTCGTAAGAAATTGCGCGAAACGAATGCAGTAGCAATGTGAACAAAACGAATGAGCTGTTGGCGCGCAAGTTTTGAGTACTTTGAGTAGGCATTTTGAAAAGTTTAAATTTCAATATCTCAGCATTTAAATTGTTTTATGTGCAGGTAAATGCATACATATGTGTATAACTTATTTGTATATGATTGCAGTGCATGGCTTTTACACACCATTTAAATAAGTGGTCATTGACTTTCTAAGCTAATCCAAATTAAATTGCTTCTAGTCTTCACTCTTCGCCAGCTATGTCAATTTTTAATCAAAGAAAATTAAAGGACGGCGGACAAAGCCAGGCATAGCGCTGTAATTTGTAGGCGTGGACCTCATATCGGGCTGCCTTTGCGTTCCTTTGCGCAAAAGCCATTTTGCAACAGATTGGAATTATCATTCGGCGAACTGGTGCACAACCAGTATTGCAATTCGTTGCCCAAGAGGAAGCCGTGGGCGTGAGGAAGTGTTATGGTTGTGCGAAGGTCATAAGAAAAAATCTATACCAGCGAAATGGAAATCGACTTCACGCTTGATCGGGGACTAAATAGTGCCGATATTTTTTATGATATGATTGCGGGCTGAACTTTGTCGGCAAAAAGTCATTATGTACTTAGGTGTTAGAACTTTTCATATTTTTTGTATTCTTTAATACATGATATTGTTGAGTGATGGAATGATCTATCGGTGCAACTGCTATCAAAATACTTCGTGCAATATTTTATCCTAAAGGTTGATTACAACTTGAATTAAAGTAATTTGTAACATTACTTCAAATGTATTTAAATGATAAATAAATATTGTCAGTTGATTATAAGTAATCGTGATTTTATCATAAAGGCTTATCGTAATATCTACAAGTAATAAACTTTAATCGACTTCATAGTAATAATTATATACTAAAACGTATGGACTGAATAAGGTCTAAAGTACCTGATATAATAACTAGATTGGTTAGATAATTTGATTTTGGTTTAGATTTAGAAATTGCGAAGTTACTATAGAATTGAGTCGTATTGTTAGCTTTAAATACTTTGTTGTAAGAAAGTAAACTGAACTTTTCCGCCCACAGATAAATAATGGTATGCAAGAAAGAAGCGCGCCGTTAGCGCCCGCCCTACACGCATGCGCGTCACTTAACGTTTTTTTGGCGCGAAAACAATACGAGGCTGACATCTACAACCGATCATCCACAGATTAAAATTGCAAGTAGGTGCATTGTAGGCGAGAGTAACCGGATGCATGTATTAATCATCATTTGCATTGTTAGAAAGGACCTTGACATAATACCAACTGATTTTAAGATATTATTTAAATTCATCGAATGAATTGTTGGCAGCATATTCGTAGCATAAAAAAAAGAAAATAAAATATGAAAAACACATTAAAATTTTAAAAAGGTCTAAAAAAAATTATGGCCATGATCAAATAGTCAATGAGTGACATTTCTAAGATGACATTTTGCAAACAGAGCATTTGCGTTTTGTTTTCTAACAGATATTTTTACAACCGAAATCAACCACTCAAAAAGATTTTGTACCTTAAAAAAATATAAAATCCAAACTCACCATAGACTGCATGATTTCTGTTTTATTTCTAAGTTATGGAGATCTCAAACGAACTAACTAAGCGCTGCTGTAATCCAGTACTCGCCTAGAAATTTTCGCCTAAGTGCGACGTGTGGTTGCTAGCACGTTCGTAGTCGGAATGTCGATTGGTCACAAGCTGCCCCCTTATATATGTCGCACCCCGCTGTGACTCGGTAATTGGAAACAATTAAGTGGTCAGCAAGTGCATTGCTGAAATTTTTAATTGTGAGATGTACGTGTTTCCGCCGGAAGGCAGTAGGGATGATCGGGGCGCCATCTTTGACTATTTGAAATTGGTATACCGATTTTCTTTCTTGACTTTGTAGCCACAAAGGGATCTTTAGGCTTTGTAAAAGCAGTGAACGTAAAACTGTCAATAAATGTTTAGAGGTTGTGGTTTTATTTTGGGGCCCAATATTTGTCGAAAGTAGGACTTTCTCTTCAGAGACTGAATTTCGTCTAACAAGCAGAAAGAATTTATAGCTAAAGCTTTAGCTAACTTTACCAAGTTTTCAAAGCTACTTTTTGTAAGGTAGTATTGTTTTTGGGATCGGATATTACTGTGTCTGTCATATTGAACGAACACGCTATTTAAAAAAAAACTATATACTTACGTGTAGGTGATTCATGGGTGGTAATGCGGGTAAAAAACACCTTTGAAATCATGAATGAGAGTTGGGTTGAGACGTACTCGTATGTAATTTTGAAGAATTTCCGTCTTACTTGCATTTGTTTAAGTGATCTGATGAAAAAAAAAGGCACTGTTGTTCCTGTCGCCTAGAATGGTTTAACTCTATATATGAAAATGGATTGCTGTTCGTTAGTCTTGCTAAAACTAGGCAACGGCTGTACCGATTTGGCTAATTTGGTTTTGATATATTTTTAAAGGTCCAAGGAAGGTTGTGTGAAAATCAACAATTTAGTTTTCCTTAGCAACCATTTCTACCTGTCAATGATTGGTAATAGAACAACGTCTGTCGGGACATCTAGTATCTACCTAATTAATACCCTATCCTCGAATTAATCTAGGTATCAGGTAAAATAAATAAAGTGTTTTAATGTTTAACTTAATCTCTCGACCACTGACTCGTCTTATTTTTCCTTTAATGTCTTTTAGCTTTGCTATCATCTCAACTCTCCCTTGAAATGAGACAGGCAGACATTCACTCTGGACGTTTCAAAATTGAGAACCTAGCTGTTGCCAGTAACTTCGTCAACTTGCCCTTTGAAGTTTTTTTTTCGCGTGTATTAATTTGAAATACCCCAAAGATTACCATGGCCTTCGTGAATAGTTAAATAACTGCATAAAACTGGGAAAAATCATGAAAATGTATTACCTACGGAGTACGAACTTCTATGGAGATTCACCGTTCAAAAGACTATTCATGTGAAGTTAATTTTTTTAACGTAAATCAAACCAACTGTTTATTATCATGCATTCCTAGGTCTGTTAGAACTTCGCTTTTTAAATAGTTCAAGTCTGAAAACAAGAGCCGTTGTATTTTGCTAGCTTATTACCACCAATTGTTGTTTGAGTTAAAATCTTAAAGTATTTTGTCATTTTTGCTTAGCTCAACCATTGTTGCAAGCAGCAACCAAATAACTCTAAACTTACTGTATTTTGTTATTCATTACTTAATTACGTACCTGCATGTACTACAAGTTGTTATTTTACTGAATTTATTAACACAGTTGTATAAATTATTTCGTTCATATCATTAAATGATTTATTTACTAAATAAATTGCTTATCGCTGTGTTTAGTTATTAGAAATCAAATAATTCTGTCCAAACTTGCTGTCATCCGTGAGCGCCTTAGAATAAAGTTCTTTTAAGCTTATTTATATAGAGGAATGTAAACAAAAATGTGGCTTTAATTTAGTTTTTTTAATAAAAACTAGAAAAGTACATACTATTCGTGTGCAAGAACACGCCTGTTTATACGGGTCCAGCCGCTACGCCCTCGATCCGTGAGGCCCTCGGCCGTCATGCCCTCGATTTTTTTTTTTAAATTTGTTTGTCCGTGACGCCCTTGAGTACCGCGGCCGAGACACGATAATTAATTAATTAGCATAAGGGCTGATTTTACGAAAGTTAGATGAAATTTATCAGACCAATAATTTACAAGTCGGCAGATTTGGAAATATTGGATGTTTAAATCTATAATTGTGTCTTTAATATCATTTTGGCATACATTTTAAAATCTGCCCAGTTGTAATTAGTTGGTCTGATGATTTCTATCTGACTATTGAAAAAACAGCTCTAAGAATAATAATTGTAATGCTTATAAAAGAGATCTATACTTCAAGAAGAGCACGTAAATATATCTTAAGTCGAACCATGCCGCACGAGAACACATCTATGGCGTAAAACTGTTTATTTTATGCACCTCAAGATCTGTGCAAAAATGTTCAATGATATTTACATTCATTCTGCAAACTTATTTCGCACTTAAATTAGAATTCACCTGTCACGCAGTTTACTACTTCCGTCATTTCGATTTCTTTCTGCCTTTCATTGCAGTTTGATATTTCTTTTTTTTTTGTGCGCTTAACTTTATTTTTAAGCGTTCAAATAACCTCACCATCAACAGGTGCGTGACGTTCTATACTGAGCATAGGTCTACCTCATAGTTTCCAGAGCAACCGGTTGTAGGCGGTCTGTATCCACTGAAATGCTGCGACAGTTATTAAGTCATCCTTCATCTGCAGCACATCACGCCTGCCCAGGCGTCACAAGCTTCGCCCTGTGGTCTGGGGCGTAAGAATGCAGCCAAGGTCCACCCCCGCCTGTCGTAAGAGGCGACTAAAGGGGGCCCTTGGGGTCGCTCGGAAAGCACACGACGGGGGCTGTGTGCTTCCATTGCACAAGTGACCCCGAGGAGGACGGCAGTGTAGGGTGGACTCGCACTGCCGTACACGGACGTTAGTAAGAGGGGAGGCACCACTTCCCTCGAGGAGAGCCGGACTGCCGGCACAGCGCGCCAGGGTTTCACCGGTAGAGTGGCTCCTCAGGAGAGTTCTCGGGAAACCCTGGTCACGCGCAGAAGAAGGCCGCCCCGGTGTTTTAGTGGGTACTCCCACCCCCCTCAGGGCTGGGTGAGTCCCACACTTCTCCGCTGCCTTCCCCCAAGCAGCGGAAAGTACGTAATGTATTTCACCGGGTTAAAAAAAAAAAAGGCGTCACAAGCTGCATTTACCTTCCAATGGTTTCCAATAACCCTAACCCTTTTTTTTCGTGGGGAAATTCTTGTGGATACCTCGCCCCCCGGGACGACGACAAGGTTAATTGTGTCGGACTCCTACCAAAATACCGCACTGCTCCGCCACCAGTGCTAGCCCCTAAGGGCTCCCTATCGGGCCCACAACCACGAGCCAACCAAAGGCCCCACCAGGCCGCAACGCACAAGGGGGATCAGCCTCGGATCACTGGGCCCCACCAACCGATTGTGCACCGCGGCCCTACCACGTGCCTCAGGGCGCTTGCAGGCCCCAATGGGCCGCAACCTTACGTACGCCTTTAAGGGCCGCAGCGGGTGGGTGACCAAGTCCACCACACTGTCACGGCTGAGTTCTCTTGGTTTCCCTAGCCACGCCAAAGCGAGAACTCATGAAGGGGGTAACCCTAACCCTAACATTAGTTCTTCTCGCTTGAAACTTCAAAACAAAACCAAGAACTTACATGATGCTAGTGAAATCTGACTCTTTTTTGAATGTATTCATGTCTTATTCGTTTTACCGAAATTAATTAGCAAGTAGGTCTATTGCCTTAGTAACTGGCAGCACTGAAGCATGCTTATGTAAAACACGCGAACCCGAAAAGATTCGTTTTTAGATTTAATTCACAGAAGGGAAAAGTGTAACCCATTCCTTGGTCTGCTGGAAGAAATCTCATTTTAGAGATAAGTTCACCTGTACTTTTGCTGTCCCAAATATTTTAATTGTATGTTTGTGTACAAACTAAAAAAAAAAAAATTACTACAAACATTAAAACGTGGACAGGGACAGAATATCGGACCCAAGACATCGCAGTTTTGGGTCAAGTATTCTAAGCACTAACCCAAAACCATCATTCTGCAATAGGACAGCGTTGACGTAAAATGGTGATTTATTAATTACCTACTTTCATTTTAATTATTTTTCAAATACCGATGTAATATTTCCTAAAAGTAAATTAGGAACCATAATGATGATTTGCCAATTGTTAACTAATTTTGGTAAACGTACCTAAAACTTAAAAGCAAAGCTCAAAGACTATTATAGTGTTTGCAAAACTGAACTAAGCTTTTTTTTGCAATAATTTGAAAGGAGGTAGAGCACCTTGGATTCCCCCATTAGTTTTTTATTTCACCGAACTAAATTTCTCCTTAGCAGGCAAATCGCGCCTTATCCTCCCACGTCCACTTAAAAACAAGGTTTCTGCTGGATGATTTTAGTTCTTTAACGGATTTCCTCATTCCATATTCAGTCTCGTAACGACAATAATAAGCATATTTCTCTCCACATCTCGCTCAGTAACCTTGAGCTTTCATATTTATTTAATTAGAAGACAAGTTCACAATATATCACTATAGATGGTTTGCTACAGTGTAAGATAATATTCTATACTAGCAGCCGCACCCGACTTCGCCCGCGTGGACTTTCGCCTCCTTATTTCCCTCCTTCGACGTTGAATGTCTAAGAAACCTTTCTTAGTGTTTAGTTACATCATGAAAAGAACCCTTGTACCAAATTTTAAGTTTCTAGGTACACACGGCTGCACAAGACGCTACAAACCAACTCCTTAAGCAGACCTTAATAGCGAAGTTAAATCCGAAGCGCGGTCGGAACAAAGTCGGTACAAAGATGTGCGGCCGTGTGTACAGCAGTTTCGGATATGTGTTGATATGTAAGTCAGTCAGTTTTTCCTTTTAAATATAAAATTAATAAAAAAATGTGTTAATCAGCCATACAAAACTCACAACAAGATATTTAGATTCTATGACTGCCACAGTAGGTAAAGTGGGGGTCAAGTCGAAAAATATGAAAACTAGATAGGTAGTGTTCGTTTTAGGCTTATATGGTCTACGTACGAGTATATCTACCCGCGGCGATCTTCTGGATGTTTCTGCCATACAGAATTTCAGAACATATGTACGTTATTATCACTGATACTTCACAATACACTTACGAGTATACAGTACCCAGTTTACTTCTGTTTTAAGTGCTAAGGAATGTTGAACAACATAATCGCCATATTAAATAAATCAAACAATTAGATTTGTCCCAATACTGTCAGTAATTTTCAGTTTTAATTTATACATTATCAAAGCAATAAAAGGTCGTGTTTGTGTAATGAATCCTAAATGCTCGTGCTACTAGGATCTATCTAGTATTGAATTAAATAGCAATTACATTGATTTCGAATGATTTACGATAGCTGTTTTATGATAAGCTTACCTAATAACGAGATTAATCAGCTTTATTGACGTCTAAACTTGCGCATGTTAAATTTAAAGTTTGTTTTCGCTTTTTTATTTCATACCTAAAACATGTTTGAATAGTAGTGTCATGTAAAGTCCCGGAATGAAAAGGTTTACCAGTTTTCAAACACATTCATTTACGCGTTGCAAGCACATGTTACCTTTTAAACTGTGTAACAGGCTAGGGTATACCGAAAAGTATGCTTCATTGTCTGACAATAAAACTAAAATTCGATTATACGTATATACCTAAAAATTCGGCCTGTCTGTTAATGGTCTCGGTAGCACAGTGGTTAGTACAGTCGCTCGGTTTGCGAAAGACGCGGGTTCAATTCCCGGCTGAGGCCAAGACTGAATGTCTTTTTCTGGTTTCCTATCTTTACTAAGATAATGCATTATCCCTATATATGCTAAGATTAAATAAGTATAGCGTGGTTCAGTAGCTGGGCCGACGATCTGCGCAAGGCTGCTGGCAGGCGTTGGATGTATCAAGCTGAGGAGAGGATGCGATTGCGCATTCGGAGAGGCCTACGTCCAACAGTATACTTTTTCAGCGTCCTGATGATGACGTCAAACTGAAGTTGGAAATGATATGCGCCGCCATTTCACTTTGACTTAAATCAGAGCATCTGAAAAACAGAGCCACGAAACTCTTCTGATCATGTTTTTTATTATTTCATATTCATCATAACTAAGAACTTGGTCTGCTACGCCCTGTTTAAATATTCACCCTGTATAATGAATAGAGAGCTCCTACTTTTTGTTTTGAAGCCTTGGCAATGTATAACAGTAAGTTTACTTGCAATTTGTATATAAGAGTATGAAGAATTGGAAAGTAATAAGAAATTATAAACGGCATTGTATTGTTGAGTGGGCAAATCCTGTACAGGTGGTAAAATAAAACAAACATTCCGGACATAAGACAATATTAATAAGGCTGTATTCAACAACGAAGGCAAGCAGGGCGATGTAAGGTTATAATTACACAGACAAAAGTCTCATTTCATAATACGCTCGGACACATTACTCACATGTATGAATGCTTTACATCACTCTAAGGTTGTCAACTGTAGCGTGTATGCCAATATTAATATGAAAGATGCCGGTGCCTCAGTAGATAGAGGAGAGTAGATGTTAATGAGATAAATTGTTCCTTTACATCCTTTCCATTATTGTTGTGCCCGATAGAGTCCATGGTGAACCATAAAATATTGTAAGATCGTATTTCACACTGTATAATGCAATAAAAGATTGAGTACCAAGTACTTTTCAGGCATCTCCGTGCTTTGAAGTCACGTTAAGTAGTTGGTCCCGACATCCATAACTCACACTATGGGGAACAATGTGGCTCATACCTCCACACAGGTGAAGTGAGGTAGTAAGAGCCACCCTTGAGGTATGTCTGACATTGATGTTCAGACTGCAGGGCGATTAGTGTGTACGAGTGAATACTGCTATATAATGAAAAAAAAGTTTAATTCAATTTTTTATGTTGATTGCATTGTACCACTGAACAAACAATTCTTCAAAAAAGAAAAGCATTTTACTGAATCTAAATTTAATTTGAATAAGCGGTTCTGCATCTAGGCATTACATCTCTCGTTTTTGGACAACCCTACAGCTGAGTAATTTCGAATCGCTGTTCGGTGGCGATTCATAATGATACACGCAGATAAAATCAGGAACTAGTTAATTAACAATTTTGAGTAGCAGTTGTATTAGTAATTTTGCTAAAATAGGACTCAGACGGAATCAAAAATACTTAGACTGACCCCTTAGCACTCGTAGAAGTCCTGTCAGAAAGCGTCAAATGCCGTGGGTTTGTTCCCCATCCATTTATTTCTATAAAAACAAAACAAAATTGTATTTATTGCAACACTTAGGTTAGCTAGAGAACCGCTGGACCGATTTTCATGGTTTTTGGTTTGTTGGATTTGTTTGTTATTGACGTAAAAAACGCTATAATTGCCAAAATATTTAAGGGTTTTGTACCTGTCAATAAGGATGGGGTCGGCATACTCATTGGTTGTCAAATATATATATATCTATATTTTAAAAGAAAAACGCATTTGACAGAACAACGTCTGTTGAGACAGTAAGTTGTAAAATTTCGTGTGTTTTTGTATCTGAAAAAGCTGTTTCTAGCCGGTAAGAAACAATGTGATTTCCATAACGCCGATTGCCAATGCCAATATGCCAATATCGGCTCATTACCGTTTTCACTTGTCAAACAGCGCGTGACCTATTATAGCAATTAAAGTAGGTACAGATTATACTCGTAGTACATATTTTCATTCTTTTACAGAGTCAAAAATCAAATCATGTTGCTTAAACATGACAGCTGTTAATGAAACCTTTAAAAAATATGTTAATATTGTTTCACTGTTAGGGTGGGTTGCACCATCTGACTTTAACAATAACAAACACCCAAATAGTTAAATGACGTCATAACATTAACCGTAACCGCTCAATTTTCACTGGTTACTGTTATAGTTTGTGTTAATTAATCTGTCAATTTGTCAAGCGCGTAAACGTAGTCAACGTTAATGTTAGTCAAATTTGACAAAAACTTCAACTTCTACTATGGTGCAACTTACCCTTACTGGTTTATAATAATATGAATATTGAGTTTTGCTTGAATAAATAAATTAATGAATTTAATTGTAGAGAAAGTTATATTGCGATTGATATACTTCCCTATGCCTACATTGCTTAAAGAATTCTGATAAATTCCTCCTGACAGTCACAAGTGGTCGCGGGTTCGATTTCCAAAATGGTTGTAGCCACGAAGTAACTGAAAACACAACTCAGATTTTTGACTTAGTAAGTGGCATATTTCTAAACCGATAAGAATCGGGACTTGTTTACTCACTAGAAACAGCCGTCGAGAAATAATTTCAGTAGCTGTCGAACATATTTTATAAATTAATTGTGTATGGGTAGATTTATTTACCTCCACGTCCAACGATAATATTTTACGGTTCCACTATTTTATGATCATAAAATTATTCAAGACACCCTATATTTGAGAAGCAATAAATATATAACTTTAAATCTACTAAAAAGGTTTCAGCTAAAAAACTTTACTTAAACTTACATAACATAACATAAACGGCCTATATACGTCCCACTGCTGGGCACAGGCCTCACCTCAACTATGAGGTGGAACAAGCCGCCATACTCCAACACGCGGGCTCAGTGCGGGTTGTTGGAGGGGTGTAAGGTTAGTGAGCAACCTTAATGTCAGATGTTATCAAGCCGCCCTAAGGCCTCTGACTAGGCTTAACGGCTGATGTCCAGCGTCCTCAACCGGGACCAACAGCTTAACGTGCCTTCCGAAGCACGGAGATGCCCGAAATACACATCACTAAATTTCGGTCGGGGTGGTCACCCATCCCATTTCCGACCCGGCGTTGTGTTGCTTTAAAACAGAAATCGTCACCGATCACTGTCGCAACTGCGCCACGGGCACCTCTAAACATTACTTACTTAAACTTACTTTCAGGATTATTTGGTTACTATTATTTTACTAAACAAATAGGTAATAGATTATATCATTGCAGGCAACAAATAAAATTTGAACATTTTTAAAACGTAATTGGCCCGTATTATAATGTCAACATACTCACCTACTTATTTTGAAACCTAAAATCGTAGTGTCTAGTTACCGGCTTCGGAACCGCAGGAACATAACACCTTTTTAGAGGAAAAAATACCTCCTTGACAGATGATCGGCCGGCTCTCTCACCACACAAGAGTTACAGAGTAATAATTCGTCACATTTCATTACAAGAAATACGCAACATTGTTATCCTGAGTAGACATTGACAACACTAAAATGTAAAATAAAACAATAAAATGATGATTATTCTAAAACAAAACTTCTTTTCCTTTGTTTTTGAATGAAATGAAATGGAAAAAAAAAAGAGTTTTTGAATCTACGAAAATTGGTTTCCGCTCAAAGTAAATAACGAAAATACCGACTAGCTTAGAGGAAAAGGTGGTAATGTGGCCCCCCACTTTGTTTTTTAGGTTTTATTTCAAAAATATAGGAGTGGCAAACCTCGAATATACATTATAGGACTTCTTATTTATTTGACTACTAGCAGCCGCCCGCGACTTCGTCCGCGTGGACTAACGTTATCGTAATTTTAGTAAGGATGCCTATTTTTTTTGAAAATGAAATATAGCCTATGTCACTCAGGAATGATGTAGCTTTCCAACAGTGAAAGAATTTTTCAAATCTGCCAAGTAGTTTCGGAGCCTATTCAATTCATACAAACAAACAAAAAATCAAACCTTTCCTCTTTATAATATTTGTATAGATGTATAGATACATGTCTGACTATGGAATAAATGAAACTCGCACAGGATAGCAAAAATATTATTTATTCTTAAGTTAGTCAAATTTGGTCTCTTGAGATCAGGTGATGGTTATGTGACCCCCTGGGGGGGTCACATAAAATGTATGGTACAGTTAAAAATTAACGGCAAAAATCACAAATATAATAGTCACCTTCAGACCCTCCACAGGCTACATGAGCCCATAAATCGCAACTTTGACACTGTACCCATGGCTCTCCAGGTCTGTCATTGCTATAAATGGTGTCACAGAACATACACGGCTCGTTCACGTTTTCAAGAAGCACGTTTGTAAACGACTCGACATCATCGGTATTCACTGCGTCTTCGTCACTTTCAGAGTCACTGCTGGGTGTAGCCTCTCTCTGGCGCCGAACGACATTCCTACCGGATCCTTCTCCGTGGATCCTTCTTCTTCTCTTTCTCATGAAAATTATGAATCACTCTTATATGCAATGTGGCCCCCGGGACCATAATACAATCAATGTGAGGGGGCCAAATTAAAACTAGTGAGAATGTTTAAACAAACGTACCAAAAATAATTTTATTACATGTCTAATTTTGTATTTACCTTTTAATTCCCGTAGAAGAACAGTTCAACGTATCTAATGTACGAACACAATAGCCAAAACACTCATTTATAAACAATTACCGAATTAAAATCACAGCATAATAAAGTTTTACCGCTAACGAGTTTCGACTGGTTTGAATAACAATCGATCGTGACGGGCCCTGGCGGATTTGTAAGGCACTAAATACTTATCATACCGCGAGCTTTCCATAGTGCATAAAACATACTAGATGGCATTGTTCAAACATTGAAATATTGAAGGGGGCCAATTTATCTGCAGGGGCCACATTACCACCTTTTCCTCTACTATTTTTTACACGGAATTCAAGCTCATTGGCCATAACTCACAAGCATTAACAAGTCAGCCCCGATAGCATCGGCTCGATAATTTTCAACTTTTTAAAATCGATATCCGTACTTATCAAACGCAAGTGCATGCCAGTGAGACTGCACTATAGTCCGTTCGCGTTAAGAATGCAGTGATTTCATTCCTGTCCTTCGACCTAGCCCGCCCCATAACCAATCAAATCGTTCCTAATTAGAAAGCCAAGTTCCCAGTGCCCAGTTGAATGCATTTTTTCAAACGCTACGGTGTTGTACCTGAGTTTTTCTCCGTGTAACGGAATTAAATTTAAAAAATACTGCATTCTTAACACGAACATACTATAGTCGTAAAGCACTCCGTTCCGCTCGCCCTACTCTGTGGTATATTAGATATTCGCAGATCTGTTACAAGCCTTGGCCTGACCGCAGGTGCCTCCTTGAGAATCAGAATGTAATTTCACTTTTCCGATTTAGATAAATTTGGACGAAATGAAATATAAGTAGGCCATTTTTAAAAAGTAAAACCCTACTAGAGTACGTAGGTACTGGTGAATGGCGGAGAAGTACTCGTATAATAGCAGACGACAGTTTTTTTTATAGAACTACGGTGGCAAACAAGTTGCTGACCGCCTGATGGCCTATGGACAAGTGTAACACCAGGAGCATTACTAGCATGTTGCCGACCCGGGAAGAACCTTTTCAAAGCCCTCTTGAAGAACTTCATGCTATCTCTCATAGGATTACCTCGGCAGGGAGTTCGTTTCGTTCCTCAATTATTATTTTTTGGGTAGGAAATATCACAAGAGCTAAACTGTACGAGAACATGGCGGCTTTAGAGTATTGTGATGAAAGCCGTGGCCATCTTATCGAACAGTTCTTCAGAACAAACCCTTATGTACAAGTGCTGGTAAAAAACAAAAGTCTTTCCTCAAACTTGGCTGTTCCAGGCCGCAAGTCAGCTTGGGATCGGGGACAATCCAATCTTTTTTGAGACATTTCCTCATTTATTTCTAGAGCAACCAAAGATCTAGAGCGATCTAGCGACCTGTAATTGAGGACTGCAAATTTGACATATCATCATATTTTTGAAATGTTATAAGTACTTACAAATTGGTATTAGTTCATTTACTTAGGTTTAGGTTTTAAAATCAGCACCTGTACTTATAAGTAAGTCTAATCCCCATTATTCACACAAGCTAAAGTAACTTCTTCGCAAATGTGTCACAAGCCAGTAGCGAAAGTGATGCTGTATGGATATTTCAGTATGGTATTTTTATGATTATGGGTTAGATAATAGCTACCCACCTGATGACATTTATGTGATCATGAAGGATCCTCTTCCTAAAAAAGACCTCTAAAACCGGAGAAACATATCTACACACATTGCAATGTTGCAATACCTAATGCAATCAGCGCATTTAATTACTCCAACAAAGTGTATCAAGGGTTAAATGATACATTACTCCATTTGGTTATCAATTTGCACTTCCTAAGTGAATAATATCTTCATCACGGCGTAATCTCTTCACAGTCAGTTGCGTTTGAATGTTGCGCTAGAGCGGGAACCGCAATGGCGGACGTCCATGCTGAAACGAAATAAAGTGGTGAGGTGCATTTTTTGAGAGCGTCGTAGCCCAGTGGATAAGCACTCTGCGTCTGTGTTCTGAATCAGTCAGTACAGAAACAACGGTCCGATGCCGGTGGTAGAGTAAACTTTTGTTTGTGTACTGTGCATTTTTTTAACATTATTAAAATTTGGATGATTTTCTTTTCTGTTATAATTTTACGATTTATAAATAACGCGGCAATATTCTACAAAGGTACGAGTACAACAGGTTCATTTGAAAGAAAATATAAATAGTTTGATTTCATTCTTGCTTTTACCATGACGGCAACAGAGAGTGTTCTTCAACTACGCCGTTTGGCATTAGAAATACCTATAAGTAGTGAGCGTATGTGGGTAAGAAATGTGAAATACGTTTTGTGACCGTGCATCGGCAACGATCGCCGTTTGCCCTACCAAAGCCATGCATGCCGGTTCGGAAAGGGATGAGCGACCGAAATTTAGTTAAAAACTTTTTGGGCCTGTCGAAAGCACGAAAGCAGTGCATTTTCCCGGAAAGCCGGGAAAATGCACTGTGCCCGCGTTGAAGTAGGTATGATTCGCGTCACTTCATAGTTGGGTTGAAGCCCAACAAGTTTTTGGGACGTATAAGTTGTTTTGTTAATTGTCCAGAGTTATGATGGATTAGAGATGAATAAGGAAGTTAATAATATTTTTGCACCTTCAGCTCGTCTGCTTATCCCCGACACGCTGTCTATTGGTGGTCGGAGGAGATCGCGGGTCTCCGGGCTGCCTGCGTTGCGGCCCGGAGAGCGTATACAAATTGTAAACGCCGGCGGAGGAGGGCCGACCCCAACGAGGAGGTCAACCTCTACGAGGCGTACAGGGCGGCACGGAGCACCCTGAAGTACGCCATTCGTCAGGCCAAGGATCGGGCCCGGGCAGAAATGCTCGAGAGTCTCGATCAAGACCCGTGGGGGAGGCCATATAAAACGGCACGCGCCCAGCTGCGTCCCATTGGCCCTCCCCTGACCGAGACTCTCAACTCGGCTCTCCTGGAGCAGGTGGTCCGGGTTCTGTTCCCGGCCCGCTGCGAGGACTTCGTCCCGCCGGCGATGCCTCCGTGTCGCGGCGCTCTTGACGAGTCCGAGGAGGTCCCCGCTATCTCTGCGGAGGAGCTCGGAGCGGTGGTGCTCCAGTGGCGGGCCAAGAAGACGGCGCCAGGTCCAGACGGATTGCCAGCCAAGGTCGTGGCCATAGCGGCTGGCCAAATGGAGGGCAATTTTAGGGACCTCTTCGACCGGTGTTTCCGGGAGATGAGGTTCCCCGCGATCTGGAAGGTGGGTCAGCTCTGCCTTATCCAAAAGGCAGGGCGTCCAGTTGACTCGCCTTCGGCCTACCGTCCGATCATCCTTTTGGATGAAGTAGGGAAGATATTCGAGAAGGTGGTTTCTTACCGCCTTCTCGAGCACCTACGGGAGGTAGGCCCGGACCTGGCAGGCGCCCAGTTTGGGTTCCGGGCACGGCGTTCCACCATTGACGCCCTGGCCCATCTCCGGGAACTCATCCTGGAGGCTGAAAAGTGTGAGGAGGGAGTGATTGCGATATCGTTCGATATCAAGAACGCCTTCAACTCCCTCCCTCACGCTACAATATTGGAGGCCCTGAGGTACTTCCGAGTACCCCTGTATTTACAGGGACTCGTTGAGAGCTACCTCAGAGATCGGGCAATTGTCTTCTCAGACAGCTCGGGCGCCATCCGACGCTATAGCGTCGAGTCCGGGGTTCCACAGGGGTCGGTGTTGGGGCCGCTCCTGTGGAACATAGGCTACGACTGGCTCCTCCGCGGCGCACTCCTTCCGGGCATGAGCGTAATCTGTTACGCTGACGACACGCTCGTCACTGCCCGGGGGAAGTCCTTCAGGGACGCGGCTCCGCTTGCGGAAGTCGGAGGAGACCTCGTGGCCGACCGAATCGGTCGCCTCGGACTCACGGTGGCGCTCGAAAAGACCGAGGCCATCTGGTTCCATGGCTCGCGACAACCTCCGGCGCCACCTGACGCACAAATAGTGCTCGGTGGCGTCCGAACGGTGGTGAAGACCGAGATCAAGTATCTCGGTCTGATCCTCGATTCGAGGTGGCAATTTCTGCCCCACTTCCGGGGGTTGTCACCCAGGCTGCTGAGAGCGGCAAACAGCCTTAACTGGCTGTTGCCGAATATCCGCGGCCCGGGGTCCAAATGCCGGAGGCTCTACTCCGGCATTTTGAGGAGCATGGCTCTCTATGGCGCCCCGATCTGGGCGGCGGCCTTGTCTAAGAAGATGAACGTCCGCCTCCTCCGAGCGCCCCAGCGGGCGATAGCACAGCGGAGCGTGCGAGCATATCGCACCGTTGGTTTTCCCGCGGCCTGCGCGCTGGCGGGAAACGCTCCCTGGGAGTTAGAGGCGGACGTGTTGGCGGCCATGTACCGCTGGACGGCCGCCAAGAGGGCCGCGGGTGACCGCTTCTGCCCCGAAGAGCGGGAGGCCGTCCGCAAGGAGGCTCAGGCAAGCCTGGTCCGGCTGTGGATGGCGGACCTAAGAGCTCCGGAGTCTGGCCGGCGGACGGTGGAGGCACTCGCTCCAGTGCTTGATAAGTGGCTGGAGAGGCAGCATGGGTCCCTCTCATACAGGATGGTGCAAATAATGACCGGGCATGGGTGCTTTGGCTCATTCTTGCACCGCATCCGCCGAGAGGCAGCCCCACTCTGCCATGAGTGCGGCGCTGTGGAGGACACGGCGCACCACACACTAGCGGTGTGCCAAACGTGGGCTCCACAGCGCATGGCGCTAGTCGCCAAGGTGGGCCAGGACCTCTCTCTGCCGAGCATTGTGATCGCAATGCTGGCAGACAAAGAGGCTTGGCGAGCGTTCGCCACCTTCTGCGAGGAGGTGATGACCGCTAAGGAAGCGGCGGAGCGGCTGCGGGAGCTAGATCCTGCAGCCGATGAGCTCCGCAGGCCGAGGAGGGGGGGAAGACGGCGCGCACCTGCTCGCCGTGTCGCACCCCTCCGTGGTAGAGGCCAGCCGGCGCGCGGTACGGGGGTACCGTTGCCGGCATTGCACAGGCCTCCACCACTGCCTGGTAGGGACGGCTCGACACCCTCGGCTGTCCCCACTGGCCCCCCCTCTCGAAGGGGGGGTCGTGGCCTCCCCTCTCGAAGGGGGGGTCGCTTCCGGCCCGCCGTGTAGGCGGGCACCGTCCGGGAGAACGCGCACAGGGCTTATAGCTATACGGCGTATTCCCCCACTATGGACGAAGAGAGGGAGTAGTAGGGTTTTTAGTCGGTAGAGCCACTGGGTAGAGCATGCTCCCCGTGGAGAGTCCGACATAACCAGTCCAACCCCCCGGTTGGCGGGTATGCGTAAGTGCATTTCCCCTACTCAAAAAAAAAAAAAAAAAAAAAAAAAAAAAAAAAAAAGCTCGTCTGCTTATAACGATTAGAGCTAAAAAAATTATAACGACTGGCAGCTTTACCTCACCCAGCCAAACCCTGATTTTCCATAACCAGCAGTTTCGCCATGAGGTCAAACATGATAAATCCAAGATCCATTCACGCCGACAGTAATCAGAACATTACTTGCTTAAACATAACTTGCGGTAACTACCGCTGGTTCGGAAGCGAATAATTGAAAATTTAAATATGAGAATATATCATTTTAGGTAATTGATCTGTTTGAAATACTAGCCGATTTAATTCACTATTCACCAACTGATTTATGTTAATTGATGAATTAATGCCTATCTACACGGCGATTTGATTTTTTGAAGTTTACAGTTAGTTGAATTATTTTTGTCATTATGGACACAATTATTAAGGTTGAATGTTTTGATCGTATAAGATAAGACTTACTTTACTGCACAAGTATGACTAAACTAGCGGCCGCCCGCGACTTCGTCCGCGTGGACTTAAGTTAGAAATATTTTTTTGTTTATTATTTGTAGCCTATGTCCTATTCAGATGTAAAAACTATATTATTGTAAAGTTTCTTTGAAATCCATTCAGCAGTTTTTACGTGAAAGAGCAACACAGCACATCCACACATACAAACTTTCATAATTATAATATTAGTAGGTTTACATACTTAACGTAACAGAAAGATAGACAGCCTCATATTTGAAAGTGGTTTCTTCCAGATAACCCTCGGGTAGGCAAAGATAACAGTTAAGTAGTTCAAGATATCTGACTACTTTTTTAAAAAATGATTTGTTTTGTTTTAAAGTGTGTTCATATCTATAAACTAACTAACCAACCTATCATCATATGATTAAAAAAACATTGGCACATGCATTTTGTGAAAATTAATAGTGATAGTAACAGTGTAGATTGTGTAAGACGTTCTCCAGTAACATAAAAGATAGATATTATTAAGGACATGAGTAGACTTCAAAACATACTACTAACCACGGTAATAGTATATTCCTTTACTGTGCTGCTAACCACGGACTGTGAATTGTCTGTTCAATAATAGTTCAACATGTAACGGAAGATATTACTAAAATAATGCAATCATTATTTTTGTGATATCTTCCGTTACATCGACAGGTTACCAAATAAACTAATCACTGTAATTGGAATAACTTGTGCCACATTTTTTTCTGAACCATTATGTTGTACAGACCCAACTAGTATAGAAAATCATGCCCCTAATATGTTGTTATTGTTAACTGGATTATGATTAGAGGCGTATCATAATCAGCAGAATGACATCCAAAGCCATCGATTGTAAACCTGCTTTTGTTATTAAGAAACAAATTCTAAGTTACTCAAAGGAATCAAGGTTTTGTTGCCGGTTCGCAAAACTTCTTCATGAGGGCGGAAATGATGTTATAATAAAAAGACGTAGATAGGTTACTTGCGCTATTAAAGTGGCACCCGAAATGAGGACTTTTGACCACCTGAGCAAGGCATTGACAGTTTGATACAACACTACGCAACATGTATCTGTCTCGTCTACGCTCTAGTAAATAATCATGCTATATTGTACACGCGGCCAAATCATAGGCACGTACGCCAGGGGACAATTTTTAACTTGCGTCAGTACTGACACAACTTATCTGTACCTCTTTTGAATATCATTGGAGGGCGGGGTACGTAGTGAGTTGCAGAATCGGTATGTTCAACCGATTGAGATGCTACGGAGCGTCGCGCTAGACGTCTCTCAGAGGTCGACCGTCTCGTAGCGCCCACACACGCGCAGGCAGTAGGGTCATCAATTTGAATGCGAGCTTTAGATATCGGGATAAAAACAATAGACACTTTTACTAACAACTTTATTTTAAAACTCTTTCACATTTTTACATTTATCTATGTCAACGACTCGTTTATTAGTCAATGAGGATGTAATTTCGTAAATATAACTGACAGATGCAAAGGCTCTACTAAAACAGTGATGGATCCTAGCAAAACTGGAGTATACAATCTGGCGCCTAGGAGCTGATTCAGAACTTCGCTGTCGACCGATTCGGGATCGTCTCTTATTTTTTTTGACAAGAGACAATCTCTCCCTAGTAGCTGGGGTGGCATTCCGGCGGACCTTCACATCTCGGTGCTTCACGCTCACTTCAATCATAAATACGCTTCACTCTGAATAAGTGTTTTCTATCTCTTTTTAGGTAAATAACTAAAAAAAAAGATTTATCTCAATTCTTTTCTCTCAACGACTACAGTTGCAAAGAATTGAATTTCAAAGTTAACTCACCACGAGCGAAGTGAGTTTTGGCACTTACCAGAATACCATAGCTGATCTACATGGGGGAAATGCCAATTTGCAGACTACACACCTTAACGCTGCGAATAATAATGATATTTATTATGCATCTGAACTGAAATTATTGGCATCCTTATAGCTGATAATAATTAGTTATAGTTTGGCATTACCATTTTAATAGTTGTCGCAATGCCTTTGTCGTATATTATTATTTTGAGAGTGGGTGTAGAGTTGTCTGCTATTCATCTCGGTGGAATTCCAGGAATTGCCTACCTGTGGGATATCTTACGTAAGTAGGCTAAGTGTTTGGATCTTAAACCTAGATTGAAGTAGCTTTGAATTGGATTATTAAATGCTATAGCAAAGCACTCTTGTTAAGAACACTGTGTTTAAAAACGAACAACTTGATATCGTCTTGATTAGCTTTTCTTCATAAACAATGTCACATTGCCCTCCTCAGTATCACCGTAAGCCAAGATCTGAGCCCTACCCTGGGGCGCCCATAGTTAGGCAAGGTAGTAAAGTAGGCACATTACCTAAATATTTGAGCTGAGAACCCGCTAAACCTTTATAGAGCATATAGACCGGTAACGCTGTCAAAGTCATTGGCGACTAAACAGAAGTAATTTAGAAGAACGAAAACTACATCTATAGGCCTGCAAGAAGGGTTAAGGGAAGGGCCAATGAAATAAGAAATTGGTTTTGTGTGCCCAACAACTGACGTGCTCAAGTTACATGGCGGGGTCTGATATACCCAAAACAGTAGACTATGAGTAAATAAATTGAAATTGAATCTGTAAAATTATAGTTAAATGCAAATTGCGGCAAAACCAGCAGCTGCAGAAATACTCATTTATCGTTAAGTAAGTATTATGTTAAATAATGGCGCCCTCTGGGTCCATTAAATGATTTGAGACAAAATGCGAACGCAACGCACGTTAACAAGGCCGTTAATGGTGGGTGTTTCGCAAACAAATACTTACGCACCTTAATAAATGTATTGGTAATTAGCAGGGAATTGGGTGATTAGCCGTTCCTGAATTGCCAAATGGTTGCAGTGTTTGAAGTTCTAATTGTAGCAATTAAGTTAAGGTGGAGTGGGAAATATTACAAGAACTGACATTCTTTGTCAAACTAGCTGCAAGAGGTCTTACATTGATTTTTTCTTGATTTTTAGTTGAATCGTTTTTGCAGGTCAATGTCAAATGTGACAGAGTAATGTCCCTGGTGTTACACATGTACATAAGCTACGGTAACCGCTTACCATCAGGCGGTCCGCATGCTTGTTTGCCACAGTTGTTTGGTAAAAGAATAGTTGGATAATTATCTTTAATGTATTGACACAATTGTGATTTATCAGTGTAAAACTAATAATAGCCAGTGTCACATCATAAATTTGGCGCCGATGATATGTAAGTCTTGCCGTCACATAGATTTGAAGACAAAACGAAAGCTAAGGTTTCAATTATTTGAATCATTTAGATACATCCTACTTACTACTATTATAATAAACTTACTAATATTATAAATACGAAAGTTTGTATAATGTGTGGATGGATGTGCCGTGTTGCTCTTTCACATAAAACTATTGAATGGATTTTAATGAAACTTAACAATAATGTTGCATAAATATCTGAATAGGGCTTAGACTATAATTTATAAAAAAAACAACATATTATTTTCAACTTCCGCTAGCTTTCAGCGGCCGCTAAGTAGTAGTAATCTAAATCATAAATAGTTATTTAGTTCTCCATTTATCGTAAGATCAGATAGAAGATGATGGTTACTTATTGCAATAAGAGGAGATCGACCAAATTCACCCCAGCTCCGGCGCAAAAAAAATGTAGGTATCTCAAGTCTTAGAGTACCTCCATATAGAGAAAATATTTCATAGTTTCTGAATTGAAACTCATGCTTCAATATACTGTTGTAGCATCTAGAGATTATGTTTCGTAGATAATAAATTCATAAAAAAATCTTTTTTTAAATAATTTACACAAAAAACACCACTGCGGTGCTCACTGAAAACATCGAAACCTTATTTATTCACTAAAACCACTTAAATAAGTAATACTTTCAGACGTAATTATTAATTAATTTTAACTTAAAGTAAAAAAAACTTGATCGCCCTTGTTTTGGCAGCATTTGAACCTAATTATTGTAATAGTGCACTTACTCTCCCTCTCTGTGTTCTTTCCTTTATCTGTGGGTTGTCTGGAGGAGATTGCTGTTAGCAAAATGACCGCCTAAATTGTACATTGACTCTAAAATGTTTTTCTTCTTTGTTAATTATTCTGTTGTGTTTGTGGGCAATAAAGTGTTTCTTATCTTATCTCATAGTTTGTTAGAAGTACATTTATGAAGTTCTTCAATTTTACCAATATCTTAATCAGGAATGTCACGCAACACACAACTCCTTTCATATTTAGTTGTGACTACTTTCCCGGAGTCAATTCCAAGCAACATTAATTTTTAATTAAAATTTAACTGTAGAAACTTTCTGAAAACACTGATAGCAATCACGAATAAATCAAATGTTTAACTAATTTGGGTGGCTTGTGTGTGACAAATTAGAAAGAAGGAAAAAGTATTTTTCATTACTCATACTCTGAAAGTAGGTCATTACTGACCTGAGAAGCGGGCTGAAAGTAACACTTTTCATCCCTAGGGAGAATCACTTTCAACTGACAGGTGTCAAATTATTTTTAAAAAAACTAGTTCTTTTTCACATATCTATTGAACCATGTTCCAACTTTCTATACAGCCACGATGTAAAATTTGAAATAACTTAAAGATAAGTATTGATCAGAGAATATATATGTTTTAAATAACTTTATTATAATTTAGTTTCAACAATTTCTTTAAAATAACTTAGCTTTGAGTTAAATATTTACCATTTTTCTAATGATGAAAATAAAAAATAATGGCTGAATAGCGGGCCGGCCACAGAAAAAAAACAAACAAAATAGGCGGGAAAGCGGCAATTCGATCTTCATTTATTTTCCTCATTTTTTCTTAAGCTAATTCATGTTTTTATTTTTACTTTCCTCATATTTGTAATGAAAAGCACAGTGTTTCCCTCGGGTGAAAGACTTATTTAGTCCCTCGAACTATTGGCGCCCTCACTTCGTTCGGGGCGCCAAACCCCGTCTCGGGACTAAATAAGTAACTTTCACCCCTAGGATAACAATGTACTATTGTTGGACAATAGAGCTCAAAAAGGTCCAAGATAGACTAGCGTGGAGGAGGGGAAGAGAGGCCGTTGCCCAGCCGTGGGATCCTCATGCTGATTTAGAGTAGATCAGAATAGAGCTCATTAAAAATAATACAAAGAAAAGTTACATATGAAAGCAAATTTAAAAAACACAGTATGTGCTAAAATAGAGTTCATTATTGGTCACTTAACCGATTAACAGCCTTTACGAAAGTTGCTTCACCTCCGCAATCCACACTTATGCGGCGCACTGATAAACAAATACCACATAAACGGCCTATATACGAGTACGTCCCACTGCTGGGCACAGGCCTCACCTCAACTATGAGGTGGTGCGAGCCATGCTCCAACACGCGGGCTCAGTGCGGATTGTTGGAGGGGTGTGAGGTTAGTGAGCAACCTTATTGTCAGATGTTATTAAGCCTCCCTAAGGCATAAGGTGGTAGCCCATCCCATTTCCGTCCCGGCGGGGGTTGCTTTACTGTGTAGGCGATCGTCGCTGATCACTGTCACAACTGCGCCATGGGCACATAACGTCCTCAGTCTGGCTGGCTGACTGGCTTACCTTCAGGTCCCTTCTCTCTCAAGACTTTGAGCGAGAGGGCCTGACGCAACATCTACGTGGTGGACCATCCCCAGATACCCCCGATGAGATCGAGGCCCTGATACTCAAATACACCAAGTGCATCCAGAGTGTCAGCGACCAAACGCTTCCCACCAAAAAGGGTGGAATGAAGCCCAAAATTAGTTGGTGGACCGAATCACTCTCGAAATTAAAATCCGAAGTAACCAGACACAGGCGCAAAATTAAAACTGCCAATCGCCACAGAAGGGAGCAAGTTGTCATGGAGTACCAAAGCAAACTAAGAGAGTACAAAGACCTCATCCATGACACTAAGCTCGAAAGCTGGAAGAACTTCTGTGGCAAACAAGATCGAGAGAGTGTCTGGGATACGGTGTACAGAGTGATTCGCTCCACCAACACCAACAAGGGCGACGTCCTCCTTGCGGACCCATCAGCAGGGACTTTATCAGCGGTCCAATCCGCCGAGTTACTGGCCAAGACCTTCTACCCGACCGATGACACCTCTGGTGAATCACCAGAACACCAGGCCATCAGAGATGCCACCGGTGGGGATAAACTGTCTGCGGACGAACCGCCCTTAGCCGGGAACGAGCTTCGGGACATCGCGAGGTTTATGAACCCCAAAAAGGCCCCCGGCGAGGACGGCCTGACCGCGGACATTTGTACGCACGCGATAGAGGCAAACGTAGAGCTGTTTGCTTCTATTGCCAATCTCTGTCTGACGCACGGGTACTTCCCCGTGACATGGAAGAACGCCGTGATCAAGATAATCCCCAAACCCGGCAAGGAGGCCTACGATAAACCTAAAAGTTATCGACCAATAGGCCTCCTGCCGGTGTTGGGGAAAATCATTGAGAAGGCGTTCATCACTCGGTTGCTGACATTCCTGGGCACCAACAACTGCCTCAGTGAGCGCCAGTACGGCTTCCTGCCGCAGAAGAGCACCGAGGATGCTCTGCACGCAGCCCTTTCCAAAATCCGGGACGGCCTGACCGCCAAAAAGATCACCGCCCTCGTATCTCTCGATATCGAGGGCGCTTTTGATAACGCATGGTGGCCCGCCATTAAACATCAGCTCACCCAGAATGGTTGCCCGCGAAATCTATACGATCTCGTGGGTAGCTACTTCGAGGGCAGGCGAGTCACGGTGAGGTACGCAGGCGAGTCGGTCACCACCGACACGGAAAAGGGCTGCGTGCAGGGTTCCACCGGGGGACCCGTGCTGTGGAATGTTTTGCTGAACTCCCTATTGTTGGAGTCGGAATCGAGGGGGTACTTTTTACAGGCGTTTGCTGATGATATAATTATTATATCAGAAGCAGACGACTCGGACACCCTCGAGTCCGAAACCAACCGTATCTTGGAGTTCGTGCACCAATGGGGAGTGCGCAACAAACTCCACTTTGCCCCCCACAAGACGCAGGCCCTTGTAATTACAAGGAAACTAAATTACAGGGAGCCTGTGTTCTGCATGCAAAACACCCAAATTCACGGCCAAGACAACATAAAGTTGCTGGGGCTCTATATCGACCGCAAACTGACTTGGAGAGCCCACGTGAGCGCGACCTGTAGCAAGATCGCCGAGCTTTTCAAAGCAATGAGCAGAGCGGTACGCGCCACGTGGGGGCTCAGTCCCCAAGTCCTTCGCCACCTGTATGTGGCCGTTATAGAGCCCATAGCCCTTTACGGAGCGGGTGTCTGGGGGTCGGCAGCTGACAAAGTATACGTCAGAAAGCGACTCTGCGCTCTACAGCGCATGTTCGCAATCCGGGCGGCCAGAGCGCACCGAACAACCTCGTACCATGCGAGCATACTGCTGGCCAAAATGCTGCCTCTAGACCTGCGTGTCAAAGAGGCACATTTATTATACCTGGCCAAGGCGCATGGAGAGTTCGAGGAGCTACCTGACCGCCCGATGGAGGGCAGAGCGCACTGGACGAGCTTGCCGCACCCGACCAAGAGACCCCGCATCCACTTTGAAGTGGCAGACTCTGACCTAGGGAACGTGCCACAGAATATGCCCCACATCTTCACCGACGGTAGCAAGTTCGATGGCAAGGTAGGCGCGGCTTATACCATCTGGAGTGAGGGACGGGAGACCAAGGGAGGAAAATTCAAACTGGCTGATTACTGCACCGTTTTTCAGGCTGAGCTTGTCGCCATTTACCAGGCCCTCAAGTTCGCTGAAAAGAAGCGGTGCAGCTTCAGTGTCTTGAGTGACTCCCGATCGTCCCTCGACCTCATCTCCAATCCCGCCACCACACACCCAATTGCCACGAACATCCATGCCATAGTCGGTGAGATCGAATCTCGGGGCCAAGAAGTGCACTTCTTCTGGGTCAAAGCCCATATTGGAGTGGCTGGCAACGAAAGAGCCGACGAGCTCGCCAAAGCCGCCACTACCAAGAAAACTTCCCGGACTATGACGCCGTACCTACATCGTACGCCAAGTATAGGCTCAGGCAACAAACCCTGAACGCCTGGCAGGAGCGCTATACAGCGGGAACATCGGCCGCACTCACCAAAAAATTCTTCCCAGATGTGAGGAGAGCCTACCGCCTACTGGACCAGTGGGTCCCGAACACCACTAGGACCCAGATCTGGACCGGACACGGAGGCTTCTCCTCATATCTGGAGAGATTTAAATTGAAGGACACCTCACAATGCGAGTGTGACCCAGCCGAGGAGGAGACTGTTGAACACATACTCGACAGCTGCCCGATATTCGCTGCCCAGCGGCAACAACTGGAAGCGAGGATGGGGGTGGCTGTTGAGAGTTCTGCTTACAGTCTCCTTCTCGAAACCCAGGCCAAATACTTTATGGCCTATGCCGAGGCCATATGCACAAAAATAATAAATAAAAACAAATAAAACTGAACAAATAAAAGACTAATAACAAACACCATAACTGGAAAACAAATATATGAATAAATTTGAACTTAATAAATATAAATAAATAAAAATACAGTAAAAGAGTAATAATACAAATAACTAATAAGAAAAATTATCATTGAAATAAAAAATAGTTGCATGATACAATAACACTGAATAAATACAAAATAGTATAACAAATAAATAATAAGGTAAAAGAATGAACAATATAAAAAGAATAACATAGCAAATTAATAGTATGTTAAATGAATAACATAACATAGCATTATATTACACAATAAATTCAAAGTTAATACACAAAATAAAACTCAGTATAAAAATAAGGAGAGGAGCCAAAAACATATTAGAATATGATTCAATGTCTTTTAATTAAAATTATAATAAATCTAGAGATCAATAATGAACAATTTGAAAACAATCATAATAAGTCACCCTGAAAAATCAATATCAGGGATGAATGATAATTCTTTATAAAAAAAAAAAAAAAAAAAAGTCCTCAGTCTGTCTTAAACCATATCCAATAAATATGTTAAATCGAATAGAATATCACATATCTGATGGCCTCTGTACTTTTCAAATGCACATTCGACAGTAGAGGGTATTCGGCATAAAGTTGAGTTCTCACTGTTATAAGGCTTAGCTCGTCCCGTGGTTTTCTTTTAAAACGGTAACTTTTTCAGCTTTCAACCTCAATAGGTCTAGGCCACATAGACCCTAAACGCACCATATGACCATGCACAGGTTGTACAGACCAAACATTTGATCGGTGAGCGGTAAGGCTGTCATCATGCGCTATTTGGAACAAAAGTTTTTAAAGTTTGAAATACTCAAAAAAGGTAGTGAGTTCCTTATGGTGTATTAAGAGCTAACTGACTTACGTGCCAAAAAAGATGGCATAACTTCCCATCCATCGGTAAGTATTTTCATTCCAATTGTTTAACTAACGCCTGAATTCACAAACGCAAATCAACGTTGAGCCTCCCTCAGAAGTATGGCTGTCCCTTTCAGTTCTCTTGACCCTTTACGGGACAGCATGAGCGTGAGGGCGTGCTTAGCGTTGATTGTCGTTTGTGAATTCGTCGGGGGTAAGAGTTCCTACGCACGCGTTGATGTCTTCTTGGTCATTGAGTTCGCAGACAATAGGGTACTGATGCCCTCCCACTTTAAATTAGCTATCCCCTTATTCATAGAAACTTAAACAGCTCTTCAACAACACTTTAACTTTTGTATCGCTTTGTCGCAGTCATTGTTATTGCTGCCGCCATTTGCGAGTAACTGACACAACACGTCAATTGCTTAAGCAATGTTTTAGCGTTGCGTTCGTTTTTATAAATTAGAGGGTTAGTTCATAAGTTTGCTTACCTCTGACCCTATCTCCCGCGACTTTTTCCTGCGCGTTTCATCCAAAACAAAGTGATCTGTGGCACAGTATAGACACAGAAGGTTATCTGAGGCCGCCCGCCGAGTTTAGCCTGCGTGCACACAGACACGTGGCATAGTCCGTCCCTACTGCGACACGCCTCGCGACGCGCACGCAAACATTCAAACCGAGAGCGGCACGTTTGTATGTAGATATTTCCCTGAGTCTGTGGCGACGAGCCCCCAAGGGCTTAGGGTTAGGCCCCATAAGGCTGCTACACACACACGTTCGGTTAATTCACCGGACGACGGACCGTTTTTTCTGCCGAGGTGGTGAATGGTTTATAAATACTTAATCTGTGCACACGCAACGGACACAACAGCGGTAATCTATGACAGTGTATTCGAACGTGTATACGCTACCGGGTATTGCCGGTTTACAGCACAGCTGACATCCATCCGCTAAGACAAATTTAAGTATGAAAGGCTATTCGTTTATTGCCATTCCGTCGCCCGGCGAAAAAAACGAAAGTTTACAAGCGCCCTTAGTGAGCTGCGTTGCGACGGCGCAGCGGAACTAAAACCACGCGCTGTTTCCATATTATTTCAATGTCATGGCCATATGTTTTACAAATCGAGTGACACAACGCACTAATCGCGCCTCACCCTAAACTCTACGCACCTGCCGTATGTCGGTACATTGTATTATTTATGGCCTATAAAGGCCGGTCTAGTTACACCCGGATGCAAGATTCTGCGGTTCAACACTCCACTATGCTAAATAGGTACTTAAATGTCCGGAATTGTTCTACTAATTTGGAGCCAGAAACCTGCCAGACCTAGCAGGCATGACCATTTAGAAAATGTCAGAGACAGATCGTGATTCTACTATGAGCGGTCGCTGAGTTTGTAAAGCATCTTTTAGTACTTGTTTAGTTATTGTTTAATGTTTTTGATGTGCGCATAGGTATATGTCTATTGTTTTAATAAGTACTTATCGATAGTTTTGTTGTTGTATTATCACCTATCTTGCACCGATTTCGCAATTTCATGGTTTTCTGCCTGAACGATGTCTGAAAGAGATCATACCTACATTTTGTGGGAGTTCTAGTTGTGTATCTGTTTTGTGCAAAAAATATCCATTATTTTAACTTGACTTGGATGCGAACTTACATTACGTTTGCCATCTAACGTATTTTCAAATAACACAGTGAAACATTTTGAGTTCTGTTTCAAAAATGCAAAAGCGCTATCTCCAATTTGTAACGAGCTGTACATAGGGTTATTTAGTATTATCTTTCTATTCTATTATTTTTAATTCAATGAGGGTGTCATTTGGCGGCTATTTAGGCTTTGATCAGAATCAAGTGTCGACCGCTGCAATAACAAGCTATTGTTGAACTGTTTCTATAAAATCTAGCACAAGCAAATCACAGATAGTCAATTTATAGCCGGGAGGTTTTCCTTTTAAGCCTTATTACTCTTATTAAAGAACTATCAAAGCTAATTTGTAGTCGGCAAGGGAGGGGAACCCCTTGATAATGTAATTGCACTCGTAATGACACGATCTACGGCCTCAATTCCTTGTGATTTTTAATTTGATCTCCATCTTATTGCAATTGCACATCTACCTACCTACAAATGATATGAGAAGTGAGTTTTTTCTCCGCACAGGCATCCAGAATACGCCTTACCACAGTTTTTACTGCGGTGAAGCTAAAAAGAGAAATTAATTTAAAAAAATCAGGTTATAACCCCTTTAAAACAAAAATAAAGCCATTCGAAGCCGGGACAGGTTGCTAGTTAATTACAACTTGTCAATAACCTGTCAATGCACATTCCTAAAAATAACAAGCCATAATCAGCATAACTTAACTCATTTACCTAAGTAAGTAGTCATTTGAAATGTATTTACCTATTTACACGACACTTCTACAAATTAAACTAATGAGACTCAATAGTAGAAGCACATTTTCGCATATCTATCGCATATTCAATCATCTACCGCCGTCTTCATTTCAGTGCTTCTCAAACTTTTAACGACTCCGATATAATAAGTCTTAGCGTCATAAATAGTAATAAATGAATAGAGGGATGAAATAGATTGAGTTGTTCGAAAGTAATTGCAAAGCAACAAATCGCCACAGCCATTCGAAAGTAAACAAAAGCTCAATATAACTGTTGATAGCAGAATAGCACGAGCACGTGGTCTTCAAAACGAAACCAAGTATAATAAATAAATAATCTACATTCTCAGCTATCCCTAAAAGTCCAACTACTGCTGTGCAAAGAGGAGGGTGAAGGCCAAAACCATGCCCTATAAGATCGTGTGACTTCTTCAATAATATAAATTAAAAATCCTGAAATGATTCTGAATTCTCTGATAAGCGGTCTTTTCAAATTACAAACACTATCTTGTTCCTAATGTTTGAGAGCCACTGCCTGCGTGCGCATGCGCTCTCATTGATACGAGTTCCCATTCCCCTTTTGGCGAGACAGTAGACAAGGTAAAATGTGCCCCTTATTTCATTGTTCAAGGTGTTTTGTTCTTCTTTAATTTTGAAGTAGCATCTGTTTGTGTTGTGTAACTTGTGCAGTGTTGAATGAATAAAACCACTTGACTGATTGATCTTTGACTGGATCGTGTCTCATAAAGTGACCCTTCCTACTGAAGTTGGGTATTGATCAGATGCATCCAAAAAAGAATATTGATAGTGCTTGAAATTGCTATTCTATAAACACTGTCACTTCTACATAATGTCTTATGTGCATGCGTATATATCGCAATATAATTCATAAATTTTCTCGAACATACCCAGGTCGTAAACCGCTACAACTTACTAAGTCTGGCCCAGAGCTGTAACGTTTTTATTGGCAACAAAGATAACCCGACAGTTTAAATGAAACGAACTGTTCTAAACGTTATCATTACAAACGGAATTCGGTGTAAAGTTCAAAAGCCCAATTACTCGCCAAGGGCACAGTGTACTGTTTATTAACGCCTAGTTTAACAAAGTACTGATTCGCATACCTCAACACCACGGACTAGCGCCGCGTGTCCATGGCACGGCTAATTCGTAGAATCAGCCGTGACTAGAAATGCCTAGAAAACTTTCTTAGGTGCATAAAGTACCGAAATAGCGATTCACGTTAACTACAGGTGATTTAATTTGACTGGGAACTGCTACTTCTGCAAGTAATGAACGGGAAAACAGATTGCCAGCTTTTAAGGCGGCTGTTTATTGAAAACAAACCCTTTTTAAATGGCCATATCACAATATCAAAACACTGAAGAACGTATACTAGGATGGTGATAATATTAAACTGTGTTAGATGCCCCAATGAAAGAAAGACATTCATTGGTCAAAACATCGCATCTTACTGAATATTAAAAAAACAACTAACACCAGTAGTTAGTAAAACCATCTGTCGGTGATCTGGATCAGGTAACGATAGGTTGTTAAAAGGATTTAAGCGACTCTACCAGCACCGAATTGACTTTCTATTTGGTTTTGGTTTCTCGATAGTGAATGAAAACAAAAATCTAGCAACATTTTGCTTTCAAAGAAGTTTTGAACACAACTGTAATAATATGCCGCATATGAAATATATAAATCTTTAGCCATCTCTGCGACGAGGAGGGCTTCACAAAAGTTGAAAAGAAGAAGAGGAAGCCTGCCCGCCGTATTCTATGTGGTGCTGCACCGATCGGACCTAATCGTCTGCTGCGTCCAGCTATACCTACGACGCTGCTGTACGTGTCCCGGCTCCATTACTCTACGAAGACTGAGGAAATCGTAGAGTATTTGCAGAACAAGACCAAATTCACTTTGAGAGTCGAGCGGTTGGAGTCTCACCATAGTGTGAATTTTAATTCTTTCGTGGTGAGAGTACCTACCGATCATCTGTCGACTTTCATGAAGGAGGAACTTTGGCCGAAAGGAGTAATGTACCGGCGGTTTAGAGGCCGGCTACCTAACTCCGTTCCACGTCTAACGTCAGCGTCGCAGAAATGCGTTAATTAGTTTTTTGTATCTTTGTTTTTATGTTAAGTATATATGTTAGTCTATAAGGTATTTATAATATGGGCCGATTATATTTGTTAAGATCTTAAAATGTAATTTGTTGCCTGAAATAAATGGATTATTATTATTATTTTTATAAATTTATTTAGTTCACTCTCTAGATAGGCTATAATAGAAGGAATTTAAATGGCTTAGTGTGAGCTTCACGTGCAGTTAGAAAAGGCTGTCGCAGCCACTGGGCTTACTCATTTGAACTTTCTTTCCTTCATTTTCAATAAATGCCCGATTTACCTAACCGACTGCAGCATGTATAATCCGATATCTCTATTCCAACACCGCAGCGCAATATCCATAACCGTGCACAGTGAGTATATTCCATAAACTTGTACAATTATTTAATGGGACAACAAAGCGTCTAACAAAGTATTTTGCATGATAATGGCGACTTAGATCAAGCATTTTACGACTTGTTGAATTAAATGACACTAAATAATTTTCAAAAGGTCTTTGTGCATGGTTAAATGGCCGGCCATGTTCTCTCCTGATTTTTAAATTTCATTGTTTATTTTTATCAAGTTTCATTTAAGAATCGCTTCACAGTGCCTACTTATTGAATAGAAAAACTTACTACAGGGGCACATTAGCATGGAAGCATAGGCGGCTGTTTAGTATTTATTTTTTCTTACAGGTTACACACAGAAAACAACTTGCAAATTGAGTTTATTACCAACAACAATAAATGGAAGCAGGAAATAGTTCGATTGTATTTTTTTCTGTTTTGGCTGTTAATCTTTCTATTTCTATTTCAGTTTTTTGTATAACAGCACTCTTAACTACTGGGCTTGTTTACGTTTTCATTTCGAAGTCGGGTTTTTGTTTTCCATAATTATTTTTGTACACTACTTGTGTCAGTAGATAGTAAGTTAGCCTACGGAATGCCTTATTACTGTTTTCATAAGTTCCTTACCACGGACCACCCCATAGGTATCACAGAGCTACCTGTAAGACTTAATGTCCTGCAAGTCACACCCCTGTTTTTAAAAGCTGACCATACAAAACTAAAAAGTCATTATTCTGTTCTAAATTTCATTTTCGTGAGAATGTCGGCCGTCAATTCCGTTACTCATTGCGTTGTCGTTTCAGTTATAAGTCGGAACGAAGGCTCAAAGGAGCCGTGCCTCCGCAATATTGTCAGCTACGAAATTACTAAAATACTTAACGGTATTAATATTCAAATTCAGCTGTCATGTATTAATTGAGGTATCAATATCAAATCCGTCGAAGGATTGAAGTACCCGCTGTAGCAACCTTGTAACAATTTGTGAATCAGGAGCCTTAGGTGCTACTTAATACAATATTACTAAGTCACTCGAAGTTATCTTGCCGTAATGAGGCGATGCCAAACTGACGAAAACGTTTAGGGACACTAAAGAAATAGGTTATTGTCCATTTTATTACCTAAATACTGTCTACTTACTGCAGTAAATATTTTTTGAAATTTCGGGAATCTTGCAAGGGCTGACAATCTATCTGAGTAGAGTGTTTTTTTCAGTTACGATACAATAATTATGATGTCTAGGAAACATGAAAATTCGGTTAAAAAGTAGCTGTTTCAAACACAAAGTCATAAGAAAATTAAAAAGTTTGCCCACTAAGCCTTGTGAGACGCCTTACTTAGTTGACTTGTGGCTGTAGTTATCTCTATTTAAACTAATGCTGCCTAATTTCTACATAAGATTGAATCATTTTAAATGCTTTCCCTTCTATCCCGACCTTTCAAAGGTTTTCTACAAATTTTGAGCCTAGCTGTATCATAGGCTTTTCAATTTTATTTCAGTATTCAGAAAGCAAAAGTATTTTGGTAATAACAAATCCAAAGTCCGTTGTATGGAGATTCAACAGTTTCTATTTGCCTAGCATTTGTCTAGTCTATCCAGGTGCGCTACGAGACCCTTCTATTCCTTTTATGACGCGTCAAAGGCACGCCTTTAAGGCAAAAGGCCAGGGTCTAGTCTGCTTTTAAATAATGTTCTGCGATCCCAACTATTGATTCTTGCTCTATAAACTCGAGGTACTACTTGTGCGGACAGCTAGACATCAATCGTAAAAGGCAGTTGGAAAATGGCACTCATTAAAAAAAGAGGAAGATAGGTTATTTGTCAGTACTAATGCGAAGTCAAAAATTATCCACGGCGTGCGGCGTAGTTAATTTGACAGTGTTGTCACACGTGAATATACTCGTAGGTAGTATGATTACTTACTGGAGCGTGAACGAGACAGATACATGTTGTTGTCGTCTCAAACTGTCTACACAGTCAATGCTTTGGCGAGGTGTTCTAATACGAGTAATCCAGATTTAGGGTGCCACGTTCTTTAGCACAAGTGACCTATCTACCCCATTTGATATAATATCAGTACATTTATTGCATTCCTAATAAGTCATAACACCTACGTCAATATGTTTCGCGTTCGAATTAGTTTCGTTCCAGTTCCGTAGAAGTTTTTTTTCCGAGTGTGAGTAAAGGTTAGCAAACCCATCACATCTAAGGTGTAAGAATGGGTAATCAATTGGGCTGGGCTTAAAACAGCTCGGTTATTGAAATGGAATTCATTTAGAAAAAGCTTTTTGGTAAATCGATATTGTACTCAAAGTGCGACAGGTACAACTTTACCTCAGTAATTTCTCTAAAAGAAATTAGGAACTGACTAGGTACCTGATGAAACCTTGTGGTTTACCTAAGGTGTTCGCGATATTTCAGTAGTGAGTGACGGTTTAATATGTTGGCACAAACTTACTGTAATGTTGACGCTATAGATTACCGTAAAATTTATGAAACCGTATCTTCCTCAATTTATCCAGTGCAGTCATTCGGCGAAGGTTGAATGTATCATTTGTGACGCGAAACATAATTGCATTTCCCATTTCGGTTGACACCTCTTGCTTATCTCTTATAAACCAGCACATATAATTTACTGCCCATTAAACAGTGTTTTCAGTGAGTTATGGACATACATATGACCTTCAAAAGAAGTAAGTAACAGATTTAAAGACATTATAAATACAATGCGTTGATGCTGGAGTGCCTCTGGCTCCGTTACCTTGATGTCAAACTGTTAAAGGATAATATCAGCACTTTCACGTCATTCTTGAAAATTGTCGCTGTCATTCAACATTCACAATGCACTTACTTTACTTTGTGATGATGATGTGGTCTCATATTTGTTCATTTATTCAATAAAAAAAGGTATGATAAAAGGTAGACTAGACCATTATACAGTCTTTTCAAATCTTCAAAAAAGCCGCATTATAAAAGCAGATAATAATACAACTCATAACGTATCTACATGGTCTTAATGTGACTCTACCAATGACGACGGAATATTGTTTGGGAAAAAAATAAAAATATGTCTTTAAAATACAAATTCTTTTAAATAAACCAATAGAGTCATACAGAGTTGACATGTAGTAAAATGTAACAAAAAATGTATTAAGGCAGCTAGGTGCCTAACTTGAGCAAACCAATCCAGAAGGTGGCAACTGTCCCTAAGGTGACGTGTAATTCAGCCATCATCCCACTCAACCAATATTTTAGGGAATGGACGACCCGTCAGCTGAACCAGTCATTTGTAATCACTAATCAGTCAATAATCACTGCATAGACGGTAGTTGCATACTTTCTTGTGAGTATGCACTTTGCCAACTGAGGTTGCATAGCAGCGTCGCATCAGAGAAAACACTCCAGCAACATCATGCCTTATGCTATCAAAATTAAGATTCAAAATGGATGCATTTGCGATTTGCACGTCAATCGCGTGTGGTGACTCTTTGATTTTCTGCTCTATTAATTCTTGAGCTATTAATTAGTTTAAGGCGTTACAAAAGATTTATTACACCGACTATAAATACGCGCCGACAGCAGAGTGGCTTGTAAAAGTAAGTTCAAGTTCGGTCATGCACATTCCTTGTTTTCAGTGGTTTTCTAATTTGGCAGTTTTATTAACTGACTTCATGAAGAGAGGAGGTTTTGAATTCGTCGGTTTTGTTACCCGTTCAGTCGAAAACTACTAGACCGTTTTGGAAAATCTTCATTTGTTTGAAAGTAATGTACTTACTTCCAAGGTGGTCCATGGTCATTAGGTTTCAGGAGTTATCGAGAGAACTCAATAATTGAATAGCCACACTTGAAATACTAGAAGCACTTGAATATTTTATTTGTTTCTATTATTTTTAGCATTTCAAATTACCGAAAACCCGAAAAATTTTTTGGTCTTGGCTTCAGGCGGGAATCGAAGCCGTGTCAACCCGGGCGGCTGCTCTTACCACTGGGCTAACGAGACCATCAGCAGATCGGCCGAATCTTTCTGGTATATTATTTACCCTGTGAGCCGGGATGATTACATCAATGTTAATCTTCAACAATCAAAATAAATATTATTTCAAATAAGTGTCACTTCCGATTAACTTCCGTCTCGGCAGGCAAGGTGGAGTGATGCTTTGCCCAGGATGGCTGGCAGGAGCTGGATGCGAGCAGCTAAAGATCAAGATCAGTGGCGTGTAATAGGAGAGGCCTATGTACAGCTAAAAAGCATAAAGATGAAAAAGCTATTTATTTATTATTTTTAGCATTTCAACGCATATCTTTAGTAAAGCTGATGTTTTCCTCATATTTCTTATCAGCCAGCAGGCTCATAAGTGACGATACGCTCGTTGGAACCAAACTCCAGAGTTTGGAGCATCGGCAACCGGCGTGAAGACTAAGGTCAAACGCAAACCCATGAAAAAAAAACAAACCGTGGAATTTTGAAGTTAGTTTTCCTTTCACCCGCTAGGAGATTTGTCCTCACAATCAAGAAACATCAGTGGTTCTAAATATTGAAAGCAGAATAGGTTTTATTTAGCAAGCGACCGCCCGCGACAGTCGCCCAAGCGAACTTTAGTAGATAGTATGGTTTTCTTCTAAAATTGTAGCCTATTTCTTATTCTGATGTATAATCTATATCATTGTAAAGTTTCATTAGAATCCTTTCAGTAGTTTTTGCGTGAAAGAGCAACACACATTAACCACACATACAAACTTACTCACTTATAATATTAGTAGGATGGGGTTTCAAAGAAAACTTGAACACCAGTTACATTTAATTAGTTTTTTAAATAATTAGTAATCGGCACTTGCTTGCGGCAGCTTGCTTTTCAAAATTTGATATTAAAGAGAGAAAAAAAACGTTACTAAAATAATTGTTTGCAAAAGATCTAGCTAGTGCTGATAAAATTCCGACAGATCAAAAGTTTACCTAATGCAGAGTACAAGCAATAATATTTATTAATTAGCGTAATAAATACTACTTGAATATTTTACCATAGTTAAATATGGCAAAACCTACCATTAATTAAACATTTTAACACAATCCCCAAGTAGCAAGCCTGCCTATTATACCGATACTATCAAATCTATTACGACCGGAATGTTGGTAATCTGATACACAAAAACGTTACTAAATAATTACTCAAACGTGTGTTTCTCACAATAGTTTTGTGCGCAATGAGCACAAAATATGGCAAAGCGAGTACCACCTACCTTACTTACAAGCCGTAAAAGTTAATCACCGTGTCATTTTCTTTAATTACACATTGTAAACTTGTTAATAAGATAACCATTAACAAGTTTCTTGACGAGTGACTTTTACCTAACGCAGTACATATGTACAGACACTAACTTAGACAGGTTAGGTAGAAGTACATAAACGGCCTATTTACGCTAGGCTTAACGACTGATATCTAACGACGTCAACCGGGACCAACTGCTTAACGTGCCTTCCGGAGCACGCATATGCCCGAAATATACATCACTAAATTTCGGTCGGGGTGGTCACCAATCCAATTTCCGACCCGGCGTGCGATAGTCGCCGATCACTGTCACAACTGCGCCACGGGCACCTCTCTAGGTAGAAGTATGTAGTAAATAATTGGTAAAAGTCGCATCGTGATGACAACTGTTCAGTTGTTCAAGATACAGGATTCACACCGCTCAGCGTTATCGGGAAACAAGTCTGACTTGGGGGTATTAAAAGGACCACTCAAAAAGTAACATTTCGAGTAACTTTGATCTGCCGCCTCATCTCCAAGGATATCTGCCGGATTTTTCCATCACCGGGGTTAGCCACTAATTTAAAACCTGGAGCCAACCACTTGTGTCCTCAAAGCCACCACTATTTTTATTAGACTTATATTTTCTACTACGAAGTCTATAGGCAGCTTGGGTAACTGCGATATCAATATGACCTAGTGGATAACCACAAACTAAACAGAATAGTTGCGATGTTTTTTTAAATAAACTAAGGTTGGGTTGCACCATCTGACTTTAACAATAACAAACATCAAAATTTCAGTTAAAGTACCGGTCAGGTAAGCAAAAATGACGTCAAATTGTCAAATTTGACAAAAACTTTAACTTTAACTTCTACTATGGTGCAACTTACCCTTAGGGTAAGAAGAATATAAGATAGAATAGAAGTAAAAGAAGAAGAAGTTAAAGTTAAAGTTTTTGTCAAATTTGACAATTTGACGTCATTTTTGCTTACCTGACCGGTACTTTAACTGAAATTTTGATGTTTGTTATTGTTAAAGTCAGATGGTGCAACCCAACCTAAGTATTTGAGGCCTCCAATGACCACACCCATCCTAAATTATAGAAACGGGTATTCACTTTGTTAATAGATACTTACTATGTTTTGAAACTAACTATTCAGTGATATTCACTAAAAATCTATCTATCACGTGTTACCACAAAGTACCTATTGCCTCAATAATAAATGATTTGTTACGTGACTCCCCAAACGTTTTACTGATTACTTTTGCTCTCCTACTACAAATATTACAGACCACATTCGATTAAAATTTCAAATCATTAACAAACAAATTCAAATAACTGAAATAGCAGTACTTTCAAATCATTTCAATCAGACAAGCGGGATTCTAAAAAATATTACTGTTTTCTTACATAAACCTAATTTTAGCATTCACAATGCTTACTATATTGATACATTTAAATGCGGTCGGATCTAGGTTTTTCAAGCCTGGTCGACGGAATAAACCGCAGAAACTTTCGACCCACACCCTCAACCTCATGGCAGAACGTCGGTCTCTGACACTGCAGTCCTCTGATGATGCTGTTCACTATCGCCTGCTTAATAGACGCATTTGGAAGTCCTTGCGACACGACATTCGTGTCTTTAACACAAACCGTGTTAAAGAGACAATCGAGCGGAACAAAGGTTCCAAAGTGTTCGCAAGAGACAAGTCTATTGGGCAGAGTCGGTTGACAAAGCTGAAGACGGAGGATGGCGGTGTGGCGTCGACGGAGGAAGCGGTGTTGAGGGAGGTTGAAAGATTCTACGGGCAGCTTTATACCTCTGTCGCCAAATCCGTTAATAGCACGGCCAAAGATCCCAGAGCTAAGCTAACCCGGCACTACACTGAGGACATCCCGGACATCAGCCTGTACGAGATTAGGATGGCTCTCAAACAGCTCAAGAACAACAAGGCACCGGGCGACGATGGTATTACTGCTGAGCTTCTGAAGGCAGGTGGAAAGCCGGCTCTTAAAGTCCTTCAGCGGCTATTTAATTCCGTGTTGTTCGAGGGCACAACGCCTGAGGCATGGAGCAGAGGTGAGGTGGTGCTGTTCTTCAAAAAAGGGGACAACACCTTGTTGAAGAACTATAGACCCATCTCGCTTCTGAGCCATGTCTACAAGCTGTTTTCGAGGGTCATCACGAACCGTCTCGCGCGCAGGTTCGATGACTTCCAGCCTCCCGAACAAGCCGGATTCCGAAAAGGCTTTAGTACCATAGACCACATCCATACGCTGCGGCAGATTGTACAGAAGAGCGAGGAGTACAATCTGCCACTCTGCTTAGCGTTCGTGGACTATGAAAAAGCCTTCGATTCGATCGAGACTTGGGCGGTGCTGCAGTCTCTCCAGCGATGCCACATTGACTATCGGTACATCGAAGTGCTGAAGTGCTTATATGCGAACGCCACCATGTCAGTCCGAGTACAGCAGCAGAGCACGAGGGCGATTCCTTTGCAAAGGGGCGTAAGACAGGGAGACGTCATTTCTCCGAAACTGTTTACGGCCGCATTGGAAGACGCCTTCAAGCTCCTGGAATGGCAAGGACTCGGCATCAACATAAATGGCGAGTATATGACTCACCTTCGGTTTGCCGACGACATAGTGGTCATGGCAGAATCGCTGGAAGAGCTCGGCAGCATGCTCGAGGACCTCAATCGAGTCTCTCAACAAGTGGGCCTAAAAATGAACATGGACAAGACGAAGGTCATGTCTAACGCCCGTGTTACGCCCACTCCAGTATCTGTTGGAGGCTCGATTCTCGAAGTTGTCGACGAGTATGTGTACTTAGGACAAGTGGTCCAAGTAGGTAGGTCCAACTTCGAGAAAGAGGTAAATCGTCGAATCCAACTCGGCTGGGCAGCGTTCGGGAAACTGCGTAACGTCTTCTCTTCCGACATACCTCAGTGCCTCAAGACAAAGGTCTACAACCAGTGTGTGTTACCAGTGATGACATATGGATCTGAGACATGGTCACTCACTATGGGCCTCATAAGAAGGCTCACCCAACGGGCTATGGAGAGGGCTATGCTTGGTGTTTCCCTACGAGATCGAATCAGAAATGAGGAGATCCGTAGGAGAACGAAGGTCGCCGACGTAGCCCAGCGTGTTAGCAGGTTGAAGTGGCAGTGGGCGGGGCACATAGCTCGAAGGACTGATGGCCGTTGGGGCCGGAAAGTCCTCGAGTGGAGACCATTCGAGGCCAAGCGCAGCGTGGGACGCCGGCCCGCAAGGTGGACGGATGACCTCATAAAGGTCGCAGGGTCTCGGTGGATGCAGGCCGCCTCCAACCGGCAGCTCTGGAAATCTATGGGGGAGGCCTATGTTCAGCAGTGGACATCATGTGGCTGCTGATGATGATGATGACATTTAAATGGGGTCTCGCTATGATCAAGATCAATCTTACAATAAACTCTCATCATTAGTTGGTGAGATTGCGGTTGAATTCTCTTCTCATCATCATCATCATTAGTAACCGCAAGAAGTCCACTGCTGAACATAGGTCTCCACCATTGATTTCCAGAGCCTGCATCTGCCGGGTTTATTTTAGTTCTTGTATGTTTTTGCGTTAATAAATGTTTATTTTTCTTTAAGCATCGCGTGGCGTGAAAACAAGTCGTGAGATTACCAACCCGCGCGGCTAGTATCGACAACATCTGTCCAAATCATTAATGGATCTGTAGGCCACGAACCGCTAACGTTTTGATAATCGAAAAGTAAACGATACTTTTTTTATTTCTCCAATGTCTTTAAAAAAAACGGATCGTTTACTTTTCGATTACTAAAACGTTAGCGGTTCATGCTAGGCCTACTGATGGAGTGGAAGTCACCTGCAACAAGTCGCTCTACAAATCTAAGTTGGGTCTGCCACATAATAATAAGTACAATGGTTACAGTGTAACTAAAACTAAAATATCTTTGTAGGGTTTGCAATGCACTATCTTTTCGAAGAACATTATCTTTGCGTAGCATCTTAACGGACACGGCAAGTGGTTTTACTTGATGAAACACTCATGAAACACTAGAAATACGACATCGATCTAAACGTACATGTTACGTGTGTTGCGGAATGAGAAAACATTTTAGACATAGAAATATGAAGGTCAGACATTACATGCTGCCTGGCCTTAAACTAGATCTGATCCTGCGTCATATAGTGACTAGCTGTCACTACAATGGCTTTACTTTATCAACCACGCATGGCTAAGTTGATTGTATTCCTGCCGATAGCCGCAATACCTACTAGTGGTTTCGATTATGTTGCCGGAACTTTTGACATAAATCATACACAAATCACACCGGACAAAATTATGTTGCGATAGTCATCTCAGCTCGTAAACAGGTCTTTATCGATTAAACAGATATCAGTATTGGACCTAGATGTTTGGGGTGGGTACTTAGTTTTGACTAATATTAACAATACAACGGAAAACTTCATCTGCTACTTTTTGGCAAAATTGCCGTAGTTTCAGTACAACGTATTTAAAAAACCTTGTCTTGCCTTGCCTTGTCGCAGTTTGCTCCTACGTATTTAGACTGTTTATGAGTAAGCCAAACATAAAAAGAATGTATGTGATATTTCCAAAAATCTTTGTCGTTTCATATGTATTTCCTATTTATTTACTATGCCTTCTTATTTTTCCCGAAATTCAGGACGATTTTTTTTCAGGGAATATATTTTCTTTCATTTTGTATAAGGGAATAGATTTTCTTGATTTTTTGGTTACATTCAATAAAAGTTGCTGTTATTTTAACCTCTTGACTTCTTGAGTGCCCATATGTATCACATGCTACATAAAAATAATTTGTAATATGGCTACATTGCTGGACTGGGAAATTGATAATTAGTGATTCAAGGAACGGGCGTAACAGCAATCAATTTCTTGTTAATTGTTAGTTCCTGCCCTTGTTTGGCACGTCTAGTCTATGGCTATAAAACCAATAAACAAAGGCTACAACAAGCCATCGCTTGTCCAATCCCGCGTAAACAGAAACAGATGCTAATCTAAGCAAATTACGCTGAAATTATACCGGCTAATAAGCGGGTTGTAAAACACTGGAATGGCATGCAGTGTTAACAATGCATAGGCATTTCTGACAAATTAATTTCGTTACTGCGATTAAAATTGCAATAGAGTTCGCGATAGGTTGTTAATTTCAAAAGTAGGTTTAATACTCTTTGTCGCCTGCGGGGCTAGAATACGCACCGCGACAAGAGCGAGATTTCTATTCGCACGAGATAACGCGTGACAAAATTTGTATTAAGAAAGAAAATTTGTAACTCACAAAAGATAAAATAACAAAAAATTAACACGTAAAAAAAAAGCAATTGAAACAAAAAACAATCAGAAACAATACTATCGGCCGCGGTGTTGCGATTTCCAGAATAAAATGGACCACACTCAGCTTGTGTCTGGTCCTGGGGACTTATTACGATCTTTTTACAGCTCAGTTTCAGCTCAATTTACGTCTTTTCATTCATTGAAATTTGATTAAAACATGCAAAATAAGTTACTACAGCAATGAAGAAAAATTAAGGTTTTTTTAACACTATTTGCCACACAAAACACGACTTGTGATGGTAAATATGCAGCTCAAAAGCTGAGCTTGTGACTAAAACTGCCAGGTCATAAGAGATTGGAATAGGGCCTCTGATCGGTTCAGACGCTGGTTTTGTCTTGGTGCACATCCCTTAAGTGCGCCTGCGCACATCCCTCATACCTTAAGCGGGCGTGGTAGGCCACATCCTAAACCACGAATACCTAATACAGAAAAGTGCTTGAAAGCGGTCTTGAGACCTATTTTTACCAAAAACTTGCCACACTGATTAAGAAAAACGAAAAATCCAAGCCAGGATTCGAATTGTTAATTTCGAGAGAAAGACTAACTCTATATTCCGAGTTCTATATGTGCAATAGCACCATCTTAAATTCTTTGTAGGTTTTTCGTAGTAGGCATTATGCAGCAAACTAAAGGAAATGTCTCTATAAGTATACTAAAACTTTTTTTTACATTCACAAAACCAAGACATAAGATTATTAAATTAGTGACTGCAATTCTAAGTGCACTCGGTGCCCTCAGTCCCAGATACCCGTACAAATAATAATTAGAAAATTTACTGACGCATATAATTTGACTTCTTAAAGAATAATTGCCGCACTCAGAGACGTCAATTAACGTAAATGGTTCATTAGAGTCAAAATTTTACATTCTTAAAATTTCTTATTCACTTGTTATAAAGTCTCTTTTGAAAAACTGAATTTACCGCCGCACTCAGAGACGTCACATAACTTTAATGGTTGATTAGCGTCAAAATTTCATTTTTGAAAAGAGACTTTATAACAAATTAAATAAAGAACTTTTCAGAATGTCAAATTTTGACGCTAATCAACCATTAAAGTTATGTGACGTCTCTGAGTGCGGCGGTTAGACTCTAATGAACCGTTAACGTTAATTGACGTCTTTGAGTGCGGCAGTAAGTGTCTTTTCCGGCAATTTGAATTGTAAGTGTAAGGAAACGAAGTTATTTTTTTAAAAATGAGACACAGTATAAACATCTTTTTCATGAACCAACATTCATGCTGTTGCGAAAATCGAACCTGCCCCTGCGTTCTTAGCAAAATTAAGATCAAATTAATTTGTCTCTAAACCTCTACATAGAAGGCAGAAGGATAATCGTCACCACCATAATATGAACCTTATGTAGATGGAAAATGGTTTAAAACCAATGAAATATTCCGAGTGCTCATGCCCGTTAAAGGGTTAAGATAAATGATATTATAATGAAATGTAGTAAAACGTAGATAGGTTACTTGTGCTAAAAAAGTGGCACCCGAAACCGAAATCAGGACTTCGACCACCTGAGCAAAGCATTGGCGTCGTTTACGCTCTAGTAAATAATAATACTATCTTGTACGCCAGGGGAAAATTTTCCTCTGTCCCCTGTCCCCTGGGGACAAGTTTTGACTTTGCGTCAGTACTAACATGACCTATCTACGTCTTTTTTATTGTAATATCATTGGTTAAGATACATTTTAAGATGTGCCTGTTCCACATCTGCCAGTTAAGATTTTCCAGCATAACTTGGCAACCGACCGGTTACTTAAGTACAGCATTCAGCCCACACCAGTCCCCAGATGCTGATAGCAAGTGTCTATCAGGTTGACAGCTGAGATAGCCGAATTGCACTTTATTGCACTTCCATAATTTAGGACTGGACGATTTGAAATGAGACAGATTGCTTGAATTAATTTGTCGTTTGAGAAGTTAAACGGCTGAACAGACGTGTAGGTATCCCGGATGCTTACATCATCATACCTATAAGTTTGTAGTTTCTGCCCAGCATAGCCTAACTAAGCCTAGGTGAAAACATTATTTCCTGATAACCACGATTTGTTTCCTTTCAACCGAAATAAAAAATGGACAGCTGCACTATTTTTTATTATTACCCCAGAAACTTGCCTGTTGCTTTTTAATAAGTTTACGTTAATAAAGATTGTTTTTACTTTACTTTTACCTTACTTTTACTTCACTGAAAAAATGCAAAATGGCCAGCTGCACTATTTTTTAATTCGGTTGAAAGGAAACAAATTGTGGTGAGAAAAAAAAGGTGAGAGTATCGGAAATAGTTCCGCGTGTTACATACTGACAGTAAGAAAAGCCAATGTCTGAAAATGGCGTCTTTTTTTTTCTTGCGGCCAGCGACCGAACCTGGTTTTTTAAATAGAAAATATTGCAATAAACCAAACTTACTATGGCATGTAGACTCCTAGATCAGTCCGAACTGAGTTATGGGCTTTAGAAGTTTGGTGATTTTACAAACTAGATATTTTTTCTTTTGCGCGCAATTTTCGCAAAAATCGCAACAAAATAGAGACATTAAACGAGTAAACATTGTGTGTGATATTTTTCGCAAATGGTACAATATCTTATACTAGCAGCCGCCCGCGACTTCGTCCGCGTGGACTTAGCTGTATGTGAAAAAATATTTTCCCGCTTTTTCGTAATTTTAGTAAGGATGCCTATTTTTTTTGAAAATGAAATATAGCCTATGTCACTCAGGAATGATGTAGCTTTCCAACAGTGAAAGAATTTTTCAAATCTGCCAAGTAGTTTCGGAGCCTATTCAATTCATACAAACAAACAAACAAACAAAAAATCAAACCTTTCCTCTTTATAATATTTGTATAGATGTATAGATGTATAGATGTCATTCGTCTTTTTTTTGGCGTGGTCATCAACCAAACCTTGCTTTTATGATTAAAAAAAGTGTAATAAACCAAACTTACTATGGCATGTAGACCTCTAAACGCAGTCCGAACTGAGTTATGGGCTTTAGAAGTTGGCTGATTTTACAAACTACATTTTTTCCTTTTGCGATCAAGTTTCGCATGAATCGCAACTAAATAGAGCCATTGTACGTGTTAACATTTTATGTGTGATATTTTTAGCAAATGTAACAATAATCTTATATGTCATTCGTTTTTATTTTCGGGTGGTCAGCAACCAAACTTTGCTTTTATGATTTAAAATAGTGCAATAAATCAAACTTACTATGGTAAATAGACCCCTAGCTCAGTCCGAACTGTAGAAGTTTGTTGAATTTACAATCTAGATATATTTCTTCTGGGCGCATTTTTCGCATAAATCGCAACAAAATAGAAACATTGTATGTGTAAAGATTGTTAATGATATTTTTTGCATAAGGAAAAATATCTTATGTCATTCGTCTTTTTTTCGGGTGGCTATTAATTTTACCTTAACCTTACTTCTTAAATTCAAAATGGTGTAATAATACGGGGAACGCGGACATTGCCTGTTTGCTCGCGACAGTAGTTACGTTACGACCGACATTGCGATGGACAGTACAAATTGTAATAACATTCTAAAATATACCAAGTTGATAGAAGAAAACAGAGTTTCATTGGCTCAAGTGTGTCAGGCGAAGACAAAACCAATCTTACTAAAGCAATGAAGACCTCTAAACGCAGTCTGAACAGAGTTATGGGCTTAAGAAGTTTGCTGATTTTACATCTAAATCTCATGGGTATGCGTTTTACCCCATTCAGCCATGATGAGGTCGTTGCTGGGACAGGCTTACCCAGAAAATGTCTATTCACTCTGTCTTTATTCAGAGAAGACACCAAGGTTGCGGGCACAGGCTGAGAAAAAACGTTCCATTATTGGTTTATGTGCCTTCAGGAAAGTAGGAGTCATATAAATGGACTCTATTTGGCGAAAAATAGTCTTGCCTGAGTATTGTTGGCGTTAAACTCAACGAGGTCACGATCGCACCAGTCGGACACTGCTTTTAACGCATTCATCCGCGTTGAGTTCATCTGCTCAACCATAGCCTCTCTAAGGCTAAATATAAGATATTTTGCCCTTTGCGCGCAAGCTTTGTAACAAACTGCAACAACATAGTGAAATTGAGCGCCGGTGGAGACTCAAAGATTCCCGGACCAGCACAAATGTTTGTGGATAAAACATAATATTTATACTGGGTCTTAGTGCTGATGAAAGTATATGATACTTATGTGGTTTTATATTTCATTATGTGATATTTTGTGATAACGGATATTATTTTACTTTTAATCATAAGATAAAGCAAACTTACACATTAAGTGGAACATCGGCGAATACGCCCTTAAACCACTGTCACTCCTTCTAACGCTCGTAACTCAGTTAAGACTGTGCTGTGCTACATGTCTTAGTGAGTTTGCTTCATTACACTATTTTGCATTGAAAACGAAAGGTTTAATCAATTGATGGCCCCACGAAAAAAAAGACGTAAGGCATATAAGATATTTTTTCTTTTGCGACAAAATAATTATCACACCCAATGTTTACACATACAATGTCTGTATTTTGTTGCGATTCATGCGAAACTTATTCGCGAAAGGATAAATATTATTATTATTTCTGGTTTTAATTGTTTTTTGTTGTGCAATAAAGTATATCTTATCTTATCTAGTTCGTAAAATCAACAAACTTGTAAATCCCATAACTCAGTTCGGACTGAGCTAGGGGTCTATTTGCCATAGTCATCATCATCATCATCAGCCAACATGATGTCCACTGCTGAACATAGGCCTCCCCCATAGATTTCAAGAGCTGCCGGTTGTAGGTGGTTGCCATAGTAAGTTTGGTTTATTGCACTATTTTAAATCATAAAAGAAAAGTTTGGTTGCTGAACACCCGAAAAAAAAACGAATGACATGATAAGATTATTGTTCCATTTGCTAAAAATATCACACACAAAATGTTTACACGTACAATGGCTCTATTTAGTTGCTATTCATGCGAAACTTGATCGCAAAAGGAACAATCTAGTTTGTAAAATCAGCCAACTTCTAAAGCCCATAACTCAGTTCGGACTGCGTTTAGAGGTCTACATGCCATAGTAAGTTTGGTTTATTACACTTTTTTTAATCATAAAAGCAAGGTTTGGTTGATGACCACCCCAAAAAAAGACGAATAACATATAAGATATTGTACCATTTGCGAAAAATATCACACACAATGTTTACTCGTTTATTGTCTCTATTTTGTTGCGATTTTTGCGAAAATTGTGCGCAAAAGAAAAAATATCTAGTTTGTAAATTCACCAAACTTCTAAAGCCCATAACTCAGTTCGGACTGATCTAGGAGTCTACATGCCATAGTAAGTTTGGTTTATTGCAATATTTTCTATTTAAAAAACAAGGTTCGGTCGCTGGCCGCAAGAAAAAAAAAAGACGCCACTACCCCTAACAAATCCGTCATTGTCCTTTATCTTGATTTGTTATATTTTAAGCATCGTACTCTAGTTTATATGAGTAGAATAAATAAAACCTATTAACATAACACTCCTTTTTATTGACTTTTTAGCTATTTACGCCTTCACGTATCTTCATAAATGTTGCACCGAAATAGACCGCCTGTGCAATGGTCTCATGAATGACTGCAACCTGTAGCTGTCCAACAAATATCATTAATATTTTTTCATATTTAATTATGCATAAAAAATGACTTGCTAATTTCATAACAACCGTCAACGCCTACTTCCCTATCCGGGATAAACTTACAATTACAAATTAGGTGGTTGGGTTGAAAAATTACTATACTTACAAAACACATTAACTATCTTAATTGATACGTGCCGCTAAAAATCTCGTAAATATCGGCCAGATGAATATCGGCATAATAGCAAGTCATTACACGATCAATTAGGGTGATCGATCAACAATAGTCTTGTATTCTGGTAGCACCAAGGACCAGGCAGGGTTGCCAATGTCAGTAAAAAATTGTACCATGCATTGTACTTAATTTTTTTACTTAGCCAATACTGTCAGAGTTGCCCGTGGCGCAGATGTGGCAGTATATCGGCAACGATCGCTGTTGTAAAGCAACACACGCCAGGTCGGAATTGGGATGGGTGACCATTCGGACCGAAATTTAGTGGTTTATTTTTCTCATCTATGTGCTTCGGAAGGCACGTTAAGCAGTTGGTCCTGGTTGACGTCGCTAGATGTCAGTCGTTAAGCCTAGTCGGAGGCCTTATTGCGGCTTGATAACATTTGGCAGTTTCTCACTGACCTTTTACACCCCTCCAGCAATCCGCACTGAGCCCACGTGTTGGAGTATGGCTCGCTTTACCTCATAGCTGAGTTGAGGCCTGTGCAGTGTGACGTATATAGGCCGTTTATGTTATACTGTCAGTATCAACATTAAGAGAGCGTACAGAGTGGTCAAATATGAGTGCCTATATCTGAAGTATTTAATAAGAGAAACCTTATTACTACATGAGTAAAATAGTGTTTGATTTATTTTGTCGAGTAGGCGTTTCGTATTTGCATCACATACCTACTCGTGCGTACCACATTTATCGATCGGAATCATAATTTTTGTCCTCATTTACTTCTCAATTATAGGAAGTTTAGACCAAGCATGTTTATATGTATTTTTCATATTTATACTAACCAGAAAAATGTGTAGAGCAAAAATAAAAAAGGCTTTTTTCTCTTACTATTATTCAGTAATGTGTGTTCTGATCTGTTTGATTTTGATTCTAAAGTAAAATCTGACGATTGCTGTTGGTCTGTGCTGGTTTGTTATCATTTGAGATTTTTTTATACCATGTAATAAATAAAGGTTTTGTTGGCTTTTAAAGGTTATAAAAAATAACACAACCCTAAAATTTCAAACCAATAAGTAACTGTATGTATAGTAAGTAGTCAACCCTTACAAGTCCGTTCAAAAGTATAGTGTTGCGATCAATTTGTTTATCTAGCGGTCGATCTAGCGGCACCTGTCACGCCACTGACAGGTACGTGTAACCTGTTACAACTTAATTTACACAAAACTTGTCACAGGTCATGTCAGGCTGGCATGTTTGGTTGGGGCCAAGCGTTGGAGCTTAGCGGAACAGTAGTCATTGCCCTTGGCTGTGGTATGACTGGAAAGGATATGCTCATAGCTCAGTATAGCGACAAAGGATCGAGAACTATCACCGATGTTACGTTACGTACACGAGACAGGATAGTAGGAAAATTTAGTGATATACATGTTGTAAGGAAACGAAGAATGTGAATCCCACACACCAAGTTATTTGTAGTGGACACCGACTCAAGATAGGTGGCGGTATACGTTTCATAATAATTATTATTTCTTTACGAAAACTGAAGAATTAGACACTTCTGACCCAGGCTTTAAGAAGGTTCAAAAATGATGACTCCAAAACGAGATTTACCAGAACAGGCAACAAAAAATTACTCACTTTTTTTAGAAACGAACTGTCACAAATTGAGTTAGTTGATTCATGCTAGAAACGCTTTACTCTACAAGAAGGACATACGTACTGGTAAGACATTAATTGAGAATGTTTATCGTTCTACACGTGATCAATCAGACACCGCATTTAAATGACAAACCTAACCTATAAAATATATTTTATCAGGTAGATCCAGTTTAGTTTCTTAGAGTCATCTGTCACAAAATACATAAATTTAATCTAAGGTAATCAGCACTTAGCGCCTTAAAAAGTAGCTCAGCCTCCGGCATTGCGATCTAAATAAAATATAGACTAAAACTCAAGTACGTCCGATTAACCATGTTAAATGTCGACCTGTTTTTGTTTAGACCAATGTAACATTCCAGATCATTTGTAAGAATAATCTTTATAATAATCAGACGTCTAAACACGGCACGCCCAAGTAATCAAAATCACATTTTATACTCTACATTTCCTTATTCTTGGCAATTAATCGTAAAATAGTGAGCACTGGTTATACGAAACTCATTAAGGACATTTAAAGTGAATTAATTCAAATAGTTATTCTAATGAATATAAATAATCAGACTAATAGACAAGGACTTTAATAGTGTGACTTCTCGTAGGTCCCTACAACGCTACAAGCTAAATAAATAGGTAGAGACAGTCATCAATTTGAATTGGCGAAAATAATGTATACTGTTTCTAGAAAGCAGTTATAAAACCAGGGTGATAGAGTCGTATGTTTTCTGTGGTGACACTCAAATCTAAACAAGAGATAGGTGTTTGAATGTCGTAGTAATAAAAAGGTAGCTTTTCTCGCCTGTAATTGGTATATTTAACCTCTCTGAAATATTTAAATTAGTGTATTGTATTATTTAAACGATGCTGATTGCCGCAAATTTGAACCTGGGCCATCGTGCTAAATTTATATTCTAAGTAGTTACTGAGTTCAATTGGAAATCCTAGAAAAGAGCGACATTGAAGTGCATCCTATCCTATATTACATTTCATTTCAAGAAACTAGAGTTAAAATATAGCAGGAAATTCCTTATTCATACAATTAATATCTTATCGATGCTCATTAGTTAGCCAATGCCGCTAGTTTTACATTCTAGCTAGCATGACGACCTAACCTACCACAATGCAAAAGTTTGTCTCCCATATTGAACGTAGATAAGTTAATATTATGTAAAAAAAAAATGCAGTCACGAAACGGGTTCATTATTAAAATTAGGAGAAATAAGCAGAATCGTTTGAAGGATAACAAGGTTTTGGATGGTCAAACATGCCCTAAAATTAGGAAATCCATAAGTGTTAAAATTGAAGTCGTCATCGGCGTCTCCTCGTGGGTAAATCAAATGAAGTGTGTTTCAAAAATTATTCCAATTCGACAAATTTAGATATGGATAAGATAAAAAACATAAATGTCTTAAATTTTTAACCGACTTCCAAACGACTACATTTTTTTAAAGTCCTAAACTTTTTGATCAAACGGTTGTGCCTTTAGTGTTATGGTTCCTTATTTAATAACTGGTTTCCCTTGTTCCAAGTGTTCAAAAGGCAGGCTCGGACCCAAATAGGTATTATTCTATCTATTCTAGGTATACAGAATGTATTTGAGCAAACCTCAAGGCCAAGATCTACATTAGTAGAAATATTTCCGGAGACGGGAACACACACAATACACCTATTAAAGTGGTATTGGAATGTACACAATCGACAGAGCTTTTTATGTTCTACATACAAATGTAATTTTATAGAATAAATTAATCAGTAAAAAAAAAACCAACCCAAGAAGGGTGCGTAGGTATACCGCGTCGCCCGGCCATGAAATGATATTGGTAGAAGAGATACTTAACAAGAGTTTAAGGGTTGCCGAATAGTTAGTTCGAAAAGTCTGTATGAGGTGTTCAAATGGGTTTCTTTATTCTATTTTCTGATGAATGCACAGTGGTTCGGGCTTAGAAATTGGGTTTAGAGACAATATAGGAAAATCGTTCAGTGGTGAATATAGGCGACAATTTAATTTAATTTAGGGAGAGTGGACACTGGGCCCTACCTGCGCTGACACAAACTACGAGAAACTATTTAAACATCATAATGGTAGAGTCAGTGTTCTAATAGTCGGAGATACGGCCGTACTTCCTCAAAACTTTCAGTGACATTTAGTTTAGGCGTCTGAATCTGTTTCAAAATGTTTAATTTCGGAAAGATAAGAAATACGCTTCGCGTGACATTTTTCCACTCTGATAGTTACCCATGAACCTTCTTTAAAATACAGTCTAACTCCCCGACACAGTACAAACACAAATATTTGTCACAGGTTACACCTACGCAACTGTCTAGTTAATAATTATCGTAAAACAAATATGAGGATGTGGTTGATCAAAAATCAGCAAATGACATTGAATTCACTAATAAAAAAAGGCTTTTAAATACGATTTTATTTCTTCCTTATATTAGTTTTCAATAACTTTATTTATTTTTTTATGAACCATATCGCAACGCTTAAATGAAAGGTTAGGTCGAAAATTAATGTCAGGCATGACTAACCCTTCCCACGAAATATTCTTCATTAGCCTTAAGAATACTCAAGATAGCTTTTTGTGGTGAGTCATCATTATCATTGTATCATTTGCAGTAAGTTAGGGTTACGATATATCCCAGTACGATATATTTGTCCCAGTATCTCAGGATTTTGAGACTTGTCAAGGATCACGGCTGACTCTTGAAGACCTAAAGGAATCTCTGGATTATTTTTTTAATGAAATAGATTCAAAATACATGAGAGTAATAAAGACAAAAACTAACAAATTATCAGGCTTATTCTAGTGTCTTTCAAATTTTTATTTGGTAACTCGTTTTCATTCACGGCTGAACATAGGGTGACCCCCTGGATATTTTGCTGGAATAGAGATTTAGCACATAGCTGAGCAGCATAGGCAAACGTAGCATGAGACGACCAAAGGCGGATAAGTACACGGCCGCCTATTTTTTTTTTCAATACGAAGGATACATGTGCAGTCATCTTTTCAGCTTCTATTTAGTCAGCTTATGATGATGATAATGCAGTTTTATTCAGCACACACATACATAAGTAACACTTAACTAAGCAAGGCGCCCGCTTAACCTACTTGTACTCCTATGTACCAAATTAGCTATAGAACAATAGTTTGTTGATTGTTACATTACATTACACATTTGAGTCGAGAGAAGCCGGGGGCGCTGGCCTTTACTAGATTTCCCCACAGAAAGATCTCTTTATAGATAAGTCTTCTTTGTGTAACACCACTCACATACTCACTAGTAAAGTTTTCACATATAAATCCTACATATATGAGGAATCTAATAATTGATCTTACATCCCATGATCATTAAAATATATTTTCAGCAGACTGTCTGATCAACCTACTTATAACCAAAACTATAAATACTGAATTTAAAATCTTCAATTTCAACACAAGTTCATTTTATAACATAAGCATTTGCTATAACATCTTTTAACCGGTTAAAAGAACGGGGGTTAGCGTGTAAGTCATTTATGATATTACTAGCGACCCGGCTTCGCTCGGGTGCAATGAGATGTTAGTATACATATAAACCTTCCTTTTCAATCACTCTATCTATGAAAAGAGACCGCACCAAAATCAGAAAAAATGCGTAGTTTTGAAGATTTAAGCATACATAGGGATATAGGGACAGGAAAAGCGACTTTGTTTCATACTATGTAGTGATTTAAAAGGGAAATCAGAAGACGACTTGTATCTTTTAAAAATTTTGTATATATGTATATCACTTAGCGTAACGAAACAAATAAAATACGAGTGCCTAGTAAAAAAAGCATGGCCATAACTGTGTTGTTATTGCCTGTAGTTATTGTAACTTTTATTTCAATTCACAAGTACTTACTTGTCAGTACTCAACTACTTACATCGTTTTAAGAACGCTATTTGAGAGTAATTAATTCACATGTCATTGTCTTTGGAATTTGCATTAATACTTTAATTTTAGTTACTCTTGTTTTTAAACTTAACTGTGTTAGTTATAAATTAGAGATCAAAATCCTATAGCTAAATCTTCCTTCAGCAGTTATTTAAATTAGGCTAAGGTTCTGACCACTTAGACGTTCAGGTAATTTGTTGTCTACTGTATTCAGGTACTTTATCTCAATTTATTGACCATCGGACTACAACGGACGGACGGTAAATAAATGAATAAATATCTGTGACAGCTCACACGAAGACCACCTCGCCCCAAAGTAAGCTAAGCTTGAAGGTAAAGGTGCCGAAAACTAATGAACATACTTCATCATCGCCATATCCATAGATTCCAAAATGCGTGACAGGCGGCCTGCACCAAAAGATAACATAAAAACAATAAAACGAACATAATTAAATATTTCAAAACCATATCATAATACCCAAAAATAGTACAAGTACAAAAGTTCTTATCACATGAAGAACTGTTTGTCCTGAGTATCGATGCGACTTTTCGTGCCATAGATAGGCAAAACCCCTACCCATCGCGACCTAACGAAAAAGTCAAAGAAAACCCCTACCTATTATTATCAAACAAATTATTTTGAGCACTTTGTTCCTATTAGAAATCGGCGTTTGGCGACTATGTAGAGTTATACATAGTCAAGTAGAAAAATTTAGGATCTGAAAAGTCTTCAGATCATAATGTTATCGTAGAAAAACAGAACAGAAAATACTAGTTAATGAAATATTCATTATATGGTCACCTATTTGAACGATTTTGCAGTTTTATTATTTCACACTTAAGCAAGGCACGCAATCAAGTTAAATACCAGCAGAATAGTGCTTAATTTCCAGCAATTTTAATGGGGGCATTAGATATAAATAAGGCTTTTCGAGCAATAGCCGTAATTTCGTTATTTTAGGCGTGGTTGCTGGAATGCTCCACTGGCTGTTGAAGGGACAAGCTTCACAAGAAAGCCGGAGACGTGAGCCGATCCAGCTAATGATAACTGATTTGTTTTCTGGTAAGAATTGAACCCTTGACGATGTCACTCACAAACACTTGTGTTTGTTTTGATTTGAAAGTTGGCATTTAAATTATCAAATATCGGTGTAAATCACTCCCTAATACCCTTAATGCAAAGTCTGCTAATTGTTTGGGCACACGTGAAAGACATCTTAGATATCCTCAGGGATATTTTCACCATTAAGTACTAGTAGAATATACTTTTTATTAAAATGTACGAACACCGTCCAACGACCGGTATGGGACCGGTATGTAGGGTACTACACCAGAGGTTGCAGGTACTATACCTCTGATTATTAAGTTTACTTTTTGCATACCTATTTTCATTTACCTTGTTATTGATATTGAATCCAAAGAACCCATAGTACAAGTTTTGCTTAGTTTGGGGCTAGACAGCTCGTGAAACACAGCTGTGAAATAATGTCCAATAATATTAATGTGACGTTTTTATCCAGGGATGCACAAAGGTCTTGAGCACGCTGCACAATTTGCGCATAATATCACACTTGGTGAGAAATTAGAAATGGTGAAAAATTAATTAAGTTCACACAGCCCAATACCAAATACTGTATTGCGTCCTTAATATTACGTAGATGATATTTTGCATAAGTTTTTCACACATGGACTCTATAGATCGTGCAATTTAATATGCGATCTTAGGACGAGCGCTTGTCATAGCAGTTTCATGACATTACAAAAGCGCAGGTTATTCGACCAATTAACGCGAAACGATTATTATTTTATAAACGTAACTTAATTTAGCGTGCGTCGCGCGTCGCCGCGCTCGATTGCATTCATTGCATCGGCCAGTAAAGGATTAGCAAACGCAACGATATGGGCCCCGGAGTAATTTGGGCCCTTAGTAAGCCCCCAATTTCAACTTGCGAAGACTACGGACAGGTCTTCAATCTTCAATAAATTGCCCATTAGACTAACATGCCGTTAATTCCATCAGAATTTCTCCTATCAGCGTTTACATTTTTTTTATTAATGTTTGAAAGGTGACTTCAACTAGATCCAAGTTTTTTTTGTAAATCTATATTTTTAATATTGAAAGGTTTCTGTTTTTTGCCCCTTCATGACATGGGTGTCACCCATTTCCAGTCATTCCTTTATGCACTACACTATTGCACTGAAACTTCATTTGGCAAAACGAACGCGGAAATGATTAGCCTGATAAGCCGTTGATTGTTCGTACTAAGTACATAATTATGAACAAAAATCGAAACTTTATTTTTTTCTAGCTGATTCTCGCAAACCGCCCTTGATCCGGCCCTGGGGCGCACAGATAGCGCGCTATCAACGTCGCCTTCCAATAATTTCCTCCAATTTAACGAAGTTTTTGTTGCCGGATATGTAGTTCGCAGTTTTAATCGTGTACAAAAGCGATTATTTTTATCTATCTAGTAGTAAGTAGGTAGTAGGTACTTAAGTGATGGAACCGATTGTTTTGGTAAAAGTATGCCAATTATTGTTTTAACCTTAAAAAATAAAGAAAGAGAACAAAATATTGATCAAACGAACTTCACAGATGAATTTCGTCGATCTATATTCGATAACCAAGTTTCATTCGAAGATACAAACTCACTATGTAGTCCTTCAATCATACAAGACAATATTCGGGTGTATTTTGGAGTTAAATACATGCGGTAATTGACTACAAAGTAAATGAAATTTGAATGAAGCTGCGAAATATAATTCGATGCAGTAAAATTGCAAGATATAGTATCTCACAGAAAATCAGTAATTTTCTTAAGAAATCTCTCATTTCATTATGTCAAATTACGTGTCGTTCAATGCACCTAGTCAAAAGTCCGAGTATAGATAACAATATCCTGCATAAAATGTCATTGTTACTAATAATACTGCAAAACACAGAATAACACGAAATGGTTCTACACCCAGCACTGTTTCGTAGATAATTAAAATAGCTTCATTGAGCAATAAATAAGCAAACAATAAACAATTGAACATACAAGGATATTGGTATTTGCAATGATTATAAATGCGTCTGGTCATTGTTTGGTTGGCATTTCTCAATAGATCATCAGTTTGGCAAAACTAGTTGAATGGAAACACAGGTATCTATAAGAGAATAAAATGTAGTTTCAGTAATAAAACTGGGCCCCAAGTCTGCCAATTTTAAAACGCTACAAATGAATCGTAATTGAGTCTCAATCGGCTAATTTGACACATTTTCTATGGAAAATATGTCAAATTAGACCATGAGTAAAATATAAGACAGAAAACGACCGTGCTGCCGACGGCACGTTGAAAAGCAGTCGGTCCTGGCTAACTCACCTAAAGCCAGTCTTTAGGCCAGATCACAACTACTATAGAAACACATTATTATTTTCACTAGCTCTAATGATAGTACCTACCTATCTGTGGAGACAAGAAATCAGTTAAATGATTTAAGAAACAAATCATAAGTAGTTGCAGATTACAGTGGTAATCACCTCCCTTAAAGTTTAATTTTATTTAGCGATAAAAAAGGTCAAATACCAAAAAAGGGACTAAATATGAAAAACTTTCTATTCAATAAACGTTTTATTACGACTATTATTTTTTTAACATAAGAGACTCTCTTCTTAGTCGCTACACTCTTGCCAGAGTGGTCGTGGTCATCATTATGTATCACGATGAGAGATTAGCTTAGTTATAATTAGTTATACGGCGTCATTCTTCGCGGACTGCAGCTTTCAGGGTGCATTCGTGAACTGCACACTGCGCATTTTTGTTATAGGACCTACTTAAGGCTAGGGCGAAGTCGACTAACCCACTCTACCTACAGGGTGAGGTGTAACGAATGAAAGTAGCCCTGCGTCGCTTGCGCAACTGTTATCGTTTGAGCCAATAACTACAACAATGCCTTGTTGATAGCAATTCGGGTAATATCGCCATGAAAAGAGTCCTAGATTTTTATATTTAGGTTTTAGTCACCGAGTCATTGTAGTTATATTTAGTGTTCAATCTCTATCTGGCAAAATGTGAGACAAGTCCTTTTTTTGGGTTAAAAAAGTCAGTTTGCCAGGGATAGAATAAAAGTCTGGGAACATTTCTAAAGCTTTTGTTTTTTTTTAGATGTAGAGTTTATGATATCGCGATATAGATTTTTAACTAGCAATGTTAACAGATACACCGTAAGATATAAATTTAAGCTTCTGATAAAATACCTGTAACCTGCGATGTAATTTTTTAACTGATTACATTGCGATTTCATCGTGTTGTGGTAGTGGATGGAATGTTGGATAGATAACCTAGTAGAATAGATAACCTAATACATTTTTTCTCATGACCCTGTGTTTCAATTACAATGTTTTCTAATACTCTTACAATTTTATTAGTTTTTTATTATTCTACATTTTGAAACAGTTCTGTTCATAAGCGTACCGTTCAACAGGTGGGCGCGGTGGCTCTACATCGAAGTATTGTAACAGTTACTCTACTTCATGTCTGAGACATTCGAATATTAAGTAATATTACTATTAGTGTTTTTAATCGCCCACATTATTTACACAATAGGTAGTTACTCGGCGGTAGTTGTTGCGTGTCCATAACAAATAACTCAATTTAAATGATATGCCTAAACTCTACAATGCAGTTAGGTCTAGGTTGCCAATTATTATAAACTGCTGTCCGTAATATCAATCAGCTTTTGGGGAGGGTAGTTATGGAGTTAATGTTTGACAAAACAGTATCTACCAGTTTCAAATTAAATTTTAAAATAAGTTTCAAAATAATAATAGGTACTACATTTTCTTTAGTATCTAATTAATAATTATCATTTTAATCAAAAAATATTACAGTAGCAGTTTCGAATCATTTCAATCTTATTTAAATATCAGATATTGCGTAATAAAAACTAAAATTTAAAAGGTTTTATTCGTTTAAGACAAGCTATAACAAAAAACATGTGAATGACTGTACCACTGTATCAGTGATTCTTGAAGAATATCCCGGCCATTGTTCTGAGTTTGCATATTCATAAATTGAGTCACACGGAAATATCAAACGTTCGAAAATAACGAAAGCAGTTTCTCTCACAGGTGTATTCCAATTCGAGATCGAAATGAGTTTACCGAATTGCTCTACTAAAACGATATGCAATACTTATGAATTGAGGTGCTACAGAAGCAGCAGGTAGGTACAGTCGGCATTGCCTAGTGATTAAGGGCGTTAGAATTTGGCCAAGGTTCCTCGCCGCCTGTCGTAAGAGACGACTAAAGGGGGACCCTGAGGTCACCAGGAGTGCACATGGTGAAGACTGTGTGCTTCCATTGCACAGGCGATGCTGTGATCCTGCGGTACGGAGGGGCCTCGTACTGCCGTGAACGGCCGCGGGTGTATGAGGGGAGGCATTACTGCCCTCGTGAGGAGCTTGTTTGACTAGAGTCAATCACGGGGGTCCTCGGGGATTCCTGGTATACCCACGCCTCACTGAGGTGGGTGAGCCCCACACTCCCCCGCTGTCCTACTCAGGGAGCGGGATAGTGCATAAAGACCATACTCGGCGTAAAAAAAGGTACAGTCGGCAGCGGCTACTGCACTTGCGGCCTACAGTTGCTGTCACCTGCGGAAGGGATGTAAATAAATACAGACCATTAAAAGCAAAAGTCAACCAACTACTTAAATATTCAATCTTTCTAGTTCTTGATCAACTTTCATTGGAGTTCTTAGCTTTACATGCAATCAGTTGACTAAAATGTCTAAAACACTTGCCGCTGTGCGTGTTGCCCCACAATAAATTACTAAATCGCCCCTGTACTAAAGTTTAGTATAGACACCTAGTTATATTGCACTGAATCTATCGCGAATAGATTAGTCCAGGAAACGGCTGCGTCTTTGCCCACGTCATCTAGGACAATCTTTAATGAATTTAACAAATTCCACAAGATTGTAACTTGCAGAGATGTTTGACAGCCAAATTACCAATCAATCGTCTTTTTTTGATTTCTGAATTGTTTTTGAGAGTTTTATAGCTAAATTGTTTGACCCACAATAAGACAAAGACCTGGATTGACAGGCACTTTATGATGCAAATCACATCGGAAGACAAGTCACATCGATAGTTTCTTTTGCATTAAACTATTTGGGATACTAAATAGTCCTAAAGTCACTTGGCATGACTAGCAGTTCACAGGCTACTATTCATTAATGTATTTATGAATTAAGTCATCTCATGGTCATGACTAATAGGTATAACGAAATCCTGGTACTCGATGATACAGGTAAACTTGCGGCCGGATCTTAGACTAGCTGGAGATATTAGGGCAAGCACGCGGTGGCGGGCGTGGTCCCTCTTACCACGGCCGGCGCCGGCGTAACCTACGTGTTCAATTACATTGACGTATTGGACTAATACTTCAATGAACAACTTCTAAGTCAGGTGAAATCTATTGACTTTTTTCCTTCCTTGTGCTGGAAAAATTAAGTCGAGCCAGGCAAGTATTATTTATTGAACCAACTTGGATTTGAATTAAGATGTCACTCCAGCAACATAATAATTCTCAAAGGCCTCTAATGGACTCTCTGTGTGGCCTAAAGATTAGAACAGAGTTTCTCATAGGGAATGCGACACGCGAACTACCCTAGGTCCAGCAGCTGTCCATATTTCATAGGATCAAGATAAACTCGTTAGAAGATCGGGCATACATACACCCTCATACCTGCAACAGAAGAAGAAGAAGGCGCTTCAAGAGTGTAAAGAGCCAAGACTCCTAATACGCCTTTGTAAATTTACGAGACATAAAGATAGAAAATCCAAATTTAAGGACTGGTGCAAAGGTTTGCGCTTGATGACAGAGTTGGTAGAAGGTTTGAACGAATTTTATGACATATGCAAAGTACATTTCTATTTCTAACTGTAAAGAGTGTTTTTCCAACGCGCAACGAGTTACGATAGTTTTGATAAGCTGCGAAATTGATACGACTTCTCATGGTGTTCCAGCTTAATAAAGTAGAATACCTCTAACTCGGTAAATGAATGCTATAATAACATTTTAAAAATAGTTTTTCGTTGTATTTACATCTTTCTTCGTTCACAAAATGTCTCTCAGTTTTCGGAACAGAGTTTGAGAAATCAACTCTTGCTTTCACGACTGGATATTGTTAAAATAGCAAGTAACTAGGTAGATTGCTAAAACCTTACAATCCTAAATCACGTCAACTAGGTTACCTTGCCTCGTAGACAAATGGATCGTCAGTCCCACTTACGCAGGCGAGACATGATTATTACGGATTCACTACGGCAGCCACCACGATAATAAACAAAACTCCGTTACTCCGTTTTGTAACAGAGTAATCAGCGCAATAAGTATTTTATAACTGTAACAAAATAGATCTATTAAATAGAGATCGGGGTGAGAAACGAGATTACAGGCAGGACGCGTCTTACGCTTGATTTAAGCGAAGCTCCGCTTTCAACTATTCACAACATTAAGCCTAAAATTAAGCTGACTATGATGTTTCTGAAGGCCTACTCTGCTTAACAATACCTTCTTAATAATTATTTTGTTAAACTTTTTTTTGATATTCCCGACTTTTGAAAATCCTTAGTTAGTTCTTCAATCGCGACTGGCAGTTTCTATTTTGAGATATGACAACTACACACATCAAAACTGTCTAGGGATATCATAGGGATATCATTTTTCAAATATTTCATAAAGTTAAGTTTGTTCACAAGTTGATCATTATCTTAGAACAATGCGAGGACAGAGGCATAAGATAAAGGTTAAGAATATTACGAAAAAAACGTTTGATTTTGCTAAAATTTAGACTCCTTTTAAAAGAAAAATCTGTATTTTTTTAACGTCCTTACGATTGTACAATAATGCTACTACAATGAATTTCTTTATACAATCTGAAAGGGCAGATATAGCAGTTTCTGTGCTCTAAAAATTTCTACATTGATATCAATATTTTAATTTTTACAGCCTCCCAAATACCTATACTTTGTATGAAAATGTTTGAGATATCCCTAGACACTTTTGAGCAGTGTAGTTAAATTTTGAAACTAGCAGCCGCCCGCGTCTCCGTCCGCGTGTTCCATCAATCCATTCACTTTACAAATTTTCACATTTATAATATAAGTAGGATTTTCACCTAATCTAAAGGTACTAGGGATTTCTTTGTTTTGTCAATCTTACTTACGGATTAAGGCATTATCTACAGCGTTTTCACGTTCGCAATTGTATTTTTCTATTGTGCAATATATTCATCATCATCATGCTTTCACCTTCATTTTGCGAGTATTTATACAAGCATGCTTACAAACTATTCCAAAGTGCATACAAGTACCTGCAGCAAATCCACGACAGTAGGTTTGTTAATAGTGTGCCTCAGTATTAATCAGAGAAGTGAGGCAGCAATGTATGTACGCAACAAAAATATCGTCCATATAATTCTCGCAGTGGGCCGCAGTAGAGGTGGAAGCATTACTTAGTGTTGCAGTAATTTGTCCTGATATATCATTACAAAGCTGCGTACAGCCGAGCTTGTTATGCACGGGACAAACACGGATTGCATGCATACGTAGATGCAAGTCAGTGGGTTACTGAGTTTGTACAGTCAAGTGACTGGCATACTCGAGTTTGATAGTCGGATTCACAAAAACGGCTTACGTTCTTACTAAGTAACTCGGTAGTTCTATAAGTGCATTGCCCTTTTACTACTAAGCACATCCCAACTATAAATTGGTATGAGCGATAGTCCCACACGCGGGCTCAGTAGTATTTTTTAGTAATCAGAGGTGTATGTTTTGAAGACCAAATGAAAACCTTTTGAAACCCCTCAAAGGGAGAGCTATAAGTCTCTACAATTTTACATTTCAAGCGTACCTGATTTTGTTTCAGATCTTGTCACGAAAATTGACCTCATCCAAGAATGCTTGGTGGAGTTTTAATCACTCTTTGATCATCTATTATCATCAATAACAAACATGTTCTTAACAATGAAGGTAGTTTTCCCACTCTTAAGTTTTGTCACATGTGCGTGCCAGCGAAGACTATTCGATCCCTCGATAGAAGCAACTTCCGAACCGGTGGTAGAGTCACTTTGTTCATTTAGTTAGATGTACTCTTTTGTCTTGACGTGTCATGAATGCTTGTAACGAGCTTACATGAATAAATGTTTTTAGATTACACTTAAATAAAGGTAGGTTTTAGGTGAGTTTTTTGCCATGGTAATATTGAATCTTTAGCGACGTCTGAGCCAGTGTTTGTAAAAGAAGCCCTGACCAGCCCTGCCAAACTAATTTGAAATGTTATTTTGACCATGAGTTATATAATTATAAAGTAGCTTGTCAATGGCTTCTAGTTATAGCTTTTGCTGTTACTTTTGATATTTATGAGCTGTTGGTTTTCCTGAAACAAAAAATAAATAAATATAATAAGAAATAAAAACGAACGCCTCGTAGAATCTACTGTCACAACACACTTCACCAGCTCCGGCCCTCGTTGATTTAATATTAGGCATAGTCGTTAAGAAGCATGATTTACGAACTGGCAGTAAATAAATAACTATAATCTGCTACTAAAAATCTCACTTTGAGGAATATTGCGCAGCAACAGCAAGAAGTAATTGGTATTCCACCCGTTTAACTGGTGCGGTAAGTGAAATATCGTCCCACTGATTTGAGCCGATCTGACAGGCGCTATGGCCGCTGCTGTGAATTATGGCACTGGAATGCATCCGCATATCTGAATAGCAAATGGGTGGATAGATAAGATGCACTAATTACTAGTATAGAAGCGGCCACACAGCAAGTGTAACTGATCTACAACTTGTATAATAAGGCAAAGGCCTACTTCTGTTCGGTATCGTATCAATCGGCGGTAAAAACGTACTTACAGTTCAAAATGTACCTATCTTGATACGTTGTTTTTATTCAGAATGCATTTTTACTTACTACATGATATTTTTCTTACTTAGCCTAGATATGGGTACCACTGCTGGGCAATGGCCTAGCCCCATATCCTTCCAGCGATCCTTTTCTTGAGCTAATGTGCCACTCTTGGTGAAATTTATCCAGATCGTCTTACCATCTCTTTTTCGGCCTACCTCTTTGACTGAGAGGCGATCCTAGCCCACCTTTCCGGGCCTATTCTGGATACATGGCAAGCAAGCAAATTAGGTAATAATTATTATTATTTTTCACGATGCAAAATATACGGAACATAACAACAGGCTACAGGCTGAGTTTCACAGCTGGGCGTGATGGGCTGAACCCTAAAGCCCAGGCTGAACTAAGCCCCAGGCTAAAGGCTGAACCCATAAGGGCCATTTCAAGGCAAGGGTGATTTTGATAATAAAACTTTACTGCACAACAACATATCTTAAACATAGTCCGCGTGGACTGAGGTTAAAAGAAATTGTAATAAATATATCATTATAAATGCCCTATTCCGCTGCATAAGCTATGTTATTGTAAAGTTTCATTAAAATCCATCCATCCACACATGCAAACTTTCGCATTTATAATATTAGTAGGATATAGAAAAAAATATATTAAATGGAAAACTAAAGGAAAGGTCTATTTTTCTGTGTCGCCCACTGCAAGCTTTTCCTAGTTTGGGGTCACATGATATTGGTGGTATCTTAGATATTTTAATCTCCTTTATTGTTTTCAAGGTGCACTCAAGGTGTTTCACTCGAGCTTTAGCTGACCGTACCCTGGGCCGGCCTGTATCCGCGTGTCTGAATAGAAAATGCACTCATTAAAGTGCCGATTGTGCACAATAAGCTGGTAATCTAAATTGGTCGACCTTTCAATGGATTGACCCACTTTATGACCTTTTGCACCACACCCAAAAGCGTTAGATAGCCAAGCGTTAGAGTTGGTTTACATGGGGCCTCAAAATCAGTTACATAAATAATGGTGGCAATTCAACCGTTTCCTTATTCCACTAGATTGTGTTATACCTACCTGAGAATGTGTTCAACTCAATCTTATTTCGATGTTACTCTTAACATTGTTTACTCACATACATTATTTAAAAACTCGTCCCACTTATGAAAATGATGTGTAAGCTCGTCACAGGTAGGTGACGATCTACGGCTTTAAATCAGCCGTATAAACCTTCAAAATTCTTAATTTTAAATAATATCGGCAAGAAATATGGTTAGCAAGCAACTTACTTTTAAAAAACACTGTGACGTGTTTGCTATGTGCAAAAATATAAAATTTAATAGAAAAAATCGTCTTTATTGCACAAACAAACAAATCTAGCAGGGAATTAAAGCATGTTTTTTAAGACTACCAGGAAGAGGAACTCATTTTGATTCATGATTGGTACCTACGTGAGTTACGTTAAGAGTTAGTGCTTAACCCTTAGACCACGACTCTATTTGCCCTGTTACAATAAGTAGCTACCTACCTACATTATTGTAAGAACTTTAATAGAACTTTTTTATTTAACACGGCAAACATTTTATTTTTGCTATGTAAGCCTAGTCGATTTCGTCCCGACCGCACTATACAAACCGATAATGTCGCAACATCAATAATGTTTTTGAAATTGATTTCGAAGACTTAGGTACGCGAAATATTGGGCTGTACCTACTCACTGCTCAGCCACTTTGCTTCTTTGCTAAATTATAACTATTTACCAAAGAAAAGTAAAACAAAGTAAGTACTTGCAAAGTATTTCACAAAATACCTACTACTTGTAGATTTTTTAGAGTACCTAGTTAATCTGTCTATGACATCGTATTTCCCAAACGGTTGAACCGATTTTGCTCCATAAATTTTTGTATAGTGATATGAAATAAATTAACAGAGACCAGTCTAAAAAAAGAGTAAAATTTTGATTGGCTGTAGATTTTAATGCCTGAGGCCTCACGTGATCAGTGGACGCCCTCTAAGTAGTTCTTTACAAGTTGTTGTAGATACTATTAGGCTACCTTAGTAGGTAGGTAGGTACAACGGAACCTACACTGCATTTTATGTTAATCTGTAAAACAAATACCATTAGTCAATTTGTTGATGGATTTAGAACGGCTTATATCTGGGTAATTTTCAATTAAATTACAAATAGCTACATAAGTAATTTGTTTCGACCGATTAAACCAATGTTTCTCAATAAGCTACTAGCTGAACTTTCAATGTCCAGCTACATAAAACCGAGGCAACCTGAAATTAAGCCTAAGTGGTTAAATAAGCTTCTGGTGGTGGTAAATCTTATCGTGATAAATATACAAATAAATTCTGTGTCAGCTCCATTGATATAAACAAAAAGAGGAAGACACGGCATCCGCGTACCAGAAGTGCAAAACAGGTCCAATGAACCTGTTATTGAATGAGCAGACAAAAATACAAAAACGTATGAGAGCGACATGTTCAGCTGCATCGGAAATTATACATCAGTGACGACTATCGCTTTCGGTGTTGTGTTACCGCTCTCGTTTGCACTTACTCGTCTGCTTAGGTCAGAGATTATAAGGTGGATGATGACGTGTAGTGTAGTGTAGACTCCATTTTTTGAATTTACGAAGTATGAGTTTAGACCAAGATCATCTAACTTCATACTAAGCAAATCAACAAACAACAACAAAACAAATCATACGATCAGTCATCGTTCCACATGGGCGGGAGAGTGCGCAGGCGCATGTGGCCGGTCGGCGCAGGGTTGCTTTCAGTATCCTTCATAAGTTCTCGCCTTGGCGTGGCAAGGGGGCTTAGTACCGGTGGTAGGGTGTAACCGACGGGAAGCCAAGAGAAGTTAGGCGTGGCAGTGTAGCCGCCCGCTGGTTGCCTCGTGGTTGCGGGCCCAGTAGTGTTTGCCTACAGTGGGAGCCAGTGGGCCGGAGTGCGAGGGTGCTCTGGCTTGTATTGCACGACGTCCAACGTACATGCATGGCGAGAAGTATCCATGAGGATTTCCTCGCCAAAAAATTGGGCTGCTTTAAGTAGTATCGTTGGATGGCATTGGGTTTATTATCTGACTGACTGGATCCAGTGCAATAAATATGCTGTGAAACTGTTAGCAACAGTCGGTTAAACTTGAAAAAGCACCTAAATTTTAGCCCCGATACAACTCCACGGCCACCCTGATAGCATGTTACATTCATGCTATACATTCTCACCTAGAACAAATCACAAACTCAAAGCTGTAAGCTGTTTCACTAACAACCAAACAGATTTAAACATAGTACTTAATATCATTGAAGTCATTTTTCCACGTAGGCAAGGTTCTTGCTTAGGCAAGAAAGAAATCCTGGCTTCTCGAGGGGTAAATTGTCAATTTGGGTAACATATTATAGTAATAACCAACCGATACGATAATTTTAGTAATAACAGACGATACTGAAGTTCAGTAATTGAACTGTCGATAAAAGTGAGTGAATTTGATTGATTGAACTGAACTTCATTCAGCATTTTAGGATTGTGCTAGAAAGCATAACGTTAAAATACGACCAGAAAACTAAACTTTTCATTCAACGTGCTATTAAATGTATGTACCTACAAGTAACAACAACACAGTTCAAGTGTACAGACAGTGTTGTATCACTATATTCTGATCCACTAATACCTACGTGACATTTATTTCTGTGTCTTTCACTGTCACTATTTATAATAGATGACATAACCAACAAGTTACACCAATCTACCTTACTCACCATTAGTCTAGTAATCGATTATTTGGTTGGCTGTATGCTTTGTCACTAAAAAAATGAATAACAACAAGCTTATGGCCTGTTTTGTATAATATGTTTCAAACAAAAACATTTCTGATCTGCTAAACCCGATACACCGTTAAGGCCTCACTTGTAATCACGGCTTAAAATAACAACTTAAAAAACAGCTTTGAGCTCAAGCACTTGTATTCTCATTTTATCGGGCTACATAATCGCTGAGTTTCCTGTCATTTTTCAACAACCGCCGTTTTCCTGGAAACATTTTGTTATAATTTATAACCATAGAGCTTCCAGAGCGTGTTTTCAACACTTATAGAGTGATCAAGTGAGGAAAAGAGAAACTATTGCATATATGGACATCACACAAGAGGAAAAGAGACAGAGATATGCCCAAGATTTGTTGCCAAAATCAAACCGAAAACTACACCACCACACCACTGCCAAAAGCGGAAAATTTTAGTTTTCAAAATTTATGTAAAGTGGGCGATAAAAGTGGATGAAGCTTTATAAAAATAAAATAGTGGTTTGTTGCGTGCCCAAATATAAAACGAATCATAGAAATGATCCAGAAATGCAAAAGTTTCACAGGTAAATACAGAAAGTAATTGGTTTTTTCAAACTATGTTTTGAGCAATTATTTTCACTACCCAGTTCAATTAATTCATTTCAGCTATCATTATATTAGTTCCTCATGCTGCATAAGTTATTATTTCAGAAATTAAATAAGAATTGAAAAATATTTTGTGTAAAAACTGAATTGATTCACGTACGATAGGGATGTACAAAATGAAGAATGACACATATCGACATACGTAGTCGATATTTTTTTAACAGCTGAAGTCATGGCCCAGACTAGAAGCCTAATAAAACTACCAAACAATAACAATCAATACTTGGCGCCATTTTTGAGCAATTTAGCGATCATAATGACCACTACCGTACTTGTTTGAAAAAGCAGATAATTAAAATTTCTTTATTTTTGTAGGATACCAAGACCACCGTGTTCTTATGTTAACAAAGACTATATGCCTAGGCCGAAACAAGAAAATCAATTTAAATCTACAGAGTACGGGCCAACAAAATACTATTTAACCCAGTACTAAAAAAAGGATAATAATTGATAGTGTTTATATTATTTCATCTCGTAGTTGATGTTTAGATATCATAAACAATGTAACGAGTAGACCTAATAAATAATAAAGAACCTCAGCCTTTTATTTTCAAGAATACGAGTATACCTTTATTAATTTGTTGTTCGTGATTTCGATAATCTGTTAGATTGTTATGGAAAGTACCAACACTATTGTGCTAAATGACAGCAGTTGTCAACGCATACATAGACAATCACTCACACATGCGCAATTCAGTTTTTGGAACGTTTTTAGAGGCGCTTTATCAATCTACATCATTGTTTATAACAGTCAAACGTTATAACAGCTAACAAACTACGGATAGTTTAGTACGTCCCTAGTTAACCTTGCTGTATCATTCATTCATTCGTACTTTTGATCGACTAAAATTCAGCTGTATTCCAACGATACACAGTTGTAAATTCCAAAACTCTTAGCAAAAAACAACAAAACATTCAACAGTGCAAAATAAAATATGCAGCCGGCCGGCTTCGTCCAAGAGATTTCGCTAACAGTGTTTAGTTTTTATCATGTGAAGTTGTGAACGTAGTAATGAACTCTGTATGTTTATTTACTTGATCAATGAGATACGTTAGAATTGATTGCGCGCAACAAAAGCTGTAACCTCGGTAAGTTAGCACGATACAACCTTTTATGAGTAACATCCAGATAACCTTAGCGATGTGTTTCTTTCGCGTTATTTGCGCAATGTCGTTGCAATAATGACGTGTCCGGGAATGTTTATCGGGATTCAGGATTTACCCAAATGTATTTATAGCGAGTTCGCTATCAGTAAAGTTGCTAAGTACTTATTGAATGTTTCATTGTGGTTGTGTTGTTTTTACGCATAGGACGTTTGAATTTGGAAAAATATACAATAAGTGGTAAGTTCTTTATAATAGTCACAATTTTTTCTTCACTAAACTTGTCCTAAGTATGTATGTCTTCATGGTTATCTTTGTAGTGATTTTATTCCTTATTTTGTTGAAATATTTGGTTTGATTTTAGGTAGGCCTACCTAGGTAGGTAGGTAAATTTTTGATACAACTCCACAACAAGTTAAATTTTTATACAGGGTGATCAATCCAAATGTATCAGTATGGGGAAGTCAGAAACGAGCGTGAGAGATATCGAGCGAAATCTGTTCTAGGAGCCATGGCTTCGATTTTATATTTAATATTATTGGCATTCAAACGTTTTTTTAATCAGACATAACCGGGGAATCGAACCGCTTTGCGTGTCCAGTACAATAACACCTTTTGTTTATTGGGTTATTGGGCGATTTTGTTTATTGTTCGTCTTTTGAATCATGAATACTGTTCGAATATGTACCTATGAAAATATTGTTTTTCCAAACTCCAACAAAACTTAGGCAATTAGTTTTACAGCTTTGGTGGTATATTAACAAATGCTCAGACGGTTAAGTTCTATCACAATATAGCATTATTGTCTTTCAGACGGCACTTCATACCTTATCTTTTTTTTTTCGTGGGGAAATCCTCATGGACACCTCGCCGCCCAGTATCATGACGAGCTTACGTCGGGCTCCTACCGACTAAAACCCCTCGACACTCAACAGTGGCACTTTGGCGGCGAAGCTGATTCCTACCAAAAGTAATGACGCACTGCTACGCCGCCAGTGCTAGCCCCTGATGGAGCCCCCTCCTACCGACCACCCAACAAAGGTGGAGGCCACGAAAGTGCCTAGAGTACACAGGCACTTTCGCCGTCTCGGTGGACGCCCTGCAATGCAAGTCAGAACACCCTCGCACTCCGGCCCGCCGGCTTCCACCGTACGCAGACCCTAATTGGGCCCGCAACCACGAGCCACCCAAAGGGCGGCTCCGCTGCCGCAACCGGCGGCACGGCTCGCCGGGAAGCGACGCACAGGGGGGATCAGCCGCGGATCACTGACCCCCACCAACCGATAGTGCGCCGCGGCCGCTATCACGCGCCTCAGGGCGCTTGCAGGCCCCACTGGCCCCGCAACCCCACGTGTCGCCCTTATGGGCCGCAGCGGGTGGGTGGCTAGTCCAACACACTGCCACGCCTGAGTTGTCTTCGCTTCCCGGCGGTTGGACCCTACCACCGGTACTAAGCCCTCTTGCCACGCCGAGGCGAGAACTCATGAGGGGGCTTCATACCTTATCTAACCTTACTGCATACTTAAGTTGTGTGTTGTTGAATCAGGAGTTACATAACACTTATGCATTGTTTAATAGGTAGGGAACGCACCCAAGTTCTACAAAGTAGGTATCCACGAGTATCATTCGTCCTTTTGTCCACACGTCTGTCAACGGGAACATTCGTTTCACGAATAGAAGTTTTTTCTTAGCACTAACGTTTTACTTGCGTCGATAACTCACAGTAAAAGCAAGCACAATATTTGTTACCAATTTTATGTGTTTTTTAACAAACCATACGGGAAATAAATCTGGAGCTACCGAATTGTTGCTAGACAACCAATGCGAATGCTCTCGGTGAGTACCGTAGTTAAAACATCTGCTATTACACACCCACATCGTTACGCAAGTACCTGAAGTTAATAATAATTACGTATCCCATTCAATCGCATAGTTGACTGAAATATAACCCGCTCATTATTTCAGGTATTTTGATGCTCACCATGGCACCCCTGGTATTGGAAGGAAACACGCTGGGTGAGAGACAAAGACATTACAATCAGCTCCTAAAGGAGTTTCTCGCCACAAACCATGGAAAGCGACCGGACAAGCTTTGCCACGACGATCCTGATCTAGAAAACTTCTTGAAGATAGATACCGCGTGCCACAACCGAGACGTGAACTACATTATTGAAGTCCTCAAATGCAAAGACCTGCTCTATATCACCAGAGCAATCAAGAGGAGCAAATGGCTCATCACAGATGACAAACACGCTAATGTCATCAACCCAAAATTTATGCACACTGAATTATTTCCATACATGATGACAAAAGCGAAGACAAAGTTCGTGTTAGAAATCAGACTTCGTTTAAAAGATGAGACTCGTGTAAAAAGCTTTTATAAATATTATAAGGAAACTGATCTCAGTTTTGCTCTCACGTGGCTGCCACGTTGTCCTCAACGATATGCGCAGAGTGAAGTCAGTCAGCACGCCGACAGTGTGCCGGCTTCGTTATTAAAACTGCTATGCCGTAAAGACATTTCATTTTTAAATGTAATAAAACCAGTTGATGGCTACGTAAGAGATGATCGTGTAGGAGCTACAATGTTTCTTATAAAGAAACATACACGTGAATACCTGGATATACTCGATTTAATTCATAGTAGCTACTTCAACAAATTTAGTAAAAAAGCTCTCAAAACTATCATGAAAGTTTGCCCAAATAGGATATTAGAAAACTTTTCACACTATATTAATAAAATTGACTACCCAACTTTTTTCAAACACATGAAAAGGCGATCAATAAAACCGTTCTTACTTAAATGTTCTCAAAACGAAGATTTGCGGAGACATTTTACTCATGAACATTTTATGAATTTTCTACCACGCTTGGAGGCAGAAGATAGACTAAAAGTTTTAAAATTGTTTTATAATGATTGCACTTCAAATATAAATTGGGAGGATGACAATGGCCTTAACTTATTTTTCAGTGCCATGCAACAAAATCATTCTTTCAATACTTCTGAAGTGTATCGTTGGTATCAATGTATGCCATTTGATGTGTCCTTTCATGAAATTAAAAAACTAATACGTATGGAACTGAAATCAGAAGAACGTCACTCGATGCTTTCAACACTTGTTATTTGTGCACAGCAAAACCTTCAAGATATTTATACTGTGTTGCAATATTATCATGACAATCACATAAATGAGGCATATGTGTTTAAGATAGGGTTCATAAACCATTTTCTCGAATGTGTTGAAACATACAGATTTGACAAGGAAATGTGGATCTTATTGGACAATTTATTTGGTAGCATGGAAGTTTACATTAATTCCAGTTTGGATGTACAGAAATGTATAGAGACTGTAATAGTGTATAAAATAGTCAACGATGAAATAATTCCAGACATTATTGCAAAGAAACTCGAGTTTAACACGTTTAAAGCATACCAACGGAGATTAAGCGAAGAAGAAGGCAAAAAACTCTTTGAATACTTGTACAATCTTATGATTATTAATTTAGAAAACGAATCTGTTACTGAAAATGATATATGTGAAAAAGTCAAGACCCTAGAGCATACCCTCATTCTTTTAGTAGACTGGAATAAGAATGTAGTTGACTATCCAATTGCATTAAATAAAGTCAAAGAATTTGCAAAAATAAATCAAGCGAACTTAAATTTATCCTCCCTTTACAACGTCCATAATCCGTGGAAGAAATATTTATTTGAAGTTTCTTTCGAACTATTTGCAGGGGAAGAAGTTGTCCTAAATGCTTTAAAGCATGACTCGAACATGATATTTCGCAACAGAAGTCAAATAGAGATGATGCTGAGAGATGAAAACATGTTTTTCAAAAAAGTTTTAGGTAAACTAAGAACATATTGGTCGCAGTCACTGGCCAAGGATTGGGAATATGTGTATCTAAGTCGTCTTGAAGCTAACGGACCACACCAGACGGTAATTAAGAGTCTAGCCTTACTTTTACCGCAGAAAGACTTCCTTGCTATTGTAGAGAAAAACATTCCAAATGAAATGAAAATTAACTGGAAAGACACTACAGAACTAGAATATAGCTTGCGGAAAAGCATAGCAATGAACATTCACATGGCGAGACCCCTTCCAGACCCAGCCGTAGTGCTGTCGTTTTCAAAAGGCGATTATCTACAATATGCGTTACCATCATTGAATACAACATTACTTAGCATCAGTGACAAGGATAGAGAAGAGTATGTGCCCAAACTATTAATGTTACCTGAGTCGTTGCAAAAACATGGAGTTCGCATGGCATTTGAAAAAATGAACGTTGAAAACTTTATGCATTTTTTTGAAATTTTGTCGAAGCAAAACAGTTCTATTCAAATCTTAGTCTTTGAAAATATACGCCAACTCCTATGCAGAGAGAAAAAAAAATCAAAAACTATAAAACTATGGAAGTTCCTGAACCATTTCTTTGAAATCATGACTCCTTGCGAAAATGATTTGGTTTGCAAATCATTGGCTCGCATAGATGACATACCTTTGGTCGTTCGAGCAGAGTACTGCGTAAAAGGATACTTATATTTCAAATCTTTACCGCCTAAACTTGCTCATGAATATGCAGCCCTAATGTTAAAACAACATTCTATGGAAATGGTTGAAATTCTGGACAGTAAATTTATTGAAGAAGCTGTATCAACATCTGTTGACGGTTTTTCTACTATGCCGCAAGAATTAATACATTTGCTAGTAGATTATATACTCAGTGCTGACAATAGACAGTTAGAATCTGATCGATACGATCGTTACGTTAAGCCACTGTTAGTTAATCCAGATCATTACAACAGTAGTAACTTTGAATATTTTACAAAGCACATCTGCAACCATGACCGTGCGTTTTCTAAAAATAAACAAGTTCCTGTTATTTTATTCGACGGTATACTTAATCATTACGAAAGACAGTTAGTTATGCCAAGAGATTATGTAGCGCTTACTGCATGGAAACTAAAAAATGCTTTCATAAAAATATTAGAAAAACATAAATCTAGCATGGATGTCAGTTCTGATTACCTGACAGCTGTGATGCCTCAGTTTGGAACAGCATGTTTAGAACAGTTACACAAAGATGTTGCAGCATATTTTCCATCCATATATTTATTGTTTCAACATTCCTTGAATAATGCGTTTAGCAGTTTTGATATATCAAAACTTCATCAGCTAGTAACTTATAAGTACATCCTAGCAGATCAAGCCTTTCTTCAAAGTTATTTTTTGGTTCACAAAATGTTGCCTTCCTATTGCTTTCGACATGATGAAAAAGCTATGAACTCCGAAGTCATTAGCATTTTGTGTTCTCAGCCATCAAAAGAATTTCGAATGCTCTGTTATTACCACTTTTCTGAAAGCATTGAGGGACAACCGAAAGCTAGTGTCCGTGGCTGGAGTAACGCATGTGTGTTAATGTAGCAATGAGCAGGGTCATTTTCATATTTTTTATAATATCCAGACGAAGTAGGTAGTTGTCTAGGTAGGTATTTGGAATTTGTAGAAAAAGACGTGTTAACAAGGAGAGAGAACACCTACTCCTTCTTGAAATAATGAATTCTAAGTTCGAGATTACCTCCGCCGAAGAAACTGGGTCAATTTCATGTTGCTTATTAAAATTAACGTTCAGGATTTAGGTATCTTTGAAAATGTTTTTGGTGCAGATTTAGTAAATATTAACGTCATATTATGTGATAACAATTGTTATTAACACTGAAATAAAAAAGATAATTTATCTTTTACTGTGTTTTAATTTTACTGTAACCCCTGAAAACGGCGCTAAGCGGTTGATGATTTCGGAACTGAAATTCCTGGCAGTTTTGCTATTAACCACATATACCTTTAATATACATATTTGATGAAAATCAATGGTTATAAATATCCAGATACTCCATCCGTCACATTTATCAAGTTCAGAAACTATCTAACTTCTACGAGTAGGTAGTATGTTTCGACAGCTGCCAGTGTCATTGGAAATTAAACTTTGAGCAATGATTAAAAGGTTCAAGTATTCTGTCAGGCTCAAAAGTCAAGCAACAGCTCACGATTCGGATTTGTATTGGATTGAAATAAGTTTCCAATAACACTAGCAGCTGGTAAAATGCACTTCTAACACGAGTTGGTAAATTAGTAGTTAATATGTGCGATGAACTTGTTTGTTATTTAGATTAAATACCTAATTAGTTAATAATTTTTAAGCCTTTCATACAATAATAAAGTATAAAAATAATATACGCATGAATACGCGTTCTTATTTTTGGACCATTGTACAGTCAGCATCAAAATGATGCGTGCTAGCTAACAGAGTGGCCAAAAAGGTATTGGCGGTTTGACAAAAGCAATTTTAATACTTCAATGATAGAGTCGTATGTCTTGAAGCGTCACCAATCTCTATAACAAGTGAAACACTATTTTAATCCTGTGGGGATAAGGTTGTTTTACATTAAAAATTTCAGACATATTTGACCACACTGTACGCATCCATAATTTTGTTGCTTACTGTACCTATGTAAATTCTGGTAAGTTTATTTTTCTGAACTAGTCTTCTGTTCCGAAGCCATCAGCTACAGGAATGTTTTGAACTGTGTACAGACATAATACAAACCCTGCCCAAATTCCAAAGCTAACATAAGAAAATGACACCTTAATTTTTCAGATCAGAATAATGTCACCGTTAGTTCTGAAAGGAGACACGCTTGGGGAGAGGCACCGACATTACAATCAACTGCTCAAGGAATCTCTCGCCACCAACAATCAGAAGCGACCGGCACAAATTTCCCATGAAGATCCCGACCTAGACAACTTCTTGAAGATAGACATCGCTAACCATAATCGAGATGTCGATTACATCTTCGAAGTTCTTAAATGTAAAGACCTGCTTTACACTACAAGAGCTATTAAAGGAAGCACGTGGCTCATAACAGATAACAAATATGCAAATGTGATCAATCCGAAGTATCTGCATAGTGAATTGTTTCCATACATGCTGACAAAAGCAAAGACCAAGTTTATTTTGCAAATAAGAATCCATCTCAAAGATGAAATACGCGTTCAAAGCTTTTATGAATATTTTATGGAATCAAATCTTAATTTTGCTCTGAAATGGCTGCAAAATTGTAATATTCATTACATATACAATGAAGTAAACAAATACCCTTGGAATATACAAACATCACTTCTTAAACGATTATGCCGAAGAGATCCATGTTTTTTATATTTGGTAGCACCACGGGTCTATGATTTCAAAAGTGAAAGTCATTTAAAAGCAACTATGTATTTACTCAATACCTACCCAGAAGATTACTTGGATGCAATCGATGCCGTTAGACCCTGCGATGTTCCGAAATTTAGCAAAAAAGCATTAGAGACTATTATGAAAACTTTTCCGAATAGATTATTCGATAATTTTTTCTATTATATTGATAAAATTGATTATCCAACTTTATTCAAATTCGTCAAAAAGGAATCAATTAAACCACTTCTGTTGAAATGGTCTTTAAAGGAGCCAAAGCGTGATTGGGAAAATTGTTGGCGAAGCACTTTAACGCCCGAAGTCTTAAGACATTTTCTGCAACAAATAGATGTTAAGGATAGACTAGAGATATTGAAGATTTACTATAATGATCGCACATCTAAAGTAGATTACGATGATGCCAACGGTTTATATTCGCTATTTAGTGCCATTGAAAACGATGATCCATACAGTCCTTATTATGTATACCGTTGGTATCAGTGTATGCCATTTGATATATCATTTCATGAAATGACAAAACTTATACGAAAGGAACTAAAACCAAAGGAGCGGCACTCTATGCTTTCAATACTTCTGCTTTGTGCAGGACATAATCTTCTTAGTATCCGTTCAGTGCTTCAGTATTATCACGACAATCACATAAATGAGGCATTTAAATTTAAAATAAAATTTATAAACGATATTCTTTCATCCGTTGATGCATATAGATTTGATGAAGAAATGTGGGTCTTGTTGGATGATTTATTCTACAGTATCGAAGTTTACATGAATTCTAGTTTAAATGTACAACAATGTTTAGAGACAATTATAGTATACAAAATAGTTCACGACCTCAAAATACCGGAAATTATTGAGAATAAACTCGAACTCAACACGTTCAAAAAGTACAAAACTAAACTCAATGAACATGAAAAAAGTAAACTCTTCGGGTTTTTATACGATCTTATGATGAAAAATGTAGAAAACCGATCCATTACTACTGCAAATGATTTACGCGAGTGTCTCAAATACCTAGAGCACACGTTAAACCTTCTGGTTGACTGGGATAAAAATATTGCTGACTTTCCAAACATTCTAAACAAAGTTAGAATATTCATAAAAATGAACAAACTCACCCGTTGGAATGTAAGTTTATCCTCACTTTACAAAATTAACAAGTCATGGAAGAAACTTTTATTCGAAGAATCTTTTGACCTGTTCGCTTCTGAAGATGTAATTATGAATGCTTTGAAACATGATTTGAGTTTGCTGACTCGCCACGGCCACGAAGTGGAGTTAATACGAGACAGCGAAAGCGTTATTTTAAAGAAACTGTTGAGGAAACTGAGAATATATTGGTCAAAAACACTCGCTAAGGATTGGGAATGTGTGTACCTCAGACGCCTTCAAGGAGACGGACCACACAAGATCGTCATAAAAAGTCTCGCTACTCTTCTACCGCATAAACAATTTCTTGATATTGTAGAGCAAAACATTCCAAATCAAACGAAAATTGACTGGGAGGTGACAAAAACAAATGAACTGGAATACAGTTTGCGAAAAGATATAGCAATGAATATACATTTGGTGAGACCACTCCCAGAAACTGATGTGGTATTATTGTTTGCGAAGGGCGACTATCTACAACACGCGTTGCCATCTCTTAACGCAACGTTATCTAATACTAGTGATAAGGAGAGAGCAGAGTATATATACAAATTACTAAATGTGCCCGTATCATTACAGAAACATGGGATCCGTATGGCATTTGCTAAACTGAACATTGAAAAAATTATGCCAGTTTTAGAAACATTATCTTCCAAAAACTCATCCATCCGAACTATAATCTTTGCTAATACGCACGCACTTCTTCGTAGGGAAACAAGAGAATCTAATATATTGAAATTATGGAAGTTTTTAGATGCAATAATCAATAACCTGTCTACAAATGAAAGCGATTTCATTTATAAAAAATTAACCCGTATAGAGGAGGTACCTTCCCTCATAAGAGCAGAGTATTGCATGAAAGCTTATACATATCTGAAAAAATTGCCAGTTAATCTAGCTCAGGAATATACGACGAATATGCTTGAATATCATTCAATAGAAATATTAGATATTGTAGACGGAAAATTCATTGAAGATGTTATATGGGACACTACGGATAATAATATTTCATCCAAATCCGGTGCATGTATCCGTATATTTGCATTTTATTTGATAAGCGCTAATGACAAATTAGAAGAGCGCGATAAATTTGAGAGGCTTTTCAAACCTGTGTTAAATATGAACGAAAATATTGTCAGTTTTGCCAATGAAATGATAAATAATGTAGTGTCTTGGATTTTCCCAAGGAATAAAATAGTTCCTCTTTTGATATTTCAAAGCCTGATTCATCATTTTGAGGAAACATTAGACTTAGAGCAAGATTATTGTACTTTAACGACTTGGAAACTTAAGTTTGTATTTTTAGATATGCTAGACAAGCATAGGTCAGACGTTCCTTCAGAAGATGCTGTGGTTGATGTTTTATTACCTTATTTTGGGCCATTTTGTTTAAAACAGTTGCAGAATGATGTGAGGGTACACTCCTCTTCAATATACTTACTATTCGAATGTTCTATGGTTAATGTATTTAATTGTTTCAACATGTGTAGTATTGAACGTTTACGATTATTGAAATACTTTTTGGAGGATAAGAGTCTTATTGTATGTTATTTTTTGGTCCACGACCTGCTGCCGAGAGATTCGTGGAGTGACAGGGACGGTATAAATGATTTAAAATCAGATTTGATTGGAATTTTATGCTCTCATCCGTCGAAAGAATTTCAAATGCACTGTCTGTATCATTACCCTGACCGGGTGCAAAAGATGCAAAAGCACAGTACCTGGGGAAGCAAATGTGTTTTGATGTAAAAATAAAATATTGTGAATTTGATTACAGTTGAAAGTATTTTTACGACTCACCACCACTCATTGTAGCATGCATTGTTGTCACACCAAACTGCAATCATAAATCAATACCGCAACAATTCAAAGTAAATGATACTTCACATTTCTTCAAACAATGGTCAATAACACTAACATTACAAACACGTACATATACGAAATAAAAAAATACACAAATATGTACATAAATAAATACACATAAATGTACAGTCAGTCAACAGCACATCAGGTTACCCCATTTCCGTTTTTTCTCTCGCTCTTATAGGCCAGTCATTATAGTAGGTTCACCTCGGAATTCGAGATACCCAGCTGTAAGTCTGTAAACACTTGTATATTGACACCCTAAAAGTTGTCTCAAAACCTACATATGGTAGGGTGTACGCAACTATTAAATTTCAAGGTCAAATGTCACCAAAACCGTTTTTTTGCACTTTTTTTGAAAATATCTCATTTCCTATGGGTTTTTTGACTTTTTTGTTATAAGTATCTATTGTCAATATTGTAGAATACAAAATTCTCTACAAATTCTGTTTGAATTTTTTTTTCATACGGTGAACCGTTTTTGAGATAAAGGGCGGAGAGCGCGCGGTCACAGCATCACTTCAGGTGTATATTATCAAGTTCAAACTTGGTTAGGGCATGATTTGGAACCCCAGGTATGGCATGGTATGGCTTCTTCCTCTTCACCGTCGTCTTCCGGCTGCTGGTAAAGGACAATGACGGATTTGTAAGGGGCAGTGGCGTCTTTTTTTTTTCTTGCGGCCAGCGACCGAACCTTGTTTTTTAGATAGAAAATATTGCAATAAACCAAACTTTCTATGGCATGTAGACTCCTGCATCAGTCCGAACTGAGTTATGGGCTTAAGAAGTTTTTTGATTTTACAAACTACATATTTTTTCTTTTGCGCGCAATTTTCGCATAAATCGCAACAAAATAGAAACATTATACGAGTAAACATTATGAATGAATGAAATTATTTATTGCAAGTAACAACGAATTATGTGTGATATTTATCGCAAATGGAAAAATATCTTATATGTCATCCTTCTTTTTTTCGGGTGGTCATCAACCAAACCTTGCTTTTATGATTAAAAAAAGTGTAATAAACCAAACTTACTATGGCATTTAGACCTCTAAACGCAGTCCGAACTGAGTTATGGGCTTTAGAAGTTTGCTGATTTTACAAAATAGATTTTTTCCTTTTGCGATCAAGTTTCGCATGAATCGCAACTAAATAGAGACATTGTACGTGTAAAAATTTTGTGTGTGATATTTCAAGCAAATGATTTGAAATAGTGCAATAAACCAAACTTACTATGGCATATAGACCCCTGAGCTAGCTCAGTCCGAACTGAGTCATGGGCTTTAGAAGTTTGTTGATTTTACGAACTAGGTAAGATAAGATATACTTTATTGCACAAAAAAACAATTAAATCAGAAATATCGATAATATTCATCCTTTCGCGAATACGCTTCGCATGAATCGCAACAAAATAGAGACATTGTATCTACGTGTAAACATTGAGTGTGATATTTTGTCGCAAAATAAAAAATATCTTATGTGCCTTACGTCTCGGCGTGCGGCCATTATATAATTAAACCTTGCCTTAATTTTTAATGCCAAATAGTGTAATGAAGCAAACTCACTAAGACATGTATCTTAGCACAGTTTAAACTGAGTTACGACCATTAGAAGGAGTGACAGCGGCTTAAGGGCGTATTCGCCGATGTTCCACTTAATGTGTAAGTTTGCTCTTATCTTATGATTAAAGGTAAAATAATATCCGCTATCCGTTATCACGGAATATAACAGAATAAAATATAAAACCACATAAGTATCATATACTTTCATCAGCACCAAGAAAGACCCCTCCCGGACCACTGTCCGGGAGGGGTCTTTCAGTCTCAACCGGCGCTCAATTTCACTATGTTGTTGCAGTTAATCAAAATGAATATTATCTTATATTTAGCCTTAGAGAGGCTATGGTTGAGCAGATGAACTCAACGCGGATGAAAGCTTCAAAAGCAGTGTCCGACTGATGCGATCGTGACCTGGTTGAGTTTAACGCCAACAATACTCAGGCAACACTATTTTTCCCCAAATAGAGTCCATTTATTTGACTCCTACTTTCCCGAAGGCACATAAACCAATAATGGAACGTTTTTTCTTAGCCTGTGCCCACAACCTTGGTATCTTTCTGGGACATTTTCTGAGTAAGCCTGTTCCAGCAACGACTTCATCATGGCTGAACGGGGTCAAACGCATAGCCATGACAAATAATAAAAATATTTAGATATAAAATCAGCAAACTTCTTTAGCCCATAACTCAGTTCAGACTGCGTTTAGAGGTCTTCATTGGTTTTGTCTCCGCCTGACACACTTGAGCTAATGAAACCCTGTTTTCTTCTATGAACTTGGTATATTTTAGAATGTAATTACAATTTGTACTGACCATCGCAACGTCTGTCGTAACGTAACTACTGTCGCGAGCAAAAAGGCAATGTCCGCATTCCCCGTATGATGCATGGCCAGGCCATATGGCCAGGACCGTAGGTGACTGATGCTGCGGAGAATAGGCCCGTTCCTCAAGCCGAAGGACGAGCAGTTCGGTTTCCACAGCGGCCACTCTACGACGCTCCAGCTCACGCGCATTCTTCACGAGCTCGCTGAGGCAAGTAACAGGGGCCACTGCACGGTTGGGGTCTTTCTCGATATCGAGAAGGCCTTTGATCGGGTGTGGCACCCCGGCCTGCTATTTAAACTCCTGGCCACGGAGATGCCGCCAGCACTGATCGCCCTGATAGCAGCGTTCCTCGACAGACGTAGCTTCTACGTCTCGGTCGAGGACAATGACTCATCACAGCAGCCGATACGCGCAGGAGTGCCCCAGGGGAGCATCCTATCCCCCGTCCTCTACTCACTATACACCAACGATATTCCTACTCTCGAGGGCCACCTTGACGAGTGGGAAAAGGACATAAAGTTGGCGTTGAACGCCGACGACAGTGCCTTCTTCGCGTCCTCCAGAAGCCAAGATGTGGCGGCAGCTCGCATGCAAAGGCTGCTAGACCTGCTGCCTGCCTGGCTCGACTGCGGTGAATGTGGCGAAGACGACCGCCATCCTCACCGGGCACCGACGGCCTTCTCGCAGAGTTAACACTGCGGGGGAAGAAGATCGCTTGGCAGCCTGTGGTCACCTACCTGGGCTGCAAAATAGACCGCCGACTGACAATGACGACCGAAGTGACAAGCGCCGTCAACTCCGCCAAGAAGGCGGGCGCGATGCTCCGCCCCGTCATAGCATCTAGACTGCCGCTGCGGGCGAAGGTGGGCGTCTACAAGACCTACATTCACCCGCGGCTCACCTACGCCGCAGCCGCCTGGTACGCCCTCTCCTCGCTTGAAATCAAATTAAAATGACGCAAAACACTAAGTACAGCTCCCTTGCACCTGAATCCCTTGTAAGACGCCACCTGCTCGCAGGTCGTTCGCCGGGCCTCCCTCATGTGTCTCACCTAGCGGGCTTGACCGCGCCGAGGGTGGCGCACTGTGCGGTAGGGGAGTTGTACACAAAACCAAGGATGGTAAAGTCATTTACCTAGAAAGATTACCGTGGAGGGGCACCCCCTACGTGTTGAATGTGCGGGCAAGAGCATTTTTGCTCGAGGCCCGCACCGCCCACTGGGCGAAGAAACCCATCAGTCAGCCAGTCAGTAGGTGACTGAACAGGTTTATTACACTATTATGAATTAAAAAAGCAAAGTATCATTAAAAGTCACCCGAAAATAAGACGAATGACATAAAATATTATTCCTTTTGCGAAAAATAGCACTCACAACCTTTACACATACAACGTTTCTATTTTGTTGCGATTAATGCGAAAATTGCGCGCAGAAGAAAAATATCTAAATTGTAAAATCAGCAAACTTCTAAAGCCCATAACTCAGTTCGGACTGAGCTAGGGGTCTTTATGCCATAGTGAGTTTGGTTTATTGCACTATTTTAAATCATAAAAGCAAAGTATGGTTGCTGACGACCCGAAAAAAAGCGAATGACATATAAAATTATTGTTCTATTTGCTAAAAATATCACACACAAAATGTTAACATATGTATAATGTCTCTATTTTGTTGCGATTTATGCGAAAAATGCGCGCAAGAGGAAAAATATCTAGTTTGTAAAATCAGCAAACTTCTAAAGCCCATAACTCAGTTCGGACTGCGTTTAGAGGTCTATATGCCATAGTAAGTTTGGTTTATTACACTTTTTTAAATCATAAAAGTAAGGTTTGGTTGATGACCACCCGAAAAAAAGACGAATGACATATAAGATATTTTTCCATTTGCGAAAAATATCATACACAATGTTTACTCGTATAATGTCTCTATTTTGTTGCGATTTATGCGAAAATTGCGCACAAAAGAAAAAATATCTAGTTTGTAAAATCAGAAAACTTCTAAAGCCTATAACTCAGTTCGGACTGATGCAGGAGTCTACATGCCATAGTAAGTTTGGTTTATTGCAATATTTTCTATTTAAAAAACAAGGTTTGGTCGCTGGCCGCAAGAAAAAAAAAAGACGCCATTTTCAGACATTGGCTTTTCAAACCGGTCTTCATTATCGTCTTCAACGACATCTGTCTCAAGTTCTTCCATGATTTTGACTCTGATAGTTGAGACTTGCCCATTACATTGGCCACAAGCTAAAGATCATTGCAAGCCCGCTTTCCTGCATCCGCATCGCGAACAACAACCACTTTTGCAGTTGCAGAAAATTGTATTTAGCAAATGTTTTGGAGCAGGTGGTAAAATTGACATGATAGGGTCCAGAAAATCGTTTCGCATTGCCCAACCCCATACCTGGGGTTCGAAGTCATGCCCTAACAAAGTTTGAACTTGATAATATAAACCTGAAGTGATGCTGTGACCGCGCGCTCTCCGCCCTTTATCTCGAAAACGGTTCACCGTATGATAATTTTTTTCAAACAAAATCTGTAAAGAATTTTGTATTCTACAATATTGATGATACATACAAATAGCAAGAAACCCATAGGAAATGAGATATCTATACAAATATTATAAAGAGGAAAGGTTTGATTTTTTGTTTGTTTGTTTGTATGAATTGAATAGGCTCCGAAACTACTTGGCAGATTTGAAAAATTCTTTCACTGTTGGAAAGCTACATCATTCCTGAGTGACATAGGCTATATTTCATTTTCAAAAAAAATAGGCATCCTTACTAAAATTACGATAACGTTAGTCCACGCGGACGAAGTCGCGGGCGGCTGCTAGTTTACAATAAAAGCGCAAAAAACCGATTTTTGTGACCTTTGACTTTGAAATTTAATAGTTGCGAACACCCTACCATATGTAGGTTTTGAGACAACTTTTAGGGTGTCAATATACAGGTATTTACAGACTTACAGCTGGGTATCTCGAATTCCGAGATTCTTACCTAATTTAAGCTTAAATGATTGGACTATTACCAAATATCATTTCTTCGCAATAGAGCAAGGAGGACTACCCGGAAATGGGTAGTGCGATATGCCGTCCACCGTACATATGTAGGTAACATGGTAGCAATCCCGTTGTTTTTAATTTTAGTTTTATATATTACTTTACCAAATCACCACCTATATCTAATAATACCAACTAATAATAATACTGGCAGACCAAGGCGCAGATGGCGTGACGAGCTGGACGCCTTGCAGGGGACTGGCCTAAAAAGGCCCAAAATAGACTCGCGTGGAGGAGGGTAAGAGAGGCCTTTGGCCAGCAGTGGGATCCTCATGGCCGATTTAGATTTGATAATAATACTCCAAACCGATTTCGATTACGGCGACCACTAAGGAGGCTTTTACAAAATAATTAAAGTTTGTGTAATAAATATCAAGAATATACACACCCTCGACTCCTCGCAACCATTTCCTTCCTGCTCCACTATCAGACCCTCTCTTTTTTTACGCTAAGGGAAATGGACGGAGCCCGCCTAAAGGTAGTAGCTCACTAGGCAAGCACGGACTGCACGGCTAACGGCGAGCTGTCAGCGCTATGGGTGTCATTCTCAATGCACACACTTCACTTCACATTCGTTTTGGCCTTCTGGTAAACTGCGGACTGTGATCCTTGGAGTGAAAAGAACTACGAATACGCTCTACTTTGAATTATTATTCTTCCAGATGAAGAATAATAATTCAAAGTGGAGCGAATGGACGATTGAAGTAAGCATGGTCTCCAGACGGGGGTCGAGACATATCATGTTAGTGAGAAATGTTGACTGATCATCAGTTCTGAGCACAAACTAGATAGGGAACAGGTTCAGACGGGTAACTTCCGTAGCAAAAAACTCGCCTTAGGATCCATAGAGATTTCGTCATGTAAAGATTTTGACAGCTTTTTTTTTTAAATTGTTTTTTCATAATGCGGCAACGATGTTAACGTTATAAATCCACAAATATACAAAAAGGTTTAACAAAAAAAAACCTTTTTGTATATATTTGTTGATTTATAACGGTACGGTATATTATAGGTAGGTACCTACCTAAATTCTGCTTGTTTTCTTTGGAAATATAAATTGGGTATAAATTAAACAATTTTCACTTAGTATGCCTTTTATTTCTTAATTTTGTTTAATATTTAGTAAATGCTTTACGCTGCATACAGGGCAAAATCGTCTTTTCCAATCTACAAACATCCGTACCTTGAGATTTTTGTTTATAATGTTGCACCAATTGAACACAGTTAATCGCAGAGTTAAATCAAAACAGCTTTTCGCAACTACACTTTTGTGTTGCTTACAACCCAAAGAATCATTTGAATGCTGATGAATGCTTGGACTGAATTTGATGTTTCAACTCTTTTATTAAACCATGTTGATGTGGGCTATTTTCTAAAACTTGATTGTCTTCTACAATTATGTTTCCAAACAATCTTACCGCATTTTCTGATGGGTAGGTAAGTTTATTTTCTTTTAAGCATTTATATTCTCTGAAAGAAATATAATTGTTGACACAATGAAATAAAAACCAACCTGACAATACTTGACACAAATGACAATCAACAAAAGCGTAACCTAGGTTACAAACCAAAGACAATCCTTAGACTAGAAACCTCATCATCCGCGGGAGGAGGGGAAGCTGCCATTTTCTATATAAGCATCCATAGACAAGCTTAACCTTAATGCTATTATTTTTTAAAGGAAGAAAACCGGCCGTGGTTCTGAGTAAAGGGTACTGAAATGTCTTCTTATTACTTTACATGATCTCATGATCATAAACAACACTACCTATGCTCTAAACAGGTGAAGTACAGCGGTTGTCGGCATATCTCTATCCTATGAGGTCAAATCAAATAGTTTGAACGAGTCACAGTATGACAGGTTACACTGTGACTCTTTGGGAACAACCGCATTTTGAAACGGTAACTCTTTTAAAGTGATAATTTCTTAGCCACGCTGAAGTTCCGCCAATGTCGAGAAGTTGGAACTTTCTGTCTTTTAGAGTTTAGTACCGTATAAGTTTACCTACGAGCCGAAAAAAGGCACCTTCCCACATCTAGTGTACGGTCAACAGCATGACAGGCTACCCATTTCTCATCATTCATTTTTGCTACATTGAAAAAAATAGGCAAGATTGAGATCAAAAAAATGGATAACCTGTTGAGCCGCTGTCTAACTTTTATACTCGGATTTTTAATTGTAGTCAGTGAAATGACATTTCCAGTGTGGCAGGTTTTCAGTCCCAAATAAATAGTGATGTGGTAAATCGAGTTTTTACAATTAAAAGTTAGTCGACATTACAGCCTGGCAAAAAAGTCGTAGTGAATGACCACGTTCCACTTCCATATGACATTATTGGCAACGCACACTGGTCAGACTTTCGTTTTGAGACATAGAGGTATTTCGGTAAACTGTATTTAGTAAATAGATTTTCAGTTTCAAAATGTTTTGTTTCTGTATTATATTATTTACAGGTAAGAATTTCGTTTATTAACAGGTCATACAACTGGAAAAGTTCGGGAGGATACAACAGTAGAATCTTCCATACAAGTGTTTTCGAAAGGTTTGACTACAGGCCTAAAGGGCCCAACCAACAAAGGACGACGCCTTATAATTTCATAAAGGCAGTGATGAAGGTTTTGTAGATTCCGGTTTACTTATTTTCGAATCGAATAATAATAGTATGGACTATCATGAAGAGATGAATTCAGAATCGGAGTCGGAATCAATAGCAACCGTAACGAATAAAAACGTATATAATTACTTGTATTTTTCTGACTTTCAAGTGTTCAAGTTTCAAGTTTCAAGTTTTCAAGTGTGTTTCTGACTTTCAATTCCCCTGAACCTCTTTGAACATTTTTTTTCCAGCTATGGTTATAAATTTTTAGTGAGAAGTTTTAATATGGAGGTAGGGCCCATATTTCTTAAATCGTATTATTTAATTCGTTTTGTACCTATTAAATATTTACAATTATTTAAAAAAGGCTTTGATACCTCATAAAATAAATCATGACTGAATGTCTTAGTCTAGTGATTGCCGAACGTCACTATTGTAGCGGGTCACCCTTTTTTGTATCAGTCACTGTTGAAGTTGTCATTTCGCTGACTACAATTATTAATCGTACTATAGATAAATTGATAATAAAACACATTTCTTGGCAAACATTTTTTATTGCCTTTACACTTATACCAAGGAAAGAACCATTATTGATACATTTATCGTAAAAATCTGCAGATTGAAATTCATTACAAAAATGTAACTTTGTATTTGAGACATTTCGTATTTATAAAACGATTTTGGAGCATCTTACTTCCCACAGTTAATCTTGTGAGTAAACCCCTCAATCGTACAAGGTTTAGTGAAGCCGCGTTTCCACTAGGCAACATTTGCCGCGCGACATGTTGAACAACATGTTGATCAGCAACGCGCAACTATCGCGCGAAAAGTATGGAATATCAAGCCGGGCGCCATGGTGGCGGAACTTTGCCGTGCATGTTGAGCGTCACGTGTTGCGCGTCAATTGTTTCCTAGTGGATCCAAGGCTTGAGCCTAACAGTCGCACTGCGACAAAATTATGTCAAGCTCTTCTAGTGAAAAGTCCATAATAATCGCAAGAAACAAAGCAGCACGAAATTTTGTCGCAGTGCGTATTTTACTTCTTAGCCCGCCAGGGGTAAATTATCATGACAATTATCGAGACGAATGAAACTTTAAGCAACGGCGAATTATCGTTAATAATTACCTTGATAATTTAGAACCCTGTAATGTAACCATTGATTCTTGGGAGTTACAGGGAACAAGAATTAGGACTCTTAGGTATAACCAAGAACAGAAATATTAATCGCAAATTTGAAAACTCTCAAAACAAATAAAACTAGGATAATTGTTCCGTACTTTTATCCATTTCACAATACCAATTCATTGATGGTGATCTTGCCTATGAACATAATTTATTCAGACTCATCCAAAACTACTCTAACACTGAGTTCCGACATGGTTGAAATACAGGATGTAACTAAAATAAAGTGAAACCCTCTTAGGAGGTGGCTCAGTCGACCACAGCTCGACTGCGACACTGTTAACCAATGCAATAAAGGTTTCCCCAACTGCTATTTTAATTTATCGTGTAGTCAACTGTACATACATATGAATAATAAAACATTTACAATACAACAGACATTTATGAAATTAACAATAAAAAAAAGGTTGAATAAGAAAAGGTTATGCTCCATAATGACACAGTTCAGTTGTAATGGCCTGATTTATTTCTTTGAACAGACTATTGATAAATTAAATCTATTTTTGATTGCTCTATTCATTACCAGAAATAGATAGAATTGACCATAAGTCACTGCAAAGCAATAAATCAGAGCATTGCATCTTAACGCCACTGGAGACTTCGTGTGTCACGCTGCTCTACGTAAACAAGGTCTTATTGGAAAAGCTACTAATATTCATGAGTAATTATAGTGATCGTAATGACACGAACCTTTTTAGAGCCTAAATAGCTATATGGATCACTAGCTGTCCCGCCAGACGTTCTTTCAAATGCTATTGGACGGCGACAATATTTGACAACCAACACTTATGCCGATCCCATCCCGTTTGACAGGTACAAAACCCAGGCTGACCCAGCGGTACTACTCAGTATCGCCATGTTGATTATGTAATTAATTAATATCATTTTTTTGTCCTAACGATAGCGAATACATAAAACCAAAAATGATTCAATTTGGTACAGTCGTTCGAAAGTTATGGGCATATTAAGTAAGTACATACATTTCGAAGATGCATTTTTATTTATACAGGGTGAGTTTTTAAAGTGGGCGTGGTAGGCCAAATCCTAAACTATGAGGAATTTAGAAAAATGGTCAAAGGAGTCTCGAGAATAAAAACTATAACTACATACTCAGATTTTTTAAAAAACTTTTTTCTGGGTTGGGTATCGAACCTGTTGGGTATGGAAAAAAATTACAACCTGTAATATTATTCCATTCCATTTTGTGTTGTCGCTCATAAGGAATGCTCGAAGTGCACTTAAAAAACTCACCCTGTATAGATTAGAATTATACGAGGCACATAAGTGCTTAATCAATTTTTCAATTCATTTAATATACCTAGGTACCGTTCGAATCTGTCGGACCCTCGAAAGTGAATTAAACTAAAAAAATAAGAGCTCTAATTTCAACCACCAATTTTCAGGAGACTGAGCACTTACAAAAGGCCTTGCTCTAAATGAGACTCGAAAGCTCTATATTTACAGCTAAAAAGTTCAAGCCTATCGATCACTAGTAATTGGCGTATTTTATCTACACCTTGTACAGTCAAGTTCACAAAGTTTTACATCCACAAATAAGTTTTCCCCCGAATCCAAAAACGTTGATCAACGTTGAGCACGCTTTCAATCCCATGCTGTCCCGTAAATTGTCTGTAGAACTGTAAGTGACGGCTATACTTGCATGAGCTGCTGAACTTTTATTTGCGTTTGTGAATTCGGGAGTTTGTCCTATTTTAAGCAACATCAGAACGACACAAGCTTGACCTGCTATAAGCAGGTGCACGTTGGCTTTCGTAAAATGAACGTTCCCATTCTGGAGCTAAGTATTATTATGATATATTAATAGTACTTATTCCTAACTTAATATATACTTATAATCTTTTCTTAGCATTTTATCATCACTTTTCCGCCTTCTAACTCTAATTACAAAATATTTTAAAAAATGTAGTTAACCGATGGAAGCTGTGTTGCATACAAAGTTCCATCCACACAACCAAACACACAAGTTACATTTTATGACAGTTATGTCCATTTGCGCTGAACTAAATAACGCCTAACTGACAGAGACATACTACTGTAATTCTGTTCTACCAGTCTAAAATTGATTTCCCTTCCCTTCCTTTGGATGGGACCATCCAATACAGAGGAATGTCTAACATAGCCACACAACACTGTCAGTTGAAGCCTTTTTAAGGGTGGAGGTAAAACAGTTACCACCACATTTGGAAGTTCATATGAATGTAATTTTTTTAAGTTTTTCATTTTGGCTTTGCCTGTCAAAGATTTAAGTTTAGTGCAAATGTTATAGTTACAGAGTTATAATGACAAAGAAAAACTTTTATATGATGTTGGATTGTTCTAATGTATCTATTAACAATATTTCATGTAGTATGTGTAGCATGAGTAATACAAAACGAATACAACCTTTCTCAATTTAGCTGAAATGAATACACCCCCTTGAATTCAGAATCATCATTAAAAAGCTCCCAAGTACAACTGTCATTTTCAGTTCAACTGACATATAGGACAGATTTGAGTGATAATCATGAATTCAAGGGAATAGGCGTTAAGCTTAACATTTTCTGAAGTACAATTGCGGTATAAGGTGTTCTTGAGGCCACACATATTGTGTGGGTTCATGAAACTCGTTTAATTAAACTCTAACAGGTAGAGTAGCCAAGGTGTTTTCACTTTCGCTTTATGGAACATAACCATAAAAAAGTTTAAAACACCTTGTCTAATAGCTCAAGGGTCTGTAACACGCAAATGTGCTACAGACCACCTTTATTTTAAGGGTGGTCAAATTATAAAAAATGACCGATACGATAAACATCACCACTATGCATTTCAAATAACAAGAGAAATTACAGGAAGGAAGTCACTTGATAGTAAACTTTATGTAAGCCCTAGAAATGATAATGACAAACACAAACTACAATGAAAAGTCCCCGGAAAAGCAGAAGTTCCTATGCAGATAGTGACAACATTAAATTTATCTTTTTAATTGAATGGCAAAGTGTAACTGATGATATCATACGACATAGTCAATAATATTAAAGAGATTTTTTCCATTGAACAGTAGACATGTTTCGATGATGACCCCGATTCCAAAAATTAGTTTTGTCCCAGTTATGGAGTTAACAAGACTTACTGAAATCTTGAAGACAGAGGTGATGATATCATTTATTGTCAGACCTGCAACAAAAAAATGATATATCTTTATTTGCACTAACTTAAAAATACACCAAGCTTATAAAACGTATTTCGGCGGCAAGAGTAAGTGATATGGTTTTTTTCCTTTTTTTTTCAATCTTGCTCGTGCCAAATGATTTTTGACCGGAAATGGATAGCGTGATGTGCCATTGACCGTACATCATGCGGCGTCTACCTTTGGGTCTGAGTGTACGAATGTATCACGTTTCCTTGCAGTTTCTCTGTAACGTTGTTTTTGCTGCTATACGATCTAGTGAATAAATATATTTTCTGCTGCTGTATTTTTGAATTTTCATACTCTTATACATATATCAAAAATCATATCACTTAGATATTATATGGTGCCCTTTCAATTTTTGTTTCTAATCACTCACTCTCTCCATTGACATGCGTTTCATGACTTCCGCCGAACAAAATAGCGGACAAGTAGGTATGCCAGAGTCAATACAAAAAAGTTCAGTTAAATACAAAAAAAAAATATCAGAGAAATTGGTCCACACATCGGTTTTGGGAACTGGTATTGCTGAGAATATTGGACAAAAAACTCTACTCATGTGTGCCACTTAATATGCAAATTAGTTGTAAATTTTTTAAGAGTAACCTAAACATACACCTAACATACCTAAACCTAGTGTTCAATTGTCATCAACATTTTCATCAGGCGCCGGCGTGTGCCAGGTGAGTCGCTCCTCGTAGAACTGAATGACCACCTGTGGGCATCGGACATTGGCCTGCTTAGCTGGCACGAGATCAGCCTCATCTGTGCCCTGCCACTTCATCAGGAACATCAGCTCACCACTGCTGTCTGTTGCGCCTGAAAGAATGTTATCAAATTCTCAGTCATGGAAAAATTTATTTCAGACAAATCCTACAGCAGTTTAAAAGATATACAGTCAGTGTTATGAAATATTTATAAGCAAGACTGGTTTTTTAAGGGATTTGCCTGCAATAGCACCCCACAGTGGCAGAGTGAGAAAGGACTCTTGAAAGTTATAATGAAATGAACATACTAACCAATAATTTTCTCCGGTTCCAATCCACGGTCAAAGCCTGAAGCCTTCTTTTCATCACTTTTAGACTTCTTAGCACCTTTCAAGTCAGGTGTTGCTGCCGAGGACTTTCGCTTCTTGATATCCTTGTCAACTTTGTTAACTTTTCCCTCTGAAAGAAGAATCTCTACTTCGTCCATCAGAATCATACCATATTCAATCAAAATTAATTGTATATAAGATATAAAACAAAAAGAATAAATTAAATTAAAAAGCAAAAGAAATAAAAGGTTGACCCAGCCTTTTCTTAAATTTTACATTATTTGATTTTGACTACAATTATTAGGAATTACAAAGGTAAAATTGGAAGGAGATCATTCTTGACCTTAAGTCCATCACTTATACCTACTTACAATTTTGTGAAATACAAGATACATTTACAGGATTTGATCTGGTTTCAAGTGTAAGACCAGACTTTTGATTTTGTTGAGTGTTTAAAAAAAATATATATGGTCTTTAATACTCACCTCAAAGTGATTAGGTTCCGGTGTATTTTACATGCATTGCTAAAAAACAATAATTAAGCATTTAAACATTATCAATTATAAAATACATACCAGCTTCTTTTTTTTTCCTAGCATCTTCAAAGGCTTGTATAAGATCTGGGCAATCTAGATTCTCCTCAGGCTCCCATGTGTTATCAGCATCAGTGTATCCTTTCCATTTTAAGAAGTATTCAACCTGAAAATTTCATTTTAACATGAGACTGAATATTTAGTCTGACAAAGATGAGTCTATTCAAATTCAACTAAAGCATGCTCTTCTTCAAAACTGACTGTGCCATAGTTATCATATTTCAAACAATACATAAATATCATACCTTGCTATTTCTAATTCGCCTGTCCAGCACCTTCTCCACAGAGAATTCCTCTTCCACTTCTGGCTCACTGCCTTCTTTCTTTTTTTCAGCCATCCTATTCAAAATGACAATTTTTTTTCAACAAAATTTTCAAAAAAAAATTCTACAAAATGACAATTCAAAGAAATGACCCCTATACGGTGACTACACCCGCTAGGGTCGAATTAAGGGGTTACTTATGGAAATCTGCCAGGGTCAAATAAAGGGATTGTCATTTTTAGAAAACCATGTTTTTTAAAAAAAAACTGGAATTTATGACAAATTAGTAATTAGATTACCCACAATGCAAAGCCGGACTCAGCGCATTCAGTGAGGTGGAGTCTTGTCTGACAATTGTTGAGTCAATGTTAGGCAAATGAAATTATTTAAAATTGTAGAAATGCGACCTTCACCCAAATGTTATGAAAATGGTCAAACATGGGTAGAGATTTTCTAAACTGAAATGACGCGCCCCTCTACTGCTTCTACGCATACAAGCTCTCTTGTTTGCGTAGACACGGTGGAGGGGCCCGTAATTTCAGAATAGACGATCTCTACCTTTTTATTTTAGCATAAAATAATATACTTTTCCAAGTAACACAGAAATCAGATATAACCTAGCTCAATGCCCCGTGCCCGCTTGATGTTGAGTTTCGGAACATCCTGTATAATTTTCTAATTCGCGATACAAGTTCGAAGGTTCATACGCATTGATCACTGACTTTTAGTATGTACTACATAAACAAAAAGTAAACCGTGGGCCATACGGCATCAGATTCAGGATACACTTACTAGACAGTAGACAAGACACATCTTAGGCTTCGATAACCTTTACAGCATGAACAAGTGAGAGCCTAAGGTGGGAGCATAACATTCGTTAGGTCTTTGCTGCAGTCACGAAACAAGCATGCAATTTTTTATGATGTCAAGGCGGCAAGGCCTTAGTAAAAAAATAAACAACCAAGCGACTCGTCCCGCCATTTTGATTACCGTACTGAAGCATCTCAATTTACGTTTCTAAAACTGGACTGGTGGACATAACAGCAGAATACCTTATATTTGTGTAAGCGTAACTAATAAAGATATTTGCCGATTCACTAGTTACAATTCGATTTACCTGAGTTATTCACAAAAATAATACCAAACCGGCGAACACAATGAGGCACCACTTAACCACAGAGAAACTTTGTTTATTTTTTTAATGATCAATCTAGGGATATTCACTTAACATCGATATATCGAATTTATTCGATGTATTCTTTACGATATATCGGATTGATTCGATGTTTTGTCAAATATTAATTGTATTCGATATATCGATATATTTATAGAAACATCGAATATTTGTTTTTTTATTTTCTTTTTGTATAATCTACTAAAAAACTAAATAATTTTAACACTACTTGATGACTTGGATTTTGGAAAACCATCAATCTGAAAAACTAGAAGAGAGCTTTATTTATGGGATAATCATCACAAACTAGTAAGCAAGAGTTGGAAATCATCACAATCAGATGATGCAATTTCTGATGAATTATCAATGTACTTGCGTAGTCCAGTAGTGGGAAGGCTCAATGAGAATCCTTTAGAGATTTGGCAAGATCTAAAAATTCAATTTCCTAAGCTTTATAAGATTACCTTCAAATATTTGACTATTGTCGGGACTTCTGTTCCATCTGAACGATTATTTTCTAAGGCTGCTCAAATAGTTAATCAACAAAGAAATAGAATGAAAGGTAAAAGATTAAGTAAACTCTAAAGAGCATTGGTTTTAATTAAATAGGTAAAGTGAAAGTAAGTTTTTGCAGGTACATACCTAGATTAAGGCTAGTACTAATATGTCTTTTGTTTTCTTTTACTGTTTTGAAGTTATGTGATATGTAATAAAATATTTCTATTAATTTGTCGTTTATATTTCACTTGCAAATGTAGGTATAACTCATCTCAGTCATCTCACCACTATCTTAGTATTACAATTCTATTTAAGTAACTATGTAATGATAGTGATTCTCATAGAAAATCACTATCATTACACTATTAGTTTAGCTATGTTACTCTGGTATCTGATTCTACATTCACACCTGCAAAATCAAAGACCACAAATTTTGCGCATTTTACTGGAAAAAGGTAATATTAAACTTTTGTGGAAAGTATTCGATAGTAAAAAAATATCGATGTTTTCTAGCGATATATCGAAAAACATCGATGCTGGAATCCGATGTTTTACATCGAATATAAATATCGATATATTTTTTAAGTGGACACCCCTAGATCAATCATTCAATCAAATCATTGGCTGACAACTGTCATAGACAAAGTAAAGTTGACAAGAAATTCTGCAATCAAACTTGCCTGTCGGATTATTGTGGACGCCATAATCTTCACAAAATTTGAAAGTATTAATTTGTCTAAGTCTATCACATCTCATAGCACAAGTCCATTGTCCAATTAGTTAATAACCTGATCACGTGTCGTGAGAAATTTGGAAGAAGTACCGTAAAACGGGGTGACTCACAACAGCGGGGTGTATCACAACACTCATATCGAGAAAAAAACATTTATTATTTTTCAAAAGTAATTCACCAGAAAATATTGGGAAACCCCCAAAAGAACAGTTTTAAGCAGCAGGTCAATAAATTTTTCAAAACTTAGCTAACGTCGAACGTCGTTGTCCACTGGCTCCAACTTGCTATCATCCAAATCCTAATAGTATATGGTTTTGGTGTTTATTTCAGTATTTAGTTTCTTTTAACTTGTTCAATTTTATTGTTTTTTTTTTGTTCTTTTTATTACTATTTTTATTTTTCTGCTAAGCCCCATGGTTGACTGGTAGAGAATGCCTTATCGGCATTAAGTCCGCCATTTGTACCAATTCATCGTTGTGCAATAAATAATACATCAATTAAATAAATCAGCCACAAGATTGACGTTATTTCAATTATCAATAATTTGTAGGTCATTCGTAAATTGAGGGTCAGTTTTCTATTAAAAACGGGGTAAATCACAACAGTGTTTCATTCTGAAAAAGTGTCAATGAAGAAATTTTAGGAGAAGAAAACCAAAAAAGAAAGGACATCGAGGGAACCAAAATACAAAAGTTAAGTTAAAGCAGGAATTATCCATATCTACCTATACTAATAACCGTAGAATTTTCCCTAGGCGCTCTATGTAGAAAATATGTTTTTTGCAGAAACGTCGTCACATATAAGCATGTTTATCATAGTAATAAACTTTATAATAGCCATGAATCAAACTTCCGGGAATGAAACTGATATTTGATAGGTCTGGGTGTTTGTGGTACCTTCGTTGGCTCAGATTTCCAAAACAGAGTGTAAAGCCTTACTTTGGGACCAGAACAATTATTATGATATTGTCTCATATTTTTTTATTAAAATTAAATACGTATTTACATTTTCAAACTTACCTTTAGTGTATAGTGTGTCGAATATGGAACACAGACAATGGCAAGCAGAATGGATGTTGTTCCAAATTGATTTTTTCAGATTTTCTTCAATAATTTGTTATACATTATATATTTGCCCAAGCATAACAATAACTAACACTTATACAACCGTGCCACAACCGTACCTCAGTGTGGACCGTACCTTTTTCTATATTAATATAGAAAATCACTTATTAGTGATTTATTTTTCAACGCAAACACTCAACATTCCTTGCCTTACCTATTCGGAGGCTTAAGATACATTTTTATCTCAATTTTTTTAAAATACATGAGGAGGAGAGGAGGTTTGCTCTCCATCGGCCACAGATGACTGGCCTTCATTTTAGTGCATTTATTGAGGAAGGCTATAGGCTACATTGGCTGCATATCACCACGTATGAAAATCCACGCGTATGAATTCATAGGCGGCCTCTGGTATTGTTTTTTTTAGGCCACCTATTTCCGTTTTTTATTTTGCTTAGGCCAAATGACATGACATTTCTTTGCAATAGAGCAAGGAAGCCCAATAGTCGGTTATGCGGAACCCGCAACCGAAATTGGCAACCTAACAAACTGAAACTTTGCGGATAGGTTGGGTGGACGGTTGGCACACGGTTGGCAATCGCGTATTTCATACTTAAAGGAGTTTGGGCCAAAATATGGCCATTGAATGGCAACATTATTAAAAAAACAGTAGGTCTAATGTTTTTGACCGTAGGGGGCGCTGTTATTTCAGAAAGTTGAGGTTGTCTATGTCCTCCTGTGCGAGAAAGTTGTAAATAATTTTACGTGAAATTTTGACGACTTTCTTTTTTAGAAGTGTTAGTTAATTACAAAGTGAATTAATGATTGTTAAGTGAGGTCCAAATGTGATGCGTAACCTTAAATGGTGTGCCTTATGAAACAAAAAACTATCATTGCGCACGATACCCCAACGCCATTTTGAGGCGAAATTTTGTATGTAAGTGCCAAGTATTTCGCAATATATTCGTTTTTCACCCTCACAATAAGGTTGTGGTAGGCTAATCATTAGGAATAATTAATATTCATAGGGTCCGCGAAGTCCCCGTTTGATAATCGAATATCTGACAAGAGGTGGAGACTGGCTGCATCGCGATGGGTTGCGGCGCCGTTTATCAAAAGCTCGCATTAATTAAATTATTAGTGGTGTCTTGTAGTGGCAATTGTTTTAACTGTGTGATTTGAGTAGGCAGTGTTGTGGACGCGAGCCGGAGAGGACATCTGGTGCAGCGGGAGTGGCTGTGGCGTGTAAATTCGGCGTGGTTCGTTATCGCTGTCGTTTCCGACTGTTGCAGATATCGTGTGGCGCAGAGGATGGCCTGGGGCGACGGGAGAGCTCTAATTAACTGACGGACGTCGCCGGCTTACAGCTGGCGCAAGCAGTACGTTGTTTTTTAATAACATTCATAAGTCATGCATGGAATATAGTCTCGAAATGATCTCTTTGAGGAACAAGGTGCATGGTAAATAATGCTGTTCAGTTTCTTTGGATGCTCATGTGTGTGATACAATTTCTTATTCCAACATGCAGTAATACATTTACCTCTTAGAGGAGTCAGTTTTGGAGGCATAGGTATGTAGTTTTTTTATGGCAAATGTGGCAGATAGTGTAACTGGATTAGTGATTGAAACTGATTGAAATTAAAATGATTTGTAACATCAATAATGGGAGCACCTCTTGTATCTTTTGACATTCTAAAGAAATGCAGGAAATTCATGTCAATATCATGTTCTTTGTCTGTGACTTATATCACTGGCAAGTTTTTTTCATAATAAGGAAGGTTGCCTCAGTCCAGTTTCCTTAGAAAATTGATGTCTAACAGTTCCTATTGATGATATGAGTATTCTGTGTGAAATTTGACCTGTAAAACCCTAACTTTTGATTAAAACCATTTGAATATTTCATCTCAAAAACCTTAAATTTGTCCTTAGGCATTAAAATCATGTTGTTTGTAACACACACGATGCCTGAGTCTTGCACCTTCCTTCCTAAAAACCAGGATATATAGGATTGTGGTGTTTATGTAGCCACAGGGGCAGATGCTGAGAGGGACCCCTCTTGAAAATGTGCCTATTCCTTGTGCAAATGTTATTATTAGGTGTCAAATAAATGTGTAACATTTGTTACTTATTTAATAATAAAAAACACAGTCATTACAATACCAATAGATGAAGGTCATTACTCGTTCTCTAAGAGCAATGCATTAAATTTCAACCCGAATGACAAGAAACAACTGTTAAACCTGTGTTAGTGGTGTTATGTACACAGATATTTTAAGGTGGATATTCATTCTAACTTAAATATTTTCCTCAGACTAGGAATGTACAATAAACAATGTGACAAACAAAAACTGGATTTTCAAAAAATCCCATGTTTTAGTGTCTCAACTCTCAATCCTATTGCCTTGTCTTACTAATTATCAATAAACAAATAAGATCTATTTACAAAAAATCATGTTATCTCTAATTGGAACAAACAATTAACAAATGAGCTTTTATAATATGGACTTGTGGGACTGACCTATTGTTTAGAATCAGTGAAATCCAATCAGATATGATTAATTACACAGCATAATTAGCATGTTGTGCAAGGTCACATATCATGTACTTTATTTAGTATTTATTTGTTAATTTAGTGTATGTTACATAGTGGGTAATAGTGGTTTGAAAGGACAATCAAATTGTGTCTGTGCTTGTAATGTTTGCTTGCAGTATTTATTTCTTCTATAAATAATCCACATAGAGAAACTCAACTTATTTCATGAATGAAAAATACATGAAATTTCTCCAGTCACCATGGTGACTGTAGTGGTGACATGGTCACTCTTACTAGGAAGAGGGACTTACTGCTCTGCAGCTGCTACTGCACTGCTGTGTACTTATTGCTCCACAGAACCCACAAACATTTAAACATAATTAGTAAAGTAACCATTTAATGATTAAGAATAAAGTTCTGGGTTAAACATGCCAGATAAAGGCAAAAGCAGTCAATTTGGCTGATGTTCCATGCATAGACCTCCTCCATATAGCTGATCTATTCTGGTTTCGAGAAACATATTTAATTGTAGATCCCCAGCCAAATCATTTAAAAAAAAATACTTATTACAAACCTTTCACAGATTAAAATGCCACGACCTGGCAGTCTCAAGGACCCAGATATAGCGGAAATGTTTAGTAAACATGATCCCGAGAAGATATTTGAGGACCTCCGAGAGATTGGCCATGGCTCGTTTGGCGCGGTGTACTACGCACGCTGCAATCTCACCAAGGAGATTGTGGCTATCAAGAAGATGTCATACCTGGGGAAGCAGAGTGAGGAGAAGTGGCAGGATATCTTGAAGGAAATAAAGTAAGTGTCTGCTGGGTAGACTTTTCATTTGGCGGGCCAAAAAATAAAGATCTAATAGCAAACAACTTTCGAAGCAGTCTTAAAAACTATAACTGCATACACCATGTTAGATCTGTCAATTCCTGAAGCTACTGGTCCACTTCCGACCCAGTAGATTTAGGAAAAAAAAGCGCTAAAATGTCACTTACCTACGTCGCCATACAAAAATATGTTGCAAACGGCGTACACAGATGTCCTCCCCCAGATGAAATCTCTAGTTTTCCTTTTCTTCAACCTGTAATTCCTGAGGCGTGATAGTAAGTAATCTGTAAATGTTATTGCAGATTCCTAAAACAACTGGAGCACCCAAACACCATTGAATACAAGGGCTGCTACAAAAGGGAGCACACAGCATGGCTTGTCATGGAGTATTGCGTTGGTTCAGCTTCTGATATTATTGAGGTGAGTTTTGACTTTACTTAAATTATTTTTTATTTCAGAACTAAGGTTTTCAAGATGTTGACGTGATCGTGTATTCCTGCCGCGACGCCGAAATGGCCTTACTTTGTCTAGACCATAGTCTTAGTGAAAGGCAAGTGTTGAGTGCAAGGCAAGCCACGAGACAAGTGAGAGAACGTGAGAGACTGGAAGCTGTGTATCCTGGAGTCCAGCACCAAGGATGGCAGCCAAGTTTGTCATAAGGCACACAGCAAAATGAAAAAGACTGAATCAAAGGAATCAGAATTAACCATTAGGCGCTTTGCGGCCGACGGGTCGGGGCGGTCTTTTTGACTGCAAAGTCCGCGCCTGCCTGCCGATGCGACTGCACCTCACCGCGAACACAAAGCATTTAAGTGCCCGTCGGGCACCTTCGGTTCGGTGTGTGTTGGTAGTATATGGTTCTCTTCGCGCTATCGTTGGCAGTGAAATTGACAGTTTTTCGTCCTTTTTAGGAACAATCGACTAAGATATAATGCTCATCTTCTTCAAACGTAATCTATACATTGTATTTTAATGAAGAAAGAAAGGTACCTGGATCTCAAGGACATCTACCATCATACACCGATATGATAGTTAAGAGCTGTTTAGAGTGAGTCAAAAGTTCAAAACCCCTTATTCAAGTTGGGTTTGGGTAAAGCTTAATTCCGCTCGGCGAAGTGTAGACTTCTGAGTATTCCATTCGCCATGACGGCCGAGACTAGATTTTATTAGGTTTTCTATCCATTTTAGGGCGTGGTCCGTAAATGCAGTGAAGATGGCCCCACTGCTTTTGCTAAAAAGTGATCAAGTGACCGCCATTTCGTTGTGTACTGCGACTACCTCTCATTTTATTTTCGGATTTTCTCATTGATTGATTGCACAAGTATCAACTTCGCATTATACCGGAAAACAAAAGTAGCTTATGTCCATCTCAGTAGTGGGAAAATATTTTTATGATTCGGTTAGATATTGAGGCAAAAACCTTTCTAAGAAACTGCTCATTAATAATTGCTATCTTATACTTATCATCATGTAACGCATGACTATTATTATTGCCGCAAATCATTTCATTCTACATCTTGTTGGCATAATAATATGCTTGCGGCAATTCGTATTCCATGTAAAATGACTAACTTGCATCCGAAAATGCACAGCGTTGAAATGAGGTCATTATCTTTGATTTCGGAGAATCAATACGTAATAAATCTATGTATACTAACTTGGAGCTTTTGACTCATCCCTTTCTAATCTAATTGTAGTTTCCTGAGTCTGAATACTTGATTGTGGCAGATAAGTTACAATGAGTTTGTACGTTTAAAGGTTTCCTTTAGCTACCCTTTGATATGTTCAAGGTTCAATGTAAAGTCGGCATAAAAACTAGTTCTTGTTGTGTTCTACTGCAATGGCTAAAAATATTTTATGCAGCGCAGGTTTTTGTCAAGCCATGTCTTAAGCTGACTTGGATTTAATATTTTTAATTAATTTGGAATATTGTTTTTCATTTTTACAGTCATACTTATATTTTGCTGTAAATCGGAAGTCAATCAAAGTAAAGTTCTAATAAAGAATATGTAAATAGGATTAGATCTTATTCCCGACAGACCAGAGTCATTTTCGAAGTCACAAAATTCAAGAAAATATTAGTTTCATAAGCATAAAACTTATGGTAGCCGTGTTTGCAAGCTTGTCCGTTCACATAGGGCTTTACGATGCTAGCGACGTTAACAAATCATTGACCTATTATACATTATTCGAAGTACTTACTCATTTTTTTTATTGGAATGGTGTGACCATCCAGATATCCGATGTTCTTAGCCATGATTTAAGAATATGGTTTTAGGATATTATGAATTTCAGTTACTAAAAGTAAAAACGCTATTTTATTGGAAGCCCAAACGTATTTTTACCGAAAACACCGCTTCTGGAAGACCGTTCCCTATTTCAGATGGACATACGCAGTACGGTAAGAAGAGACGCTTAAGCAAAAAAAAAAACTTAACTAACACTTAACAATCATGAATAAGTGAATACTGATTATTGACTTGGTGTGCAAAGTAAATATGTATAAACGAAAATAGGAAACATCTAACTAATTAATTACATACTAGTCAAAATACATTTATTTCCTGATGTGAGTTTGCTTTGGTCACGCAATGAATACCTAGTACAAATGTTGTCCACAGTGAGTCAATAGTCCTCTAGCTGTACGAAACCAACAAAACTTTAAAGTAAAATACATATTTTTTTAAATGTCGACCATTACTTAATCTTTCAGACTTTCTTCATTGTTATTAAATATTTTTTTCGAGAAATGCTCTTTGTGCAGTTATTGATTTTGTATCTCGCAATGTGATGGACCTATGTAACGTTGCTTTCTGACTGCAATGAGCTTAAGAGATAGAAAAGTTGACCAAGCGCGTACTCTTGAAAGGCGAAGGATCAATTGTGGCATACACAAGTATGGAAATGACTATAGGAAGGAATAGATAGTGGTAGTGATAGGAACAGGAGTAGTGGCTGGTTAGCAGATTTTGTGACAAGCTAAACTCAAACATTTATCAAGATCACCCATTTAGGTACAGTCTGGGAATGAAAGGGTTGACCACCCTAGTATCTGTTTTTGCTTGCTCAATGATGACATTGACAAGATCAATTGGTTCAACTGTCAATCGTGAAGGAACATACCTACGTCTAATCAATTGTCCGACAGTAAAACTGAAATTCAGTTTTATTGTCGGACAATAAAGCATGCTTTTCGACATACTCTAGCCTGTTACACAGTTAAAAGGTAACGTGTGCTTGCAACGCGTAAATGAATTTGTTCGAAAACTGGTCAACCCTTTCGTTCCGCGACTCTACATCACTATGTTATCGAAAGTTTCAGGGGATCGGTTTTTAGGAACACTGATTGTGGGGTTTTCTTATCCCTGAAAGGCTGATGGAGTAGAAGCCATTAGATCGAAAACCTGTCTCAGACAGAATTGAAGCTTATTTAATTAACACAACTTAATAATAATGAAATACTTAGTAATGCGATAAGTGAGTTGTCATAACGAATGAATGACAATAATAAACTAAATGAGATTAGTTATAAGTCCAGTCCAGTGTACAGTCAAAATAGTTGAAATAAAACCAGGAATGATGGCTTTTCCCAGAACAATACGTAAACCTTTCAGCAATCCTACTAATATTATAAATGCGATAGTTTATATTGTGTGGATGGATATGTCACCGGAAAATAACAAGAACCGTAAATTTATAAATTTCCTAGGAAATTTATAAACTTTCGTAGGATTCTAAACGAGAGATAAAATGTATTATTTTACGGCTAGATTTCTGGAAATTTATCAATTTGCGACGACTCGTAGTAAATTTATAAACTAACGGATATCTATTCGTAAAATTCTAAACGGTTCGACTAATCACAGAAGAGCTTTTAATTTTACGCTTTTATGGATTACGGAAAATAATACACTGCTCTCTGATTGGTCGATGTTGACAGTAGCAATGCTTGTGTTCATAGATTATGATACAATCAGACTTGCGAAACTGTACATTTATCAGTTTTGATTACCTAACTGACTGGAATTTAATTTCAAAACTAGGTAGGTGTGTATTTAGGTACACAATGGGGCAAAAGAAATCCAACAAATCGGAATAAATGAATTTAATTAATGTTCTCGTTACAAGTTTTGGCGGCAAAGTGACGGTGACATGACATAAAACATATTTAGTATGAAAGTATAACGCCTTATGAAAATACGCAGGCAAAAATACGCAGGCAGACCAGTCTCGGTGTGTGCTCTTCAGGACCTGTTGGCGCCTGAACATCCTCCCCGCCGTTGAAAGGAACCTTTCAACTATTCAGATCTTCAGTAGTTGGCAGAGGGCAAATACGGACTAACGGCCGGCGAACACATCCTCTCGTAGTATTGATGTCTGCTACTCTTGAGATGCCATCCGGTCCAGGGAATAAGCGAAGTACTCTTCCAAGGCGCCAGTTCAGTGGAGATGTGCCGTCTTCATGAATGAGCACCATGTCGCCCACTTGCAGTTTAGTTGTGTTGCTGCGCCATTTTGTTCTCTGTTGCAATTCAGAGATAATACTCCTTTTGCCATCGCTGCCAGAAATGTTGACGTATTTTCTCTAGTCGCTCGTAGCGGCGCAATCGGCTCTCGCTGCAGCTATCCAGTGACAGTGTAGGCAGCGCAGTCAGAGGCCGTCCGATCAAAAAGTGCCCCGGAGAGAGAGGTAAGAGGTCATTGGGAGAGGAAGACAATGGATATAGGGGGCGGCTGTTGAGAATCGCCTCCACTTGTGCAAACAAGGTTGATATCTCCTCGAAAGTTAAATGACTGTTTCCTATAACGCGTCTAAGATGGTGCTTAGCGGATTTCACCCCGGCTTCCCAAATACCGCCGAAATGAGGAGCGTAAGTTGGTATGAACATAAATTTAATACCTAGCTGGCTAGCGGCAAAATCAGTGAGAGGTTCATTGTTCTGTTTTAAGAAAGTTCCTATCTCTTTGGCACTAGCTACGAAGTTACGCCCGTTGTCACAAAATATCTCTGTCGGCTTACCTCTGCGCGAGACAAAGCGTCGAAGAGTCATAACAAATGCGTCCTTGGACAAATCGCTGACTGCTTCAAGGTGAATGCATTTGTAACGTAAGCCAACAAACAGACACAAATAACATTTAATTACGCGACTGCCACGGCCCTTGCGATTAATAATCATAAATGGACCGGCAAAGTCTAAACCAACGGATAAAAATGGGAAATCCGGTTCTATGCGCTGGGCTGGTAAATTGCCCATTTTGGGATATAAAGTTTGACCTCTTAAACGTCTACACCTTACGCAATTATTGACTACACGCCTGGCCAAGTGTCTGCCATTTATTGGCCAAACTGTTTCTCTAACTGTTGCTAACAACAATTGTGGGCCAGCGTGCATATTATCAAAATGTTGTTTTTCAAAATAAAGTTTGGTTAATCTATGGGAGGCATGCAGCAATATGGGATGTTTTTTCTCGTAGCTATACATTGATACCTGCAGCCTTCCACCCACACGAATTAAATTGTTTTTATCTAAGAAAGGCGAAAGAGCTAATATTTTACTTTTACTATTTAAATCTTCGCCTTTAGCTAGCAAATCGCACTCAACGGGAAACAATTCTCGCTGAGCGAAAGAACACAGTAAGTGAAAAGCTTTTTGAATCTCATCTGCCGACAATACACCTAATCTTTTATTTTTAGGATTTTTTAAATTAAATATGAACCTAGTGACGTAAGCAACAGATCTTTGAAGTTTGTTCAATGATGAATAGTTATCAATATTAAATATAGGTTGGAAAAATATAGTGGCTGAATGTGATTTTACTTCCGGTAATTTTTCAAAATGATTATTGTCACTTGTAAGATTCGGCCATTCGGCCTCATCTTTTAATAAAAATTCAGGACCTAACCACCACATGTTAAAATCGATCAACTTCTTGGCATCAACGCCCCTGGATATTAAATCCGCTGGATTGGAAGCAGTGGGCACGTAGCGCCATGATGACGGTTCGGTTAGCTCTTGTATTTCACAAATGCGATTAGCTGCAAACATTTTCAATTTACCTGGATCACTATTAATCCAACTTAGCACTACAGTCGAATCACACCAATGAATAATACGCGTTAGTTTTTGTCTAAGTGAATCAATTACCGATTTACAGAGCTTTGCTGATAGAAGTGCTGCACATAACTCGAGACGTGGTATGGTCGTTGGCTTTAACGGGGCTATTTTGGATTTAGCACACAACAATCTCATTGTGACCTTGCCACTCGAGTCAATGGACCTTAGAAAGATGCAAGCACCATATGCACATTGTGAGGCGTCACTAAATGAATGCAATTCTACTACCATCGGTGATTCACCAAGAACAAATCTTGGAATTTCCAAGCTAGAAAGGTAAATTACGTTATCTGCAAACTTTTTCCAGTCATCTTCTATTTCCTGTGTGACCGGCTGATCCCAATCGAACTTTTGCTGCCAGAGCTTTTGCAGTATGATTTTAGCCTGGACTACGACGGGACTAAGCAGGCCCAGTGGGTCGAAAATCTTAAAAGAATTGGACATAATAAAACGTTTTGTGACAATTGCATCTTTATCACTAGTAAAATCTTTGATTGGAAAATGCAAACTATCGCTAGATGGTGTCCATCCGAGCCCAAGAGTGTCTGACGATTCGCTAAGAGTTAGTTTATCTTGTTTATTTATATCAACATCATCAAAAATAGTTGGGTGATTACTTTTAAATTTTCTTAGATTGAAACATCCTTGTTTCAGGGTTTCAGTAATAGCTTTTTGTATATATTTTAATGTGTTTTCATCATTAGAACCAGTTATTAGGTCATCTACGTAGAAATCATTTTGGATGATGACCTTGATTGATTCATCATCACTTTCCTCACCTAGCTGCCATAAGCATCGCGTACTTAGGTGGCTTGCGCTGGCAGTCCCATAAGTTATAGTGTTCAACTCATATGTCCTTAGGGGCTGACACTCATCCTCTCTCCACAAAATAAGTTGCAGGTTACGCTGTTCCTTTTGGACCATAATTTGCCGATACATTTTTTCAATGTCGCCAGTTAACAGAAATTTATATTGTCTGGCACGTATTAAAATTGAAAAAAGGGAATTCTGAATGTTAGGACCAGCCAACAATACGTCATTCAAAGAATAGCCGGAGGAGGATGGGGCAGAACCGTCAAACACTACTCGGAGCTTGGTTGTCTCACTCTCAAGTTTTATAACTGCATGATGACATAAATAATAAGCTGTGATTCGATTATCTACGTCCGATAAAGAAAGATGACCTAGATCGGCATATTCATTAATAAATTTAGTATAATCAGACTTAAGGCCTGGATTGCGTTTAAATCGCCTTTCTAAATAATTAAACCGCCTTTTAGCTACCTTAAGGGTGTCTCCTAGACAATCAGCACTATCCTTAAGCGGCAGTTTAACCCAAAATCTTCCATCATCATCCCTACGGGTATGAGTGATGAAATGTTTTTCGCATATTTTATCTTGTTCACTCATTATATTTTTAGCGGGAACTTCTTCTATTTCCCAAAATTTAGTTAACATGTTTTCGATTTTTTCAAAGTCTTTTGCTGACTCGGACACTATTGCATGATTGCAATGAGTTGTCTTATTTGATTTTATTGTATTTATAGGGCCGGATATTATCCAGCCTAAACTTGAATTTCTTAACCTTGGATTATTAGGACCAAGTGAGCGCTGCTCGTTACCTAGGATATCCCAAAAAATATCAGCTCCTATTAGTACATCTATCTTTGCTGGTTGATTAAATGCAGGATCGGCCAATTGGATATCGTTAGGTAGTACCAACGTCTTTATATTGACAGGGTTCTTTGGTAAGTAACCCGTGAGTTCTTTTAGTACTAAGCATGATAGCTTAACATTGAACTTGCTATGTAGTGAATTTATTTGTATGTTACAACTTTCAACAACGTCATTAGACACGTTGTTTCCAATACCTATGACATTTAGTGAGTCAATGAGGTGAGCACTAAGCCCTAGTTTGTCCTTTAGTGACTTGGTTATAAAAGATGACTGGCTTCCGCAGTCTAATAATGCACGAACCTTCTCCTTTTGCTGGTTGAATGGGTTCTGCACTTCAATTATTGCTGTAGATAGCAGTACTGTATGGCCTAAATTTTGGCTACAAAGATTGACTATTGAGTCATTTGAATCATCCTCAAAGGTGACATGATTATTGACTGAAGATGTCGGATTGTGGATTAAACTGTTGTGCCTCTTGTTGCACACTCGGCAAGGTCCCATGCGGCAATCGTTAACCGAATGTCCCTGCCTGAGACAGTTTACACACAATTTAAACTTAGCGACATCCGTCATTCGATCCTCAACACACTTCGCCTTAAATACTGAGCAATCATAAATTTTGTGGTTGTCATCGCAAATAACACACTTAAAATTATTATTGGGCAATTTGTTGTGCCTACTATTTGTACTTGCAAAAGATTTCGTGTATGAAACTTGTCCCTGCCTTTGTTGCCCTGGGACTGAATAGTTACGAGAATTAGAAAAAGGTGTTTTTTGTACTGAATTGTTATTGTTATTTAAATCATGTTTGTTTCGATTTAAGGACTCGAGCACATCTGCACGGTCTATAATAAATTTACAAAATTGATCCAATGTTGGCACATCACCATCTAAGCTATTGCGGCATTCTTCCCATTTTAACAATGTTTTGCTATCTAGTTTAGAGGACAACATAAATATAATTAGAATATCCCATTTATCCGTTGGTTGTCCTAAGCTGGCCAATGCACGTAAGTTTTTTGTAACGTGATCGACTAAAAATCGCAATGACCGCTCTGATTCACGAGGAAGCTGCTTAATATTAAATAAAGAATTTAGATGGTGATTAATCAGACTTCTTTTATTGTGATAGCGACTGCAAAGTAGGGACCAGGCTTCGGAATAATTCGCTGACGAGACTTCCAGGTTAGAGATAATCCGAGACGCGTCGCCCTCTAAATATGATATGAGGTAGTGAAATTTATTAATAGGCGAAATACGTGAATTGTTATGAATTAAATTCTCGAACGTGTCCCGGAATTCCAACCAGCGAAAATACGCTCCATCGAATTTAGCTATTTGAATCTGAGGAAGTCTTATTCCAATGTCCTGCTGCCCTGAACAACATGACGCATTGTGATTAGAATCACGCCTATTTTCTATTTCTGAACTACTAGAAAAATATTCCAACAAAGTCTTTGCAGTTGCTATGTTCACAATTATGTCCTGTTCGATGATGTCACGCGCATCGATTTCGACAGAAATATTTTCTGAATTCACAATTTCTATATCACTTTGCAATTCATCAAATCTTGTTGATAATGTTTCGAACTTTGCTATTTTTAATTTTAACTCTACTATTTGAACGTTGTTTAACTCCGATTTGCCAGATAAATTGTCTAAATAATTTCTAAACTTTGTAATTTGACCTTTCACTGATGATCTTCTTGCAATTAATTCCCTTAAGTGAGATTTATCTGAGTTGTCGTTAGCCATTATACTACACAAATATGCAAAATTTACACAAAATTAAGACTAATAGAACACAATAACAAATAAGTAATAAAGAATAGCTCACGCTCCTCGTCTCGACGTTACTTGCCAGACAGCAAACTGGTTGCTTATCACCGCCGCAATAGGTAGGCACCAAACACTGACCATGCAGCCGGAATGCTCCTGCCAGCGGTGAAATCCTGGAATAGTCGGCGAGAATGGTTAAAAATTGCGTAATTACCTAATGGAAATTGGCGCGAAACGACTAAGTTACCTGAGGTAGTTACTTTTCTAAGCGGCCTAAACCGTCAAAAAATAGAAATTATTCAGAAAACTGCTTTGAACACTGAATAATATTGACTTTATTTATGAAAACATTTAATTTTAACTGTAAATTAGCACTATTTTAGCAAATTAATAATTTTATTTCTGAATGCAAGTAACTTAAAATAAAAATTTTCAAAGTGTAATTTTTGCTGTTTTTCGCTTTAAAATGCAACAAAATACCTTAATTTGCACAAATGAATATCGATTCTAGATGGATATAAGGTTTTAGTTAGGTATTATGGAAATTTGGACGAAGAAAAGGAAAGTTAGGTTAGGTTAGGGCACTTAAATTTCGTAGGACTCTGCTGCTCGATGCTATACTTTAGCGGTTTAGCTGCTCGATTAGCTCGGTTCCTGTCCTTAGGTAGTCCTGGCTGCAGATTTGTTCATCATTTCGTCTTTGAACTCCTCAATTTGTCTTCAAAAATTGGTCTGAAATTTTCGAAACTTTTTTCTTGTTTTTTCTGATGAAATTCTTCTTGTTTTTCTTGGTTCGATTAGTTCCCCTCATGGGCCACCATTATGTGTATTTAGGTACACAATGGGGCAAAAGAAATCCAACAAATCGGAATAAATGAATTTAATTAATGTTCTCGTTACAAGTTTTGGCGGCAAAGTGACGGTGACATGACATAAAACATATTTAGTATGAAAGTATAACGCCTTATGAAAATACGCAGGCAAAAATACGCAGGCAGACCAGTCTCGGTGTGTGCTCTTCAGGACCTGTTGGCGCCTGAACAGTAGGTTTAACGGGTTACATAAACATACATAACATAAACGGCCTATATACGTCCCACTGCTGGGCACAGACCTCACCTCAACTATGAGGTGGACCGAGCCATACTCCAACAAGCGGGCTCAGTGCGGATTGTTGGCGGGATGTAAGGTTAGTGAGCAACCTTAATGTCAGATGTTATCAAGCCGCCCTAAGGCCTCTGACTAAGCTTAATGACTGACATCTAACGACGTCAACCGGGACCAACTGCTTAACGTGCCTTCCGAAGCACGGACATGCCCGAAACACACACATCACTAAATTTCAGTCGGGTGGTCACCCATCCCATTTCCGACCCGGCGTGTGTTGCTTTACAACAGCAATCGTCGCCGATCACTGACACAACTGCGCCACGGGCACCTCTTGGGTTAACGGGTTAATTTTTACAATAAAATAGGCTGATAACCCCTACTTCATCAAAATAAAACAGCAGAAATCGTGTTTTACGATGTCAAAAAGTTTATAAAAAAATTAAATACATTTATAAAATATAACATAAAAAACATAGCATACCCTCACGATCATATCCCGAATGGGGTAGTCAGAGGCACACTGAGTTCCCGTCACGGTTAACGAACGGAACATTCAGAAGCCCACATTCACCGAGGGAATTTGAACCCATCGTGGTAAGGGGCGAGCATACCGCCGTTATCTAGGTTGCATAGGTTTTTTATCGGTGTTTCTCATCGCCGGAGAGTTAGCCGCAAATTATACAATGAACACGAAGACGAATTTGTTCTTACAACATTTAAAAAATTAAAACCGGCCTTCTGCCAAAATGAAATGGCGGAGGAGAGGAAGGAGAAGGAACACGTGACTTATTCGACCAATCAGAGCGCACATGGCGTTTGGTTACTGCCCACTTATTATTTTACGGATGCGTTCCGAAAGTTTATAAATTTCCGGAAATCAGGGCGTAAAATAATACAATTTATCTCTCGTTTAGAATCCTACGAAAGTTTATAAATTTCCTAGGAAATTTATAAATTTACGGTTCTTGTTATTTTCCGGTGACAGATACATAGATTTGTGTTGCTCTTTCACGTTAAAACTTCTACATGGATTTTAATGAAAATTTACAGTAATATAGCTTATAGATCGGAATAAGAAATTGGCTACAATTTTAAAAAAACATTTAAATTGTTCATTTAGGTTTCAAAAATATAGTTTATGCGGGTGAAGTCGCGGGCGGCCGCTAGTGAAGGAATAAGCACGTGTGACGTTGCGGGCAAAGACTAGTTCCTTTCACACTAATTTTGTACTAGATTATTAACTGATATAGAATTTACGGTAATCCTTTTTATCATTGTCATCTTTCATAATCGAAATTCCTTGAATGGAATTACGTATTATGTATTCCGACGTAGCCTTGTACCGATATGAGATTGTTTCTAATTTGTTTTCATTGAAATCCTAGGTAGCAAAATCCCTTTCTCGTATGCTGGCTGTCCGGACTTTGCTAATGATATAGATATTCAACATTATTTAAAGAGCATGAAATTGCCTTATGTAGGCCAGTGAAAAAATTGAGACATTATTTGGGAAAGTGTGTAAAATATGTGAGGCTTTTTAGAAAGGCTACATTTACATACCATTGGGCTTAAAATCTAGAACGCTGACCCTTATCCCACATTCCCACTGTACAATACATTCCGATTTTGAAATTAGAACATAAATCAACAATTTACTTTTTTGTTCAGGTCCACAAACGTCCTCTACGCGAAGAAGAAATATCAGCAATATGCGAGGGCGTGGTTTGCGGTCTCTCCTACCTGCACAGCCTCGGCCGCATCCACCGGGACATCAAGGCTGGCAACATTCTTCTGACAGAAGTCGGCACTGTCAAGCTGGCAGACTTCGGCAGTGCCAGCATCAAGTGTCCCGCTAACAGCTTTGTCGGCACGCCGTATTGGATGGCGCCTGAAGTTATACTGGCCATGGACGAAGGACAGTATGATGGGAAGGTTAGTTTGCGATTTAATTATATATCTAGTCATTTATTGTAAATAAGCCGTTGCGATCTTACTACTGGCATCAGTTACGTCCTGGAAGCCCGTGGTGCAGATAGTGTGACTGGCTGGATGCCTTTGCAAGAAATTGGCATGCAAGGCTTCGTCCTATTAGTGCTATGGGTGTCTACTCTACCGGGGCCGTTGGGTTCGATTCTCTAGGATAAGCAAGAACAAAATTGTCATTTATTTACCGACCGATAGTTGACTCAATTCCGGCTGCCAGTCCTTCTGATAGTAATTTATAACATGTTTATTTTGCCAGGTGGATGTGTGGTCGCTCGGCATCACTTGCATCGAACTGGCAGAACGCAAGCCGCCTTACTTCAATATGAACGCCATGTCTGCTCTGTACCACATAGCCCAGAACGATTCGCCCACCTTGCAAGTAAGTGATTAGATGACAGAGGTATCATGTACGAAAATATAAATCCATGGATCCTAAGGATCTGCCCTTCTATTTGCCCGAATTGTTGTAGGCAAGAGTTTTCCATCATCATACAGTTTTTCTAAGGAGTTGAACAGTTTTCACTACACATTTTACATACCGTAAGATGGGGTTAATTGGTATCTGGGTCTTAATTGGGACGGAACTTTGAAGATGTTTCAAAGCTCAAGTGCAGTGCTGTATTTCTTTTATTTTTGGGTATTTTTGTTTTTATCTGTAGTGAATATAAAGACATACAAGAAATTAAGAAAAATAAAGCTCTGCAACATCTCCAAAGTCCTGTCCCAATTAAGACCCAGATACCAATTAACCCCATCTTACCGGTATTTTATTGGTTTTACTGGATATGTATGTATAGTTCTCACAATTGATTGCGTACGCATATGTGGAGTTTTTTTATTATTACCAAAATTAAGAGCTTCTCATCTTAACTCATGCAGCATGCAGAAAAAAAACCATCTCGAATATCCTTTATTTCACGCCCAAAAATCTTCCCCAGGCGCCCGAATGGACGGACACATTCCGATACTTTGTCGAGGAGTGCCTACAGAAGAACCCGCAGGACCGGCCCTCATCTACCAAGCTCCTCTCGCATCACTTCATAACGCGGCCTCGCTCGCCCAACGTGCTCGTCGACCTCATACAACGGACCAAGGCCGCCGTGAGGGACCTGGACAACCTTAACTATAGGAAGATGAAGAAGATTCTCATGGTTGACGCAGATAACGAGAGTGCTATAGGTAAGTGCTTGTATAAAATTGTCTGCACATCGTATTTTTATATTTTTTTATATTTCCTTGTAAATGTTTACTAAGCAGCTATCGAACAGTTATTTAAATTTGGTCTTATTTCATGGCCCTTCCTAGTTTTCAAACTTTTTGAATACCAAAACGTCAATTTATCAAATCAGTTCAGTGGATCAGTTGTGACCATGATCAACTAAATGCTTCCAACAACTGGTAGTATGGGAATATTTCCTAATACTGGGGGGCTAAAAAGGCAACATTTTGATGTTTCATATTATGAATCATCTAAGTGACGTTTCATCTAAAGCGCGGTCCGTTTTGAGTTAAAAGTGATCAAAGTGCGCTCACGTCGCTCACGCTCATACAATTTATCAATTCGGGACGCGTGTGAGCGCGCTATTATCACTTTTGACTCGAAACGGACCGCGCTCTAGATGAAACGTCAGTTAGATGATTCATAATATGAAACATCAAAATGTTGCCTTTTTAGCCCCCCAGATTAGAGCGTCTCTTACCCAAAAATCGTGAAAACTTGTGAACAGTGGCAGCGTTCCGATCCTTATCATATGCACAGAGTTAGTGAAGCCAGCATCAGAAACAATTTAGTATATCCTGTATATCAGCGATTACATGAACGGCTTATATACGGCCCACCGCTGGGCACAAGCCTCACCGCAACTATAAAGTGGAACGAGCCATACTCCAACACGCGGGCTCAGTGCGGATTGTTGGAGGGGAGTAAGGTTAGTGAGCAACCTTAATGTCAGATCTTATCATGCCGCCCCGCGCGCCCTAAGACTTCTGACTAGGCTTAGCCACTGACATCTAGCGATTTCAACGCGGTGGATGTGTATCAGCGTTTAAAATGAATGTTTAATTATTCCCAGGTGACAGTGAGGAGACGACAGAAGAGCGGTCGGGCGGCGACAGCTCCAAGTCCAACTCTGCCACGTCGGAGCACAGTGCTGCCGGTGCCTCTAGCCAGAGTTCATCCTCGGGCAGTCTGCGAAGGCGACCGCATCCTGTAAGAACTGTTACTGAACATTTATACATTTACAAATATGGTCCTACAAAATTACGACAGAGTATACTTAAAACCGTTGAACGTAACTTTTTCTACTTCTTGTCTTGTCGATGGTAATATTTTATATTTGATGAGATCAATCGGCTAATTTGACACATTTTCCATGAAAAATATGTCAAATTAGACTGTTGAGACTCAATTATGATTATATTGGAGCATTCTAAAATTAGCAGACTTGGGGCCCAGTATTCTGCCACTTGCACAGCATTGGCGTCTTCTCAGTCATCCCAGGTGCAGCCGCTCGGACACACATGTGACATTAACTAACATAAAACACGAGGCTACATTGTTAGACTTGGTGAATTTAAACATTCGAGCTAATGACCCCTTTTTAAAAATTGGTTCTCGCTTGTGGATTAGGTAATATGTACAGAATTCCGTACGGATTCACGTTCTCAACTTCTCGATTAATAACAATTTGTAATGCTTGTTCCAGCTGAACGCCAACCACCACAACCAGCATCCGCCGCAGCAGCCGTACCAGCATCATAACCACCAGCACTCTACACACTCAGCGAGGTGAGTGATCAGTTTATCATAGTTTATGGTGTGTCATAATGAAGCCGTTTATCTATAATGTATTCTTTATGGCACACCAGAAACTACTTGAAGCATTTAGAAATAAGTGCACGTTAATGTACAATTTACGGGCTGCATCGCTAAAAAGCGATCGCTTTGCTATAATAGTTAACTGTACTACAATTATCCTAACAAAAAGTAAGATTTAAGGGCCAATAAATATTCGTGGATGCTAATCCACACAGCGCCCTCTAGTCCCAAACTAAATAAAGCTTGCACTATCGAACCTAGACTATGGATAAACATACTTAATTATATATTTTTAAACAAAAATATTCTTGCACACGAATATTAGTACTTCGCGAGGATCATTAATTATAATTAAACCCGCGAATTCTGGAATAATAGCTTACTTTGTATCTATACACCCAATCGGTCGTCAATGGAATGAGTAACTTAGACCGAAATTTGTTAGGTGTTACATAAAGATTTCCCAAAAATAGACGCCAATGAAAATGGTCCAGAATTAAAATATTCAGGTAGATGTAACATTTTCAATGCTGTTATAATTCATTTATTAGACTGAAAATATTGAAAAACAATTATTATCAGTATAATTATCACTGCTACACCTAATGTGTATGCCTTTAGATATGGTTCCGAGGGATAGTTTAGTAGTAGTATGCCATGCTTGTAGTATTGCTTGTATGTAGAATGTATTATTTGTGTTAACTTTAGAGCTTTGTGTGTATTGTCTGTCCTTTTGTGTATGAACCTCTTCATAGTAGTTAGTAGTAATATTCCGTCTCAACGACAGATTTGAGGAATTAAAAGTCAATAAAAAATACTTGTGCTTCTTTCTCTGTTATTTTAGCATTCTCAATGACAAATCTTGCCCCGTTTTGGGAGAGACGTGGGTCGATTTCGGTTTTAAGGCGGGGCGTAAAACCTAGACCGAATTTCTTTTCTGGTTTTCCTATTTTTGATATTGGTGCTTGCTAAACACCATTAGTCAAATGTAACCAGTGGATGTGCAAGAACTAAACATTCAGCTTCAGTGCAGATGCATAGTCAATAGCAAAGTTTGTTCAACTCAAAAACTATTCACGTTTTTGAAACGGTCAAACATTAGTTTTTTGTTGGTGTATTTGAAGTTTGAGTTTCTATTTAGTCAGAATATTTTTCTATTGTATTCTCAATTTGTACTCCCAGACATACGTAACGTAAATTTACGTAAATTTTCCGACTTAAGAGTGCGTATAAACCCAGCAAATTATTAAAATTCACCCGCGCCCCCCGCTCTGCGAACACTATCGGCCGCCGAACCACAATACATCTCTCTCGCTCGCTCAACGCGTAGCTTCCGTAGTATACGTAAAACAATCAGATAACACAGTGGGCATTATTTTTGTGAATACATTACCTACATTTTAATGTGTGTAATTTTACTTTGTATATAAGTTGAATGTTATGTTGTAGATAGTAGTCTCATCTTTTAAATTATTTTTAAGGATCGGTATGCAAAAGGTAAAAACAGGACCCTATTACGTAGACTACACTGTCTATCTGTCACCAGTTGATTTTTTCACAATAAATACTAAATACTAGCAGCCGCCCGCGACTTCGTCCGCGTGGACTTAACTGTATGTGAAAAAAGATTTTCCCGCTTTTCTGTAGAAATTTTCCTAATTTTTCTTTGCTATAAACCTCACGGAGCCCGAGACCATTCCAACGAATGCAAAACTGTGGAAATCGGTTAGTGCGTTCTGGAGTTATAGCGTCAGGAAGGAAAACACGACTTATTTTTATATACTAAAAAATAAAAAAAAAAAAAAAAAAAAAAATATTTTAAAGTAAATACACAAGCGGGTTTTTTTGCGTTCTTAGTTCTCTATTAGTGACGGTAATAGGTGGACGCATTTGTTTATTTATAAATAAAAGCTCCCCGGTGTCATGATTTGACCCGCCTTTTTTTTCGTGGGGAAATCTTCATGGATAGATACCTCGCCGCCCGGGGAGACGACGAAGTTATGTTGGACTCCTACCGACTAAAACCCCGCGGCCACTACCACGCGCCTCAAGGCGCTTGCAGGCCGCACTGGCCCCGCAACCCCACGTGTCACCCTTACGGGCCTCAGCGAGTGGGTGGCTAGTCCACCACACTGCCACTCCTGAGTTCTATTCGCTTCCCGGCGGTTGGATCCTACCACCGGTACTAAGCTAAGCCCCCTCGCATCGCCAAGGTGAGAACTCATGAGGGGGTGGTTTGACTCTCCTCCACCAACTGAAGACGAATTAAAGGGTCGCATCCCGCCTGGCGCGATTGTCAGCGATTATAATAATAGATTTTCAATTGTATCTGGTTTATAGGGCGTTGAAAGGTGAATGAAAAATGAAAATGAATGCCAAAAACATCATCTTTATTTCAAGTATGTACATATTATACGAGGGTCATTCAATAAATACTTACTTAGCCTACAAAAAGTAAAGGAAAATTTTGGAAAATGGCAATTTATTTTTCAACATAGTCTCCATTCAGTTCGATACACTTAGCACAGCGATGCTCAAACTTTTTTAACCCGTCCGAAAAATAGTTTTTGTCAAACTCTGCAAAATAGGCCTCCGTGGCGGCAATGACCTCCTCATTTGATCCATATCTATTCCCGGGGACTGTTTTTTTCAGATTAGGAAATAGAAAGAAGTCTCAAGGGGCCAACTCTGGAGAATACGGTGGATGGGGCAGCAATTTGTAGCGCAATTCGACCAATTTGACCATGGCAACGGCAGACGTGTGAACCGGTGCGTTGTCGTGGTGAAACAGCACGTTTTTCTTCGCCAGGTGGGGTCGTTTTTTCTTTAAGTCGGCGTCGAATCAGCCCAATAAATAGTAAAGCCCGGCATAGTAAAGCCCTGTTATAGTTTTACCCTTCTCGAGGTAATCGATGTAGATCAAACCTTGTGAATCCCAGAAAACGGTGGCCACCCACTTTACCCACGTTTCCTCCTCCTGTGATGTTTAAGTTAGATAGAGTGCAACCGAATTGAGGAGCATGATTCGATACCATTTTTATTTTTTCAAAAAAGTACAACTTGTCTATTATCACTCTCTCTGCTGCATCGTACAAATTTTCAGCCTGATCTTCATTCTGAGCTTGTGGCCGACTACTTAGAGTGCGTCGTCGCTTCAATGAACTGTAATGAAAAAGTTCAGCTATTTCCAAAAAAAAAACATGCAGAAATGACACAGTAGAAAAAAAAATGCGGAAGCCATATTTTACAGAATTTATGTTAAAAAAAGGCACAAATTACCCACTATTAGGAAAGTCATTTGCAATTAAGCATTAAAGTACTCGTAGCAAGTGGCGTTCTGAGTCAAAATATCGCTCGGCTCATGCGTTTTGTGGTTGCAGTTCTAACCACCCTACCCAAATCCACCCTTTTCCGTTCAACTGATCGGATTTATTTTATATTTACAGGAGAGTGCAAAGCAGCGGCCAGGCAAAAAAGTAGAGAAATGGTTTATTTCGGCGTCTGTTTGCGCTTAGTTACTTTCATTTAAGAAAGGATGGTTTGGAAAGTGAAGATTATCAGAAATTATCTAACGTTATTTCTCAAATGACTATTTCTCATTCGTTATTTTTCTAATGACAGGTCTCCACTAGTTTAAATGTTATCGATTGTACTGTAAGAATTTAGGCGGATACTTTTCTGGAGTATTCTCTTCATTCCTCGAGTAATCATTATGGTATGTATTTTTTTCTGGCTGACAATAGTCTGTAGATATAGGCTGTCTATTAGGGTCTACATTTTCCAAATTCAATGTTGTTCTGTAAAATATACACAGTACTTAGTATATTTACTCATGTGGTAGTAACTAGTTATTGTTTCAGCCAGCTAGAAATTAACTAAAAAAAAAACCCAAGATGGAAAAGCGAGTATGGATACTATTTTTAAAGAAACCTACATAGTCGACGACGCGCATGCCTCCACAACTTCATTTTGATCACACCTGTCAGATTGTGAAATATTTTGAGATACAGCAATTCTGAAAATTAAATATTATTTGAAAACAATTTACTTACAATAAATACGTGGTGGATTGAAACAAATTCCTTCGAAATCAACCTATTATTTGAAGAGACCAACTAAAGTCATGTGATTACTTAGCATATACTTTACACCATCTGTTTACGTCATCCTTCTAGATCGACTCAAATGAATTTATTTCTCTTAAAATACAATACAACATACCTTCGACAATTAGCCATCCTTTCAGTTTGTAACTTTTTTAGCTCTCGTTTACTAAGTCTTTTTAAAGTCCTTTTCTTTTTCCCCATTTCACTATTTATTTTGAAACTCGGAGCAGCTAAGAATTTGAGCGTAGTCTTCTCGTCTCAACGGAGCGATCGGTACTGATGTGTGAAATAGAAATATGTGTCAAGCTTCACAAACGTGCGACGGGAGATGGCTTTTTCCGCGGAATCAAAACGTATTAAGTGCCAAAAGTGTTTAATCGTTATAAATCCAAAACTAAAAGGAATTTTAAAAAATGACTAGACATAGCCCTTACTTATTTTTCAATATAATTATTTGTAAAAAAATTGTCATCATAGTAATTGCCATGTCCAGTATAAAACGAAAAAAAGGGAAAATCAGACGTAACTTCGTGATTTTTTTTATCGAGATAATTTAATTATTTTATGTTTTTGATCAAACACAACCCTTGAAAATATCATGTAGCGTAACATTTAATAAATTCATAAAATTTCATCTAGTATTTATCACGTACAATCAAGAAAAAGATTGGTAGTTTTGCTTTATGCGCACTCTTAAGAGAATTATGAGCAGCTGATAATGTATGCTTAATGTATGCTTGCTCTTTGCGTTTAAGCTCGTTTGGTTCCTGCACTGCAAAACTACAAGCTACATCTGATTATTTCTCTTTAGTTTTTGTGAATGGGTATGGAGAGGCATACCAATCACCTATTTCATTAGAAAGAGCAATCTGAAACGACATTCAAAGTTGAAGAGTCTTCCGAGTTATGTTGTATCGCAACACAAAAGTGAATGGAAAGTAACGTTTCTCTTCACGCACGTAGTTTCTATAAAGCGAATGTGTCAAAATGACTTGTTGGCAGTAATTACTTATACTTAGCATCAAATTCAAGACAAAAACTAATTTGATAGTTATTGATTCAGACTTGGTTTTGTATGCAACGGGCTATTAGTTGGAGAATAAACTTACCGCACAACTGTGAGTGACGTTTCAGACTGTGCGTCAATAACGCATTGCATTAGACATAAAAATATGCTTATGTAGTCGTAGCAGCTTACCTCGCACGCACGCACGCACGCACGCACTAGCTAGCACCGTTAATTTCAGAACACGCCGAACTCGCAAGTGGCTTTACTCATGTTGGTGTTTCGTACGCAGAGAGAGCGAGAGCCCTCTGCCGGTCGCGGACGACTACGTGAACCGCGACGTGCTACGAGACTACGCGAACCGCGACTCGCTCTGCGACGACTACGGGGATGACTACGCGAACCGTGAGGCGATACGCGAGGCGCAGCGAGAGAGGGAGAGGGAGAGGCAGGCGAATGAGTTCCGGGAGTATGTGAACGCGCCGTCGACGTGGCAGCAGGATGGCGGGGATGATAACAGGAATACGCAGCGGCGGCAGACGAATAAAAGTGAGTTTGATGACACATTTGCTAGATAGTATAGCACGGATGTCGTGATATATGGTTTCTCAATTAAGCGAAAATCTGATATTTCTGCTAGGCAGCGTGCGTCATGTCTTTTCTATATAAGAACAAAATACAAGTGATTCCCATTGCGACAACTTCTCTGCCCTCACAGGCAACATTTAGCACTATGTCCTGCATTCTGCCAGTTTAACTTGTCAGCTGAGATACGTCCGTGCCTTTTTCAGTTTTTCTACAGATTTGCTCATTTTTGTCTTTTAATATTTTTTAAAAAGTTTTCAACCGTATCTGAATAATAATCGGTGTTTACTTGCTTGGCAGACGTCAGCAACAATGTGTCCGCGACGATGTCTTTGGTGTCCGAACATGGCGCTAACAACTTCGCAACGATTCGAACTACTAGCATCGTGACCAAGCAACAGAAGGAACACAACCAGGTAAAAATGATTCTATGCAACCCGTGCCTTACCTATTTAAAGCTTTGTCGATTAGGCCCGTGGCAATTAGTGTCCGCGTTTACCCGCGGACACTAATTGCCTTACGTAAAACAATGTTTTATTATTGTTTTAGCATTTTCCATGCAGTATCTTTTACTAATGATCTGAAAACCAGAGAAAGACATTTGGTCATGTTGGCATCAGGCAGGAATCGAACCCGCATCTTTCGCAAACCGGGCGACTGCACTAACCACTATGCTACCGAGACCATTGACAGGCCGGCCGAATCTTTCTGGTATATGAGCCAGCCAGGGTGATTTCATCAATGTTATAGGCATCCACCTCTAACACTCCTCCTTCCTGATAGGTTCGATTCCTGCCTGATGGCAAGAGTTTTGTGGGAAAAATGTTAATTAAATGTTTCATTTTTCTCGAGGTGCCTTGGTTATTTGGTTAAATGGGGTTGTAGTAGTTACAAAACTTTTTTTTTTTACATTTTCTACTGTAGTTTAAGCAATGTCCAACTTGATTGCTGTAAATTCAACCTGTAGGGTGTACGGCAGCTTGAATGCAATGCCAGCAGGCAATGAGACGCATTAAGGGTATGTAATTTGTTCCAGGAGATGCACGAACAAATGTCCGGCTACAAGCGAATGCGGAGAGAGCACCAGGCGGCCCTGCTCAAGCTGGAGGAGCGCTGCAAGGGGGACGTGGACGCGCACAAGGCGCAGCTCGACCGCGAGTACGACGCGCTTCTGCAGCAACTGTCGCGCGAGCTGGAGCGGCTGCAGGTACACACGGCTTCACACTTAATGACCTGTCCGGTACAAGCGAATGCGGAGAGAGCACCAGGCGGCCCTGCTCCAGCTGGAGCGGCTGCAGGTACACACGGCTTCACACTTAATGACCTGTCCGGTACAAGCGAATGCGGAGAGAGCACCAGGCGGCCCTGCTCCAGCTGGAGCGGCTGCAGGTACACACGGCTTCACACTTAATGACCTGTCCGGTACAAGCGAATGCGGAGAGAGCACCAGGCGGCCCTGCTCCAGCTGGAGCGGCTGCAGGTACACACGGCTTCACACTTAATGACCTGTCCGGTACAAGCGAATGCGGAGAGAGCACCAGGCGGCCCTGCTCCAGCTGGAGCGGCTGCAGGTACACACGGCTTCACACTTAATGACCTGTCCGGTACAAGCGAATGCGGAGAGAGCACCAGGCGGCCCTGCTCCAGCTGGAGCGGCTGCAGGTACACACGGCTTCACACTTAATGACCTGTCCGGTACAAGCGAATGCGGAGAGAGCACCAGGCGGCCCTGCTCCAGCTGGAGCGGCTGCAGGTACACACGGCTTCACACTTAATGACCTGTCCGGTACAAGCGAATGCGGAGAGAGCACCAGGCGGCCCTGCTCCAGCTGGAGCGGCTGCAGGTACACACGGCTTCACACTTAATGACCTGTCCGGTACAAGCGAATGCGGAGAGAGCACCAGGCGGCCCTGCTCCAGCTGGAGCGGCTGCAGGTACACACGGCTTCACACTTAATGACCTGTCCGGTACAAGCGAATGCGGAGAGAGCACCAGGCGGCCCTGCTCCAGCTGGAGCGGCTGCAGGTACACACGGCTTCACACTTAATGACCTGTCCGGTACAAGCGAATGCGGAGAGAGCACCAGGCGGCCCTGCTCCAGCTGGAGCGGCTGCAGGTACACACGGCTTCACACTTAATGACCTGTCCGGTACAAGCGAATGCGGAGAGAGCACCAGGCGGCCCTGCTCCAGCTGGAGCGGCTGCAGGTACACACGGATTCACACTTAATGACCTGTCCGGTACAAGCGAATGCGGAGAGAGCACCAGGCGGCCCTGCTCCAGCTGGAGCGGCTGCAGGTACACACGGCTTCACACTTAATGACCTGTCCGGTACAAGCGAATGCGGAGAGAGCACCAGGCGGCCCTGCTCCAGCTGGAGCGGCTGCAGGTACACACGGCTTCACACTTAATGACCTGTCCGGTACAAGCGAATGCGGAGAGAGCACCAGGCGGCCCTGCTCCAGCTGGAGCGGCTGCAGGTACACACGGATTCACACTTAATGACCTGTCCGGTACAAGCGAATGCGGAGAGAGCACCAGGCGGCCCTGCTCCAGCTGGAGCGGCTGCAGGTACACACGGCTTCACACTTAATGACCTGTCCGGTACAAGCGAATGCGGAGAGAGCACCAGGCGGCCCTGCTCCAGCTGGAGCGGCTGCAGGTACACACGGCTTCACACTTAATGACCTGTCCGGCTACAAGCGAATGCGGAGAGAGCACCAGGCGGCCCTGCTCCAGCTGGAGCGGCTGCAGGTACACACGGCTTCACACTTAATGACCTGTCCGGCTACAAGCGAATGCGGAGAGAGCACCAGGCGGCCCTGCTCCAGCTGGAGCGGCTGCAGGTACACACGGCTTCACACTTAATGACCTGTCCGGCTACAAGCGAATGCGGAGAGAGCACCAGGCGGCCCTGCTCAAGCTGGAGCGGCTGCAGGTACACACGGCTTCACATTTATTGGACCTATATCAGTAGCGAAGCAGGCCTGAAAGTCTATAACCAGTGTGCGTTACCAGCAATGAAATATGGATCTGAGACACGGTCACTGAGCCTCATAAAAAAGCTCGAGGTCACCCAACGGAGAGAGGACTCTGCTCAGTGTCGCTACGAGATTGAATCGACGACGTAGCCCAGCAAATTGGCAGGTTCAATTGGCAGTGGGGAGGCCACATAGCAGGAAGAACTGTTGACCATTGGGGCCTAAAAGTTCTCGAGTGATGACCATTTTAGGCCGTGGGGTGGGAAGCAGGTTGAACAGATGACCTCAAAAAGATATCAGGGTTTCGGTGGATTATAATGTTATTGTTATTCTTCTCTTCTTCTTGTTCTAAATAAAAATGGATTGCAGTTTGCTAGTCTCGCTAAAACTCGAGAACCACTGGACCAATTTAGCTAATTTAGGTCTTGAAATTATTGTAGAAGTTCAATGAAGGTTGGAAAGGTGAGTAAACATGATGAAAGTGTTTCATCATGTTCAGGAATATAGTAAAAACTACAATTTAGTTTTCTCTCAGTAATCGTTTCTATCTGTCACGTGACACTTAATGTTTGACTACAGAACAATGTCTGTCGGGAAGGTAGTTCCCAATATAAATCAAAGTTAGTTATATCTGTACGTGAACATCAAATGAAACCAACCACCAATTGTTTCAGACAAAGCACGCTCAGGAAGTAGAGCGCAAACAGAAGCAGAACACAGCAGCGGAGAAGAAGCTAGTGAAGGACATCACGGCGCGCCAGGAGCAGGACCGCAAGGCGTTCGAGACGCAGCGCAAGCGCGAGTACAAGGCCAACAAGGAGCGGTGGAAAAAGGAGCTCAGTATGGACGACGCCACGCCGAAGCGACAGAGGGACGCCACCTTACAGTATGTACCCTTTATTTATCAACTTTAGAGCGCAAACAGAAGCAGAACATAGAAGAAGCTAGTGAAGGACATCACGGCTCGCCAGGAGCAAGACCGCAAGGCGTTCGAGACGCAGCGCAAGCGCGAGTACAAGGCCAACAAGGAACGGTGGAAAAAGGAACTCAGTATGGACGACGCCACGCCGAAGCGACAGAGGGACGCCACCTTACAGTATGTACCCTTTATTTATCAACTTTAAAGCGCAAACAGAAGCAGAACATAGGAGTAGCTAGTGAAAGACATCACGGCGCGCCAGGAGCAGGACCGCAAGGCGTTCGAGACGCAGCGCAAGCGCGAGTACAAGGCCAACAAGGAACGGTGGAAAAAGGAACTCAGTATGGACGACGCAACGCCGAAGCGACAGAGGGACGCCACCTTACAGTATGTACCCTTTATTTATCCATTTTATGACATGAATTACCTAAGTTGTTATTATTTTTTAACATTTTCCATGCAGTCTTTTGCAGATCCTCACTAAAGATCTGAAAACCGAATAATCACAACATAGTCATAGCTTTTCCATCTTAATCGGAAGTTAAATATTTGAAATGATATTTCTTACGAGTGTTGCCTTCAACATTGATGGAATCACCCTAGCTCATTAGATAAAATATACCATTGCTGAAGATAGGCGTGTAACGATTCGATTATTCTGTAACTTCGAATAATACTATTATCACTCAATATTTTATATTGTTACATGCAACAGCACGACAGGTTACCCATTTCTTGTCATTCCTTGCTCTACTGCACAGATGACATTTGGCAACAGAGATAAGCAATGGAAATGGGTAGTCTGTCATAATTTCTCATCCTGATCAACTTCAGCTCAGCATGCTCACTTTGACCGTCTCTTTGCTTCAGCGCAAATAGGGAATATGCACTGTTTTTTTTTATGACTGTTCCATACTACTCATCACCAAAATGCTAATTGTATTATATTTATAAATTGTTAAAAATTTCAAACTTTTCCAGGCGTTTTACACGCCCGCCATTATGGCGCGCTCGGTTGTCGTAGACTTCGACGTCACGCAAGTCTATGACAACACAAATGTAACCTTTTGTAATAACGCTCTTGCTTCAAACGCTTTGAATTTCCCACAATTTTTTTGCACTTTTCAATAATTATTTTAAAATCGAAAAAGAAATAAAATTAGGAACTATTTATAGTGATGAAATGAGGATTCACGTTTTACTCCGACGATCACAATCTCGGCGCTACCGTTGTTTTACAGTTTTACAGAAATCTCCCTTCGGACTCGCACTCGGGACGTTCGAAGTCTGCTCCTAATCAGCCGTTGATTGTACTTGATTGAATTGTTTTGTTTGCAGGTCACAGAAAGATAACATGAAGCAAGCCGAAGCGGCGGAAGAAGCGAGACTAGTTCGTTCGCAGCGCGAATACTTAGAACTAGAGCTGAGGCGGTTCCGTCGTCGCCGTATGCTCGCCTCACATCACAAAGAGCAGGAGTTACTCAGAGAGGTACACAAACGTTATCATTATTTTGAAATTGATTTAAATATTTAATGTAAAGTAAAACGCGAGGATTACTGAAAAGATTAGTTTCTAGGATAATTTCCTAAGTTTTATCAAAGATAAATTAGACATAAGAGTTCTTTAGGTTGGAGCACTGAAAGGTGGTCAAATAGTGTCGCGTCTTTACATAGCTGAATTCGCTCGCATGCGTCGTAAATGAGGCGAAAGTGTTTTTGTTAAAATGTTTACTAAACGATACATAATAACATGCGTAAACATTACATTTTTATTATCTTATAATAAAAATAATTTTACTGCACAAAAATACATACATCAATTAACAGTAAATGAGTAAGTAAATTGACTAACAGTGAAATAGTTAAACCGATTCAGGCGGTCTTATCGCGATCTTATCCAGACAACTATCGAATAAAACATCGTAAATTAGTTGTTGTTGGCAGTGGGCAGGACTCATAGCGCGGAGAACCGATGGCCGTTGGGGCGGAAAGGTCCTGGAATGGCGACCGCGTACCGGACGACGTTCCGTGGGCAGGCCTTCCACAAGGTGGACCGACGATCTGGTCAAGGTCCTGGATGCGGACAGCGCAGGACCGATCGTTGTGGATATCCTTGGGGGAGGCCTATGCCCAGCAGTGGGCGTATTTCGGCTGACATGATGATGATGATGAAATTAGTTGTAAATCTTTAGTCCCTTTTCCTCTGTATAAAACACGTTGACAGCCTACTTCTCTTGCAGGAGCTGAACAAACGCCAGCAGCAGCTGGAGCAGGCGCACGCGATGCTGCTGCGGCATCACGAGAAAACACAGGAGTTAGAGTACAGGCAGCAGAAAGGCGTGCATGCACTCAGGTTAGTTATTTTACATTTTTACACTATACAGTAAAGTTAGGTAACTTTGAATTTCAGTGTAACATTGAATCTACCCTTCTATTTAAGAAAGTAAAAGTACTGTTGTTTTCTATTGAACCAATCCCTCATAGACTCAACATATTTTAGTTGGATAACATGTCATAAGTAACTGATAGAGAAAAGGGGATTCAATTAAATGTTACACTTGAATTCAAAGTTCCCCAACTTGACTGTAGCAGAAATAGGCAACGGAGATGCTAGCGACTTCATAGAAAAAACATATTAGCCCTAATGGATGCCGCGTATTACACAAGCATTCCTAAGAGTCAAGGTCCTCGCGGCTAGTACAGTCAGCATCTGACTGCTGGATGAATACAGAGTGGTCAAATATGTCTGAAGTATTCAAGAAAAGCATAATTCAGAATTACAATATTGTTGTTTTAGGCATTACGAGTAATGATAATATTATACTACAGTGAAACTACAGTTTCACTGTCTTTTTGTGTCAGAATATCTTAATTAACAGACTAACAGAGTGGTCAATTATTTAAAATATGTTTTCATTGGGTGCGTTGTGCAGTGTTTTATGCATCCTGCACCTATCAAAAACAGAAACTAATACAATTTTCGCGCTGCAATAATATATTAAAACACACTACGAATGTTCGTATACCCCCAACCTTACAGTAGTTTTGATCTGTCTAGTACATTGTTACAGAGAAGAACAACTATCGAATCAGCACGCGACAGAGCTCGCCAACCAGCGCGAGTACATGCAGCGCGCCGAACACGAGCTGAGGAAGAAACACGCGCTGCAGCTCAAACAGCAGCCGAAGAGCCTCAAGGTACAGCACCTGTGATACTGTTACTGTTTAATGTAGGACATAATTGGGCACATAGCTTGAAGAATTGATAGCCTTGTCGTTGAGGTCTAAAAGTTCTTAAATGTGTATCATTTGTAGGTAATCGCCCGCAAGGTGGACTGATGACCAGTGGGTCTAGCACAAACCGCTAGGGTTTTGGTGATCGAAAAGCAAATGTTAGTATTTTTTTTAAAGGCAGGAAAAATAAAAAGAGTATTGTTTACTTTTCGATTACCAAAAAGTTTCGTCCGGCCGTATTCATCGCTCAGCCCATCATTTAAAACTACTTACTCCACCTTGCAGCACAAACATGTATGGCGATTCGTTTACTGTCCATGCAGTTAAACTATGGAACAAGCTGCCTGTAACCCTTCGAGAGTGCCGCACTGTAGGATCCTTCAAAAAACTATTAAAAGAACATCTTCTACAAATCGCTTGAGTTGCAATAGAACATAGGTATATTATATTGTATTTTGTATTATATTGTATTTGTATGTATTCTATTCTTATTGTAGGTATCAAAGTATGTATTTTATTGCTAAATTATTATATACATAGATTTATATAAGTTATTTCTTATGTGTTTTAGTTAATTTAACTTTTCGTTTTGTACGCAGCTGTCTCAGACTGTCACTCGTTACGCTTATCCTGTCACCTTGGTCTGCTGGAAGAAATCTCTTTTTAGAGATAAGCTCACCTGTACTTTTGCTGTCCTATAAAATGTCTATTGTAAATAGGGTAGATGACTATGAGTGATTTTGCATGTTTTTTTATGTTCCCCAAAAATAATAATTGATTTCAAATGTTATTGTAAAACCACAATCGAAATTCGTTTCAAAATGAGGCTACAATAGGCCTGCAAACTTGGGTGGGCAAGTCCATTTCATATGTGTTAAATTTTTGTAAAACAATATCACTTTTTGTAACCCAAACTATTATGAAGGAATTATGTTAGGAGACCATTATCATAAACGCAATATTTAATATAGCTGTCGAACAAAGTTATTACGCGCTCCTTACAAAAACAGCGAGAGTGACGTCACTATCGCTGTCACTTTTGTATGGAGCGTTTTTGGGCAAGTCCAAAAATGTGCATTTCAAATTGTGATATCTCTGGTGGTATTGATCCAGATGAAGTGATTCTTTGAGGATTGTTTACATAAATGTAAGGTCTTTCGATAATAAACAAAAAAAAATTACAGTCATCATGCCTATTGTATTTTTGTGTACAAACAAATAAATAAATAATAAATAAAGTTTGCGGTTCGTGCTAGGCCCATTGCGCACTAAAGGCCGCAGGATTTTGGTGGTGGATAGGGGAGGCCAATGTGCATGGACGTCATGCGGCGGTTGATGATGATTTTATTTATTTTCACCTGGACTCCTGTGCAATAAGTTATAAAATTGTTTGAATTAGTTTTTAGTACAGGCTTCAGTGGACAACCTCCATTGGTCCTCAATCCTTAGCTTAGCACTACTTAGAATATTGTCGGAAAATCTGTAGGGCTTGTAGATTCTTCATAAATTAATAATTTTACTATTTTTGTCACTAGCAAAAAGAAATGCAGATCCGCAAGCAGTTTAGAGAGACCTGTAAGATCCAGACGCGCCAGTACAAGGCGTTGAAAGCGCAGATATTGCAGATGACCGCTAAGGTGCGTATTACATTAACTCTATTTAAAAATTGTACAAGATGAGTGTATTTGCATATACAGGGGCGCCCACATCAACCTTTACATAGGGACACTTTATGCTACTGGCTATGACCCTTTTTGCAATAGTTTTGGAAAGGTTGATGTGAGCGCGTCTATATTGAATGACCAAATAAGCTGACCGCCAAACTTATAATGGACAGTAACTTGTAACGTTTATATTTTATTATTTCTTCTATCAAATCCTATTTTATCAGGTCCATTTTGTATAAATTGTTGAATCCAAATATTCCAAATCCACTAAAAAAGCTCACAATGGTTGAACCATGCCTGGTTCAAAGTAAATCTTTTCGCCGTATTTTTATCAATATGCTTCTGATAACTAACATAATGAACAAAAGATATTTTGATTACAGGAACAACAAAAGGAAGTGATAAAATCACTAAAAGATGAGAAGCGACGCAAGTTGGTGCTACTGGGCGAGCAGTACGACCAGAGCATCACCGAGATGCTGCAGAAGCAGACGGTCAGGCTGGACGAGAGCCAGATGGTATGTAGAATTATGCTATCAATGTTATAAAGGCGAAAGTTTGTATGTCTGGATGTGCCTTGTTGCTTATTCACCTAAAATGTACTGGATGGATTTTAATGAAACTTTACAATAGTATAGCTTATGCATCTGAATAGCACATAGGCTACAATATGTATTTAAAGATATGCCACTTTTTTTAACTTAAGTCCACGCGGACGAAGTCGCGGGGGAGGCCTCTAGTTGTGATATAAATGAAACAGGGCCCCAAGTCTGCTAATTTTAGAACGCTGCAATTGAATCGTAATTGAGCAATCAAAATTAGACTGTTGAGACTCAATTACGATTGAATTAAAGCGTTCTAAAATTAGCAGACATGAGGCCCAGGACTGCCGAGATATGCAACATTCAAAAAATTCAGAATACAAGACGTAATTATTTTCTATAGGCAACAGATCATCATGCTACCTATTTCCTATTTCCTTTGAAATTATGACTATTTGTACAAGAGCAAGGCAGGAAGACTGGCCTGTCATGCCATTGACCATTCCTAGGTATCAATTTCATGGTTTTCGTAGACTCAAAATGTTTTTGTTTCAAGATGTATTGGGTCTTTAGCAAGGCATATTATGGCAACTTCACTTTTGCTAACATCTGCCTCTATGTTAATGTCGTTCATTTTGTTAAAGATAATGTTTACCTCTACAGATGGAGTGCCAACAGCTGAAGATGCAGCTGGAGCACGAGCTAGACATGCTGACGGCGTACCAGAGCAAGAGCAAGATGCAGGCCGAGGCGCAGCGCAACCGCGAGCGCCGCGAGCTCGAGGAGCGGGTCGCCGTGCGCCGCGCGCTCTTGGAGCAGAAGGTACAGTCACCGGCACGTCTGACGAGCGCCGGAGCACGCGCTAGACATGCTGACGGCGTACCAGAGCAAGAGCAAGATGCAGGCCGAGGCGCAGCGCAACCGCGAGCGCCGCGAGCTCGAGGAGCGGGTCGCCGTGCGCCGCGCGCTCTTGGAGCAGAAGGTAGCGTACACTCAACGGCACGTCAGGCTACACAGTTTTTGGTCTTGCTCCCGCCAAATGTCATTTCTTTGCAATAGGCAAAGGAGGACTATCTGGAAATGGGTAGCGTGATATGCCGTCCACCGTAAATAGAAATCAACAGTATAGGCCTGATGCCAGAAATTATAACTAAACAGAAAATGTATGTTAAAATTACATAAATTTTTGACATTCAGCAATTCAAATTAGGCTTCATACAAATAATTAGGCCGGCCGCCGGCCTGTCGGCCCTTTGCCTCGCAATTGTGTTGATTGAATTGTAGTTTTGGCGCCAGATTTAGGAATCTGGCGCCCGCCAGTACGCCGTACGCGTAAAACGTACGCCGTACGCTAAGAGCCCGCACCCTAGTGCGCGAAGATACTTGACCTCCATAGCCCATCATTGGCGGAAGTCCATGATGGACGCTCTGGGCTTCGCCCTAGGCGGTAATGTTTTTTTTACTTTTACATCGAATGCTAAAACGGGCTCAATTTGTGTTTACGCCTACTACTACCTCTATCTAGTAATCTCTATCTAATACTTTATTGCATTCCATAAGTCTACATCATGAACCAGTGAACGAGATTCAATGTCAATTCTTTTATCCGTATTATAGAGTTAATATAATAGATTGTTTTGTTCTCCCCAGATGGAGATGGAGGGCGCGGCGTTCCTGGCGGAGCGCGCCGAGCGCACGCGCCAGCTGCACGAGCGGCACGAGCGCGAGCTCGACCACTTCGACAACGAGAGCGCCAGGCTCGGCTTCAGGTACACACTTAACACACCACTTAGTAGGCTGGATGACTGTAATTTTTCTTTGTTCATTATTGAAAGGCCTTACATTTATGTAAACAATCGTCAGAGAAATCATAATTTGAAATGCACATTTTTGGGCTTGCCCGAAAACGCTTCATACAAACGTGACTGTGATTATGACGTCACGTTCACTGTTTTTGTATGGAGCGCGTAAGAACTTTGTTCGACTGCTAAATTAATTATTGCGTTTATGAAAATGGTCTACAAACATAATTGCTTCTTAAAAATGGGTTAAAAAATAGTCATATTGCAAAAAAATAACACTTGAAATGGACTTTTCCACCCAAGTTTGCAGGCCTATTGTGGCCTCATTTTGGAACACGTTAACTTTTGTAACGCTTGGTCCCTTTCTTGTTGCTGTCGCCATTTGCGAGTAAGTGGCAAAACACGTCTATAGTTGATTCTATGCATTAGCATTGCGTTGGTTTTTATGAATAAGAGAAGTAGTCTTAATTGTGATTTTTTTAACCTACTGACAGGCTGTTATTCATCACTTTAATGTCAAACTTATGGTAAACAATGACGCATAATGGCGTTCACGCAAATTTCTTGGAATTTAACAGCCACAGGTAATATAGTTCCCACCAAATTTTGAACCTTATGCTGATGCAATAAGGTTTAAAACCAATGAAAGATTCCAAGTGCTTATGTATGTTAAAGGGTTATAACGTCTATGGCGGTCAATGGGTTAAAGATAGAATGTATTGTTGCAGCGCAATGGCGATAGCGGAGGGCAGCCGGGAGGGCTACGGCGAAGAGGAGCAGTCGCTGTCGGGCTCAATGCTCTCGCTCGCACACTCCAACTCCTCCGCCAGCTTCCCCGCCGGATCGCTCTAACAAGCGCATACACCTGTTGCCAAAGTTTATCTCTATTTATTATCTACACGATACACTATTCACAGATTTACATTAACAAAACAGTGTCTAACAAATACACTAAAACCAGTTTAAAACGATTTCGAAGGTATTCAGCGTGGAATAATTTATGAAACATGCCTCAAATTGCAAGAATCAAAATGGTCAAAAACGTATTGTACAAGAAATTGCTTTAAACTGGTTTTATTGTAATTAATTGCGTATATCCACTCTATGAATTCAGTTGACTAATAGGAAATGTTAGTTCAGTGGTCGTTCTCTCAGTGATTATTTGTGTCAAGGCTTTAGGGATTTTACTGCAATATCGGCACGATAATGTTCACTATGGATAATTTTGAAGTTATTTTTGCAACAAGTGGCTTTTCGTCACCCAAAACTGAAGATTACTTACACTGATAGAAGACCAGAAGCTAGTGATAATAGGAACGGATGATATTAATGTTTGTTCTACTGTACTATAAAAAAACTACACTATACGAGCGTCTAATGCCAAAATATGTATAAAAAGAACTGATCTTTTATAAAAAGCCTTGCGATCATCAGAACTTTGGCAACAGCAACACCTATTCCAGAACCGATTGTAATGACTGAGACTGCATCTGCCCTCCCGCGACGAGTAGGCTTTAACGCGGCGTCACGAGCTTGAAGCCAAAATTTATTTATAATTAAAGTATTTTATGTTGTCTTCCAAACGAGCGCGTCAGTATTCAGTCGTCGGCGGCGGTTCGGGAGGGCATTTCCTATGTTACACTATTAAGTTTATTGCACTCCATAATTAAAAATCCGAATACGTAATGGAGATGACGATTCGTTTTGGCTACGATTTGTTCTCATTTCTCTAGTACAATATGTCACATAAAATAGACTACCAAAGATTTACATGAATTAAAAATCCTCGAGGTTCAGATGTTGGAGCAATATCATATTATTATGTGAATTAAAAATAAACAGATGAGTCGCTATACATGTAGCTGGAAGCACACTTGTTATCTCCATTGCGTAAACCATCAGTGTGTTTCTGGAGTATTAATTCTATGTTCAGACCATGTTGGTATTTAGGAATCATTATTATGACACAAAATGTAGATATCTCTTGAGATATAATTTTATTCGGTATTTTTAGCTCAAACCCGAATCATCACTTGAACGTTTGTTGTCAACGATACCAGCAAATGGCCTATCCAGTTTTGTGTTACACAAAATATGTTAACGGCACTACTGACCATACTCTATTTTCACCACTTTGATTTAATTTTGATTAACAAATCATTTTGAGCAAACCACTGGGAGTGCCACTTGTTGATGTCCTTGCCATGAGCGCTTTTGAAGCGTTTTCGAAGAGTTAGCGACGTGCCAGAAACATACTGTTGTTGAAATAAATAATATTTGTATAATGTTAATGAAGAGATAATTCGCGAGTTTGTGTGCCGATGCATGATGTTTTTATGATAATGCAATCACGTGAGAATGAAACGCTTTTTTATTAGTATTACTCACAACGTCTCTCGTTCTGTTGATTCTGTCTGAATTAAAAAGAAAACAAATTTGCTAACTAAAGTAACTTAAAATTCGCCTAACATAAATATGCTCCTAGATTCGCTAGAATCATGTCTGATAGACCGATCTCCTAGACATAAGAAATTTTAATTTGGCATATATTTTGGTATAAAATGTTACAAAATTATTATATCAAAAAAATGATAGCACATTAGGCCGTCCATCTAGCTCATTCGAACACCGCAGGAACAACAGAACAGAGCACTGTAGAAGGCATGTTTAATAAAAAAATATAAAAAAATCTAGTATTCTTAATCTACTCTTGTATATTATGTAGTTTTATCATAAGTTTCTATAGTGGTCTTAGCAAAATTTTCGTCTTGTTGCTCCACCAGACCAAGACAGAATAATTTGGCATACTGTGAAAACGTCAAATGTTAGGTAAAGTTATAGAGGGAGCCACGAGTAGTGTCGAACCGACCCGCGCCCGCGCCGCCGCCTCTGACTAACCAAACTATTTCATTGTTTAAACATTAGATAGTCAAAATTATAATATTCATATCATTAGTTTTTACTTTAGAAACGATTTTGCATGACTTATGATGTTGTAGGTTGAATTTGTTTATCTCTCGGACTGATCGTATCTTTTATTGGCCTATTACGTTTATCTGTTAATGTTAAATTGATTGTACCGATGCAACAATGAATATATCGATAAATTTACGTTATGTTGTTAGATTGTAAATTGTAACACGCTTAACTGAACTCTTAACAAACGTGCAGGTGCTGATATCGAGTAACTTACTGCCAACATGTGTTTGTAAATATATTAAAATATGTATTAACTAATATATTAGCTCGCAAACGGACTGCTTATTCGGCGCGACGCGCGGGGCTCAGCGTTTTGTATATAATGAACAAGAAAATAATTTAACTATTATACATAGTTGTTACATTTTGTAAGGTGCAAATCGTGTACATTTGAAATGCGACGCAACAGGCCTCGGTGCTGAGGTCTAAAGTGCTATTTTTGTCATTATTTAGTTCCCAATACACTATTGTATTTCGAACTAAGCAACCAGTCATGTCTGTAGATGAGTATATTATTTAATTTAACGTCGATTTTAGTCATAAAATCCAAATTTAGTTACGCTATAATTGAAAAGTAATTTTTTACTTTAATAATTATATTATAATATTTTTCCTATATCACATTGCTTGTAAGCATCACATGATGTGATCGTCCTGTATTATTTTGCGACTGTTAGCTTGTTGATTACATTTACACATTTCATGTCTTGACACCTAGTGGAAATAGGTTTAAAAATAATAATGTAATATCGGCCTGAAGTTTGCTGTTTTCACACGAAAAGTGTAACGAGCATGGTGCCATCTAGGGGACGTTGGGTTGTTCAGCTGCAAGTGGGGGCCAGTCCAGACACTCGGTGGCGCTGTGAGTCTAAAGTTCAAACTTATGTAGCTTCTAATAATCTCTTTTCCTCCTGAACTGACCAAGTAAATGACAATAATCTCTAGACACAGCCTATCTCGACTCGCCATCCTGTCACTGTATATACATTTTAGGCCAGTGTGTGTACGAGCGGAGCGATGATCATAGTGCATAAAAAAATAATCACAAGACGCATAATTATTTAGTCATTAAAATACTATGGATAAGTAGCAAAATTTTAGGTAAATATTGTTTTTTGAAATGAAATGAAGTCTTATTGTTTGTAATAGTATCTATGTTAAAAAGTCACAAATTCTATACCTAGGTACCTACTATGTAAAACTTTAAAAATCACCAAAATTGTGAAAGAAAGTTTGTTTCAAATATTGTAAATAGGTTACAAACCCGCCAAAATAAATTATTTTAAAATGCACTTACTTTTCACAACCTATGTCCATCGCTACGCTCTACGAAATCATAAAAATCTGAAACCGAAGCACTAAGGAATTGAATTGTAAGCTGTAACTTCGCTTGCGTGCACTTAGATGGTCGGTACTTAACGTAGGCGCCGTAGTCGCTGCTGGTAGCGCTCCGCCCGGGCTGTGTGTGCGCTAGCGGTCCTACTACGCGGTTGCGTGCTGTAACGGGAAACCAATCTTACGTCTGAGAACTCACGATACATTATTACTTCCGATTTCTAAATTGACTGATTTGTGAGTTTTCGAATTTCAAGTCAGCTAATTCTGAAAGCTCTTATGCGGTAAGCCGCCGTTTGCCTAGTTACCTATTCCAAGCAACGCAAGTTTTTGAGACGCAAGGTAAGTTCTTAGTCGTAAAGTGCATTTTCCTTTGTCAGTGCAGTAGATAGGCCGGAGAAGCACACGGAACGCTAGCGCGGGCGCGAGCATAGTGCTTAGACGCACATTTCCTTGTTCTTATCTCCCACCACTTAGCTGTTCTAGAGTTAGTACTCAGGTTATTATCACCCTTGGACGACCCGCCAGATTTTTTATTATTATTATAACAATATAGAAGTACCAAACTGTAGCTAGCTCACGTATTATGTAAATTGTAATTAAATAATTTTTATATTTTACCATTGTATAGACGTTTATTATCTATGATAGGTAGTTAGCGAGATTGCGAGGAGTGACAAGGTGCGCGGCCGCCGCCCGTTTATTTAGTTTGCGATTGTTCGCGGCTCGCTCGGTGCACCGTTGTTGTTTTCTTTTATTTTTTGTTATATATTTAAATAACACAATGGTAGTTTTAATAATTATTATCATTAATTATTATATTGTAATATAATCTTATTAATGAAAAAAATCAAACCGAAATAAATAGAAAAGAAATCAATTTGTTGTTTCTCTGTTAAAATCCCCTGTTAGTTCCACGTTGGTTCTACTGATGAACATTTTGCAAGAGGCCCGGTCAAAGTGGACATTTCCGAAAACGTCAAGCAGTTGGTCCCGGTTGAGGTCACTAGAGTCAGAGGCCATAACATTTCCAGAGACGTTTTAAACTTCAGTTATGGAAGCAATGCAGCTCTGGGGTGTCATTCTCAATGCACACTGAACTACTTCACTTTAATTTTGACCTTCTGTAAGACTTCATAACTTCGCGAATGTGATCGTTTGAGTGAAAAGAACTAAGCCGAATAAGATTTAAAAAATATTATGATACTAATGAGGGAGGGAACTTATTCAAGGTTAAGCGAGTAGACGATTGAAGTGAGCGTGCTGTATCGAGATATGAAATCATTTGGCTGAATTCTCCTTTAGCTCTGCTAACCTGCTGTAAAGTGGGTTGTGTGTCACATTTGGACCCCAAATATCCGGAAGAGAGAAATTTAATGAGTACCTTAAATAAAACATCATTGCAACTGTTTAAAAATCTACTTCAGCTATTTTACATAAAAATAAGAAACAAAATGCTGTTGAACAAACAACAATAAAAGTTAAATAGAATGTAAACAAAGAAATCCTTAAAAATAAAGTTGATCTTATTATTATTATGATTAATAATGATTTCATTCATTTATCATTCTCATAAATGCCGTTAAAATTAAAATGGATAAATACGTCGTCTCAGCCAAATAACTTCTCCACTACACCCAGCCTTCTGAATAGGTGCAGTAAAATGACAAGTTTCCTGTAAATCTGTAATTTTACTGCATCTAATCAACGTCCGGCTTTAGAAACAGTATGTCTTTACTAAAAATAAACTGATACAAAAAAACATGGGTCAAAAAGTTGTGCATTGTAGCCATGATTTACGTTTAATATTGGGATGATAGCTATATGTAATAATATAGATCAAATTACTCTCGAAATGGCTATGATGAATGCAATACAATATAACAGTGGCATACAATATGTTCACCTCAATAGATTTTACGGTTATTTCATCGAAAAATATTTAAAAAGTCTGCAATCTTAATTGTTAACAATATTTTTCCCATTGTTATTGCCATAATTTCATAATAATAATCAGCGATCTAATCAGCCGGTTATCATATTATTACGTCATTCGTTCGGTAATAGGTAGACCATCGCCGATTCGAGACTAGAGCGAGACCTACATACCTCATAAACATTAACAATAGTTAGTAATTTATTATAAAACAAAATAGGTGCTCTGGTTAACAATTTACAAAGACTACTTATAACAATGTAGTGCTAAACGCAGTATTCAAAAAAGGAAACTACTTTTATTGTGCTCTCCAATTTGACCTTACTCCCCTGATGGGAAGGAGACGTGAGGTCCAGATATGCGGTTGACAAGTAAAGTTACTGATAATCTACTATGCACATTACATAACTAAAGCTTTGGTACTATGTTTAATAAATTTTACAAATTAAATTAGTACCAAACCTAACATTTTTTTAGCGTAAATGGTTAGTCTTATTCTAAAGAAAAAATATAGAAATTACTTACAAATTGCAACTTAGACTATAATGAGACAGCATTAAAAGATAAAAATATAAAAAAAACAGGTCCAGGTGTCGGGCGGGAATCAAATCTTTCGCAAGCCGCGCGACTGGTCTTCCAAATGTGCTAACTAGACTCAACGGACCAGCCGAATTCAAAATACAACATTGTGTAAATAACAGAAATTGAATGAGACATTACGTTTGTAGGTAGGTGCTCGGAAAAGTTATACATCGCCGCAATGTAAAAGTCAATGACCTGAATCGACATTAGGGTTTAAAGTAAGAACTAATGTTACATCTGAATTCATGCTAATTAATTAGGTATTGGTAGACTAATTAAGAAAGAAAATATACATAAAAAGGTTTGAATTGTTTACCTCTTGATATGCGAAACTTTGACTCGTATTTACATGCATTATGTCTGACAAAATACTCTTATAATCAATCAATCAGAGTTTTCTCATAACATTATTTTTGGAAATATTTAGAATTATGTAGGTATATTCGATTTATCAAAAATAATTACGAATCGGCTGCACAACTAATATTTAAAAACATTAGTGAGGAAATTGAACACAAACAGCATCAGTGGTGTAGGTTATTATCATTGATAAAATAGTAGGTATACAGTATTTTACTACTTCATATCATTGACCAAAGATAAAAGACACCATTTCAAGAAACTTCACACTTTGAATATACTGATTATAGGTTACTGACACTTGACAATCCTCAAGTTCGGAATTACCAACTTTCGGGTATTTCTTTGGTTGGTTTTCTAAATACCTATTTTAACCAGTTTGCGTTCGTAAAATAATGATACTGTAGTGACGCAAACTGTAGATTTGATTGGCTGACAGTTTAATCAGAATGGAATAAGCATTCCCAAGTGTATAACAGTGCACGGTTCGCCGTACTTAACAGATTACCTGCCCAAACTGCAGGAATTATTTGCGAAGCAGATTTCCGTCAACTATATTTTACCGTGACTATGTACTGCAGCATTTATTTATTATTATTTATTGCACAGCGTTACGACAGACCTAATGCCGAAAGGCATTCTCTACCAGCATTTTTTTTCGCAATATAATTGGGCTGTTTCAATAACAGGGTTCGCCGCCCTGCCACCTAGCTAAACTATCGGTCGATCATATTCTACAGTCTAGGACGTTTGAAGAAGCGCAAGGGTCTAACGAATGTCAGAATTTGTTCAACTTCTCATTTTTTGATCAATAAAACCAGGCCACTGAACAAGTATATAATTACATTGGCCTGTTCAAAGAACAATTAATGTAATCCAATAATAAATAGGTGTAATTTTATAAATCAAAGCATTATTCCGTTTTTTGTACGTTTCCGTTTTTAAGTAGGTACAACTCCACTACGAATTTAAGAGATTTGTATAAATTATTCAAAATAGATTACAAGCTAACTAGACGTAGTTAGTCTGATAGGAACAGAATTTTTACATTGCTATTTAAGACATTACCCATTTGCTTTACACAGTGTTCCAGTGTTGAAGACTGAGCTTCTTCAGACGTTCTTAATGATGTCCCATCCAGTGGCATAACTATAATGCTGAGGTCTGTGGCAAATTGATCGAGTGGGGAATTAACTTCGAAATAACATGGCCAGGGGGTCATCCTTGCTCTGCCATATAGTTATGCCACTGTTCCCGCTATACATTGCTTGTTTACTGAGTGGGCGAGAACTCCGTAGGCTCCAGAATACGGCAGTGCATCTCACGAATCAGCGGCACGGTGTACGCCACGCACTCGTCCCAGCCCGGGTTGCGCCACGTGCTTTCACGGGTCTCTCGCCGCGCCTGGAGGTCTTTGTAGCCTACGGGAATAAGGCTGCTTTTAGAATTATTTTTATTGTGCTCTTTAAGATGACGTCACTTGGCATGGTGGAAAGCTGCCGTGAGGTCTAGATACGGGAGTGACAAGTGCAGTAATACAATTACCGCAGGGCTGGTCAATCTCATTTATAAAAGCCTGCATTATTTGAATATTGCACCAAAAATTTACCCTATAGTTTATCTCCATGCTTTAACTGATCAGGAAAGCCTTGTTCATTGCACAATCAAAGTGCCCTGAAAAATCAACGAACTGCACGTCAATGTGGCGGTGCCAAAGTGTTTGGAATCAGGGATTGCGATGGCGAGTTGCTTTATAAGGCATTGGAAAATAGTTACCACCATATTTTAAACTTTATCCTCTTGATATGAGGTTCAAAGTTAAAGAGATTTTTGCTTTCCATTTCAAAGGACTAATCCCCTTATTCATAACAACGAACGCAACGCTAAAGCATTGTTCAAGCAATTGACGTGGTTTGTCACTTACTCGCAAATGGCGGCAGCAACAAGAATTAAAGAGACAAAGCAATACAAAAGTTAATGTGTTGTTGAAGCGCTGTTAAAGTTTTTATGAACAAGGGGGTGAGTGTTTAGAGTAATTTATTGCAATAACTTACACCAGATGTGATGCACGTTGTACAGGCGGCCGATCTGCGAGAAGTAGCCGGCGAAGGCCTCGTTCTGCGACTGGCGGTAGGTGAGCCCGCGCGCCCAGTTGTTGCCCCACTCGATCATGGTGCCGGGTTTCAGACTGATTTTTAATAAAAATATTGTATGCACAAACATCACTTAGTTATATGTTGTGTGAGAAATAAACTTATGACGAAAATGAGAGAAACAACAACAGGCAAACAACGAAACCGGTTCGGCTAGATTAGATTAGAAGTCTAGAAGGCTTAAATGTTTTGAGTATGAGTATTTACAGTACGCAAAAGTTTAATTTCATTTATGGAGGTTGTAAACTAAGTTTTTAAATAAATATTAAAGCCACGCGCCACAAAACGACGACACCGGCATATTTCCTGTAGTTTTCATACATTTTATATGGACTCGCCGCACACAGTGGATTCAATTGCATTTAGTTAGGAAATATTTACTATCATAATACCTATAAAAAATGTGTAATGTGTAGTTGACGATTTATAACATGAATTATGCAAAATAGAGCCAAATAATCTTTCGTATTTGTAACTGTATTAATAAAATACCTGTAAGAACGAATCTCATAAATGTTGTTGGGCTGTCGGGGCTCGCCATTCGGCCAGAAACTGAAGGCCAGGAGGTACTGCAAATGCCGTGACCGCACGAAGTTGCCGCGTTCTACTTCCAACGCCCGATAATCCTATAAAATATACAAAATTGACGTAAAGCTTGTTTAACACGATTTTGAAGGGACTCTGCAAAAATGCGCCTTATGTGAGAATCTGAATAACTGGGAATTGATGTACAAAAAGAAGCTCAAATGCAAGGACTTAAATGGTAAAATGACTTACTATGTAAGTAATTTGAATAAATGTTAGTTGAAGTAACAAAGTCACTACAAAAGCTAACAAGTCTTCTACAAATATTCTCTAACACGTCAGTTATAATCCTTCTAACAGCTTTGTACTTTAATTCCTGAATACATGAACTACACATTGTTTTCTAAGGAATAACAATATGGCAAAAACAAGCTTTAACTATACAGCCATGAAACTCTGGAATAAACCAAAGGGTATCCAGACCAGTGAATTGGTGCCATACCGTCAGTTTATTATTGTACCCTATTTTTGTTGTGGTTACTGAAATTAACATAACATGATTAACATAGTTGTTAATCAAAATATTTAAAAACTTGTTCTTGATAAATTTTGTTAATTTTTTTATGTACAAATATGCTGTTGAAACATTGTTCAAATAAATAAATTATTAAATAAACCCATATTGTAAACAAGTAAACAAAAGTGTTATAACTTACAGGGTTTTCTTTGAATAATATTTTAGCCTTGTCAATTTTTTCAAAGCCTCCAACATATCGCCACAGGTGTAGAGCCTGATCCATGTCTCCTACAGACACAGTCCATGATCCTACCAGCTCACAGCCAAGTTCTGCTTTTTGGGAATGCACAAACTCAGTAGAAGTTTTGCTAAAAAAATAATTAAAACCATTTACTCAGCTATTAGTGTAATTATAAGAATCAACAGCTCTATGTTAAGATGTTTTTCAAGAGTTTCGATAATTAAGTTTAAGATCAGTCATGAAGACTCATAGTAAATTAAGCTCTAAGGGTAACATAAACTAGGCAAACATAGGGGTTATCTGTGATGTTGTTTCTAAATTTACTTTTTCTGTCAGTTTTATTAATATAGAGGTCATAGTTCTAGTGATAATGGCGTATGTGTAAACACCGCCGGCAGCCGCTAACGATTGTTAAACTGATCTATTTACAGAATGTTGCATAATAGACAATAAGTAAGCCGGCCGCCGGTCGGAATAAATTATGTAAGGTAGGTAGCTTGAAGAGTCATACAAACGTACTAGTTTTTCAAGTATTTGTCCACGGAGTCTGGCCTGATGTTGTGTGTGTGAAGCGCATATACGATCTCCTTGTCACTTAGCATACGGCTGTGGGATTCCTTTGTCGGCTCTATTCTCCGTACAAGAAGTTTTGAAAACCATCCATCGTCTGCATTGAGTTGTGCACTTGTTGTGCTGATCAACCTATAAAAATAACTTACTTTATACTACTCAAGTTCCCAATTTCAAACGAACACTGTAACACTTGTAACAATGAAAAAACCTTGTATTCTTCGGAATATATGTACACAAGCTGAAAGCTCGATTGAGAGAATTCATTTTAACTGTTTAAACAAAACACTATCACAATAGTTCTACTGTATTGAATTATAGAAGACTGATAGCAGTGTGCTAAGACTAAAGATACTTGTTATCAATTGACAAAAATCACTTGAAGGTTATCTTGAAAATAGATTTTGGGCAAGTAATGACATCTGTTGGAAGAGGAGACGACTTTTGAACATATGTCATCTGTCATAAGCTCGTAGAATGGAACACCCAAAAGAAATCTATGGAATGGAACGGTTTCGGTCCCACCATGTAATGGTGGCTGTACATTCGTACAAAAGTGGTCCAAATCCTCCAATAAACACCGTCTACTGTGGACACTGTGGTCGATGACACCATAGCATCTCATTTGTTTGGAGCTTGCAAGTGGGGGCGCTCGTATTGACATCAAGACCTTCACAGAAGTTTACAGAACAGCAGAGATCGTAGAAGCGACTGTCACTTGCATTTTTTAAATCAACTATTGAGCGAAACGGATCGCGAAAAAAAAAGGCAAGTTTGTCAAGCAAGGGTACGTTCCAAAACGAGTAGTGTAGAGTGATTATTACCCTCGGTGAAAAGAAGAAGACAGAACTATGAATAAGAAAGAGAAAACACAAGAGCGATAGAATGGCTTTAGGAACGCTATCGAGTGATTTTTAACGAAAGGTTGTTTTTGAACGGCTTCGGGTAAATATGTCAGTGTCAAATTTTCAAGCCGATTTTCCAATTAACGCTAAAGTTCAAGGTATTTAAAAAACTAAAATACCATCTGAATTTATTCAATTCAACTTTTTAAAAAATTATCAGTTTGTCTGACTGAAACTATCTACCGAAAGTAGCATAACTTCTACCTGACAGCTGTCAGGTGAATTCTACCTGGCCCCAGACGTCGGTAGAAATCGCACTTGTCAGTGTGAACATTACTCTCACCCAACCCGTTCCAAATTGCATGCGAAACTGTCAGAGTAAACAGTCGGTTACTCTCGGTTTCACTCGGGTTGCTTTAGGAACGCGTCAGAGTGATTTTCGCACCACCCGGAGTGACTTTTACTCGTTTTGGAACAGACCCCAAGTGACATTCTGACTGATTTTGACATTTCTATCTTGAAGTGTCAAAGCAATTTACCGATAAATGTCCTTTTTTATTTCCTAAAAACTGTTTTCATCGTTCAAGGTGCCTTTTTTCTGTGATTAACTTTGGCAGAACATCGTCATGGGTGAGTAGTCACTATCAAGATCATAGTAGCAAAGATACAGAATTGTTTGTAATGGTGGGCGGTGTTGTCAGTACCGTTGTGTTGTGAAATGTCTTTTTGTGCAGCATCAAGCGAGGTGACAAAGCTTCAGCAGCACCTGGCGCTGCTGAAGGAGGAGTACAGTAAGCTGCAGAGCCACTGCGCAGAGGTGGAGCGGAAGTACACGCTGGTGGCAGCGTCCGCTGGAGACCTCAGTGAGACCAGCTTCGTAGCGCGACTTCTCATGACCGTGTCCACTTTGTACGGCAGAGACACATATTCGGACATCAGCGTTAAACTACAGAGCAAATCAATGCCTGGACACAAGTTTGTACTAAATGCTCGGTCAGATGATTGGAATGAAGAAGCCTTGAAAAACCTGGATGAGCTTGGTATGTTCACTTGAGGTTTAAGTCAAGTTTAACTATATTCTGGGCAGGGCATATCCAGTCTTTGGGAGACACTTTTTTGTTTACTTTTACTTTTTGTGTAGATTATATTCAATTGTGTAATTTCAGATTGGTCAAACCTCCCCGACGACATTGGTGCGGCTCTACTAAAGTGGCTTTACACAGATGTGGTGGACCTTTCTAGAGGAGAATCATTTGCATTACAATTAATGAAGTCAGCAGCTGGCTTTAAATTGCATGGATTAGTCGGGAAGTGTGAACAGGCACTCATTGCCACAGTTGGAGTCAGGTAAATTGTGTGATTGAAACAATTTGATTCACAACAAAACATTTGTTTTGAGAGTAGTCTCTTGTGTTTGTTCAATATTACAGTCCTTCTGAAAGGAAGAAATAAATTAAGAACTCTCAATTTTAATTCATAAATAAGTTTCCAGTTTAATTACAAAGAACCAATTTAGAAATGAGATAAATTTCCTAATCATAAAATTAGAAAACAGGGTGAGGTCCTGTCTTCTATTTTGGTCATACTATGATTTTGATCACCAGCAGGTATTGTCACTGAGAATCATTTTTTTCCTTAATACCATATTTTTATACCTTATCTTTAGATAATATGTTCTCCATTTGACTAAAGGAGTATTATCACCAAGAAACCCTTTTTCTAATGTTGCTATATTACTACTAGATGTTACATAAGCCAAAAAATTTATTACTTCACTTTCTGATATTTTTTACAAACATTGTAGACAAATGTATCAATGTGAGTTTCCTACTTACAAAACTATTGTGTAGTCTAACGTTACATAAGATGTTTTGGGTGTTATAACCTTATTGAAGTAGATAGAAAAATGTAGACCAAAGTAGCCTGATATAAGACTGTTTATTGTATGGCATAAGTTGTATGCTAATAATTAGTAGCAGTATAGTTTTTTACTAAACAACTAAAATCTTATAAGAGTCTTAAGAGTGTTAGAACCCGCAACCTCTCATATAGTAACTAACTGATTACAAGAAATTGTTATCACCTTAATTTGTTTTTTAAGGTCTTGTGTGAAGTTTTACTCAGCAGCTGATGAGATTGGGGCATTAGCACTCAAAGAGCACTGTTCTGGACTGATATCAGCACATTGGGATGATCTCACAGGTAAGTGATAAAATTATTTTACTTAAACCATATCTAAAGTATTGAACCTCTTGTTGAAGAGTATTTGTGTGCTTTTGCTGCTTCAGTCAAAAAAAAACTTTTTTTTTGTCAAACATAATTGCACCAGGTTATTTTCTATGTTCTGGTTCTCATATGTTTTGGTTTGACTACATGCACCACTAGAGATCACTTTATCACTTAGCACCAGGTGAAACATTTTCTCTTCTAAAGATAGGAAAGCCAGAAAAAGACATTCAGCCTTGGCTTCTGGTGGGAATCGAAATGGTTTGGTGGTGGAAATTGGTGGAACAAACCTGGCTGCTAGGTAAAATATACCAGAAAAATTTGGCAGGTCTGTCAATGGTCCCCCTCATGGGTTCTCGCCTCGGCGTGGCGAGGGGGCCTAGTACCGGTGGTAGGGGCACCACTGGGAAGCAAAGAGAACCCAGGCGTGGCAGCGTGGTGGACTGAGGACCCACCCGCTGCGGCCCGTAAGGGCGGCGTGGAGCTGCGGGGCCAGTGGGGCCTGCAGGCGCCTTGAGGCGCGTGGTTGGGGCCGCGGCGCACAACCGGTTGGCGGGGGCCAGTAGTCCGAGGCTGATCCCACCTGTGCGTCGCGGCCCGGTGGGGCCGTACCGTCGGTTACGGCAGCGGAGCCGCCCTTTGGGTGGCTCGTGGTTGCGGGCCCAGTAGGGCCTGCGTACGGTGGCCAGCTGGCGCGTGGTACGGGGGTGCCGCCGCCAGCATTGCACGGGTCACCGCTGCCTGGTAGGGACGGCTTGACATCCTCGGCCGTCCCTTCTGGCCTCCCCTCACGACGGGGGGCTCGCTTTCCGGCCCGCCACGCAGGCGGGCTCCGTCCGGGGGAACGCGCACACGGCCTCGTTGCTATACGGCGTATTCCCCCACTACGGACGATCAGAGGGAGTAGTAGGGGTTTTAGTCGGTAGGGCCACTGGTATACCACCTTTCCAGTGGAGAGTCCGACATAACCCGTCCGTCCCCCGGTGCGTGCGTAAGGCATTTCCCCTACTAAAAGAAAAAAAAAAGGTCTGTCAATGGTCTCGGTAGCACGATTGTTGGTTCGATTCCCGCCTGAAGCCAACACCGAATGTCTTTTTCTGTTTTTTTGCCTTTAGTAAGATGATAGTGCATTATCACTAATGCTAAAATAAATTAACCTCTTTACTCTTCTATATGCTCAGGCGAGGACTTCGCCCACATGTCTTCGGCGCTGCTGTACCGCATGCTGAAGAGCAAGACGACGCAGCCGCTGCACGGCGCCGTGCGGCTCTTGCGGGAGGATGTGGTCTTCCTCTGCCTCGTCGAGAACCACGCTAACGTGAGTAGATAGCATTAAGGCTTGAGACAGCGTTTCCCATTTGGTGAAATTTGTCATGCCACCTTGTTTTAAAAATAATGTAACATAGCCTTTAACCCTTTAACAAGCAGAGGGAATATAGTTCCCAAATTAAAACCAAAGAAATATTCCAAGTGCTTATGTATGTTAGAGCATTATGTGGGTCACGAAGAGGAATATGCTGCCAGGCCATAGCAGAATAATGTTTGAGAAACACTACTTTAAGGGGTTTTGGTTTAGTATGCGTAAGTAGGCAAGAATTTGGCTGCAATGTCGCCCGATCCTAGCTGGTACAGTCGCCATCAGATGAATAGTAGCAGACAGGGTGACAGATACCCCCTATCAGTTTCACATTCAATAAGATCCATACAGCCCAGTTACCATCAATATCTCAACATTCATAACTTCATTCATAAATATCAGAACAGATCCTGGTATCTTGTGATATGTATACATAGAAGTTAGTTACTAGTGACTAGCATCTGATGATCTGACCCTTTAGCAGCCAGAGGGAAAATAGTTCCCACCATAATATGAACCTTATGCTGATTGAATAAGGTTTAAATAAAACCAATGAAATATTTAGAGTGCTTATGTTGTTAAAAAAGTTGTACATGTTTAGTGCACCCGTTTGCTTTAGACAAATAGGTAGTAAAGAAAATGACTTCATACCAATTAAATAGAAGACATATTTTTTTCAGGAGGCTTTTATTTCGAAGAAAACAAACATATCAAAGCAGGAATGATTTTAATAGGACACTTATGCAAAACTTTTTAACAGTAGTAATAATCCTTAAGTACTTATGAAAAAATACAACTAGAGTGGCTAAAGTGATTACCTAAAAGTACTTACTTACCTAATAATTTTACATATACCATATTGACATTTATAACAGTCTTTGAGACTGTCATTTTATGACTAGCAAACGCGTATGACTAAAGCACCAAACCACGAATACGAAGCTCTTTTTCTTTGGAATAGTCTAGTAATAAAAATATAACAATATTTGAGTAATGTTTTACCAAATTTATTTTTATTGGTAGATTCAGGACCCGTATGACTTTCAAGGTTCAAACCATCAGTGTGTAAATGAGAATGATTGTGCCATGTCATCTGTAAAAACTGGCTTGCTATTTTCCGGATGACTTCAGTATATTGAGAATATGGTTTACAAATACAAATAACTACTCTAAGTGCTAGCTTATTCAAATATCGTACAATACTAGAGGTAGGTACGTATTAAGATACAAGGTGAAATGTTAATGGTTGTTTTTTCGCAACAGTTCAAAATTATGGTGTCTCGCTCCGTGGTACAACTAGTTATTTAACAGTAAGAATTATGTAGTTTTTTTTAATGAATTTGTCACTGCACTACATGTTGATTTCCCAAATACCTATTTTAAAATTGGTATTGGTTACGGATTTCTACAACTTTTCTTTATTTTTTATACTTAACAGGGTCCATCCCTAAACCTCGGACATTATTCCACACAGCGCCATCTAGACCCAAAGTCAGCTACTTTAAGCTCGTATTATGGGAAACTAGACAACGGCTGTGCCGTGTAGTGCCGGCACGTAAATAGAATAGCACTACCCCCTCTCTTCCCGTGGGTGTCGTTAGAGCCGACTGAGGGAAAACTGCCATAGGAGATGGGCAGCAGCGTCTCCGCATAACAACAGGCCTCACTGCGATCGCCAACCCGCCTGCCAAGCGTGGCGATTATGGCAAACCCCCCCTAATGATGGCACAACCAAAAAAATGGCCCCCAGTCCCCGGCGGCCCCGCTATTCCTGGCTACGGCAGCGGCTATGGTAACGGCGGGGCAGGGGGTGCGAGGAATCCCCGGGTGAGATCCGGCTGCCAACACCGAAGACTCGACCTGGCAACATATAACGCGCGCACACTGAGGCTTGACGCGAAGCTCGTCGAATTGGAAGAGGCAATTGGTAAGTTACATTGGGATATCATTGGGTTATCTGAAGTCCGAAGAGAGGGGGAGGACTCGATAACCCTGCAATCCGGTAACTTACTATACCACCGGGAGGGCGATCAACAGTCAGTAGGTGGTGTCGGGTTCATCGTCCACAAGTCCCTTGTCAACAACGTGATCACTATCGGAAGTGTTTCGAGCAGGGTAGCGTACCTGATACTCAGGATATCGAAACGATATTCGCTGAATGTCATTCAGGTCTACGCTCCGACCTCGAAACATGACGATGTCGAAGTGGAGGCTATGTATGAGGAGATCTCTAAAGCCATGCATAGCCATAAAACCCACTACACAGTTATTTATTTTATTTATTATTTATTTATTTAATCTTTAATGCACAAAAATAGTACAAAAGGCGGACTTAATGCTAAAAGCATTCTCTACCAGTCAACCATCGGGCGAGACAGAGATGCTGTTGGCGGTGCAAAATTCCAATTTAGAAATAATTATTTCAATGATAAACCTAGCTTAACAAACTACATATAAAAATATTACAATATGAAAAGTAAGTCTTGGAAAATAAGCATACATAAAATAATCAATACGATATAACAGTACATACATATAATTATACATATATATATATATATATATATATCAAAAATATATACATGGTTAATTTAAAAAAAAAAAAAAATGCTAGGTAGATGACGAACTGTGGAGATTAAACGGAATCTAAAAGATATTCTCGTAAAGATTTTTTGAAACCAGCTTTACTCGGTGCCAATTTGACCGTTTCAGGGATTTTATTCCACAGCCTAATGGCTGCCAGCGTAAAGGAGTGCTCGATATGGCTCGTCCTATGAGCAGGAGTCACCAGATCACGCTTATTGCAGGACCGCTGATTACGTGAACTAGTGTCACCCTTCGTCTGAAATTTGCACCTCAAATATTCAGGAGCATTCGGATCACTTAATATACTAAAAAGCAAGCACAAAGTCCTCAACTCCCGGCGCTTGCGAATGGTGAGCCACTTGAGTTGTGCACGGTATGGAGAGATGTGGTCGTACTTACGCACTCCAAAGATGAACCGAAGACAACTGTTAAGGAGGCGATCTATTTTATTTAGAGAAGACTGGGAAAGATTCGAACAGCAAACATCAGCGTAATCAATAATGGGCAACACCAGTGCTTGAACCAGAAGAACCTTGGTACTAGAAGGAAGAAAGTTCTTGAGACGGTAGAGGGCCCTAAGAGTAGCCGAAACCTTCCGGCTGGTCTCGGATACATGTTTGTCCCAACTCAAGGTATTATCAATAAAGAGACCTACACATTGTGATGGGGGATTTCAATGCGAAGTTGGGGCAACGTTGCGGTGATGAGCTGAGAGTGGGGCAATTTGGATTTGGGCAACGGAACAACAGGGGCCAGATGCTGGCAGACTTCATGGAGAAGGAGAACCTCCTTATGATGAACTCCTTCTTCAAGAAGCCCGTAAGCCGCAAATGGACCTGGATCAGTCCGGACGGTAGGGTCAAAAACAAGATCGATTTTATCATGTCGACGAAGAAGCATATATTCAATGATGTCGCTGTGATCAACGCTGTTAAGACAGGAAGCGATCACCGCCTGGTCAGAGGCACATTGAATATCGACATAAAGCTTGAGAGAGCGCGACTGATAAAATCCACGCTCCGACCAATACCGGCTCAGATTCAAAACCCCGAGTGTTTTCAGCTCGAGCTTCAAAACCGCTTCGAAGCCCTTGAGAACAGCATCGATGTGGACGATCAATACAACATGGTGGTGGATACAGTCCGTACGGTAGGGTCCAAGTACTTTAAAACCCGCCGTCCAAAGTCAAAGAAACTCTCCAGCCAGACTCTCCTACTCATGGATCAGAGAAACGCAATGCGGCTACAGAACTCAGCGGATGCCCATCGTTATCGGCAACTCAATAGACAGATATCTAAGTCTTTGACGAGCGACCTTCGCCAATTTAATACCCAGTGTATTAAAGAGGCCATTGAGCGGAACAAAGGCTCCAAAGTGTTCGCCAGAGATCTGTCTATTGGGCAAAGCCAACTGACGAGGCTGAAAACTGAGGCAGGTAGCATCATTACGTCAACACCTGAAATCCTGAGGGAGATTGAGAGTTTCTATGGACAGCTGTATTCCACTCAAACACCGGTTGAAAGCAAGGCTAAAGACCCTAAAGCCAAGCTTACCCGACACTATACCGAAGATATCCCGGACGTCAGCCTGTACGAGATTAGGATGGCTCTCAAGCAGCTTAAAAACAACAAGGCGGCGGGTGATGACGGAATCACAACAGAGCTTCTGAGAGCGGGCGGTCGGCCGATACTCAAAGTCCTCCAGACGCTCTTCAGTTCTGTCATCCTCGAGGGCAGAACGCCAAAGGCATGGGGCAGGAGCGATGTGATGCTGTTTTTCAAGAAGGGTGACAAAACTCTCTTGAAGAACTACAGACCCATATCGCTTCTGAGCCATATCTATAAGCTGTTTTCGAGAGTCATTACGAATCGTCTCGCTCGCAGGTTCGACGACTTCCATCCTCCCGAACAAGCCGGGTTCCGAAAAGGCTATAGTACCATAGACCACATTCATACGCTGCGGCAAGTTATACAGAAGACCGAAGAGTATAACTTGCCACTTTGCCTAGCGTTCGTGGACTATGAGAAGGCCTTTGATTCGATTGAGACCTGGGCAGTGTTGCAGTCTCTCCAAAGGTGCCAAATAGACTACAGGTACATCGAGGTGCTAAGGTACCTATACCAGAATGCCACCATGTCGTCCGATTACAGAACCAGAACTCTAATCCGATCCAACTACAGCGAGGCGTGAGACAAGGAGACGTTATTTCTCCGAAATTGTTCACAGCTGCGTTGGAGGATATTTTCAAGCTTCTGGACTGGAAAGGACGCGGCATCAACATCAATGGCGAGTACCTAACACACCTACGATTCGCCGATGATGTAGTTCTTATGGCTGAGACCTTGGAAGACCTGAACATAATGCTCGAAGATCTCGGTAGTGCTTCCCAAAGAGTGGGTCTTAGGATGAACATGGACACGACGAAAATCATGTTCAATGCCCATGTTGCACCTGCTCCAGTTAACGTTGGGAACATTACACTCGAAGTTGTTGACCACTATGTTTACCTGGGACAGGCAGTCCAGTTAGGTAAGTCCAACTTCGAGAAAGAGATCTCTCGTCGAATCCAGCTCGGATGGGCAGCGTTCGGGAAGCTCCGGCATATATTCGCGTCCGAAATACCTCAGTGTCTCAAGACGAAAGTCTTTGACCAGTGTGTGTTGCCAGTAATGACATATGGGAGTGAGACGTGGTCGTTTACTATGGGTCTCATAAGAAGGCTCAAAGTCACCCAGCGAGCAATGGAGAGAGCGATGCTTGGTATTTCCCTGCTTGATCGAATCAGAAATGATGAGATCCGCAGGAGAACTAAGACAACCGACATCGCTCGAAGGATTGCATCGCTGAAGTGGCAGTGGGCGGGACACATAGCGCGGAGAACCGATGGCCGTTGGGGCGGAAAGGTTCTCGAATGGCGACCGCGTACCGGACGACGTTCCGTGGGCAGGCCCTCCACAAGGTGGACCGACGATCTGGTCAAGGTCGCGGGAAGCCGCTGGATGCGGACAGCGCAGGACCGATCGTTGTGGAGATCTTTGGGGGAGGCCTATGCCCAGCAGTGGGCGTCGTTCGGCTGATATGATGAGACAACGGCTAAAGATTACTTAAATCCTTTTTTCTTTTGTAAATACATCGAGCACACCCAGACCAATACAAGCCGATATGTCCATGCATACAAATGTTTGTACTGTGCACCCGCGGCCTTTGGTGTAGCAGCCGACTTCTCAAACACTACACCAACTCAATCGTTCATGGCTCTATGTTGAATGGTGTAGGGTGTAACATTTTTCAACATAGTAATCGGAACACTCAGAGTTCAGACAGTAGCCCACTCTTCCCTGATTGCATTTGAATAAATAGGTTTAGTGATTCTTATGACTGACTAAGTAATCATAATGTTATGTGTAAGCTGACTGACGATGTGGAACCATCTGTTTTCTGTCTGTGATGTTAATATGCGCCCTAATGGCCCTTAAAATGTAACGTGCTTGTAAAATGAACGAGTCCTTTGTTGTAACAGGAGCCAAAAGATAGTTATGTAAACGACTGATTGTTTTGTGATCGAGCTGACGATGGACCGACGTTCGGCCGGTGAAGCGATAATAGCAGGAACATAATATAACTACAATAGAATGCAAATTGAAATATTATACAAGTTATAATTACACCTTTTGTATATTAGATGTTGCTATTGGCAGTGCTTGCATAATTATCTTAAAGGAAGTAAGAGAACATTACTTTGCACTGGAATTGCAGTAATGTTTCATTAATTTAATTTCCTTCTAACTTACGTTGTTTGTGACACAGTGACGGATAAAGCTACCGCGGGCCTAATATGAACTGTATCACAAATACCCAGGTCCAAAACAATCGGTTTCATAAACGCGCGCCTGAATCTTCGTAAACTTGAGTAAAGATTTGAGTGACGTTTTTGGTTGAGCACATGCTGAAACGCCGCTCAAAACTGGCGTAGTTAAATATTTTGATTAATAACTGGCTAGAAACTGTTCCAGGGGGTATTTAGGTTTTCCAACCTGTATGTACTTTAAATCGCCCGCCTATTCTCAAATTAGCTTATACAGAAAAAAAGAATGGCAGTGAACAAAAATGCTAAAGTGAGTCTTAAGTTGTTGGCACTATTGCACAAGTCCCCTCGGCAGTAGCAGTCTATAGTCTTAGTGGCTCGCTGGTAGTCGCTAGGGTGCTCCTCGCAGGCTTCCTTGTAGACGTCGTAGACCTCGTTCACTTGCGTCCATTTGCCGTCGATCTTCCGCTGGTCACCACTCATTGTTTGCGCTGCGCACCCCCGCAATTGACTCGTGGTTACGACTGTGAAGGAAAGAGATTCGTTTTTAGAACTTCAATGTTTTTGAGAGAACAGTGGTACGGTTGGCTTACCGCTCACCACGTTCGGTTAGATTACGTTCGGCCAAAGATAGGCTTGCTTATGATTACCCAATTTAGGATATAGAATGAACGTTATTGTATATTTCAACTATTAAGGTGAGAATGTTACTTTATGTTGTTTCAGAAGCAATAATTAAGAGTGATACTTGTAAATGATAGGTCAAAGATATTTTAATCCGTTTAAAAGGTATTTTACCGTTATACTAACTAAACTGACCATAAACGGCTCTCATCCTGCCATTGAAGCATTCTCTAGAGGTATAGTTTTATCGATTATAAGGCAGCGGATACATTAATGTGTGCAATAAAACGTAAAAGAGCGTTTTAAAATCCCGCAAGACGCCGGTCTGTGGTCGGCGCCACAATAACTCTCAAACAGCTGTGCCACATGCCGGCCAAGGACCCAGCATCCAAGCATGCTCCCTCATTAGTGCTTACTTGCCTTCTGGCCACGCGCTTTTTTTAATAACACTTAGTCATAATATGTCGAATTTTTATCAAGTAAAACAGAAGGATAAATCAATTTTCTGACAGCAAAACTGCATGATACTACGTAAAGTATGAGTAATATCTCATTATTTACCTATAGGTTCCTCTAGGTAAATTCATTTCTCAGACGGGAACTTTTAATTGATAAATAACAAAGTATGAATAATTGTTTTTATGGGAAACTCCATTGTGGGTTTTTAACCCTTAATAATAATATTTTGCTACAGATCATTGTAACCCGTGACGTAACAAAAACAACCTGTGGAATAATTATTACGTTCTTTGTTAAATAGGATAACTTGTTAAATAAATACAATATACTAATGTATTAATCTTAACTTACCAAGAATGAAAAAAATAAATAAAAAACATTTCGAATAAAGTTTACCATCTAGAAGTGCCGTTTTATATCCGTCTACTAAGCCTAATTTATAATAAATTTCGTTTCTAAAGGTGCCTAATCCCATTTTTTTTCTGGGTACGAAATCGACATGGCGTTGAACTATCAAGATGAAGATTACTCGCAGAGTACCTACATTAAACGTAGGTAGTACGTTAAAAGTACGTAAATTAGGAAGTTTGTATGATTTCTGGTATTGAATCTAATTAATCTTACAAGTTCATTTGGATAAAAATATCTAATCGAATGCGGACGGCCTCGCTACGTTATTATGATGACTGATGAACTAAAGTTGTATAATTTTGTGTTATACATAAAAGCTAATTCTTAGACTTATTCACCGTCGCGATTTCGCTAGAAGGCAGGTTATGTTTTTCCCCCTCATGGGTTCTCGCCTCGGCGTGGCGAGGGGGCCTAGTACCGGTGGTAGGGGCACCACCGGGAAGCAAAGAGAACCCAGGCGTAGCAGCGTGGTGGACTGAGCACCCACCCGCTGCGGCCCGTAAGGGTGGCGTGGAGCTGCGGGGCCAGTGGGGCCTGCAGGCGCCTTGAGGCGCGTGGTTGGGGCCGCGGCGCACAACCGGTTGGCGGGGGCCAGTACCCGAGGCTGATCCCCCTGTGCGTCGCGGCCCTACCGTCGATTACGGCAGCGGAGCCGCCCTTTGGGTGGCTCGTGGTTGCGGGCCCAATAGGGTCTGCGTACGGTGGCCAGCTGGCGCGTGGTACGGGGGTGCCGCCGCTGCCTGCTCCGGCCCGCCATGCAGGCGGGCTCCGTCCGGGGGAACGCGCACGCGGCCTCGTGCTATATGGCGTATTCCCCCACTACACGGACGATCAGAGGGAGTAGTAGGGGTTTTAGTCGGTAGGGCCACTGGTATACCACCTTTCCAGTGGAGAGTCCGACATAACCCGTCCGTCCCCCGGTGGACGGGTATGCGTAAGGCCCAGACTCCACCGGAGCTGAGCGGAGATGTGCGGCGTCGAGCTGTGTTTTCAACAACCAATAGAATTGCGTTATTCACACATCTCCGCCTCGCACAGCTTCGGTGGAGACCACTGAGCGGAGATGTGTATTTTTGTATGGCGAGCTGGGTCGAGCTGTGTGAAACGAGGTCAAGCGGCCTCTGTAAGCGGCGCCACCCTGCCCCCTCCCGTCCGCACCCCGCGGTGCCAGCCGGGGTGGCCAACTTAGGGCTTTTACCCCAACTTTAGGGAGTAAATATACATATTACATACATATTATCTTATATATTTTTTCAGGCATCACAAATGTGTCAGAGAAAAACGTGTTCAAAATGGCAACGTCTATCTATAGATAGCCACAGAGTCAGATACATCCGATCTCCTTTATACCACTACCGATATCCGTAAACTTAATTATTAAAATCCACCAGACTACCATGTACATGGTAGAAATCCCGATTTAACGGTGTTAATTTGAGTGACCATGAAACTTTGAAGTAATAAAATGATATCATTATTATGCAATAATATAAAACATAAAAAATGAAACAATAGTATTTATTATAAAGAACATAACTGAAGAAGGTCGTCTTCAGAGGAATCAGTTTCACCTGCTTGTTTAGTTTGTGTAGAATTTCTGTAGTTCCAATTTTTCGTAACCTACTTACGTTTCGTAATATAAGTTGAAATTCCCCTAAGTTGGCAACACTGCCGCGCAAACACGCAGCTAGGGCTGGCGCCCGTACTTTATAATAAACAGTTGAACGGAATTTCAAGAAATTGTACTCTACACTTTGAAAGATAGATAAAGTACGCAAAAATACTTAATTTTGCATGTATAGCTAGATTTTATTTTTGAGTTGTGACATGTTTGATTGTATATCTTATGAATCGAGTCCCCACTTCTCTTTATGCGTTCGTGTTGACCCATTTTCGATTAATTTTGAACGCAATCTAGTCTTAGACAATATTGATAACAAAATTGAAAGTTTCAATTCGAAAAAACTTATGCTCGATGTGGGTGATGTTTATGAAGAAATCAAACAAACCTTATAATCAAATGTTCTTCTTAGGGTTTACAGAACTATCAACTGCACAAGAATAAATGACACCTCTGAAGTAGTTCTCTAAACGTATAATATTAATTTCATTGTTATTGTGTATCCCCGCCGGGTTGTTCATGACAGAAAAAACTTTTTCGCATAAAAGCAAAAGAGTTTTTTCTGTCATGAACAGCAAAACAAAGCTTCTTCAGCAAAACAAATTTCTTTGTTTTGTTAATTAAGAAATAACTATTTGTTTAATAGAATGAGATGTTAATATGACGACGCTCCGGAATTACAGAAAGGAGAAAATAAAGTTTTTACGTTTTATCTGTATAAATAAAATAAAAGAGTTCTTTATTTTAATACTCCGTACTTTTCTTCCTTGTTATTAATTAAGAACATAAAAGGCGACAACCCTAATCGCATAGCCAGCCAGCACACAGCACACATCTCCGCCTCGCACAGCTTCGGTGGAGTCACCCAAGCTGAAACACATCTCCGCCCCGCACATCTCCGCACATCTCCGCTTTGGTGGAGTCTGGGCCTAAGGCATTTCCCCTACTAAACGCAGTCGAAACGCAGTCAAGTTTACAACTCTTTGAAATCGATGTTTTTTTCTATATTGCGTCTTAATGGAGTTCTGGTGGTAGATGCTCATTATGTGCGTAATTTTTTTATTATAATAGGCATTTATGTCTTTCATTACGTTTTTTCTTGCGATTTGTACGGTCTTGTAACAGGTCCATATAAATAAAGATATATTTGATTTTGCATCGACATTTAAACTCACCCAGTTCGGGTCACAGCAGTATTTATGCATCGGCATAAAAGGTCAACCATTAACACAAATACATGAATACAGTGTTAACTATAAAGGCGACGCGGCTTGAATCAATTATCCCAATTCTCCATAAACGCGGAGTGCCCTTTTAGGCGCGTCGTAAAGCGGTGCCATTCCTCTTAGTATGCGAACGACACATGCCACAAATGGTGCCTCAACCACAAATGCGACGTAAAGGTTGCGTAAGGTATTTCTTGTAACTAAGTACCAAGAAAAATCACGCGAAAGTGCCATTTGATTAATGACACTCGAATAATATTTATATTGCACCTGTGTACGTTCGTTGCCTTATAATAAGCAATGTCGATGTATGCAGTCGTAAATAAAACATAATTTATCGGTGAGTGACCCACAGCAAATCTAACTTTAGCAAAGTTAAACTTACACAGTGCGCTGCAAGAAAAACGGTTGTCTTTTTATTATGGTCAACAGACTTATGTTTGACCTCAATTTTACAGAAGGATAAATCGTTTACTTACGCTACCGCGCTGTTTTGTCGGGTTAATTTATTTTACTACACGAAATTTCAGTATTTTTTTGATCAGAATCATTGGGAAATTAGCAGTAAGGTAGAAAACTAAGAGGGTCTCCATAGACTTTTTTAAACAGGCTCCGTTCTGGCTTAATCCTGAACGGGCGAACTTTGATACCTAAAAGGATAATTCCATATGAGTAGAAGGCACATAAGTTTAAAACCTAGAAGGTCAACCGGTTGCTAGCTGTTGTGCCATCTGTGCTTAGTGGTTCCTATGGTAGCTGTTTCTTGAAGTTTTTATACATTTGACGCTGCTCTCTGGATTTGCAATACCTATGCCACAATGATGAACACAGCACAGGTTATACTGACATGTTTCAGGTCAAGTTAAAAATTGTTAAAGACCAAGTGTAAGTGTTTCAACGATTCAATACTTTTCTGAAACAAGATTGTATGACCTTTATCGAGCTCGTATTAGTATGCCCGAATGTAATATTTCCAAAGTCCGTTTTAACTGTAAATAATATCTTGAGAAAGGTACAAGTAGGTGCTGAATTTATTTGGTTAAGATACTCTCCCTATTTGGTGATTTTAACTTTAGCTTAACTGGTACTACCCTAATACAGGTTCGCTCCGTAATAATCAGTTTTGATGTTTTGTGTATTTTTTGGACAGTATATTAAAGATGTGTCATAAAACAATGAACTTTGCTTCCGTGTCGGGCCTTGTCAACGGATAACGAAATTAGTACACGAACAAAGCGTCCATTAGGTCTCGTACCAATCAATACATTGAATAATAAAATGAGGTTAACGTCCTTTTCGTGTAGCTGTGACACTTGTAATATTTTATATTGGATTAGGCGACGCCATGAGACGTCTGGGTCTGCAGCGAATTATTAGAATTGCGGTTTTCAATTAAGCTTTTAGCAGAACGTGCTGGATTAGAAGTCAATGACACGATTGGGGCTGGTTGGTTAGCTTCCAGTTCTTTCTGTGGTAGTGGATTAAATCCACTTATTTACTTAGTAGTTTTCAAACAACCTCAGCCACATTACTGTTAATATTGAACTGGGTATTTAGAAGCTAACGGATTGGCGCAAAAATTTCTATAACCAATATTCGTTTGGCAGCTGAAAGGGAACTTCGTAACAAATGAACGTATTATATTTTTAATATGTGCGCTTAGTGGTTTGTTCTACAAAGTCTAACCCGTTGCTCTAAGCATTTAAGATGCAGGTTTACAGTTTTTGTATGCTTGTCATTTGAATGCGGTCAAGGTAGGCATACCTACAATTCGCAAGTCATACTAGGGCGCCTTGTCAATTATTGTTTTATGATGATGTATTACTGCCATCGTTTATGGTACATTACTGTCCTCTGTATTTAGGGCATACCGATATGTTGGGGTGTGAACGGTTTACAGCTTACTGGCGCCCCCGAGTCGTTAGTCGTCAAAGCGTTCACCGATTTAGCTGCATTTTTGGCATTACGGCACTTTATATCTTGGTTTGTTAATTTGTCTTTCGTTAGTTTTGCCGTGATTTATCTACTGGCATTACGGCACTTTAGGTATATGTTGGTTCTTTACTGTCATTCGTTAGTTTTGCCATGATTTATCTACCAATTCATATCTCTGGCTAAATAATTTAATAGTTAAACGAACTTACTTGTAAGTGATGTTCAACTAAAATTATACGAAGCTCCTTGTCCGAGACGGATTACTAATGTAGTTTACGCTTTCATGCGATAACCATCACAATATTTCCAAGCCTCTGAAAAAAAAGTAAAAAACAACAACAACGGTTTCCGAACGCACCTGTCAAACATCATTACGTTCAAAGTCTGTCTTATGTTATGAACAACCCTTCCTGGTACGGGGTGGGTTGGGTAGGGAGTGCCGTCTCGGACAAGGAGCTTCGTATAATTTTAGTTGAACATCACTTACAAGTAAGTTCGTTTAACTATTAAATTATACTCTCTCCTTGTCCGAGACGGATTACTAATGTAGATGTTCAAAGAAAGGGTTGTGAATCTAAAACAAGTAATTTGATTAAAAAACATATATTTGTTTAGTCACATTTATCAAATAATAATCACAAAAAAAAAGAACAACAACAGAGCCATTTAGTAACATATTTTAATATTTAACCATCATTATTATCATTTAAGTTACATATAGTGGAAGAAAAGGATGATGGGTCTTCTGATACCGGTCTGTTATAAAACCTTGCAAACACCGCTGAATCATTTGACCAACCAGCAGTTTTTCTAATCAGGTCTATACTCAATCCGGCTCTATTTGCAGCAGATGTTGCTGCATGTCTGGTGCTATGCGCCGAAAACATGTATGTATCTATTCCAGCTTCCCCTAAAATGGATTTTATCCAACGGCTTATACTTTGAGAAGTAGCTTTTTTATATGGTCTTTTAAAAGTTACGAATAAATTCTTAATGTCACCCCTAAGAGGTTCTGTGATACTTAGATATGTCTTCAATACATGCACAGGACAGATTTGTAAATTGTTACTGTAGGTTTTTAAATGTAATATTGGCTGTAGTGAATTTTTCTTAGAAGTTTTAACATGGTCTGGAATCCTTATTTCAACTCCACTTAGAGTGAACTTAATATTCTCTAATTTTATTAACGATAACGTCTGGACTCTATGTCCAGTAGTAAGTGCTAAAATCACAACTAATTTTTTGGTCGCCTTTTGCAGATCTAGAGTTTCATTTTGATAATTTAATCCTAAATAATTTAACACTAATCCTGGGTCCCATGTTACATTGTACTTTGGAGTTGGAGGTTTCAAACGAAACACTCCTTTAAAAAAACGTTTAATTCTGTCGTCAGCACCTAGTTTTGGTCCAATTAGTAAAGCAAGTGCTGATCTAACGGTATTTAAGGTATTATAAGAGGCACCAGATTCGAAGCGTTCACTTAGAAAATTTAAAACAAAGGGAACTGAGACCTGGTATGCATCTAGCTTTAGCCTATAGCAATATTGCCACCATAACTTGTATGTACAATCGTATTGCTTAATAGTATTAATGGAAAGGGAGTTAAACATTATGGCTAAAGCTGACTTTGGAGTGCCCCGTCTTATGAAGGCTTCGCTGATAACAGCCCTGCTGCCAGGATAAGCTGCCGGTGCAAAGGATGAGTCTCCCTGGAAGAAGAAGTTAATAATCTTTCGTCAGGTTTAAATTGAATGATTTCATCAACTAATAAAGGCATTAACATTGGGAACCAGGGTTGAGATGGCCAGTATGGAAATACTAGAATACCAGTTGCCTTATCAGACTTAATTTTCCGTATGCATTTTAATAACAGTGAAAATGGAGGAAATGCGTAAAAGAACATCTTGTTCCAATTTAATGTAAATGCATCTACTGCCATAGCTTCAGGATCTATTTTCCACGACACAAATTTTTTACATTTATTATTTATTCTTGAAGCGAATAAGTCTATTTGTGGAGACCCAAATTTTCTTACTATTTCCTGAAATGCTTTATTTGAAAGTTCCCATTCTATGTTAGTTCTTCTAGATTCAAAATCGGCATCCACATTTTCTTTAGTATTTATATATGAAGCATAAACCCAAATATTTTTACTTTCACAAAACTCCCAGAATTGTCTAGCAATGTCATTTAAATGGGGGAATTGAACACCCCCCATCTTATTAATATAAGCAACTGCTGTGGTATTATCAACCCTTAAGAGAATTTCACAACTATTTATCTTATCTGTAAAACATTGAAGTCCTAAGAAAGCTGCCTTTAATTCTAAATAGTTGATATGGAACAATCTCTCAGAAGAAGACCATGAACCAGAAGCTCGCTTTCCTTTACAAGCTGCTCCCCATCCTGTTCTAGAAGCATCTGTATGAATTTCTAACAAAAAAATATGTTGTCTAATGGGATTGCGGTTGCTAATGTTCATTTTCCACCAGTTTAACTCATTACTTAGAAAACTAGGCATCTTCATTTGTGCCTCATAGTTATCTTTTGACTCTAACAATGCTAAATATTTTTCCCTTTCCAGTAACTTAGTGTAAACCCTTCCATAGGGAATAGCTGGGCAAATTGAGTTTAATTTTCCTAACAGCTGTGAAAATTTTCTTATTTTACAGAAGCTTTTACTTTCAAAATATTTAATTATTTCCAGTACATTTGACTGCTTTTCCCTTGGAACAGATAAAGACATTGTTACTGAATCTAGTATTAAACCTAAGTAGGTACAGGCCTTCTTGGGGGTTAATAAACTCTTTTTATAATTTATGATAAAACCTAAGTCCTGGAACAAATTACAAGCCAGCTGTACATCATTACGGCATTGTTTTTTCGATAAGTTGAAAAAAATTACATCATCTAAATAGCATGTCAAAATAATATTCTTCTTTCTGAGATAAGTACAAACTGGTTTCATAAGTTTGGTGAATACAAATGGAGCTGTACATAACCCAAATGGAATACAGTTAAATTCATACAATTTATTTTCAATTTTAAATCTTAAAAACTTTTTAGAATGCTCACTTATTGCCAGACTAAAGTATGCATCTTTCAAATCTATTTTCGACATGTAACAATCCTTTGAAATTAGTTTACATGCAGTTCTGATGTCTTCTAACTTGAAGTGATCTGTCTCTATAAACATATTTAGTCTTTTAAGATTCAGAATAAATCTGTAATTTCCATCTGGTTTGGTTATAACGAATATTGGAGATGTAAACTGGCCTTCTGAATAACTACATTCTGACACTGCACCTAATTCTATTAACTTGTTGACTTCTGTCTGAATAATTTTCTTTTCCTTACAGGACCAGTATTGAGGTGGTGTTTCAAATTCTGGGGGAAGGGAACTGAAAGGAATATCATATCCGCTAATCCAATTTAAGATCACTGGATCATTAGTCATTTCTGTCCACTTGTTAATATGAAATTGGATTCTACCAGCTGGTACCTCTAGTAACGGCGGTATCTGGGTTGGCCCGTCTTCTGCGGCTGAGTTGGCTTCTTCCTCTCCATCGGTGCTCTGGGAGCCGGCTGCATTCTTCGAACTGGTTGCGAAGGCCGGACTGGCTGTGCTGGACGAGCTCGTGCTGGTGGACGGTATGACTGCCCGCTGCGATGCTGCAGCGGGCCTTTCCAGTTTTCCTGGTTTTTCGGTCTATAAGGAATGGCTTTAATCTGCGTACTTGTTCTTTGTACTGCCTGTGCAGCTTTTATTTGCTCTCCGCAATCTTTTCCAAACAAGAATTCATCTGCCTTAATATTTTTCACCGCTTCTTTTACAAGTGTTGTAGTGCCTGCTAGAGAAAAGAACTTTCTGGAGGATGAGTTCTGATACATTACTTCTGCTGCTAATTTTGCAGAATCGTTCAGTTGTTCTACTATTTCTTTTACGTTAAGGTTACCTTTCAGGACACTGGTCAACGCCTTTCCCAAAGCAATCATCATTTTGCCTATGAGCATTTGCCGGTTAATAATTCTTAAATCTCTCTTTATTGTGGCTTCGGATAATGATGCCGCTATCTCCACATTCATCTTTGGAGGAACTGCCAAAGGAAAATTTTTTGGGGTAGGGTACTTCTTTATAAGGTTTTCTTTTACTTCTTTGGGCAGACCTTGCTGAATAAGATTAGACCACTGGCTAACTAATTGGGGTTGAAGTTCTTCTCCAACGACTTCAATGTCTTGACCTTCCTGTCCCAAAGCCATCAGTAGTTCTTCATTAATATTGTTTCCTAAAAACATCAAAAAATATTTTTTACTATTTATACATCTCCATAAATATTTAACAACAAGGACCAAATCAACTTTTGTTAGTCTCACACCACTCTGTGTTTGTTCTATAGTAAGGCAATAGTTCTTAATTTTATAGGGGTGGTCACCCACTTGGTAGTACTTAAATTTCCTTAGAGAAGGATGTGTTGGCTAGTTATAGCCCTCAAATATGAAATAGTCTATCCGCTAGTGATAGTGCTCAATTCTTTTTAAAATCAATTGTCTACCCGCTAGTGGTAGCGCATGGATTTTTCCATAAAAGTGTCTACCCGCTAGTGGTAGCGCCTAGATTTTTCCATAACCAATGTCTACCCGCTAGTGGTAGCGCACAGATTTTCCAATGACAAGTGTCTACCTGCTAGTGGTAGGTAGTGCTGAGCCTTTCCTGAACCTGCCTGAATCTACCCATTAGTTTAAAGTTCTTTAGTGGTACTGACCTGCTATTTCTTCCATTTCGTCAGGGGAATTAATAGCTAGTGGAGGAGTTCCAGGCCTTGGCGGCGTTCCGACAGTTGGTGGAGTCCCAGGACTTCGTTCTCGTTCTTCCAATCTTTTTTCTAATTTCTTCAGTCTTTTCCTTAAATCATCGTTTTCTTTGTCTCTTGAACGACTAGAGCGTTTTCTCTTGCCCATCTTTTCACTCGGAAACACTCAATAACCGTTTATAAGACTAAGACGAGTTTTTACAATTTGCGACGAAGTTTAACCGACCGACGAAAAAAAAAAAAAACATGGCTTCCCAAACGGACACGGAACTATGGAAGTACAACATTCGTTCGCCAACCTAAAAATCTAAATCGCTCGAATATTCCGAATTTGTATCTATGGTTATGTACTTCATTTTGAATTTGCCGCGTGAAAAAAGGTACACAACCTTAACCTAACTTGTCAACATAGCAACAATTAATTCTTCAAGTTATGAAAACTTGTTAGATAGGTACTCAGACCTTTATTTCAGATGTATTATTTTTTATATTACTGACCTTTCATCTTGATTTCTTTAGTGCAGCTTCCCTTTTGTTTTGTTCTTGTTCGTACCTGCCGGATACTTAGCATGATCAACCTGTAGCATCATGATCGATTCCATTTTGTCGAAACACAGTATAATAGGTGGTGCTGCACATTTTGTGATATCTTTCTACACAAAACTTGTTCAATATCTTCATAAATAACACTTTTTGAACCAAAATAAATATTTTGCGTGATGGCATTTCTCGCACAACAAGACGTAATGATGTTTGACAGGTGCGTTCGGAAACCGTTGTTGTTGTTTTTTACTTTTTTTTCAGAGGCTTGGAAATATTGTGATGGTTATCGCATGAAAGCGTAAACTACATTAGTAATCCGTCTCGGACAAGGAGAGAGTATAATATCATGATATATAGTATCTCCTGAATGTGAGCATTGACAACCTGCTCATGCTGTTAATTTAATTAGTAACAATCATGGTAATTCTGGATGCGCCATATCGTCCCCCCACCTAATTCAATATTTTCATAACGTTAGGAAGGAGCTATGAAAGGTATTACCTACTATGTGAATTTCCATACAATACATTGTTAATTGAAGACGTTGGTCCCATTTTCAGGAACTATTTACATAGTAAATTATCGATTAGCATTTTATTCATCGTTTCTAAAGGTAACATCGACTGCTGACGCATTTTGGTTTAATTGAAAAGGAGGTTTTTTGGTAATGTCTGACTTTCTTTCCTGTTTGAAGAAGACTAGTACCTACCGTATTGCGCAACTTTTTGCTGGTCCTTACACCATAGAATTCGTCATTGTCTTTTACCACGAGCTACACCCAAATAACAAGCCATCTTGCTAAAAGATGGATGGCAGTAAGAAATCAGGCCAGCTATGCAATTCTGGCTAACGCCAAATCTCATTTTGACCTCGCTCAGGAAAAAACGCTAGTTTTAATCGCCTATTCGCTTCACCTTGAACTGGTATTCTCCCTCAGTTGTATCGAAATAATTATGAAATGTTATTTGGCTTAATTCTTTTCAAAGGTCAAAGTCAAAGATAGCTTCATAACTCTTCATCTTCGTCATCTTTTTATAGTAGAGTACTTTGTTAAATGTATATGCATAGCCCAAGACCTACATCCGAATTTTGAGACGTGGATCAAAGTTGAGCACTCTTCATACTGACACTGTCTCGTTATTTCAGTAGAAGAATAGCTGACAACTGCTTGTCAGATCTAAGGAAATAAACATGTGTTATACTTACGACCATTTCCTAAGTCGAGTGTCGTCTCTCTTTTGAAGCACATAGTCGAGGACTTGCACTCGACGATGTACTCTTTGCTGTAGTTGAAATGGCTGCACGGAGGCGTCCCGACGTACGACGTCTTCTCTGGGGTGCATTTGTAGCAACGGACGCCTTGACATGCTAGAATAGATGTATAAATAATGTCATTGTACAGTTTTTATCTACTTGCTGTATGTATTTTTGTGCAGTAAAGATTATTATTAATCTCATTTACGATCTAAGTAGATTTAAATTTACAGAATACTTGCGATAGGGACATGTTTTTATTTTGTGTCTGGGTGTAAGTTCAATTTTAAAAATATCTAAGAGCATTTGTAAGTCTATAACACGCGTAGAAGGATTTGCCATGTGTCTAGTTAGTTGGTCTGTGGATTTCTGTGTACAATTTGATATTTTACTTGTTCATTACTTCGCAACTTAAACAATTTTGAAGATCTTTCAGTTGCCACTGATAATAACTAATTTTAGAAAAAAACATAGATCGTCAATTGAACTTGCATGTTCTCAAAATATCTGTTGTGCATTATAGGACAACTAAAATGGTTTCATTTATCAATCGTTCACGCTTTTTGTAAGACCTAAAGGCCAATTTCCCACGACGCTTCCAGCGAAGGCCGGATTGAGGATCACTATTCGATATGTCTTTCTAAGGCTCGATTGCTTTAGAATAATTATGTTTGAATTAACCTTCATCACGCCTACTGTAAAAGCGTGACAAAATAACCCACGTGTTTGAACGCGATCAGCACATTGTCTATGAAATATAAATGAAATGATTGAATACACATCTTTGTTTGTACCAGGGTCGTCTGACCCCGAACCAAGCTGAACTGGCAGTACTATGGGTGTCAGCGACAGAAAAACATTGTATAATATATTGTTACATACTTGAATCAGACAATCGGACAGCTGTAGAAAATAACACCCAAACGCTGAACAGACTCAAATACCTACCCGTCGCTTAACTGATTGTTTAACCTGGGTAGGAATCGAACCCACGACTTCTGGCCCCAAGGTGCTCATAATTATGATTACCTAGGGGTTTAGATAATTATTGCTATCTTCTTTTACCCTAAAATCTAAATCTAGAAATTTGAAAATAGGTACTAAATAGATGAATGTTCTGTAGGCAAAACTTGTAACATCATTATGAACTCGAGGCACTTTATGTACTCTGAAATCTTTAAATTTTCCTGGTAATTAAAATTGTAGCAATGTTATTTAAAACTGTTTGAATGATAATAATGTCCTTGAACGCTTTTAATGACAAGTTGAGATAACAGCTCAGTGAACATTCGGATATTTGCTGCAAAAACAATACTCAGAACCACTTACATTTCCAAAATATTGTAGACGCCAACAAAAACAATGCCAAATCCATTTTCATAAATGAAACACCACTTTAAATTCCTCGCTAACCTATTATTAAAATAAACTTAACACTAAATAAAAGCGCGCGGTTTCGTGATCACATTTATGGGATAATTGGACGTATTTGCGAAGCCGTGCTATCCGCTCCATGTGCTGCGACGGACTGAAATCTTGCACCTCACATTCAAGTCATGATTCACAGGAAGGAAGCCCAGTGGTAAAACGGGACATGTCCAAATTTCGAATAATTGGGACTCTAACTCGCGCGCGATACCGCTGATTCATGCGATCGATGTTGGCGCCGGCGCGGGACTAACTCTTCGCTATACAACCGCGAACGTTGATTCATAATTTCGGGTACTTATACCCCCTCTTGGCGTTTGTTTTGGTTTTTATCAACAGGTTGCAGACGCACGTCTAAGGCGCGGATAACTATTACTTACAGTCGATTTTGGCAAACTTCACTCTTTTCAAACAATTAGCAGTTTTTGCAGAGTAATAAATAAACTGTATAGGTATTTATTTTTGTAACACTTGTGCGAACGCACTTGTTATTATAAGGTGTACTGAAGATTAGCAACTGTATGGCTAGTGTAGCCAGAGTCTAAAATGCTAAACTACAAACTCTTTAATAGGTATACATAGTACGTTACTGACTCTTTCGGGTTATTATTGGTTGTTTCTTTGTTCGATTCGTTATATAGGTACTTCTTTTCACATTGTATGGGGTTCAATATCTTGGATTTGATTCCCATTAAAAACAAAGGGAGTTGGGAACTCTGCTATGATAGCTTGCTTTTGTAATTTGCTGTTTGGCATTTTTTTGTGATTATTCCTCTGTCTATCCATTGCATTGAGCATATTTCAATTAGTTTAGTACGCTGTAGCTACTCTTCGGAGATTTTCCTATAGTATGATGGCTATTCCGAAATATAGTGATGTAATTTTCGGGCATCTCCGTGTTGCGGAAGGCACGCGCGAAGCAGTTGGTAGTCGGAGACCTAAGGCGGCAAGATGACATCTGACGTTAAGGTTGCTCACTAACTTTACACCCCTCTAACAATCCGCACTGGGCCTGCGTGTTGAATCCACCTCATAGTTGAGGTGAGGCCTTTGCCCAACTGTGGGACGTACCTGTATGGGAAATTTAATAACAAATGAAAACAAAATTCTATGAGTTACGCTGTTTTGCTTCGAGCAATTATTATTGTGAAACGTTATTGTAACCCACTCTTGATATCATGCCGATGACTCCCACATCCTTTGCCTCGAGATAAAAAGCAAAGTTGGGTTTTTTTTTAAAGTCTTTCAGGTTCTTCGAAATGAAATTGGAGACCGAAACGAAACATTTAATTTTAATTAATCATTCATGATACACCTCGCGTCTAACTCCATGGTGATGGAAAACACCGAAAAACAACCCAATGACCTGGATAACGACAGACACTCGCTCAGGACCACTTAGGGTTGAAATATGCTCATCAAAGTGTGGGTGTACCGTTCACCATGATGACAACAGGAGACGTGGCTTTCACTATTATGTTATATGTATGTTATGATACTTTGGATATTTTATCTTAGTTCACAATATAGGTTATAGTAGACCAGACGAATTTAGTTCGTATAAACAATTCGACAGGATCCAGGGTCCAAATAAACAATGAGCTGGATCAGGTGGGAGAGTTAAGTAAATATATAGAATCTGTTACCTTTCCAGTTGCTGTTTCTGCAGTTTCAGTTTTACAGTCCTAGAATCTATCAATGGGCTGACCGAGCTTCAGTACACCCTTTGACCTTTGGCTAAGGACATTTACGACAGTTTAAGACCAATGCTACGAAAGTGATGTTGCAACAACTTTAGTCGGAAATCCCATACAGGATTGGGATATCCCAAATGCGTTTAAGCTGTAGGTAGAGCTATTAAATTCTGAAAACCATTTCGAACGTTGAACAGCTTGGTCCCGATTTGTGATTCAGAAGTTGAGAGAGATTTTAGCATGACGAACTATAATGACGAGATCAGAGTACCTGCTCTTTGATTGAAATAATTTTAATAAGTTTATGTTACAGAATCGCTCTGTAGAACATACGCATTCTTATAACGCCTACAGTAACAAGAACTGCAAACTGGTAAAATGGAGTTTCTGCTTGTGATTTGTTGTAATCTTTCCGTTAATCAATTAGAACTTATAAATAAAACGTTACAAAGTCCCTATCTTTTGAAATTTCTGCCCATTCCCGTGTTTATCTTGCTCTTATCAAATGACATATTTCTTTGTAATGGAGCGAAGAGGACTGATCGGAAATGGGTATTCTGTCATGCCGTCGCCGGACCATATCATTTATAGTAAAGAATGGAATTGGATTAAATAATGACTTTAAATTTTAATTTCCATTCCGTAAACATTTTGTTCTTTAATCAGATTTTGTTGATCTTTTTAGATTCGAACAATTTTCCGTTCTTAGTGAAACTCACGTAGTGAATATGAAATAGCAAATAGTATAGAAGAGGCTTGATAGGAGAGTTTTCAAAAAGCGTAAAAGTTTAGTTGAATTATATTTTTAATTCACCGTATCAAAAAAATACTTAGTTAAACTTTTGGGTTCAATTGCTTTTATTACGCATTGGTATCGGATAGCAAAAAAATTGTCACACAAAGACAAACTTTCGCTTAGCACAAATTTTTGGGACAACCTGTGATAACACTTCTTCTATTGAATTTACAGAAAAGAGACGACGCCGACGCTGTAACTAGTATGCTCAAAAAACCCCCAAGGATGTCAAATTGAGCAGCCATATCCAAAATTTTAACTTTCAGTTTCCTATCAGGGTCAGCTGGAGTCGTCATATTTTAGAAAAACTTTCAAGAAGTCTGTGCATGTATACTAATATTAAAACATAGAGCTTCGTTTACTTAGCATTGAAGTAAAAGGTTTAGGTTAAATAAAACATACTTAAACAACATCGAGATTTATTCAAGGTCCAGGCCTACTCATATATCATATCATATAAGTCATAACTCAGCTTCAAAATAATGATTTCATAATGTGTTTTAAAACACCTTTAAATACCTACTTGACTGTGGCCTTCGTCCGCGCGCCATACCATACCACAATGGAATATTTTTTAAGGTCTCACCTATTGCCCAATCGTCTACCTATGGTTAGGATGGCCTACCCTACTAAAACTATACAGAGTGATTTCGCAGGTACTTGCCAAATTTTTAGGAGCGACTTGGTATAGGAATGAATAGATTTCCGTGTTTTTTTATTTTATTTAATATTTTGAATCAAGTTAATATCCTGGATTCATGCGTGTCATCACGCACGTCACGACATTGATTGCACGAGTTGAACTACAAGTGTCGAAGTCATTTTTGTGAGCGATAATAATACTAATCCTATATTGACTTACTTCTGAGGGCATTTTATTTTAATACCTTTAAAAACACAACAGTACGTTATACATAATAAGCTTATTTTAAAAAATTTGGCAATTACTTGCAAAGTCACCCACCCTGTATACTGTGCCTTCATTTGGGGACACAGGGATAAAAATTGCCATTTGGTTGGTTATGCACGAGTTGCCCGTTGTCTTATCCTTATGTACTAGGAAACCCCATAACATTAAGCATCGAAAAATCTGACAATAAATAAAACACAGTACTACCTGGTATTATTCGATCAAAACAGTTTTTACTGTTTTATATAAACTTTATTTTTAAAATGAAACTTGCCAGTCCGTCATTTTAAAGTACTTACTTATAATTTTCAATTATAAATAAGTCAATAATTTACGCAGAGAATTAAAAAAAATGAGTATCATTATTATGGTCCCAATGTTTTTTTGGTTTTAATATGAATATTATTTTATGTAGGAACATTCATTATTTCAAACTCATTAAAAGAACTTCATATTTATCAAATAAACACACGCTCACCGTCTCCAATGTTACTTTCCAGAATGACATAACGACTTAATATACATATTTAAGTCTTAGCATAAAGTCATTAAATATTAAGATACTTATCGTAAAGCAAGTGACTACCAGACCAGCGAAGCTTGGCGTAGGCCTTATTCTAAGTAAGATATTACATACATTTTATAAGATTTCTTTAATATCACATATTCGTTGGCGAGTGGACTCGCTATCACTGATAAAGTCGATTTCACTATGATGCACTGTGATTGCACAAGTTGATAGTCACGGTGTGATGTAGCGGTCACTACCTAAGGCTGTTGATGTACTTCATTAGGTTGAATACCACTATGACTCCCATGATATCCGTGTATCCCTCGTGGTTGGTGGTCGGTGATGCGTTGCATAAATTCTTCCGGCAGTAGCAGAACCTGAAATTTTATGAGCAATATATTAGAGGCGCCACCAACTGTTTTGTTCTTCTTTTCATGTAGCTAACAAAAATTATAGATCTATTAATCAAAAGGTCAACCTAGAGTCATTCTACGACAGACCATAGGGGTTTTATTTAAATACTAGCTGTCCCGACAGACTTCGTTCTGTTGTCAAACATTCAGTGTCACGTGGCTGGACGAAACAGTTGCTAAGAGAAAACTAAACTGTTGTTTTTCACTATATTCCTACCATTTCACCATTCCTACCATTTCACAAGTACCTATTTCAAACCCAAAATTAGCAAAATCGGTCCAGTGATTATCGAGTTTTAGCGGGACTAACGAACAGTAATCCATTTTTATATATATATTTTTATTTAATTTTTTATTTCATTTATTAGGTTCACCAGCAGTTACATTACAATTTACATTTTAAAAACAAGCACAAGTACTTAAGGCTACGTAAATAACTATATTAAGGTAAACACCACATACTTAATAAACAAGTTTAGACTACTAGTGACACTCCACAAGGAAATGAATCTGTATCATTACTACCAATACAAGGAAAGTGAGAATAGGCATGATGACTGTATTTTTTTTTGTTTATTATCGAAAGACCTTACATTTATGTAAACAATCCTCAAAGAATCACTTCATCTGGATCAATACCACCAGAGATATCACAATTTGAAATGCACATTTTTGGACTTGCCCAAAAACGCTCCATACAAAAGTGACAGCGACAGTGACGTCACTGTCGCTGTTTTTGTAAGGAGCGCGTAATAACTTTGTTCGACAGCTATATTCAATATTGCGTTTATGATAATGGTCTCCTAACATAATTCCTTCATAATAGTTTGGGTTACAAAAAAGTGATATTGTTTTACAAAAATTTAACACATATGAAATGGACTTGCCCACCCAAGTTTGCAGGCCTTTTGTAGCCGCATTTTGAAACGAATTTCGATTGTGGTTTTACAATAACATTTGTAATCAATTATTATTTTTGGGGAACATAAAAAAACATGCAAAATCACTCATAGTCATCTACCCTATTGTACACGGAAAAAAATGTTTGCTATAACCAAGACAGATTAAATTCTCAAAAAAAATGTTTCAAACTAAGTGTTTATTTTTTTAATATAAGTATATGTTCTCAATCCAAAAAAACGTGTATTGTTACGTGAACACTTATATAGTCTTGTAATAAATTCTTGCAATAAGTAAAAAGTTTTGGTTCAAGAATATTACTGTTTCATTCGAAGAAGATATCCATTTTGCCTTAACACTTTGAAAATAATCTATATCAAGATGATATTGTCTTATAGTAAGATGATATTATCATTCATTTAAGACAATTTTATTTTTGTTCACCGAAGATAATATTATTTCTTAATCTAATAAATGTTTACTCTAAACAAGAATAATTTTACTCCTTTTAACCCTATTTAATTATTATCGGCTGAACAAACTATATTGTCTTGACCTGAAGAACGTTTTCTCTATTCGAGAACATAGCACTCAAAAAAGGCTCTGTTAACCAAGACAAAACTGTTCTCAAAAAAACTGTTTTAATTTAACAGTTTATTTTCTTAACATGAGTATAATGTTCTTAATGCAAAAAATCGTGAATTGTTACGTGAACAATAATATAGTCTTGTCTTAAATTCTCGCATTAAGTAAAAAGTTTTGGCTCAAGAATATTATTGTTTTAATCGAGGAAGATATCCGTTTTGCCTCAAGACTTTGAAAATGTTCAATGTCAAGATAATTTTATCTTATAGTAAGAAGATATTATCATTCAATTAAGACTATTTCATTGTTGTTGACTGAAGAGAATATTATTTCTTAATCTAATACCAAAATGTTTACTCTGTACAAGAATAATTTTACCTCTTTTAACCTAATTTAATTATTATCGGCTGAACAAAATATATAGTCTTGACGTTAACGACGTTTTCTCTCTTTGAGAACATAGCACTCTAGTTTCTAATAATTATTATCAACTTACCTCAAGAATTATAAGTTTACCTGTATTCTTAATTCAACAATCAGTCAATTTTCGTCCAAGAATAACTATATTCAAACTGAAAATATACTTGCGGTCAAAATTCATTTTCCTATGCAACGAAGCTATTTTACTCAATTAAGTAATGTCGCTTAAATTTCACTATCGTATAGGTATCGTGGATGCTTCATTAGTTGATAACGTACCAATCCTCGAAAGGTTCATTCTAAATCAGGAAAATAAGGAACACCGTGTGTTTAATAAGCTAGGTGAAATTAAAATTACAAGATTGAACATCTACCGGTCCTCTCGCTAAATTAATATTAATATTTATTTAGGGTCGAAACGTTGATTACAACGTTCGTTTCGTTTACGAAATGAGGTGTGCAATATTTCCCTTTTTGAAAGTAGGTGAGTTTGACATTTTGTTCTTAAAATTATTGTTTTGTTGTAGATTAAACAATTTCATGCTACAAAATCTAACAATATTTGGCAAGGAGCTCTAGGCAAGATTATTGCCGAACATAGTGACAATTCACGCTAATCACTGTAAACCTAACCTATGTTTACAAAGAATGGTAAAATTGTAATGAAAATTATAGTTCTCTTTTGATTTCATAGTGTTTCTATTGATTGATGAGGGATGACTCACAACTCAATTTTAGCTAAAAAATTACTTATTCTAAGCTAAAATGATCCTTGTTGTCTAGTCTATGTATTAGCTTCGAAATTCAACACTAATCGACAAAAATACTTGTAAACTCCAAATAGTATTTCGAGTCACCCCATTTAACCGGTAGTTTTGGCTGTGCTTCAATCGTTTCTCAGGACAATGACTGTCCAAGACTGCAATAGCACCTGCAGCACTATAAGATTTCGGGGTGATTTCCGTGAAGGATTTTTTCGAAATTCGGTAACCATTTTCAGTTTTTGTCATTAAATTAAATGCGCATATTACCTGATTAAATCACTGTAAAATGGTAGTAGCGAGATTCAATAAATAGCAAAAGTTATAGCTTGAAATATACGACTCTGAGCTAAACTGACCATTATTGGTACCACCACGATAGGCATTAGGTATTTCGTTTCAGAATATGCCATAACCCTTACACTAATTTCAACAAAACGTTATCAAATCTTAAAACTGAAAAAAAAATATTTTTGATTCTTGCCACGTTGTGGGCTTCTGAATGTTCCGTTCCCCAAGACGGCAACAATCAGTAGGTATGCCACTGACTAACCCACCTGGGAAATAGTCGTGAGAGTATGTTTGATCCGATAACCTACTACACTTTCGAAAAATAATAAAAGGACACCTTACTTTGTATACCTACATCTAATTATGCGGCCAACATGATGACTAAAACATCTTTTCTTGGTTCACGAATTTCTGTCTTATGTACCTACGAAATCTCTATGGCAAGTCACGACGAAAATCAAGACATCTTTTTCTTGCCTTAAGTATTTAACCTTCTCTTTTTTGTAAGAGTTGCCAGAAATATAAAATGAACCTTTTAATAGTAAATTATCAGTATGCTTAGTGAACGAAAATGTATCTCAGATACGCTGCGGAAACATATTTATATGGTAAACTTAAGGTAAAACTTAGCAGATTGACATTCTGGGATGTTTTATATTTTCTTAAGTAACTTATTTACAACAAAAATGGAAGGAATTTCATATGTAATACATATCAAAAAAAAATGAACACCCCGAATCAGAATCAAATTATTTATGGATGTACTTAAAGCTTCCAACGATCCTACTAATATTATAAATAGGGAAAGTTTGTTTGTGTGGATGTGCCGTGTTGCTCTTTCACGTCAAAACTACTTCATGGATTTAAATGAAACGATGGAATAATGTTGTTTTTACATCTGAATGGCACATAGGCTATAATTCATTAAAAAAATACGACATAGCTATATTTTTTTCACATTAGTTCTCGCAGACGAAGTCTCGGGCGGCCGCTAGTTAGTTCATAAATATTAGCGTAATGAGAACGTAAGTTTATTTAAAAAACCTGTATTTTGTTACTATTGTTCATTATTAATATACGGCCATTGTATATTTTTACCTTATAACTCAATATACTTATGGCAGTTTTGAGTTTGAGATACGGCAACCCTAAAGACCGGCGCGCGCGGCTTTCGCATTTCGATCGATCGCGTCCATCAATGGCGTCAATTCAATAACTTGCGCGGTCAGTGATAGTGTAGAACCTCATTTAGATTATTCCAGTTTATTTCAAAAGTAACTGTCCCTATTCATTGTATTTTTATCAAGTGGTTGTATGGTGAAAATGGAGAAGCTGAGAGATCTGCGTTTGGCTTGGAATGGCGAAGAACAGACCATCGAACATTTCCCAAGTAAGTTGCGCAGCATTTATCCTTTGATTCGTTTTAAGAGTTCTTATCTTACATAATTACAAGTATTAAGTCTTCTTACTTTTTATATTATGCAAGTTTTTTTAGTTTCTGTACTTAATAAAGTAAAAGATTTTTGTATCAAGAAAAATATTCTTCATTGCACCTACTGGTTATTGTAATTTTGATTATATTTAAAAATGATTAAAATGATTTGCACATCTACTGAAATATCTTTGACAAAAAATCAAAAACTGAATGCAACTCTTTTTCTGCAAGTAACATCTTAAGAAAATTAACATATTTTCAGTCAGCTTGTTAGATGTGACCACTAAATAAGTTGCTGTTATACAAATTAACTGCCTTCTTGCTTAACCAGTTAAATACCTTATTTCTTTTTAATTGCAGGCAATGGAATTGAAGAAAGTCATTTCAAAGACCTGACTTATGATTTGTAAAAGAGCTCTGTTCTATATAATCAATGAATATCTAACAGCTGCCCCGAGGTTAGTAATTTTTGTTTTATTTGATCAAAAATGTAACAAAACTGATGGCCGGTTAGTCGAGGGTTTCTTGAATGAATTTCTGAAATATTGCATGTTTAGTAATGACTACAAAACGATTTTGAGGATTACCAAACAAACAAACAAACAAACAAATCATTTAACCCGGCGTCATGGGGGTTGGGTCTAAGATACCCGGCCATTTTTAGAATTTCTATATTTTTTATACTATTCACCCGATATTGCTGTTTTTTCCTATAGCTGGAGTTAATGAATCACTTCACACGTTTGTGCCCTGAAATAAGTCAGAAAACGCCTGAGTTTGGAGCTATAAGTGCCGTAACCTGAAAATGGGTAATTTAGACCCATGCCTGTACTCGGTGTAACAATTTTACTCCATTTTTTCCATACAAAATGAGTTTTTTTTTATATTTTTATTTTATTTGTATTACTTCTTCTTTATTGTAGTTTAAACCTTTTTTATTTAGTTTGTTAGTGCAAAAGACATATTTGAGCGGTTTTTATAGACTATATTTTTCTTTTTTTCAAAGTCTCGTTTCCATGATAAAAATTATATATTTCAAATTTTTTTTAGTGTTGGATAACCCTTATAACTCTAAAGTTAATGCTGGTAATAATAAAAACCTTTTCTTTCAACTGGAGACTAAAATATTTACATATCCTTCCAGGGTCAAATAGACCCAACCCCCACGTCCGTGTTACAGTTTTTAACCCCCATGACGCCGGGTTAACCAAATCATTTAACAAATCAACAAACCACATAATATAACATGTTATTCTTTTTATAGCACTGCACAACGATGATGTCATTTGGCTTAAGTACAATTCAGAGCCTTGGAGTTTTCAGAAAATGTAAAGAGACATATGAACTCCTCAAACGGCGGATAGTACTGATGTTTCAGTTCAAAATTTCATAGAAAAGTAGCCTGTGTTGAACGATACGAGAAGCGATGTTTTGGTGAGTTATCAAAAAATAAAAGTTATATTATTACTACTATATATTTTTTCATACTTCTTCTAATTTCATTTTTTTTTTGTAATATCAGATTCATCTGGACTTCAGTGCTAAATATCCTGATCGAGAAAACAAATGAAACATATTGTGGAATACTTTTTTTAGAGGGTTAAAAACATCAAATAAACAAACAGTAATGATGAAGCAGCGTTGATCGAACACATAGACTGGATTAGCTGATGATGGTTGGTACTATATTTATTTATCCATTTCATTAACCCTATGAGTACTATTTGCTACACAAAGTAATCTGTCCTTCTTTCCGATTACAAAATAATTTACTATGGTTTATTTGCGTATTTCTTGCAAATGATGGATTATTTTATTTATTTTTTGCATTTACTATTCAGATTATTAAGGTATGCTTACTATATACTTATTATACTTATAGGTTGACAATATTTATTGTTTTCAGCACACGAACTTCCTTCTTAGATAAAATTGATTTGTAAATTAGTTCCTACTAAAGGCCGCTTAAACAAGCAGCAATAATTTTCCACCACTGAGTGCACCCAAAGTTTCATACAAAAGAAACTCGACGAAATTTTGACGGATACGTCAGGAAACGGAAAAACTGAGCAACCATACATCATTCATTGCACAACCGAAGAATATACTGGTGAAATATTATATTTAATTAAAGACTCCCCTTTATTCATAAAAACTTAAACAGCTCTTATAGAACACGATAACTTTTGTATCGCTTTGTCACTGTCATTCTTGTTGCTGCCGCCATTTGCGAGTAAAGGACAGGACACGTCAATAGCTTAAATAATGCGTTAGCGTTGCATTCGTTTTTATGAATAAGGGGGAAAGTCAGGTATGTTTTTCAATCGGCTTATAAAGCTTTCGACACGCTGTTTGAATGTTATCACGCGCTTCGTGTCGTATCCAAAAGCAGGTTATCACCTGTATTTATTGTTCCAAACACGATGTCAGTACTAAACACGATGTAATCCCACCATACATTTAAGATCTTTTCTTTTGAATGTGGTAATGAATGGTATTAGTTGATTATTGAAGTGCTGTATTTGACACATATTTCTTTATTATTGTTGTCACTTAGATAGCTGTAAGAATGTCAGATATCATATTTTATATTTTTTAATGAATATTATTAGTTGATTATTAAGTACTATATTTGCTACTTATTTATTTATTATTTTAAGTCTCTTAGATAATGACAAGAACGTCAGAAGTCATATCTTTTCAATTTGGTCATGGTTGTTATCATTTGATTATTAAGTGCTATATTTGCCTTGTATTTCTTCATTCATGTTGTCTCTTAGAAACCGGCAAGAACGTCGGATACCTTTTTTTTTAAATTTAGAATGTATGGTATTAGTCGATTAACAGGCGCAAGATTTGCCACATATTATACCACATTGTATACGTAAATGTGCATATACAGGATCTTCCTGAATGGTTCAACCGAAAACCTGACTGACAAATAACTGATTTGAACAGTTTTTTGGAAATTCCTCAGGGTTGCCAAAATATATAAATATCTTTTGAACCACTCATTACGGAACAGCCTGTATATTTTTTTCATTACGTTTTGGTAGTCAAAATGTGAAATCAACACCTACACGTCAAAATGTTAACTAATTAAATATTTTTAAGTTTTAAGTTGATTTAAGTAACGTTGAAGAAACTACTTCGTCAAGTAATCATGTCGTACTTTATTAATTACAATTTTGTATAAAAAAATATAATTTATATGATTGAATAAATACATTTAAAAAAAAAATATTTTTCATTTATATCTTGTTCCATTTTGATCTTTATATTTACTCGTAATGTAATATATTGAAATACCTAATTCTTTTGTGTCAAGACTTAGATGTTTCCTGCTAAAATAATATTATAATCTTAGATGAAATTATTACTATTCTTAGCTGAAGAAATATCTTTTATATGTTTAAAGCCTCTTCAACATACTACTGATTCAACATACATAATATAGTAAAGAATAGCAATAATTTCAACTGAGAATATTTTATTTTAGCAGAAAACATACAAGTCTTGTTGCAAAACCAGTACCTTTTCGATTGAGAATAGCAGGACTTTCATAGAAGACTATATTATTTTAGCAGGAGACATTAAACGTCTTGACAGAAAGCGAGAATCTCTTCGATTGAGAATAGCATAGGCTTCATCTAAGATTCAATTATTTTAGCAGGAAACATTATATGTCTTGATAGAAAACGAGAATCTCTTCAATTGAGAATAGCAGAGGCTTCATCTGAGATTAAATTATTTTAGCCGGAAACATTATATGTCTTGACAGAAAACAAGAATCTCTTCGATTGAGAATAGCATAGGCTTCATCTAAGATTCAATTATTTTAGCAGGAAACATTATATGTCTTGATAGAAAACGAGAATCTCTTCAATTGAGAATAGCAGAAGCTTCATCTAAGATTAAATAATTTTATCAGGAAACATTATATGTCTTGATAGAAAACAAGAATCTCTCCAATTGAGGATAGCAGAGACTTCATCTAAGATTTAATTTATCTTAACAGGAAACCTACAAGTCTTGACGTAAAACAAGTACCTCTTCGATTGAGAATATTAGAAGCTTTATCTGAGATTATATTATTTTAGCTGGAAACATATGTCTCGACGCAAAACAAGTATCTCTTCGATTAAGAATATGAGGGGTTCATCTAAGATAATATAATTTTAGCAGGAAACATAAGTCTTGACGTGAAACGAGTATCTCTTCAAATGAGAATAGCAGAGGCTTCATCTAAGATTAAATTATCTTAAAAGGAAACATACAAGTCTTATCTCAACACAAATATCTCTTCAACAGAAAATAATGAAGTTTTGACTTTACACAAATATATCTGCAGCTAAGAATAATACGGCCAAGAATATAATTCCTAAGAATATTATTGTCTATTTATAATACTAATTTGATTATTTATTTAAGACTTTGGAATTCTTATTTCAAAGATTAATATCTTAGTCGAAGACAAAAAATCCGAGACAATATTTTACTTTGTTAAAGAATATATTGTTTCCGCCATATGGGAAACTACAATTGTCTTGACCAAGTCGATATTGTCTTCTTTTAAGATACTTTTTTTTTCTGTGTAGGGTTACATTTTTTTATACAACTTTACATTTGTGTTATTACGATGTATAATGTTCGCGTAAATATAGAAAACATTTGTTTTTCAAGTTCAAATAACCTATTTACTTTTCTTCTGTGATGTGATCAAATGTTTGAAACGCTTTAAGGAGTCTACATGTAAGTCGGTGTATCCACCACACTCATTGTAGTTACGCGTTAATCTAGGAATAGGCGAGTTGGCACCAAGGACTGTTTTGCGGAATGGTGGACGAAACAAAGCTATTTTACCACTTGGAAAGCGTGAAGGGACTCCATAGTTTATTTTAGACAACAGCTGTGGACAGTCTACAATATTTCTTGCTACTTTATAAAGGAATGGGCAAGGCATGTCAAGCCAATTCCTACGTGCTTCCAGGGACACCATATTAAACCGCTCAAGCCGACTAGCATTACGACAGTTTGCGTATATAGATTAAAGAATTTCATATTTCAAGTAGTTAATAGTTTATCGCGACTTTAATGACGGTTGCAAAGTAACCCGTCATTACTTATGGGTATTTATTATTATAACTTAGATGAAATCCGAACTTTACAAACTTTGAAAAACCGATACTCCCATCAAAATTCCTCCCTTTTTAAATGGGAATATCCAAAAAAACTAGTTCCTGTCAGCTTTCTGAGCTAAGCAAGACTAGTAGTATACACCGTGCTTTGATCCTATGTCAGGACAAACTATTCAATAAGTGTAGAATTTAGACTGTACCTATTATACGACGTGGTCCTTTCCCCTTTGTCGTCAACGGTCTCGCAGCCTTCCTCGTATGGCTCCAGGATTTCCATCTTCGGGAACCATTTACCGTTCCTGTAGTCATGGTACTCGTTTTTCTGAGATGCACAATCACGGAGTACACTTTTGATTTTCGCTGGAAAAGAAAATAGAAATCATAATTAGTATGACAATATAGCAAAGTAATATCTTAAAACGTGTTGTAGTTGGCATATTAGCTGTGTCTTTGTGAGTCTGCCTAACATGACTGGTGAAAAACTGGACTACATAAATCCAAAATACGATGCAATGCCATGAATTGAATATCACCTACAGAATTGTCCCAGTACGTAAGTTAATTTTTTCCCATTAGTCAATGAGAAATATCTTAGGGCCTATGAATTCCAGCTAACCTCTTAACTGAGCAGAGTCAAGACTAATCTTAGTGAGAAAAATTGATATATCCTGTTAGATCTTATATTATATAATCTTTACTAGTATAATGGCTTGTTGGTCCTGGATGTCAATGTTACCCAAATTACGTCTAGTAGTGAGAATACTTATTAAGAAACCAAGTTATTGAAGAAACCGCTTGACATTGGCAGAATACCCTTGCTAATGAAGGCGGCAGGGCAAATAAATATTAAAACCACTAACAGTGAATTGACTACAGTTTCGGAAGCGTTACTGCAGTGTTTACAGTTAAACAATATAAAACCCATATAACCATTTTTGGTTACGCGACGTAACCGTTTAGATCATAGAGCTTCCAGAGCGTGTTTTCAACACTTATAGAGTGATCAAGTGAGGAAAAGAGAAACTATTGCATATATGGACATCACACAAGAGGAAAAGAGACAGAGATATGCCCAAGATTTGTTGCCAAAATCAAACCGAAAACTACACCACCACACCACTGCCAAAAGCGGGAAATTTTAGTTTTCAAAATTTATGTAAAGTGGGCGATAAAAGTGGATGAAGCTTTATAAAAATAAAATAGTGGTTTGTTGCGTGCCTAAATATAAAACGAATCTTAGAAATGATCCAGAAATGCAAAAGTTTCACAGGTAAATACAGAAAGTAATTGGTTTTTTCAAACTATGTTTTGAGCAATTATTTTCACTACCCAGTTCAATTAATTCATTTCAGCTATCATTATATTAGTTCCTCATGCTGCATAAGTCATTATTTCAGAAATTAAATAAGAATTGAAAAATATTTTGTGTAAAAACTGAATTGATTGTGTTACGATAGGGATGTACAAAATGAAGAATGACACATATCGCTATACGTAGTCGATATTTTTTTAACAGCTGAAGTCATGGCCCAGACTAGAAGCCTAATAAAACTACCAAACAATAACAATCAATACTTGGCGCCATTTTTGAGCAATTTAGCGATCATAATGACCACTACCGTACTTGTTTGAAAAAGCAGATAATTAAAATTTCTTTATTTTTGTAGGATACCAAGACCACCGTGTTCTTATGTTAACAAAGACTATATGCCTAGGCCGAAACAAGAAAATCAATTTAAATCTACAGAGTACGGGCCAACAAAATACTATTTAACCCAGTCCTAAAAAAAGGATAATAATTGATGGTGTTTATATTATTTCATCTCGTAGTTGATGTTTAGATATCATAAACAATGTAACGAGTAAACCTAATAAATAATAAAGAACCTCAGCCTTTTATTTTCAAGAATACGAGTATACCTTTATTCATTTGTTGTTCGTGATTTCGATAATCTGTTAGATTGTTATGGAAAGTACCAACACTATTGTGCTAAATGACAGCAGATGTCAACGCATACATAGACAATCACTCACACATGCGCAATTCATTTTTTGGCACGTTTTTAGAGGCGCTTTATCAATCTATTACTTTACATCATTGGTTTAGATACTTAATGCCGACACTTGAATGATTCTCGTAACTCAATCTGGTTGACGTTCCGCGCTTATCCGTCGCTACGACTAAAAATGGGGAAGACCCGACACATACACATTTAGTTTTTAAGTAACGACTCCGTGTCGTAACGCAGTAACCTTAAATAACCACAATCCGAACAAATCATTCATTCATTCGTTCAATTTCTTTTAACAGTTTGACTTGTAAAATGTTAGCGAAGTAGTGTTTTTAAGAATATTAAAAGGACGCCATTATTGAATCTATGATATCCGAAAGTAAGTGCACAAACTTTATTTAGCTGATATATATAGTTCCGATGTTAAATTGTATGTGGGAAAAGAATTTTATCGTGTAATTTCGTGTAATATGTTGGATTTTACCAACGCGCCGCTTTATTTTCATAAATTAATTATTTTAGCTAAATGTAAACCGGTGTGTTGATATTATTTTTTACTTTAAAGATGCTCAAAAACTTCCTATTTTCATATGATAACAAATTTTAACACTAATGACTACTTATTTTAACAAGAATAAGGCTTATATTTCATAAATTTTGAAAAAAATAATTTTTGTTTAGTGAATATATACTCGTCGCATATAGTTACAAAGTTACAAGAATGTGACGACTTGTTCCGTAAAGTCGTCACAAACTTACGGGATTTTTAATATGGCTTCTCTTGTATTTTTGGTTCCAGTGTCTCTCAAAGTTTAGGTTTGTTTTGACAAACAAAATGCCATATTGCATTATTTTAACAAAAGAAGGCTCAATAGAAGAAGAAGAAAATTTTAATACAGAACCGCAAAATAAGGAAATAGAAGAAGAGAAAAATTTAAATTCAGAAACGCCAAATAAGGAAGAGAGTTTATTTTACTTTTACAAACATACACACACGCACGTACGCATATCATTACAACGTATTATTACTAATAACAATTTATTATCTTTTCACAGGTGACGATACACCAGGTATAAAAAAATGCAACATCAAGGAGTCAAAGTTAGTGACTGTGCTTTCGGACGTAAAAATAATAAATAAAGTAATGGATTTAAAGCTTAAGTCCAAAGCAGTAAATATAAGTTCTGACGACTTATCTAATTCTCATCTTTTTGATTAGAATGCAACTAGGGCACGCCAAACCCAGTTTTCCGAAACCAAAAACCAAAAAGATTACATTGTGATATTTTTTTATAATTTATGGGACTGATTAGACAAATTATTATGATGAAAAATTATGTGATGTACCGCTACAAAGGCGGGACTGTTACTAGTACAGTTAAGAATTACCGATTTTAAGAATCCTTGCTTTTTGTTATGTTTTAGAGCCACAAACTTTTGAAATAAAAATCTTTATATTTTTTATGTTTTTATTTTATTTCTACTCCTAATGTTGTCAATATTGCCATAAATACCATCTCTGTGTTAGAAGTCATAGATAAAAGTTTGCATTTTATATCTTTCAAATCATATTCTCTCGATTCTTCCGCTTCGTAATCAATTGATGTTGCTTAGATATTGATATGTGAAGAATTTAACGGTCGCTCAAAAAATTGAACTTGTTTTTTATATTATTTCTAATTATTTTAATTTTGTCATGCGCAGAAATGGCGTTTGTCATTTCTACAATATTATTGTCTGTACTTAAAAACCATTTATCTTTAACGTTATTTGAGAACTGGTAATTCTCATTTATCTTGACAGTACTGAATACTTTTACACCTGTTTCTAGAAAACTTTCATGTTTGAGGACAGGGTAGGCCTGTTGTTTACATTTCAGGTTCTCGGCATTTAATTTTGAAAGTTCCTGTATACGATTTGCTACTTGCTCTAATGGTTGATCACCTTTTCTTAACATTTTTTTAATTCTATCCTGAATCTGACCTCATACCAATAACAACAATTTAGTACAATAAATAAAATAAAGTTACGTGTGCTGTTTTGGTTAGTTAATTAATTATTCACTTTTCTATAAAAAGTAGAACTCCACCGGAATTTACCTGATTTTAAGGATTGCTTACTCATTTTTATTTATTATTCAAAAAGTAAAACGCCAAAAACCCATGAAAACTTTGAGAATGATAGGATCTAGTGATGTTTGTTTCTGCAAGTTCATATTTTAATATTCCGGAACATTCCCGGCACTTTACGACGCGTGTTACTACCCTGTTACAACACTTTGTGTAAAAATTGCCTCCTAGTTACAAACTAATCGCGAAGTTATTAAAATGTGTAGACACAAAACATTTTGACACATTTCGAAACGGTTACAACACGGGGTTACTAAAATCATTACTACTCACATTGTTACTTAACTGTTACCTCACGTGTGAGTATAACCCTACACAGTCGCAATGTGTCGTATCAGTTACGAGAATTTGTGCGACCTGTTACATCTTTAAAAATCTGCGACCAAAAATGGCTATATGGGAATGAGCTTGCTAGAATAATACAGACCTCCTCCTAATTCGAGATGGAAGTCTTGCTTCATGCACATAGTAGAGTAAGGGCACTCAACAATGAACTTGTCAGTGTAGTCGAAGTGCACGCACAGGTTCTTAGTGGTGTTGTAGTACTGGCCGGGCGGGGGGTTGATCAGGCACTGGTAGCATTGCAGGCACGATACCCCTGGAACAGGTGTTGAAAAGTAATCATTTGTTGTCCTTTTTCTAGCGATAGTATGGTTTCACCATCGGTAAAAACACCATCGATAGATTGCTATCTACACTGCACTACATTCACTCGTATTAAACCATACTTTCTTTAGCCTTGATCTTCCACTCCTCTCCATGAACTATTATTTTAATTGATCCATACTCTAATATTGTTTTGTTAAGCAATAAAGCCTATATTTTATCTTATAATTTGGATTTTTTTACCAAAAGCAACATAATGCCTCAAGGAATAGCTAAAAATCAAGGAATAACTAAAAATTTCGAGGCATTTATGAGCTGCAGCATAAAGACTGGTTTAAGATTTTAGGTAGGTAATATGTATATTTTTAACGTTTTTGATTAAATTGTTAAAATCTGCATTATTTTAAAATTCTTAGTACTACAAATACAAACTAACAATGTTAAAAGGCGTGATTTTAAATCCGGTATGACTATGTAGCGTTAAAAAGTAGTAACAATAGGTGTCAAGGTGTCTGTTTACTGACTCTTTAGCGGGCAGCAAATTGTCTAATGTATGCGCGATGCAAATGTTACGACATTGAAGTGAGTCAACGGGTTTTGAGTAGAGATGGGCCGACTAGTCAGGAAAACCAACTATTTGGCATTTTTGTCGGCAATTGTCGCTAAAAACGCCGGCTAGTCAGGTTTTTTATTTACTCATGTTTCTATGCTTAAAAATAAGTCCGTAAGAAATGATCCTATGTATTAAAAATAATTTAATAGTTACAACTTTACACTGACATTTCCTTTATTTTTTCTAAAACCAGTCCGTTACATGACAGTCCATTAGAAGAACAGATAAAAATGCAAAATATACAAAACAAGCAATTAATAGGCAAGTGCGAGCGAGTCGGCTATAAACTAAAGCCCCACGTTCATTGCCAATGTCACCTGCGGGGCTAGCATGCACGCCGCGAGTAAATCCGAGAGAGCAAATAGCCAATCACAGGTCGCCCTGCAGCCATTTCTCCATTTTCTCTACTGTTGCTAACATGGCCGCTTAATGTCAGATTTGAAATATTGTATGGAAAATACGGATTTCTCGACAAGCCCTAACATGGCACCACTGTTTTATCACGGATTTATCGATTTTTGACATTTCTGTTGGCTTAATTACTCGTCGATCGGAAGGGTGGACGAGAAGTGACGAGACGAGTGAAATTGTATGCGAAACTATTAAAATACAACGCGTGCAGCTTTGTCAAAAAAAGAAAAGGATTAAAATACACGTCAATGCTAAAACGATACGACATAACCTTTTAGAATTCGGAGTAAAAGGACATTATATTTTTGAAATTTGCTTCCCATCATTAGAGTGAATTAAAACGGGGCCGCAATACAACCCAACTCCCATTCGGTGTCACATCACATCACAATAATTAAAGATAACATTACAAATATTCGTTCAACAACAATAAAATGACAAGACCGGACTACTTTTATATGGAAAGTAATCTTCACAGATGGCGCCGGTAAGCCCAAATTAAAAGTTCTCCAATTAAAGAAACTTTGACAGGCGTTGTCTAAACACCCTATTACGGTTGCTTTTATACCGTTCATAATTAAAAAGTAATTTTCACATATCAATTTCTTCAATAAACACAAGTTTTATTAATGAATGGCTATGTGAACAAAAAGCAACTGAGATAACAGTGTGCAACTTGATTGTGGCAAGTGGCGACAGATGGCGCACGCGTGCTTGCTTTTTACTTTAGAGTCGAAATACTCGGCCAATTTTCGTCTCAAACACACAATCAATCTAAAAACGAAATCTTTCTATTTTTTGTTATGAGATAAGCAGTAACAAAATATTTTACTTACTCTTGATTGAGTCTTTGTGTGAATTAATTTTACAAGTGTTACCAGTAAAAAAATGGAGTTTCTAATTTTTTTTCTGTAATATGGTGCACTGTCGAGAAGCAACGAAGTCAAGTCACGCCCTTCGATTCTCTCGAGCGAAAGAGGGGGAGATGGCTATTTTGTCGATGTTGCGCATGCTAGGCCCGCTGAATGCCAATAAAAGAATGATTGTTTTTTTGCCACAGACTAGTTTGGCAAAGTCCATCTCTAGTTTAAAGTTATGTGTCCTCCAACGTCGACGCCCTTCTCAGGTCTCGTGGCGGCAAGGCGCGACCTTGAGACGACCGTCTACCCTGTATCGGCAGACCCGGCACGCACTTCAACACTAAAATTCTACGACACTGTAATTTAGTCGATTGGAATGGTTCCTGTTTAGTTGATAGCTCTCTTATCTCGTTTATTGACCCGCCAATAATAATATATGGTATAATGAACTCTAAACAGCAGATTGAGGAGTTCTAAATTAGCTAGAACCATGTGGTAGCTTTTTGGTACCGTTTAAATTTTAGTTTTATTCTAACAGAATGTTTGCACTAATCAGCAAACAAAGAACACACATTCTGTTTTACTAGAACAAGGGTCACGGCACTGATGCCCTGGTCGAGTCATTCACCCTAGAACACATGTCGACTTAGACAAAGATACCGGCTGCTTTAAAAGTATAATTATGTTTAATTTGCACATGCCTACTATGTATGACAACTGGCCACGTGCATAGATTGAATTTTTTATCAATACTGATTTAAAAAAACTTGAATTGCCAATCTGCATAATTGATTTAAATTACGTCTTCGGTCATATAATATATGCAAAGTGTTTCAATTAATAAGTTTATATGATTAACATATTGTTTGCAGTATCACCTTTCCAGGCTTAAATAGCTCATTCCCAATATGGCGTGTCACCAATACTGTTAAATCTTTTCCTTCCGTTAAATCTTCTTGCACAATTGTAACGTAACAGGATAGAGATCAACGCTCTTTGCTACTGCTTTATATTTTGTATGGAGGGAAGTGAGTCACCCCATAATGCTATAGCAACTCCCACGCAGATTCACATTACGCACGCGCCTGTGAGCGGCCGCTCTTGGATTCAAACCTTGTCCCCTTTGACTGTTCACTGGCTAATAATAGTAGGAATAGGCACTTAACGTTTTTGAATTATAATTTTAACAATGTGAGCTTGCATAACAATCACTGTAACAATAGCAAGACAGTTACAGAGTCGTGTTAGTAACTCGTAAGTTAAATTTTTAAAAATCCTAGAGTCTAAAGGGTGATATTAATATGATTGAAATTAAACAATCTCACGGATCTTTCATTCTAGTTATTTCTTATTTGAAGATATCATTTTGCGACTCTTTCGATATCAACACACAAATCATATGAAAGCGACAGCATTTTGAAGTATCTAGGTGGTCAAGCTCGACTTAGCAATAAAGATGTCGCCGACAATGTGTTTAATAATAGTATTTGTGTCTCAATGTCACGGGATTTCTGAAGAATATTATGATGATGACGGCATAAGGGAGACTACGCACTTCGATAATATAAACAATGTTCGCAGAGCTGGGCTCTCTTTACAAGAAAATGTATCTAGAAAAGAAAATTATAATCCTGAAAACAATAGAATGAACCATGAATATTATGATGGACAACCTGATGACGAATTCAAAATATTTGTATTTAATCGAAAAAAGAAGGTTAAGCCTATAAAACCACTCTTACATCTTTCAAATACAGAAACGACACCAAGCTCAACACCTGAAAATTATTTCACAAAAAAGAGCCAACTGTCGTATTGTTGCAATGGAACCAAACATAGGCTTCTTGATTTTTTTAAGGATTATGAGTATATGTATGACGATCTCACTGTGTCTCAAACTATACCGGAGGCAACATCCACAAGTACAACAGAAATAGTTGATGGACTGAAGGCAAACGAATCAAAATCATATTTCACAGATTTCTTGAATCTAGAACCCGCAGTTGGAATACCAGATCGAAATCAGAAGGTTTTACCAATCACAAAACGTTGGTATGTTCCTGAGAAATATCCATGTTGGAAACTGCCCGTGCTGTTCGGAGAATTAGGAAGAAAGAAGAAAACATCGGATATTTTTCTGATTAATAATGGTTATCTTAAAAATGTTATATCATTACGCAGAAACAATAATTTCAGGTCTGATGCTGCGGATATACCGGCTGCAGTAACTCATGACAACAAATGGTGTGAAGTAGAACCTTGCTACGGAGACCATACTCTTTGCCTGTTCTCAGACAGTCCCGTCTCAAAAATGTGTGACAATAATTATCAAGTACACAAACCCACGACTTTGGAGCAAATTGCTTTAGTTAGTACAGTAAATGCAATGAGGAATCGTATAGCGAGAGGAGTAGCTGAAGAATACCTTCACTTGCCCACTGCTAGCAATATGAAGCAAATGTTGTATGATTATGATTTAGAGAAAATGGCTGCTGCATGGCTTCGTCAATGCTTGCCTGGCCCACCACCCTGCTCAGCGCTAGACGATAGCTACGTAGCACATTTGGAATGCACTAAGTACGCGGAACAATGTTGTGTCAAGTCAAATAAAATGGATGCAAGGTCCAAGTGGTACGTAAAACGTCATATTAGTTCTTATTTTAGGTTACTTATACATAAAATGGAGACCCTATCTATGTGGGAAGGGTCTTCACCTCTGTTTGTTACGAGTACCTTGTGGATAAACCACTAAATTCAATATTTGTTGTGGTTTTTTTATTAAACACTAACGGCCGCACTCAGATTGGTCAGTTAAAGATAATAGTTCAAGAGAAAAGAATTTGTGATTCTGAAAAAACTGTATTGAAATCGTTATAAAGTTTTTTGTGTGATATGCAGTTCGTGACTATTAAATTAACATCAGTTGACACTATGAGTACAGCTTTTGAAGGTTCCTAAGTTAACTACAAAGTATTTGACAGTTTCGTTGTCGATTTCAGTGTTCCCAAAGACGAATGTTTCGTGCCCGCTATAATTGGCTGTATTTACGCTTGGTTTTTAAGCGCTGGGAAGAAGATAAAAGAAAAAGACGTAAAGTGTGGTCACATCGAATCCTCCACTTTTAATACTGCTCAGTTGCTTTGGGCCAATACCAATAAAATTGGTTGTGCCTCAGGTAAAAGACCTAATGGCGACATCAGAGTCGTGTGTGATTTGGCACCAGGTGCACCATATTTTCTTTATACCAAATATTATTGTGGATTTATTTCACACAAACATATCACAGACGATGTGATACGCAATAATATTCATAAAGGTCATGATTTAACAAATTTAGAGTTGATGTCCTCTTTGGGACTACACTTACAACCTTTAGAGAACCCTGATGTAAAATATATTCCCTTGGCTCAAGAGTCCAACAAACCAGATGATAATAAAAGAGACCCAGACTTCGTAAAATCTTGGGGCTTAGAGGGTTTAAGTCAGCTATATTCGAATTCGAAACTAAGACGAATACTCAAAGACTACAGCAACGGAACTAAGGGGGTGATTGCCAGACTGGTGACTCGATACACATTTCGTGAGGAAAGCGAATCAAGATGTGACACGGATGAACCGATGTACGCCATTGGAGAACCAGGATCGCACTGCGTGGAAAGAGGCAGGAGATTCCGTGCTCTCTGTTACGACTTCCGAGACCCTACGCCTGGATACCGCTTAGTGGCAGTCGTTGCGCCAGCTGCATTGTTCTCTCTGATACTTTATGACCTATTTAGTGGCGTCGTAAGGCAGACAAACTACTGACCGTGACATTGTCACGAATTAGGTGTAGCCTTCATGTGAACGCAGTCATTTCCATCAACAACTGCGAGGAACTGATAGGATCATACAGAATGGCTGGCCCTGGAAGTAGGGATCACATCGTGTCCGATGCCTGTCGGCACATACCCAACAATTTGCTCCATAAATGTTAGATTCGGAAGCAATTTATGATTTTTCTGTATTTTAAAGGCAAAATAACATCAACTAATAAACATAACAGAAAAAATAAAAGTTGAGATATTTTTTCAAATGCAAAATTCTACCGATTTTATGAAACAAAAAGTTCGGTGATAATGACGCACGGACAATCGGTTTAAATAAAATAGGTAATTCAAGTTGATATTGAGTATTATTGCGACCACTACAATTTCGTAAAATAAACGCGTTTTTGTTGCTTAACCCGCAGTACAACTAGCATTTACTTTAAAGCTCAAGTATTTTCAAGGTTAAATTAGTGACCGCGATTGACGTCTGAAATTATGAATGTGTTACATTGAAGCCGATTTCGACATTACAAAAATGTTGAAGAACTGCAGAATTCAGGAAGAACGTCTTTATTATTATTAAGATTAGTAAGCGTTTGATAAGCACTAAAAACAAATGCTAATCTTATCCTATTGTACATTAATACTAATGAAGTAAATGGTTAAAACCTACGTAATAGAGTTACAGTATAGAATAGTATTATAAAATAAACTGAAACGTTTATACTCTTATTTCATTTACTACGTCGCATATAAATGACATTGAATAAAATAATTTTCAATGGACTTTTGAGAAATTCGCAGTCAATACAGCCTGTATTTGTATGTTTATTTTATTTGAAAAAAGTTATTTCATCCATCACACATTGCTGTGGTCCTAAAATACGGTTTTCTCTTGTGTTATGGAAACTAAAACTAAGAAGATACTACAACACTCCATTTTTTATTAATAAACCTTTGTGCTGATGCAGGAATCGAACCCGCGACCCTTTGAGACTTCACTGGCGGACACAACCGCTGCTCACAACAGTCATCCCCAGTAAATGAAGTCATTCAATATGGCTATCAGTCTGTTCATATTTATTGAAGTATTTCTATCAAATAAATAGTAAGACCCACTGGCTATTTATTGTTGCTGGAAATGTATACGATAGAAGGTTCCTGCCTAATATTTTATCTAAAATTATGAATCATTTATTATCTTGGCCTAAAGACAACGGATTGTGCCCGTGGTGACGGTAAAGCTACATGTATGAGATCTAATTTAGGTAAAATAGTGTGTTACATTAAAGGACGAAGTGTTCCCTCCGGTTGTATCGACCTGTCTCATGGATCTCCGTTAGAAAGACACAAGTACCCACCTTTTTTTGTCAATAAAACAATATTCACTGATTTTTCCAGTATTGTGTTATCGTATCGCACGCAGATAACGATTACGCTGCTAGATATTGTTGGTACGAAGTAATGTAAATATTTTTCGTTTGTCATTCTGTTGTCGCAATCGGGCTAGTGTTTTATTTTGCACAAATAATGCAAGAGTAAAAATATATGCGGGGACTGGAATAAATTATGAAGAAAACGAGTTTCTATAACGTGACAATGGCGTCGCCCAGAGAAGTGAGACGTCTGTTTGAACAAAGGTTTAAAAGTGACGGACGGAAATTGGCGGTGGAGTTCCATCCGCGGGACCTCGACCGCGTCATGGACGACCGGTACCTGATGAGGATCATAGTGCACGTCGGGAACGGCGCGCAACAGGCCGTCGACATGCTCTGGGACATCCTCTCGTGGAGAGCAGCAATCGGCGCAAATGACATCAATGAAACCAACATTCGCATGGACTATGTCAACGAAGGTTCAATATTTCCCTTTGGCCGAGACATTGATGGCTGTCGTTTACTCGTGTTCAAATCTAAAGTTTTTCGTGAAACTAAAAAAGATTTCGAGGAAGTGAAAAGGCTAATCATTTACTGGTTAGATCGTATGGAACGGGAAGAAAACGGTAATAAAATTAGCATCTTTTGTGATATGTCTGAACAAGGACCGAGTGATTTTGATATAAACTTAAGCAAGTACGTGATAATGTTATTTCGTAGATATTATCCACATTTTTCCAACTATGTAGTAGTATACCAGATGCATTGGTCACTGTCTGCGACATTTAAGGTGGTGAAGTCTTTACTTACTCCTGAAGCAGCATCACGAGTGAAGTTTGTGACGAAGAATACGATAAGTAAAGTGGTTCAGTTGGATCATGCTTTAAAAAGTTGGGGTGGAAGAAATGATTACGTCTTCGAATTTATGCCTGAAAGAAAGCCTAATGGTAAGGAAATTACGCAAATTAAGGCAGGCAACCAGTATCCCTTTCCTTCCCAAGAGATGATACGTTTAAAAGCTAACAATACTATAATTTTTAGAGGAACGAATAACTACTTGGTATTTTGTATGCTCTTGACTGTTACTAATTTGCATGACTCTGCTTTATTTTATGAAATACGAACAACGGCCTCAGATTATTTTTCTGTAAATCCAAGTTTTAACACCTTAGACATAAACGAGTCGAAATCCGTTGTAGTTGTGGTCCAAAATAATTTTGATTCTTTGACAATGACCGCTTTAACCGAAGAAAAGTTCATAGCCATCGCAATCGAAATACCGAATATTGGAGTTACCAGAGAAGAAATACATGAAATTTGGCAAAATGCTCCCGAATTTAAAGTGCAGGAATACATGTTTGGTCATATTTTGAACGAAGTTGAAGATAAGAGCACAATAATTGGAAATTCGTTGACTGATATGCATTTAAATAACCAGACAATACAAAACCAACTTAATGTTTTGAAACTGTACCAACTGCTCACACTAATAGTGGTTTCTGCTGTGGCCTTCGCCTTCTGTGTTCAGCACATTTGGTCTTGACATAGATTGTAGTTATATCATCGTAATAACACTAGCTACTGTGGTTATCTTGTGACGTCAAACATACTTTTATTCATAAGGAGTTTTTGCTGGATTCCTTGCGTGAATCAATACAAGCGTTTTCCGTCCGCATTGCCATGTCCCGGAACATCCTGTTGTTGTATAATGAATTTTTGCTAACTCACGCGTTGAATTGTGTTTTGTTCAGTAATTAATCGGTTAAACTGTTACAAACCTGCATTAAATGAAGACAATACTGCTAATATTAACGCCAGTAGACATTGCTCCACAGAGATCATTTTTCGTAGTTTCAGTATAGCGATTTCCTAACTAGGATGACGTCTTGACAAATTGATGGCACTGCTACGTTAGTCTGCGAACAAAGACATTTTGATATTTTGAATTAATTGATTTTAAAAATATAATAATGTACAAATACATGCATGTAAATATTGGAGACTGATCTGTGTAAAAATGTTATTAAAACTGTTGTTAGAGAATATTAATAAACTATTTATAAAAATGACTACTCTCATTTTAACATAAACGTATTTCCGGACATACCGTAGTAAGTTATTTCGTGACAAATCGTGATGATAAATTACCTTTATCGATATTCGGTAAAACCAACCAAAGTGTTCATGGATAATAATACGAGTAGCACAATCACCTAGGCCACTTCAAGCACATGGCTATTCGTCATTTACAATCTAATAATACGTAATATTTTATTCTCGCTCTGAAAGTACTAAGCATAATAGATAGTATATCCTTAAAGTTGCCATCGCTGCAGAGGTATATTTGGTTTTGACTTCTGTGCTTAAAATTAATAAACATACCTCCGAATTCGCAAACGCAAATCAACGTTTAGCATCCCTCAGAAGTATAGCTGTCCCTTTCACTTCTATTGAATTTTTACGGGACTGCATGACCGTGAGCGCGTGCTCAGCGTTGATTGACGTTTGTGAATACTAGGGATACTGACATAACGCCAGGAAGCGAAAAAAAAAGTTTTTCCCTAGCGGTCCTTCACCTGGGACGGTGTTGTAGGTAGAAATCAGGAGGTAAAGGCGGGGCAATGCCACCGACCAGAGCCAGTCAAAGTAATATCATCGAATAAAAACTGAAAAATCTTCACTGAGCTCTGAACCGTTGCATTGCGTTAAGAACACGTGGCAAAGGCCTACAGCGGGTGCAACACGTTGCTGTTATTTTCAAGGTCCTGACCTGCTTGGCATGGCGGCCTTTCCCCTGACCAGGCCATCGGTCTTAAAAACATTGCAGGCATCGATAATCGTGATCAGTTTTGAAATCATATCGAAAATGCAGCTGCATAAATGAATTTTGTTAGTAACGTAAGTTGGCTAATTATTTTGGCATGATACAAAAACTTTACGTGTACAAGGCCTAGTTTTTGTTAACATTATTATGACGTTTGAGTTCACTTGTAGAATAAATTTAAAATATAACAGGTAAAACAGTGTGAATAGGTTGAGAAATAGGTGGTCAATATCATGAGATTAGCTGATTACGTTTTAGTCTGACATTTAGACTGCAACATGTTTTGGACTTTGGAGGTATGCTGACGCTGCCAGCAAGTCTTCTGAGCCAGTCTCCAAGCCTATTTTTTATCTGAGTTTTTTTTATTTTAAATGCGTATTAACAGTAATTATTGCAAGACTGATCGTAATTATTAACCCAATCTCATTGAACAGCCCGCTGATTCTCGACTGGTTCTCGGTGTGGCCCAACCCATTTGCAAAACACCCATTTAAAAAAAGTCGAACACGACCTTCAATGGCGCACAGAAAATGAGAATACTATACTAACTAGTTTGCACTTATTGTGCGGGATTCAAGTATGAAGCTATTGCAAATTGTTTTGTCAAACAGACTTGTTTGTTTACGCTAACCTAACATTTTGTAACTTGTGTGCGTCTGAGTCACTCGTTCAGTATGTATAATTTTGAGATCGGTCAATGCCAAAAATAGGAAAAACCTGAAGTAACGCTAAGATTATACTAATAGGGAAGAAGGTTCCTGCAGCTGGTCTTATCACAAAATTGTGAGATGCCACTCTAAAGTTTGATTCCCTTTTTTCACTCGAAACGGTTTTATAAGTTTTCACAACCGCTCCTTTTCGCACAGGCACTGCCACCTCCATTATTTATTATTTTATTTTATTCTCAGAAAACTCTATATGTACAGTATTTAATAACGTCTATTTATTAAAGATAATAATAACCATAACATAGAAACAGACATCGACGACCGATTTGGTGTTATTGTTAGGAAGTTCCCCGCTACATTATAGGTCGCGGGTTCAATCCCCGCACAGTACACAATTTTGTATGAACTAACAGATTAACATATTTTTCTAGAGTACGAGCTATTCTTATCTTTTAAAGGAAAATTCAAATCAGCAGAAGTCAAATAGTAGCGTTCTGACTATGTAATGCCTTGAGCAAAGTTATAGGTCCTACTTGCAACGTGCCTGCACATTCAGAACTAGACTTAAAAAATAACAAACATGTACTTACTTAATAATGCAATGCAAATTGGACGTGTAAACGCTATGCTTCTTATAATTATCGTTTATGCAAATATTGGTACAGTTGCATATCTACGAATCTCTGTAATGTAATGTATTTAGTAAATAAGATTTTTGTTTTGTTCAAACCGATGTTGGTTTGATAAAAATGGCATATTCTAATTAGATTAGAAATAAGAAGTATGTATTGGTTGTGGCTCATTCTTTATTTATATAAGCGAGTTTGATCAACGGCTAGACATTTAACGGTCAGTCCCCTTCGCACTATTGCAAAGAAATATCCTTCAGCAAGAGCAAGATAAAAATCTTTACCTATTTATGCTTAAAAGCTACAGACCAAATTCTTTTATATACATACAGGGTGGTGATACTTGCATGCATACAAAGCCACTGACTGCAGCTAGTTATAAATATAGCAAAACAGTTGGCATAACGGCTTGAAAGATTGCTAAACGAGGCTAAAGTTTTATAGCGTTTGCTGTTCCGTGAAAGAAAATTTCAAAATTTTGTCGCGCCATGGTGCGAAATATTGAAATTGGATCTTGCGTTTGCGGTTTGCGATCGCGTTCAGTATCGTATTTGCGTCTTTATTGTTTTCGTTATAATATTGCGTGATTTCATAACAGATTCGCTCAGACGGCGTCTCTGAAACTGGTTAATTTTTTTTAAAAACTGTTATTAAATGAAATTGTAACTCGATTTGAGTTCAGAGTGAGATTATTTTGATAAAATTGTTTTATAACTTTGATTAACCTTTCAAACCGTTCAAGATACCTAGTCAAAGTTATTTTAAGTGATGTGATTAATTCAAGGAGATTCTGTATTTTTTTTTTCACTTTATAGACCAGGTTAATAGTAAGTATTTAATTTGAAGTTTGACTTGATATAAGACCTTAGCCAGTCAATGGGACAATATGTGGGTTAATTACTTCTATTCGGCTTAACATTACTGATGAAATAAGTAATTTGTTCATCCGAGTAGGCCGGCCTCCATCCATGGCATCCGTCCCACCGACTTTTTATCCCACACGCGTTCTTTTGTTTGGAGGTCTCGCATTGCGTCCGTTACGTCACATCTCGTAAGTGATCAGCTGCTCAGGTAACATTGGAGAACAAGGTCGCGTCAGCGCATGATCACCACAAACTTGATTGGCCGCTGCATCGAGCACGCACACACAAGACTGCCAGCGATTTAGTTTTGCCGGTTCTTCTTATTGTACCCTATTATAATATTTTTACAGCTCACTTTACGTCTTTCTAGTTTATGTTATTTAACTCAATTACGTGAAATAAGTGTCTACTGAAACAGGACTTTCATTAGTAAATCAGCCCTGAAGATGCGCTTGGTAAAGAAACTGTCTAGATTATATCTATGGATACTTCGAGTATTTGAAAGATTATAATGAAACCACTGAAAAGGCGCTCCGACACCAGTGGTAGAGTCTCATTACGTTTGGATACTGCGAATTCATTAATAAGCATATTTTTATGGTTAATTAGATTTGACTTTACAGTAATAAACAGGTCTACTTGAATAAAGCTATCTTTGAATTTTGAACTGTGATTGAAATTTTTCTCTTTTTATCTTCAAACAATGAAGATTCTCATGTAGTTTTGGTCATGGGTTGAGCGTCACTCGGGACAAGCAATTTTACGAGTTCAGGCAGATGACAGTACGGCAGGTATTATTGTGTCTTCGATCTTGACACGATCACATTAGATGCCCCTCTTCCCACTACCAATTTATTTCTAATGAGTTATTCTTGAGAAGTAGTACGTACTACAGGTAGTACGTACTACAGGTAGTACGTACTAGTGTGCGGGATTGATAATATCGTAGCACTGAAACTGATTTTCAAGTAGGTAATATTTTTTTATCAATTGGTACTGACTTAGAAATACGTTCGTTTTCATGAATAACAGATCTAAGATCTTCAAATACAATAGCGAATACTGATGTGCTCTTCTATAATGTATGTGCAGGTTTAATAGGAGATCCTAATGTTTGTTTAGAAAATACTTTCTTTAATTTGTAATTTAATTCTAGAACATTTACCAGTTTGCTCATTTAATTAACTATCTTATTTTATAATTCACACCTTTTTTTTATATCTATGTGCCGTTTTCATTTTAAACATTGCGTGTCGCAGGTACGCCATCATAGAATTAATTACCTACGTACCTACGCATATTTATGACACTCATTACTTACGTAACGTTATACAAAAATATACAAAATAGTAAACACGAACTATATATTATGCAATGTTTATCAAACACTAAATTGAGATCAAAATATTATTTAATTTGTTGACAGTATGAGTATTTATTATTGTTGTTTGTATGTCACTGTATCATAATTCAATTGCAATAGTAAGCGGTTCCAAAACATCCTGGTAAATGAGCAGAAACAAATATAAAATGTAATATGAATAAAAGGGATCGATTTGTTTGATCGACTAAGATGTTTTGTTTTGGTTGTTTAATGTATGTACCTTCTCCTATAATATCGTCATTTGAAACTTGCTATTAAGTGTAAATTCTAATGAAACAGCCAATTTATGCGATAGACTTAGAAGTCATTGCATGCACCATTGCTTATTATCATATCACACAACAATGCTCACTAAAACCGTTTGCTCTCGCGACGCCTGACCTGTCCTGGTTGCCTACAATGTTTTTGTGTTGTGAAATGTCTAGTAGGCTTTGCATCTGCAAATATCTGCTCGTCGGAATACTAACGAATGATGACTTTTCTACTAATAGTTCGCTACAGTAGGAAAATAATACTACTTCAGCCATGCCAGCTGTCTGTCCGCGGCTTAGCTCAGGGAATCTTTGTCCAGAAAATTTAAATATGGCATGAGCGTGGTTTTCAAATGTAATATTAGTAGAGTAAATTTATATTTTCTATAAACAGCCATTTCATGTAAGAGTATGTTGAGTGTTGTTAAGCACAATACAAATTAACAATTTGGAACTTATTAGTCTCGGCAAATTAATAAGAAAAGTAATTGTGCACGCACTTTCGTAACATCGCGTCGAAACGTTTGTTATTTTTTATTTTTGCCGTAATTAACGCAATCGGATTAACTTAATCGGCCGGTGTCGTTAGTTAGACCTTGGTTTGACATTTACTAATTTTACAACCTTAGGTACCCGTGCCTTAGTGGCTACAGCGGATCAGCGGAGAAGGGATGTAGAGCTACGTATGCCAGGTCGAGAAATAACACCCCGACCGAAAGCACAATGGCGGATTTAGTAGGGGTAGTTTTAGTAGTGATTTGTTTTCGGGCATCTTCATGCTTCGGGCAAGTCGTTATTCCTTAAGTGGGGGCCTTAGGGGAAGACTCTAAGGCCCATCTTACCTATCTTACCTTTGGTCTACTTCAGCGTCTACAGAACAATCTGCAGTGAGCCCGCGTCTAAGAGCTAAGGCTGGTACCGCTTCATAATTGAATTGTAGCCTGTGTCCAGCAGTAGGACGATGTACTCAGTAAATAATTAGAAAAAGGTAATCATTCTCCACGCACTTTCGTAACATGGCGTCGAAACGTTATTTATTTTTGCCGTAATTAACGCAATCGGGTTACCGTAATCCGGTGTCGTTAGCTTGCCCTTGGACACTTATTAATTTTACACCTTTATTTGTCTGCGCGTTTACTGGTTTCGACAGTTTTTTATTGTCTTTGAACCAGTTTTGTCGGATGCTGGTCGAAAATATATGGTTTTATTAATGTTTTTGTTCGCTATTTATTAGAATTATTTATGAGTAACATGGTACTGGAAACTTTTGTAAATAAACTTTAGCCACCTCGCCCGTTCGTCTTTTTTCATATTTTATTTTTAACATACATAACATAAATACGTATAAACCATCCAGAAGGAAATTATCCGTATTGTAGGGATCATGAAATCGCATCGAAATCCTTTGCGTGGTTTTGAGAGAAGTAAGTAGATACACAAAGACAAAAAGCGTCTTTATTTGTACTACTTACTAGCGGCCGCCCGCGACTTCGTCCGCGTGGACTGGTGATGTTATATACATATAGCCTATATCCTTCCTCAGGAAATGGAGGACTTGGACAATGGGCATTAATGACGTAATTAATGTACAGATATCAATAGTAACTTGGGTGTATTGAGCTTATTGGCTATGAAACTGATCAGCAGTATTTGGTCACATTGTGTGCTTCAATACCTATATCTGATGGCGACTGTACATAACGTACGAGTACGTACAGAGGTGCTCACATCAACCTTTACATAGGGGCACTTTATGCTGTTGACGTAAGATCCATTTGGCGATGGTTTTGTAAAGGTTGATGTGTGCGCCTCTGTACGTTTATTTCACCTCTAACCTAAAGTATTTTTTCTTTGTGAGAAACGTAAATGAGATGAAAGAATCTTATTCAAGAGTAGGTACCTACTAAGAATGTTTGTTATTGAAGCTTGCTTGACGTCAAGGAGTCATGCGTTCATAATTTCCTGTAAGATTTCTTCTAGCTATTTTCTAATGTTTTAGTTAATTGATTTATCAAAAGCCATAGACGTAACTTTTAGATCTACTTGTACAGTGTGTGTTGTTTGTTAACAAACTATTCTGACTGTTTGATCAGCTTTATTGCAAAGGTGTTAGATTACTTTTCTTCACGTAATGGAATGAATTCCATTTAGGGTCACAAAACAAATTCAGAATTCAGACATCACATTCAGGAATTCAGGGAGCAACGAGATGTCAGAATCTGTATGATTGGTACATTTTTTTCCTATCTCTATGTTTTAATCAACGACCTGAATATCATGTTTTGTTTACTTGCATTAAGAGCATAAAGTATTGAAGGCTTTGGTGTAGATAAGTTCGGGAATGATTTCCGGTCAATTGCAAAGGCAGCGTTTGAGTGATGCCGACTTGATATACAGAAGAACCTAAACAGGATTTCAATAAATGCATTTGCCTTCTAGAAACGCTGTTCTTAGGTAGAAACAAAATTTCATATGTTAAGCATTCAAAAGCGTGAGTCATTTCATCCAGTTTTGAAGAAACCTAACCAAGGAATTTATAATCCAAACCTCATTCCGACAATGGTTTCTCTAGCATACAACAGAAGTTAATCAGAGGTACGTCTGCCATTGGTGAAAATATGTAAATAAATACAAAAGTACAATTCAGAAGCCATGACTGGACAGTATGACCACTGTCTCTTGTCATAACAGTAGATATAATCAATTCATAGTTTATGCATTAGGTGGCATAAACTTAAGATCATGAATGACTGATACATGTGTGTATGATCTCAACATTACCTCATATGCGATGCGCGAATGGGCTTTATTATTGGCGAAATCCTGTTAATCAATGATTCATCCTCAAAACCTATTAAATATTTACCTTATCATCTAACAATAGTGCACTCTTATTTTTCACTAATTCACAGAAAATAGCACCTTATCACAACCTATTCAATTCTCGTTTTTCACTGCAGCTGCTACAATAACACGTGTCTGAGAAATGCCTCTGTAATGAGATCAGGCGCGTGCGTCTCGCCGCGTAGTCAACAAACAACTGCTCGCCAATGCCGGTTTGTTTTCTCGCAAGGACTTGTCTCATAGAACGTAACTTAGGGCGTAACACTTGTGCAATGCGAAATGAAGAAATGCTTATATTAAAACTGTACGTAAATAATTTACAATTATATTTTAGATATCGGAATCAAAGCACGTTTCCTGGGCTGATTCGACGTATGCCGCAAGGGTGCCCGTCGGCGATACGACAACTTTGTTTCGTCAATACTTGTTATTTCATAAAAGCTCTTGTTAGTACCCAAGTAATTTATAAAACCAATCATTCCAATACAATAAGCTTCTCCTAAAAGATGAGATAGAATAAGCTTTAAAGCTGTGATAGTAAGATAAAAGAAAGTTAAATGACAATTATAGGGAGAAGAATAGCAGATGATTGAAGGACAGCTTTACAAAATACTCTACTATCTACACTACACAATAACTGCGTATCTTGTCTTCTTAGACAATATGGTTATTATAGCTATGCTTGTATTAAATTACTGAGTTTATTGCGGGAATGTAGGTATTACCCTCTTTAAACTCTACATTTGGCAGTAATTTCAAAATCAAGTTTCTCTTTCCTGAAAATACGTAATTCCGAATTATGTGCTACTTTAAAAGGCTTTGGTAAAAATATATATTAGTAAAACCAATAAAAGAAATGTTTCAATTTGATTTTGTGAACGAAATCGGTGCTGAAGGGTCTGAAGTCCTCCGTAATGACCCAATTATCCTCCCGATTATAGTTTCAATGGACAAGTCACAATTAGTGTTTATTCCGAGCCGAGTGTATAGACATTACATATGAGTATCTGACCATATATGACAGCCTTTGACACCGGCTATGTTCAGAGGTGATCGCGGCAAAAAAAAAACTTAATTATTTTTTACATTTGTTTTGTCAGCCCAATAAAGGCGAAAAATAGAGTTTAGAGTGTCTCTTATTTGACTGCAATAATAAAATATTTAAATTATTGCAAATTAGTCTAGCTGTTTTCAAGTTTTAAGTTCTCAAGTGTTGAACAACTCATTAAAAAAATATTTGTTCATGTAGATGGATGATGATGATGAGTTACTGTATTCATAAAAGTCTCAGTGATATGTACCTATTAATTTTGTGAATCATTATTGTTAACCCAGCTCTATGATAGGTAAATGGTTTATTTGTGTCTTTATTGGAATAATGAATAATATATTCACAACATGACTAATATTCAAAGCGAACAGAAAATGAATTGATTAACAGACACTGTGCGTATTCCAAGAACCAGTTGTGTGTAAGCGCTCGATATGTATACCGTCATACTTATTTTTTTAAGTAAAAAAACATATATTCAAACTTAATAATGACAACCAAACAACAAAAAAATACTGTAATTAATAACAGTCATACCAAATGAGATATGAACATATCTTTCCATTAATAAAATATAGGATTTATAGGCTACATACTCGTACGAGTTCATTAACAAGATTTTCATAAAAAAAAAAACTGTTGAAATAGAACGAATTAGTCAAACAAAAAGAATTCGCTTTTAGTAATGTTCATAATTTAGCTTAAAGTTATTTGCATAATCTTATTTTTGAATTCTTGTCGAGATTGTATACCAAATAATCTGTATGACCAGTAAGAAATATCATCAGAACTTATTGCTGTAAAATAGGTGAAGCTCATTCTTGAACGGCGTTTGAGAATTGAAAGGTGTGTAGGTACTTTAGGTTAAATACATTTTGGGTTAAATTGGCGCAGTGTGGGTTTCTGAATGTTCTTGTCACAATGGCGGCAACAATCAGTGTGCCTCTAAATAACTCGCCTGAGATGTAGTCGTCAGCGTTTGTATGTAAGTCGTAACCCCAGTTGGTTGAATGGAACAAAATAATAATATTTTTTCGAAGAATGCGTCGTCCGACATTTTAGTGATCTCATCATCAGATCAATCGCTGTCATCCGGTCGTCCTGGGGTGCCATTCGCTGTCAGCTGACATCTGTCTTTTATCCCGACAATCGCCCAATAGCCCCCTGAATCTGTTTATTGTAATATCTGCCGAATATCTTTTCCTCGTTCACCTAATTGACCTCATAACTGGAGATAATTATAGGGGCAATCACCTCTTGTTGCGATTTGGCGAGTTATTTTGAGATCTTTGTTGATCATGTGCAGGTATCTACTTGCTTTTTAGCTGGCTCCAAAAAAGGAGGAGGTTCACAACTCCACTGTTTTTTTGTGTTTTTGTTCACTCAGATTTTTTTTCTTGTTTTCTTTATTTTGTATTGATGTTTTTATCAAAATCTTGTCTGATGAAGGGATCGATAAGAAATTGAGGGAACCGCTCTAAAATTATAGGCATATATACAATACTCATTTTAGTATTTTTAGCAACAAAGGCATATTGAAAGTTTGCTTAAGTGTGAAAAGATGGAAGACTCCTCAAAAACCATACACAATAAAAAAACTATGATGTGGGCTGGGTGACCTATGTGGTATCCGACGTGTTGAAGATACTTGTGTTGAAATGATTTTGATAATGTTTATCGGCTTGTTCTCTCTCTGGCTTTATCTCAATATCTTACAAATCATAGTCCGTAGATACCTTACACTAACTAGATATTTAACGTTTAACAAATACCTTTATGAACGCACTTACATGTCATGTTATCTGAAATATTAATTTTGCTTGTTTATTTAAATCATAAACCCAGAGACATACCTTAAAAATTTATCAATATTTAAGGAGGTACGTGACCAAGAAATTTTGTACTAGCTACTTGAGTTGAGAGCTAGTTCGTGTACTTGTGGCACAAGGAAACATTTGGTAATTTACTGTGCCCGTCGATTGTAGCCCAATTTTCGTCAATACGCATTGCGGTGCGAGCGTTAAGCAATTGAACGCTGGTGATCATGACCTTTGATTACATTACAACCTTAGACTCACTACCTTGACTCTCTAAAATATAGTAGACTAGCTTTTTCCGGCGACTTCTTCCCCGTGTCTACTGTTTAGTACCTACCTTTTATTTAAGTATGTTCATCAGTCTGAGAGCGTCGCTGCCCCAGTGGCTTAACACTGACCGAAACGTATACATTGTGTCATTAGTTCAATTTGCGGCTAACTCTGCGGTGATGGAAAACTCCGATAAAAAACCCTAGCAAGCCGGATGACGTCGGAAGGCTCGGCCCTTACAATGTTCGTTCACCATGATTGCAACCAGGGACTGCCAGCGCTTACCCTTGAAAGGGTTTTGATTGGATATTTCGAAAGGCTGGCTACTTTAAGTTGATTAAAAAGCCTTATGATGGGGTAACCCTCACGATTTGGTAATTCGTTGAAAGGGTAACCCTTTCAGGGGGTTTCCCAATAAATAAGTCGAATAGTAGTTAAGCAAACGAAAAAGCTCTTTGGATTGACTGTCCTCATAGGAAAGGCTATCCCTAGGCTATCCCTTTCATTAGCGCTAACCAAGTAGTCTCTTCGAGAGACTTCAGGTTGTAGTCCTTTACGATTAGGGTCAGTTATTGTGTGCGTTTGCGTACGCTGCTAGCTGGCGCATGGGCACTGCATGAGCCGCGCGCGACTTAATCACTGGTTGCACACAAAACCAGAATCCTTCAGAAGGTTCCTTTATTTTTGGAATTTCCAAAAATAAAGTTTGACACGTTAGTCCACGCGTGGGCTAATGTGGACTTCACCAGAAGCGGCATTAGATAAGTTGTACGTTTCACCCGACAGTGGGCTACCTTAGTCCACGCGTGGGCTTGGGTGGACTTCACCAGAAGCGAGATCAGATAAGTTCCACGTCACGCCTGACAGTGGGCTATCTTAGTCCACGCGTGGGCTTGTGGGGGCTTCACCAGAAGTGACCTTACATAAGTTCTACGTCGCACCCAACAGTCGGCTATCTTAGTCCACGCCTGGGCTTGAGGTCCCTCCTTTCCAACATTTCAAAACAAAACCTGCAATTAGGCATTATGGCTATCGATCTAATGCAACTGGAATCGGGCGCGACGTGGATTTCGTCGTTTCTGGTGAAGTCCACTCAAGCCCACGCGTGGACTAAGATAGCCGACTGTTGGGTGCGACGTAGAACTTATGTAAGGTCACTTCTGGTGAAGCCGCCACAAGCCCACGCGTGGACTAAGATAGCCCACTGTCAGGCGTGACGTGGAACTTATCTGATCTCGCTTCTGGTGAAGTCCACCCAAGCCCACGCGTGGACTAATATAGCCCACTGTCAGGCGTGACGTAGAACTTATCTAATGCCGCTTCTGGTGAAGTCTACATTAGCCCACGCGTGGACTAAGGTTGCCCACTTTTAGGCATGACGTGGCAATACCCCATTTCGCTTCTTGTGGGGAAGCCCAGAGTCACACTACTCTAACGCCCATATATCTGTCTCAATTTTGCTCTTACACGACAACATTGTAACGACAATGTATGTAAATATAAATGTATGTGTACCTAGAAATCGGACGTGCGTGGGGATAAAAGCTCATAAATAGCGGAAACCCAAGCTAGGAAGGGGTTTCCCTTTCAAACCCCTTGAGCCGGTAAGCGCTTACTTTTTCGTCAGGGTTTCCCAATTCAAGGGGTTACCCTCATTTTGGATTGCTGTTCAATAGAGGGTTTCCCAAATTATTAGCTTACCAAAAGCAAGGCTTACCTTTTTTGAGGGTTTTGAAATTAAACGGGTTTTGCAGTCCCTGATTGCAACAATCAGTGGGCCTTTGACTACCCCGTTTGGGATGTACTTAGTCATGAGCGTATGTTACGTTTATCAGTCTGACTTCAATAGTGCGAGCTTTTAGCTTTTGCGATTTAATATCACGAAACAAAAGTTGCATATTTAAAAATCAACCTCTTAATTGAAAAAGTTCTTCATTTGTAGTTTCATTTAACCCTAAAAGGCAATCTTACGATTACCTTTCCATTTAACCACAATTGAAAGTAAAGATAACAACTGCGAACAACGACTGTCGCATTGTAATAATTACAAAGTTTTAAAAGTTGATTAAAAGATTGTTTTGATAACATTGAAAACTATTAAATAATACTGGTGGTATGAGTAGTATGGATGACCACTTAAACCTCTACTTTAGCTGAGCTCTACATTAGAAATGCAGTCATTGTTTTTAAAAGCCTGTCAAATTTTACAAGGGTGATTCAGAATCTTTTTTCTCACTCTGTTGGGTACTTTAAATAATTGTGTGTAAATTCAACTTATTATTTAGTTTATGTTACGTGAGCAATGTTATATTTCAAGTCTTCGACCGAAAACGTTTTTTCGTCCCCTAATCATTTTTAAAATAACGTTTCCTGCTGCCATAGCAATCTTTCTTCCTGTACAGCCAAATTAGATCGAACACTAACAACAAATTGGCAGAAGGTGTTACATAACCGTGAAAGTGGAGTATTGTAATTCATCAGTTACATTGACTCGCGGACATGTGACGAGCATTCTGAGCGCTGCGTTCAACGTTCATTGTATTTTAATTCGGCTCACTTACGGCTAAACATGATTGACGGTTTTACAACTAATTGGTACACGCATCTGCAATGATAATTCGGCACTGCCTACCTCCGCAAGTACTTTTCGCCTTAGTAACGCTTCTAATATCAACACTCGGTATACGCAGAACCAATTAGTCTGTTTAAATTAGCTTTGTTTTTTAGAGCTATAAGGCAAATAGATGAAAATTTACAGTTTAAATAAATAATAATTAAATTATTGATAGTCGAACGTTTTCAAATTATTGATTGCAAAGGTGGATAATTGAATATTTTGAAACACAAATTGTTGTTGCGATCAATTACATCGAAATGCATTATTTATATCTAAAAGGTCATACATGCAAGGTTTCGTCTATTCATTATAATGGCAATAACTTCCTTCTACTCGTACTTAGTAAATGTTATTTGGCACATCATTTAATTACGTTAGTTACTTATGTTTTATATTTTCTATTGATCCGAATAAATGTTTTACATTCTATGCTGAACCTAAATTAACTATTATTAGGAGAGTCCTAAAGGGTATAGCTGGACTGGACTGTGAGCTACGACCACCAGTCTGTCTTCGGTTGGCCTGACTGGAGCGGTAGGCTGGTCATCGGGAGTGTGGTTGACTGAATACAGTCAACTTTGTTGGATATATTATTGTGTAAAAGTCAAATCACACAACTTGGTCTGTAAATTGCAGCTATCTGCAATAGATGAATATGTTAAAGTTTCTGCTGTTATTTTTAAGATACACCGTTCAACCTCTCGTTCGGACAGCGAAGCAGAAACAAGAAGCATTAAGTGTATTAACATTAGCTTGTCTTTTGTTACAGTTAACAGACATAGTAAACGCAATGTCGTCTCGCGGCGAGCTGCCCCTGGAGCTGGCGCTGCGCGGGCGCAGCTCGTCGATCGCGGCGACGCTGCTGCAGCACAGCGCCGACGCCGACGCACGGGGGCCGCGCGGCAGGACCCTCCTACACAGGGCGGTGGACTCGAGGGACGCCTTCTCCGCTAAGTTCCTCGTTGAGAACGGGGCAGATCCTAGTCTTTCTACAAAGTAAGTACTTGTATTTTTGTTGTCGAATTGTATTTATCCTAATCTGATGCCGACACGGCAGACCAGCTATGCTATTCTGGCTTATGCCAAATCTCATGGCGCTGCGCGGGTGCAGCTCGTCGATCGCGGCGACGCTGCTGCAACACAGCGCCGACGCAGACGCGCGGGGGCCGCGCGGCAGGACCCTCCTACACAGGGCGGTGGACTCGAGAGACGCCTTCTCCGCTAAGTTCCTCGTTGAGAACGGGGCAGATCCTAGTCTTTCTACAAAGTTAGTACTTGGATTTTTGATGTCGAATTATATTGATCGTAATCTGATGCCGACACCCCAGACCAGCTATGCTGTTCTGGCTTATGCCAAATCTCATCTCGCTCAGGAAAAAAAGCTAGCTTTAAAAGTCTGTTGGCTTTAGCTTGAACTGGTATTTTCCGTCATTTGTATAAAAATATTTTTTAATGTTTTTTGGCTTAGTTCTTTTCACTCAAACTATCACATTCGCGTATTTATTGAGTTTTACAATAAGCCAAATTCCAAACTCACTTCGAATTCGATGTTAAAATACAGAATGCCACCCCCTAAGCCTAAAAACGGTTGAGAACTTGGTATATTCTTAGTCTCATATGACTACGCACGAGGTCTAGGGGTGTTTTTAATATTTGATTATCACGAATTGGGACCCAGTTCGTTCCCTTATAGTTTATTTCTGAAAACAATTAAAAAAGCTATTCCCACTCTTCCCATAATGGCCAGCAATCAACTGCAATGACACTTTCTCGACGCTTTACCACAGAGTGGTTTCCTGTCCTTCCATTCCACTGGTTAAATAATTACGTTATGTAAACATGGGTTTCTGCTTACGAAGTAATTTTAATTATCCCGGAACATTTCAATTGGAATGACGCTAATGCCAAAGTGGTTTTCTCGTCGCCCGCTTTTCGCTGACATAACTAAGGATGCAGTATTATAATTAATTTTCTCAACCGGTCAAACATACGCTCTACATGCCATAACTTGATTATAATTTGTGCTCCGATACTAGTAGGCCTAAGAGATAAATATTACTCAACACGTACTTTTTATGTAACAGCAGTTTATTAAAACTAAGCGCCTACTTTTACGTTTAATATAAAGATGTGTTAAGTTTACTTCTCGAACAAAAAACTAGAATCTGAAAATGTTTTCACATGGTAAAGCACCGTGTATTAATTTACGCTGCAGGACATTCATCTGCACTACAACTTTTTGCCAGGGCTCCTAATTCCACATTAGAGTTCCAAATCAGCCGTCATTAGTTTCAAGATCTTCAATCGCTTGATTTATAATTGGCTGCATTGTATACTCCATTAGTTGTATTCTGTTATGTAATTTAGCAAAAATAATTTCACACAGAAACGCTGTTTTTAAGTGTTCATATACTCTTCGCTGGCAGTTTATCAGCTATCATTGCATCATAATATTAACCGTGATTAAATGTGACGATTTATTTGTTCAAACTAAGGGTAGACGTTACTGGTTTAATTTTACAGGGAGGAGGGTGATACGGCTTTACATCTCATCGCGGCGCTCACGACGAGCTCGTGCGACGAAGACACAATGGAACAGATGGCCGAAATCACAGAGACTATGATCGAGAAGGGAGCCGACATAAACAGACAAAATAGGAAAGGATTGTACGTACAAAAAACAAATATCGCTTGACATTTGGCAATTCTGCTCTAACGATTGAATGCATTTTACAACGTAGACGCGCGTACAGTGACGTCTAAATATCCTCGTTTTAAGATGCAACAAATAATTACTAAACGTAATCCGTAATATGAAGTACCTAGTGGTAATGTAGTTAAATAAAATCATCTAGGACTCATAAACAGTCAGAAAAATTAAAGGATCTATCTTTTAGCTTAGCACATAAGAGGTTTGATTTGAATGGGTGATGTACTCCAAAAACCCTCCTCTGCTAAAAATACGCTAAGTCATCAGGGTCCGATTTTACATAAAATGCATACCAAAACGTACAGAAAGTGGTTTAAAGCTTGCTACCAGATTGACGAGGGCAGCAAGGGAGAGTATATCATGTACTAGTTAAGTAGCCCAGGGGTGTAAGATAAGCTCACGCAATTGACCATGACAAGGAAAAGTGTCTTGGCCGCAGCCTGCAAGAGGAAATGAGAAATCAACGCGCTCTGTTGAAATCTTATTTATTGTAAATATTTATTGGTTTATGGTACATGAATTTGGTAATCCACTTGTGGCTGTTTAATTGTGAAATTAGTGTAGAGTGCCGACGCAGCATGATTTGCGTCTTTCGGTCGCCAGCTTGCAAGTAGGTCGCAGGTGATGGCCGCACCATCTGAGAGAGCTACACACACGTAAAATATTAAAGGTTTCATATGATTATGACATAAAGTGATAATCAATTATTTGATCGAATAACGTAAAGATACAAATTTAATCAGAAAAAAATAGAAAAATTCAAAATGAAGCTTATTCGAAATAGTAATTTCAAAGGACAATGCCAGTTTATGTTAATTGAGTTATTAGCAACATTATGAGATGAAATAATAATACAGCCTGACTATTTTTTTACAATTACATGCTTAATTTTATTTTCACTGGTCTCCTAGGAATGATTTTGAAGAGCTTCGGTTTACAGATTAGTGTTGGCCTTAAGGAAAAAATGCACCATGTGGTTATTCTGGGCAGCACTTGGTCCAAACCCTGGCAATTTCCTTTTAAATCATTCGCTTTAGTAGATAAAGTCAAGCTATTATAGTTTACTGGTTTAGCGATTGTAGTGTCATTAAAAATACTCGCGAGTACGAGTACACTTAAATTCAATACAGTTAATCCGCAAACTGAAGGGAAGGTCTCATCGCCATAGTATAAAGGTACCGTGAAACCTAAACATAGAATATTATTGTTACAGTACACCACTGCACCAGGCAGTTATAGCAAGAAATCAAAGGATATTTGATATCCTTTTAAAACAGCCGACATTAGACACAAACCTCCGGACAGCGTCAGACGAACATCCGCCCCTGTACTACGCTCTCGTAGACGACCGCCGCGCCTCGATATCTTCCAGCGAAACTCTAGTCATGAACGGTTCCAATCCTTTCGATACGCCGGTCACAAACAAAAATGCCTTCACTGAGGATCCAGTGGAAGGCAAAACAGAGAATATAGTCGAAAGAGGCTTTGCTGCGAAACTCCTCGACAAGGGCTGTCAAGCTAATCCACTGTATTCGGGGTCTGGAGACAGTCTTTTACACATATTGGCGCAAGGGTGGTTTGAGGTAAGCTAACGATATTATTATTGATTTAGCTTTGTCATTATTCCGTGACTAGCCAATAAAACTCCTAACTTTCGTATTCATGACGCATAGAAAAAAAATACTTTGCCATGGAAAGTGATCTAAAGAATTTCTCTCACAATTGAATTGAGACAAAGCAGTTTCAGTATACCTTTAAAAAAAATACGTACCTTTAATTACATGAGGAAGTAATTGATTACATTACAGTTATTACTCATATGATTACTACTGATTAAAACTGTAATATCGTTTCCTAAGGCGACTGGGTTCAACGACTGACTTCTTACGACTGCAGCCGGGACCACTAATCAATATGCTCGAACTAGTTAGTTAGAACACTAAAAATAGATTACCAAGTAACCTAATATCACGTTTTTGTGCCCCGTCAAAATTTCGCTGCGTATCTTAACCCTCCTGACGTAAATAATTCCCAAACTCTCAAGGACTCAGCAGTATTCCTAGCGACGCACCTAAACGGCGAGCTGAACCACACAAACGAGGCGGGGCTGAGCGTGCTGCACGCGGCGTGCGCGCACGGCCTGGCGCGCCTGGCTGCTGCACTGCTGGAGCACGGCGCGCGCCCCAACGTGCAGACGGCCTACGGGGACCAGGAGGACACTGTATACAGGTGAGGACATCCACCCTGTATAACGAGCTTGACCACACAAACGAGGCGGGGCTGAGCGTGCTGCACGCGGCGTGCGCGCACGGCCTGGCGCGCCTCGCTGCTGCACTGCTGGAGCACGGCGCGCGCCCCAACGTGCAGAAACCTACGGGGACCAGGAGGACACTGTCTACAGGTGAGGACATCGACCCTGTATAACGAGCTGGACCACACAAACGAGGCCGGGCTGAGCGTGCTGCACGCGGCGTGCGCGCACGGCCTGGCGCGCCTGGCTGCTGCACTGCTGGAGCACGGCGCGCGCCCCAACGTGCAGACGGCCTACGGGGACCAGGAGGACACTGTATACAGGTGAGGACATCCACCCTGTATAACGAGCTTGACCACACAAACGAGGCGGGGCTGAGCGTGCTGCACGCGGCGTGCGCGCACGGCCTGGCGCGCCTCGCTGCTGCACTGCTGGAGCACGGCGCGCGCCCCAACGTGCAGAAACCTACGGGGACCAGGAGGACACTGTCTACAGGTGAGGACATCGACCCTGTATAACGAGCTGGACCACACAAACGAGGCCGGGCTGAGCGTGCTGCACGCGGCGTGCGCGCACGGCCTGGCGCGCCTGGCTGCTGCACTGCTGGAGCACGGCGCGCGCCCCAACGTGCAGACGGCCTACGGGGACCAGGAGGACACTGTATACAGGTGAGGACATCCACCCTGTATAACGAGCTTGACCACACAAACGAGGCGGGGCTGAGCGTGCTGCACGCGGCGTGCGCGCACGGCCTGGCGCGCCTCGCTGCTGCACTGCTGGAGCACGGCGCGCGCCCCAACGTGCAGACGGCCTACGGGGACCTGGAGGACACTGTCTATAGGTGAGGACATCGGCCTTGTACAGTCAATATCAAAATTATGTGCCCTGACTATAGTACGATTAAAAATTCAGTAAAATGACAAATTCAACTGTCACTGATACAAAAAGGGTGACCCGTTACAGTTGTGACGTTCGGCAATCAATAGAATTAGACATTTAGTCATACTTCATTTTATTAGGTACTAGCTCACCCGGCGAACTTTGTTCCGCCTTAAGGGCAATAAATAAAAAAAGTAAAAAAAAAAGAAAAAAAATATCCTTTGTCCTTCTCCTGGCTCTAAACTACCTCCATGCCAATTTTCAGCTAAATCGGTTCAGCCGTTCTTGAGTTATAAGTGGAGTAACTAACACGACTTTCTTTTATATATATAGATTAAAGCCTTTTTTTATTATTGAATAAAAAAATGTTATCTCGACTAACTTTTAATTGTAAAAAACTCGATTCTACCACATCACTATTTATTTGGGACTAAAAACCTGCAACACTGAAAATGACATTTTACTGACTACAATTGATAATACTACTATAAGTGGTCAAAAAAGTATTAATTAACGGTTTGACGAAAGCAATTGTAATACTACAATGACATAGCCTACAAGGGAATGCATTCCAAACATAACATAATTAGGCCCAAGAATCCACAATGGCGTAGTCTGAACACACTGTCAATCCAAACTTCGCCGAACGAATTTAAAACCCAATATAAACATATTTAGATTTGTTTTCAAAATGAAAATTACTTATAATTATCTACCAGGAGGACTAATTCAAGCGATTAACATAAGTTTACCACACATTTTCCCTCAGAAGGGCAATTATTAATCCCAATTCTCTCACAGACAAACACCACTCCACCTGGCCGTACTACACAACCACGAGAACGCCGTTCTCGCCATTCTCGAGTACAAGAAACAGCTGGAAAGGGGTGAATTCCCTACCACAGACCGTCAAAACGTGAGCGTTGTACCTAACCTCAACTTGAAGAACTCTGAGGGAGACACTCCAGTCAGTCTCGCACTTACTGAAGGTGAGTTTAATTTGCAAGCATTGATTGCCCCCCTGATTTTCTATCTTTGTCCCTCATGGCCAGCTCTTCGGACAAAGTTTACATTTGCATGAAATCATCCTTCGTAGATTAATTAATTGCTGGAAAATACGCTAACTTTTCATGTCAATGGCAAATACACAACCTGCTTTTGATTTGAGTGTTATTTAATTTCTACAATGTTAATAGGCACTCATAAACATTTGATGGCTGATAATATTCCCAGTACTTTTTTGCCCCAATCTTGACACTTTAACTTGCTAAAACAGAGGAATACAGACATATTTTTTAATTAAACTGTGTTCTTACTAGGTCATAAGAACCTAGTGGCTCCACTGATCGAGGGCGGCGCTGACCCGAACGTCCGCAATGGCAAAGGGTTCACGCTGCTGCACCAAGCCATAGTTGAGGAAGATTCTAGAACTGCTATCTACTTGCTAGACCACGGAGCAGATATGGACGCGTTGTAAGTTTGTTTTTATTATTATTCCTTTTATAGCTCACATTTTATGCTGGAAAAGATTGTGAATAGATTATTATTGACGTTACTGGCGACCGTATTGACAGTGTCGTAAACGTAATTCGATTTTTGATCTGCACTTGTTTAAGAGACCTGACTGCCGCACTCAGAGACATCAATCAAAACTATTAATATTCATTCGCAAAATTAGCATAATGTTTAAGAGATTTTAATCATTAAAAACGGGATTGCTACCATGTACCTTTTTTGTTTTGAGTTTTCGATATTTCGGCACTGTAACAAGCGCCATGGTCACGGAGTAACTGGAGATCTTGCGGGTGAGATGTTATTGGCAGACATATCGTCTCATCCCGTTTTTAATGATTTAAATGTTAGTGACCGTGAAAGTTTAAAGAAATAAAATGTTTAAGAGACTTTATAACACTTAAATAAATGAAGAATTTTTTAAAAGGTCTAACTTCGACACTATTGTCCGTTCGCGTAGAGGATGCAGTGATTTTATACTCCGCCTAGCACGCCCCCTTAGGTACCAATCAAATCCTTCCTAATTAGAAAGCCGAGTCCTCAGTGACCAGCTGAACACATACTTACGAAAGATTGTGGATCTGAGTTTTTTTTGTGTGCAACAGAATTAAATTAAAAAATCACTGCATTCTTAAAGTGATTGGATTATACTGAACTTTGATTAACGCTCCATTCAGAGGGCAGTTAGATCTTAATATGCTGTTTAAGTTCTTTTTTATATAGTGTACCACATTAATGAACACTGAGGCCCTATAAGGCAACGCAAATCATCGATAATGTTGTGAACATTAGTATTGCGGTAATGGTTTAGAGACCAAAGTCTTCAGGTATCGAAGTTTTGCGTAGCGTTGTCTACGAGGAACCACTTAAAAATTCATTAGCGTTCTGATTTCTCAACTGATTCCTCCTTTCGTTAACTAGAACCGAAGCAGGCGAAACGCCTCTACAGTTGGCCATCCACTGCCGCCTCGGGCTCGTGGTGGAGGCGCTGTGCGTGCGCGGCGTGGACATGAGCCGGCTGGACGCGCACGGGGTGCCGCCGCTGTGGGCCGCGCTCGACTCCGCCCAGGAGGAGGTCGCCAGCGTGAGTACAACACACATGACAGTCTCTAGACCTCCATCCACTGCCGCCTCGGGCTCGTGGTGGAGGCGCTGTGCGTGCGCGGCGTGGACATGAGCCGGCTGGACGCGCACGGGGTGCCGCCGCTGTGGGCCGCGCTCGACTCCGCCCAGGAGGAGGTCGCCAGCGTGAGTACAACACACATGACAGTCTCTAGACCTCCATCCACTGCCGCCTCGGGCTCGTGGTGGAGGCGCTGTGCGTGCGCGGCGTGGACATGAGCCGGCTGGACGCGCACGGGGTGCCGCCGCTGTGGGCCGCGCTCGACTCCGCCCAGGAGGAGGTCGCCAGCGTGAGTACAACACACATGACAGTCTCTAGACCTCCATCCACTGCCGCCTCGGGCTCGTGGTGGAGGCGCTGTGCGTGCGCGGCGTGGACATGAGCCGGCTGGACGCGCACGGGGTGCCGCCGCTGTGGGCCGCGCTCGACTCCGCCCAGGAGGAGGTCGCCAGCGTGAGTACAACACACATGACAGTCTCTAGGCTCCATCCACTGCCGCCTCGGGCTCGTGGTGGAGGCGCTGTGCGTGCGCGGCGTGGACATGAGCCGGCTGGACGCGCACGGGGTGCCGCCGCTGTGGGCCGCGCTCGACTCCGCCCAGGAGGAGGTCGCCAGCGTGAGTACAACACACATGACAGTCTCTAGGCTCCATCCACTGCCGCCTCGGGCTCGTGGTGGAGGCGCTGTGCGTGCGCGGCGTGGACATGAGCCGGCTGGACGCGCACGGGGTGCCGCCGCTGTGGGCCGCGCTCGACTCCGCCCAGGAGGAGGTCGCCAGCGTGAGTACAACACACATGACAGTCTCTAGGCTCCATCCACTGCCGCCTCGGGCTCGTGGTGGAGGCGCTGTGCGTGCGCGGCGTGGACATGAGCCGGCTGGACGCGCACGGGGTGCCGCCGCTGTGGGCCGCGCGACACTCCGCCCAGGAGGAGGTCGCCAGCGTGAGTACAACACACATGACAGTCTCTAGGCTCCATCCACTGCCGCCTCGGGCTCGTGGTGGAGGCGCTGTGCGTGCGCGGCGTGGACATGAGCCGGCTGGACGCGCACGGGGTGCCGCCGCTGTGGGCCGCGCTCGACTCCGCCCAGGAGGAGGTCGCCAGCGTGAGTACAACACACATGACAGTCTCTAGGCTCCATCCACTGCCGCCTCGGGCTCGTGGTGGAGGCGCTGTGCGTGCGCGGCGTGGACATGAGCCGGCTGGACGCGCACGGGGTGCCGCCGCTGTGGGCCGCGCGACACTCCGCCCAGGAGGAGGTCGCCAGCGTGAGTACAACACACATGACAGTCTCTAGGCTCCATCCACTGCCGCCTCGGGCTCGTGGTGGAGGCGCTGTGCGTGCGCGGCGTGGACATGAACACACACGGCAGCCCAATGATATTTAAAAGAGGGATTTACTAGAGCGTGGACGATGTTGCGCAGTGTTGTCTCAAATCATCAAAGCATTGACAATTTGAAACAACACTGCGCAACAGCTGGGCCCTATTTCGGGTGCCACTTTTTCAGCACAAGTAACCTATCAACGTATTTTTATTATATATCATTGCGACAGGCTCTAAGCGCCTCTGCATCTTACCACGTCTTTAAACTTAAAAAACTTGCCATCCTGTAAAATGTCTGTAGACCTGGAAGTGACAGCTAAACTTATGGGACCTTTCGTGAAGGCGTGAATTTCAAATTGTGTAGTTCTACGTATTACGGCGTCACTTTGACTACTGTTACGTTTTGTCTCTTGCATACTTATTGTTATTGACGTTTGCGAGTAAGTGTCAGGACACATCAATCGCAGCAGCAATGTTGCAGCGTTGCTTTAGTTATTATGAATAATAAGGGGACTAAAAAATAAATAGCTAAAAACTATATTAACACGTCCATTAAATATTACAATTTAAACCCACTGTCATGAACCACATGTGGCTCATGGGACAAGGAATGTGTTAAGAGTTAAGATACTTTCACATCGTTTCGAATGAAAGAAGAGAATCTTAAAGTAGGAATATTTTTCTCATTTTAATGAATTTGGGATCCGCTTCGTAGGACCAACATTCTAGCTTACGCGTAAACCCTAATAGTAAATGGCCTTTTACAGATATTAGTAAGGAATGGCGCAGATGCGGACTGCTGGGGACCAGGACCCGACGGGTGCCTTCAAACTTTACTACACAAGTAAGCCCACCAACCATTACCAATACCAGGTTCATGAAGTATCCATATACAGGGTGTTTCTTGTAAGGTGTCAAGCCGGCGCCAGCTGATAGTAGGGTACCATAGCTATCGATTTAACCCCCATGTATGTTCTACGATTTTTTGTAGTTTTCGTGATAATGATGTTTTTGTTATTTTTAAAAAAATTGTGAGCACTTGGCTTTAAATACTTTTAACTTTTTTTTCGTTTGACTTTTATTGGATATTTTCTTTTTATTATAATGTCTATTAATTGCAGTTTTATGATTAAAATAATCTCTGTCCTAACTTAACTACAAGATACAAAATTTTTGATTGATAGTGAAAAAAAGTGAATCATGCAGAACATAACCAGAATTCAATCGTAAATTAAAAAAAACAAAAGGTATTCCATAGCTTCTTACTAGAAGCTATGGACTTTCGAATGATTGGAAGTTTAAAAATGACTGTTTTATTAACAAATGAGCTTTGTTAAAACGTTAGAAGACAATGAATCTCAGAAATGACAAAATTATGCCAAAATACTAGAAAATGATTAAGTATGAAAATTACACTTATTTCCGATTCTCAAGACTTGAGCATCGATTACAGCGAATAATGCCCCACAAAGGACATGTTTTCTTGTATTATTATGAAAGCTTATGATGCTGCGCAGTTTTTGAAATTAGTAAGAAGCTATGGAATACCTTTTGTTTTTTTTAATTTACGATTGAATTTTGGTTATGTTCTGCATGATTCACTTTTTTTTCACTATCAATCAAAAATTTTGTATCTTGTAGTTAAGTTAGGACAGAGATTATTTTAATCATGAAACTGCAATTAATAGACATTATAATAAAAAGAAAATATCCAATAAAAGTCAAACGAAAAAAAAGTTATAAGTATTTAAAGCCAAGTGCTCACAATTTTTTAAAAAATAACAAAAACATCATTATCTCGAAAACTACAAAAAATCGTAGAACATACATGGGGGTAAAATCGATAGCTATGGTACCCTACTATCAGCTGGCGCCGGCTTGACACCTTACAAAAAACACCCTGTATAGCTGGTTATGTCACAAGCCCTGTTAATATCACCCGTCCCGCCTATAATTTACGATGACAACGACGGGCGCATTGGAAATGCAATGCGAGTGCTACGTTTTAAGGGCTACGTGGGTTGAATAGGCTGACTGCATTGTAATGTGATGTCATTTTGGGAACCGGGAACGCGCTCTGAATAACGAGTTTGGTGCATGCGTCTGCAACAGTTGCATTATGTTAGAGCGTATGAGTAACTGTAGTGGACGAGATGTGACATAATGGACTTATTACAGAAGAATTGTGCGGTTAACCAAAATTTTTTTCTTTCAACCTCAAGGTCTTCCTCCGATTTGCTAAGTTTATTTATTTATTTATTAGGTCACCAACAAGACTTACACTAATACAATGATCCAGGATTCCAAATTTTAACAAGAATAATGCTAATGAAGCCTTACTTATAGGTAACAACGGCATGCTATAGATTTCATTTGACAACATTTATAAGGGAATGAGTAACAATTTTTGCTTAAAAAAAAGGTAAAGATAAAAAATAACAAACAATTCATACCCTGAAGTGCCTGAAGGGCAAGGAGGCTTGGTTAACCTCAAAGAATTAAGTACTAAATGTAAAATAAAAATTAAAACTATTTTGTTGAGAGACACAGTGATTTGAACTTCCTAATGGTGTCAAAACACAAATCTCCATCGGCGGACTTAGACAGTGAATTATATTTACGCATGATTCTATTCAGCGGCGAGAAAAGTCCCAAATTTGATTTAGAGCTCCTCGAAGAAAATAAGTTAAACCTAGAAACTCGCGGTAGTTTAGTTGGTACGTTAATGTTTATCCTCGAAAGCAAGTCAGGACAGTCTATAGTTCCGCTTACAAGCTTGTGTAGAAAGCCCTGGTCCAACATTGCTCTGCGATCTTCCAGAGAGTTTAACCCAAAATGTCTCAACCTATCCTCATAATGCGGAAGCTTCTTCGCTAGGTTGACACTATATGATAGATGCCATAAAAATCTTTTTTGGACTCGCTCCAATTTCTTTATATGGACGTCGTAATGTGGGTTCCACACCACGCTGCAATATTCCAGAACACTGCGAACCAGGGCATTAAACAGCAGAATCTTTGTTTGCGGTTTCCTAAAGTCTTTGCAATTGCGTAGCACAAAGCCAAGCAATTTGAAGCCTCTGTTGGCTATATTTTCGATGTGTGTATGAAAACGCAGCTTTGAATCCAGCATAATACCCAAATCTCTAAAACAGTCCAATTTAGCAATGTTTTTATTGTTTATGCTATAGTCTTTATCCAAACTGTTTTTTTTTGCGTGAAAATGTAACTAAAAAGCACTTGCTGGCATTAAGGGACATACCGTTAACATTGCACCATCCGACTAGATTGTTTAAATCGTTCTGAAGAAGGAGTACATCATTAGCCTCATTAACCTCCCTAACGATCTTCACATCGTCTGCAAACGCATAGCTCCTGGAGTTGCCAAAACATTGGTGAATATCATTAATAAAGATATTGAAGAGAAGAGGGCCAAGGTTGGAGCCCTGTGGGACTCCAGAAAGGACACTTACAGGGTTTGAGCTGTAACCGTTTACTACAATCGTTGCTTTTCGATCACTGAGATAAGCTTCAAACCAAGATAGGACGTTTCCGCTAATCCCAATGCATGACAACTTATGCAGCAAAATGCTATGGCTGACCCTATCGAAGGCCTTACTGAAGTCGGTGTATATAACATCGACAGACCCCCCGTTATCCAGACGCTGTGACAAATCCTCCACGAGAGCGACCAGATTAGTACACGTTGACCTGGACTTTACAAAACCATGCTGGTGTGGTGATAGGGATTGTTTAAAATGCCATGCAATAATAGGACACGTTAACATTTCGAATACTTAATACGGGAATAATACTAATCGGTCTGTAATTTTCAATTTTGTTTTTCAATCCATTTTTGAACAATGGTAAAACCAAAGAATTTTTCCAATTTGAAGGAAATATACCCGTGCACAAAGACTTGTTAAATATTTGGGTTAATGGGTAAGAGAGAGCATCAGCACATCTTACAGCAAAGATGGATGGTATGCCATCCGCCCCAAGTTGCAAACTTGGCAATATATCGGCGCCCAATTCTCGCAAATTAGATCAACTTGCCCTCAAAAACAAATTTATTGATTTCATGATGATGACGATGATGATGAACTAGGTATCAAAATTAGTGCACTGAAAAAAATTTATTCACCACCGTGAAATTTATCGGAGGTGACATTTCATCGAATCTGTGAGAATAAGTCTACATAGCTCGTAGATCAGTATATCATGTAAAATGTAGGTACTATAATACTCATAGATGTTTTATTTCACAAAACTTCGTAAAAACAACATCCATAGACTCCGTAACGCTAGACTCCGATCCGTAAACGCGAATTTGTATGGCCTTCGTGGTGGGTCTTGCGGGTGGACGAAACCTTTTTGTTCAATGTAAATCCACGTTAACTCTTTCGATGCGTTTCATAGAGTAAGCTCGCACTCGTATAAAGTATCTACTGTCACCAACAGAGCAATAGACGAGAACAAAGAAGCGTTGGCGACGTTCCTGATCCGCTCAGGCTGCGACGTGGAGTCCCCTCGGCGTCCGGGCGCGGCCGGGGCCGGCGCTGACGTGGTCGCCGACAACCACACGCCGCTGCATCTGTGCTGCACCTGGGGCCTCACAGACATCATACAGGTTAGGATACTGTCGCCAACAGAGCAATAGACGAGAACAAAGAAGCGCTGGCGACGTTCCTGATCCGCTCAGGCTGCGACGTGGAGTCCCCTCGGCGTCCGGGCGCGGCCGTGACCGGCGCTGACGTGGTCGCCGACAACCACACGCCGCTGCATCTGTGCTGCACTTGGGGCCTCACAGACATTATACAGGTAGCGCTGGCTGAGAAACTGCACCAGCACACACTTTGTTGAACATACTGTATCGATCTGGGTATTTCCTATGTATACTAAGTACGTATTTTAAAAAAGTATGTTTAGCCGTTGTCTGGTCCCCATATCTTTTTATATGACTGTGCTTTTGCCATGGGTTTTCTCATATCTGTATAGATCAAAAGCAGATTGGATGAAATCAAACGAAAGCGACTGCTAAAGCGAATGGTATTATAGTAGACTTACAGTACACCAAGCATCTGTGTTGGCCATAAAAATCAAGTTCAGAAAATCTGTTAAAAAATAACACATTTTTACTACCACCCTATTTATAACTACTAACAAAGTTACTAACGTAAGTTCCTTACAGACTCTCCTTGAACATGGGGCCAACATAAACTCCAAAGACTCCGAAGGGAAGACACCACTACACATCGCCATAGAGAACCAACACTCGGGTATCATTTCCCTGTTGCTCTCTCAACCGGGCATAGACTTGTCGGCGAGGGATAACAGAGGGGTGTCGCCGTTTGCAGCCGCCCTTACTGCTAGAAATAATAAGGCTGCACAATCAATATTGGAGAAAAATCCGTCCGCGGCTGAGCAGGTAATAATCGCTATTTACGTCATTTTACATGTTGTTGTGTACAGAAATACTAGTTAACGTAGATATCGGGGTGGACTTAATTATAGGGCTCAAATAACAATGTAGTTTTCTATTTTGTGGACACTTTCAGAGTATTTTTTAAATACTGATAAAATCATTAATAAGATCATTAAGACGATAAGACCGCCTAAATTGTACATTGTTCTCTGTAATTTGCTTGAAATGTAATGTTTTTGTACAATAAAGAATATCTATCTATCATTTTTGTGCATTCATTTCAGAGGGCCCTTAAGCATTTGATTCATAATTTATAACACTTTAATACGAAAATAAATTGAATGAATCAATACGCAGATTATTTAGCCGATATGACATACAATTGCAAAAAAAATAACTCAATAAAAGTAGGAGATATTTGTGATTCAATCCGTTCGAAGGACCATGTGTCGTTTCATATTTAGATGAAACGATACACGGTCCTTCGAATTACCAACTGAACAGTCATCTTCTAAATCAAAGTGTCTTCTCCATAGGTTGACAAAAAAGGCCGCAACTTCCTCCACGTAGCTATTCAGAAGTGCGACATGGAGAGCGTGATGTTCCTACTGTCTGTGGAAGTGGACGTCAACTCGCGGGTTCAGGACGCGACGCTAGCGCCGCCTTTGCACCTAGCGGCGGCTGCAGGCAACGAGGTGTTGCTCAGGAGTTTGCTGCTAGCAGGAGCGAGGCCAAACGACAGAGACGCTCACAAGTAAGCAGTTTTTAATTTAATATTTACGAACTATAAGAGCTTGTTGCTCAAGTTAGTGCGGATAAAGTCTCTTCGTCTGACAACAAACTACTCTATCCTAGTTTGGTTATAGTGATAAAATTTGATGTTTTTGAAACAAAAGTGTAAGATGGTGATTTTTCCTTTTTTCATTACTGTGTTTTTCCGTCATCGAGAGTAAGTCAATATTTAGGCCGATTATAGTCGTATAAACATAATTGTCCCGGACACGGTAAAATGTTTAAGGATGTAACAAATAGACATTTGTGCTGAATCGGGGTTGTTTTACAGTAGTCTTAACTGCATTTAAATTCCCGCCTTAAGTCCACATGAAACAAAATGCTTTTGACTTTGAATGTATGTGATGTGGTCAACAGACGGACCGCCCTCCACGTGGCAGCGAGTGTGGATCACTGGGTGATCAGATCATCCGTTCTTTGTCTTCATTGTTTCTGTTTTCGTAACTAAAGAGGAACCTTGAGCAATGTATGTGATGTGTTCGATAGGCGAACCGCCCTCCACGTGGCAGCAGGCGCGGGCCACTCCGTAATAATCAGCGCCCTAGCCAGCGGCGGCGCCTCGTGGCAGGGCGTGGACGCGGCGGGAGACACGGCGCTGCACGTGGCGGCGCGCGAGGGGCACGCGTCCGCCGCGCGCAGCCTGCTGGCCGAGACTGACATCGACGCCGCCGCTACCAACCTCAAAGGTACCACTCTACACGCGGCCGGAGACACGGCGCTACCAACCTCACAGGTACCACTCTACACGCGGCCGGAGACACGGCGCTACCAACCTCACAGGTACCACTCATCAACGGCCTCACGACCTAACACTAGCTACAGCAGCTAAACAATACGCTGCTCACACACAAGGCAGCAAGTGACAGTGACAGACAGACAGACAGCGCCTCGGGTCGAGCTTCTTCTTCCGGCCGCTAGGTGAAGCAGTGGATGTAATATTTAATACCCGTGCACGGTTTCAGAACACTACAGCCTCCTGAGCGGCCGGTTGTAGGCGGCTTGCATCCACCGAAACAGGCTGTTTCTTTCAGGTGGCGTGGTAGCCCAAATCCTTAACTTTATTTTATTTATTTATTTAAACTTTATTGCACAAGTAGGGTACAAAAGGCGAACTTAATGCCATGTGGCATTCTCTACCAGCTAACCTTTAGCAGAGATTAATCAGGTTCGGGTGCGGTGAAACAGGTATTAAAAACTATGGTAAACTTGTTTTTGACCCCGTGTTTCTGTGTTGCTACTGCTTGACTTATTATGAGACGCATAAGTCAGGTCTGCCAGGAAACAGGAAAAGTATGGAGCTCACAGGGAGGTGCTGCAGTGGCGACTTCGTCAGGGAGAAGTAGTGAGTTTCTAGTGAAGGCGATCACTGGTAACACCCTCGCAGTACGTCCACAGTCATTCGAACGGAACCTACTCCCACTTTCTACAGTTTGCAGTGTTTTTCTATTTTTTTCACTCCGCGCGTACGCACCGTACGGCAACGAAATATTTGCTGCTTTTTATCTTGCGCGCTTGTTGCACTGAAGTATTTGTGTTGCCTCAATAGATGGCGTGATTGGTAGAAAATAATTGAAGGGAAGGAAATCAGTAACGGGAAGTCGAAACAAATAAATTGTAACTATAAATTATTTTCCATAGGACGTAATCCTCTTCACGAGCTGTGTTGGTGTAAAAAGGACAACGCGGCGACCATATGCGAAACATTCCTAGAGTTCATGCCGGACTACCCTATCAACAGGACTGATTTACAGGTAAGCTTTTTAGGTTGTAACAGAATATTTTACATATGGAAGAAATAAATACTTGTTCTACCGAAATTGGCTTACCGTAATTTGGTCTTTATTTGATTGAAAAAAAAAGAAGTTCTTGTGCGATATTTTCGAGAAAAGTGTAATATAGAACTAAACAATTTTGCTAAGTTTATTCTCCCCTTAGTAAAGGGACTGACAAATAGAATTAATGTAACGCGCACTGAGTTGTGTAGGGTTTAATTTACACACCGCGACAACATTATAAAACAATACCAATTACACGTGATAACGCGTGATACATTTTTGTCCCTCTTGCACCATATTAGTTGTAAGTGCAATATGGTGCTGTTAATGTCGACATGACGACGTGTTCGAGCGGCCTAGAATCACTTTTAACATATTTCTGCCTCCGTATAACCAGTATGGGAACTTCATTCATACGGAGCGAGCACAGCTTGTTTGTGAGCGCGGCCGAGCCGTCCCGTACGTATGCGTCGCTGCAGGCACACACTGACGGTTTTATTAATTCTAACGATACTCCAGTCGCTGCCGAGCGCACCTGTATGTTTCGTAGCTCCCGCGCCGCTGCCGCTCGCGTAGAGACAGCCCTACATGTTTAGGCAATTATCACTCGCTTGGGGGCCAAGTTGCCGTACTGTATTGTACTATGTTTCTGCTGACCACTGCTTCAGTTCATAAAATGCATTTTTGCTCACCCTCTTCATCCCTCAGGGTAATACGCCGCTGCTGCTCGCGTACATGAACGGGCAGGGCGCGATGTGCCGCGTGCTCGTGAAGGCCGGCGCGTGTCTCGCGCAGGAGAACAAAGATGGCGTCTCTATTTTCAACTACCAGGTAACAACACTTGGATAGTTAGTTGGCTAAACTAAAACTTAAGCTTCGTTCCAGAACGAGAAACAATCAGAAAGTATGCTACTTTAAAAAAACCGGCCAAGTGCGAGTCGGACTCGCGCACCGAGGGTTCCGTACAAACCTGCAAGGTTTACAAAGTTAACTAATAAGTTTATATTTATTAAAAAATAAATATATATTTTGTAATGTAACTAAAAATTTAAGGTTTTCGGAATTTTTCCTTTATGTGTGCTATAAAACGTTGCTTCATCATGCCAAATTTCAAGATTCTAGGTCGACTGGAAGTACCCTTTAGGTTTTGATTCCCTTGCGAGTACTTGCGAGTTTCAAAATATGCAGCTTAAATTGCTGTTTCTTTTGATTGCGTTGACATAGAAGTTTGATTTAGTTACAGCTTAACCCATTCGCTGCCAATCAAAAATTACAATAGAAAATTAATTGTTAAAACGCACCGGTGCGTGCTGTGGCATTGAACCAGTTAAAGGTATTATAGACCTGAGTATTTGGTATGAATTTCAATTTAATACCTCTACGCGTTTATGAGGAAATGGGTAGTAAGTTTAAATTATTAAAAAAAAATATATTATGTGATGTAACTAAAAATTTATGGTTTTCGTAATTTTTCCTTTATCTATGCTATAAGACGTTGCTTCGTACCAAATTTTAAGATTCTGAGTTCACGAGAAGCACCCTGTAGGTTTTGATTCCCTTGCAAGTGTCGAAAATTTGCGGCATAACCGGCTGTATCTTTTGATTGCGTTGGCTTAGAAGTTTGATTTTTTCACAGCTTCAAGGGACAGTAGACCTGAGTAATTGATATAAATTTCACTTCACAAAGTGATCCTATAAGGGTTCCGTTTTTTCCTTTTGAGGTACGGAACCATCCTACCATCAGTTTCCGCTAACTTCGATGATTTGTCATTATTTATATTGAATTTCGTACAACGTCTCATGCGGAAAGTGAAGCAACTACCGAATACTAAAATAAGTATAGGTTATGGTTAATATTGTTTTTAGCATTTTCCATGCAGTATCTTCTGAAGATCTGAAAACCAGAAAAAGACATTTGGTCGTCTTTGCATCAGGCAGGAATCGAACCCGCATCTTTCGCGAACTAGGCGCCTGCACTAACCACTGTGCTACCGAGACTATTAACAGACCGGCCAATTTTTTCTGGTATATTTTACCCTATGAGCTAGGGTGATTTCATAAATGTTATTTTTGTCATTTGTTTTTAACATCATCACAGAAGATTAAATAATTGATTGTTGAGTTTCGTGGTTTAAACATTTCAGTGCAATATCTGTATGTCGTTGACACGAATTAAATTGGACCGCAAGTTTAATTCCTTACCATAATTTCTGCAGTTATACTGCAGTGGCTCGAGTGAAGGCTGGGTCCTGGTTTACTCTCGGTTAAGGATAACTGTGTATTTAGGTACACAATGGGGCAAAAGAAATCCAACAAATCGGAATAAATGAATTTAATTAATGTTCTCGTTACAAGTTTTGGCGGCAAAGTGACGGTGACATGACATAGAACATATTTAGTATGAACGTATAACGCCTTATGAAAATACGCAGGCAAAAATACGCAGGCGGACCAGTCTCGGTGTGTGCTCTTCAGGACCTGTTGGCGCCTGAACATCCTCCCCGCCGTTGAAAGGAGCCTTTCAACTATTCAGATCTTCAGTAGTTGGCAGAGGGCAAATACGGACTAACGGCCGGCGAACACATCCTCTCGTAGTATTGATGTCTGCTACTCTTGAGATGCCATCCGGTCCAGGGAATAATCGAAGTACTCTTCCAAGGCGCCAGTTCAATGGAGATGTGCCGTCTTCATGAATGAGCACCATGTCGCCCACTTGCACTTTGGTTGTGTTGCTGCGCCATTTTGTTCTCTGTTGCAATTCAGAGATATACTCCTTCTGCCATCGCTGCCAGAAATGTTGACGTATTTTCTCTAGTCGCTCGTAGCGGCGCAATCGGCTCTCGCTGCAACTATCCAGTGACAGTGTAGGCAGCGCAGTCAGAGGTCGTCCGATCAAAAAGTGCCCCGGAGAGAGTGGTAAGAGGTCATTGGGAGAGGAAGACAATGGATATAGGAGGCGGCTGTTGAGAATCGCCTCCACTTGTGCAAACAAGGTTGATTTCTCCTCGAAAGTTAAATGACTGTTTCCTATAACGCGTCTAAGATGGTGCTTAGCGGATTTCACCCCGGCTTCCCAAATACCGCCGAAATGAGGAGCGTAAGTGGGTATGAACATAAACTTAATACCTAGCTGGCTAGCGGCAAAATCAGTGAGAGGTTCAGTGTTCTGTTTTAAAAAAGTTCCTAACTCTTTGGCACCAGCTACGAAGTTACGCCCGTTGTCACAAAATATCTCTGTCGGCTTACCTCTGCGCGAGACAAAGCGTCGAAGAGTCATAACAAATGCGTCCTTGGACAAATCGCTGACTGCTTCAAGGTGAATGCATTTGTAACGTAAGCAAACAAACAGACACAAATAACATTTAATTACGCGACTGCCACGGCCCTTGCGATTAATAATCATAAATGGACCGGCAAAGTCTAAACCAACGGATAAAAATGGGAAATCCGGTTCTATGCGCTGGGCTGGTAAATTGCCCATTTTGGGATATAAAGTTTGACCTCTTAAACGTCTACACCTTACGCAATTATTGACTACACGCCTGGCCAAGTGTCTGCCATTTGTTGGCCAAACTGTTTCTCTAACTGTTGCTAACAACAATTGTGGGCCAGCGTGCATATTATCAAAATGTTGTTTTTCAAAATAAAGTTTGGTTAATCTATGGGAGGCATGCAGCAATATGGGATGTTTTTTCTCGTAGCTATACATTGATACCTGCAGCCTTCCACCCACACGAATTAAATTGTTTTTATCTAAGAATGGCGAAAGAGCTAATATTTTACTTTTACTATTTAAATCTTCGCCTTTAGCTAGCAAATCGCACTCAACGGGAAACAATTCTCGCTGAGCGAAAGAACACAGTAAGTGAAAAGCTTTTTGAATCTCATCTGCCGACAATACACCTAATCTTTTATTTTTAGGATTTTTTAAATTAAATATGAACCTAGTGACGTAAGCAACAGATCTTTGAAGTTTGTTCAATGACGAATAGTTATCAATATTAAATATAGGTTGGAAAAATATAGTGGCTGAATGTGATTTTACTTCCGGTAATTTTTCAAAATTATTATTGTCACTTGTAGGAATCGGCCATTCGGCCTCATTTTTTAATAAAAACTCAGGTCCTAACCACCACATGTTAAAATCGATCAACTTCTTGGCATCAACGCCCCTGGATATTAAATCCGCTGGATTGGAAGCAGTGGGCACGTAGCGCCATGATGACGGTTCGGTTAGCTCTTGTATTTCACAAATGCGATTAGCTGCAAACATTTTCAATTTACCTGGATCACTATTAATCCAACTTAGCACTACAGTCGAATCACACCAATGAATAATACGAGTTAGTTTTTGTCTAAGTGACCCTAAGAATCAATGACCGATTTACAGAGCTTTGCCGATAGAAGTGCTGCACATAACTCGAGGCGTGGTATGGTCGTTGGCTTTAACGGGGCTATTTTGGATTTAGCACACAACAATCTTATTGTGACCTTGCCACTCGAGTCAATGGACCTTAGAAAGATGCAAGCACCATATGCACATTGTGAGGCGTCACTAAATGAATGCAGTTCTACTACCATCGGTGATTCACAAAGAACCAATCTTGGAATTTCCAAGCTAGAAAGGTAAATTACGTTATCTGCAAACTTTTTCCAGTCATCTTCTATTTCCTGTGTGACCGGCTGATCCCAATCGAACTTTTGCTGCCAGAGCTTTTGCAGTATGATTTTAGCCTGGACTACGACGGGACTAAGCAGGCCCAGAGGGTCGAAAATCTTAAAAGAATTGGACATAATAAAACGTTTTGTGACAATTGCATCTTTATCACTAGTAAAATCTTTGATTGGAAAATGCAAACTATCGCTAGATGGTGTCCATCCGAGCCCAAGAGTGTCTGATGATTCGCTAAGAGTTAGTTTATCTTGTTTATTTATATCAACATCATCAAAAATAGTTGGGTGATTACATTTAAATTTTCTTAGATTGAAACATCCTTGTTTCAGGGTTTCAGTAATAGCTTTTTGTATATATTTTAATGTGTTTTCATCATTAGAATCAGTTATTAGGTCATCTACGTAGAAATCATTTTGGATGATGACCTTGATTGATTCATCATCACTTTCCTCACCTAGCTGCCATAAGCATCGCGTACTTAGGTGGCTTGCACTGGCAGTCCCATAAGTTATAGTGTTCAACTCATATGTCCTTAGGGGCTGACACTCATCCTCTCTCCACAAAATAAGTTGCAGGTTACGCTGTTCCTTTTGGACCATAATTTGCCGATACATTTTTTCAATGTCGCCAGTTAACAGAAATTTATATTGTCTGGCACGTATTAAAATTGAAAAAAGGGAATTCTGAATGTTAGGACCAATCAACAATACGTCATTCAAAGAATAGCCGGAGGAGGATGGGGCAGAACCGTCAAACACTACTCGGAGCTTGGTTGTCTCACTCTCAAGTTTTATAACTGCATGATGACATAAATAATAAGCTGTGATTCGATTATCTACGTCCGATAAAGAAAGATGACCTAGTTCGGCATATTCATTAATAAATTTAGTATAATCAGACTTAAGGCCTGGATTGCGTTTAAATCGCCTTTCTAAATAATTAAACCGCCTTTTAGCTACCTTAAGGGTGTCTCCTAGACAATCAGCACTATCCTTAAGCGGCAGTTTTACCCAAAATCTTCCATCATCATCTCTACGGGTATGAGTGATGAAATGTTTTTCGCATATTTTATCTTGTTCACTCATTATATTTTTAGCGGGAACTTCTTCTATTTCCCAAAATTTAGTCAACATATTTTCGATGTTTTCAAAGTCTTTTGCTGACTCGGACACTATTGCATGATTGCAATGAGTTGTCTTATTTGATTTTATTGTATTTATAGGGCCGGATATTATCCAGCCTAATCTTGAATTTCTTAACCTTGGATTATTAGGACCAAGTGAGCGCTGCTCGTTACCTAGGATATCCCAAAAAATATCAGCTCCTATTAGTACATCTATCTTTGCTGGTTGATTAAATGCAGGATCGGCCAATTGGATATCGTTAGGTAGTACCAGCGTCTTTATATTGACGGGGTTCTTTGGTAAGTAACCCGTGAGTTCTTTTAGTACTAAGCATGATAGCTTAACATTGAACTTGCTATGTAGTGAATTTATTTGTATTTATTTGTTTGTTGTTTTCAACAACGTCATTAGACACGTTGTTTCCAATACCTATGACATTTAGTGAGTCAATGAGGTGAGCACTAAGCCCTAGTTTGTCCTTTAGTGACTTGGTTATAAAAGATGACTGGCTTCCGCAGTCTAATAATGCACGAACCTTCTCCTTTTGCTGGTTGAATGGGTTCTGCACTTCAATTATTGCTGTAGATAGCAGTACTGTATGGCCTAAATTTTGGCTACAAAGATGGACTATTGAGTCATTTGAATCATCCTCAAAGGTGACATGATTATTGACTGAAGATGTCGGATTGTGGATTAAACTGTTGTGCCTCTTGTTGCACACTCGGCAAGGTCCCATGCGGCAATCGTTAACCGAATGTCCCTGCCTGAGACAGTTTACACATAATTTAAACTTAGCGACATCCGTCATTCGCTCCTCAACACACTTCGCCTTAAATACTGAGCAATCATAAATTTTGTGGTTGTCATCGCAAATAACACACTTAAAATTAATATTGGGCAATTTGTTGTGCCTACTATTGGTACTTGCAAAAGATTTCGTGTATGAAACTTGTCCCTGCCTTTGTTGACCTGGGACTGAATAGTTACGAGAATTAGAAAAAGGTGTTTTTTGTACTAAATTGTTATTGCTATTTAAATCATGTTTGTTTCGATTTAAGGACTCGAGCACATCTGCACGGTCTATAATAAATTTACAAAATTGATCCAATGTTGGCACATCACCATCTAAACTATTGCGGCATTCTTCCCATTTTAACAATGTGTTGCTATCTAGTTTAGAGGACAACATAAATATAATTAGAATATCCCATTTATCCGTTGGTTGTCCTAAGCTGGCCAATGCACGTAAGTTTTTTTTGACGTGATCGACTAAAAATCGCAATGACCGCTCTGATTCACGAGGAAGCTGCTTAATATTAAATAAAGAATTTAGATGGTGATTAATCAGACTTCTTTTATTGTGATAGCGATTGCAAAGTAGGGACCAGGCTTCGGAATAATTCGCAGACGAGACTTCCAGGTTAGAGATAATCCGAGACGCGTCGCCCTCTAAATATGATATGAGGTAGTGAAATTTATTAATAGGCGAAATACGTACATTGTTATGAATTAAATTCTCGAACGTGTCCCGGAATTCCAACCAGCGAAAATACGCTCCATCGAATTTAGCTATTTGAATCTGAGGAAGTGTTATTCCAATGTCTTGCTGCCCTGAACAACATGACGCATCGTGATTAGAATTACGCCTATTTTCTATTTCTGAACCACTAGAAAAATATTCCAACAAAGTCTTTGCAGTTGCTATGTTCACAATTATGTCCTGTTCGATGATGTCACGCGCATCGATTTCGACAGAAATATTTTCTGAATTCACAATTTCTATATCACTTTGCAATTCATCAAATCTTGTTGATAATGTTTCGAACTTTGCTATTTTTAATTTTAACTCTACTATTTGAACGTTGTTTAACTCCAATTTGCCAGATAAATTGTCTAAATAATTTCTAAACTTTGTAATTTGACCTTTCACTGATGATCTTCTTGCAATTAATTCCCTTAAGTGAGATTTATCTGAGTTGTCGTTAGCCATTATGCTACACAAATATGCAAAATTTACACGTAATTAAGACTAATAGAACACAATAACAAATAGGTAATAAAGAATAGCTCACGCTCCTCGTCTCGACGTTACTTGCCAGACAGCAAACCGGTTGCTTATCACCGCCGCAATAGGTAGGCACCAAACACTGACCATGCAGCCGGAATGCTCCCGCCAGCGGTGAAATCCTGGAATAGTCGGCGAGAATGGATAAAAATTGCGTAATTACCTAATGGAAATTGGCGCGAAACGACTAAGTTACCTTAGGTAGTTACTTTTCTAAGCGGTCTAAACCGTCAAAAAATAGAGATAATTCAGAAAACTGCTTTGAACACTGAATAATATTGACTTTATTTATGAAAACATTTAATTTTAACTGTAAATTAGCACTATTTTAGCAAATTAATAATTTTATTTCTGAATGCAGATGACCTAAAATGGAAAATTTTAAAGTGTAATTTTTGCTGTTTTTCGCTTTAAAATGCAACAAAATACCTTAATTTGCACAAGTGAATATCGATTCTAGATGGATATAAGGTTTTAGTTAGGTATTATGGAAATTTGGACGAAGAAAAGGAAAGTTAGGTTAGGTTAGGGCACTTAAATTTCGTAGGACTCTGCTGCTCGATGCTATACTTTAGCGGTTTAGCTGCTCGATTAGCTCTGTTCCTGTCCTTAGGTAGTCCTGGCTGCAGATTTGTTCATCATTTCGTCTTTGAACTCCTCAATTTGTCTTCAAAAATTGTTCTGAAACTTTCGTAACTTTTTTCTTGTTTTTTCCGGTTTTTTCTGGTGAAATTCTTCTTGTTTTTCTTGGTTCGATTAATTCCCCTCATGGGCCACCATTATGTGTATTTAGGTACACAATGGGGCAAAAGAAATCCAACAAATCGGAATAAATGAATTTAATTAATGTTCTCGTTACAAGTTTTGGCGGCAAAGTGACGGTGACATGACATAGAACATATTTAGTATGAACGTATAACGCCTTATGAAAATACGCAGGCAAAAATACGCAGGCGGACCAGTCTCGGTGTGTGCTCTTCAGGACCTGTTGGCGCCTGAACAATAACCATTTTTAATGGACTTTACGCCACTTATCTTGTTTTTCTATACTAACACTAGTCTAGTATCTTCGTTGTTTGTTTTTGTATTGTTGGGTCAATAAATAATAATAACTTTTTTTCATTATTGTTTTAGCATTTTCCATGCACAATATCTTTACTAAAGATCTGAAAACCAGAAAAAGACATTTGGTCATGTTGGCATCAGGCAGGACTCGAACCCGCATCTTTCGCTTTCCGCATTTTTCTTTTTTGCGAAAGATGCGGGTTCGAGTCCTGCCTGATGCCAACATGACCAAATGTCTTTTTCTGGTTTTCAGATCTTTAATTATAATTTCTTTTTTTGCCTTCGTTTTGTAATATGTAACGCAGGTAGCCACAAAGCAGCTGCTGCACCGACTGCTGGACGCTTTGCCGGCCGAGGCGCCGTGGGCCGAGAGCGACCTGTGCCAGGAGTGCGGGACCAAGTTCACGCTCACCATGAGGAAGCATCACTGGTGAGGAAAAACTCGTGATCAAGAGTAGCTACAAACATAAGCGGGCATTAATCGGCACAGTCGGGTGGTCAAATTGCTTCGGGTTTGCCGAACCGACACAGTGCTGACCGCTCATGTGTGTAGCTGCCCTAACTGATGTGAGAGCGTCGTTGCCGGTTTTAAGACACCTACTTCGTGTACATTGTACAATTTGTGGTCAATTCTCCGGTGATGCAAAAATACCGCTAAAAAAGCCCAAGCAAACCGGATAGCGGAGGTTCGCCTCATACCCCGTTGAGTTCAAATTAGCTCAGCACAATATGGGATCCTGAATGTTCCGTTCACCATGACGGAAATACTAAGTGACTATCCCGTTCGGGATGTAGTCGTGTGCGCATGTTATGTCACGTAACCAACTTGTAAATATGTTTACAGTGTGGGACATTTTCAGCGCCGATGCAGGATAGACTAATTTTTACATCTGAGCTACACGTTCATGTAGTGTAGAATTATGATATCTTATTACTAGCTAACTGTCCCATAAAGTTTCTTTAGAACATGACAGTTATACTGGAAGGGCTCAATCAACCTAAATTCCGACGCTAATTGAGTTACTTTTATACATTGAGGTCAGGAACTTGGGTTTATACATTGATTGCAATTTATCGTGGAATCACCACATCAACCAAGTCGGCCGAAAAGTTTTTGCAGCGTTCTACTCACTGAAGCGCTTACAGAATTTCCTCCCTCTACGAACCAAAATAACACTTGCTCAAACACTCATGCTCCCTATTCTTGATTACGCTGATAGCTGCTACCTTGACGCAACTGAGGAATTACTGAACAAGCTTGAACGCTATCAAAATGTATGCATTCGCTTTATTTTTGGTCTTCGTAAATATGATCACGTCTCTGAGTACAGGAAACAATTGAAATGGCTCCCAATACGCTTACGTCGCAATTACCACTTATTGGTCCTCCTCTATAACATTCTATTTAACCCGTCTTCTCCTCGCTATCTCAGGGAGCGTTTCACGTATCTTTCTTCGTCCGGCCGCCCTCATCGCTCAGCCTATCATCTATACTTACACACGCCCTCTTGCAGCACAAAAATGTATGGCGATTCTTTTACTGTCCATGCCGTTAAGCTGTGGAACAAGCTTCCTGTTACCATTCAAGAGTGCCGCACTGTAGGATCCTTCAAAAAACATTTAAAGGAACATCTTTTACAGATCGCTTGAGTTGCAATGGAACATTATTCATAGTGTATTTGTATTCGTATGTATTATATTGTATCAGTAGGTATAGTATGTATTTTATTGTTATAATTATTATGTATTCATATATTAATTTACATACATTTTTATTTAATTTTTTCTTACTTCTTTTTTAGTACTTTATGGGTCACCCTTCTGGTGAATCCATATTATTTTTTTTGGATGTTTTAGCAATTTAGCTTTTGGTTTTGTACGCAGCTGTCTTGGAGTCTTAATTAATCGCATATCCTGTCACCTTGGTCTGCTGGAAGAAATCTCTTTTTAGAGATAAGCTCACCTGTACTTTTACTGTCCTAAATATTGTCTATTGTAAATGTCTTTTTTTGTGTACAAACTAATAAATACTTTTATGTCCGGTCGTCTTGCAGCCAACTTGCCAAATTGATTTAAAACACAGTGTATTTCCCCGCAGCCGGCACTGCGGCCGCATGCTGTGCAACAAGTGCTCGAGCCAGGACGTGCCGATCCTGAAGTTCGGCATGAACAAGCCGCAGCGCGTCTGCGAGATCTGCTTCAACGTGCTCCAGGTCGGCGCCAGTTAGTGACCACGAAGGAACTTGGCTAGGATTTGATACGAATGTTGACCTGCGAAGGGCTGTCTGTTAAAATGTTAATAATTTATCAATTACTTTACACCGGGTCTGGGTAACGATTCACAACAGAGTTATCGTACGATTCGGTAACTTTCATGAAATGTTAAATCCATTTTTTAATATGGGAGGTGTCTGCATTATTCTCTTAAAAAATTCTAGATGCCATTGGCTTTAACATATACAAAATTCAAGCGCTATCGATGAGCAAGTGATTTACTAAAATTAAATGAAAGTTACCGAATCATACGATAACTTGGTTGTGAATCGCTACCCTGAACAGTTTCCCGATAGAACCATGTAAAGTATTTGCCGGCGAACCGTTCGTAGAAGAAACGTTCTGCCGACGAAGAGACTATCGGAGAAACGTTTCAGACCCCTTTTATACCACACTACAATCTACATACAATTTAATTCGGAGTAAGCAGTTTTAAGATACTGGCAGATTGCTGCCTAATGTAAACCTTAGCCTACCACATAGTATATTTGTTTCATTACCAATAGTAGGTATTTTCTAGGAAGTGTATTGCCTGAATGGCTTTTCATTGAAACAGGCAAGTTTTGACAAACATTATCGCTTAGATATATAAACCTATATAATGAAATTAAATAGTTTCCGGCGGGTCAATCTCCGTGGAATGTTATTGGCGGTGACTAGTGTTATTGCTAGACATGTTATGTGTCGTGAAATCAGCTCAATTCAGAAATACTTCGAGTAGATGAGATTTTGCTAAAGGAGATTCTAGAACTAGTAAAAGCTAAGGTAGATTGAAGGGTTTTCGCCGCCAATGAGTAAGTTGCGATGAATGTGTTATGTGAGGAGTGCATATTTTATACTGATGTAATGTAAGTACCTAATTAGAGGTCGTTTATTTAACCCGTTTCGTTGAACAGTTCCAAAATAAAATTTAAGATCAGTTCCACCTTCTCTAACTTCAACAAAACCTAGATTGTGCAACTCACTGGAACTTGGCAGTATGAAGAATTTGTTAAAATGCTTGTGTTATCTATCTTTCTAAATATTTGAGTGCATATAGTAACGGAACGGGGTTATTTTTGAAGCTTTATTTAACTAGTGAACCAAGAATAAGTCTCAAACTTAAGTAGAACTGTGTTTTAGAGCAGTTATTTCAACGATTACAAATAGTCGGCCACAGTCAAGTGTTAACGTATTCATAAGCGCTTTCAGTTGATGACCTGAGACAAATGCAATAAGAACAATTTTTAAACTGCTTTAGCACGATTGCTTGATGTGAGGCAACCTGTACCTATTGTTGCTTTAATTCAATTCGATTCTTTTAAGACCTATTATTCTAGATGCCTTTGTATTTATTTAAATTGTTATTTTTAATTTCCTAGTTGACTATGTATCTTTCCAGTGTTTGCAGTTTATTTGTTAGTTATGTACGATTCAATCTAATCTTGTTACGAATTCTGCCCTAAGCTAGACGATATAGTCTTGTGTGTGGCAAAAATTGTGCCGCGTCTGTATAAATAAATTCACTAGACGCGCAGAGGTATCGTTTGTCCTTAGTTAAAAGTCGTTGCAAACTTTGAAACACAATGAAATCGTTGCAAACTTTTCGGTCAGAAATATTAACATTAAATACTGCGTATCATCTTCGGTTGAACGAACTGTTAACTATAATTTTTCATTTGTTTAGAGTAGTACTAAATTATGCCAAAGTCTTTGTCTGTTTGAACACCTTAGTTTTAAGATTCATGTTTAGTAAAAGCCTTATAAAGTTAGTACGGCCAACGGCACATGACGCTACCCATTTCCGGAATGGGTAGCCTGATGTGCCATTGACTATACCTATCTATCTACTTATTTGACGTTTGACATCTTCAATATAGTTAAGTTATTTTCGTCACACCCGAGATAAATACATACTACTTTCTAGTTTGCTCCATGTTACAGTCACTAAATTGTTTTGTTGTCCATTTACTGCCCTCTCTTCTACTGCTGGAACATTTATGGCAAGTTTAAAATGGGCTTTCTTAACTTCTGCTTTTGGCCAAAGTATAGGTAGGTACCGTTAACGTCATGAATAACCGAAGCAAGTATTTCAAACTAAAAAATTGAGAAAATAATAGTACTTAACTACTTACTAGCGCATACTACCTATCTTAGTTTGAAATATTAGCATCGTGTCGCGGCCATTAGGTTCTTCACACATGGCGACTTGTAGCTCAAACGCATTGGAATGAGCCATTTAAGCTAAAATTGTGCATTGTGGAAAACGCGTTTAGTTCATTTACTGTTACTAAAAAAGGGATGTTTGATTGCCCTCTTTCTAGGCATTTATTAGAAAAAATCAAATTCTCATTATTCTTACATTCCAAAATGTATTACGTAGCAAGGAACAGCATTATCCCTAGTTTTCAAGCTTTTTAGTATTTTTATACAAGGAAACTTAGTTATATACCTAGTATGTTAGTTTTACTGGTTATGCTAGTTTATTTGATTATTTAAGCATATGTATGAGTGACAAAATCGTTTTTGTGAAACAATGTATGTATGGCCACCTGTTGACTATATCCACACACAGACATCTCATTCATTCATACCTTTCTTTGCCACTTGCTTTTTTATATCATAAATTGTGCCATTTCTATTCAATCTGAATTATTCCTTGAGCTTATATTTTGTAATATTTTATTGATATAATTATTATTGTTTTCTTTCCAAATGTTTATATTTGCTAAAATAAAGATATTATACACAAACAATGTTTTTGTTAATGCTCCTAAAAAATAAAAGAAATATTGAACTGTAGATATTTATTTACAAATAAACAATAACTTTAACACCGGTCATTTCTCATACAATGATTATGGTTAAATAATTTACTAAGAAGCACTAAATCTCCCCACAAAACAAATACACATAAAATCTGGGATGACATTTTGATTACTGTACTGAATTGAGGGCACAATAAACCTATTTCATAATGTTTACTTTAGCCTTTTGAAGAGGTCTTTGGTGACGCATTTGTCGAGGACATGGAGGTAGTCCACGAGCTCCTCTTCGCAGGTCTCGGCGGTTTTTGTGCGGGAGTTGACGCGGTCATTGCATTCTTGGTACTTGCCCCACATGGTCTGGGCATCAGGCTTTTGAGAACATTCCTCCTGAAATAAGTCAATCGAAATTAATACCAGTCTGGTAGTCAGTGCAGACTGTCACAAAATAGTGTCAGCAAAGTCCATAGAAAAAGCACCCCTAAGGCTCCATAAATCATAGTATAATATTGTAGGCATAGCTCAATGAAATTCACATAGTAAATTGATTTGAGCTAATTCATGGTGAAACAACTTCAATAATAAACAGCAGCCAGTTTTTGTGATTGCAAGGCCTATAATTCATTGCATTTATGTTTAGGTATTTGTGAGCAATAACGCAAGCAAGGTTTGACAGTTATTAAAAAACAAGTCAAAATCCATAAACCAGAAAAAACATGGAACCTAAATAGGGATGATTCTCCTTCTCTGGACTTCTGCTTGTTCTCGTGTCTTTAACTAACTGTTTGTCGACTAAACTAACTGTTGAACAAATAACAAACTAACTGTTCAATTCTACAAATCTATAATTACGATAAAATAAAGTTGAACTAGGCATAATTCAACATTTAATCTATTTACTGGGCAAAGAGAATGAAATAGCCCACCATAGGTGAAGTGATCATCCAGTCCTCAGCCAGTGTCCCCAGTGTCCTTATTTAGAAATAATAATCTACTTCAATTCAAACAGCCCTATGAACTATAGTTTTGACACTACTTTAATTTAATCAACTTATGTGTCTTTTCAGTTATAGAAGATGTAGTAGCCCTTGTAGAGATTGTCTAAGCTGAAATGATGCACCCCTCTACCGCATCTACGCATACAAGAGTGCTAGCTTGTATCCATAGATGCAGTGGAGGGGTGCGTCATTTCAGCTTGTACAATCTCTGACAAATTATGTCTCTGGAATGCATGACAGACAGGGATGCTTAGACTTATTGGGAGCAGTGAATAACAACCAACACCGAGTTTACTATAGTTAAATAATTATGTATGTGAAAATTGATGGATTATGAATACAAAACACTTGGCTACTGTATAAAAAATATTTTTGAAAAACCTTAAGAACTCTTCCAGGGCACAAACCAATCTAAAAATAAGATGAAGTTAAAAACAACAGAATAATAAATTCAGTTGAAACAAACTAATTTGGTTGAAAACATTTGGAGTCACAGAGGGGTAAGTTTCCGTTCCATTCTGCAGATATACACGAAAGGAAAATTCAAAACTAGGTACACCTAACCTGGATCTTTTAGTAGATAGAGGTTATAACAACAAATTCACAAAAACATGACTCCAAAGGAATAAATTCCTTCATAATAATATGAATAGACAGTTACCCTGAGGGTGACTTGTGGGTCCACCAGCTCTTCTTCCTCAGCAGGCTCTTCGTCGGCCTTGACTACGGGAATCAGCTTATCAGCCATTTCGTCTGAAATCACAACACGTTTGATACTGAAAGTTGTTTGGGCTGGTTTGTTTTAGATCAGGTAGCCTCAAACCGAAGGCAAATCATTTGATTCTTGATAAAAATTACCTAAATAAGATCGATGATGCAACAACACGACCACAGATCAGTAGAATGGAATTTGGAATTGGATTGGATGGAATGGAATAGAAAAAAAATGCCGTCATGACAGTGACAGATTTTTTTTTTTTTTTTTTTTTTTTAATTTATTAAGGCATTGGCGACTGGGCCATCAGCCAAAAAGCAAACTTAAAAATTACCAATACAAAAAACTTGAGATTAAGTAGTAGTTATTCTATTCTACACATTACTACAAAAATTATACAAATCAAAAGTAACTATATTGCTAGTATGTACAAAAACTTAAAAATAACTGATAACTTAACATGGTGATCAATCAATTCAATCGCACATTGAAAATACAGAAAGGAAAACAAATAAAAATTAAATTCGCCCGAAGGTATTAATTATGAAACAATATACAATAAAATACAATTCAGTGATACACAGTAGTTTTTGTGTATTATTAGGCAAGTTCCCCTTTACAATATTTAGCGCTTGAGCTATTAATAGTAGACGTTGAATAGCAAATTGAGGACAAACAAAAATTAAATGATCGAGATCACAAAAATCAGAGTCACAATGTGGACAGGAAGGACTTTCTAGGAGATTAAGACGATGTAGATGTGATGGAATTCTGCTATGACCGATTCTTAAACGACTTATTGTAGCAGAAAAAGATCTACCCAAGAATTTTGGGCTTTTTTCAAACCACGCTTTAGTGGAAGGTTTAACAGCAATTTGTTCCAACCATTTACCTTTAATAGCCCTGGAGTTAGTAAGGCAAATATCCCAACGTTTATACATATTGTTTTTAATAAAAATGTACAAATCAGTGAAAGGGACTTTCAAATCACAAATATTCAGATTAGCAGAGGATTTAGCAAGAGAGTCTACTAACTCATTGCCTAGTATACCCGAATGTCCAGGCACCCAGGTAAATTCTACTTGAATATTGACCTTTTTCAAAATATTAACAAGGTTTTTAACTTCATAAATTAAATAATTAGCAGAGGCATTAAAAATACTGACGGATAAAGCTTGCAGCACGCTCATCGAATCACATAAAATCAAAATCTTTCGTGAAGTTGTTAAATTAATTTGTACATATTTTAGTGCATAGAAGATACCCAAAGTTTCGGCTGAGAAAATAGAAAAATGATCGTTGCATCCGTACACCCTCCCTATTTTGTTAGAAGCGTCATAAAAGGCAAAACTTGTTCTACTATCAGTTTTAGAACCATCGGTATATATTTTTACAAAATCAGACTTATGGCTAAGGTATTCTAGAAACTCAAACTTATTTTTAAAATGAGTAATGTTGACAAATAAATCTTCAATAGTACAAGCGTAATCGAAGTTGAAACATGGTAGTAAACTAGACCAATAAACAACATCCTGGAATTCAAAATTTAAGTAGGCTATGGCGTGAGCCAACGAAGTAGTAACAATTAAAGGAGTCACATTAAAATTAGGGTATACATAATTTTCTAAATATTTTACTACAATGTCATTGTCCCGGCTGACTAGTTTAAGGCAATATTTATCTGTTATATAACTTCTTCTTACGCTTAGAGGGACGATTCCTGACTCAACTTCCAAAGAATTTATAGGAGAAGACATTAGAGCTCCAGTTATGATACGCATGGCTCTATTCTGGATTAAATCTAATTTACGTAGTAAGTTATTGGTTGCTTCACCATAAAAGATACAACCATAGTCAAAATGACTACGGACAGTTGTTATATACAACAGTTTAAGTATTTTTGGATCAGCTCCCCATGATACGCCACACAGGGATCTCATAATATTTAACCCTAACTCGGCTTTTCTAGCTATGTTTTCTGTGTGAAGTTTCCAGGACAAATCTGACTCCAAATAAATTCCTAAATATTTGACACAGGAACTAATTGATATTACTGAACCATCGAACATAATTTTGGGTTGATACGGTATAGTATGTTTAGAAAATATTACAACAGAGCTCTTATTTATGTTAACTTCTAACTTGAGACAGTTATTTAGGATGTTATGTAAGATGTTAAGGCAACTATTGATTAATGATTCAGCTATTTGAAGATCATTACTAGTACTATAAATGACTAGGTCGTCAGCGAAAAGTAAATACTTGATACTATAAGGAAGTTCATGCATCAAAGTCACCAATGATAAAACAAAAATTAAAGGTGAAATAACGGACCCTTGAGGTGTGCCTTTAGAAGTAAATTTTGGCCCGTACAAATTGTTATTTATTTTAAGTAGTACTCTGCGGTTGTGAAGAAAGTTAAATATCCACTTCAATATAGTCCCAGGTAAACCTAATGAATGCAAACTTTGTACTAAAAATCTGTGATCGATGTTGTCAAAAGCGCCTTTAATATCTAAAAAGACTGCTAAGGTAAAACCTTGATTTTGAAACCCATTTTTGATGTCTCCAATGAGGCAGCCTAGATTTTCCATTGTACTTTGGCCTTTACGAAATCCATACTGGTTTTTAGGGATGAGAGAGTTATTTTCCACAAACCATTCTAACCTATTTTTGAGCATGGTTTCAAATATTTTTGAAAAACAGGAAGTCAATGAAATTGGTCTGTAGGAATCAATATTGTTGGCGTCTTTATAAGGTTTTAAAATTGGGATTGTATGTTGAATTTTCCAAGAGGGGGGAACGCAGACAGATGTCCAAAGTAAATTAAAAATTGATAATAAAATAGACTTAGCTATAGAAGGTAGCTTTCTTATGACCAGATAAGGAATAAAATCTGGACCTGGAGAACTGTTGCGTTTGTTTTGAAGGGAAGCGTCTAATTCGCATAATGAAAACTGTTTAGTCAACCAGAGCGCTGCTTGAGACCCGCTAGAGGAAAAATAACTTTCTAAATCTAGAAATAAATTATCATTTACATCATTGGTATTCGCAATTTTGTTTAAAAATTCCATGGCTATTGCAGGATCATCAAAAAATTTATTATTTTTAGTTTGAGTAGTTTTTGAGAATTTGAATCTACGGATATGGTCCCAAATTATTTTAGAAGATGTCATACGGTTAAATGTAGAACAAAGATTGAACCATGATATTCGCTTCTGTTCAGCGATTGTTTTTTTCTTTTTGGCGTCAAACTGCTTATAAATTAAGTAATTAACTAAAGTTGGGTATTTTTTATATGACAATAATGCTATTTTCGCTTTTGTTACTGCTTCTTCACATGAACTGTTCCACCAAATGGTAGCTTTTCTATTTTTACGTAGGTCAGCTCTAAATTTTTTACGTCTAGGGACGGAAGTCAAAATTTTTGTCAATATTTCCATAAAAGTGTCATAATCTTTTAGAGGATCACCTGTTGATAAAAAGAGTGAAAACTCATCTTTACATTTATCAGAAAAGTCTGTCCAATCTATTTTGTTCCAGTTCACTTTGGAGAGAGAGATATCAGATTGTGAACCAACTGAATCAGAGGCCGAGGGAGTTTCTATTTGATTAAAATGACGAGATTCATTAATCAGCATTTCTATAATTACTGGATAATGATTGCTACTTAGCGGATCATCAGCAACTGAGAAGGCACAGCTTGAGCTTAACGAAGGCGATACAAAAACTAAATCCAAAATGTTACCTGTTTGCCCGTGAGGTGCCAGAGTGGTTAAATCGTGGTCATTCAAACATACTAGATTATGGGATTCTGCAAAGGAGTGGATGATATTGCCTCTTCTATCATTGTTTCTGGAGCCCCAAGAAGCATGATGACCATTGAAGTCTCCAACTATTAGAAAATTATTTGAGTCAATTTGATTGAAAACACTGGACAATTGATTAATATGAAATTTACCATTCGGCGGCGGCGGGCAGTAAACAGCTAAAATGTAAAGTTTAAAAGAATTAAAGTTGACATGTAATAAAATATTTTGGAAATTATAACTAGAATTGGTTTGAATTGTTTGAAAGTTGTAACAGTTTTTTACAGCAATTGCTACACCTCCATGAGGCCGATCAGAATCCTGCCTTATGATAGTGAAACCAGGAATTTTTAGAGATTTTATGCAAGTGAGCCAAGTTTCATTTAAGACTATGACATCAAAATTTAAGGAAGGACTTTAGTATCATAACGGTTTTTTTTTGTGTTTTTGGGGGGAGGGGGAGGGGAGGGGGGGTGTGGGGAGCCCCCCTGCAAAAGGGGGGGTGACGGAAACCCCCCCCTCCCGAGAAAAAAAATCTTGAAAATAATCATAAAAACACTTCTTAAAAGGGAAAACAATGTCTTTTGGGGGGTGGAGGGAAACGGGGAGCCCCCCTACAAAAGGGGGGGTTGCGGAAACCCCCCCCACCTGTGAAAAAAAATCTTGAAAATAATCATAAAAACACTTCTTAAAAGAGAAAACAATGTCTTTCCCCCCCCCTCCCCTTCCTCCCCCTCTAAAAAGGGGGGGGGAATCACTCAAACTCTTCTGTAAGAAAGTAGCATGTGATGGGTGACCCTCCCTACTGTTTCAGAGAGCAGGAGCGAGGTGCATCCCCCCCCCCTTTTTTGAAGAGTTTTTTTTTTAAATAGTTGATTCTGGCGCTTCGCCGGCCGCTGCCGCGGCGCGCTCGCTACGCTCGCTCGGCTCGCGCGGTTTTGGTCACAGTTCTAACCTAACCTAACCTAGTGCTACTTCTAGTAAATGATACTTTTTTATGGCGGGGGGCTTCGCCCCCCGAGCCCCCCTCCTGGGGGGGCTGCGCCCCCCCCGTCCCCCCCTAGTTCCTTTCCCACATTATCATTCTTGCCTATTTTCTAAATTTAATTTCAGAAATAAGCTATAGTCTGATGCAACGAAAAGTCAAAATGGCGTAAAAATGGCGTCAAAAAACCTAACTTAGCCGTTTTTATCGTAAACTTTGGGTTTTTTTTTCTCGCTAAGTTTTGACTTCCGTCGACTGAAACTTCACAGGATTACTTGTTTTAATAAGATCTATTAACAAAAAAAAAATGAAGCTCCTAGCTTCCCGTTATGATACTAAAGTCGAGCCAAATTTAAATTTGAGTTAGCAAGAAAATGTTTAAATTGATCTAGTTTTGGTAAGATGCTACGGGAGTTCCAGTGAATGATATTTAATTGCCTATTAAAAACTTTTGAACCCATTTTCAGATAGAAAAGTTTTTAATAAGTGACTCCTTTATTGATTTAGAACAAATGTTGTTACCTGTCTGATTCGCGCCCGATTGCACTTGTGACTTCAACAAATCAACTAATGTTTTAATTATTACATTCAATACAGTGTCAGAATTTAAAATGTCTGTAATTAAAGCCCTCCCTTGAGGGGACCTATTTGTAGGAGAAGGGACAGGATTCAGGGGATTTGAAGAAACTGGGGGATTTTGGAGAGTAATTTTGGGAGGTTGTCTGGCAACAATCGATGAATATGTTTTGCGGGCTATTTTGTTCCTTACTTCATCCATTTTCGCTGACTTCACAGGACATTCTCGCGACACTGCTACGTGGGGGCCATTGCAATTAGTGCACTTGACATTGTCCTTGTTGTCGCATTCAGTGTAGAAGTGATTTTCACTGCAGATCGAGCACACTTGTTTACTTTTACACGTGCCCTTGCTATGACCGAATTTGTAGCAGCTGAAACACTGCAGAATAGGCCGAATATATTCCAAAACGTCAAACCATAAGTGGTCAAAGGTAACATGATCAGGTCGCACAGTTGACTGGAACGTGAGTAAAACCAGTTGAAGAGGGATGAGGGATCCATCAGCTGATTTCTTCATGAATCTTTTCACACCGATAATTTGGGATTTCGATTTTAATGATGTCAAAAGCTCCTCTTCTGTTAATTCAGTTGGGACCCTAATAAGACCTTGGCATTCAATATTGTCATAAGGGATTCTTGCTGTCCATTGGTTTCTAGCTAGAAGATCATTATTAAGCAAAAAAGAATTGGCGTCTTTCATGTTATTGAAAAAGATTTTTAAGAATGACGGTCCTGTTTGTTTAATGTGCGCAATGCCTGAAATGTTTCTGAGCATACTGTTGACTTGCAATAGATTGAACTTTGAACTTGAGTTTTCTCTGGTGACTAAAATAGGATATTGATTCTTGAATTCTTCTCTGTATATTTTGTTGATGTCCTTGAACAGACCACGTTTGGTTGAAATGAATTTAGTTGGTTGTTTGCTTACAGGTCCTTGATCGTCATCTTTAGTTTCCTGATATTTCCGTTTAATCGTCTCAGAATGGGAGAACTCCATGGGAGAGCCTCCGCCGTCGCTTGTTTTACCCATCTAGCCGGTGCTTGGTAAAAATAGGGCTTTTAAACTGTTTATGAAAATATTTTTCATAAAAGGCGCCTTTAAAATTTTCCCGCCCAAAGTTTTTTTCCTGACAAATATAAATCAAACTGACAGTGACAGACAAGACTCGCAATCGCACAAGTTTATTTTTTAAATATTGTTTTTACGGCTTCGGTCTACATACATACATACAGGGTGGCCCAAACGGTGAGGATAAAAAATTTCTTGAGAATTCTCAAATTTTTTAAAAAAATATAACTCGAAAACCACGAAATATCGCAAAACATTCATAGGGTATTTTGGGGTACCATTAATGTCAAGAACCCAGAAAAAAAATTTAGCCTCACCGTTTGGGCCACCCTGTAAATATAGACCGAATACGGCCATTCAGCCAAATCTTCAGTCGAATCCTTTCATATAATTAAATGATGTCTTTTTGAGTTTGTTCTGGCAAATTTTGATTTTTCATAATTTCATGAAGATAACGGAAGTATTCCAAACAATTTCGCTATTACTTATCCTAATTAGGGAAACCGTTGGAAAATAAGATATAAACTGTCTTTTTAGTCGTTTAGTTTCTTCCGAGTACAAAGCTCGTCAGGGAAATGTAATATTATTATCTATACAACCGATTGACTAATTAGAAACGTTATCCCTCGCCTAGGCCTTCCTCCAGTGGTTGATAGGCTTGGTTTGAAGACATAAATCAATCATTTGTCTACGCTTCCGACCGACAAGTCTAAAGAAATGTTAAAAATCGATATATCCGTGATATAACAGCGGTGCCATGCCATGTTAGGACTTGTCGAGAAATCTCTGTTTTCCACACAATATTTCAAAATTGACTTAGAAGCGGCCATGTTAGCAAGAAAATAGAGAAATGAAGGAGAAATGGCATCAAGGCGACCTGTAATTGGCTATCTTCTCCTTCGGATTTACTCGCGGCGTACTTGTTAGCATTGTTAGCCCCACAGGCCTCCACCACTGGTTAGGAAAAAAAGAGGTTGATTGTGCCGCACAATATGATGCGAGTCATCGACTTCATAACCAATAGACTCATAAATGAAAGTGAGAGGCAATGGTCACGTCCATCACGAAGTTAATAAAGACTTTGAGTCTCTGCCGTCACCGTAAGCTGTCGAGCGATAACGAGTAGAGATTGACCAATCATTGACGTTTCATTGCACCAGCGAATTGGTTCTCATATACCCAGAGCCATAAAGAAAATTAAAAAAATATATATTTTTGCGTCTGACAGTTTTACAAGTATGACACCTTAGAGAAAATAAAACATGCCCATGAAGCTCCTCAATTCTCGGCTTGTCAAATTGGTACTGTGTATTCTAAATAAATGTCATACTTCATGATAAACATTGTGCATGTAGTCAAGCGAAAGTCTTATTTCTCATGTGTTTTATAATAAAATTCAGTATTCGCAGTGCGTTAACATTCGGTGTAATAATTTCGTAAAATATGATAATTGTAAATAGAACAGTAATCAAAACTACATAAAGTAAGGTATATTTTATCTATGTTTTCTACAGACAGACAGTTCCAAAGTGTCCGTCACCATGGAGAGAGCTTGTAATGTGAAATTATTTTATATTTCGTTATTGTGAGGATAAAGCCAGTGAAACTTAAGATTATGTCATGATCTGTATAAATAGCAATATTATTTTTGAGTGAGCCAAAGATGATATCACATTATCCTTCAAGCTTTCAACAAACATCTATAAAAAATATTATTTCCTAACAAATTGTTTTATGATTATTTCAGGTTTGTTTTGATATATATACTGTATTGTAACTAATCAGCATATTATTTTCCAGGTTTTGAAATTAAAATATAACACATAATACCAATTTATGTTAAGATTTCATGTAATATTATTAAATGTTGAGGTTATGTCCTTTGGAACATTAAATACTGTTTTTTGTTTTAGAATGAATGGAGGAATGGAGCATAAAACTCCAGGTCACAATGCTGTGCTTCATAAAGCACCTAAAAACTATAAACTGCTTATGGACCCATTCCTCTTGAAGGGGGCAGCAAAATTATATCGATATGATGGTAGTGTTCCCGGAGATTCAACCTATCCTCCAGTACAATGCAGAGATCCCAGGTCTCAGCTATCAAGGATATGGAATAGATTAGAACCAGCTGATTTGCCAGTTCCTAGGTAATGTGCTATTCAATACGTAAACATTGACTTTGATGTTGAAATCAAGAGGTTATCCAAAGTTGGGTTTTGATATTTAATGAAGCTTATAGATCATAATTTTTAGGATTCATTGTGAAAAGCTAGTAAATGATAAGCTGTTTCGCAGTTCTAATGAGATATTAGTTGTTTATCAAGGTGAATTTTGTAATCACTACATAGTTGTTTTGAATGTGATTTTGAGTGATATTTTGGTGATTAGGCAACTAATAAGTGGAAAATTCTTCTTTTCTGCATAGAAATACCTCAATATGATGAAATATGTGGAAAAGTAATCGCAATTTTGGTTAGGTTCTCCTTTGTTTTTATTAGATCTTCTTAGACAGTGCTGCCAACCTAAATTTTATTTGACATGATTCCTAAAGGCGGGGAATTTGAAATGCTAAAGTAAGATCACTGAAATGTTTTTAGATATTTGGCCTTGATTATGATACTAAACTTTTCTTCAAAATGAAATCTCAATAACATTATGGTTTAAGTCATTATGGTGACTGGTTCTTGCATCCTAAATTATATTGTTTTGTTGTATTTATAAAATTCAAACATCAGATGGGTCCGTGCTCTGGGCAACTGAAAGCCAGTTTATGCACAAGTGTGTGGGTGAAGGAATCTCTCTCTTCCATGCTATATATCCCACATGGTGGTGGGGTCAGCTTTCCTTATTTTTCTTCTCCACTTCGCCCTGTCCTCGTGTTCGGAGACCTCACACTCCCTCATATCCTTCAGCACTACACCTTCCCACCTTGTCTTGGGTCTTCCTCTGGATCTCCGACCGGGGAGAGAGAGCTGCAGTGCCAAATTCCCTACGTAGTCTGGGGGCTTCCTTTTCACATGACCATACCATCTCAGCCTACTCTCCTGCATCTTATCAGAAATGTCGCGTACACCTAGGCTTCCTCGCACGTACTCGTTACGGATTTTATCCAGCCTCGTCACGCCACACATGCATCTCAGCATCTTCATTTCGGCGAATTGAATGGTATGCACGTTCTTTTGGGTTACGGCCCATGTTTCGCTGCCATACATAAGGACGGGTCTAATGATGGTTTTGTAAATTAAGCCCTTGAGTTTTACTGGCATTCTTCTGTCACATGTGACACCAGTTACTTCTCGCCATTTAAGCCACGCTGCGGCTATTCGGTGCTGAATGTTGAAGTCCAGGTCCCCAGAACTGTGCTGAATGCTCCCCAGGTACTTATATTGGTCACACTTGGTGACCAACTGTCCGTCAATAGGTATGGGACTGTTTTCCCTTGAGTCTGGAACATTAAATGACATGAACTGGGTCTTTTCAACACTCAGCACTAGGCCACCGGTCTGTAACTGGTGCTTCCACGTCAAAAGGGCCTCCTGTAGCTCAGCACGGCTCTCGGTGCATATAGCAACATCGTCAGCGTATATAAATGACCACGCTGCTAAATTTTGCGCCACCTCAGTAAGGGAGTCCAAAACCAAGCAAAACAGAAAGGGACTCAGTACTGAGCCTTGGTGGACGCCTTCTGCAACCGCTATTGGTTTTGTCTCCCCCACCACTGTCCGTACCATTGACTTGGCATCTCTGTACATGTCGGCAATGATGGTGACATATTGTTCGGGGACATTCTTCTTACGAAGGCTCCACCATATCGTGTCTCTCGGGACCCGATCAAATGCCTTCTCCATGTCCAGGAAAGCAACAAACAATGGTCGGTTTTTGGCACGATACTCTTCAGCAATTGTGTTCAGAGCAAACATTGGATCGGTGGTTGATAAGCCGGGTACGAAGCCATAGTGATTTTTGGATAATGCGCACTCAGATCTTAGACGGCTATCAATCACTCTTTCATACAGCTTCATAGTGTGGCTCAGTAGCTTGATCCCGCGGTAATTGTTGCATTCGTACTTGCTACCTTTTCCTTTGTAAATTGGAACTATGGTGCTCAATCTCCAGGCCTCTGGCATTTTAGAAGAGAACAACACACAGTTAAACAACTTGGTTAGGAGTACGATTCCTTGGTCGCGTAGGCATTTCCAAGCTTCCACTGGGATACCATCATCATCATCATGTGGGTGAAGGAATAAAGTACCAAATTTACCATTCAATGCAATAATGGTGGGTGGCAGCATACTGTTAACTGTTTCCAGCTTATTCATTTGGGTGCCATCAATTAATGGCATTTCAGCACATGGAAATATTTTTGTTTCACTGGAACAGTAAGCAGTGCTAAAAAGTATGAATAAATAAAAATCGGACTTTATAGTCAATTCAAATACAACAGTTTGTTGATTGAATAAATAAATAATAATATTAAATCAATATTAATATTGTTATTTTTTTCAAAATTTAAATTTCTGTGTTATAAATAAAGTATCCATTGTAATTTGTTTTTATTAGTAAGAATGGCTAAATGCCAAATTTAATTGGCTATAAACCCAAAATCAAATATAATTGAAATTTCCATGATATTCTATTATGGAAATTACTGTGCATGCACTGTCTATCATATACTTTTCTTTGTTACAGGTTTAAAATAGATAAAAATTATGTAGGAACACCACCTCTACTGGAAATAACCATAGGAAATTTAAATGACAACATAGATAAAGCTTTTTTGGCAGATATGATGAATAAAATAGGTCCATGTGAGGAATTGTCTATATTTTATCACCCAATAACAAACCGGCATTTGGGATTTGCAAGAATAGTATTCCAAGATGTAAAATATTCAAAGTTGTGTATAGAAAAGTATAATGGCAAATCTGTCATGGGCCAGGTATGTGATTTTTATAAGAGAATTTTATTGTGATATTAACATTGCTTTCAGTATTACCTTTAAGGCCGCTCCACACTTAGCCCGCGAATCGCGCGCAATGGCTGCGAAGGGGCGCGAACGCTAAGTGTAGAGCCGTTTCGCATATTCTTCGTGGTTTCGCGCTTTGTTCCCCAATTTTTGTCGGTTTTTGGTCCCGCGTCAAAGGGAGCGCGAAGAGCGAACGCGACGCGAACGTGCAATGACTCCACACTCGCAGTCCGCGACGGTCGCAGTGAGCGAGCAAAAAATGAGCGCAACATGGACAAACGAGCTTGAGTTACAGTTTTTAGAATATTACCAAGCGGAACCCATTTTGTGGGATCCTAACCAAAAGGATTTTTTAATATGTACATAGTTGTAGTACGCTAACGCGCATAAAGTTAGGGACGCAGCAACAGCTACTTCAACGTCCATTTCATTTGACGTTGCGAACATAACTGTGGGAATACCGCGAACCGTTGCGAGTGTAGAGTCGTTGCTGAATTCGCGGCAAGTTCGCTCCGCGAGATCGCGCCGTGATCCGCGGACTAAGTGTGGAGCGGCCTTTACATCTTCTCTGTCTAAGTTAGTCCAATAGGTTATGGCTGAAATTGTCTCCATGTATGAATTTCAAAACTAAAAAAATAAAACCTATCAAAACTATTACACTGTGTGGGTTTAGAAATACATTATTTTACAGATAAGTGGAAAATAACGGACTTTTACAACAGTGAGCCTCAATTGAAAAACTCACTCCTGTAGATTAGGAAGTTACCAATACACATCATATTTGTCAGATTGCTTGTTGATCACTGGACGCGTCTTCAAAGACTCAACTAAATTCGAAATATTGGTAATTCTAGGTGCTTGATGTCTTCCATGATCCATTCGGCAAGAGGTGCCAAGAGATGTTTGAGGATAAGACTATGGAGAAGAAGGCAAATTTTGCCGCAGGGCCCACCAAACCACCCCCTATGGTCGAGGAAGTTAGGCCCCCAAAAGTTGATCCAACACTCAGCAAGCGGTTAGAGGAAACCAAGATAGTGGAAAAGGTTTGTTTTGGTTTAAATATTAAAACCATATTTGGCTTCAGTACAAATACAAAAAAGTTTCACCTTTTTTTTATAGTAGGGTAAATGCCTTACGCCTACCCGTCCACCGGGGGACGGACGGGTCATCTCGGACTCTCCACTGGCAAGGTGGTATACCTTACCGACTAAAACCCTTACTAATCCCTCTCATCCTCCATAGTGGGGAAACACGGTAAGTGGCACGAAGCCTTCTATGCGTTCCCCCGGACGGAGCCCGCCGACACAGCGGGCCGGAAGCAACTCCCCCTTCGTGAGGGGAGGCCAGTAGGGACAGTCGAGGGTGTCGAGCTGTACCTACCAGGCAGTGGTGAAAGCCTGTGCATGCCAGGGACGGTACCCCCGTACCGCTCGCCAGCTGGCCACCGTGCGCCTACTGAGCCCACAACCACGAGCCACCCCAAGGGTGGCTCCGCTGCCGCAACCCGCGATACGGCCTCGCCGGGCCGCGACGCACAGGGGGATCAGCCGCGGATCACTGGCCCCCACCAGCCGATTGTGTGCCGCGGCCTCAGGGCGCTTGCAGGCCCCGCCACCCTACGCGTCGGCCCGTAAGGGGCCGCAGTGTGTGGGTGGCACCACACTGCCACGCCTGAGTTCTCTTCGCTTCCCGGTGGTTCACTCTACCACCGGTACTAAGCCCTCTCGCCACGCCAAGGCGAGAACTCATGAGGGGGAAGTTTCATCACCTATTTCAACCTCTTATTAGGAGAGATATTCCTGTATCATTCTATACTATTATTTCAATTATTAATTTTTTATCTTCCTTTGTGTACAAATTCAGCTGTTGGAACATTCTTCAAATAAAATTAATAAAGAAAAGAACCTACCCGGAAATAAAAGGGAATCTAATTTTAGCAGTTTCAGCTGTGCGTTTGTTTTCCGGGTCAGTCAGTCACCTTGTCTTACCCACAGGAGCCATTCGTCGTGTCAGCGCGCTTCAAGGACGTGGAGCACAGCGACAGCAACCCTCGCTGGTCGGACGAGGAGCGCGAGTACCGGCGGCACCACCGCAGCCGCTCAGACCGGGATCGCGAGCGGGAACACCGCGACCGGGACCGGGATAAGGACCGCGACAGACATCCGGACAGGGAGCGGTATGTTTGTATAATAACAATAACTATTCTGCATTAATTTCTCTGTCTGACTGTTTGGTCGATTGATAGATAATTCCATAAGGCATCAAGTCCGACTTTCTTTACTTTGATAATTCCACCCTAATTTGTCTGTCCGACCGTGTGGTTGACTTGTGAATGGCTTAGGCATTATATCTGCCATTAAAACTACTTAAGTGCTATACAGAAGAAAATGGGATCATTCAACCACAGATATATCGTCATACGTGTAAGGCCACCTGTTGGCGAATGTCAGAACTAACGTGTGCACATAATATTCGTAGCGTCCACAGGTGAAATGAGGGAAAGAATGGGCGCTATGTCATGAAGTAATTCGAAATTCGAAAACCTTGGTGTCTTCAAGGCAAGAGTGAATAGGCATTTTCTGGGTAAGCGTGTTACACCTTCGACCTCGTAGGTACCTTATCGCTTACCATCAGGCGAGACTGAGGTCGAACACAAACCCATTTTAAATAAATAAAAAATATACTATCTACAATTTTAGAATATCCCAATCCCAAAAGTCAATTCAAAGGCCACAAAAACAAGACATTGAAAGAAAACATTCTATGATTATCCTAATACCTAACACAGGTTTCTTTAAATTTGTATCTAGAATTACAGTTTTATTAGTGATATTGTTTTTTCCATTTACAAGCAAACGATGCAGGAGAAAATGTAGACGGAGGTATAGTTTAATATTTAAAATGTAATTTGCATGAATGTTGTTCTCAATAAGATTTTTGTAGTAAAATTAATGGTGTTACTCATTTGTCTTTTTTCTTCAATTAAATGCTAAAGTAGTGCCAAGTTTAAGGTTGGGTTGCACCATCTGACTTTAACAATAGCAAACATCAAAATTTCAGTTAAAGTTACCGATTAGGCCCAAAAATGACGTCAAATTCTCAAATTTGACAAAAACTTTAACTTTAACTTCTTCTACTATGGTGCAACTTACCCTAAGTATGAGCTTCGCTCGGTTAGCCGAAAGCGCGCAGCTACGAATCCCGTCAGATACCTAGACCGATTGGATTTTCTTGTTATTTCTATCTATAATTACCTGTAAACTTAAAAACAGCTTTTATTTTTTCGTTATTTTAATAGAAGCGCTTGAAGCATGTTAACGAGAATTATTGTTTACCCTTTTTATGTTTGAATTGTTATAAACGCTTTCTAGTGTTATATTTTTTTTCTTTAGTCAGCTTTAGTTAAATTAGGATGTCTCATTTGCATGGCGCATAAAGAGTAAAGTTAATCAAAAGTTCTTTAGATAGGACTCAAAATAGGTAAAAGCCGCCTGCGATGTAATTTTATATTCATCCTTTCGGACAGTTGCTCCTATTTGATCTTAAAAAAAATTCATAAATTTTTTAAAGTGTCATTTTTTAATTATTAATCATCTGTTCGAATTAAAACCAGTGATTACTACTCTATATTAGTGATTAATCAAATAATACTGTTTGATAATGTACATTTTCTTTCATTTTGAGACCAAATTATTACCGATTTGATGCTTAGCCTTTTTCGATCAGTGTCATAAATTCACAAAACTTTGAAACGTTTTTGATTACTATTAATAACCTTCAAAAATAAATAAGGTCTCTATTAAATGGGAATTCGAAATGAATAAATGAGTACTTCCGCTTCCTGCGTCACGCTTTTGTAACTAGCAACATTCTGTATTTGTACGGTTGCACTGACAGGCACAGAGAGCGGTACGGGCGCGGAGTGAGCGAAACGAGCGAGTCTACGTACGCGGCATCGACGCACGCGCCCGAGGTGCCCTACACGCCCGCGGGGCCGGTGCCCTACGACTCCTACTACCCACCCAGGTAAACTGCGCCTACATTTCTGATGTGTCTTCATAATATTCCCTATATCTTCTTCAGATGTTATTACCAGAACAGATGGTTATAGGCGGCCTGCATTCACCGAAATCCTATGATCTTAATATAGGCTATTCTTTCAATTTCTATGTCCTACGCTATGATACACTTGCCATTAAATTATGGCGCAAATAATTAGATATGGCGAAGTTTCGGATTTGAAGTCTATCTCTGGATTTTAGTAAAAACGAATAAAAAAATATGGAAAAAAATACCCTGTAAAAGAAATGAATTTCAGGAGCATGTGTTTTATTTTAAGAATCCATAAAGTTATTTATTGATTTAATGTACATGGTATTGTATTTAAATATACTCGTAGTTAGGAAATATATTGTTTATGGTATGTTTTTTGCAGTTATGGGTATAGCTACGGCTCAACACCGACGCCGGGCGGCAGCGGCGTGTGGTGGCCCGACTGGCGACATCCGCCGCCTTCCTCTCATCACTCACATGTAAGTACTCTTAGCTGTAAGGATCTTCTGGTGCACATCATCGCAACTTTGTGGTCTCCACACACTAATATTGTAAATGCGAAGTCGGGACTCCCTAACGAAGTGATCAGCCAGCAAAATAAGCCGATCTTTGAGGGGAAAAACTGCCTTAATAGCTGCTACAAGATCCTATACATGATTATTGATCTTTGGGTTATTGTATGAAAAATGCCAATAGATGGCGCTGTTTACGAAAAATATTCTTCGTTAGCTCTGTACTCGGGTGGATGTGAAATTTAGCCCCACACTGAGCGAAGCTTGTACGATGGGACCTAGACAAGACATTAGGTTTTGCTTGTCATGTCTTTTGTTCTTTATGGTTTAAATAAGGAGTGACTTGTTGTAATCGATTTTTTTATCGCTATGTTTAACCTCTATAACTAAAAACTTTTTTCTTTCATTGCTTAGGGTTTCCTTTCTTCGCATTATCTACTAACTACGTTTGATTTCCTTCGCGTATTTTCATATGGGGATTATCACAAATTGTATACGACTAAACAGGTGCGTAATTTACTGATGTGACATTTGCATTTATTGTGACAGTACCTACGTAATACGTAATGATGATATTAAATGAGTTCAAGTACTATCCACTAGAGGCGCTGTAAGTTAAGCTTAGTTTCCGACGTAACATTTTGGCTGCTTTTCTGGCCTATATATCTATCGATAAGGTAAGCTAAGAAAGCTTTCTTCCAGACGAGAAGAAGATGCTATAGTGCAAGATGGACAGACATACATACAATTTTCTATCTTATACAAATAATGTTAAAAAAAATGTGCAGACGCTCGCATCGAAGTAAGCCAAAACTCATGGCAGACCTTAACGTACTATCAATACAATGTACAATACATGCAAATGTCTAATCAGTAAACGTCCCGCCTGCTACTCGTATACAGGTCGATTCACGGATCTTGACCACAAATGGCGGCCGTCGCGCATATGTACATTCATGAAGAAAAGACTTAACACAAAATAATATTTCATTGTTATATGTAGGTACCTAATAATATTGTAACTGGTGGTTATGAAAATAAATTAAACGTAAGTCCCTAATTTAAAATGTTTATTGAAATAAAATGAATTAAAATACTGTGCAAAAATAAAACACATTTAGTCGCTATCGCTATCAACTTCCATGATTCCCTCTATCATGGAACTTGAGGGATTCGTGGACCTTGAGGAACTAGGGCCGGGTTCCGTATTATTTTTTTCATCTTCAGATGATTCCGAAAAATCCACATCTGTCAGATCTTCGCTTTCATCAGATTCTCCTACACGAATAATCAACTCATCCCTAAGGTCATCCACGACGTGGTCACTTTGCATATAACTTTCTTCTATTGATTTTACTTTCTCACATATTTTTTTCCATTCCTCCGGTCCCATCAGATTCACTTTTTCTTTAATTAAATCCACGACGTAGCCAATATTCCACTTTACGTTCTTGCTACTCACGTAACCTTTTATAGAGGCCCAAGCCATTTCTATGGGATTTAAATCCGGGTGGTATGGTGGTAGACGGAGAACATCGTGACCATGTTCCATCAAAATTTTATCAATTGAAAAGTTTTTAAAACGATCTTTGTTTTTTTTATTAACTTGTACAATTGAGGTTTAAACATATTGGGATCAAAGCTAATTCCATTTTTAGTAAGCCACGCTTGCATATCTGATTTACGCGAATTAGATGTCGGGGCCATGTCATATTGTTTGTTGTGGTATGAGGCGTTGTCTACCACAACAACGGAGTTCGGTGGGAGATTGGGTATCAATTTAGTTTGAATCCATTTTTTGTAATTTTCATAATTCATGTCGTCGTGATAATCTCCCGATTTAGTGCCCGACTTGAAAATTAATAATGCATTGGGCACAAATCCAGCCTCTGACCCGGCATCAAGAATCACGACTCGTTGGCCTTTTGAGATAGGCTTTTTCAGACCTGCTGTAGAACTGTCAGCCCAGCCCATGGGCTTAGTATGTGTGGCATGGACGTATGATTCGTCCGTATAAATGATCGGTCTATTATTTCTTCGATATTCTTTAACCCTTAATCAAATAGAGGTAGATGACATTTTTCATTGGTTTTGGACTTTATGTCTAGGCATCAAGGTTCAAATTAAAGTGGTAATATATCTACCTTTATTTGATTAAGGGTTAAGCTTTTGCAGGTAATTGATCCGTAACAACCGAATAGCGGATGTTTCTATTAAAACTTTTCGGTTATTTTCCGTTCTTTTCCATTTGAATCCATTTTTTTTTATCAATCGACCCAAACTAGTTTTGGATCCTTTAAAGTTGATATCGTCACTCAATTTATTTCGTAACTTTTCTAAAGTCGGCAATTCTTTTTCAGTTATATGAAAGTTATGTATGCATCTCTTAATTACTCCTTTGTCAAAATCGTCAGCGTCTGTGACAGGGTTACCGCGCGGTCTTTTTTTTCCAGGGGTTCTAAAAGCCACCACGAAAGGCGAAGATTTACTTTCTTTTATAATTCTTTGCACTGTCGATACAGACGTGTTTGTTGCAGCTGCCGTTTTTTTATAAGCTTCGAGTGTCTTAGAGTCCCGTGAAAAATATTCAAACACGTCGTACACCATCCTTCTCGACTGTCTATTTAGGGCACTGCCTTTTCCTCGGGGCATATTTGTCCACTCAAGTCAAAACAAAAAACTTAACAAAAACAACGAACAAAAGCAATAACAATACTAACAAGTAACAAAAACAATGTGAAACAAATAACTAAAACAGCGAAACACTTTTTTTTTCAATTACACTCGACAGCAGCGACAGCGTGTCAAAACCGCGATAGACGAATAGCGACTGAGCGGCCTGCTGCAGTCTATGACGTGACGCGCGCGCACCAATGGCGTCGCTCCGCTCTTGACGCATTCCCCCCGCGCCTCACACGCACCTCAAAGGGGACCTAAAAAATGCTTTCTGCGCAGTGCGCACACTTGTGAATGCCAGTTATACACGCGAAGCTTCGGCAAATAAATTAGGAATCATTCAGCATACCCGTTCAAACAGATGGCGCTACCTACTGAAAGCATCAATCATTCTTAAATTGTTGTAATATTTACTAGTTATTTCTATAAAATTGACTTGCTATATTTGCTAAGGTGGCGCCATCTGTATCATAAATGTGTGGGCATTTTCTTAAAGTGTGTTTCCTGTTTTCACTAACAATGTTGATTCATCTGAACGTATACAAGAGATAAACTTTTGACTTAATTCACTAAAGTGAGGTGTTTATTAACCTGTAAAATATGTAGAAACTGTCTGACCAGACCTTTCTTGGCGGCATTAGCGTTAATCTGCGCCGCACGCATTAGAATAGAAGGGTTTGTATAAAAAGCCATAGAGTTGCTAGCCTTACATCATGGCCTGACGTCATAATGCCAGTGACTTAAGTCAAAAGTTTTTCGTAAACAATGTTAACAAAACTTGTTCCCCTACTTCGTCATGGGAATGGTATTTCATCAACAAAATTCATGCACAGTATTTTTGGTGAAAACTTCCATCTTCATTATACATACATATTTCTGTCTATCACTTGCTCATTACCATTTTTAGGAGTTTATGCACATGACGCACTACGCACTGCGTTACTACTGATTTCGTCTCTATTTTTTTATACTAAACGGGGCTTGTTGGATGATAATAATAACCGTTGGGTTAGGCCCCATAAATTCTTGCCCTGTAGCAGGAAGACACCATGGTGTTGCAACCAGGTACACAGAAAATGTATCGAGTTCTATGTACCAAAGTGGTCGCAACGCAAGGTGATCTAGAGTTAGTCTGTTTCGTCATTACTCTTATGACCACTCAGTACGCACCCATCATTTTGATGGTGACTGTACCTGTGCTTCATAGAACGGTGTATATTTTATTACAAACCTAAAGTCTTATGGAAATTGAACCCTAAAAGTGTTGCCATAAAATACATGGTAGCTACAGTAACTCGTGTGCATAATCTCTCATTTTCCCTATACACATAAGTCCCCCACGCATAAAGTATACTATGACTGAAGCTGGAGCGTCGGGCGAGCGCGACGCCGGCGTGGACGGCCGCCACCACTCCGTCGCACCGCGACCACTCTCCCGAAATCAAGGAGAAGCGGGAAAAGGAAAAGGTCGGGAATAGACAAATACTGACGGACGGTGTCACGGAAAAAATGTTACGTCATCATAATTTTTGTTTCTGACATTTTGTCGCCGATTTAAATTACAAATATACTAATAAACTAAATATTTCAAGATACATTTCAAGCACATTTCCCGCGCTATACGTATACATGTACAGAGGCGCACACATCTACCTTTATGCGGCTGACATTAGACCCATTTTGCAATGGTTTTGAAAAGGTCGATGTGTGCGCCTCTGTACGCGCGTATGACGTCGCAAAGACGAGCTACCTCGCCTCCCCATAATTACGATTACGCATTGTGAGACTTATAGATGGACTAAATGATTTCTTATAACAACCGTCCATCTTCAACTTCAACTCAATTAGTAATGAAAAAAAAATAGAAAATATGACTTACATTTTTTCTGTTACATTGTATCCAAAGTTAACTTGGTCTTAATCGGTACCAGAGCAGTTTTGTTGCAAAAAATAATGTAGAGGGTTTAAAACGAATAGTGCCAGGTTTTTGAAAAGAGTAGAGGTGTTTTGGTAAAAAATAGTTGGCTATTGCATGAGAATTTTGAGAATAAATATTAAATTTGAAACACTTTCGTAGCTTTAATTACAACTATAAAGTAAAAAGTATTTTGTAGAATTAGCGGTTGTATTTTATTTCTATACTTTGATTACTATTGTACGAATTGGAATATTTAGCATATATCTAAATGAGTTTTTACACCGATTCGTTGGCTATTTTTATCTTTAAACCTTACTGCTTCTTAGTAAATCTTCTATCATAGTCATACAAGGGTAAGTGTAAGTATTTGCATGGTATCGTGCATGTTTGAGTTACCTCTCCCGCATCATCGCCATCATATTCGCCTGTTTGTTATCATTTTGGTATAAGTATTTTAATTTAATTTTACAGTTTTGTCCTCTTTCTCGCCTAAATATTATAAAAGAGGTTGCATCAAGCAGATAAGCTTTTATTGCGAAAATCAGTTGAACAAGACTTCTTAATCGTGTTCAAGTGATATCTATTTGAGACAGCTTTTTAATTAACAACAGGTACAGTCGTATGTAAACACAACGCGATAGAACCGTACTATGTTAACCTAACCTTCAAAATGTATTCTTAGGAAGTGCTAGTGGAAAGTAAAAATGCGGAGACAGTGGAACCGCGGCCGCCGGAAGACTCGAGTGACGGGAAGGAGCCCGAGCCCAAGCCGCCGCCGCCGGTGGAGGAGTCTAAGAATGTAGATCTCGATACCAGGTACGTTGTAAATAGCTACTTGAAGAACACAAGCCAGCATTAACTCCTGCTGTCGCTGTATTATGCAAGGAAGTATTCGAAGACAGTCGCCGTATGAAAAGGTTGACCAGTTTTCAAATAAATTCATTAACGCGTTGCAAGCACATGTTACCTTTTTGAACTGTGTAACAGGCTAGAGTGTTGTGTCGAAAAGTAGGCTTCATTGTTTGTAAATTAAAATTCGATTAGTTGTATGTTCACGATTGACCAACCGATTGGAACCAATACTTTTTATTGGTTTGATCTTAGAAAACCATAAAAACTGTAGTCAGGCTTTTGATTTTCGAATGTCAAAAGGTCCGAATGACTGAACCAGCCTTTAACTAAATCGCATTGTTCTACCAGGTCTAGGTGTTAAATATTATGATGATTATTCTTAGGTGTTCCACATGGTAGTATTCTAGGTTTCAAATATATTTGTGACTCCTCAGGATAGCAATGCTTTTGAAAGGCGCAAGTGGCGGCGGCGGTCTGGCGCCTCCGTTCCTGGCTCTCGGAATCTCGTCCGAGGAAGAGGATGATGAACGTATCCCTACCAACATACCGGATCTGGATGCGCCCCAACCACCATCTGACGACGACGGTAGTTATTGGTCCTTCTTTCAAATTAATATAAGCCGGCTGTTTATCACTAGCAAGTTTTATCTGTCTGGTTTTGTCTGATATTTGACTTTTGAGTATTTAAGCCTCTTTATTGCTGCCAAAGGAAGTTGCTGCGCGGCTGCTTGCTGTGATACATAATTTGCGCTTATCTAAAAGCATCCTTTAGAATGTCCATGTGAGAATGTGAGATGTGAGAATTATCTCATGATCGTCTGCGATCACTCTTGCAACCGTCATGGCTAAACAATATTATCCTCATTTGATAGGTTCTGGCAGCGAAGACAGAGGCAGCATAATATCGATAAACCAGAAGAAAGAAGTGAACCCTGAACCGCTTTCGACGACGCCCTCTCCTTATCTCTCTCGGGAGATGTACATCGAATGCCTCAACGACACCGTCGAATGGGTATGTTGCGGTTTGATATATTCTGCTTGTACTGTACATGGCTTTTAGAAACTGCAGGCAAACTTTCACATTATTCCCACAATGAATAAACATCCGATAACATAAACCCTTCGTAAAATAAAACAACCGATTTGAATTTACCACTCATTTGAAAATGGTGGACCCTAACAGAATAACAAGATCTATGCAGTCTTATAAATGTGTGTTCTTTTCTGTTATGTTGTTAGTTTAAGATTTTTGCGGTCAGTTACCTAATTAGTTAATTCATCATGTGATGTTTTTCTACTTATGTTTGCTCAATACGTCATGTTTACTTCACTCATTTATGGGTCATGAGCACTCGGTTTTGAAACAAGAAGGACCATTATTTATGCCTAAATAAGCTTGTAGAGTACATTCATTGTTTTTATTATGTGTAAGAATTATTATGTAGTACCAAAATACAAGATTTTTAGTTCATTTCATAAAACTCTCCACAGAAAACGAAGCAAGAAGAGCGCAAGCGTTTCCCAGCGATAGAGAGGATAGGTTCGGACATCTCGTCTTCGGAGGACGAGCTGCTGACGGGCGCCGAGCCGCGCCGCTCGCCGCTCGCGCCGCCCAAGGACCAGGACAACCTCGACGATGATCAGGCAAGGAGGGTTTCAAATGATATCTATAAGGATGATCGATATTTCAAAAATATCGATGTTGACATCGATGTCATAATCGAAAGCTCAACCATCGATGTTTGATATATTCGACAAACCAAACATCGATATTGGGTAACATCGATAATTTTAGCACTGATAATTAAAAACACCATAAATATAGTAAAATCATTCGGAATTAATTTAGAAAGCCGAAAAAAATGTCGTATATTAGAATACTTTTTGTCAACCGACTGAAGGAAAAGTAATTTTGATGAAGAAGAACCTTTCAATCTATTTCTGTGTTGATAAAGAGTAGAGCCAGCTTTCGAAAAAAGTCTTTCAGATGGCGTTGATGTCCGGTTAGTACTTAAATCGCAAGCTCGTGAAACCGTAAATAACATCGATGATCGATTATCGATTTCGTTAACGTCGATATTTGCGATGAAAAAGCTTCATAGTGAAAGAGCCATCAACAAGTAGGGACGAAAATGGTCTCATCTGATGAATTCGGCACAGGCCTCAGCATTACAGTTATGCCATTCACTAGGACAGAGTTTTTTCTAGGGTTTAAATTTATTTATTTGCCCGTCATATCCAGATGTCTCTATCGTCGCTGTCGTCCACGGAGGCCAAGATCGAGGAGCAGGTCCCGGCGGAGGCGTACTACGGGCCGCCGGCGCCGCACGCGCACTACTTCCAGCCCGTGTGGCCGCACACCGGTATGTACTACACTTGTTTAACTGTAACTACCCCAGAGTGGCTAGAATCTCATGGAAATACTGTTTTAGGAAAACTGAACAGTACTGTTACAATTTGGGTTATATCATTAGTCTAGGGCGAAATGTAACAGAAATGGTTCACAATTAATTTGGATAATTTATTTTTTAGTGCAGTCGCCCGGTTTGCGAAAGACGCGGGTTCGATTCCTGCCTGATGCCAACATGACCAAATGATGATATTTTTCTTAACTTTCCTTTCTGAATTAGAAGGAATAATGACAAGGCCGTCGGTCTGCCAGTGCCGGCTGCACGATTTATATTTTCCAGATAATTTACGAACAAAATACAAAAATACGAAATATAAAATAAAAATATAATTTACGAAAATACAATTGTAATTATTATGTTGCTGTGTAAGAAATAAATTTTATTTTATTTCTTAATGTGAGTCGTTACGCCTAGTCGGAGGCCTTCAAGTGGAGGCACCACCAATCAAGCTGCCTTCTACAGCAAATTTAAACGATGACCCTACTAATTATTCGGACTAGGGGTGTTGAAGTATGGCTTGCGCAATTTCATAGTTAAGGCGAGGCCTGCTGTAAAGCAGTGGGACCCATAAATACTGTTGTTTTTAATAAATGTTACCTAATCTCATCATTTTGTAAATCTATGCTATAGATGTGTGATGTGAGGCTAAAAATGTTCCATACCTTCATCAAAACACAGTCAGTTCCCCAGTAAGTGACAGTAGTGTGTCATTCGAAATGACGACCAACGACTGATTTGGTGTAATTGTTGAGAAGTCGGCTAATACACCAAACGGGTTCGATCCCCGCACAGTACAAACATTTGTGTGTCAACAACACAACACGTATCTATTTGTATTGGTCTGGGTGGTTCCTATTATAAGTATGTATTATACTTTACTAGCGACCCGCCCCCGCTTCGAGAAAGCGACTTTGTTTTATACTATGTAGTGATATACATAGTAAACATTCAGACCACCCAGTATTTACAAAATAGAAAGTATTTAGGTATGTTTATCCGTTGTCTAGTATCCCATAAAAACGAGCTTTACTTAGCTCATCTTGTGGCTAGATGGCGCTGTGTGGCATAATGTTCAGGGATATTGATTATGTATGATTGCAGCGTACCCGCCGCCCGGGTACGGCGGCTCTGCGGCGGGCGCGGGTCTAGCGTACGGCGCGCCCTTCGCGCCGCCCTTACTGCCGCACTACCCCGCCGTCTACGAACACGAGCCCGCGCAACAACAGGTAACTACACTGCTGCAGAATCTGTCTCATTCTAATTTTGACTGCTAACTATTCTTCTGATTGTCTTCGGAAGGTCCTAAGGGTACCTAACGGTTTAGTTTCTTTGATTCCTGTCGATGTTGTCATTTAGAGTGACAGGACACGTCAATGGCCTGACCAACCAATGTATTGCTTTAGTTTTTAGTAATAAGGGGGTTTGAAACTAACTGAAGTCTTTTTTCGCCCGATTGTTTGGAATGATACAAATAATCATTTACCCCATCTTTATTTATTTTTTCCTCTACCCGTAGGTTGCCTGGAAGAGATCGCTATTAGCGATAAGGCCGCCTAAATTGTGCATTAATTTCAATGTATTTCTAAACTAAGTTTTTAATGTTAATGTGCAATAAAGAATATTATCTATCTATCTATCTATCTATAATCAACTTTATCGCCATCATCAGATGATACTTGTAAGTCCTGTTAATACATCACGAGTCGCTAAACTGAAGATGTTACAAGTAGCGGCACGTAACTTTAGCGCTGGCCGTTTCTGCGCAGAAGACGAAAATAAGGTATCGCAGGGGTTTAGAGGGACGAAGGGCGAGCGAGCGGAGCGCTGATTGGCTCTCCGGTCGCATTACGTCCCCCGCACTGATGTCAAGTCCCGCGCACATCCTAGAGCACCGTCGCGTACAAAATCGTTTTGTTATTGCTGTTAAGTTTTGTTATAGTTTTTTTGTTAAGTTTGTTTTTGTTTCGAAGAGTAAACATTACTATTTATATTTCATATGTGAATATGCCTAGGAGAAATAATGTTTTGAAAAGACAAGCACGAAAAATGGTCTATGACGTGCATTGTTTTCTCTGTGATACTCACATAACGTTTATGTCATACTTTCTAGCAATCATCATAGCGACACTGCGAGCCATCTATCGCGCACAGGAGGGCAACTTTCCAAAATTCAAGGCTAAATACCAAAAGTCATACCCATCGCCTTAATATTTATTTCATAATTATTTTTGCTACATACTATTTTAAGTTTGTCAGTCCTTTAGAATAACATAATGAACATTGTTTCAACTACTAATTATTTGTTATATGATGCTTAATGATTACTTGATAAAACTCTCCGTGCGCGACGGTACCATGCGCAGCTATCCCTTCCACGGTTCGCTCAGCGCTAAACTTAGGTGCCGCGACCTATACTGCAAATAAATTAACATTTGCAAGATACTGCTTCACTCCGTTCGTAGACTTGATCCGGTTCTAGGTAGCTTGTGTTCACTAGCAAACTTCATTGCGTCAATCAGCTTCTCTTATTGCGTTAGCTATTGATTTTAGTTTGAATTTAGGGCAGTCCTACTGAGAATAGTAATTCTTATCAGCCTTATTTTATTAGCCATGTTGTTTTCTCATACGTTTTAATTAGTTCAGGATGCTGGAATTGTGTCAAATAGTTGATGTCTTTCATTATTCATGGAGATGGACCAATTTCATTAATTACGTTTCGAAACAAAATGAAAATAACCTGTGTTTAATGCCTACTGGCATTTGACTGTGAATGTTGTTATTTCTTAAACCTAAAACTTGACATCGCAAGTTTATGCTTACATAAAACAGATAATCGTGACAAAAATGTATTTCTCCAAATATTAGAATATCAAAATGTTATCTTCTTGTAAACAGGAGTTAGACAACCCGTACTACCCAACAATAAACAGCATAATCGAGCGAGTAACGGCAGAGCTCAAGCACATACTCAAGCGGGATTTCAACAAGAAGATGATTGAGAGCACCGCGTTCAAGAGCTTCGAGGTTTGGTGGGACGAGCAGAGTCGCAAGGCAAGGCTCACCAAGCCCAAGGAGGAAGCGGGACAGCCTCTACAGGTACGTAGCATTCTGGCCTGTTCTTTACCTTCAATGGAACATGGTTTAAATCACTGGCATAGAGCTTTCGTTTGGGCCTCCAAACCTAACAAGAAACGTCCTGTTATTGTGTCGTGCTATCTTTTTGCTGTACATAATAACGTACTTAACAACCATTTCTTTTTTTTTTTAAATGTGTTTTCCCCTTTCTGAATTCGAATCATTCAATAAATCTAACAAAACTACTTCCAAATATTGCAAACAGACAATGCATTTTAACTATCTCCAAATCGATTGGTTGTACACAATCCTCTACTTCTACAATATTTCTATATTGTTCGACGTAGTTTTTTAACAGCTTTTATCGACCTCGTCCCGTGCCTTTTCAATAGATATAAAACCCATGAACGTTTTGGGAAAATGTAATAATTTCCCTTCTTAAAAATATTTATTCTCATATTCGAGGTAGATAAATCCAACAAATAGAAAACCATTATAATCGTCCCTGCATTTCTGGAGTTTTAAGTGCTCGCACAATCCCTACTTGGTTTTATATCTAAAAATATTATTTCCCAGGACATCTCAAACAAGAAAGAAGAGGCAGCAGTGGACTCGATAAAGTGTATAATGGAGTCTCGCGAGCTGGGGCTGGAGCTGGGCGGGTACAGCATGGGCATCGGGCTGGGCTTGCGCGCCGCCATTCCCAAGATGCCGAGCTTCCGCAAGAAGCGCAAGATACCCTCGCCCGTCGTCTGCGACGAGGACGACTCCAAGAGACTCAGCGATCAGGTACACTATATAATAATATAAAATAATACTTTATTGACCTAAAACAAAGTGTAACAAAGTAAAAAAGTAAAAAAGTAGGTATAAATTATTGACAGCGTTTAGACTTACAACTAATAAATCTCAGTGTTGAGCATCTGCTGCTGAACTAGGTTTAAATAACCTGTATTCCAGCATACAGCGCCTCTCACCTAGGTTTTATTACAAAAATCGTTGTTAAGCTAAATACTCTTAGCTATAAATTTGACCACATTCATCAGACAGCAGAGATTTTTTTACCGATTAATAAAACATCATCATGTTTACGTAATAAAATAGTCTTTTCGTTGCTTCGTCCAATTATAACCTTTTTCATTAGGGTGAGTTGATGAGTGAGCTAACTTTCTCTAGAAATATTTATTTTTGTCTATCACTGATACTTTTAATAAGACAAAAAATATAAAAATCACATTTATTTTTTGATGGCCGATCGCCTACGAAGTATCGAAATTGGTGCAGTGGTAAAAGCGATCGTCACACTGGACAGTTGAAAGCAAACAATTGTTTAGCCATTTAGACAAATTAGTAACCATTTCAAGCAGATTACTTGGACTTAACTTTTGTGTGTAAAACAATCAGTAGCTCAGTAACTTTTTTCAAACGTAAACGAATGAGACCCAGGAAAAAGACAAAAAAAATTTTGGTTACTTTTCGATTACCGAAACTTTAGCGGTTCGTGCTAGGTGCTGTGAGCTGAAAACTCTATATCCGGCTCGAAGGACCCTCGGCACTTTGGTCTGAATACATTTATATTTTCTGGAAGGAGACGTATACGTTACTATTCGATGTAATCTCCCAATGAGGATTTTCCCAAAATGTATTCTAAAAAGGCGTCTGATGACGAATTTTATTAGGATTAAAATATTGTTGAATAACAAAAACTGAGTATAATTGGACACAAATCGATTTAATTTTGTTCCAAGGAGGAAATGGTGCAACATTCAGACGAGGAGAAGGAGGTGCCGACGACACACGCGCACAACAGGAACGCGGGCTCGTACCTGTCGCGGAGTCGCCGGAGGCAGTCCAGCAGTTCCTCAAGGTTGCCACTTTCGACAATTACTCTAGTTGCTAAATTACTATAAACTGTCTCGCACAATGTGTACTTTGAAAAAAAATATCAGCGCTTTTCAAAATTTTATTAAAATCTGTTCGGCTACACGTATGTTTTCTTATAGTAAAAAACTTAAGCAATTTTATAATTACTTGATAACACCGAATGTTTCTTCTTTTCTAATTGACCATGCAAGTTTCCTGTTTTTTAAATTACTATGCACTTCTTAACCAATTCATAACCAATAACTTTTAACAAAGTAGGGTCGTCTTTTTTAAATCAACTTAATGTGCATCAATGAATGAGGACAAAAGTTTAGTTTTGCTCATATTAGTTGTATTTTCCAGATCATCGTCATCATCATCGAGTCGATCGTCATCGTCGGAGTCGGCCGCGTCGGAGCGGAAGACGGCTGCGCCGCGGTTATACTCGGATACTGATGATGACTCGGAAATCGACGAAGCAGAGGTACTGATTGTATTATTTTTCGAAGGAGAAAATATAGAAATGGGCGACTTATATTTTCAATAATTTTATTTGTTGACTTATATTTTCAATCTCTTAATATAATGCGAATATAAATTAGGTAAAATAAATATGTAGTAGGTATACTGGGTTAATTCTTCACCCGGGCATTGTAGACCCAATTTTCAATTATTAGAAACATAGAAAACCGTTTGAAGGAGTTTCGAAGCTGATTTTTTCGAAAACTAAACCAGCTATTGCAGTCGGCAACTCAATAAGAACAAATTAAAAAATTCGCCCTTTATTAATTGGTGCTAAAATTCATTAGTTAAATATGATTTTTATTAAGTGATGCCTCACACTGATTGCGGCCAAGACTGCACGAACATAATATCTTATGTTCGTGCATTGTACATTCTGTTGCAAATAATTGCATTATCTATTTATTTATTTATTTATTCTTCATTGCAACACACGGGTTTAACTTAAATTAGCGAATACATTGGCATTTAAAGTTTCCACTGCTAATTATTACATTTTAAGTTGTTAAAAAGAAACAAAATCAAAAGGTTCAGGTGAAAAAATAAACTAAGAAAGAAATCCAAAAATAGATTTCAAACATACATTTTACTGCCCACCCATTACATGTCTCACCTGGTGTGGTTGTCTTAACAATTTTCGGAATGTCATAATTTTTTCGTGAAATATGTCAATGTGATTATAGCTAATGTTGTGTTTGTTGCAATACCAAACTTACTTATTACCAAAGAGGCATTATCCTCTTGCAGTTCAAGGTGGTCTCAAACAAGGAGCGCTTACGGCGCGTGTACTCATCCTCCGACAGCGAAGAGGAGATGGCGCGACGAGAGGTCACTCCGATACCCGCTGGTTCAGCCGACGACGAGCGCCTCTCGCCCTCGCCCTCGCCGCCGCCCTCGCCCTCGCGGCAGAGGGCGCCGGAGGGCGTGCCGGCGCGGCAGAGGGCGCAAACGGAGGGCGCACCGGGGCCGCTGCTCGATCGCGTCTACTCCGACTCCGAGGAGGAGAGGGAGTACCAGGTAGGGACTGGACACTGAGCGTTTACGAGACCTCGAGGCACCCATCCCGCCTTACACTGACCTTTTTTGATAGAGGTTCAAAACTGACGGAACTTTACAGAGCTTTTATGATGAATAATGCTGAATGAACTATGATTATTTTGTTTTGTGTTTAAAGAAAGTTTTTCGGCAGTAGGCCTAGCACGAACCGCTAACGTTTTGGTAATCGAAAAGTAAACTGTACTTTTTTTTCTTGTCTATATCTCCTATGCCTTTAAGAAAAAAAGTATCATTTACTTTTCGATTACCAAAACGTTATCGGTTCGTGCTAAGCCTACAGTTTAGCTCTTGCACTCGCTAGCATAAAACGGGGCACGCTCGTTTTGTTCGCTAGGCTTCAAACGATTTGGTTAACATACCAACGTAACGTATGCTCAAAACATAAAATAAATACGTCAGTTGGTCCTATAAAGCATTTTTCCTAATGTCCCATTATTTATCACTTGATACGTAACATGGACATAACAGAGGTAACATCGCATAAGAGTTATCTCCGCAGCGCGCGACACGGCGAGCCCACGGGTTGGCAACGTCGCGCGTGGGCGGCTCCAGATCAGGTTGATCTCTCATACAAAATCTTTTGTTTCCTATGTCAATGTTTCTTTTGCACTTGTCGAATACTCAGAATAATTTCCTGATATACGAGAGTTATCTAGAAAATTGAGAGATTATTTTATCTACCAATCGACTATTGAAATAAAATATTACAATCTTTTGAAACCCAAATATGCTCCCTTTTAGGAAAGAAGACGACGAAACACAGAATACATGGAGCAAATTGAACGGGAATTTCTCGAAGAGCAACGGAAAAAACTGGAACCAGATACTCGGCCGGCGCCTGCGGAAAAACCGCCCGAAGAGAGGTACCTCAAAATACATACATTTCGCCATTTATAATTCATCTACCTTTATATCATAGCACAAATCACTGTTTTGTGACAAAATTATTCAACAGTTAGGTAGCTGTAGACATAGCTGTCCATTACAAAATAGGCTTCAGTATCACCATTGAGCGACCGTATAAAATTCTCGCGGGGTGCATTTATGACAAACTTAGTAAGCGCCGCTGTGCAGCACACCCCAGTGAAATATTAACGACGATATCTGGCGGCACGTGAAAAACGTATATGTCAAATTGCTCAATATAATAGCGATACGTAATGACTCACAGAATGCTCGTCTTTTTGATATTTAACCATTAGATTATCATCATTAGATCGTAGATCACTGCTGGACATAGGCCTCTCTCAAAGTGCACCACAACTCCCGGCTCTGGGCCTTCCGCATCCAGTCCTATATCGCCACCGTTCTCAGGTCGCGCGATATGCGAGCAGAACGGAAAGTGCAGCGGTTAGGGTTTCTCAACTCAAAGGAACCTCTCATATTTCAGATATTAGTCAATTATTATTATTAGTCAAGTCACCAACAATTGTATTTTCCAGCGTACCAGAACCAAAAGCAAAAGAAATCCGAAGTCCAGTCAAGAACCATCTGAAGTCGCCAGAGAGGAAAGAGAGCAAGAAGAGTGTGGCGGAGGTGGAGGAAGGCGAGATCACGTCGGAGGAGGAGCCGCGGCCCGCGCGGAGGAAGAAGGAGAAGCGGCCGCGGAAGAAGGTGGAGAAGAGGCCACGGCCGCCCTCCGTCAGCGACCAGTGCGACACCGAGACCACGCTCAGCGTCAACGGGCTTAAGGAGGTCGGTTATTACTTTATACATATGTCACCGGAAAATAACAAAAACCGTCAATTTATAAATTTCCTAGGAAATTTATCAACTTTCGTAGGATTCTAAACGAGAGATAAATTGTATTATTTTACGCCCACATTTCCGGAAATTTATAAATTTGCGACGACTTGTGGTAAATTTATAAACTTACGGATATCTATTCGTAAGATTCTAAACGGTTCGACTAATCACAGAAGAGCTTTTAATTTTACGCTTTTATGAATTACGGAAAATAACACACTGCCCTCTGATTGGTCAATGTTGACAGTAGCAATGCTTGTGTTCGTAGATTATGGTACAATCAGACTGTACATTTATCAGTTTCGAATACCTACCTGACTGGACTTTGACTTTAAAACTGGGTAGGTTTAACGGGTTACTTTTTACAATTAATAGGCTGATAACCCCTACTTATTTTAAATAAAACAGCAGAAATCGTGTTTTACGATAAGTATCAAAAAGTTTATAAAAAATGAAATACACTTAAAGTAAAAAAAGTAAAAATAGTCTTTATTCATGTAAACTTATTAAAAAGCACTTATGACAAGTCCACCGGTTCGGAGGTGTTGATTCTACCGAGAAGAAACCGGCAAGAAACTCGGTAGTTACTCTTTTTTAATCTTGTTTGTTTACAATAATTGCGATAACAGAGTAACAACAGTAAAGTCAAAATACATGATGTGCAGAGGAGCAGACTATTTCTTAGATGACCACAAATCCTTGTCGTTCAAGTAATCTTTTACATTGTAATAACCTCGTTTCATTAACTTTTCTTTAATTTGCGATTTAAACTTGTGAAGGGGTAGTTCAACAAGGCTTTGAGGTACTTTATTAAAGAATTTTACACATTGACCCACAAATGATTTTCCTACTTTATGAAGTCTAAGATTAGGATTTAAAAGTTTGTTCTTGTTTCTTGTATTGAATTTATGACTATCACAATTCTTCTTGAAAAGGTGAAGGCTTATAAAATATAACATACAAAACATGGCATACCATCTCGATCATATCCCAAATGGGGTAGTCAGAGGCACACTGAGTTCCCGTCACGGTAAACGAACGGATCATTCAGAAGCCCGCATTTCACCGAGGGAATTTGAACTCATCGTGGTAAGAAGCGATCATACAACCGTTATCTGGGTTGCTTAGATTTTTCATCGGTGTTTCTCATCGCCGGAGAGGTAGCCGCAAATTATACAATGAACACGAGGATGAATTGTTCTTACAAATTATAAAACATTGAAACCGGCATTCAACCAAAATTAAATGGCGGAGGAAAGGAATGGCACGTGACTTATTCGACCAATCACAGCGCACATGGCGTTTGGTTACCGCCCACTTATTATTTTACGGAAGCGTTCCGAAAGATTATCAATTTCCGGAAATGAGGGCGTAAAATAATACAATTTATCTCTCGTTTAGAATCCTACGAAAGTTTATAAATTTCCTAGGAAATTTATAAATTTACGGTTCTTGTTATTTTCCGGTGACACATACATACATACCATCACGCCTCTTTTACCCAACGGCGTAGGCAGAGACCACTTCTTTCCACTTGCTGCGGTCCTGACACACCTTGCGCCTCCTCTACTTTCATGAGTCATTTCATACATTGAAATATTCAGATGGAGTCATGTAGGCCTCTCTTTAAAAAGCTAAAAGTTCTTGCCTTGCCTTCTCTATACATTTTTGAAATGCTAATGTTTACAAAAAAAAATATTCACCTCTTCACGAGGAAACGTGATGATTGCATTCGTGGCGGTACAAAGAGATACCCTTGGAAGTTATCGGTACCTCCAGCATCCCCAGCTGGTTTTGCTAGAAATAGCTATAGTATGTGCATCCGTCTTTTTAATTTACTACCAAACCATTTCCAATATGCACAATTGAATATTTTTAAGAGGATCATCCACAAAATTTTAATAGACAACTGCTTTTATGACATAAACGAATTTGTAAATTTCTGCCATGCTGGTAACCTCAAGCGAATTGTTGTCGAGTTTTAACTGGTTAAATTGACTAGCAAACAGAAACAGAATAACTAGCATTTTTATTGAGATAAATTTGACAATTTAACCTGCATTTTCGCCCATTTATGTAAATATAAAATAAATAAAAAATAAAATTTATTTTATATTTACATAAATGGTCGAAATGCCATTTATGTAATTTGAGTATTATTGTTTTTTTTTTCAATTTTGACTTTTGTTTTTATTATGTGACGCAAGAATTCAGTATTTTAATTTTTATATTTGACATGTTATTTTAATTTACTTTTTGCAATTTTGACCATTTATTTATGTTAATTTTTTTCCCGATTTTGGTACTTTTTTTTTCATTTTAGTGTACTGTTTCCGTTTAATTTATGACTTATTTTTAATAATGTGACTAATTAATTCAAATTAAAGCAAATTTTTAATTGTTAATGTGAATTAAATTAATGCATGACGACTGAGTATTTGCACATCGATAAACCGATGGACATGTATGAGCAAAATATGATTTAAGAACTTGTAATGTACCATGTTCTAAGCAAATAAAGATTATTATTATTATGTAGGTACATGGAAATTCACGGGTCCATAGGGACCCGGTCCTTTGAAGCTTGCGTGGGGCCGAAGCCAACACGTAGAGGCTTTTTGGTACCATTTACTCTAATTTGAAATGTGTGCATCTGCCGGGTTTTGTCTCTTGATAAATATTGAATATCTACCCAAAGACAACACCCGGAAAATGCAAGGACTATTGTAGAGATAGTAAAAAAGGCAAAAAAAGACCAGGCTATGGAGGCGAATTTTTGGTGGACCGGTTAACTAGGCTATTGCCTGAGACAACGGACGTCTGCCATGCAAATTGTCTCAATCTTTACTCTCCTGGCAGACGGTGACTAGCCGCTCACAAAATGGGCCACCCATACGTGCTGACGCATAAGGTTAGCAAAGGCGGCAACATGGCCGTGAGCGGCTCAGGGTGTCGAGAGGTGTGCACCGCTTTCTGCTCGGTGGTTTCCCACCTCAACAACTCGCGACTTAGGCATCTTTCACTTCCACCCTGCGAGCATTCAGCTCTAACGCCCACTCCGGACGGCCGGTAAAGGCAAGCCAGAGGTGAGAGTCCTGCGGCCCCCGCTGGGGTCCACTCCAGCCGGCCAGTGAAGGCAAGCGGAGATGGAGGGCCTGACCGACTCTCGGGGGAACTCGGGTCCGTGGTGTCGCTACACACCAACAGCTCGCCACGAGCTGCCCTGCGGTAACGTCGGGTTAACCCGTGGTGTCGTAACGCACCAACAACTCATAAGAGCCGCCCCTGCGGGTTTATTATTATTATTATTACATGCTCATCAGTTAAAGGTACTCCTGACCTGATCCTTTCTGAGAACATCTTAAGCTTGTCCAAGAAACGTTCGTCTAGGGCCTAGACTCTAGGCCTTCCCCTTCCAACAGTTCTATTCACCCTCGCCTTATAAATCTGTTTCGTATTACTCTATATAAATAAATAAATACCCCTGGACATTATTCCACATAGCGCCTTCTAGTCCCAAGATGAGCTAATGAAAGCCCGTTTTTGTGGAATACTAGACAACGGATAAACATACATAAAAACTTCTTATTTTGTATAATACTAATAATTTACTTACATAGAAAACACTCAGGCCAATACAAACAGACATGTTCATGCACACAAATGTTTGTACTTTGGTGTAGTAGCTGACTTCTCAACAGTTACACCAAATCGGTTGTCAAAACAGCTAATGTCAACTGTAGATGAGATGGCTTCTTCAGTACAAATTCCGTCGGGAACATCTTTAACTGCGTTTTTTTTCTCATTGTTCTTAGCGTTTACTCCTGTAGAAAAATGTTAAAAGGTATATTTTTCAACGACCGTGAAGATAGATGAAAGAAAAGATAGCATTAAGGATAACCAATTGCGCAAATAGCATTGTGTGCCCTAAGACTGTTTGATACCTATTATAATCGGATGAATAATTCGTACATAAATGTCAGTACTAATTTACTAACGTAACAATATCCGTCCATGTGCAGACGGGCAGCGCTGCGTCGGAGGCCTGGTCGCCGGTATCGGGCAGCTCGCCGGTCTCCCAGGCCTCGCAGGCCTCTCAGCTGTCGCAGGCCTCCCAGGCCTCGCAGGTGGCACTGGACCACTCGTACTGCCGCCCGCCGCCTGATGAAGCAGAGCCGCCGCGCCGCGTCGGGAACCATCTACATCACGACCACGGTACACACTCCATCTTACACTTAAAAACTCGAATAGCCCTACAGAGTCACAAGCTACTGTAACGTTTTGTCTCTTTCATTCTTGTTTCTGTCGACATTCGCGAGTATTGACGCGTCAATCGCTTAACTAATGCTGCAGCGGCATTTAGTTTTTATGAATCAAGGCACTGACAAAATCAGCAAATACAAAGATTTTAATAAAGAAAACTGAAATAGTTAGAATACAAAATAAGACCAAAATAAATTTTATCACCTACATGAGGCACCATTGGTTTCATTTCCATACTCTCGTCATCTATTTTCACTGTTACATGTAAACGTCTGGGGTAAACAAACATACGAACCTCTGACGACTTCATGAAGAAGCGGGTCTTATAAAATATTTTGTACTATCTAGGTTACACATGGATGGCGGAACCCGAGAGCGAACCGCCTGCGCCGGTGGAAAGGGTAGTAGAAGAGCCGAAGCCGAAGACGGAAGCCAAGAGGCCCTACAAGCGGAAACACGAGACGAAGAAACTCGCGGAAATACAGAACAAGTGAGTTAAAAACCTAAAAGTCGAGTTCCGCAGCTTAAAGCAAATATGAATGAACATAAAGAAGTCGTCAAATGTTTTCAAGTCTTTGCATTGTTTCGTCGAGGTTAAAAAAATATAGTCAAATGTCTTACTTAGCGTTCCCCCTAACACGAGGCGTTTTGAGGCGGCACAAAACGCTGCCACCTGTCATAGATCGAAATGAAACAACTTTACGGATTCTACTCGCGGTCGCGAATATTTTCTTTCATTTTCTATATTAGAAAGCATTATATTCCTAGATTTTGTAAAATCGAACTTCATGAATGTGACAGGTGACCGCGTTATAGGCGGTATTTTTTGGACTTTGTGCGGGGAATCTAACTTACTCACAGCATGTTTCTTTCCCTCAGACTGTTCGACAGCCACGAAGACTACGACTCCTTAGTCTACCCGAGTGTAACATTCAAGCCGCGCGACATAATGGCGGAGATGCACGTGATGTACGAGTTCCTGACGCGCGGCATCGACCGCGAGGACGTGCAGTACTTGCGGCGCGCGTACGAGGCGCTTCTAGCCGAAGACGCGCAGGGGTACTGGCTCAACGACACGCACTGGGTCGACCATCCGCCCACCGATCTGGCCTATGCGCCCCAGAGGAAGAAGTCCAAGAGACATAATAATATCTATGAGACTTTGCAGGTTAGTTATGATGTTACTGAAAAATTGAGTTTGGTTCTTAGATGTTAGGAGTTTTAGATTGCTTTATTATTGAAATAAGGACATGTTTTCGCATTACCATGACGAATTCACTTTTGAATATCATCATCAACAGCCCCATGACGTCCACTGCTAAACATTTGATCAGGTCATCCGTCCACTTTGCGGGTAGGAGTCACACGTTGTGTTAGGCATGAAATGAAATGGCAGTCTCCATTCGAGAACTTTCCCGGCCCAAGGGCTCTGGCTGCGTCCACCAAAAGCCTGCTCCTTTTATCAAGTCATCCGTCCACCTTGCAGATTTGCGTCTGACGCTACAAATGGTCCCCATTTAGTGTCTTTTTGGCCCTAACAGCCTTCAGTTTCTAGCTATATGGCACGCCCACTCGTTAGCTCTGCTCGCTAACCCTTGCCATAAGTGCGGAGATGCACGTGATGTACGAGTTCCTGACGCGCGGCATCGACCGCGAGGACGTGCAGTACTTGCGGCGCGCGTACGAGGCGCTTCTAGCCGAAGACGCGCAGGGGTACTGGCTCAACGACACGCACTGGGTCGACCATCCGCCCACCGATCTGGCCTATGCGCCCCACAGGAAGAAGTCCAAGAGACATAATAATATCTATGAGACTTTACAGGTTAGTCATGATGTGTTACTGAAAGATTGAGATTGGTGCTCAGAGCACGGACGTAAAAGAAAGACGGACGGAATATCACACTAAAAAGATGTGAAGCATGCAAAGTGCTACAATTTCGTTTGTTGTACAAACTACGCCATTTTACTCCGTGTGACAGCGCCAATGACACGTGCTAGTCAAGTACACACCTAAACTGGCAGCTGATAATATGCTTCACTCATGATTAAACGAGGTAACGTCCGTGTTTCTTTTGCGTTCGTTGTTTCTAGAATGTTAGGAGTTGGAGATTGCTTCATTACTAAAATGGGGATACGTAGTCGCATTACTATGACGAATGCACTTTTGGATAATTTCATCATCATCAACAGCCACATGTCGTCCACTGCTAAGCATAGGCTTCTCCCATAGGTTATCAGAGAGGCTTCCTTTATCAGGTCATCCATCAACCTTGCAGATCTGCGTCTGATGCTACAAATAGTCACCATTTAGTATCTTTTTGGCCCCAACGGCCTTCAGTTTCTGGCTACATGGCACGGCCACCCGTTAGCTCTGCTCGCTAACCCTTGCCATAAGTGCGGAGATGCACGTGATGTACGAGTTCCTGACGCGCGGCATCGACCGCGAGGACGTGCAGTACTTGCGGCGCGCGTACGAGGCGCTTCTAGCCGAAGACGCGCAGGGGTACTGGCTCAACGACACGCACTGGGTCGACCATCCGCCCACCGATCTGGCCTATGCGCCCCAGAGGAAGAAGTCCAAGAGACATAATAATATCTATGAGACTTTACAGGTTAGTTATTATGTTACTGAAAGATCGAGATTGGTGCTCAGAGCACGGACGTAAAGAAAGACGGACGGAACATCACACTAGAAAGATGTGAAGCATGCAAAGTGCTACAATTTCGTTTTGTTTTACACGACCTGCTACACTCACAAAAACACACTATCTGCTACAAATTACGCCATTTTGCTCCGTTTGACAGCGCCAATGTCAGCACACACCTAAACTGGTAGCTGATAATATGCTTCACTCATGATTAGACGAGGTGACGGCCATCTTTCTAAACAGACGTAAACTGTGGTTCTAAGATGTTAGGAGTTGTAGATTGCTTTATTACTGAAAGTAAGATACGTGGCCGCAATATCATGGCGAATCAACTTTTGAATAGTTTCATCTTCAACAGTCCCATGCTACACATTTGATTAGGTCATTCGTCCACTTTGGGGGTGGGCGTCACACGTCGTGTTTGGCTTCAAATAGTCTCCATTCGAGAACCTTTTCGGCACAAAGCTAAAGCCTGCTACCTTTATCAGGTCATCCGTCCACCTTGCAGATCTGCGTCTGATGCTACAAATAGCCCCCATTTAGTATCTTTTCGGCCCCAACGGCCTTCAGTTTCTGGCTACATGCCTCGCCCACTCGTTAGCTCTGCTCGCTAACCCTTGCCATAAGTGCGGAGATGCACGTGATGTACGAGTTCCTGACGCGCGGCATCGACCGCGAGGACGTGCAGTACTTGCGGCGCGCGTACGAGGCGCTTCTAGCCGAAGACGCGCAGGGGTACTGGCTCAACGACACGCACTGGGTCGACCATCCGCCCACCGATCTGGCCTATGCGCCCCAGAGGAAGAAGTCCAAGAGACATAATAATATCTATGAGACTTTACAGGTTAGTTATACGTTATTCGAAAATCATTCAACCCTGGCAAACAAGCATGGGGACCGCCTGATAGTGAGCGGTTACCGCAGCCTTTGGACACGTGCAACACCAGGCGCATTACTCGTGCGTTGCCGACCCTACAGGAACCTTTTCAAACCCCTCTCGGAGAACTCCATGCTATAGCTCATCGGGAAAACCTCGGCAAGGAGTTCGTTCCTATCTTACTCTTGCCAAGACATTTCATTGAGAAAGAACAAGGAAAACTGAACTGTAATATTCAGCCTGTCATGCTGTTGACACTAAATTTTAGATTGGTTTCAAGACTATAGAAGTTATAGGTTGTTTTATTACTGAAAGTATGACACGTGGCCATAATATCATGTCAAATCCACATTTGGATAATTTCATTTTCAAGCCTCCCTCGTAGATTTCCACAGAGGCTAATTGTGTGCGGCCACCGAAACCCTTTATCAGATCTTTATCAGATCATAGGTCCATCCCTGGGTAGACGTAGATTACATTCAAGATGGTTGTAGCTCAAACGGCCATCAAATCTTCGCACTAATTGTCACACTGTCACTTCAACCTGCTAACCCGCTGGGCAATGTCGGCAACCTTACGAGCAGATCTACGGATTTCCCCATTCTAAATTCGATCTCTTAGCGAAATGCCGAGGCTGGTCCTCATCCTTGCACAATGGGTGACCCTGTACTTTCTTATGAAACCCATAGTAAGTGACCACATCTCAGATCCACAATTCTTTGATAGTTACTCACGCCGTTTGCACCGGTTGTATAATTTGACTTTAAAACATAAGTATTAACAATTTCGAAAACATATCCAGGGACACTCAAGCGGCTCCGCGCGTACAGAGGGCTACTACAAGATGGACGCTCGCCTCAAGGCCAAGTACAAGTACCACCACGGCCGCAGCGTGGCGCTGGCGCTGCAGGACAAGCAGCCGGACGACAAGAAGGCCTCCAAGATGCAGGGGCTCTCCCGCGAGGCGCGCTCCAACCAGCGACGGCTGCTTACGGCCTTCGGTGAGACTACTGACAATCTGAAAAACTTACTACAGTCCCACGAAATACACTTTGACAGCTGCCAGTGTCATTGAAAATTGTACTTCAATCTAATAGGAATACGATTCATGCAAAACACAGCGTCTTGACTTTCGAGCCTCAACACTTGAACCCTTTCAGCATTGCATAAAGATTAATTTCTAATGACACTGGCAGGTGTCATAGTGCATTTCTTAGTGTTGGACTATAGCGTGTATGTGAATTATTTGACATTATTTTGTGTGTGTGATTTCGTATAGCATCTCTACCGGATAGCTATGCAACTACCGAAATGCCGTACAAATAAATTCACGAAATGATTCTTGTGTGACCAAACGTGAAAAATAACGTGTATTATTTTGTCATGTTTGTTGTTTGCTTTATCTTTTGTAGAACTGTACAGCCGATGCATTTAACTGAACTTTAGGGTGGCTCGGAAGTTAACTGCGAGCGGAAAGTTTGAATCGATCTATACCAACTCTTTGACGGAGACGTATTGACGAAGCATAAAATTGAAATGATAATTTATAAACGATTTTACTATTTCAGGTACAGACACAGATTCCGATCTACTAAAGTTCAACCAGCTGAAGTTCAGGAAAAAGCAGCTCAAGTTTGCCAAATCTGGAATCCACGACTGGGGTCTATTCGCACAGGTTAGTTTCCTTGCTATCGATATTTAAAGTTTATAGAAGCCACACGTAAAATAGAAAAAAACAAACAACATTTTTGCTTATGGCCAGATTTACAATAACCCATTATCAGGCAAAAGCACTAGGATTATTTCATTGGTCTTATTTCATCAGTTAATGGTTCATATTGAATAAATAAACCCTACTAATATAATAAATGCGAAAAATTGTATGTGTGGATGCATACTGCATGAATTTTAATGAATATTAGTTTACTTACTATCAATAGCGGGCGGCCGCTAGTAATAAATAAATATTATGGTGGTAACTATTTTCCCTTGTCGACTGCTAGAGAGGACTTTGAATGCTTCCAGAGACCTCAGTTCTGATGTAATCACGCAGCTCTAAACCTCTCCTTTCCCTCAGGAGCCGATAGCAGCCGACGAGATGGTGATAGAGTACGTGGGTCAGATGATCCGTCCGATCGTGGCGGACGTGCGCGAGGCGCAGTACGAGGCGACCGGCATCGGCAGCTCGTACCTGTTCCGCATCGACCTCGACACCATCATCGACGCCACCAAGTGCGGCAACCTGGCAAGGTTCATCAACCACAGCTGCAATGTGAGTCTGCCCATATCTGCACTCAAAACATAATCGGCCTATATACGTCCCACTGCTGGGCACAGGCCTCACCTCAACTACGAGGTGGAACAAGCCATACTCCAACACGCGGGCTCAGTGCAGGTTGTTGGAGGGGTGTAAGGTTAGTGAGCTACCTTATTGTCAGTTGTTGTCAAGCCGCCCTAAGGCCTCTGACTAGGCTTAACGACTGACATCTAGCGACGTCAACCTGTCTGCACTCAATACCCGCCAAATATCTAGAGTGTATTTTATGTCCTTAAAATATCAGGAAATCAGAATCAGAAATATCTTTATTTAAAAAGACCTGTGTAACCTGGCTTTTAAATCGTCTAGAACTAAATCAAACAAACAAAAATACTCTTAACAATAAACTTGAATACACTTGTTGAAAATAAGAAAATAAAAGATGAACAAAGAAGTTTCCAAAAAGAAAAATCCGGTCATTTCCTTAACATATCACAAATACAAGCTTTAGTATAATTTTAACGCTACCGCTGCTTGCTTACAAGTTGAGGTTTATTATGGTCCATCTAGTTTTGAAAATATTGTATTAGTTTTACAATTCTGTCCACTAATCAGTGTTAGGACTAACTTGATCTGAATTTGAACATATCTGTTTGTATTGGTATGGGTGTAACGTTTTGACGCAGAACGCCACTTTCGCAAATGGTCACCTCGAAAATTTTGGCTACTTTCGCAGAATGTCACTTTCGCAACTGGTCACTTTCGCAGAATGTCATTTTCGCAAAAGGTCACTTTAGCACAATGTCATTTTCGCAAAAGGTCACTTTCGCATTTGGTCACTTTCGCAAAACGTCACTTTCGCATTTGGTCACTTTCGCAAAACGTCATCATCATCAGAAACAAGTCGGTGTCATATTGAATTAAGAACAGGTCCATTGGAGCTGTTTTTTGTGTGACCGCATTTAGTACGCAGCCGTATCTTCCTTTTATTGTAATCTGTTATAGAGTTACTTAATAAAACCCTTATTGAAATAATTGTATTTTCCTATTTTTATACTGAGACTAGACTACCGTAATAAAGATTTGATGGAGTATACCTCTTTTATATTAAAACACTTAATAGAGAATTTATAAAGGAAATTCTAACAACCAATCAATAAAAAACAAATATTTAACATCAAATCTTTATTACGGTAGTCTAGTTTCAGTATAAAAATAGGAAAACTTATATAATGTAATAAGTAATGTCAATAAGGGTTTTATTAAGTAACCCTATAACGTATTCCAAAAAAGGAAGATACGGCTGCGAACTAAATGCGTTCACACAAAAAACAGCTCCAATGGACCTGTTCTTAATTCAATATGACACCGACTTGTTTCTGATGATGATGACGTTTTGCGAAAGTGACGTTTTGCGAATGTGACCAAATGCGTAAGTGACCTTTTGCGAAAATGACATTGTGCGAAAGTGACCTTTTGCGAAAATGACATTCTGCGAAAGTGACCAGTTGCGAAAGTGACATTCTGCGAAAGTGACCAAAATTTTCGAGGTGACCATTTGCGAAAGTGACGTTCTGCGTCAAAACCTTTCCTATGTATATTGTTTAAAAAATATATCTGGAGCATTTTTATCATCCCATAATTCCTTTTAGCAAAACAAGCTCTGTTTAGTTTGGGGCTAGGTGGCGCTGTGTGGAATAATCCAGTAATATTTATTTCTTAATCCTCTCCTACAGCCCAACTGCTATGCGAAGATAATAACAATAGAGAACAAGAAGAAGATCGTAATTTATTCGAAGCAGCCGATCGGCGTGGACGAGGAGATCACGTACGACTACAAGTTCCCGCTCGAGGACGAGAAGATCCCGTGTCTGTGCGGCGCCGCGCAGTGCCGCGGCTTCCTCAACTGAGCACAGTGGGTTTCTCAACTGAGCACATCGACACAACTCGACAAATATGTTCGTTTTATATTATATCAAAAAAGAGGGTATTTGGCTGTTCATTTTCAAAAATATCTGCATTACCTTGTGATTATTTCGATGCTGACTTTTGAGTTAATTGGAGGAAAGTGTTTTCTTTTTTGGAAGCTTCAGATTTGTGATTCGATGAATTTCAATATTTAGAACCATTTCTTGAATGTATTCATACTCAAGTTTGTTAGAACACGGAACTAAGATTGGCCGATGAATTTACTCATCAGAAAATTTTCTAGGCTTTTATATTACACACAGTGATTCATAAATGGAATGAGGTTACAAAAAAACGCGTATATTAAAGACGCAAATGATAGTTCTCTGACAGATGTATCAGAATTCAAGTTCGGAGTACCTTTATAGAAACGCTCTTCTGCCTATGAAATATAATTGAAGTAAACAAAAATTGACAAATATCATATTGTAATTGTGTTCTATTTTGGAGCTTATGGAATTAAATGAAAGGTATGATAATGAAGGTATGGGTTTCAGTCCAAATGTCCACCACAAACGAGACGACCTGAGTATCCCTAAATGCCGCACTTCTAACTTGATAGCGAGTACGAAATGTGCGCCTGTGCTTACGTTGGTCATATTTATTTTTATTGTATGTATGGTTAAATCGTTATGTAGCCTTTCTCTTATAGAGGCATCTAGCGCACCCACTCGCCTCGTTCTATAAAATTCGATAGTCTTTCGGCTGTGGTGAGAGATAGCATTTTAAAATATTACCCTATTAAAACAGTTGAATCTCTATTTAAAAAATGGATTGCTGTTCGTTAGTCTCGCTAAAAGTCGAGAACGGCTGGACCGATTTGGCTAATTTTTGTTTTGAAATATTTGTGGAAGTTCAGGGAAGGTCGGAAAGGTTAGAAAACATGAAAAAATGCTAGGAATATGGTAAAATTACAATTTTGATTTTCTCTCAGCAACGATTTTTTCCTGTCAAACACTAAGTGTTTGACAACAGAACGAAGTCTGTCGTGCTCGGGACAGCTAGGACAGCAGTAATGAAGAGATAAATTCATGTCGATCAGTCAAACATTGTTATAATAATAAAATTGCCATATTACTTTTCCACTCGTCTCGTAGGTAGTTGACATTTGGCCTTCTTGAGCTCATCATCGTTTGTAGAATTTGTATGTGTCGTTAATCTGTTTTAAAATATAAAAAAACAGATTTATATCAACTTTCGCTTATAGCTTTGCCCGGTTCGTTGCCTAGTATGTGAGGGTTATTCCTCCCAATTATCATGACATTAATGACTAGAGCAGTGGAGAGTTAAAATGAACTCTATGTCCAAGTACTATGATCCAAAAAGGAACTCATTGAAACGCTAAGCTTATACCCAATTAGTTAATTCGCCAAAAAGTCAAATAACTGCTCCTAGATTTGAACCCTTAGATCCGTGGAAGGAAACTTGATAACTAAAAGGCTTTAGCAGCTACTGCAGGAGGGAAGATTCTCTGGTATGTTTCATTTGTAATACCGAATTTAAGAAAAACATTTTTGTAAATCACAAATCGAATTAGTTTATATTTTCCAAGTTTTTATACACTGTCCTATAACCGGCCGTCTGGGTGCCGTTTAGTCACTAAAATAGGATTAATTTACATAAATATGCACAAGTGTTCATAGTTAAGTCTGCTTTCAGCTCTTTATGATGATCTTAACAAAAAGTAATAATCGATCTAAAACCATCACATCCAGATTTAATTTCCGTACATTTTGTACTCTAGAATTGTAATAACCTTATGAACATCGTCATAGCGTAGCATAATGTAGTTTATGGCCGATTTTATTGTAATTAATATAAAATTAAATGCGAAGATCAGATAGGTCGACTGTTCTACCTCATACAAAAGGTTAATTTGTCTTCCGATTTAGGAGCAGCGATAGGCTACTCTAAGACTTGAAACTTCGCAAGACTTTACAACTCAACATGTCATCCCTTGACAAGTACCTAATAAAGGGCGTGTTGTAAGCAGGTGCCAGCCGTCAGGTAGAATCATTTTTATATGAAATGTAAAACTCGTGTGATGTGTGAATCTGAAGCGTTTACCTCTTGTATTTAAAAAGCCCTGTGCTATTCGTGTATGTAAAGTTATCCCTAAACAATCCTTGTATTATAATATACTCGATTCGACTGAGTCTAAATTATGATTTGTTAGGCGTGGGATGTCGAAAATAATATTATGCTGTATAATTATTCTATGTTGTACATTGTTTGTGAATAAGGATCTCCCATCTGCTGTGTGACAGATTTTTGTAGTACCGTACATTTTTCAAGTACACGACTATGTGGTTTGGTTTGCTGAATGATTTATAATGTATGTAACTCGTTTTCATTTATTAGTGAACTGAACACGCGCCCTTGGCGCTCGGCTCGCGTCGAGGGCTCCCAAATTGTAATTAAATTCATAAGATTGCGACATTTTGAATCGCACTTCATCTATGTAATGTAAAATGTATAAGATTGTAAATAAAAGATTCCAACAATTTTATAAATGTATTTCATTTTACCCGAAATATTCTATATGGGTACAGTGAACAGCACATCAGGCTACCAATTTAGGTTTTAATTTTGATCTTTCCAAATGTCATTTTTCTGGAGTATAGCAAGCAGGGAGGGAGGACTGACCGAGAATGGGTAGCCTGTCATGCTGTTGACCGTACTAGGTCGGATTAAAGAAGTTTGTTTCATTATTAAAACTTAAAATAGGTCACTTTCTATGAGATTAAGTACAGCCTCGTACAGCCAATGTTACATTCCAATTAAATTACTTAAGTAAAATAAAACCAAATAATATATTAATATATCTATATCAATAAGAAAACAATATTTAAAAAGAAACAAAAAAACAAGTAGGTACGATTTCGGGTTTTTGAATTGTGGCAAAATGTATATGAGCAGAGCAAAGTGGTGAATAATGGTAGCCATTACACCTAACATAAACGACCTATATACGTCCCACTGCTGGGCACAGGCCTCACCTCAATTATGAAGTGGGCCGAGCACTCCAACACGCGGGCTCAATGCGGATTTTTGAAGGGGTCTAAGGTAAGTGAGCAACCTTGATGTCAGATGTTATCCAGCCGCTCTAAGGCCTCTGACTAGGCTTAACGACTGACATCTAGCGACGTCAACCGGGACCAACTGCTTAACGTGCCTTCCGAAGCACGGAGATGCCCGAAATACACATCACGAAATTTCGGTCGGGGTGGTCACCCATCCCATTTCCAACCCGGCGTGTGTTGCTTTACAACATCTTCGCCGATCACTGTCACAACTGCGCCACTGGCACCTCGTAGCCATTATTCACCAGTAACTCTGATGTATTGTGTTACTAGCATCATACATTTTTAGTTTAGCTATGATGAATATACAGTATAGGTGTATTTGAAGCAACACACGAAGAGCAAGCACGGGTGACCTGTAAAAATTGTCAACACTATTTTAAAGAAAGATTCTAAAGAATCAGAACAAACTCATGTTTTGACAGTTTGAAAATAGTAAAATAAAGTTAGTTCAATAATAAATAAATAATTTAGATGTTTTTTTTTCGTGAACTGATTTTTAATTCTGGCAGAGGTCATGTGGTTTTTAGTTTGAAAAGGTTCCAGCGCATTGGCAATTGGTGTTTTCTCGTGTAAATTAACAAAAATGTTCCTTATTTTTTTGAATTTGTGGCGAAATCTCAGCAAAAAGTAGCCCCGCGAAATTTTGGTGGACTCAACACACATGGCAATCACGGCATACCTACGACTGTTTTTTTGAATAGACTCGCTGTTAGTCCAAGGTGTGACTTTCACAGCTTTAGCGAGCAATGGGGTGAGCGGAAGGCTCACAAGTTTACAACCCCTATACCTACGACAATCTCGAGCGCGCACAACGCGGACTAACTCCGCCGTGATGTGTGGTTGCTTCACCAAATTGGGCTTTCGGGGGACTTTTAAATTCCCGTTTGCGTTACTCGATAAAGTTGTAAGCTTTTCTATTTTAGCGGACTAAAAAGTCGGCGGAGATAAGTACGTCGTATGCGCAGGCCTTTTGTCAGTCCTCTGTTTTAACATTTTGAACGGCGCAGGAAAAGTGACAAACATGCTTACTTCATGGTGGAGTTGGTGACCACCCAGGACTTAACAACTGCACCATCTAATCGTAGCAAAGATCTGATATTGTCTTACAACAAAAAAGAGCAAGTCCGTGGTTTATAAAAATTTTATAAATAAATACAATTAATTTTACCAGAGAAAATGAAGGAGAGTTTCACGCTCTGTAAGTATAAAAAAATGTGAGAGCAACCTCAAAACCGCGCACGTCTGCGAACTAGTAACAGTCAGAATCGCGCGCGTTGTTGCATCCGCGTCGCGCTGTGCTAGGGTAGACAAGCACTTAAGGCGATCGCCTCATATATTTTGAGAATGTGTTTTTGTAATGTAGATTTTTTTTAAATTAAAAATTTGGTGTTTCGGTATGATTTTGTAATCTGGGTCGCTAACCAATAAATTATGGTTTTAATCTCATGAGTTCTCAGAGTGTGGCAACTGGCAAGTCAGTCACAACGCCACACGCAGCTTCCAAGCTTGGATTTGCCTGCCATTCGTTTTAAGCTTTCTTTATGTTTGACATGCTTTTTAAAATAAAATAAGAGTCAATATGGTATTAAAATATATATTTATAACATGTCATGTCATACATACTAACAAAAATCAATTGTTATTATACCCATACAATCAAACGACTTAGCAAACAAAGAGGTCATACTTATGTTTTAGCTCCTTAAAATTTAAAAATTATACAAATAATATTAAACTAAATCTTAACACCAATTAAAGTTAAGTATCAAATCACAGTAAAAGGACTCTTAACTAGTTTGTTATCTAACAACACATTTCCAGAAATATCTATTTAATTAAATGCCATTAACATAGTTGTTCTGCCATTAGTTACCTACCGCACACCACCTTCCCCCACTCATACACACACATTAATGTATATCAATCTCTTGCTCAATGCTGGAATCAACAGTATTTTCTGAGTATAGACTACGCACGAGACGGCTAGACAGAGCAGACTGATGAAAAAAACTATAAAAAATAGGTCGCGTAACAAATTACCAACTTACAATTTGAATCTGCAGGCAGTTGATGCCAAAATAAGTAGCGTCATTCATTTGCTATATCTTTGCAGTAAGTTGGCGTAAATTTACTCCTATTTTTGTATAAATACCGAATAAATAACTAAGCCAAAACAATAAATAGTTACAAAATGTCATTATTTAGCTACATAAAAAAAGATTACAGAATTCCATCGATCTGTATGAAAAATCTAACTATCAACACAGTTTAGTAATCAGCTTAATAAAATAAATTAATACTTATTTTTTAAAAAGGGCGAATAAATTGACATGTAAATCATGTAATGTTATTATTTTATTTGACTTTAACATTAAAATACAGAAGTGTGTTCAGTTCCAGTACATGTTATGATGCTAATTTGTACACCGTTAAACAAATATTATATTGCTGACATGCATTAGCCTAATTATTAGGTCAAAGGTACTTCACTCTAAACGGCGAGCGTCATAGAAATAAATAATCGGTTGTTTATTGCTATTTCTATCACTGGTGATAGAAATGAACATGATTATACCCAAAGTAAACAAAACTGTAACTTTCCTTAGTAAGTGTAAAATGTGCTTCAAAGGGCGCTGTTCATTGCAAAATGTACCTTATAATATCGCAAGATAAAGTCGGCAATTGAGCTAATTATTGGAATCTCACCTGCCTAGCAAACATTTCCGCGCAGACATCTGATGCGCCCTTATCAGACTTATCCTCGCTCTCCGTGGAGTCTGAGTCAAACTCCGAGACGGACTCGGGCGACTTCCTCCCGCTTGCGCCGGTCCGCTTCAAGCCTACCTCGGTGGTCAGAATCTCAGTTATGACCTCATCAGGCGTCTTCTCCTTGCGGTTCTTGTTGCGCAGCTGTCTCGCTCGTTTCCTTATATCGGCGAGAAAGCCCGTGGTCGCCTCTACGCTCTCGTGCGAGACGTCCTGTGGGGGCGAAAGGTCAGTCATAGACTGAGCCAAGTCTGTCGACGATCCCTTCGAGTTATCGTCCGTAACCGTCTCTAGAGATTCAACCGACGCTCCAATACTCCTAAACGCTGTCATTCCTTCGACTATAGACACATGGTAGCCATCATCGTCCTTAGTGCGGATAATAATACCACCAGGTGCCGTTCCTAACAGCGCTGGTTCGGAGACTTTCAAGTTATATATTTCGGGCGAATAGCATTCCGAAGCGGTGGAGGCTAGGGACGTTGTATCGCAGGTGCAGGGAGGAGCTCGATACGTGTCGTCGGTTATATACAGTATGGTGACGCGGTCCTCGCCCACCATGTAGAGGAAGGGATGCACGTACTCCCACGCGTGGACTGCCGAGCTCCACTTCGGGTCCTCGTTGCGGGTGCGGCGTCCGTTCTCGTCGATGAACACGCCGCATTCGGCGTAGCAGATGAGTATCTCGAGTGGTTTGTCGCGGATGAGGAGAATCGCTTCGGGTGGGCAGTGGTTTCTTGCTGCCGCGGCGATGACAGGTTCTTCTGAATAATAACAAATAATTGTTTTAATACGTATTGACAGATACTAAAAATGAAGTTATAAATAGAATTAAAACACAGATGATAAACCACCAAAAGAGGATGACAAGGGACGACAAGTTTGGTACTAAAATCGCGAACGCAGCAAGTATTTTTGTGTTAATTTATTGAATCGTATTTTCATTGGATTGAAGTACAAAAGTGAGTGCAGTGCATATAGAGTGCTCTACTACCTTCTTGAGCGTCGGAGAGTGAAATATGAGCTGATTTTCAGCTTATCAGGAAATTGGTGCAGTTCCAAGCGGCGAATTTAGGCCTAGTATAATTATGTCTCTCGCGCTACAAAGTTAACCATTTAGGCCATTGGCATTTGCGCCATTTTGGCGCCAAATAATGACGCGCAACGATCTACCGTTCTTTTAGTAAGATTTGGCGATAACGCGCCTGACCGCTCGTATGTCTCCGACACTTGAAGGACTAACCACCGCACTCAGAGACGTCAATTAACGGTAATGGTTCATTAGAGTCGAAATTCCATTTTTGAAAAGAGACTTCATAACAAATTGAATAAAGAACTTTTAAGAATGTAAAATTTTGACTCTAATGAACCATTTAAGTTAATTGACGTCTCTGAGTGCGGCGGTAAGAATCGTATTTCTATTGGATTAAAGTACTCAATGGCACTGACCCGAGCCTATAGCGTGTGGCGCAGCGGCGTTGAGCGGCAGACGCAGCGGACGTTCAGCGGCGAGGTATAACGCGCGCGGCGTCAGTAGCAGGGATACAGGAGCGCGCTCCAGCGGCAGCGAGCGCACGCAGCGGAACGCCGTCTGCGACGCCTCGTAGCGGAGTAGGGTCACGAGGCGCCCGCAGGCGACCACGGCGCACGGGCCGTCGTCTGCGGCGCCAGATATAGCCTGGGAATATAGTTGTATTTGTAGCAAAACGCACGGACCACTGGCCAAAACGTCTTGCCTGAGGACCAATCGGGAATACACTTAAAGCTTAACCTGAATAAATGTGTGATTTACGCGTAGAATACGTAGTATGATTGTTTATTTGTGTATTTGAATCATTATTTGTATTTTATTTATCAGTTACTGGCTTATGATAAGTACTTTTATGTATTTTATTTATTACTTATGTAAACAATTCCCAATCCTGAATTAACTGTGAACTTGCCAACCCATTCTATCATATTTCCTCTGCCTAAGCCGCAGACTACACGTCCGCTCGCTGCCATTCCCACTCTGATTATACATTTTTACCGAACTCCCAACGACAACAAATGATTTAGACTTCATTTTTTGGAGAGATCAATGGAATATCTCTCTGACATAATAAGTTAGAGAAAAGAAACTGGTCAGAACGAAAGCAGAATTAAGCTAAACAATATCAAATCAGATAACCCCATCAGCAGACAGTCAATTTAAACAATATTGTGGCAGAACATTTTGTGTTTTCTTTATTGTTTTTTGACACTATTTTTCGATCACATAAGGTTTAAAATAAAGATGTTTTTGTGGTGCGATTCCACGAATACTAAGCTTTAACTGACCTTGACCAAATGCGGCGGCGCGTTATCCGGAAGCTGCACCTTGCTGACACTGAGCGTCGGCTTCAAGTTGCTGGACCTCCTGAGCGCGGACTCGAAGGCCGGCAGCCCCCCGTGCAGCAGGGCCCCCCCGCACACCAGGAGCACGCGGCCCCCCGCCAGCGCCATACTACACACGCGCCCACTGTCGCTCAGCGAGCGACGGGGAGGGGACACGTCGGATTTAGACTCTATTTCTAGACGGATAGGGCCTCTTAGAGAGTGGAGGCCGTCGGAGCAACCTAGAAGGCGATGTATGTGTTAAGGCTAAATATATTTTTGACGCTGTCAATGTTAAATCTTATAAATCATAAAAACACATTGGCTTATAAAATAGAGAGCCTGTTGGCTATGAAAAAAAACAAGTACTATATCATTGCGCCATCGTTCATTACGTCGATTATGAGAATTAAATTCTGGGAAGTGTGTGTATTATAGCCACGCCAATGCTCTGGTTCGGAAACCGTGTGGTGGTGAGTCCAAATCTGGTAAAACCAACTCCGGTAATGAGTAACATTTACAAAAAAAACCCAAGTTACCCGGATAACGGCGGAAGGCTAGTCTCTTGCCACGTTTGGTTATAAATAAGCTTGGTCATGTGGGGCATCTGGATGTTCCGTTCACCATGACGGCAAAAGCCAGTGTACCTTCCCCGCATGCATGCCTATCGAATATAAGTACCTACACAATAGACTAAATGACTGTAATTATTTTTGTTTCTATTCGAAAGACCTTACATTTAGGTAAACAATGCTAAAAGAATCACTTCGTTAGGATCAATACTACCAGAGATATCACAATTTGGACTTGCCCAAAAACGCTTCATACAAACGTGACAGGGAACGTGACGTCACGTCCACTGTTTTTGTAAGGAGCGCGTAAGAACTTAGTTCGACAGCTATATTAAATATTGCGTTTATGAAAATGGTCTCCTAACATAATTGCTTCATATTAGTATGGGTTACAAAATAGTGATATTGTTTTACAAAAATTTTACACTTCATAAATGGACTTGCCCACCTAAATTTGCAGGCCTATTGTGGCTTCATTTTGAAACAAATTTCGATTGTGGTTTCACAATAACATTTGAAATCAATTATTATTTTTGGGGAACATAAAAAAACATGCAAAATGACTCATAGTCATATACCCTATTAAGGCAATGATTAATCAATCATCTTACCGATAGCCAGTAGATTGCTGGCGACGTGCAAGGCGGCCGCCGGTTCGTTGTCCATCGCGACCAGGCCGCGCGGACAGTACGCTGACGTCACGGGCGCCGACTGACGCAGGCGATCGAGCCATGCGTTGCGCTCTTCTATAGAGGAGCACACGACGGCTGCTTGCTCGCAACGCGCTGGGCTCGAAAGCTTCACCTGAAGACAACAAAAATTTCATGTGGTTGTGGTCACTAACAACACCATTAACGACAATATTGTGTTCCACGTTTATGAAATTTCGGCTGCTTGGAAGCCTTTGGTGTTGTCTGTCACCGAATTATGCTGCTTGGTTGCAACGCGCTGGGCTCGACAACTTCACCTAAGGCAAATGCGTAAAATTTTCCTAAATCATGGTTGTGGTCACTAACAACGCCATTAAATTAATTTAATTATGTAATACACATTTAGGAACACTTTGGCTGCTCGGGAACTTCGTTCGTTCGTGTGTGTACAGGATTCCCAATGCGCTATTGGTCGCGGTCAAAAAGAAAGGCCCACCTCGCTCCGCTAGGGGTCTACTCACATTTATCGACGCGGAATAGGCTTAAGCAGAGTGCGTCCGTCAGCATAAATACTTTTTTGACCGGCGTTAGCCGATTCCGAGTCGATAAATGTATGTGTGTAGTAGACCATCATCATCATGTCAGCCGAACGACGCCCATTGCTGGAAACAGGCCTCCCCAAGAATCTCCACAACGATCGGTCCTGTGCTGTCCGCATCCAGCGGCTTCCCGCGACCTTGACCATATCGTCGGTCCACCTTGTGGAGGGGTGCTTTCCGCCCCAGTAGTAGTAGTTTCCAAGTAGACCCAAATTCGTGGTATACTGACCGCGAAGGCCCTGTTGGCCTCGTTCTGCGGCAGGCCGGGCGCGTCCTGTGCGCCGAGCCTGGCCCGTAGCTGCGTGTCCCCGCGCGCCAACACCACGCAGCCGCCCGATACGCGTCCTCGGAGACGCTCGCGCACGCCGTCTGACCTGCACACACAAACCACTTGTATAACTCTGTGTATCTTCATAGGTCTATGGACAATATTTATCTTCCTAACTCTCAACTAACTAACATTTTTAACATTAAAGTTCTCCACAAATTTATTGACTTGCTTTATTCTCTTCTTTCGCACAAGTGTCAAAGCTGACTGACATGCCTCCATCATAGCAGATTCGAAATTAAAGAGCAAATAAAACCCCTATATAAAACGACATTTTGAAGTTACTTTTAAAGCAAATAAAACCCCTATACTAGGATTTTTAATTGTAGTCAGTGAAATGACATTTTCAGTGTGGCAGGTTTTCAGTCCCAAATAAATAGTGATGAGGTAAATCGAGTTTTTACAATTAAAAGTTAGTCGACATTACAGCCTGGCAAAAAAGTCGTAGTGAATGATCACGTCTCACTCCCATATGTCATTACTGGCAACACACACTGGTCAGACTTTCGTCTTGAGACATAGAGGTGTTTCGGTAAACTGTATTTAGTCAATAGTTTTTCAGTTTCAAAATGTTATTTTTTTTTTTTTTTAAGTCGAGCTTTTCCCCACTTCAAACTGGCGGAAGTCTGATATTGTTCAGTGGTTAGATGAAAATCATATTCAATATCAACCTACAATGATAAAGGCTCAATTAATCAAAATAGCGAAATTACAAAAATCGAATTACGAACGCTATGCTGTGGACGAGTTAGCCGCCGAATACGGTGTCACAATCCTGCGTCTGTTCCCTTATCACTGTAAGCTCAAATAGAGTTAGTTTGGGCTCAAGTAAAGGGATACGTTGCCAGGAACAACAAAACTTAAAACAATAAAAGACGTAAAAAATAAATTTCAAGAAGGCCTGAGGGAAGTGACGCCTGATAATTGGAGACAGTGCATCAACCATGCCATAAAAGTCGAAGACAAAATGTGTCAACTCGACCACATTATAGAATATAGACCAATATTCCTTCGTTATAGATGTAACTGATTCCGATTCCGATTTTGAATATACCGATTCAGAATCGGAGTCGGAATCAATAGCAACCGTAACGAATAAAAACGTATATAATTACTTGTATTTTCCTGACTTTCAAGTGTTAATTCCCTTAAACCTCTTTGAACCTAATAAAATAACGCATGACTAAATGTCTAAATCTAGTGATTGCCGAACGTCACTATTGTAGCGGGTCACCCTTTTTTGTATCAGTCCAAGTTGAAGTTGTCATTTCGCTGACTAGAATTATTAATCGTACTATAATTAAAACGACTTTTTGAAGTAACTTTTAAAAAATAACGAAGTGCAAAAATAATCATACCCTTAATACCCAAATAATATCTCTACACCTAGTACCTTCATTTCGTAAAATAGTATGATATTATTCTAGTCGGCTTTACATTTTTGTGTCCCTGACTTTAACTGACACTAGTAGACTAATTTCTACTCAGGAAATAAGTCATTTATTTACATAGCATGACTATTAATCGCAACACTAGTTCTTACCACACAACCTGCACGGTGTTATTGTCTTGAGAACCATCCGGCACGTCGATGCTTGTCCTCCTACAGCAAAATAAATAAAAGGATGATTAAAACCAAGAAATTGTCTAAAGATATATCAGGAAAATAACTCTGTTTACCCATTGACGATGGATTTCGACTTTTCTCGTCTAGGTGTAGGAGGATATCTGGAATGAGAAAAATACAATGGAATAACTCCATGATGTAACTTCCAGCGCATTTTGTAACTTTATTTCGTTTTGTTTGCTTTGTACTCAGGATCGAATTAAGCAGAAAAGGCCGTTTCATAAAATAATAAATAGGGTGGAATGGCACATACTCAATTTCTCCATTTCTTGAAGCCAGTTGTGCACGTAATTTTTCTACTTCGTCACGGAGGTCCCTGTAAATATTGTTTTATCTTGTAATACAAATCTTTAGTCGACAACCTCTAGTCGGGTAAGAGAGGGAATTAACAAAGGAAATAAAATTGGCAGCTTACAACTTATGATAGTGAGTGTATGTTTTGTTGTGATAATGCATTGATATATTATCAGTTGTGAATAAATGAAAACAAAGTTAAAATAAAACATGATAAGAAGAAGAGCGTCGTGGTCATGAGGTTAAGCACTCTGGCTTAAGAGGCCGTTTGGTTCCAGTTTCAAATCTGGCCGAAACACCTATTTTCGATTCGCGAACTGCATAAAGGCTTACTCCCTACCACTTGAAGAGTTGGGCAAAATATTGGTTCCTAAAATGCTAGCTATCAAAAGATAGGAAAACCAGAACCAGAAAAAATACATTCGGTCTTGGCTTCAGGCGGGAATCAAACCCGCGTCTTTCGCAAACCGGGCGACTGCACTAACCACTGTGCTACCGAGACCATTAACACAACGGCCGAATTTTTCTTGTAAATTTTACCTGGCAGCCAGTTTTGTTTCACCAATGTTTAGGCATATATCTTAAACACTCGTAAGAAACATTATTGCAAATATTTGACTTTCGATTAAGATGAATCTAGGTTTTTAAAAGCTTATTTTTTATTTTAGCATTATCATCTTACAAAAGATAGGAAAACCAGAAAAAGATGATGATGGCTATCGTCTGGAATAGAGTGGAATATTTTGTTAGATAAATCCAGTAGGTGATACCTATTAGCACGTCGCAGCGGAGGCGACGCGGCGGACCTGCGGCCGGATCTGCCGAACAGTTTGTTGCTCAATGAACACTTTTTGCGACCGGCTTCTTCCACTTTCGCCTGGAAAAGACAAACATGATTTGACGCAATTAAAATATGGCCATTCTGTTTTAACACTACAAAATAAGCTTTTTTCACGTAGATATCGCAAAATAAACTAACTTGGTTAAACATTCGGCACAAATCGAGCCTGTAGCCTTCAGCTGTTCAGGCGATTGCTTCTGATCTACAAACCCATTGATTTTTTTTTAGAAAAAATCAGCTGAAAATCAGCGTATTTTTTTAATACGTGGTCAATAATTATTGTTAGATAAATTGCTGTAACACTTCGCAATTTTGAGATCCATGTAAATGACAGACAAATGCTAATTTTTCCCTTTAATTTTAATGGTTATTTTCTAATCAGGCACTTATTAATTACAGTAGTTAGTTATTAGTGGGCAGTGTAACCCTCTTATTTATAAAAACTTAAACAGTTGTTCAACAACACGTTAACTTTTGTATCGCTTTGTCTCTTTCATCTTTGTTGCTGCCGCCATTTGCGAGTAAGTGACCTAACACATCAATTGCTTAAATTATGCTTTAGCGTTTCGTTATGAAAAAAGGGATTAGTCATATAGAATGTGTGATGTGTACCTGCAGAAAGTCGATGAGCTTGGCCTGCTGCCGCAGCGTGCCCTCGGCCTTGAGCTCGCGCGTGCGCCACCACGCCGCCGCCGCCGCCGCCGCCTCGCGCGCCGCCGATAACTCCTCCTGGGAACATATCCACCGTTACAACCAGTATACTAGGGGGCGTACATAAATTACGTGAGGTGTTTTTTTAAATTTTCTGACACTCCCTCCCCCCTTGGTTGAAATGTCGTGAGATTTTATTCAACCTTCTCCCCTAACCCCCAATCTCACTTGAGATTTTTCAGAGCATATTGAGCAAGTATATACAATTTGGATTGAATGGACCAAAATGGTTTTTTTTTTATTTCCATCTAAAAAAAGCGTGATATTTATCGAGACTACCCTCTCCCCAACGTGAGATTAGATGAGATTTGACTCGACCCCCTCCCCCCCTAAAATGTCTCACATAATTTATGGACGCCCCCCTCCTTGTTTGACATGCTTACTTAGCACATGTCATTAGTAGAATTCTTTGTTTATAACTGCTCAACGCTAGATGGAGCTATCCTCCAGTAGCTCGCGCAAGCATTGTGTTACCGCGATTGTATATGTATAGCCTTATCCCCCTGGAGTGTCGGAGGAGCGGATTCAGCTCATCAGGAAATTGGTGCAGTTCCAAGCAGCAAATTCAAGCCTGAAATAGTTCTTTTGCGATAACAAAATAACCATTTTGGCCATTGGCAGTTTGGCCTTTCAACGTTTTGGCGCCAAATAATGATGCGCAATAATCTACCATCCTGTACCGTCCGCGCTGTGCGCATTGCGCTGCTCTCCTCCTGCACTGTAGACTACACAGAGTGTGTGAGTACCTGCGCGTCGGCTAGCTCGGCCTGCAGCTGCAGCGCGTGCGCGTGGTGCGTGTGCGCGCACTGTGCGCATTGCGCTGCTCTCCTCCTGCACTGTAGACTACACAGAGTGTGTGAGTACCTGCGCGTCGGCTAGCTCGGCCTGCAGCTGCAGCGCGTGCGCGTGGTGCGTGTGCGCGCACTGTGCGCATTGCGCTGCTCTCCTCCTGCACTGTAGACTACACAGAGTGTGTGAGTACCTGCGCGTCGGCTAGCTCGGCCTGCAGCTGCAGCGCGTGCGCGTGGTGCGTGTGCGCGCACTGTGCGCATTGCGCTGCTCTCCTCCTGCACTGTAGACTACACAGAGTGTGTGAGTACCTGCGCGTCGGCTAGCTCGGCCTGCAGCTGCAGCGCGTGCGCGTGGTGCGTGTGCGCGCACTGTGCGCATTGCGCTGCTCTCCTCCTGCACTGTAGACTACACAGAGTGTGTGAGTACCTGCGCGTCGGCTAGCTCGGCCTGCAGCTGCAGCGCGTGCGCGTGGTGCGTGTGCGCGCACTGTGCGCATTGCGCTGCTCTCCTCCTGCACTGTAGACTACACAGAGTGTGTGAGTACCTGCGCGTCGGCTAGCTCGGCCTGCAGCTGCAGCGCGTGCGCGTGGTGCGTGTGCGCGCACTGTGCGCATTGCGCTGCTCTCCTCCTGCACTGTAGACTACACAGAGTGTGTGAGTACCTGCGCGTCGGCTAGCTCGGCCTGCAGCTGCAGCGCGTGCGCGTGGTGCGTGTGCGCGCACTGTGCGCATTGCGCTGCTCTCCTCCTGCACTGTAGACTACACAGAGTGTGTGAGTACCTGCGCGTCGGCTAGCTCGGCCTGCAGCTGCAGCGCGTGCGCGTGGTGCGTGTGCGCGCACTGTGCGCATTGCGCTGCTCTCCTCCTGCACTGTAGACTACACAGAGTGTGTGAGTACCTGCGCGTCGGCTAGCTCGGCCTGCAGCTGCAGCGCGTGCGCGTGGTGCGTGTGCGCGCACTGTGCGCATTGCGCTGCTCTCCTCCTGCACTGTAGACTACACAGAGTGTGTGAGTACCTGCGCGTCGGCTAGCTCGGCCTGCAGCTGCAGCGCGTGCGCGTGGTGCGTGTGCGCGCACTGTGCGCATTGCGCTGCTCTCCTCCTGCACTGTAGACTACACAGAGTGTGTGAGTACCTGCGCGTCGGCTAGCTCGGCCTGCAGCTGCAGCGCGTGCGCGTGGTGCGTGTGCGCGCACTGTGCGCATTGCGCTGCTCTCCTCCTGCACTGTAGACTACACAGAGTGTGTGAGTACCTGCGCGTCGGCTAGCTCGGCCTGCAGCTGCAGCGCGTGCGCGTGGTGCGTGTGCGCGCACTGTGCGCATTGCGCTGCTCTCCTCCTGCACTGTAGACTACACAGAGTGTGTGAGTACCTGCGCGTCGGCTAGCTCGGCCTGCAGCTGCAGCGCGTGCGCGTGGTGCGTGTGCGCGCACTGTGCGCATTGCGCTGCTCTCCTCCTGCACTGTAGACTACACAGAGTGTGTGAGTACCTGCGCGTCGGCTAGCTCGGCCTGCAGCTGCAGCGCGTGCGCGTGGTGCGTGTGCGCGCGCGTGCGCATCGCGCTGCTTTCCTCTTGTAACGCGCGCACGCGCCGCATCGCCGCCGCCAGCGCCGCCGCGCGGGCGCTGCTGGAACCTTCCAGCGACGCCACTTGGGACTCCAACTCGGCCACGCGGGCGTCGCGGCTTTCTAACTTTTCCTGAAATTTATATAAGTTTAAACAAATCTCTGAAATCCTACACGCTGCCTAGAAGACATAAGAGAGCATTACCTCATAAATAGTCTTGGTGTCTTGGCTAAAATCTAAGGTATGCATAACGTTTTGCACTCTAAAGTATTAAATCATAGAGGATAGAAGCACATCTGGTTAAATGGTCTCCAATAAACCATAATCAATAGTCCCATAGGAATCGAGAGAAAGCTCAAGGTCAGTTAACGACTAATGGAAAAGATTATGAAGAAAAAATGAACACTCGATAAATAACAATACAGAAATAAATTAGAAAGATTTATGTAACCCAAATGTTCTTCGTTCAGGTACTCAGATTTCATAATTCCGCTAAAAGTTCGATTAAGAAGTTCAACAAAGGAAATATGAATAACTGACCGACGACATAGCTTATGACAGAGAAAGAGTTAATTTATTAACTCTTTCTAGAAAAAAATTTGATTGATTAATAAAATCTAATTGCATTGAGGCAGGCTTTCGTTCAAGCACAGACGTCATTATGCCTGCAAATAATGATTACAAAAGAATAATAACAAGTCTATTCCACTTACCGTAAGCAACTCCAGCTGGCAGTGCTTGTGCCTGGCGCTGGTCCTGGCCTCGTCGTGTTGCTGAGCGGCGAGCGAGGCCGCGGCGCCCAGCTCTGAGGCCTGCTTCTCCGCCTCGATCAGACGCCCTCGACATATCTCTAGCTCGCTGCGGAGGCGTTGGGTTTCAATCTGCACAAGAAACGCTTATGAAATTCCTATCCAATCTCAAAAGTCGAGAAATGCAAAGAGCTAAGGAAATAGTAGATTATTAACCAAGGGGATAAAGCAGTGTCTTCTGCCGCGGGTGACGATTGAAATCGCGAGCGTAACGAAGGACTCGAGGTTAACTCCCGAGCGCAGCGAGGGTGTTAAAAACTTAAATCACGAGCGAAGGATTTAATACGAGTCCTAGGTGTAGCGAGGGATTTAAGTTCACCCAAGACTAAGACAGCTTTTTCACCGAGGAAAATACTCTACTTTTCGTACCATTTGCGAAAAAATATTTATTACTTTTTCTATTTTATCACTTACCTACTAGCGACCCGCCCCCGCTTCGCATGGGTAGAAAAATCCGCATCAAAATCCGTTGCGTAGTTTCAAAGATATAAGCATTCAAAGGGACATAGGGACAGGGAAAGCGACTTTGCTTTATATTCTGTAGTGATAATACTGGCGGGTCATAAATAAAGAATTAAAACTTCTTATTCAAATTAGCGCTCGAAAACCTCGGTCAGTATTCCAAAGGAGAACAACCATTTCGTACCCAAAAATGAAAGTGCCGACCAGGCAAAAATTATACTGGCATCCTATTGGAAATGACGCCCTGAAAGTTTCTTTATAGCTCAACAACCGTCTACAATTAACCCTTAGACTGCTACTTGAGTTTGAAATTAAAAAAATATTATTATTTCCTAGGATTAATAGAGGAACGGATTTCACATTGTGAGGTGTGGTTAGATTCGTCTTTAGTGTGAGAGTGACACTGGGTATATAAAAATAAAAAAAAAAAAATGGTGGATTTTGGCGCAAAATTCAATGTTTTCACGCTCTGCATCCTGAGGGGCTTGGCGGATTTTGGCTGGAGAGGTGTCGTCTGATTTGAATTTACTGTAAGAGTAACACAGGGTACCATCAACAAGGAAAATATGTAAATAAAAAAATTGAAAAAAAACATTTTTTTTACATACCTGGAGTTACTCTCACAGTAAATACGAATCTAACAACACCTCACAAGCTGAAATCAATTCATATATTTATTCAGAGAAATATAGTAGATTATTAACCGAGGGGATAAAGCAGTGTCTTCTTTCGCGGGTGACGATTCAAATCGCGAGCATAACGAAGGACTCGATGTTTACTCCCGAGCGTAGCGAGGGTGTTAAAAACTTAAATCACGAGCGAAGCGAGGGATTTAAGACGAGTCCTGAGTGAAGCGAGGGATTTAAGTTCACCCAAGACAAAGACAGCTTTGTCACCGAGGAAAATACTCTACTTTTCGTACCATTTGCGAAAAAATATTTACTATTTATTTATTATAAACAACATACATAAACATACAAACTAAATTATGTCCCGCAAAACTGCAGAACAATTTTGACTGCAGGATCAGTGATTCTTTAATTATACTATTTTACAATAAATATCAGGACTAAGAATTTTCAAACACACATTAAATGCCTTCTAATCACACCCTTCTTTCTATTTTATCACATATAATACTGGCAGGTCACAAATAAAGAATTAAAACTTCTAATTCAAATTAGCGCTCGAAAGCCTCGGTAAGTATTCCAAATTTAAATCACATTCTCTCCCTAGAGGATGAATGAAATTCAGTACAATTTTCTTTCCCTGTTTTCAACAGATTAAAAATGACTATTGTTATGTTCTCTTTTTGCGGGCTAGAATGTCACTTTTTTGAGCAAGTGGTACGAAAATGTTATTTTTGTAATTTCAAACTGAAATAGCAGTCTAAGGGTTAACTGTAGACGGTTGCTGTTCTAGTAAGAAATCTTCAAGGCGTCATTTCCGGACGAATCGAATGGACAGAATCCAGCATAATTTTTGTCTGGTCGGCACTTTCATTTTTGGGTATATTTTGTTCGAGACGTGGTTGTTCTCCTTTAAATCACATTCTCGCCCTAGGGGATGAATGAAATTGAGTTCAATTTTCTTTCCCTGTTTTTAACAGATTAAAAATGACTATTGTTATGTTCTCTTTTTGCGGGCTAGAATGTCACTTTTTTGAGCAAGTGGCACGAAAAAAGAGTATTTGAAGCTGGTTCAAGCATCAAATCCCCAATATTTGGTAAGTTACCGAGAGGTAAGTAGATTACGGGAGGTGAAACTTAGCTGAACAAACACAGTAGTACAGATGGTTGCTGACATTCCCGTGAACACGATTAATGAAAGTACAACCACTTAACGGGTTATCCCGCGATTCTCCGGCGGGTTCGACGGGTTACACAGAAGTCGCGATATATGATAAAATTTATTAAAAAGACAAGGGCAAGACATAATTCGTAGTATTTATTAAAAGCTAACCTCAAGATCCTTGTTCTTCAACTCATGGATGTCGGCCAATCTTTCCAAGTCAGTCAACTGTTCTTCTAGCAGACTGCAAGCTTCCTGAAGAGCTTTGTTGTTCTGGAAAATATAATGTTGACAAAGCACTGTAGAAATATCTAAACATTGACTGGGTTGGTTGCGTCAGTCTGAATGGAAAAAAGAAAATATGCTGTCAGTCATACGCTCTGAAGTGAGGACTACTTAATTAAATGACTCTTTTAAGTAGTAATAATTAGGTGGTCTACTGCGGTGCAATTTTTACGATATTTCGTAGTTCTTAGAAAGACTGTAAAGCCAATAAAAGTGTGATGTTTCAAGGTTCTATGTATAGTCAAATAAGATGCTTAAAATACCCAGAAATCAAGGTGAATTCCAAACTGTAGGGATGTCGTGAACGCCTTATGATTACGATACTTCGATACGAGAAGTGCGAAGCACACAGGAAAATGAAACCCGCATCACGTAATGGTCGTACTGTAACTCTGACGCGAACACTACAAATTGTATTATTTAAAAACTACACGGAAACGTCGGTGAAAAACATTTAGCAAAAACATAAAACTTAGAGTCGTATCTGTAAAGTTGTTTGATTCTCATGTGTTACCGGTATGAAAGTGACCCATGGAATTGCAAGACCTTAGATAGAGTTTCCCCAGACTTCAATGTTTTTGGCCCGAGCCCCAGCCCGAGGAAGAGTGGCTGAGTGTATCAAGAGACAGCAAGAGAGCAAGTGTCAGTTTGGGGCGAGAGGTGGACCAAGTGATAGTACGGATGGTGGTGGCACACGATTACTCTGTCTATTAAGAAGATATTGTTCGCGAAAAAACAAACACGTACGATTTCGATTGAGAAGGCCGCCGACATCGACACATGAACTTCTATTTGATTTGACGACCCGTTTAAGGCCGCGGTTACGAGCGCTGATTGGCATTCAAAATATCGCAAGTTTGTCTCCCGCATCAGTACAAAAGTTTGTTGCTGAAACAGATATTGTGGGTGGCTGTGGTACCGTATGGTAACACAAGGGAACATCAGCAATGACTATAGCCATGTATGTAATGTTGTCTCATTTTTTATTTACTCGTATTCATATTGAAGTATTATATTTGAACGAAACAACGATACACCGAATCAATCTGGATTACCATTCTTTGTTAGCAGATTTCGACGGATTTCTGTGTCGATCGATGCTTTAGGGGTTGGATCATCTAATGTGATAAAAAATGCTTTTATAGATCCTACAGCTACTAAAACCCTAACAGCTTTAAGGGTTGGATCATCTAATGTAATAAAAAATGCTTTTAATGATCCTACAGCTAATAAAACCTTAACAGTGATGACTAATTCAAGTGAGAAATCTAGTCGTAGGTAATATAATATTCTTGTATTTATTTTGTTTTATCTGGATACAAATGAATCTCAAATTCAAACCTAACTATTCGATTAATCATATTAGTAATTACTTTTTGAGATATTCGAACGCCAGATTAGTAACTTACTAATATCCATATTCGAACGATCATCAATAAATTAATAATACTAATCAGACCAAGATACAGCATTCAAACTTAGCTAGTTCAAGAACTTACTCGATTCGACATGATTAGGTCTCGACTCAGCTCGATGAGGTCCCGAGTCGACTTTTAATAAATGATGCCGGTATTCAAAAGATTTTGTTAGTAGTATTATTGGCAGTCGCAGATCGTTTTTCATCGGTGAAGCCAAGCAAAACAATGACACACCGAAGCAATATGTCCGTTGATGGCAGCAATGGCGCTGTCGGCCGCCCTGCAGCGGCCCTGCAGCAGGTCGGCGGCCAGCGCCAGGCGCACGCGGCGCGCCCACTCGGCCTCGCGCGGACGCCGCGTCCACGCGCCCACCACGCTCACGACGTTGCGCAGGAACGCCGGCTTCGGACGGATCGGCGGCTTCTGGACCTCCTTGCTGGAACGCTTACACCGACCGGACAGCGGTGGATCCATCACATTTGGACTACTTTTTAACTGATACGACTGCTTTAGATTTCAAGCGAGTTATTGATGAGGAAATCTTGCTCTTGATATTTTTGTAAATTGAAAATATCACTAATAAAATTATTTACCGACAGTACAAAAAAGAACAACTATCGCTACATTGACGAGGTTACCAAACTAGGCTGGGCCTGCTTCACGAGAAACCTCTTTTCGGTAGACATTAAAGATAAACTATAAATATTTTGACATCTTAAAAACATCAGAGTAATTTCGAATCAAAAATATCTTGATTGTAATAGACTTGTTGTGACTCAAAAGCACTTTCACTTTATTTCAAATCATTAGTGAGAAACTCAGTCTCAGTTAAATATTAAAACCTAAAATGACAAATAAAATTTACTAAATATCACTGAGCAAGATCTTCTACTTCGAATTATTTGTTCTCAAGCAACCTGAGGAGAACGCGACCACACTTGAAGCGCGAGACAAACTGGCGTGATAAGTCGAGACTAGAAACTGCAAGATGCGGAGAAACAATACTTGTTTATTCACAACAAATATTGTTTACAGACAGACAGAGTGACACAATCAATTGGGAATTTAAACAATGATCCTGTGTGTTGTTGAAATAATAATCAACAAGTAGTATACTGAGTCCAGTTTTTTTGTACAAAATATAACCCTGTTTGTAATATAACTCCATTTTCCAATGTGATGACGAAACTGATGCTCGCTATGGCAATCAAGTCTAAGCACTGAAGCATTTGATGCTGAACGCAGCGTAAAAACCGATAGTTAGACCAAACAAATGTTGATTTTTGGGTATCCTAGATATCGTTTTCAAAATATATTATAGTTACTTTTTAAGCTTACTATGGCAAGTTATGGCTTGGGGGGAGATACTCAGAAGGTGAGATAACGAGGGTGATAGGTGGCTTCTCAGTTCTTCCGCCACACACTGATAATTCTGTTGAGTTGCTAGATGGCTTTTGAGTTCTTAAGGGCAACCGAGTAGCCATGCACAGGGTGATCGGTTCCCTAGGTCAGGTCTCACACGGCGGCTGACTTACCTGCAATGTTCTGTACGCGCAAATCCTGTTGTTCGTTCATTTCTACCAATAGATCGAACATCGGCGGTTGGCTGTGGGATCTTAGCAATGATATGACAATAAAAAAGACGTAGATAGTTTATGTCAGCACTGACGCAGAGTCAAAAATTATCCACGGAGTATGACGTAGTTAATTTGACCGTGTTATAACGTGTGAACAAGACAGTACGATTATTTACTAGAGCGTTAACAAGACAGATACATGTTGCGAAGTGTCGTCTCAGACTGTCAACGCAGTCAATGCTTTGCTCGGGTGTACAAATCGTTCTGATTTCGAGTGCGATATTTCGCACAAGTAACCTATCTACCTATTTTTATTGTAAAACCATTGGATCTAAGGGTGTACGCTCCTAGCTCCCAGGGTGGCTAACTAACCTGCACAAGTTCATTGTTCTGAGCACGCAGTTCCTGTTGTTCGTCCCGTAACTGCGCGCGCTCGCGGCTAGCCAGCGTCTCCTGCTGCTCCGCGTGCAGACGCCGCTTCTCGCTGTACTGCAGCTCGGACTTCAGCTTGCGGATGTCGTTGCGAGACCTGAACGAGACGATTCATGGTATGATAAAAAGGGGCCGAATTTATTCATCTGAGAACGTAAACATTTCGTGGCGATCAGTTATTTAGAGTCTAATCATCTTATTCATAAAAACGAACTCAACGCTAAATCATAATCTAAGCAATTGACGTGTTTTGTCACTTACTCGCAAATGGCGGCAGCAACAAGAATGAAAGAGACAAAGCGATACAAAAGTTAACGTGTTGTTGAAGCGCTGTTTAAGTTTTTATGAATAAGGGGGTCAATGAATGATCGCTCAATGAACGATCTGAATGTTAGACCATCGAAACTTGCAAAACAAAAACAAACAATACAGAATATTAGGCCAAATTACGGTTATACAAAAAGAACATGAACAAAAATTCCACCTGGCAGTGGTGTGAAGATGTCCATAAATAAAATTGAAACCTTCAGTGTCTGGGCATCTTTACTCGCGTTCTCGAACTGTGACTTAAGGTCCATCAGTTCTAGAGGCTAGAATATTTAGTTCTCTAATTTTGAGGGTTTTTTTACTAGAGCTAGTTCAACTCACCTATCGACTTCAGCCTGGGCCGTCTCATGCACCTTGCGTAGTTTGTCCAGCTGTTCTTTAAGTGTCTGGGCATCTTTACTGGCGTGTTCGTACTGTGGCTTAAGGGCCGTCAGTTCGTTCTGAAGGCTGGTGGCTTTCTGTTCGGCCGCCTTGCGAGCCTCCACTGCGAGTGTTAGCCGTTCTTCTGTCCGCTTGAGGTCGCGGGCTGTCGACTTTGCTTCTACTGAGAGGTCGTTGTATTCGCGTTCCTGGTAAATAACGAAGTGTTAATAATCTCTTGTTCTTACATTCAACTGTCCCACAGCTGGGCAACGATCGTTATGATTATCACAACTGATGGGCTACAAAAAACATATTTTTAATAAATAAAAAATAGTGCAAAAAAGTATTATGGAAATATTAATGTTTTTACCTTACGCCACCTGGCGAGATTTGCAGTTCTAGCTTCTTGGCGTAAGTTAGCCATTTCATCAGCACGTGCCTGTACACATAAAAATACATTAAGACAGTGTGTGCGGGAAGTTATGGAAATCTCTTAAAGAAGTCTTACTGCCGCACTCAGGGACGTCAATTAACATTAATGTTTCATTAGAGTCAAAATTCCATTTTTCAAAAGAGACTTCATAATAAATAGCATAAAGGACTTTTAGGAATGTCAATTTTTTACTCTAACGAACCATTAACGTTAATTGACGTCTCTGAGTGCGGCAGTTATTGATTAGTACATTAGTCTTTCATTCGAAAGTAGTAGTTCTGTAACCTGCAGCTGTTGTTCAGCGCGCTCCAGCTGTTCAACATACAGAATACAGTAACAATGTTCCTGTCACCTGCAGCTGTTGTTCAGCGCGCTCCAGCTGTTCCTTGAGCAGCGCGAGGTGCGCGTGCGCCGCGTCGGCCAGGCTCTCCGTGTCGCTCGCCGTCTCCCTCTCTCTCTCCCTGTCCCTGTCCCGCTCGGCGTCATCAGCAATGATACAGAGTACAGTAACAATGTTCCTGTCACCTGCAGCTGTTGTTCAGCGCGCTCCAGCTGTTCCTTGAGCAGCGCGAGGTGCGCGTGCGCCGCGTCGGCCAGGCTCTCCGTGTCGCTCGCCGTCTCCCTCTCTCTCTCCCTGTCCCTGTCCCGCTCGGCGTCATCAGCAATGATACAGAGTACAGTAACAATGTTCCTGTCACCTGCAGCTGTTGTTCAGCGCGCTCCAGCTGTTCCTTGAGCAGCGCGAGGTGCGCGTGCGCCGCGTCGGCCAGGCTCTCCGTGTCGCTCGCCGTCTCCCTCTCTCTCTCCCTGTCCCTGTCCCGCTCGGCGTCATCAGCAATGATACAGAGTACAGTAACAATGTTCCTGTCACCTGCAGCTGTTGTTCAGCGCGCTCCAGCTGTTCCTTGAGCAGCGCGAGGTGCGCGTGCGCCGCGTCGGCCAGGCTCTCCGTGTCGCTCGCCGTCTCCCTCTCTCTCTCCCTGTCCCTGTCCCGCTCGGCGCAGCCGGTGCATGTGCGGCTCTCCAGCGCGCTCACTTCGCGCTCCAACTGACGGACTAGCTGCTCTAATGTGTTCACCTGGGAAGATAGAGAAAACTCAATATAAGCATATAAGACATTCGGTGGCTGTTAAGTGACGCTAATACAATAGTTGATTAGGCAATTTGATAAAAACACTCTGTATTTTATTTACCTACTAACAATAAGTTTTAAACATTTACCTAAAAATACGTCGTGATTTTAACGCGTCCCGAATTGATTCCCATACAATTTTTAATTCGCTGCTAGAGCGAATTCAACAAGGGCGAGGGTACCATAATTGCACTTACAACGCGTATACTCCAGGGCGAACTCACAACAAAAGCGTCGAGTAAAGCTGCCATTATGCACCTGGAGATGATGACAGTGAGCAAGAAACATATCTAACCTAAAATCGCCTATAAAAGTGCCTTACGTGCATCGTAAGCAGTTAAATTGCGCACATCGATTCTGTCCATCAATTTCAGCACTATGAGTGAATTATTTCAGCAAATTGGACTAGATTGGTGTGCCTAGGAACCATTCCTTTTCTCCCTTGTGACTTACTTTCTCCCGATGCCTGGCTTCGTCGACCACGGCCTGTGCGGCGCGCGCGTCAGCCGCGTCTAGTCGCTCCGTAAGCCGCGCTTCTGTTCTAGCACATTGCTCTTCTAAAGCCGCCTCTCGACGTGCCGCCTCTTCTAAACTACGTTGTAACTCCTACACAACAAACTTTACCATTTCCCCCTGTGACTTACTTTCTCCCGATGCCTGGCCTCGTCAACCACAGCCTGTGCGGCGCGCGCATCTGCCGCGTCTAGTCGCTCTGTAAGCCGCGCTTCTGTTCTAGCACATTGTTCTTCTAAAGCCGCCTCTCGACGCGCCGCCTCTTCTAAACTACGTTGTAACTCCTACACAACAAACATTACTTTCTTCCCTTCTGACTTACTTTCTCCCGATGCCTGGCTTCATCGACCACGGCATGTGCGGCGCGCGCGTCTGCCGCGTCTAGTCGCTCTGTAAGCCGCGCTTCTGTTCGAGCGCATTGCTCTTCCAAAGCTGCCTCTTCTATACTGCCTTGTAACTCCTACACAACAAACTTTACCATTTCCCCTTGTGACTTACTTTCTCCCGATGCCTGGCTTCATCGACCACAGCTTGTGCGGCGCGCGCGTCGGCCGCGTCTAGTCGCTCTGTAAGCCGCGCTTCTGTTCGAGCGCATTGCTCTTCCAAAGCCGCCTCTTCTAAGCTGCGTTGTAACTCCTGCAACAAACTTCACCTTTTCCCCTTCTAACTTACTTTCTCCCGATGCCTGGCTTCATCGACCACGGCTTGTGCGGCGCGTCTAGTCGCTCCGTAAGCCACGCTTCTGTTCTAGCACATTGTTCTTCTAAAGCCGCCTCTCGACGCGCTGCCTCTTCTAAGCTGCGTTGTAACTCCTGCGACAAACATTACCTTTTCCCCTGTGACTTACTTTCTCCCGATGCCTGGCTTCATCGACCACGGCTTGTGCGGCGCGCGCGTCGGCCGCGTCTAACCGCTCCGTAAGCCGCGCTTCTGTTCTAGCACATTGCTCTTCTAAAGCCGCCTCTCGACGCGCCGCCTCTTCTAAGCTGCGTTGTAACTCCTGCAACAAAATGGTCATTAAAAACTTAACTATTATCATCAAAAAGCAGATTAACAACAGATTGTGTTTATTGGGCAGACAACGTTTGTACTGGAGGCCGCCGCAAGAATCTGGGCTTAGATGGTCAGAGATGGAAGCCTTGGACATAAATCGTCCTCGCGGTAGGCTGAAAATGAGATGGCAGGATGAGCTGGACTTCTTTTTGAGTAATTGGCCGAAGAAGACCCGAAATCGTCAACAGTTGAAATGGGATATGGAGGCCTTTGCTCTGCAGTAGGACATTGCTGACTTTTATTAAATGAATAATACTTTATGTATGCACATTTTATGTGTGTTTTTGCTTACTACTACTACTATTTTTAATTAAGGTAGACAATACAAAATTTTGTGGACGGCGATATGGTCAAGACCAGCAGAGTGGCTATGCCTTTGTAGGGCGTTACATTTTAGTAAAGTAAAGACTTGAAGTAATTTGACTATGCAATGAATAAATAGAACCCCCTACTTATAGAGATGTTGTAAGTACCTGCACTTGTGCTTGTAATGAAGAGTTTCGGACGCGTTCCTGCGCTAGTTGCTGTTGCGCTTCCTTTATTTGGTCCGTCGCTAAATCTATTGCTCTCTGCTTCTCGATCGAAGACGCCTGGGGAGTTACAAATAACGTTATTAATTTTTCATATCAAATAAATAGCGAAAATAAAACGACAGTTTTTTTCGTCAATATTAAGGAAATTGAAAAATAAAACGACAGTTTTTTTTGTCAATATTAAGGAAATTGATTATGTTCAGCTGAACGAAAACCAAAATAAAGCACTCCAGCTGATAAACACTCTGGGTCGGAACCCATGTGGTCTCAGCCACCCAAATAACGGCGGTAGCGTCCTTCCCACGTTGGGTTCGAATTCAGTGCTTAACCCTATTTGGGATATAGTAATTAGCATTATATTTTAATAGATAGTAACCTCAGCAGCAGCCAGTTGTTTCCTGGCGTCACTCAGGTCCGCTTGCAGCGCCGTGGTATCCGCTTGCAGCGCTCCGCACTCGTCCTCAAGGTCAGCAAACCTCCTCTCCGCTTGTTCCCGGGTGCGGATGACCATCTCGCGGTTCTCGCTCTCGTTACCACTTATCGTTTGGTAACGGTGGTAGGCTCGTCCTTACCACGTTGGGTATAAATTCAGCGCTTACTCTATTTCTTCAAGTGTCGGAGCCATACGAGCTGTGTTATCGCCGAATCTTAAAATGACGGTGGATCGTTGCGCGTCATTATTTGGCACCAAAATGGCCCAAATGCCAAAAAATTACGAAATACCAATGGCCAAAATGGTTAATTTTTTAGCGCGAAAGACATAATTATACTAGGCCTAAATTTGCCGCTTGAAACTGCTCCAATTCCCTGATGAGTTGAATCAGCTCCTCCGATACTCCAGGGGCTATGGGATTTAGTGGTGAAAGTATGTTATGGTACAGATAGTAACTGATAGTAACCTCAGCAGCAGCCAGTTGTTTCCTGGCGTCACTCAGGTCCGCTTGCAGCGCCGTGGTATCCGCTTGCAGCGCTCCGCACTCGTCCTCTAAATCGGCGAATCTCCTAATGTAATAATCTCCCTCTCCGAAATGGCCCAAATGCCAAAAAATTACAAAATGCCAATGGCCAAAATGGTTTTTTTAGCGCGAAAGACATAATTATACTAAGCTTAAATTTGCCGCTTGAAACTGCTCTAATTCCCTGATGAGCTGAATCAGCTCCTCCGATACCCCAGGGGCTATGGGATTTAGTGGTGAAAGTATGTTATGGAACAGATAGTAACTGATAGTAACCTCAGCAGCAGCCAGTTGTTTCCTGGCGTCACTCAGGTCCGCTTGCAGCGCCGTGGTATCTGCCTGCAGCGCTCCGCACTCGTCTTCAAGGTCAGCAAACCTCCTCTCCGCTTGTTCCCTGGCGCGGAGCTCGCGAGCGGCGGAGGCTTCGGCGGTCGCGAGGCGGATGCCCATCTCGCGGTTCTCGCTCTCGTTACCGCTTATCGTTTGACGACGTATCGCACGCTCTTTTGCTACGGAATCCTGTGGAGTTTCATACGGTTTGAATGTGCGTTTAAACTAGTTCGTTTCAAATACCCAACACCAATAGTTACAATAAATGTTTTCGAGAAATGACTGAACTTGCCACGTTTGATCAAATTCGAGACATGCGCTTGTGATTGGTGAAATGTTTTATATTGCAACAATTTCACTTGTTTGATTTGAGCCTCAGTAGATGTTTTGAATATTTTAAAGATGTTTTAAGATTACCCTAGTTTTTATAAGACACTACAACTAACTACACTATTATATTAAAACATTACAGAAAATCTTGTTTATTATAGTAAATGTTGTTTTTGGTTTTAGATGTATTTGTGGCATACAACTAAATTCAATAAACAATTTACCTACCAATTAGGTTTCTCCAGAGACCAGAAAAAAATATTTTTGATAATAATAAAAAAGACACTACCTACATCTAACTACAGTACAATATAACCGACTTACGATCGCACGCACGTTGATTTCCGTGAGCCTTCGGTGCCGTAATTCGTGTACGTGGTCGATTATGTCCTACGTGGTTGTAAAAAAAAATGTTACGACTTACAAAGTTGTACTACTTACGAGTATATCATTTTTGTGGCATAAAGTTCAGCAGTACAACAGGCTCAGTAAAACTTGTAAGAAACTACTAGAAATAAATAGTAGTCATGACTTTCAAACTATAGTCCGTTCGCGTTAAAAATGCAGTAATTTCATACTTGTCCTTCGATCTAGATCGACGCCCCCTAACCAATCAAATTCTCAATTAGAAAAGTCCACAGTGACCAGTTGAACGCATACTTTACTTTACTTAATACTTTCGAACGCAAAGGTTGTGGATTGTGGATCTGAGTTTTTTGCGTGCAACAGAATGCAAATTAAAAATCACTGCATTCCTAACCCGAACGGACTGCAAATATTTAATTTTAGCTAACACATTTTTTTACTATTTTTACATGAAACTATCTTGTTGATCTGAAAACCAGAAAAAGACGTTTGGTCGCCTTGGCATCAGGCCGGAATCGAGCCTGCATCTTTTGCACACCGGTGTGCGATTCCTGCTCTAGAAGATACTGCATGTAAATTGCTAAAATAATAATAACCATAACTATCTTGTTGATTTTGAACTAACCTTATAATGCTGATGCTGCACCCGTGCCGAGTCGGCCGCAGCCACAGCCCTGGCACACTCGGCCTCCAGCTCGGCCACGCGCGCCTCCAGCCTCCTCAAGTCGGCCCGGAGCCCGTCCCGCTCGGCCTGCAACTCGGCCGCCGAGGCCCGAGCCGAGCGCAACTCGGCCACTGAGCGCTCGGATATACCCGCTGTTAGCTCTTGATTGGTGCGCTGGAGAGCCATTCGCTCTTCTTTTTCTACTTCTATTTGACGTTCTAGTCGCCTGGAAGATTGAGAACCATCAAGGGTCAATAATGTTAGAGTTACATGAATTAAAACCTATAATGTTAGAGTTACATGAAGTAAAACCTAAACAAAAACATTTTCATCCTGAAATTCTATTAAATGTCTCTTAGAATTATAAATAACTGATTAGCTCCTGCTGATATCGATCCCTCAACCGAAATAAATTTCATAAAATGACGTCTGTCAACAACTTCAGAAAGGGATAGGGTAACATCACTGATTAGTTCAATGTCAATAGGATCATTGTCAGATACGGAAGTGGTTGAAACTGATCCCATGGATTCCGATATAATTCTGATACTTTGAAAGATCGTCTGTCATAAGGATATGACTGATGATGATGAGTTATCACAAGACCACTGGAGGGCTTTCCATTTTTTCTTTTGCTACCTGTGGTTCCACTCTTAATTCAAGGTAAAGCGAATAGACGATTGAAGTGAGCGCGCTGCAACGAGTTGTGAAGTAATGTTAGTGAGAATCGTCAGGCGTTCTGTCTATAGTGATACCTGTTCTGCAGACTGAGCGCGGTGATGTCCGCCTGCAGCCGCGCTCGGGTGCGCTCGGCCTCGGCATCAGCCTCCCGGCGCGTCCGCTCGGCCGCCGCCAAGACACCTGCTTCAGCCGAAGCTAACTTGCTTTGAAGCGAGGCGATCTCGCGCCCGCGCATTGCTGCTAGCTTTTCTGCTGATCTGTTTTATTAATTGTGAGTTGTTTAACTACCTTGTTGAAATATAGTTATGAATACCAGAAAAAGACACCTCTGTAAAGATTCCATTAGATTGCAAGAAAGGCGAGTTAGATGAAAGTGCGAAACCAGGCTGGCACCTTTTTGTATTTCATACCTAATAGTTTTTTCTGGAATTTTCATTTTTAGATAAACGTAAAGCATTGTAAATGCTAAATAAGGGCGGTTACTCACATATGCAAAGGCGGGCGGTAACATTGGCTAGTGATTATAAGTAACAGAAATATAATCAAATAAAATTATTACAAGTAGTTCCAAATCATCCAATCAAAAATTGCATTAAATAATAAATACTTTAGTAAAAATAACAATATACCTAAATCAACAGTATACATGACGTGTCTCACATTAAGTTTTTTACTCTTTTTGAAAGGTTAATAATATGTACTCACTTGAAAGTGGCCAGATCTATAGCAGTGCAATCGTGAGATGCGTTGAATCCTCCGCTGTAGCTGTCTTCACTGTCGTCAGGCGCTACATACGAATATCCTGGACAAACAAAATCATATATCGTACACGCATTATAAAAGCCTTTAATTATAAAATCAGAAGCTATTTCAGCTTCACCGCAAGAAGTGACTAGATCTTCAGGCGAAGTAATGTATACCTTTCCAATTTCACAAAACATTTTCTTGCATCACTACTACTTGATAAAACATTGAAGTCTACTAAGATTACTAAGTCAATTTGTGAAAGTAGCTGAAACCTGGCCGCCAGCGACAACCTATAAGGTCACGGCCGGTGAGAGAGAACTATACTATGATAAAATTGGGCATAATCCACGATCTTCGCTCCAATCTGCTTACACAAACAATCAGATTACTATTTCCAGTAGCTTTCCACCCGTGGCGTCATCTCACCCGGGCGATAATAATCGTTGAATTCGGTTATTATCGTCCTTCGTAGGGAACTTATTACACTCACCATTGGTGCTAAAAGAGCCTTACACTGAGAGAGTAGTAAAAAAAAGTGAGAGTGGTAGAATAACCGTTAAAAGCAATAAAACTATAATAAAAGGAAGGTAGATAGGTAATCGCAGTACTGACGCGAAGTCAAAAATTTTCCACTGCGTCCCTGCCTTTAATGTTGTAAACGTGTGAACATGTTAGTGTGACTATTTACTAGAGCATAAACGAGACAGATGCATGTTGTCTCAAACTGTCAATGTTTTGCTCAGGTTAGCAAAAGTTCTGATTTCAGGTGCCACTTTTTCAGCACAAGTAACCTATCTATGTTTTTTATTATAATATCAGTGTACCTAATCCACGATTTCCACCAGATTGGAGCGAAGCCGAGATGTTCAAGAACCGATCAGATTCATATTTCCACTAGCTTACCGGTCGCGGTTTCGCCCGATATTAACGCACATCATTATCATTAGTGGTGTTTACCACCAATGCTGAGCCTTACACTGAAAGAGAGCAGTTGAATAAATTGTAAGCAGTTGACTGATGGTCAGAAGCATACCTATGAAGGGCAGTTGTCCGGCGAAGGGCGGGCGTGAGCGGAAGGGCGCGGCGGAAGGCGGCGGCTGTTGACGCGGCGGCGCGCTGAAGTACGAAGCGTCCTCTGCACCGCGCAGGCAAGGGACCCACGGCGGCGCCTGCGCAACACACATCCAATACTGTCTTATGATATTTTTTAAATATAAAGGCAAACACTGTCTGCAGTTTTTTACTAGGTATTTGGCACATCAATTTGGCACGAGTCTTAGCATTTTACAGAAAATCATAGATTAGCAAAGTATCTCAATTTAACAAGAGGTTTTTACTACCGAGTTTAATGTAGACAAAGAAAAATACACAGATTACTCTTTTTATTTTTGTTATGAAAATTAAAATTATATATTTCATGTAAACTTGTGTTTATGAAAAGTACGATACTTAAGAACCTAATACTTCATGCACCATATTTAAGGAAAACTTGGTTCTAATAGTTTATTTTTTTATATTTTTAGCATTAGGGATAATGCATTATCATCTTACTAAAGATAGGAAAACCAGAAAAAGACAATTGGTCTTATGGCGTCAGGCGGGAATCGAACCCGCATCTTTCGCAAACCGCCCGGACTGCACTAACCACTATGCTACTGAGACCATTAACAGACCGGCCGAATTTTTCTGGTATATTTACCTGGCAGCCAGGTTTGTCTCACCAATGTTCAGTTTTTTTTTTAAATTGTGTGTATAACTAAGAAATATCCCGAAAATTAAAAGGGTTTTGAAAAACTAAAACCTGTTTTAAACAGTGCAATAGGGGCCGAATTTATATTACCACGACTATGACGATGAAGACAAGTTAAGTAAGAAACTAATAAAAGTAACGTGTCAAAGAGGTTAGAAAATAATTTGCCTATGTTTTTATGAATAATGTGACCATATGTTCATCGTTTTCCGATCTGAGATACCGAGACCTAATCCCTGGTTGCCACTGACCTGGTCTCGTATGGAGTGCATGTGCCGGTGCTGCAAGGCGGGCTGCTGCAGCGTGTCGAGGTAGTTGAGGCGTTGCGCCGGCGCCACGGCCAGTAGCCCCGCCACGAGGCTGCGCCACGAGGCCGAAGGACCGTTGGGGGCCGGGTCGAACGGCGGCGACGCTTCTGGATCGCGCTCGTATCTGAAAGGGTTTACATGATATGTGGCTATTGGTACAAGGTGGAAATTTTATACTGGCCGTGGAAAGAACAAAAAACTAAAAATGCTATTTTTTTTTTCAGAATCGAAAAAATCAATCATTCATTCCTTTTCTACAGCTGATTTCATCTGAAGGCTGATCTCTTATATTTTTGTGTGTGCGCCCTTGATGCTTTATTGCCCCTTCGCAGTGAATGCCACAAAAAACAATCATAAATTATGTATTCAAACAGTAATTGGTCACAGGGTAGAACACTAACTAAATAAATGGTAAGCAAATTAAATCAAAAAGGCCAATGTTTGCCACGTTGTAGGTAACAATAAGTTGCAAATGTTTTAGGTCTTATGCTAGCAACTATGCTAAATAAAAGGACTGTCTCACTTTTGTATGTTGGCTAGGATCTGAGGAATGGAGTCTTCGTCGCCGGTGGAGAACGGTCGCTTGAGGGTCACCAGCTCGAACGCCACCACGCCCAGCGACCAGTAGTCACACGCGGACTGCAAGCAAAGTTTTCTTGAGTGACCAGCCTCCCATAAATTTCACCAGAAGATAAAAAACTAATAATTTTTTTCACACCACTCTATAAAGTTCTAAGTCACTTTGTAAACTCCAGTTTCACACTACGGCGGAGCTTTAAAATAAACTAACAACAACTACAACTTTTTTTGTAATATCCAGCTTAAAGTAATTTCAAGTAATATTCTGTATTATTTTTTTAAAAACGATTTATGAAAGTCTGAGTTTACAATAATTCATTCATTCATTTTAAATCTACAGCCGAAACTGTTATTTTTAGGTATTCAGATGTTTTATTTCACTTTGTTTTACTAGGTAAATACATGTTATGCTAACAATACAAAGTACATCTTGACAATCAAGGTGTGAATTCTATTCGTATTTTTAAATAACACCCATATTCGGTTATAAGGTAAAGCCGTCGTATTACGTCGTAAGTAATCGTATTAGCGATATTCGTAATTGTACTATAGGCCATAACTATAAGGTCTAAATTGGAAATACAAAGTTTTTAAACCTAACTACGCTTACGAAACTAAAATTTTGCGACTCAATAAATAAAGTTACGTCAAATACTAGTAACATCGTTTACTTAATTGAGAAAGCAAACAATATCAATGGTAATTTCAAGTATGACGTCAAAATCAAATCTGTTTTCGCCGGTTGACAAAAACACCAGAAAAAAGTAACGAAAACCTTTTCATACGACATGCTATTTAATCAGTATAAAATAAATGTTTCTACATTAAATAATAATTAATGAACTAGTTTGTGAAAATGTTAATTCCACCACACTCTCTACATCTACTACCACAATCCATTCTAAGTTCAGGCAATTTCCACACCTCTAAAGAAGTTTAACATGATTAAGAACACTCAAAACCAATGTTATCATCCATGCTACATATTAGTAGTTATTTATTACTTTTGACGCGCATCTATAAGCAGCTAAACTTTCAAAACACGGTTATTTATACAGACTGCAATTTAATTCGCACAAAACTACAGTAATACCAAAATCTACCTCAACAATAACAAGATATAAGAATATTTCTTCTTTAGACGTTTTTTTCTCGAAGTTTTTAGTTTATGGAGGATGTTTAAATAGTTAAAATAGTTTTCAAATTATTACATAACATATTTATGTTTATTGTTTTATTGTTACTATTAGATACCTACCTTCCTTCCTCTTTTTCACTGTCAAACTTGATTACCTACTGTTGAAGAAGTTCGACACTAAAGCAATGGTTTTGAAGTGGGATACAACACCACCGGTTGCGAGTTCGATTCGTCCCACACAGTAGAATGTACAAAAAAAATGTTTATGTATGTTTATCCGTAGTCTAGTTCTCGTAGTTAGTCTAGTTACCTTTGCTTAGTTTGAAACTAGACGGCGCTATGTGGATTAATATCCAACGGTATTTATTTACTTGAATTTCCTGCTAATGGTCAGTATTACTGCAGTGTATTGTACAATAAGTAGAGGGATCATTCATCCATTACATTACCTCTCAAATAGTTTAAAATCTTACGCATTTTGCGTCTTTCACGCATGAAATGACTCAATTTCATTTTTCGTCTAGTATCAAGAACTATGCTACATAAAAATCTAAACTTTAGTATTTTAGTGGACCGTTTCGGCCGACTTAGGAAAAAACGTGAAATGAAAATCATATACAATACAGTAGGACGCATGCTCCTGTTTAGAGAAAAAGTCCCTTTGATTTTAATGTACACTACGTTACATTCACGTGAGGTCAACTTTTGGTAGGTAGTGATTTGTATTTAATTCTATGTGCAACTAATAATTAATTTCATAGTTTTACAAAGTAAACTTTGTGATTTTAAATTTTATTCTTTCTAAAATTGGTCAATGACCATGACGATTTGAGTGTCGCGTAATGAATGAATGTTCGTTGTAAGCGAAGCGCGTGCGAACCCACAATGGCGTTGGTAACAATGGAGCGGCAGTATTGTTGACAGACTGAGTGTCTCGCGGCGCAGTCGGCGGCGGCGAGCAGCTCCGGCGCCACGTAGTCGGGCGTGCCGAGCGCGGCGCTCGCGCAGCCGCCTTCAGACAGACGCGCGCAGGAACCGAAGTCGCCTAGCTTTACGTGCCCGCATCTGATGTAAACACATTTTATTAATTAGCGCATAAAAAAAAATGAAATACTGTTGGGATTTGAAGGCTATTAAGAACTGAATTAAACTACTGAACTACTAACTTTTTATCACAAATAGACAACTGAAAAAAATTAGTCGTTTTTAGAATGGGAAATTCTCCACTTGAGGCGAGGTGCTGGTGTAGGAGTCAGGTCTCTGGAATGTATGGAATACTACTCTCTACATTTTAGTAGACTTTGACAGCTAGAACTACTAAGCCAGAGGCGCCGACTGGAAATACGATAGCCCTCATTGTAACTTACTTGGTAAAATAGCAAGCCCATTATCAACATCAACAATCAGTAGGTATTCATGAATCTCTAGAAATTGGTGAACTCATAAAGAATACCTAATGGGAAGTCCACCAGTCTTACATTCAAAACAAATGATAAGTTAGTGAGATAAGCTCAACTGTACTATTTTTCTCTTAATCTTTCTCAATTATAGCTATCATTTTGTCAATGAACTAATAAAGAAAAATATACACAAGCTACCTGTCCAACAATATATTCTGTGGCTTGATATCCCTATGCACGTAGCCCATGCCGTGCAGCGCCTTGAGCGCATGAGCCACCTCGGTAACGTAGAAGGCGGCGTCGCGCTCCGAGAGAGGGTGGTTCCGCCGCGCCAGCAGTCCGCCCAGGTCGCCGCCTGAGCATAACTCCATGACCAGGTAGAGGTTGCTACTGTCCTGTGTATTGGAATGAAACAAGATTCATCAATATTATTTATGACCATTAAAAAAATGGTTCTTTATTCCATAAAGTAAAGTAAGTTACAATAAAAAAGTTGGTAAGTGTTCATAAGAAATAAACTTCAGGATTAAGATGGTTTAAAGTTGGTTTGATAGATAAATCAATAATACATTATAAGCGAAATTAGACTGCATTTGATTTAAATTATGCAACCTATTGTTTGAATAGGTTTTTTATTTATTAACTACTTCAGATTTTGCACTAAGTACAACCTCACAAAAGTAAATATTTCAAAAATTTAAATGTTTGAAAAATTCTTAGATTGGGTGAATTAAGCCTAATCAACAATTTATGCACATGCACAAAACAAGGTAATTTCTTTGAAAGATGTGAGTTTTGGCCTAGTTTTTATTAAGTTAAGCTGTTCCAGAATGTCATTGAATTTTGAAACACAGCTGAACAATGAGCCAATCAAACAGATGGTGTCCCACAAAATGCAAGCTTCACCTGTAGTAGTTTAAGTTTTTAAGAAACATTTCAAATTTGGGTGGTAACTGATGAATTCAAGAAAGAATTCAGTACTGCACATGGCAGATGTAGAAGGGCACTTCTAGTAATAAAAAGCTAATACTTAACAGAACATAAGTTATGCAAAACAACACCTGCCTAGAATTAACCACCTGTCTCAAGTGTGACCTTACAGGCAAAAATGTGCTTGTACAACATTCCATAGTTTTGCTAATGGAAAGATAATAATAACAACTAAATAAAGGTAGGTTATTGCAATTACAGTGATCCTACAATTTTGTGGGGCAATATGACAGAAGATGTATAATTTAAGAGGACCCTAGCTTCAAAAGCAGAGTAGTTGTCAACAAAACCATTCAGCCATTAATTAAATCAAATCTTAAACATTCTGGTTAGCATACCTGGAAAGCATATTGTAACCGTGGCATCCACGGCCCAGTAGCACTTGCTAAAACATCTCTTTCATCTTCAGCGGCTCCTGTTGCCCTCTTGCGGGCTTGCTCCTTACGCAAAATCTTCAAGGCATATACATCACTTGTTTCTTTCTCACGAACCATCTACAAGAAGATAAATGAATAGTTGAAACAATATGCTTAGATTTCAAAGTTAAAACTTTATGGATAAAAATAATATTTACTCACATGGACGTCACCAAAATGGCCACGGCCAATTGTTTGAAGAACTTCGAAGTCAGAGAGGCATACTCTAGTTCTGCGTAACTCTGCAAGAGTACTCCGGTCTAAAAACAGATCAAATCTTTAAATTTCAGCAGGCAGTATGGAGCAGGGAGCAGCCTATATATTCGAAAAAAAAACCATGGATCAGTTGTAACTGCCTTTCTGAGACTTATCAAAGTTTAATACAACTTTAATACGATAAACAAATCTATGAAGAATAAACAAAACCTTACAAATTAACTTACACTTGTCCACAAAAGCCTTAACGAGGTCATCACACTTCTTGACTGGATCGTCATTGCACTCATCATACAACACAGTGAGGGCATCCAAAAGAGCTTCACGATCTATTGTCTTCTTGCTCAACTTGTTCGAACCACTAGTCACTTTGCCTAAAATTTGGCGATTAAGCCGCGTGATACGCACAGCGATTGCCTCCTTTGATGGTTCCATCTTTCACAAGATGATTTTAATTCACAATTAAATTATTATCCATGCTTCCTTTCAAAACTAAATATTTTCCAAAGTACAATACACCCACCAGCTGCCCAGTATTGATGCCGTTAGAATTTGAAATTCGAGGAATTTGAAATTTTGAACCGCAAGCAGCATGACACTGACGTTTTTATTTTTTATCCCGCCTCAGGTTACTGGAGCTACGTTTCCCGTTCCAAAATGGACACGAATAACCCACACATTGCTGTGTTGGGGTCTGTCGCGCCACGACCCACCCCGACAGTGCTAGCTTAAATCCAATAGGGACTAAGACCAACCTTTTTGTCGTTTGTGATTTTCATACTAATGAATCCTTCAGTTTTAAGTAAAAAAATCGTGAAAATCACCAGCCAGTTGTTTTGATGTGGTGTTTGAAATTTGTTTTTTTTTCTTGTGTTTTTAACCCTTTACCTACGGGTGTCAACCATGGTTGATTTGAGAAAGGCCCACTGCAATACGGGTGTCAACTTAGAGCATTAAGAACTGGAGATGCCTTACGTGCATTACCCCTCTGCCCACGTTACGATTAAAAATCCGAACGTTGAACAAAACTACTTGAAACTCGGAAATTTTGACATAACGAGTCATACGTCGCTGAGTAAAGAGCTCTTCAAAAATGCCGTTTTGTGCTGTAGATAGTTGTAAGAACACTTCGAGAAACTCAAATTGGAAGAAGGATAATGTTATGATTCATCCGTATGTATTTTTTTGGTTCAATTTCATGTTTATTTTGCAAAAATCACTAATAATTAAAACACCTGAAACATCGTTTGGAATGACATTTGAGTTTTTTCGTAATCACACTAGTGTTGGGGTTAATGTCAAGAAAAATCGATTGGCAAGTTCCGATTGCACTCGAATAAAATATTTCAATTAGTTCGATTGACGTAAGAATAATGTTTCTAATGATTCATTTATTTACTATCCGACTGAGCTAGCGAAGGTGGGTTATGTTTTTCGAGTGTATGTATGTATATATGTAAGTATGCTTTTATGTAATAGTGTTTGACACGCTCTGCAGCCTGAACGGCTCGATTTATTTCAGCTTGAGATGTGTCGTTAGATTTGTAATTACTGCGAAAGTGATACTGGGCCTAACAATATAAAAAACATTCAAATTCATTTTAAAAAAAGATTAAGGGTAAGTTGCACCATAGTGAAAGTTAAGGTTAAAGTTAAAGTTTTTGTCAAATTTGACAATTTGACGTCATTTTTGGGCCTAACTTTAACTTTAACTGAAATTTTGATGTTTGTTATTGTTAAAGTCAGATGGTGCAACCCAACCTAAATAAAATTTGTCAAAATTTGTTTCCGAGCATACCTTGTCATGATTTTGATGTACTAGTCAGTCATAACGTGGAGTTAGCAAGGTCAGTCCTGAGGAAATATTCCGATACAAGCATATCTTTCCTCACCAAACAAAGCAACCCACAAAACTGTATTAGACACATTTAAACAAAACTCATTCATTTTAAAAATCAATAGCGTGTTGATCAAAATAAATATACATTCAAATTGTTGTTTCCTGAATGTGTAAATTTAGAAATTTAGAAGTTAGACGTACAAATATTTACTCTGCTGTTTGTTGCTACTTTGTTCTGTTTTTTTTTTTTTTTTTTATAGGATAGGGGGCAAACGAGCAGACAGATCACTTGATGGAAAGTGAATACTGCCGCCCATGGACATTTGCAACACCAGAGGGGCTACAAAATGCGTTGCCGGCCTTTTAAATGGGAGTACGCTCTTCTTGAAGGACTGCAGGTCGTATTTGTCCGGAAATACCGCATGCGGCAACTCATTCCACAATTTCGTGGTTCGGGGCAGAAAGTTTCTGTTGAAACGAACAGTAGTGCTCTGCCAACTGTCGAGGTAGTGGGGGTGGTAGAGTTGTCGCGTAGATCGATGGCGGAAAGAGGTGGCGGGAATCAGCCCGAACAGTTCCTCGGAGCACTCTCCATGGTAAATGCGATAGAGAATGCAAAGCGAAGCTACATCTCTACGCAGTGCCAGGGAGTCAAGCCTATCCGAAACCTCGCAGCAATCAACAACTCGAGCTGCTCTCCGTTGAATGCGGTCTAGAGGGAGAAGCTGGTACTGGGGAGCCCCTGCCCAAAGATGAGAACAGTATTCCATGTGAGGCCGAACCTGCGCCTTATAAAGTTGCAGGCGGTGTGCCGGTGTGAAATACCGTCTCGATCTGCTGAGCACGCCGAGCTTCTTTGAGGCTATTTAGCCTTACCCTCCAGGTGGCCACGAAACTGGACTTCGCTCGATATGTCGACACCGAGAATTCCGATATTGGCTGCGTTAGTTAATGGGGTGCTCTCGAAACAAACCGACACGACAAAAGGCAGCTTTTTTGCGGTTTTTTGTGGTTTGCGGTTTTCATTGTTTTGTTTTATTTGTTGCTATATTTTGAATTTTAATTATTATTAGCAAAACTATGTTGAACGAGTTTCTTGCTAAGTAAAGTGACGCCAGAACAAAGGGGTTCCTAGTCACATTTTGTTTTTTAGATTTTTGTCATGTCCTGAGTAAATAAATAAATAGGTGAGTGTTTGTAAATGCTTACAATAATAAAGATGTGTTTTTTACTTTGCTGATGTATTTTGTGCAGTGAGCGATATCACGTCAATAGCAAACAAATCAGTTAGGAAATGACTTTTAATGGCTATGATAACATCATATTATCCTATTCATTTATAGAAATTAATCGGATGAAATGATTTTCTATCAGTTGATTAATTAAGAGAAGTGATTCAAATATTAACCAAAAAAATACTGTGGGTGAGGTTGGTAACACTGTTTGAAATAAAACTTGTTATTTGTCCAGCTGTAAGCTTCATTATCTTACAATACGAAAGCATGCATTTAAAAACGATGTTTCCAATCACATAATATCAAGTTTACTAACTTAGGCAGTCTGTCAAGCCCTAGAGTAGAAACATACATACAGCTCGTTTCAGTTAGGGCAGATTATTCAACAGTTAGATCAAAGTTATCGGATGAACAAATAACAACTCGGCAGATTTCAAAATATTCATCATCATCATCATCAGCCTGTTGTAGTCCACTGCTGAACATAGGCCTCTCCTTTTGCACGCCACTGTACTCGATCTTCGGCTGCTCGCATCCAGCTCCTGCCAGCCATCCTGCGCAGATCATCACTCCACCTTGCCTGAGGACGTCCTACACTACGCTTGCCGAGACGCGGTCTCCACTCAAGAACACGTTTACTCCAACGGTTGTCGGTTCTACGGCTAACATGGCCAGCCCACTGCCACTTCAGCTTGCTAATCCGGTGGGCTATGTCGATAACCTTGGTTCTCTGGTTCAAAATATTGAATTACGAAATCTAAATGTGGACCATCCATTTCAGACTATGCACTAGTCACAGGTAGATTTTAAAATCTGCGGCGCTATTAAAGGTTAAAAATAAAAGGTTAACCGGTTCACAGTCCACAGCCCACATATGGGCTGCGAACAATTAGCTTTTAATTGTTATATTTGTGGACAGTGAACCAGTTAATTTATCAGACCAATAGGTCTGATAAGTTTTTAATCCTCAAAATTGGTCCTTCCTTAGTCCAAATTTTTACTCTAATAATTTATTTAATGATTGCTTACTGCTATATTGCTTTAAAAGATTAGAAGAATCTACACGTTTCAATAAGTTCGTATTTTAAAATATTCGTCTAATAGTTTTAAGTAAATATTCATAAAGGTAAAAAGCCTGATTTTACCTGTTTACGTGGACTTCTCCACGGCAACAGTTAAAATCAGGCTTAGAAATTATGGAAAGTGCGTAATTTCTAATACATAATATAATTCACAATTTGTAATCGAAACATTTGTTCAATTTATTTTTGTACATCCAATAGCTGTGTTATGGTCAGCACTAGCCAAGTTGACATAAGTACCGTGTAAAGACACAACTAATGTCAAAAGTTGTGGTAGTGTGAATCATTTTATTGACATGTATGTGTAAAATATCCCTGTGTTGCTTAAATAGGTTTGTGTGCGATTGTGCCTTAGACAATATAGAAATGGACTCGCGATTGGGCCGCCCGTCAATGCAAAAAAGTCTGTCCCTTTTTGCGGGGGGCAGGGGGACACTCACACAAAGAAACTTACCTCTACTATAACAGAAGAGGCTTGTTGGCACAATCGCACACAAACCTAAATAAGCAACACAGGGATATTTTACACATACATGTCAATAAAATGATTCACACTACCACAACTTTTGACATTAGTTGTGTCTTTACACGGTACTTATGTCAACTTGGCTAGTGCTGACCATAACACAGCTATTGGATGTACAAATATAAATTGAACAAATGTTTCGATTAGAAATTGTGAATTATATTATGTATTAGAAATTACGCACTTTCCATAATTTCTAAGCCTGATTTTAACTGTTTACGTGGAGAAGTCCACGTAAACAGGTAAAATCAGGCTTTTTACCTTTATGAATATTTACTTAAAACTATTAGACGAATATTTTAAATTACAAACTTATTGAAACGTGTAGATTCTTCTAATCAATATAGCAGTAAGCAATCATTAAATAAATTATTAGGGTAAAAATTTGGACTAAGGACCAATTTTGAGGATTAAAAACTTATCAGACCTATTGGTCTGATAAATTAACAGGTTCACTGTCCACAAATATAACAATTAAAAGCTAATTGTTCGCAGCCCATGTGTGGGCTGTGGACTGTGAACCGGTTAACCTTTTATTTTTAACCTATAATAACGCCGCAGATTTTAAAACTATGCACTATTAGTGTGTATTATTATTTTATAACTATGACTATTGCATAGTCTGAAATGGATGGTCCACATTTAGATTTCGTAATTCAATATTTTCAAATCTGCCGAGTTGTTATTTGTTCATCCAATAACTTTGATCTAACTGTTGAATAATCTGCCCTAACTGAAACGAGCTGTATGTATGTTTCTAGGGCTTGACAGACTGCCTAAGTTAAACTTGTTAATAAATTAGTTAACTTGATATTATGTGATTGGAAACATCGTTTTTGAATGCATGCTTTCGTATTGTAAGATAATGAAGCTTACAGCTGGACAAATAACAAGTTTTATTTCAAACAGTGTTACCTACTTCACTCTTTCAACATAGTTTTGCTAATAATAATTAAAATTCAAAATATAGCAACAAATAAAACAAAACAATGAAAACAGAACAAAGTAGCAACAAACAGCAGCGTAAATATTTGTACGTCTAACTTCTGAATTTCTAAATTTAAACATTCAGAAAACAACAATTTTAATGTATATTTATTTTGATCAACACGCTATTGATTTTTAAAATGAATGAGTTTTGTATAAATGTGTCTAATACAGTTTTGTGGGTTGCTTTGTTTGGTGAGGAAAGATATCCTTGTATCGGAATATTTCCTCAGGACTGACCTTGCTAACTCCACGTTATGACTGACTAGTACATCAAAATCATGACAAGGTATGCTCGGAAACAAATTTTGACAAATTTTATTTAATCTTTTGTTAAAATGAATTTGAATGTTTTTTATATTGTTAGGCCCAGTAACACTTTCGCAGTAATTACAAATCTAACGACACATCTCAAGCTGAAATAAATCGAGCCGTTCAGGCTGCAGAGCGTGTCAAACACTATTACATACAAGCATACTTACATATATACATACATACACTCGAAAAACATAACCCACCTTCTAGCGCAGTCGGATAATAAATAAATGAATCATTAGAAACATTATTCTTACGTCAATCGAACTAATTGAAATATTTTATTCGAGTGCAATCGGAACTTGCCAATCGATTTTTCTTGACATTAACCCCAACACTAGTGTGATTACGAAAAAACTCAAATGTCATTCCAAACAATGTTTCAGGTGTTTTAATTATTAGTGATTTTTGCAAAAGAAACATGAAATTGAACCAAAAAAATACATCCGGATGAAACATAACATTATCCTTCTTCCAATTTGAGTTTTTCGAAGTGTTCTTACAACTATCTACAGCACAAAACGGCATTTTTGAAGAGCTCTTTACTCATCGACGTATGACTCGTTATGTCAAAATTTCCGAGTTTCAACTAGTTTTGTTCAACGTTCGGATTTTTAATCGTAACGTGGGCAGAGGGGTAATGCACGTAAGGCATCTCCAGTTCTTAATGCTCTAAGGATTGTGCCAACAAGCCTCTTCTGTTATAGTAGAGGTAAGTTTCTTTGTGTGAGTGTTCCCCCTGCCCCCGCAAAAAGGGACAGACTTTTTTGCATTGACGGGCGGCCCAATCGCGAGTCCATTTCTATATTGTCTAAGGGTGTCAACTACTGTTGATTTCGCAAAGATATGTTTCATTTATTTTTTTCAATTTCTGTGTCTATGGTAATACTGTTTTACTTGCAGATTAAAAAACTAGAGGAGTTAAACTCTATGAGTGATTTTTTTTTAAAAACATTTCTACGTGTCTTTGGATTGAAAAAACAGCGCGAAAATACCATTGATTCTAGTGGCAACAATACTGCCGCACAATTTATAAACGCAGTAAAGCACATGCGAACAGTTTCGAGAAAAACACGATTGAAGTTGAAATTTTATTTTTGGTTGTCTACAAAAAACTGGTCGAGAATATGTAAAAAAAAATATATTGGTTTAAAGAGCAAATCTTGTAGATCATCCTGAAATTGGTTGTTTGCTATTCATTCCATATTTTGAATGTAAAAAAGGGGAAAAACTGTTTATATTTTGGCTTACCCTAGTTTCCACTGCTAGTCATACTGCGCATGAATGCAGTAAGACTGTTACTTACTGCGTTCATCAGTTGGTTCCTGTACTTACGGCACATATGTTAGATAGTTCGATGTGATTTAAGATCTTACAACAAAACATATGCGCCGTATCTTTGCACATACTGCATTAATGTGTAGGAATATAAAACAACATAACTGATCAAAACTTTTAATGAGCAGTAAGATCACAACCATACTGCGTTTATGATATGTCAATGACGCGTACATGTTGATTTTTTCTGTTTGAGCTAGAGGTAAATGAAACAAAAAATGCAAATAATTGCCAAGATTTATTGATTTAATAGATAACAGAAACTATGATTTGACCATTTGGTACTAAGTGGTTAATCTGAGGTTATAATCACTCTCATAACTTAAATATTTAATTAATTAGGTTATGAACTTAAAACGTATTAAAAAACACTTTACTTGTTTTACAATAACATCCACTTAACTTAAAATATCTTTAAATGAAAGCAATTTAGTAGTACTACTTCACGTATAGAGTACCTAAAAATAGCAATGGTTAACTACTTTGCACTCAACGTTTCAAAGTGACTCGTGCATAAATTAAGGTTTTACAAGTAATTGGGGCACCTTAGTTTCGTTACTTAGTTTATCTTAGCTAATCACAGCTTTGGTAATGTAATAAGTACGTAGATGGAGCACGATAAATTGAAACGTTGCTTGCTAGGTTTGGTGGTACCTCGGAAGTACTGTTGCCGTGCTGTTGACATGTCGTACCTTCAAATCTTTATACCATTGACAAGAAACATGTGATGTAACACCTTTTACAAGTGCTAGACTTCATGCGTATACTCGTCAAACCAGCCTGTTAATTTCTATAGCCCATTGTTATAGAAATGAAGGCTTTCATTAGACATCCGCTCCCTAAGCTAAGCTCTACACGCATATTCAAAATGTTTGGCATAGAAATCCAATCCAAGAACTTTTCTATTGAAGTGCATCCAAAGTTCTGCCTTCTGAGTGAGCGGCATCACCGATTCGATCAGTCCATCGTTTGCCTTCAGCAACCGTATCTAACCGATACCGGAAGGGTTCCCATAATCAGTTTGGTAATCAAAAATTACCAAACATGATAGAACGATCAAGTTTCGTAATTCAATCTGAAGAGTCCCAGTATGCATCGATGAAGCTGAACCACTTCCTGATTTTATCTTCAGAATCTGGTCCAGTGATTGGCACAACGTTGCATTCTCGATTTAGCCGGTTCTCCAGTTCATTAAATTTTCAAGTCGAGCGTCTTTTTGACCGGCTTGCTTTTCCTGCGTTTGCACAGGTCCAGTGGTTGAAGTACTTGCCGCCGCACCTTTCCACGAATCCGCCGTTTCCCTCCTTTACTCCTGCCTTTCACTGCCTTCCCAAGGCGTAAGTAATATGTTGAATTGCCCTTCTGACACCAATGTTTTCGTAGAATACGATAATTTATTTGGAAATAAAATAACAAAGTCTAAACACAAACAAACAACACTCATAAAACGCTGTGTGAAAACACGCACTATACACAATTACTGCACTAATCAAGTCACTGTCGCACTGATACCACTTAAAACCATAGAGTGAAGAAAAAGAGAAACTTAAGACTAACTCGAGAGCCGCCTCGCATCTCTTTCATACAGCCGCACCCGAGATCAATCGAACTGGTTTTTGATGTTTTCGTCTGTAAAAACGCGTGGAACGTGGATAACAACTCCAATATTCATAACATCCTCATAGATATCGGCTATAACATCGTTTTTTTAAATTAAATTCTACAAAAATTATGTTTCTTAATTACATTTTGAAGTACTGAATCATATACGAGCAGGTAACATAAATGCCGTATTTGCCAGTTACTGTGTTCATAACATGTTGCACCTATATGCAACATGCTGACAAACCTAACCATGAACGCAGTATTTACTGTAGTTACTGCATTCATATTAGGTACGCATTATTTGCATGTACTATGAAAACATATTATAAAGTGTTTAAAGTACACTATACTGCGCATATATTATGTGCAAGGTTTAAATCGCAATTGCTGAAATATGACAAGAATGACGTATTGGCACATACTGCACTATTGTTATGTAGCAAGTCAAGCTAGAACGAGTGTTCACGTAATATTTTGTTATTAAGTGCTATTACTGCGATTATGTTATGTGAATAAAATAAAATCTGTTCTTTACTGCGTTTATGAGAATTAGTATCTCGCCTCCTGTGCCAGATAGAAGAAAACGGGTCTTTGATTCTTGTAGAGCGTGATGTCAGCATCTCAAATATATAAAACAACTATAAACACAGTAAGTGTTACTTACTGCGTTTATAAATTGTGCGGCAGAATAGTTGACACCCGTATTGCAGAGGCATCATTTTTAGTAACCAACATGGCGTACTGCTAGTGAGGTATGATGATAGAAGTGGGTCTATCGAAATATTGTATTATAGATTTCTTGAAAGTATTTGCACAAAATTAAAGTTTCTGTAGATTTATGTGCATTTACTTAAGCGCGATCCAAGAAAAATAAAAATGATCATATTTATATGTTACGAATGTAGTGTTAGTCGTTGTGTACATCATTTTTTTGTTAGTTTAACACTTTATTACACCATAAACTATAATTTTTATATTAATAAATAGTAGACACCGATACAAAAACATAAGATATAGCTTTTTGAAAATAAAAATACATAATTGATAGGCGATTTTCAATATTACCAAAACCAGGTTGTCGCAATATCGATAAAATATCGATTAAAGGGGCATCACTAAAATGTAGCAGAAAATATTGTGTTTTTTAATGTATGTTTTATTCCGAATTCTATATAAATAAAAAAAATAAATAAATATCCTTGGACATTATTCCACACAGCGCCATCTAGTCCCAAGTGGGCTAATTATAGTCCGTTATTATGGATACTAGACAACGGATAAACATACTTAAATACTTTTTCTTTTGTAAATACATACTTAATATACATAGGAAACACCCAGACCAATACAAACAGACATGTTCATGCACACAAATGTTTGTACTGTGCGGGGATCGAACCCGCGACCCTTGGTGTAGTAGCCGACTTCTCAACAATTACACCAAGACGGTCGTCAATATATATGTATATGATTTTTTATCATATATTACTTTAGAAATATGAATAGTTTGATAAAATAGTTGATTTATTAAGTCTTAGGTTGAAAAAGTGTTTTGGTTGAAAGTTACAGCACTATCTTGTTTGTGTGACAAATCTTTTTTTTCCTCTATTTTCTGCAAATAATTTGTGAAAAATGCGTGTGAATATGAAATTTCATTAGTTGTTCCATATACCCTCAAAATTTCAAAATGGTAAGTCATTTAGTTTCTAAGATATCATCAAGTAAAGTTCAGCAAAATTTTTGACCATGCGAAAAAGGCCCCGTATTGGGTGGTGACATCGGTTTCTAGCACCCCGTAGGGAAAAGGTTAACAAGGAAAAGGTCTTTGGTCTTATTTTTCTGAAAGCGTTTTTTTTATAAACAATAGCATGGGAAATAAGAACAGTTTCCCTTAAAAATAACATGGAATCTTATGCTGTACCAAAATACTGCAATTTATTCGGGTCCCACACTAGGTTATGTTTTTCTATACTGTCGTGGATAGCTTCCGTGTAAATACAACTCCCTTATATTGCACTCGGTTTGGAACGCAGCTATAGGTCTTCATTTTTTTCTTTAGGTTTCCTCTGTTAGTAAACTATTCTATTCGACAATAGATGGCGCTTTCAGTTTTGGCAAAGTTGGTGGCGGGGATTTTAAATTTTATTCTATTTTTTTTGGATGAGTGACGACAACCCCCGTAACCAAATGACTTTCAGCATTAAGCGTGAACACGCGCGACATAATTACGTGTCACGGAAGTCATTCCGACTGGTCCGTCTGTGCTGTCTCTTCATGGTCTCTTTCTGTTCCTATGCTATTCCGTTGAGCGCCAAATTTCATCTCAGCCGTGGTGAGTTATCTTTAACTATTAGGTACTTAGCTGTCCCATTAATCACTACAATGAATTTTCTATTGTGATATTTCCAGGATAGTTAAGTTGTTAAAATTCAAATTCTTTGGGACTGTGAACGTCTGAGAGAAAAGAACTAACGCATATAACATTTTAACAATATTTACATGCAAAAATGAGGGAAAAAACTAGGTAAGTAATTCAGAGTGAAGCGTTTTGATGATTGAAGTAAGCGTGAAGCACCGAGATGTATGATGATTTTAGTCGGAATGTCACCCCTGTTGTTCCTAAAAATATTATATCGTCATTTTAAATGACGAAATGATTGTAATCAAATGCGTTAACCTGTCCTAATAAAATTCTAAAACCATGAATATAAGTGGGATTTCAAAAAGATAAGGTCGTTTAAATGAAATAAAATAGCGCTCTCTAAACAAAGTTGGAAATATTGACACAATTTAGCAATATCGTCTATCTCGATTTTTGACCATACTAATGCATTTTCAGTTTTTAAAAACTAACACCTAGAAATCAATGTTTTGAATTTTAAAAATATTTCAGGATAATCTAGGAAAAATCACATTCCAGTTACAAGATTTTATAAAATATGCCTACGCATTGTAAAATAACGCTACCTTCCAAATGTCGGCTTTTTAGACTCCAGCCGTGCTATTCCGGCGGTGCACATCGAACATCACTTCACATCTCGGTGCTTCACGCTTACCTCAATCATCAATACGCTTTACTTTGAATTAGTATTTTCTCTCATTTTGTATGTAAATAATTAAAAAATGTTATTTGGCTTAGTTCTTTTCTCTCAAACGACCACAGTCGCGAAGGAATTGAATTTCAAAGTTACCTCCCACGAGCGAAGTGAGTGTCGACGACCACCGGAATAGCATAGCAGTCGCCAAAACTAATCGGTATGGCAGTGGATCGTATTTTAGGACAGGTTGAAAAGTGAAGTTAGATTGTAGTTAGTAGGTACAATTAGTGTGCTAATATTATCCTTTTTCTTTACTTTCATACGGAACCACATTATCGGTTAGTTTATAAAATTCAGCGTTTATTGCTGATTGGACAGTAAAATGTAGCTACATACAATAGGCATGATGACTGTATTTTTTTTTTGTTTATTATCGAAAGACCTTACATTTATGTAAACAATCCTCAAAGAATCACTTCATCTGGATCAATACCACCAGAGATATCACAATTTGAAATGCACATTTTTGGACTTGCCCAAAAACGCTCCATACAAAAGTGACAGCGACAGTGACGTCACTGTCGCTGTTTTTGTAAGGAGCGCGTAATAACTTTGTTCGACAGCTATATTCAATATTGCGTTTATGATAATGGTCTCCTAACATAATTCCTTCATAATAGTTTGGGTTACAAAAAAGTGATATTGTTTTACAAAAATTTAACACATATAAAGAAAGAAAGAAAGAAAGAAAAAATATTTATTCAGGAACCACAACAATAAGTAAAAATACATTTCTTAAAAACTAACTTATTATCTCTAAGATTATTGTGGAACTGAAAGGGTCCCCACTCAGCATATTGACGGGGTACCAGGTTGGCACCTCGTCGCTGGTCTTCCGTGGACACCTGTTGAGGTAGAGGTCGCCACCGTGCACGACTTTGCTACAATTACCAATATAATATAAATAAACAAAAAACAGCCAAAAGAACCAACATAATGGAACCAATACAATATAATACATACTATAAATAATTTAAATATAATAACATACTTTAGAATACATACAATTAAACCATACCACACAGCCTTTATTTTGTGTTTTGAATTTTCAAAATATGTGCTTTAAATGTCTTTTTAAAAGTCCGAATGTTACTTAAATTTCTAATTGGTGGAGGTATATTGTTCCAGCATTTCGTGGCTGCGTAGCGAAAGCTGCCACGAAATGCGGCTGTGCTGGTTTTCGGGCATACTAATCTAGTTGCTATCCTCATAGGGCGTTGCGAAAAGTTAAGTTTATCATAGAGATAAGTCGGTGTTTTGGTTTTTATTATACCGAACAAGAGACAGGCGAAATGCAGGGATCGTCTCGATTCCATTGACATTAAGTTATGCCGATTAAGGTAAGGAGTGATGTGAGTTCTACGAGGTATAGGAAAACAGAATCGTGCACAAGCGTTTTGAACACGTTGAATGAGTCGCTTAGTATACCCGTACAAACACTCACCCATTACAGTATCGGCATAATTAAGTTTAGAAAGTATTAATGCCTCACAGAGATTTATTCTTACATCAACACACAAAAAATTCCGAATACTATACAAAACTTTTAACCTATAGAAACAACTCTTTACTACTTCAACTATATGATTGTGAAATTTAAGCCGACCGTCCATAACAACACCTAAATTACGAGCTTCGCTTACCTGTTCAACTATATTATCCCTTATTTTCACTACTGAACTTTGGCTATTTATTTTATCTATCTGTGCTTTTGAGCCCAAAACTAACAACTTTGTTTTTGGCGGATTAAGCACCAAACTATTTTTATTTGACCACTCAACTATGCGCTCTAGATCTTCGTTGAGTCTACTTACGGCTAGTGAAGTTAAATTAGGAGGAAAAGACATATAAACCTGGAGATCATCAGCATAAATATGATAATTACAGCTATGAATACTACAAATGATATCAGCACAATAAAGAATAAAGAGAATTGGTCCCAGTATGGACCCCTGCGGAACTCCACGGCTCACGGAGGCGGCATTTGAACGGTATTTTAAACCATAATCATCACACGTCTCGACTCGCTGGTGGCATATGAAATGGACTTGCCCACCCAAGTTTGCAGGCCTATTGTAGCCTCATTTTGAAACGAATTTCGATTGTGGTTTTACAATAACATTTGTAATCAATTATTATTTTTGGGGAACATAAAAAAACATGCAAAATCACTCATAGTCATCTACCCTATTACAATACTAAGGCATTAGGACATCGGCTTTCGTCTCGTCAGTTTGCTGATGCACAATAAATGAATGACTAATGTATGAAACAGTAAATACTTACTTAGTAGGTTGTTACTTTAGCGTTGAATATATTTTGCTCAGTTTAGATTATCGTGTCTTACATTAACACCCTATAAAGAATTAAAGTTGGTACCATTGCATTGAGCTCGAGCCTGAAAGAGCGTTGTCACAAAGTCTTCAGTTCGACCGAATCACAGCCTCTGTCCTTACCTTTTCTAATGGAGGCTAGTTTATAAAGGTCGCGATCGCGAAACGCTCGCAGTTTTGTCTTGCCGCTGCGCGCGCGCACCGGTCGCTATCGTCGCGTGAGTTTCAGTGCTGTGATGGCGTTCCTCGAGGGCCCTTCGGCGAAGCAGTCAGAGGTGATCAAGCAAGAGCTGGGGGAGAATGCTGGCGACGTAGAGCGCGGCGTGCGGGACCTGCGCAGCATGCTGGCCGCCTCGCCGTACCTACCAGACCCAGAGAGCGTAGGTAGGCACTATAATAAGGTCACTGTCGAGAAATTGTTTAGGTCACATTTATTGTGCATTACGGTGATGTCTAAAACAATGCGAAATGTTACACGTCATGTTGTTGAATTTTTGTAAAACGTACGAGTTTTTCTCTAACTTAACTAACTATTTTAGCATTCCTTAATAGCTCAGCACATATTAAACAATGGAAAGATAATAATTATTTAAGCAGCTGGCTGTTCTCTCCGAATAGGATGTTTAACATTAATCTAGTGCACCGCCTTAATTCCACTATCTTACCATGTGGTTGACTGGTAGAGAATGCCTCCTGGCAGTAAGTCCGCCATTTGAACTTTTTTATCTTTATATAAAAATGGATTGCTGTTCGTTAGTCTCGCTAAAACTCTGGAATGGCTAGACCGATTTGGCTAATTTTGGTTTTGGATTATTTGTAATGGTCTAGGGAAGGTTTAAAAGGTGAGTAAACATGAGAAAATGCTGGTAATATAGTGAAAACAACAATTTGAGTTTCCTCTTAGCAACTGTTCCTACCAGTCACGTGACACTGAATTTTTGACAACAGAACGAAGTCTGTTAGGACAGCTAGTGTGCAAAAAATAATTAATAAATAATAAACAAATAAATGGGAAATTAGATCAATACCTAATTGATATTAGCACTTGCATTAGCAGCTAATGCTTGGTCTCTTTCTATAATATCTTCCTATGGGTAAAGACAAGAAAAACTGTCCTTAGATACTTAATTATTGGGGTCATTCTGTATAATAGGCATTTGGCAAAAAGATCCAAATTCTCGTTTACGTTTACTAATAACAAAAAAACTTTATTACGGTATCGAAATTTCACAATACTTAGCGCACAAAAAGAGCTCGCAGGTGTCATATGGCGTACTTCAAGTAAGTACGCCATGATTCTTCGTATTCACTTCTTAAGGACCTAGCCTTAAGAAGTGAATACGAAGAATCATGCATACTTAAGTACTTATTTAGATAAATCTTAAATCGACAATCGAAAGTCATCTGATTCACTTATGATCATAATGACTTGCTAAAGACACACATAATACATGACCCACAACAGACTGTCAAAATATGTAGCCACAGAACTAAATTCGCGAATTATTTAGGAAACTGTCCTGACAGACTTCGTTCTGTTGTCAAACATTCAGTGACAGGTAGAAAGGGTTGCTAAGAGAAAACTAAATTGTGGGATTTCACTATATTTTTTTCATATTTACTCACCTTTCCGACCTTTCCTGAACTTCCACAAACATTTCAAAACCAAGATTAGCCAAATCGGTCCAGCCGTTCTCGAATTTTAGCGAGACTAACGAACAGCACTCCATTTTTATTGTAGAAAACAACTACCTACATTGACAAAAGTATATACGTATTACACACTAAACAAATAATTTGTCAAGTACTCATTATATACCTATGACCCTGTAACTGATAGTTTGGACGGACTTATCACTTAAAAGCGATCTTCCCCGAACAGCAAACAGGTAGTTAGTAGGTTTCCCAATCTTATTTATTCATCAAATACTTGTACTATCATCACAGTTTAACCTAATACGATAGTAATTACAGTTCATTTAACTCATTGAAACTTCGCCCATAGAAGAGCTGGCAGCTGTTGAATTATTTTAAGTCTTCATTAACTATTTCGCAGCCCCAAAAATAAATAACTAATCCGTTGTACAAAAAAAGAGAAATCTGATTTCAGTATCCAGCAGGTTATTACTAACAGCCACAACATTTAGACAAAGTTTCATGGTTTTGTAAAGTTCTTTCGACACAAACCACAACCTATTTTAAAATTCAAGCAATTAGGCAGTTGAGCAAATAACCATTTACTTCACTGTGTAGATTCTTGTGGTACAAGTACAGTCAGCGGCACATCAGGTTACCCATTTCCGTTTTTTATCTAGGTCTTGCCAAATTACATTTCTTTGCAATAGAGCAAGGAGGACTGAGCGGAAAATGGTAGCTTGGTGTGCTGTTGACTGTACATAGTTTTTTTATTTTAAAAAACTTACAAAACTATCGCGAATGGTTTCTTGGAAACAAGTAGGGATTCTTGTTTCAGTATAAATAATCATAATAGGGTACAGGTAGACATAATCTATTGATGAGACAGGTTTGGATGTTTCTTGTATTGTGCCAGGTATTTTGGGTTATCCATAACACAAAGAAAACCCTTTCCTTAAGAATAGGACTGTGAAATTCGTAACTGTTGATAGGTAACTTTAGTTTCTAACTTTAGTCTCGGTAGATCTAATCCTACAGAATCTAGTTAATAATTCGGTGGTCGCACTCTGATATACCTAACCTATAATTTTAAATCACTTTTAAGACGCAAAAAGTTTCTACCTTCCCTGAGAACCAGAAAGCCTCGTGACAATAAGCCACAAGGTCGTTAAGGATCTACTTCGGCTAGTAGCAAGAACAGATAAAGACTCGTTAATAATTCACCAATCGTGGGGTTAATCTTTGAAAGGTCAGCATTTGGCAAAACCTGTTCAAAAATATCCAGTTCCCTGTCTAAATTGTGCTCAAATATTAATGGTCCATTATGCTAAACCGCTTACCGTCTATTCGCTAAGACAGAACTGACCACAGGCCGCTGACCTCGGGGTATCCGGAGCTCGAGATTTGGGTGATATATGGTTTTGGGTCCTCTTTAGTAGCTATAAGTAGCATAGCACAGTGGTTCAAGCGCCGCCGGGCGAGACTCAAAGACCTTACTTATCTTATAAATCTCTATATATAAAAATGGATTGCTGTTCGTTAGTCTCGCTAAAACTCGGTAACGGCAAGACCGATTTGGCTAATTTTGGTTTTGAAATATGGTCCAGGGAAGGTTTAAAAGGTGAGTAAACATGAGTAATGTAATAAGTGAAAAAACACAATTTAGCTTTGTCTTAGCAACTGTATCTACCTGACACGTGACACTGAATGTTTGACAACAGAGCGAAGTCTGTCGGGACAGCTAGTGTTCAATAAATAATGGACTCTATCATAAGAAAGTAAGTAAAGATACTGTGAAAGTACCCATCGCTCGGGCAGTGGAGCCACCGATATAGCTCTCTTGACGTTATAGATCTTCTAATAATTATTCGTTAGTAGTTCCATAATTACTAAGACCATGGTGTCACGCCATGTTATGTTGTTGCTCAAAGTATTCTGTGAATTATTAGGAGTAATACTCATCGTTGAAGCGCGACTACTAAATATCATGCTAACTAGATAGTTCATTAAAATATTGCCTTTGAATATCGCCAAAAAAAGTAAATAATCATCAATCGTGCAGGTCAATAAACTATGTCTGAGATATGTAAAAGCAATTATTTGATATCATTTATTTATGTATTTACAAACAATAAATACTTACATACTAAATATGATACAAACTTACGTATTTTAATGAAATAGGTAGTGAAAGTCTCAAATTAGATGAAGTGAATGAACACCAATATACGAGTGGGTATGCACCGCCTACCATATTTTTCTACTTAGCCCCATGGTTGACGGGTAGAGTATGCCTTATCGGCATTAAGTCCGCCATGTGTAACAATCAATTGTTGTGCAATAAAGGATAAATAAATAAATAGTACGAGTAGGTATAATTTGTAAACTAACTCGTATTGATTAACTTGTGTACACGAGTCATGGTCCAGTCCCAGCGGTGTCGAGTTGGGCAGGCCTTCGCCTCGTTCCCAACACGCGTCTTGCTTCACGGCGCGCGGTTCTCGCATACTTACGGTAGTCAGGGGTGGCATTCCGGCTAACATCACTTCACATCTCGGTGCTTCACGCTTATTTCAATCATCAATACACTTCCCTCTAGCACGAACCCGGTGGTCCCGAGATCAAATCTGGCCGGAACACGCCTACTTTGTGTGCATTGTACAATTTGCGGCTAACTCTCCGGTGTTGGAAAACTCCCATATAAAACCTAAGCCACACGGATAACAGAGGTGTAGGCTCGCCCCTTACCACGTTGGGTTCAAATTCCCTCGGCGAAAGGTGGGCTTCTGAATGTTCTGTTACCCATGACGGCAGCAATCAGTGCGCCTCTGACGTTAGTCAGAGTGGAAAAGAATGGTTAAATGGGAATGGGAAAGTGGAAGAGAATGGTAAATGGGCTACCATTAGGGATATGGTCGTGAGGATATGTTATGTTGAAAAGCTTTTACAGAATACCTACATAAAACCAAAACAAAATACTACTAAGAACAAGAATATAACATCATGCAGAATGAGTGTCAGACACGGATAAACATGCCTTAATATTACTAAATCCATTTTTAAATAACAATAATAACTGTTACATCTCAAATTACGTCGACTTACGTCGAGAATCTTACCTCCAGGGACGCCTGAGTGTGCACAACATATTAACACTATTACAAAAGTAAATAACATACCTAAGTATGTAACACGCACGGGTACAATGTGAAGGATTTGTTTGGCCAAGGCATTGTAATTTAGTGTAGAGTCGTTCGTATGCTGCTTCCGTCATACACAGTGTTATTTTATTAACGCATCTTTGATGCAAAACAAATAAAAAACAATTTAAACTAAAGCAAATTATTGAGACGTGGTCTTGCTTTCTGGAAAATGGCTCAAAACTTGCAAGGTTGTAATTAAATCACATATCTAATAAGGTGTCACTTCATCTGAGACGGGTTCAGATTTCCCTTGTCCGGGACACATGCATAGTTGTACTGTTGACAAAACATTAAAAGTAAGTAAGTACTTTTTACTTGTACTAGCGACCCGCCCCCGCTTCGCACGGGTGCAATAGGATGTTATTTTACATATAAACCTTCCTCTTGAATCACTCTATCTAATAAAAAATCCGTTGCGTAGTTTCAAAGATTTAAGCATTCAAAGGGACATAGGGACAGAGAAAGCGACTTTGTTTTATACGATGTAGTGAAGTACTGAAATTCGAGCCGAAGCCTGAGGGTTTGTGCTGTTTTGGTGGTTTGGGGCATAGAGCAGTGTGGGTATGTTAGGTTGCCTCATAGGTATTTATTTTTTTCACTTAGGTAAAATAAATCATCATTTATATTATTTTGCTAATATTTAAATCAATGAACAAAGCATCTCAAACTTTACTACCTTACCAAAAGTTACATGGTGCCTAATTCTCGGGCATTCGATAAAACATTATACAAATATCACGAGAATCGTCTAATTTACATATTCCCATGTAAAATTAACTAAAAAAGATACTTTGACAGTTTTCGTGTTGTTTATTTCACCAATGACATAAGTATGTGGTACTTAATTAAACCAAACTTGCGAGAATCAAGCCCCGGAGCCTAAGTTCTATACAGGATGACTTTGCAAGTATGTAGGTACTTGCCAAATAAGTAATATAAAAAAAATAAGCTTTCAAGAATAATATACAACTAAGTACGTTCGTCTAAATCGTCTTTTTAAACGGTTTTTTTTATGTGTCAAAATATAGTAAAAAGTACGTCAATAAAGGATCGGGCTTTTTTTCGGGCACCAAAATGACTTCTGCCTTTGTAGTTCAACTCCCGCAAAGAAGTCGTAAGGTTTTTTAAATAATAAAAACTCAAAAAAATAAAAAAAACATTAAATGATTTAACGTACCTACATAGCTCTGCCTGGATGCCCGCCCGCACCTAGATGCGCCTGCGCTCAGTTTGTGTTGCATCACCCTGACTTGCATTTAGCAATTAAAAGCACGACCGCAAGTTTAAATTCAAACCAAACAACGCTTTCGTAAATTGTCATGCTACATTGCGTTTAATTGATAAAGATCATTTTATTTGGCCTCTTTTTTAGCCCCGAAGTTTCAACTATTGTAGATTCAGCGATCGTCACCAGATGACGAAGTATTGTGTTGCAAATTGTACAAATTTGATCCTTTACGTGACTATTAATATCCGTAATTCTAATTTAATTAGCCAAAACATTCTAATATCCCTAATTTAATTAGCCAACACATTAGTTAGTGTTTGAAGTGCCAGTGGGTGCTCTTAGTTCAAACCATTAATTATTTCAATCAAGGAATAAACATGTAAGTACTTCTTTTTTATAAACGTTGTACAACTGATGACTTTTATTAATTTTTAAAATACAATTTAATTTAGGTAGGACTAGATCCACGCTAACCGCCATAATTGGTAAAGTACCAACCTGCACATTAACCCCGTGGTCCACTATTTATGTTGTTTTCAATAGTAAGTAATACTCTTGTTGACATATGCTTTTTAGCTTCCGAATTAGGTTCCGTAGGTTTCTCAGTGAGTAAGAACCCAGGCTAACTTAACTCAGGACGACAACGACGCAACATCTAAAAGTGTGACAAAACAGGTGGTTTGTTACGTTATCTTGGTCAAGGCGCCGTAATCCCTACGCACCGCGTGCAACTTGAATCACTACGTACGTGGACATTAATTATCATGCGATGAACTTGCTAATAGACATGCTAGCTGTGTTTACAATTAGGGATCCCAAGTTACTCAGAAAGAACCTTCTAACTACGCTTGGACACGAACGAAAGATGCCATGAAACGTCAGCGTCTAAAAAGGTATTGTTGGTGTTTGTTTGATAAAGTAAACTGTCGGTGGCAGTCCGAGCTAAACATACTTACATTTTCGTAGTTTGGTAGATAGTTATCGTAAATATTGTGATGTTACTCTAGCTAGATCTGTGGATAGTATAGAGATTACCTTCAAAATCAAATATTTACATAAACGGCCTATATACGTCCCACTGCTGGGAACAGGCCTCACCTCAACTATGAGGTGGAACAAGCCATACTCCAACACGCGGGCTCAGTGCGGATTGTTGGAGGGGTGTAAGGTTAGTGAGCAACCTTAATGTCAGATGTTATCAAGCCGCCCTAAGGCCTCTGACTAGGCTTAACGACTAACATCTATCGACGTCAACCGATGATTTATTTAAGTACTATATTTCACAGCTCCTTCGAACCGTCAAAAAGAAAGAAAAAACGTTTATTGATTCCGAACATCGCAACAGAACAGATAAAAAACATATAGAACAAGGTGGTTAGGAAAAAATAAAAAAAAAACAAACAACTGAAAAACAAAGAATAATTTCCATCAGGCAGCAGTGTCACGATGTCCAAAATTAAATGGACCCCACTCAGCTAACGCCTGGACCTGATAGGCTCAGACGCAGATTTTCAGTGGGGCCAACTGAGTGGAAAAGATTGAAACGTGTTTAAATAACGACATGTTAATACCTAATAGTAATAGTTGTAAACTTAATCCATTATTTACAATTTCTACATACTTTTTCTAGGTACTCGTACATACATATTATGTGACCACCTGCCTTGTGAGACAGAAATTGTGCCAATAATTCGTTTTTTATAATGTACCTACTTACCAAAATAATAATCAGGTACTTAAGTGTTTATTATTGTTTCCTATGAATAAATAATATACCTTTTAACTTCTGACAATGGAAATTGAACCTTGTACCACGTGAACCACGTGAATTCAGTTTTTTTTAATTTGACTATTGGAGAGAACACCGCGGTCAAGTCCTGCTTCAGGGTTAATTCATGCATAATTTATACAAACTCACTAAATTATTAACGCTTTGTGTGAAAAACTTCCATCATCGTTTAAATACATAAACGTCGACGACAAAACAATGACATTGTTGTACCGCGTTATATGATGATCACTTAAATTAATATGATCAGCGTTTAATGATCTTTTATTATTATGATCATGTTTACTTCACTGGGCAATGAATATTTGCATATGGGTGCTTCTTCGAGCTAGCATTCTTTGGTGACTTACGTGGCAGTTTACAAATTTGGGTTTTTTTAAATATTGATATCAGAATCTTGAAATATACGTGAAAGGTATATGTTTGATAGAAGAGGCACCTCAGAGAATAATAAACTAACGGAGATAATCGCAGTTAAAAAAATAGAGGACACGCAAATCACAGAACAGTCCACGCAAATCATAATACAAATTTAACTTTCTAAAATAAATGTAATAAGGAAAAAACTGGTGGTATATAATAGTTTTTTTTATTAAATCAGTTCAACATTCAGGACAATTTGTTAGGTAATACACAAACATAATTAACACTAATTTAAACATTTAAAATAGTAACATTTTGCCTTATGATAATCAGTCATTTGATAGGAACATAATCAGTAATTTGTAAGGAACACAATCAGCACTTTGTTAGGAACATAATCAGTCATTTGTAAGGAACATAATCAGTCATTTGTTAGGAACATAATCAGTCATTTGTTAGAAACTAGTCAGTAATTTGTTAGAAATACAATCAGCAATTTGTTAGGAACATAATCAGTAATTTGTTAGAAACATAATCAGTCATTTGTTAGAAACATAATCCGTAATTTGTTAGGAACATAATCAGTAATATTTCAGAAACATAATCAGTAATTTGTCAGGAACATAACCAGTTATTACTAGGAACAGAATTAGTAATTTCTAAAAGCATAATATTTAGCTTTACCATCATAATCATTTTCTTAAAAATTTATAAAATGACATTTATAAATACTTTTTTTTCGTTTAACTTTTTGTTCGCGTCGGTTTAAGTCATGAATAGTAATTACTTTTCTATCAGCTTTTCTTTTATAATATCTTGCCCGGTTTTTGGCCTTAAACTCTTCATTATGTTTAAGCTTTTCTTTTCTTCTTCTTTCGGCTAACTTCTTTCTTTCTAAGTAGTTTCTCTTCTCTAGTTAGTGGCATTTTTGGCCTGAAATATTTATAAACCGTCAAAATTTTACGAAGATTAATAACATTAGTAAAAATTAAAGTATTATTATTTGTTTCTAAATCAGTTAACAAATGCTTACTAAGTGGCAAATAGCTTTTTCTGACAATAATCCATATATTTTTATGTATCGACTGTATGTAGGTACATAAATATTTAGAAATCAATCGGATGTGAAATTTTAATTTGAGTTTAAACGGATTTACAATTAGCCGAAGAAGTTAAAAAATGTAATCAGCCGTATTCAGCACCCTAGACTGATTTGCGTGGGTCAAAATTACCACGTAAACCACGCAAATCAAACCCACCAAAATCAAAATAAATCCGTTAAGATAAAATTACACAAAAATCTTTTACTCAAATAAACTGTGTTTTAAATATTAGTTACGATACAATACATTTGTTCACTTTTACATTTTATTAGACAAATACATTCACAAACACCACAGACAATTAAACCACGCAGATCAAAGTTTTGAGAAACCAAACCCACGCAACGAGGTTACTTACCTTTTTTTTTGGAAACTCGACACAACATCACACTACCACACTGCTCGGCTGTTAGAGCGCGACTGGTTGTAACTTGTATTTAGGGTGACGCAACATTGGGGCGGGAATTTAGTGATGAGGAAGTGGAATTAAAATAATCCACGCAAATCAGCTACGACCCCCGGACAGTTACATTTTATTTTAGGAAATGTAGTTATCTTAGAACTACTATCAAAATTTTCATAGCTTCGTGAACTTTTAAGGACTAAGTATATTTTTTTTGGTAAGCATGTAGTCTTTAGTTTAAAACATATAATGGACTAAGTGACTAAATCGGGGCTTGGGACACCCCACTTAAATCAAAGAATGGGGGTATTTATTTTTTTAAATAATAAATTTATAAGTTTATTTGAATTTTAATCATTGACCCAGGCAAAAGAGGTTTGGTGGATTGCACGAAAAAAAATATGGCTTGCTGACTTTAAGATTTCTATTATTTTTTTGTAACGCCGCGTGAAAAACGTACCCCAAATAATGACTCATATACATATCCAGAAGATATCTCGTCTTTCAGTATTTTAAGTAATCTAAAATGCACTTCATGGCAAAAAAATATTTTCTATGTTTTTTTTCTGTGTTTTTATTAAACCCCTTTTCTTAATTAGAGTGTGAAATCTGCATAGAACTATAAAATTTCACTGTAGTTTTCATTTTGTGAATTCATTACTAACAGACATGTCGTAATAATTTCCTATGTAAGTATACAATATATCTTGTGAGTATCCATATGCAGGTACACAATAAAATTCTCAAAAACGCTATATTATAATTTAGAGCCATTTTTAGAATGCTCGGAAGTGTGTTAGCCAAGGTCTCAAAAACGGAGCAGGCGTAGCTCGCGATGTATTTAACAGAACGGCCAGCTGACAATAAAAGTTAGTTCGCAGGAGACAAAACAATTGTTATGGTATGGCGTTTGAAAAAAACTGGTTTTTATATATATTATTCATTTATTTGAATAAAATGCTGATTAGAAGGAAGATATGGCAGCTTGGGTGAGCAGAGACCGGTTGGCAGTCGACTGCCGGTTTGCATCGTGGCCTATGGCGTAGGAACTGGTTGCATTCAATTTTAACTTTGTCAGTGGCTATGATTTATCTGGTCTTCGTCTTCATTGTTTAAAAAACTAAGAATAAGGTTTATAGGTGTGTTTTAATCATTTTATGGACACTAAACTATACTAGGATTTTTTATTGTAGTCAGTGAAATGACATTTTCAGTGTGGCAGGTTTTCAGTCCCAAATAAATAGTGATGTGGTAAATCGAGTTTTTACAATTAAAAGTCAGTCGACATTACAGCCTGGCAAAAAAGTCGTAGTGAATGACCACGTCTCACTTCCATATGTCATTACTGGCAACACACACTAGTCAGACTTTCGTCTTGAGACATTGAGGTATTTCGGTAAACTGTATTTAGTAAATAGGTTTTCAGTTTCAAAATGTTTTGCTTCTGTATTATTTTATTTACAGGTAAGAATTTCGTTTATTATCAGGTCATACAACTGGAAAAGTTTGGGAGGATACAACAGTAGAATCTTGCAAACAAGCGTTTTCTAAAGGTTTGACTACAGGCCTAAATGGCCCAACCGGCAAAGGACGACGCCTTTTAATTTCACATATAGGCAGTGATGAAGGTTTTGTAGATTCCGGTTTACTTATTTTTGAATCGAAGAAAAATAGTATGGACTATCATGAAGAGATGAATTCAGAGTGTTTTGAGAAATGGCTTAATAGCATTTTGCCAAAATTGAAGCCAAATGCGGTGCTGGTATTAGATAACGCACCGTACCATTTAAGAAAAGTCGAGCGTATCCCCACTTCAAACTGGCGGAAGGCTGATATTGTTCAGTGGTTAGATGAAAAACAAATTAAATATCAACCTACAATAATAAAGGCTCAATTAATCGAAGTAGTAAAATTACAAAAATCCAATTACGAACGCTATGCTGTGGAAGAGTTGGCCGCTGAATACGGTGTCACAATCCTGCGTCTGCCACCTCTTCACTGTGAGCTCAACCCAATAGAGTTAGTTTGGGCTGAAGCAAAGGGGTACCTTGCCAGGAACAATAAAACTTTTAAAATAAAATAGGTAAAAAATATATTTGAAGAAGGCCTGAAAGAGGTGACGCCTGATAATTGGAGACAGTGCATACCTACACCATGCCATAAAAATCGAAGACAAATGAGTCAACTCGACCACATTATAGACCAATATGTGGATTCCTTAGTTATAAATGTAACTGATTCCGATTCCGATTTTGAATATACCGATTCAGAATCGGAGTCGGAATCAATAGCAAACCGTAACAAATAAAAACGTATCTAATTACTTGTATTTTCCTGATTTTCAAGTGTCAATTCCCCTGAACCTCTTTGAACATTTTTTTCCTAGCTATGGTTATAATTTTTTAGTGAGAAGCTTTAATATGGAGGCAGGGTCCATATTTCTTAAATAATCGTATTATTTAATTCGTTGTGTGCCTATTAACTATTTACAATTGAAAAAAGGCTTTGATACCTAATAAAATAAAGCATGACTAAATGTCTAAGTCTAGTGATTGCCGAACGTCACTATTGTAGTGGGTCACCCTTTTTTGCATCAGTCACTGTTGAAGTTGTCATTTTGCTGACTACAATTATTAATCGTACTATAAGTAATCGTTTCAAAATTGGTAAAAAGTAATTGTTTTGTTATGTTTACTTGCTGGTGTATTGGTATCACTGTAAACTTGCATGTAAATTGAAATAAATAAATAAATAAAATAAAAATAAAAGAAAACTCCTAGCTACTATGATCTTAAAAAATGGGGCGATTGACGATGAGTTTACTCGTAGTAGTCAGATAGACTTTTACGTACGATTGATTGATGGCATGCCCATCTCCCAGTAACGCCCTAAGCCGAGGCTCGGTCCCCCTTGGGGGCACCCTTTCGCACGTTACAAAAAATTATTAGGGGTTGAGAGCCAACCGCTCATTTCACTAAAGCTGTGCAAGTCAAACCTTGGAATATCAACTAGTCATTTCAAAAAGAAAAGGTAGACTTTAATTAAATGAGCAAATCCAAAAATTTGCCTTGACCATGAGTCATGAGTTACCAGGAAATCACTCTTTTATGACACGTGTTCGTAACTTGCTGACCTTACGTTACAGATTGTGCTTCTAATGAAAGATATCAGAGTTCAAAACGGCCTTAAGCATTTTCAAATGTTTAATTGCTACGATTTTGAGATAATTCTAACGGTAAAGTTGATAAATTAGCTACAAGTTTTGATTCCGAAATAACAGTTACAAACATGCTTATTCAAATGTTTAGCAAAATGTAATTTGAGTATATTTGAATTCTACAAACAAGTTTTCAGACACCTAGGTCATTTGTCAAAATCCGTGAGTTCCTCTTTCCGGTTCTACTTGAGAGTATCAATCATGCGTGGGGTTAAATATCTATCGAAATAGGTAGATAAGTGAGTAGGTATTTTATGTTAGACGATATTTCGTCAGGTCTGAAATGATTCACCGATAAACTCTTCAAATGTAACTTTTTGGTTGGTTGGCGTGATGGTTCTGCCGCAGGGACGTTGCGGGCTCATTCGCGAATACTTTGTTTATTAAACATTTTGAAACTGTGAACCGTTATCTTTCACCTAGGTAGGTTGGGTAGGTAATAATTAATGATGATTATTTTCATCACATTGAGCTATTGAAAACTACCTCAAATCTGTCCGAAACGCTGTTTAGTGGTGAATACGTAAGATGAATAAAATAAATACAAACTAAACAAATAGATAAGCACCGTAGCTTTGCGTTTTCCGTTTATTTACCTGAACATAATGAATATATGCACTTGTACCTTAGCACTTGAGTAAAATGGATACTTGATAATATTATGTGTTTAATACTTAAATGTATTTAAACGCAATAGTTACGTCAAACTACGTGTTACGAAGCATTATTGTAATTACGATGGTTATTATTGAGAATTAGCTAAGGCGAGTGAACGATCGAGAAGACAGCACATTATTCCACTCCACCTTGTTTATTAGCACTATAATACATAACAATTACAAAAATAACATATCAATTACTTATATAGGTATAGCCTCGCAATAAAACGTTGTAGGTTCTGCAACACCAGCCTAGAGATTATCACCAACTCATTTCTCACCTAGATCTCACTCAAGAGAGCACGCTAGTCGCTGACTTCAATAGTCTATTCGCTTCACCTTGAATTGGTATTCTCACTCTTCTTTTTAAATCTTATATGCTAGATCTTTTAAGGATAACTAGCGATCGGCCCCCGGCTTCGAACGGGTGCAATGGGATGTTATTAATGATTTATACTTACATTTAAACCTTCCTCTTTAATCACTCTATCTATTGAAAAGAACGCATCAAAATCCGTAGAGTCCATACATAGGTAGAGAGAAAGTGACTTTGTTTTATACGAGGTAGTGATGAGTTTTACAGAAGGCCAAAATCAAAGTGAACGTGAAGTGGAGTGTGCATTGAAAATGACACTGCTAAACCCTCTCACCTTTCAGACTGCCTTATAACATCTAAGTATAGGTACTGATTAAAAGTCATTCAACATACCTACAATGTAGCGTCAGTGTTGTTTGTCTATCTAAAAGAAGTGACAGAGATACTAAGTTAAACATTATTTCGTATCTAGAATCATTAAAAACAATGACGATCAATGTAGGTCACCTCTACACCCAGGAGCCACCATCAGCAAGTGCAACTTTACACTACCTGAAAATCGATTGAATTCGATTAACAAATGCCTACAAACTCTACTCGTCCTAACGTGGTTCATCTTACCAGAATATACTTACAATCACACTTTCTTTCCCGCAGCGACCAGTGTCTTGGAACTGTACGTGCGAGGATGTCGGATGGACCAGGAGCGAGCGAGGAAGAAGTTGGAGGCGTTCTTCCTATCTCGCTCACGCTTCAGAGACCTCTACGAGCACACGACACTTAGCGTGCCGCCTCTCAGCGAATCTTGCAAGTTCATGTAAGTATTTTACAGACAATATTTTGGGAGGTGTCACACACAAGAAAGTAAAAGGATCGCACCCTGCACAAAATTGAAATTCGGAAACTTGACAAAACTAACCCCAGTATTCACAAACGCCAATCTACGCTACACGCGCTCACGCTCATGCTGTCCCGTAAAATGGCATTAGAACTGAAAGGGACAGCATGAGCGTGATCGCGTGCTAAGCGTTGATTGACGTTTGTGAATTTGGGGGTAAGAACTATACTGTTTGTTAAATGGAGTAGCGTGTAGGAGCACAAGACATAGTGGGAGCAACTGGTACTTCTTCTGCTGGGACACCTTTCTGATTTCTCGCTTCTTATAAGGATCTTACAAGAGCTTACGCTAGCATTTCGGTTTACCCTTGTTTGATCGAACAACGTTTCGTCGAAAATCAGTTGGTCGAATTTCAGTTGCAATAATATCAGTTCGTAGAATTATTCATTTGACCGAATATTTAATTGGTAAATTTTTATTTGATGTAATTATTTGTTTGAACGAATTTCATTTGAACTAATTTCATATTATCGAATTTCGTCACTGCCCTATACTATAGTTTGGGCGGAACCGACTCGGTTAGATTAGCCTTCGTGGTTATTTTTTTTTTTAAACCCAAAAAACGACTTGCCTCATTACATGCTGCTTGGCATGTTATACCATCTGAAAATTACATCAAATGAACATTCTACCTTTTGATCATTAGTGCAAACGTTGTTATAGCAAATAAACATTCGACGAACTGAAAATTCTATCAAATGATATTATACAAAGTGATGGTTTTCTCAAACGTTGTTCGACCAACTGATTTTCGACGAAACGTTGTTCGATCAAACAAGGGTAAACCTAGCATTTCTTGCAAGAGCTGCAGCGTTTGAATAGTTTAAGGATGTGATGATCTTTCTCATTGCCCTCGACTTGCGCTAGCTCATACCTAATACATATTAGGCCCAACCTGACATTTTTGCTAATTATTGTCTCTTCCATAGGGACGTAGTAATGCTGCCGAAGGTGACTGACGAAGGCTACCGCGTGACCATCGGCCGCGTGCGCGCCGGCTACTCCGACAGTTGCGCCGACATCGCGGACGCCACGCGCGCCATCCTGCTCGTCAGCGACGTGCGCATGCACGACGAGACGCTCATAGCGGGCGACGTCTTCATCTGGGAGGTCAGTGTCACACAAGTGTCTGTGCTACTCCGACACTGCGCCGACATCGCGGACGCCACGCGCACCATCCTGCTCGTCAGCGACGTGCGCATGCACGACGAGACGCTCATAGCGGGCGACGTCTTCATCTGGGAGGTCAGTGTCACACAAGTGTCTGTGCTACTCCGACACTGCGCCGACATCGCGGACGCCACGCGCGCCATCCTGCTCGTCAGCGACGTGCGCATGCACGACGAGACGCTCATAGCGGGCGACGTCTTCATCTGGGAGGTCAGTGTCACACAAGTGTCTGTGCTACTCCGACAGTTGCGCCGACATCGCGGACGCCACGCGCGCCATCCTGCTGATTGAGTATTGGACTGTTATACTCACTGCTGGAGCGATGAAAGCTTTTGCAGCAGGAGTCCAGGCTTTGCAGCAACAGTCAAACAAACAAACAAAACATTTATTTGCATAGAATACAATTGAGCCTTAAGATGTTAATGTAAGTAAGTAATTACTTCACATACTTAGTATCCAACAGTGCAACACTTGTTTCGCGTAATGATCCACCACTCGTCGTACCAATGTCGACTCTCGCAAACATCATTTATTATCTCGGGTAAGCAGGCTCCGCACTTCAGCCGCCTTGAAATGATATTCTCCCTCATTTGTAAAAAAAGTATTAAAATTATGCGGCTTAGTTCATTTCAATCCCACGGTCACAGTCCTAGTTGTTGAGTTTTGCAGAATTCCATGTGTCGTTTGATAATATTTGACAAACCCTTTTCAAATTCCTGTGCAGGTATCAAACGTACGAGCGTCCCTAGCAGCGAAGGTGATGGCGGCGGCGAGCGCGGTGCGCCGGAGCATCTACCTGGCGCAGGCGGCCTACCCGCAGCGCATGAAGCGCATCCACGTGGTCGGCGCGCGGCCCTTCCTCGCCTCCTCGCTGCATCTCATGCGCTCGTGCGTCAACGAGAAGGTCCGACGGCGGGTAAGTCTTATGTAACGAGCGTCCTTAGCAGCGAAGGTGATGGCGGCGGCGAGCGCGGTGCGCCGGAGCATCTACCTGGCGCAGGTGGACTACCCATACCCTACCAGAAACTCCCAGATCTCATGCAAGCATCGGTTTCGGATTCAATATCGAAGCCTTACCTTCTTGTGACCACCTTCGCTGGCGCCCAAAATTGGCCGCCTAATTGATTTATCTTTAAAAACAAGATAAGTCATTACATCACACGCCTTGAATCATCAATCATCACCGTTAATCCGTGTAGCCCGTATTTGTCCCTTACTCGTAACTTATGCAACAAGAACACGGTAGCGGTGACTCGTGAATTAATTCCGTATCTACACACATGTGCACTAGATTCA